>JADMLD010000185.1:0-1335000 GCA_017589585.1 Phylloscopus whistleri
AAACAAAGAATAAGAAACAATTCACAAGGGAATCTACATTTGCTGTTAAATACCTCTCACAAAGGTACATCTTATAAAAAGTACTTATAACTCTTTGCTTCTCATCTGAAGGGCTTATTTGAAACACAGGGCACCTGATTACAGATAAGAATGTTTCATAGACAAAGGACATTAGCACAAGTATCCTGCTTAGGGAGTGTTGGGAAAAACAACACTTTATTTGATGTGCTAGAAATGCTTACAGAGATCTTTCACCCCTCATCATATAACTCAAAGGCTGTGGTTTTTTAATCAAAGTAAACCAACATATTCTATGTTCTCCCTGACAAAATTTTAATCCCTCTGTTTACTTCCAGAATCCCCTTTCTGTTCTGAAAAATGTCTCAAAACATTTCAATAGCACTAGTTATTTTTTCCTCCATTATGTTTCCACTTAAGTGCTGCTGTATTTCCTACAGAGATGTGCAGCATCAAGGCAGATGCTGGCTAGGATCCCACATCCAGGTGACTCTGACCACATCCACGTGACTGTAGTTGCTTGAAAGGCAGACTTACCATCTTGGGCAGGAGCAGGAGCAGGACGTGGACGGTCTGCTAGGAGTCCAAAGAGACCCAATAAGGAGTCTGTTCAGAGAAAGAAAACTAACTTACTCCAGTGTCTTAGGAAGGAAGTAACCAAAGATGTACCAAAAAGGATGTATTCTATTACTATGAACGTCAGCTGTCAAGGTCAATGGGGCAGTATTCTTTCTCCTCTCTGTGACTCATCCCTGATAACTCCTGCCAGGGAGCTACCTCCACTAATGGGCCATCAAGGCCTTACTGCATGACTTATGAAATTACATCATCCCATTGTCAGATGCTCTGCCCAAGGGGGAGAACCAAGCATTCCTGCCTGGCTATAATCTGAGGTTTAGAAACACCAGAGCAGCCTTACTGACTGGATTCCCAGAGGACAAGAGCTACATGACTACGCTGACCTTCAGAGGAGCACCAGACCCTTCCACAGCAATCACTGCTTCAACAGAAACACGACTATCACTTCAACAGGACTGCAGCCACCATTTAATTGGACTGCTCCCAACAGCCTGAACAACAGGGTGTCAGGCTGTATCCTGACTGTCAGTCTAAGCCAGTGTTTTCTGCCTTTTATTTTCCTACTAAATTGTAGTTCTGACTTGGAATCTACCACGGGTTTGTTTTCAAGCTAGTGCATAGTACATGGTACCAGCTGCTTGGCGTTCCAAGTGATGCCAAAAAGACTCTCTTCAGAGAAAGTAGATTTACTTTGGAGAAAGTAAATTTTAAGAAACAAGGAAATGCAGTAAGTATTGCTGGATTTGCCTACAGATGCTGTGCAGCATGAAGGGAGATGCTGGCTCTGAAACTGCATCCCAGTGACTATAACTGCTTGAAAACCAGACTTACCAGCAGGAGCAGCAGCACCAGAGAAGTAGGAGAAGAAGTTGTACCTGATGTTTCAGGTTCAAGGGAAACCTGAAAAGGTTCTGTTCAGAGAAAATAAATTTTAAAAAGCAAGGAAATGCACAGAACTGAAATGTTTGTGGTTGGAAGGAAAGGCTGTGTTGGTTCTGCAAACAGTATAGGTTGTGCAGGGTGTCACACCAGAGGGTAGGTCGGCTCCAGAAAGACTGTAGGTTCCGTAGGGTCTCAAACCAGAGGTTGTGGGGCTTCCAGACTCAGTATAGGTTCTGTAGGGTGTCACACCAGAGGGAGTGCTGGTTACAGACAAAGTGTAAACTCTCTGTCTAGGCTCTCCCTGGGTGCTGGAATAAAACAAAGAATAAGAAACAATTCACAAGGGAATCTACATTTGCTGTTAAATACCTCTCACAAAGGTACATCTTATAAAAAGTACTTATAACTCTTTGCTTCTCGTCTGAAGCGCTTATTTGAAACACAGGGCACCTGATTACAGATAAGAATGTTTCATAGACAAAGGACATTAGCACAAGTATCCTGCCTTAGGAACTGCTGGAAAACAGTAACACTTTATTGGATGTGCTAGAAATGCTTACAGAGATCTTTCACCCCTCATCATTATAACTCAAAGGCTGTGGTTTTTTAATCAAGTAAACCAACATATGCTATATTCTCTCTGTCACTCTTATTGGGGAACACTGGCCCTGTTAGCCACAGAAGGGACTCATTTACTTTTGAACATATTTCACCCTCAGTTGAAATCAACACTTAACACTCCTCAACTATTAGTCAGGCATATTGTTACTGGCTCCATTTAAACTAAATTACTGTAATATTGGAACAGTTACAACAGCCTGACAAGTGAAAAATTCACATAACTAGAATACTGAGTATCAAACAATTTTTGCTTAAAAAAGGCACTGTCTTTACCACGTAGCACGTGTGGGGTTGATCTACTGTGTTTCTGAACACCTTGTCCTAAGTTACATAATGTGATTTATAACATAAATTTCAGATTGTTATCCTTTCAAACTGTGTGATTTGTACTATTTGGTCACAGCTCTTACTTGTGTAAGCAAAGCCACGTGGCAAGGAGAGCATTTGTACTGGGATACCTGCAAATTCCAGTATTATTATGGGATTTTTATTATGCAGTACATTCCTTATCTACTCCCTATACTGTAAATGTTGGAAAGTGATGCCGAGTTGATTAAAATCAGGTCAGAATTGCAAATACTACAGCAAAAAGTAGGTTCTGGGAGACGTCATTGCTTGGTGTATTCAGCATCATAGACACTTCCAGCTGAGTAAACATTATCAATATGCTTTTCTGGTTTTGCCTCTACTGCTATCTCCATTCTTTCATGTCTGTGATCATCTCAATAGTTGGGAAATTCTCTTTGGTGGCCTATCTGTGTTGGGTTCGCATGGGTTAATTTTTGGTGAGGAGGGAAGGAGCCAGCCATGGAAGTGATGTTTTCTGTGAGGAGCTGCTAAAAGCTCCTTCCCTGCCTGGCAAAACCAATGGCTGGCTGCCTCTGAGAATAGGCACATTGCTAAGCCAATTCAAAAAGCTGGCAATGGCTCTATGATAACTTATTTACCAAAACCAAAGCCTCAGGAACTCTCTTTTTCTTCCCCATAGGGGTGGGTAGGAGCCAGGGCCGTCCCGATCCGGGGCCGCCGCGTGGCCAGGACGGCGTGGCCAAGATTGGCACGGCCGGGGCGCCGCCATACGGCCACGGCTATCTCAGCATGGCTGGCAATGATCTTTATTTGCTGGGCCGCTTTTAGCCAGCCATGCTGCTGTTCTAAATGAAATTAATGATTTAGATAATTTGTGTTAAATGTTACAGTTAATAATTATAAATATGTAGGGGCTATAAAGCAAACTGCAGAAATTGTAAATATGTCGAAGCTGTTAAGCAATAATTGTTAGTTGCAGAAACCACAGAAGTGAAGAAGTTGGAAAGGGCCCGGCCTTGGTGCAGGATACTGTAATGTAACTTTGGATCATAAGACATGAAGAAAGGGAGAAAATGGGAGGTATGGTGAAACCATGGTGACCACAGTGGAAAGTCCCCAGGGACGTGCTGCGAGGAAGAGGAAAGACTTATGCACTGACCACCAATGGAGAGGGCAGAAGACCCCAGACTCCTGGAGTTAGAAGACTCAATTATGACCAAATATGGAAAAACACAGACTGGGGAGGGACCTAGGGGAGTCTGTAAACTGAAAAGTTATAAAAATGGGAAACTAGGGGAAAAACTCCGAAAAGCTGTGTGTGGAGCACAAGGTGAGATTTGTGCTCTCCGGCTTTCCCAGCATGCGCTGTTTCTTCGACTTCTCACTTTAATAAAGGTTTATCTAATTGGCAATCAATTATTGGGTCTTGTATATTTATCACTACAAACAGAAGGGCAAAAAACGCTCCGCCTGAAGAGAGGCGCTGAGTGGAGCCAGCAGCCGGCATGGCCCGCGTGGTGCCGGCGGGAACCGCATGATCAGCAGTGAGAGGCACGGTGAGCAATACCTGGAGCACAGATGGGGCCCACAGCCTTTCAACGCTGCAGAACTTCGTAAAACTTTTCAGCTGATAGAACTTGAGAACAAATGAACATAGGAACACTAATTCTCTCCCGGGTCAGAGATAAGGTGAAGACCCGCGAGGAGAACAACATGGCAACACTAAGGTCGGTGCAAACGAGGGAGGTGAAGGAGGAGATGTTCTGGGCCTCGGAGCTGAAATTCTCCTGCCAGCTGTGGTGAGGACTAAATTACAACAATCTAGTTCCCTGAAATTCATTAAGTGCATGGGGGAATGCAGAATTCAGCCGCAGCCTGTGAGAAAAAGATGCTCCCGCTGGAACATGAGGATGCTGAGAAGCTGTGATCTGGTGGGAGGCTTGAACAGAGAGAGAGAGAACCCTTGCTTCCAGAAACAGAAGAAAAAGACCTGTGCACATTTTATACTAGAACAGCTCATCCTTAAAACAAAACCCCATGAACCAAATGGCCCACGAAAAACACAGTTGTGGGAAGACTGCTATGCCTGTGGGAGAGACACACTGCTACTCGTGAAAATTAGAACCACATTGGAAAAGTTCACAGAGAACCGTCTCCATTGGGAAAAGACTCCATGGCATAGCAGAAGAGACTCCTCTCCCTCAGCAAGCTGAAGAAAGACTTTTACAAGTGATAGACTGACTAAAAGCCCCATGTTATCTCCCTGCATTGTTGGTGAAGGACTGGGGGAGGGGAAAAGTGGTTTCAGTTCTCATTAGTTCTCATTATCCTTTTTTGATTCTGTTAATAGATTTTTCTTTATACACTTCAAAGTTTTGAGCCTCTTTTGCCCTTGAAGTGCTTTACTCCTAATCCTTATCTCACCCCATGAGCTTTTTAATTGTTCTTTCCCCCTCCTCTGCTCAACTATGATAGAGGAGAATGAGTAAATGATTTTTTGTTGGTGCACCGGCATTTAGTCAATGTCAAGTGCACAACACCGTCAGATTTTACTTTACTGCCTGTCACTGTCAGAACCTTCACACCTTTGAAAGCTAACAGACCATGCAGTACTAACAATACTAAGAAAAAGTTACAATTAATGGAAGTCCACATTTACTGAATTCTATCCTCCACTATTTCAAAGGAAAAATGCAAGACCAAGGGTAACAAGAAAAAAGACCCGACGAATTTCTACAACTTCAGAGAAGGTAAAGTTTAAAAGCAAGGAAATGCCAGGAACTGAAATGGTTATGGATGCAAGGAATTAGAATGGCGGTTAGAAATTGCTAATCGTTTAAAAAAAGAAAACAAAGAAAAAGCTTTTGGTAAAAAAAAAAAAAAAAAAAGGAATAAAAGAATTTAAAAATAGCAATAAAACAAAAAAATCAAAAACCAAACCCGTGCCACCAACACTATGCAAAACCAAAAAAATCCAGCCAGGCATGCGCAAGAAAAAGCACAACAACTAAAAAGTCATCCTATTGGAAATGTTCAGTGTTTAAAATAAATGAGGAGGGAAGGGAGGGAGGGAGGGAGGGAGGGAGGGAGGGAGGGATAAGAAATAAAGAATCAAAGAAAGAATTTAAAAGTAAGAATATGAAAACGTCAAAAATGAAACACTTCTGCCCCTACTGCAACCGCTCCGCAAAAACAAAACTTCCAAGCTACCAAGCATCCAAACCCAAATTGAAACCAAAAGTACCCTCAAGGGAACAGGGACTCATAGAAAAGATATTACAGTAATTATTTTAATCCCAGTGATATCTTTAACCACCCTCTATCTCTTCTGAAAATAGTCACAGAACATTTCTGTCAGCACCAGTTTTAAGACTCCTTTACGTTTCCAATTAAATGTTGTAGTATTTGCCGACAGAAGCTGTGCAGCATGAAGAGAGGTGCTGTCTGGGAAGCCACATCCAAGTGACTCCAGTTTTTAAAAAAGCAGACTTACCACCAGGAGAAGCAACAGCAGCTAGACGTGTACGGGGTGCTTGGGCTGAAACAGGAGGCTGAAAAACATCTGTTGAGAAAAAGTCAGTTTTAGAAAGCAAAGAAATGCATAGAACAGAAATGGTGATGGATGTAAGGAAAGGCTACTAGAAATGTTCAGGACTTCTAACAGGCAGAAGGCAAGAAGGAAGGAAGGCAGGAAGGAAGGAAGGAAGAAAGGAAAGGAAGGAAGGAAGGAAGGAAGGAGAAATAAAGAATCAAAGAAAGACGTTTAAAAAAGGTACTACAAAAACATCAATAATCAAACACCCCCACCACAGCCACTCCCCAAAACCAAAACTTCCAAGCTACCACACACACAAACACAAACTGAAACCAAAAAGTACCCTCAAGGGAAGAGGGGCTCATAGAAAGACATTACAGTAATCGTTTTAATCCCAGTGATATTTTTAACCACCTCTTTCTCTTCTGAAAATACTCTCAGAACATTTCCGTCAGCACCAGTTTTAAGATTCCTTTACGTTTACAATTAAATGTTGTGGTATTTGCCGACAGAAGCTGTGCAGCATGAAGAGAGGTGCTGTCTGGGAAGCCACATCCAAGTGACTCCAGTTGTTTGAAAAGCAGACTTACCATCTAGAGCAGCAACAGCAGCTGGAGATGTACGGGCTGCTTGGGGTGAAACACGAGGCTGAGAAACACCTGTTCAGAAAATGTCAGTTTTAGAAAGCAAAGAAATGCACAGAACAGCAATGGTGATGGATGAAAGGAAAGGCTATTAGAAAAGTTCAGGCTTTCTAACAGGAAGAAAGTGTTATGGGTGAACAGAGTCTGGTTTTTAGTTGAAGAAAAATACAGAATATTGCCCAGTCAGGACCTTTGCATTTCTTTAGAAAGGACAGAGACCTATCAGGGGCAGGTTTTTGGCTCTTGGCATGTGGTTTGACAGCTGAGAAAGAACAGATTGTGACTTTTGGTAACACCCCTGAGTTCAGCCACCCCAGACTGAGACTGAAGGCTGGCAGGGGACAAGCATCCATCAGTCTACGTTAACTGCTGGGATCCTGGCTGCCATTTCTGAGCCCTTCCCCACCGGCGTGGCTTTGAGATCTTTGTGGCTCCTGCCTGGCAGGGACCATGTGCCCACCGCAGGCCTGGGCACGCTTTAACTCCTTCCTGCCAGCAGATGGAACTCCCAGAGCACCAACCCTTCCCGGAGTGAGGGCAGACAGAGGGATGGAACCATACAGAGAAAGCACGAAACTGACCTCAGTGAAGACAAAATGAAAAGACCATTTGGGGGAAAAGGAGGACGAGTGGCCAAATTTGGCTGGACGTCTCTAGTCAGCTATGGAGAATGGACTCATTTTCCTGTTACATATGAATGATGTTTGGGACAGATGCAAGGTTCTACTTAAAAGTGATATTAATCTCTTTGCTCCTAAGGAAAAGGAGTATTCTCGGTTTTTTGAGATGAAGACAATTTTGAAAATTGAAGAAGAGAATCTTTGTTTTATCCTAGCGGAGGCATCCTTAAACAGTACCCCTCATCAGCAGGTATGGCCCACATGCAGTGTTGGGAAAATCTGCCATTGGGAAGGACTTCACAAGGCAAGTTCCTGGGCGGCCGCCTTTGGGAAAGTTAGAGCCCACAAAAGAACTGTTCCATGTTGCCAGTGGGAATTCCCTGTGGAAATTCTGAGAGAAGCTCCTTTCCTAAAGGAAGTGGTGGCAGATTCTTTTTAAATGGTAAACCTGACTGAAATTACAGGTTTTGTCTTTTTATGTTGGGTGTGGGAAAGTGAACACTTGTGGAAGGAGGGAAGGGTGTTTTGAACGTTTCATTTGGTTTTTTTTCTTTCCTTCTTTTCGTTCTATTGGTCTGTGCGAATAAACTATTGTTGTAATTGTAAGGTAAGCCTGTTTTGCTTTTGGTGTTCTCCTAGTCATATCGAAAAATAGCAAACACTGAAACCATCTGATAATTGGTACACTGGCACAAGGCACATTGGCATAATTGGTACAAGGTAGAAATTGTTGAATGTGAAACCTTTACAGAAAGGAAGAAAGGAAGGAATGGATTGAAGAAGGAAGGAAAAAAGGGAAGAGAGGAATGAAGGGAGGGAGGAAGGAAGGGAGGCAGGAAAGATGGAAGGTAGGCAGGGAAGGGAGGAGGCAGGAAGGCAGGCAGGAAGGCAGGAACACAGGAAGGCAGGAAGGAAGGAAGGAAGGCAGGAAGGCAGGGAGGAAGGGTGGAAGGCACGAAGGCAGGCAGGCAGGCAGGCAGGCAGGCAGGCAGGAAGGAAGGAAGGAAGGGAAAAGAAATAAAGAATCAAAGAAAGAATTTAAAAGTAAGAATATGAAAACGTCAAAAATGACACACTGCTGCCCCCACTGCAACCACTCCGCAAAACCAAAACTTCCAAGCTACCAAGCACCGAAACCCAAACTGAAACCAAAAAGTTCTCTCAAGGGAGCAAGGACTCATAGAAAACACATTATAGTAATCATTTTAATCCCTGTGATATCTTTAACCACCCTCTTTCTCTTCTGAAAATACTCTCAGAACATTTCCGTCAGCACCAGTTTTAAGACTCGGATACAATTACAATTAAATGTTGTGGTATTTGTCGACAGAAGCTGTGCAGCATGAAGAGAGGTGCTGTCTGGGAAGCCACATCCAGGTGACTCCAGTTGTTTGCAAAGCAGACTTACCATCAGGAGAAGCAACAGCAGCTAGACGTGTACGGGGTGCTTGGGGTGCAACATGAGTCTGAAAAACATCTGTTCAGAAAAAGACAGTTTTAAAAAGCAAAGAAATGCATGGAACAAAATGGTGATGGATGCAAGGAAAGGTTATTAGAACTGTTCAGAGATTCTAACAGAAAGGCAGGCAGGCAGGCAAGCAGGCAGCGGAAGGGGGAGTGAGGGAGGGAGGGAGGTAGTGAGGGAGGGAGGGAGGGAGGAAGGAAGGAAGGAATGAGAAGGAAGGGATAAGAAATAAAGAATCAAAGAAAGAAGTTAAAAATAATAATAGGAAAACATGAAAAATGAAATACCCACACCCTCACCACAAGCACTTCCCAAAACCAAAACTTCCAAGTTACCAAGCATCCAAACACAATCTAAAACCAAAAAGTACCCTCTATGGAAGAGGGACTAATAGAAATGACATTACAATAATCATTTTAATCCCTGTGATATCTTTAACCACCCTCTTTCTCTTCTGAAAATACTCTCAGAACATTTCCGTCAGCACCAGTTTTAAGATTCCTTTACGTTTACAATTAAATATTGTGGTATTTGCCGACAGAAGCTGTGCAGCATGAAGAGAGGTGCTGTCTGGGAAGCCACATCCAAGTGACTCCAGTTTTTTAAAAAGCAAACTTACCATCCGGAGAAGCAACAGCAGCAGGAGGTGCACGGGCTGCTTGTGGTGAAACATGAGGCAGAAAAACATCTGTTCCGAAAAAGAGAGTTTTAAAAAACAAAGAAATGCATGGAAGAGAAATGGTAATGGATGCAAGGAAAGACTATCAGAAATGTTCAGGGTTTCTACAAGGAAGGCAGCAAGGCAGGAAGGCAGGAAGGCAGGAAGGCAGGAAGGCAGGAAAGAAGGATGGAAGGAAGGAAGGGATAAGAAATGCCAAGAACTTAATGGTTATGGATGCAAGGAATGGCTAATAGAAATTGCTAATGGTTTAAAAAAGAATGAAAGGAAAAAGCCTTCGGTGAAAAAAAAAAAAAAGAAGGAAATAAAAGAATTTTAAAATAGCAATAAAAGAAAAAACCCAAAGAATAAGAAACAATTCACGAGGGAATCTACATTTGCTGTTAAATACCTCTCACAAAGGTACATCTTATAAAAAGTACTTATAACTCTTTGCTTCTCGTCTGAAGCGCTTATTTGAAACACAGGGCACCTGATTACAGATAAGAATGTTTCATAGACAAAGGACATTAGCACAAGTATCCTGCCTTAGGAACTGCTGGAAAACAGTAACACTTTATTGGATGTGCTAGAAATGCTTACAGAGATCTTTCACCCCTCATCATTATAACTCAAAGGCTGTGGTTTTTTAATCAAGCAAACCAACATATTCTATGTTCTCCCTGACAAAAATTTTAATCCCTCTGTTTACTTCCAGAATCCCCTTTTCTGTTCTGAAAAATGTCTCAGAACATTTCAATAAGCACTAGTTATTTTTTCCTCCCTTATGTTTACACTTAAGTGCTGCTGTATTTCCATACAGAAGATGTGCAGCATCAAAGCAGATGCTGGCTAGGATCCCACATCCAGGTGACTCTGACCACGTCCACGTGACTGTAGTTGCTTGAAAGGCAGACTTACCATCTTGAGCAGGAGCAGGAGGTCTACGGTCTGCTAGGAGTCCAAAGAGACCCAATAAGGAGTCTGTTCAGAGAAAGAAAACTAACTTACTCCAGTGTCTTAGGAAGGAAGTAACCAAAGATGTATCAAAAAGGATGTATTCTATTACTATGAACGTAAGCTGTCAAGGTCAATGGGGCAGTATTCTTTTTCCTCTCTGTGACTCATCCCTGATAACTCCTGCCAGGGAGCTACCTCCACTAATGGGCCATCAAGGCCTTGCTGCATGACTTATGAAATTACATCATCCCATTGTCAGATGCTCTGCCCAAGGGGGAGAACCAAGCCTTCCTACCTGGCTATAATCTGAGGTTTAGGAACACCAGAGCAGCCTTACTGACTGGATTCCCAGAGGACAAGAGCTACATGACTACCGCTGACCTTCAGAGGAGCACCAGACCCTTCCACAGCATCACTGCTTCAACAGAACCACGACTATCACTTCAACAGGACTGCAGCCACCATTTAATTGGACTGCTCCCAACAACCTGACCAACAGGGTGTCAGGCTGTATCCTGACTGTCAGTCTAAGCCAGTGTTTTCTGCCTTTAATTTTCCTACTAAATTGTAGTTCTGACTTGGAATCTACCACGGGTTTGTTTTCAAGCTAGTACATAGTACATGGTACCAGCTGCTTGGGGTTCCAAGTGATGCCAACAAGATTCTGTTCAGAGAAAGTAGATTTACTTTGGAGAAAGTAAATTTTAAGAAACAAGGAAATGCAGTAAGTATTGCTGGATTTGCCTACAGATGCTGTGCAGCATGAAGGGAGATGCTGGCTCTGAAACCGCATCCCAGTGACTATAACTGCTTGAAAACCAGACTTACCAGCAGGAGCAGCAGCACCAGCAGAAGTAGGAGAAGAAGGTGTACCTGATGTTTCAGGTTTGAGGGAAACCTGAAAAGGTTCTGTTCGGAGAAAGTAAATTTACTTCAGAGAAGGTCAATTTTCAAACAAAGGAAATGCACAGAATTGGAATGCTTGTGGTTGCACGGAGAAGTTATTCCAAAATGTAAATGGTTTAAAAGGGAAAGAAAGGAAGAAGTGTCCGGTTTAAACAGCAACAACAAAAAGAAATAAAAAAGAGGTAACAAAAGAAAAAAATCAAACACCCACCCACCACTACTACTCCCCAAATCCAAAAAATACCAACCAACCAAACAACCAAACCCAAACTAAAACCAAAAAAGATCCAATCAGATAGGGAGCAATAGAAAAAATCCCACAGCAGTAATTTTAATCCCTGTGTCACCTTTCACCATCCTCTTTCTCTTCTGAAAAAATTCTGAAAAGATTTCAGTTAGCACTAGTTTTATTGCACCATTGTTTTTCCACTTAACTTTGTATATTTGCCTACAGAATCTGTGCAGCATGAAGGGGGATGCTGACTAGGAACTCACATTCAAGGGACTATAACTGCTTGAAAAGCAGACTTACCAGCAGGAGCAGGACCACGAGGTGTACTGGTTGCTTGGGGTAGAAAGCGAAGCTGAAAGGATTCTGTTCAGAGAAAATAAATTTTAAAAAGCAAGGAAATGCACAGAACTGAAATGTTTATGGTTAGAAGGAAAGGCTGTGTTGGTTCTGCAAACAGTATAGGTTGTGCAGGGTGTCACACCAGAGGGTAGGTCGGCTCCAGAAAGACTGTAGGTTCCGTAGGGTCTCAAACCAGAGGTTGTGGGGCTTCCAGACTCAGTATAGGTTCTGTAGGGTGTCACACCAGAGGGAGTGCTGGTTACAGACAGAGTGTAAGCTCTCTGTCTAGGCTCTCTCCTGGGTGCTGGAATACAACAAAGAATAAGAAAAAATTCACAAGGGAATCTACATTTGCTGTTAAATACCTCTCACAAAGGTACATCTTATAAAAAGTACTTATAACTCTTTGCTTCTCATCTGAAGCACTTATTTGAAACACAGGGCACCTGATTACAGATAAGAATGTTTCATAGACAAAGGACATTAGCACAAGTATCCTGCCTTAGGGAGTGTTGGGAAACAGCAACACTTTATTTGATGTGCTAGAAATGCTTACAGAGATCTTTCACCCCTCATCATTATAACTCAAAGGCTGTGGTTTTTTAATCAAGTAAACCAACATATTCTATGTTCTCCCTGACAAAAATTTTAATCCCTCTGTTTACTTCCAGAATCCCCTTTCTGTTCTGAAAAATGTCTCAGAACATTTCAATAAGCACTAGTTATTTTTTCCTCCATTATGTTTACACTTAAGTGCTGCTGTATTTCCATACAGAAGATGTGCAGCATCAAGGCAGATGCTGGCTAGGATCCCACATCCGGGTGACTTTGACTACATCTACGTGACTGTAGCTGCTTGAAAGGCAGACTTACCATCTTGAGCAGGAGCAGAAGCAGGATGTGGACGGTCTGCTAGGAGTCCAAAGAGACCCAATAAGGAGTCTGTTCAGAGAAAGGAAACTAACTTACTCCAGTGTCTTAGGAAGGCAATTTACCAAAGATGTATCAAAAAGGATGTATTCTATTACTATGAACGTCAGCTGTCAAGGTCAATGGGGCAGTATTCTTTCTCCTCTCTGTGACTCACCCCTGATAACTCCTGCCAGGGAGCTACCTCCATTAATGGGCCATCAAGGCCTTACTGCATGACTTATGAAATTACATCATCCCATTGTCAGATGCTCTGCCCAAGGGGGAGAACCTGGCATTCCTACCTGGCTATAATCTGAGGTTTAGAAACACCAGAGCAGCCTTACTGACTGGATTCCCAGAGGACAAGAGCTACATGACTACCGCTGACTTTCAGAGGAGCACCAGACCCTTCCACAGCATCACTGCTTCAACAGAACCACGACTATCACTTCAACAGGACTGCAGCCACCATTTAATTGGACTGCTCCCAACAGCCTGACCAACAGGGTGTCAGGCTGTATCCTGACTGTCAGTCTAAGCCAGTGTTTTCTGCCTTTAATTTTCCTACTAAATTGTAGTTCTGACTTGGAATCTACCACGGGTTTGTTTTCAAGCTAGTGCATAGTACATGGTACCAGCTGCTTGGTGTTCCAAGTGATGCCAAAAAGACTCTCTTCAGAGAAAGTAGATTTACTTTGGAGAAAGTAAATTTTAAGAAACAAGGAAATGCAGTAAGTATTGCTGGATTTGCCTACAGATGCTGTGCAGCATGAAGGGAGATGCTGGCTCTGAAACCGCATCCCAGTGACTATAACTGCTTGAAAACCAGACTTACCAGCAGGAGCAGCAGCACCAGCAGAAGTAGGAGAAGAAGGTGTACCTGATGTTTCAGGTTCAAGGGAAATCTGAAAAGGTTCTGTTCGGAGAAAGTAAATTTACTTCAGAGAAGGTCAATTTTCAAACAAAGGAAATGCACAGAATTGGAATGCTTGTGGTTGCACGGAGAAGTTATTCCAAAATGTAAATGGTTTAAAAGGGAAAGAAAGGAAGAAGTGTCCGGTTTAAACAGCAACAACAAAAAGAAATAAAAAAGAGGTAACAAAAGAAAAAAATCAAACACCCACCCACCACTACTACTCCCCAAATCCAAAAAATACCAACCAACCAAACAACCAAACCCAAACTAAAACCAAAAAAGATCCAATCAGATAGGGAGCAATAGAAAAAATCCCACAGCAGTAATTTTAATCCCTGTGTCACCTTTCACCATCCTCTTTCTCTTCTGAAAAAATTCTGAAAAGATTTCAGTTAGCACTAGTTTTATTGCACCATTGTTTTTCCACTTAACTATTTGTATATTTGCCTACAGAATCTGTGCAGCATGAAGGGGGCTGCTGACTAGGAACTCACATTCAAGGGACTATAACTGCTTGAAAAGCAGACTTACCAGCAGGAGCAGGACCACGAGGTGTACTGGTTGCTTGGGGTAGAAAGCGAAGCTGAAAGGATTCTGTTCAGAGAAAATAAATTTTAAAAAGCAAGGAAATGCACAGAACTGAAATGTTTATGGTTAGAAGGAAAGGCTGTGTTGGTTCTGCAAACAGTATAGGTTGTGCAGGGTGTCACACCAGAGGGTAGGTCGGCTCCAGAAAGACTGTAGGTTCCGTAGGGTCTCAAACCAGAGGTTGTGGGGCTTCCAGACTCAGTATAGGTTCTGTAGGGTGTCACACCAGAGGGTGTGCTGGTTACAGACAGAGTGTAAGCTCTCTGTCTAGGCTCTCTCCTGGGTGCTGGAATAAAACAAAGAATAAGAAACAATTCACAAGGGAATCTACATTTGCTGTTAAATACCTCTCACAAAGGTACATCTTATAAAAAGTACTTATAACTCTTTGCTTCTCGTCTGAAGCGCTTATTTGAAACACAGGGCACCTGATTACAGATAAGAATGTTTCATAGACAAAGGACATTAGCACAAGTATCCTGCCTTAGGAACTGCTGGAAAACAGTAACACTTTATTGGATGTGCTAGAAATGCTTACAGAGATCTTTCACCCCTCATCATTATAACTCAAAGGCTGTGGGTTTTTAATCAAGTAAACCTACATATGCTATATTCTCTCTGTCACTCTTATTGGGGAACACTGGCCCTGTTAGCCACAGAAGGGACTCATTTACTTTTGAACATATTTCACCCTCAGTTGAAATCAACACTTAACACTCCTCAACTATTAGTCAGGCATATTGTTACTGGCTCCATTTAAACTAAATTACTGTAATATTGGAACAGTTACAACAGCCTGACAAGTGAAAAATTCACATAACTAGAATACTGAGTATCAAACAATTTTTGCTTAAAAAAGGCACTGTCTTTACCAAGTAGCACGTGTGGGGTTGATCTACTGTGTTTCTGAACACCTTGTCCTAAGTTACATAATGTGATTTATAACATAAATTTCAGATTGTTATCCTTTCAAACTGTGTGATTTGTACTATTTGGTCACAGCTCTTACTTTTGTAAGCAAAGCCACGTGGCAAGGAAAGCATTTGTACTGGGATACCTGCAAATTCCAGTATTATTATGGGATTTTTATTATGCAGTACATTCCTTATCTACTCCCTATGCCGTAAATATTGGCAAGTGATGCTGACTCGATTAAAATCAAGTCAGAATTGCAAATACTCCAGCGAAAAGTAGGTTCTGGGAGATGTCATTGCTTGGTTTATTCAGCATCATAGACACTTCCAGCTGAGTAAACATTATCAATATGCTTTTCTGGTTTTGCCTCTACTCCTATCTCCATTCTTTCATGTCTGTGATCATCTCAATAGTTGGGAAATTCTCTTTGGTGGCCTATCTGTGTTGGGTTTGCATGGGTTAATTTTTGGTGAGGAGGGAAGGAGCCAGCCATGGAAGTGATGTTTCCGTGAGGAGCTGCTAAAAGCTCCTTCCCTGCCTGGCAAAACCAATGGCTGGCTGCCTCTGAGAATAGGCACATTGCTAAGCCAATTCAAAAAGCTGGCAATGGCTCTATGATAACTTATTTACCAAAACCAAAGCCTCAGGAACTCTCTTTTTCTTCCCCATAGGGGTGGGTAGGAGCCAGGGCCGTCCCGATCCGGGGCCGCCGCGTGGCCAGGACAGCGTGGCCAAGATTGGCACGGCCGGGGCGCCGCCATACGGCCACGGCTATCTCAGCATGGCTGGCAATGATCTTTATTTGCTGGGCCGCTTTTAGCCAGCCATGCTGCTGTTCTAAATGAAATTAATGATTTAGATAATTTGTGTTAAATGTTACAGTTAATAATTATAAATATGTAGGGGCTATAAAGCAAACTGCAGAAATTGTAAATATGTCGAAGCTGTTAAGCAATAATTGTTAGTTGCAGAAACCACAGAAGTGAAGAAGTTGGAAAGGGCCCGGCCTTGGTGCAGGATACTGTAATGTAACTTTGGATCATAAGACATGAAGAAAGGGAGAAAATGGGAGGTATGGTGAAACCATGGTGACCACAGTGGAAAGTCCCCAGGGACATGCTGTAAGGAAGAGGAAAGACTTATGCACTGACCACCAATGAGATGGCAGAAGACCCCAGGCTCCTGGAGTTAGAAGACTCAATTATGACCTAATATGGAAAAACACAGACTGGGGAGGGACCTAGGGGAGTCTGTAAACTGAAAAGTTATAAAAATGGGAAACTAGGGGAAAAACTCCGAAAAGCTGTGTGTGGAGCACAAGGTGAGATTTGTGCTCTCCGGCTTTCCCAGCATGCGCTGTTTCTTCGACTTCTCACTTTAATAAAGGTTTATCTAATTGGCAATCAATTATTGGGTCTTGTATATTTATCACTACAAACAGAAGGGCAAAAAACGCTCCGCCTGAAGAGAGGCGCTGAGTGGAGCCAGCAGCCGGCATGGCCCGCGTGGTGCCGGCGGGAACCGCATGATCAGCAGTGAGAGGCACGGCGAGCAATACCTGGAGCACAGATGGGGCCCACAGCCTTTCAACGTTGCAGAACTTTGTAAAACTTTTCAGCTGATAGAACTTGAGAACAAATGAACATAGGAACACTAATTCTCTCCCGGGTCAGAGAAAAGGTGAAGACCCGTGAGGAGAACAACATGGCAACACTAAGGTCGGTGCAAACGAGGGAGGTGGAGGAGGAGATGTTCTGGGCCTCGGAGCTGAAATTCTCCTGCCAGTTGTGGTGACGACTAAATTACAACAATCTAGTTCCCTGAAATTCATTAAGCGCATGGGGGAATGCAGAATTCAGCCGCAGCCTGTGAGAAAAAGATGCTCCCGCTGGAACATGTGGATGCTGAGAAACTGTGATCTGGTGGGAGGCTTGAACAGAGAGAGAGAGAACCCTTGCTTCCAGAGACAGAAGAAAAAGACCTGTGCACATTTTATACTAGAACAGCTCATCCTTAAAACAAAACCCCATGAACAAAATGGCCCACGAAAAACACAGTTGTGAGAAGACTGCTGTGCCTGTGGGAGAGATACACGTTACAGAAGATTTGGGCGGGACTGCTACTCGTGAAAATTAGAACCACATTGGAAAAGTTCACAGAGAACCGTCTCCCTTGGGAAAGACCCCATGGCATAGCAGAAGAGACTCCTCTCCCTCAGCAAGCTGAATAAAGAATTTAGAAGTGACAAACTGACTGAAAGCCCCATGTTATCTCTTTGAATTGTTGGTGAAGGGCTGGGGGAGGGGAAAGGAGGAAGGAAGGGAGGAAGGGAGGAAGGGAGGAAGGGAGGAAGGGAGGAAGGGAGGAAGGGAGGAAGGCAGGAAGGAAGGAAGGCAGGAAGGAAGGAAGGAAGGCACGAAGGCACGAAGGCAGGAAGGCAGGAAGGCCGGAAGGCAGGAAGGAAGGAAGGAAGGAAGGGATAAGAAATAAAGAATCAAAGAAAGAATTTAAAAGTAAGAATATGAAAACATCAAAATTGATACACCCCCACCGCAACCACTCCGCAAAACCAAAACTTCCAAGCTACCAAGCATCCAAACCCAAACTGAAACCAAAAAGTACCCGGAAGGGAAGAGGGACTAATAGGAAAGACATTACAGTAAACATTTTAATCCTGGTGATATCTTTAACCACCCTCTTTCTCTTCTAAAAATACTCTCAGAACATTTCTGTCAGCACCAGTTTTAAGACTCCTTTACGTTTACAATTAAATGTTGTGGTATTTGCCGACAGAAGCTGTGCAGCATGAAGAGAGGTGCTGTCTGGGAAGCCACATCCAAGTGACTCCAGTTTTTAAAAAAGCAGACTTACCACCAGGAGAAGCAACAGCAGCTAGACGTGTACGGGGTGCTTGGGCTGAAACAGGAGGCTGAAAAACATCTGTTCAGAAAAAGTCAGTTTTAGAAAGCAAAGAAATGCATGGAACAGAAATGATGATGGATGTAAGGAAAGGCTATTAGAAATGTTCAGGTTTTCTAACAGGCAGGAAGGCAGGAAGGCAGAAAGGCAGGAAGGAAGCCAGTAAGTCAAGAAGGCAGGAAAGGTGGAAGGCAGGGAGGAAGGGAGGAAGGCAGGAAGGCAGGAAGGCAGGAAGGCAGGAAGGCAGGAAGGAAGGAAGGAAGGAAGGTAGGAAGGAAGAATCAAAGAAAAACGTTAAAAAAAAGTACTACAAAAACATCAATAATCAAACACCCCCACCCCAGCCACTCCCCAAAACCAAAACTTCCAAGCTACCACACACACAAACACAAACTGAAACCAAAAAGTACCCTCAAGGGAACAGGGGCTAATAGAAAAGACATTACAGTAATCATTTTAATCCCAGTGATATCTTTAACCACCTCCTATCTCTTCTGAAAATACTCTCAGAACATTTCCATCAGCACCAGTTTTAAGACTCCTTTACGTTTACAATTAAATGTTGTGGTATTTGCCGACAGAAGCTGTGCAGCACGAAGAGAGGTGCTGTCTGGGAAGCCACATCCAAGTGAGTCCAGTTGGTTGATAAGCAGACTTACCATCTAGAGCAGCAACAGCAGCTGGAGATGTACGGGCTGCTTGGGGTGAAACACGAGGCTGAGAAACACCTGTTCAGAAAATGTCAGTTTTAGAAAGCAAAGAAATGCACAGAACAGCAATGGTGATGGATGAAAGGAAAGGCTATTAGAAAAGTTCAGGCTTTCTAACAGAAAGAAAGTGTTATGGGTGAACAGAGTCTGGTTTTTAGTTGAAGAAAAATACAGAATATTGCCCAGTCAGGACCTTTGCATTTCTTTAGAAAGGACAGAGACCTATCAGGGGCAGGTTTTTGGCTCTTGGCATGTGGTTTGACAGCTGAGAAAGAACAGATTGTGACTTTTGGTAACACCCCTGAGTTCAGCCACCCCAGACTGAGACTGAAGGCTGGCAGGGGACAAGCATCCATCAGTCTACGTTAACTGCTGGGATCCTGGCTGCCATTTCTGAGCCCTTCCCCACCGGCGTGGCTTTGAGATCTCTTTGTGGCTCCTGCCCGGCAGGGACCATGTGCCCACCGCAGGCCTGGGCACGCTTTAACTCCTTCCTGCCAGCAGATGGAACACCCAGAGCACCAACCCTTCCCGGAGTGAGGGCAGACAGAGGGATGGAACCATACAGAGACAGCACGAAACTGACCTCAGTGAAGACAAAATGAAAAGACCATTTGGGGGAAAAGGAGGACGAGTGGCCAAATTTGGCTGGACGTCTCTAGTCAGCTATGGAGAATGGACTCATTTTCCTGTCACATATGAATGATGTTTGGGGCAGATGCAAGGTTCTACTTAAAAGTGATATTAATCTCTTTGCTCCTAAGGAAAAGGAATATTCTCGGTTTTTTGAGATGAAGACAATTTTGAAAATTGAAGAAGAGAATCTTTGTTTTATCCTAGCGGAGGCATCCTTAAACAGTACCCCTCATCAGCAGGTATGGCCCACATGCAGTGTTGGGAAAAACGGCCATTGGGAAGGACTTCACAAGGCAGGTTCCTGGGCAGCCGCCTTTGGGAAAGTTAGAGCCCACAAAAGAACTGTTCCATGTTGCCAGTGGGAATTCCCTGTGGAAATTCTGAGAGAAGCTCCTTTCCTAAAGGAAGTGGTGGCAGATTCTTTTTAAATAGTAAACCTGACTGAAATTACAGGTTTTGTCTTTTTATGTTGGGTGTGGGAAAGTGAACACTTGTGGAAGGAGGGAAGGGTATTTTGAAAGTTTGTTTTTTTCTTTCCTTCTTTTCATTCTTTTGGTGTGTGCGAATAAACTATTGTTGTAATTGTAAGGTAAGCCTGTTTTGCTTTTGGTGTTCTCCTAGTCATATCGAAAAATAGCAAACACTGAAACCATCTGATAATTGGTACACTGGCACAAGGCACATTGGCATAATTGGTACAAGGTAGAAATTGTTGAATGTGAAACCTTTACAGAAAGGAAGAAAGGAAGGAATGGATTGAAGAAGGAAGGAAAAAAGGGAAGAGAGGAATGAAGGGAGGAAGGAAGGGAGGCAGGAAAGATGGAAGGTAGGCAGGGAAGGGAGGAGGCAGGAAGGCAGGCAGGAAGGCAGGAACACAGGAAGGCAGGAAGGCAGGAAGGAAGGCAGGAAGGCAGGGAGGAAGGGTGGAAGGCACGAAGGCAGGCAGGCAGGCAGGCAGGCAGGCAGGCAGGAAGGAAGGAAGGAAGGAAGGAAGGAAGGAAGGAAGGAAGGAAGGGAAAAGAAATAAAGAATCAAAGAAAGAATTTAAAAGTAAGAATATGAAAACGTCAAAAATGACACACTGCTGCCCCCACTGCAACCACTCCGCAAAACCAAAACTTCCAAGCTACCAAGCATCCAAACCCAAACTGAAATCAAAAAGTTCTCTCAAGGGAACAGGGAGTAATAGAAATGACATTACAGTAATCATTTTAATCCCTGTTATATCTTTAACCACCCTCTTTCTTTTCTGAATATACTCTCAGAATATTTCCGTCAGCACCAGTTTTAAGACTCGGATACAATTACAATTAAATATCGTGGTATTTGTCGACAGAAGCTGTGCAGCATGAAGAGAGGTGCTGTCTGGAAAGCCACATCCAGGTGACTCCAGTTGTTTGCAAAGCAGACTTACCATCAGGAGAAGCAACAGCAACTAGACGTTTACGGGGTGCTTGGGCTGAAACACGAGTCTGAAAAACATCTGTTGAGAAAAAGTCAGTTTTAAAAAGCAAAGAAATGCATGGAAGAGAAATGGTGATGGATACAATGAAAGACTATCAGAAAGGTTCAGGGTTTCTAAAAGGAAGGCAGAAAGGCAGGAAGGCAGGAAGGCAGGAAGGCAGGAAAGCAGGAAGGCAGGCAGGCAGGAAGGAAATGGTAATAAATATAAATGCAAAAGCAAACACCCACCCACTGCCAAGACTCCCCAAAACCAAAAAATCCTACCAAACAAGCAACCATACCCAGTTTAAAACTTAAAATATCCACGCAGATTAGGACCTATAGAATAAAAGATTACAGCAGTAATTTTAATCCCTGGGTTAGCTTTTACCATCCCCCTTTTCTCCTATGAAAAAAGCCCGCAATATTTCTCTTAGCACATGATTTAAAGCTCTGTTATGATTACAATTAAGTGTTGTTTTAATTGTCTACAGAAGCTGTGCAGCATGAAGGGACATCTTGGCTGGGAACCCACATACAAGGGACTTTAACTGCTTAAAAACCAGTTTTACCATCACTTGAAAGACCATGAGGTGCAGCAGCTCCTTCAGGCAGAAAGATTAGCCGAAGAGAATCTGTTCAGAGAAAGTAAATTTTAAAAAAGTAAGGAAATGCACAGAACTGAAAGAGTTGTGTTTGCAAGGAAAGGCACTTAAAAAATGTTAATTATTTATGGATGGATGGATGACTGGATGGATGGAAGGAAGGAAGGAAGGAAGGCAGGAAGGAAGGAAGGAAGGAAATGGTAAAAAAAATAAATCCAATAGCAAACACCCACCCGCTGCCAAGACTCCCCAAAACCAAAAAAATCCCACCAACCAAGCAACCACACCCAATTTAAAACTTAAAATATCCAAGCAGATAAGAACAATAGAATAAAAGATTACAGCAGTAATTTTAATCCCTGGGTTCGCTTTTACCATCCCCCTTTTCCCCTATGAAAAAAGCCCCCAAATATTTATGTTAGCACTTGTTTTAATGCTCCGTTATGATTACAGTTAAGTGTTGTATTTGTCTACAGAAGCTGTGCAGCATGAAGGGACAGCGTGGCTGGGAACCCACATATGCGGGACTTTAAGTGCTTAAAAACCAGACTTACCATCACTTGCAAGACCATGAGGGGCAGCAGCTCCTTCAGGCAGAAAGATTAGCCGAAGAGAATCTGTTCAGAGAAAGTAAATTTACTTCAGAGAAAGTAAATTCTAAAAATGCAAAGAAATGCACAGAACTGAAAAGGTTGTGTTTGCAAGGAAAGGCACTTAGAAAAGGTTAATTATGGATGGATGGATGGATGGATGGATGGATGGATGGATGGATGGATGGAGGGATGGAGGGAGGGAGGGAGGGAGGGAGGGAGGGAGGGAGGAAGGAAGGAAGGCAGGAAGGAAGGAAGGAAGGAAGGAAGGAAGGAAGGAAATGGTAAAAAAAATAAATGCAAAAGCAAACACCCACCCACTGCCAAGACTCCCCAAAACCAAAAAAATCCCACCAACCAAGCAACCACACCCAATTTAAAACTTAAAATATCCAAGCAGATTAGGACAATAGAATAAAAGATTACAGCAGTAATTTTAATCCCTGGGTTCGCTTTTACCATCCCCCTTTTCCCCTGTGAAAAAAGCTCCCGAATATTTCTGTTAGCACTCCTTTTAATGCTCTGTTATGATTACACTTAAGTGTTGTATTTGTCTACAGAAGCTGTTCAGTATGAAGGGATACCTTGGCTGGGAACCCACATTTGACGGACTTTAAGTGCTTAAAAACCAGACTTACCATCACTTGCAAGACCATGAGGGGCAGCAGCTGCTTCAGGCAGAGAGATTAGCTGAAGAGAATCTGTTCAGAGAAAGTAAATTTACTTCAGAGAAAGTAAATTTTAAAAAGGCAAAGAAATGCACAGAACTGAAAAGGTTGTGTTTGCAAGGAAAGGCACTTAGAAAAGGTTAATTATGGATGGATGGATGGATGGATGGATGGATGGATGGATGGATGGATGGATGGATGGATGGGAGGGAGGGAGGGAGGAAATGATAATAAAAATAAATCCAATAGCAAACACCCACCCACTGCCAAGACTCCCCAAAACCAAAAAATCCCACCAACCAAGCAACCACACCCAATTTAAAACTTAAAATATCCAAGCAGATTAGGACAATAGAATAAAAGATTACAGCAGTAATTTTAATCCCTGGGTTAGCTTTTACCCTTTTCTCCTATGAAAAAAGACCCCGAATATTTCTGTCAATACTCGTTTTAATGCTCTGTTATGTTTACAATTAAGTGTTGTTGTATTTGTCAACAGAAGATGTGCAGCATGAAGGGAGTTGCCAGCTAGGAACCCACATCCAAGTGACTATAATTGCTTGAAAGGCAGACTTACCATCTTGAGCAGGAGCAGGAGCAGGACGTGGACGGTCTGCTAGGAGTCCAAAGAGACCCAATAAGGAGTCTGTTCAGAGAAAGAAAACTAACTTACTCCAGTGTCTTAGGAAAGAAGTAACCAAAGATGTAACAAAAAGTATGTATTCTAGTACTATGAACGTAAGCTGTCAAGGTCAATGGGGCAGTATTCTTTACCCTCTCTGTGACTCATCCCTGATAACTCCTGCCAGGGAGCTACCTCCACTAATGGGCCATCAAGGCCTTACTGCATGACTTATGAAATTACATCATCCCATTGTCAGATGCTCTGCCCAAGGGGGAGAACCAAGCATTCCTGCCTGGCTATAATCTGAGGTTTAGGAACACCAGAGCAGCCTTACTGACTGGATTCCCAGAGGACAAGAGCTACATGACTACCGCTGACCTTCAGAGGAGCACCAGACCCTTCCACAGCATCACTGCTTCAACAGAACCACGACTATCACTTCAACAGGACTGCAGCCACCATTTAATTGGACTGCTCCCAACAACCTGACCAACAGGGTGTCAGGCTGTATCCTGACTGTCAGTCTAAGCCAGTGTTTTCTGCCTTTAATTTTCCTACTAAATTGTAGTTCTGACTTGGAATCTACCACGGGTTTGTTTTCAAGCTAGTGCATAGTACATGGTACCAGCTGCTTGGGGTTCCAAGTGATGCCAACAAGATTCTGTTCAGAGAAAGTAAATTTACTTTGGAGAAAGTAAATTTTAAGAAACAAGGAAATGCAGTAAGTATTGCTGGATTTGCCTACAGATGCTTTGCAGCATGAAGGGAGATGCTGGCTCTGAAACCGCATCCCAGTGACTATAACTGCTTGAAAACCAGACTTACCAGCAGGAGCAGCAGCACCAGCAGAAGTAGGAGAAGAAGGTGTACCTGATGTTTCAGGTTCAAGGGAAATCAGAAAAGATTCTGTTCAACGAAAGTAAATTTACTTCAGAGAAGGTCAATTTTCAAACAAAGGAAATGCACAGAATGCTTGTGGTTGCACGGAGAAGTTATTCCAAAATGTAAATGGTTTAAAAGGGAAAGAAAGGAAGAAGTGTCCGGTTTAAACAGCAACAACAAAAAGAAATTAAAAGAGGTAACAAAAGAAAAAAATAAAACACTCACCCACCACTACTACTCCCCAAATCCAAAAAATACCAACCAACCAAACAACCAAACCCAAACTAAAACCAAAAAAGATCCAATCAGATAGGGAGCAATAGAAAAAAATCCCAGAGCAGTAATTTTAATCCCTGTGTCACCTTTCACTATCCTCTTTCTCTTCTGAAAAAATTCTGAAAAGATTTCAGTTAGCATTAGTTTTATTGCTCTATTGTCATTCCACTTAACTATTTGTATATTTGCCTACAGAATCTGTGCAGCATGAAGGGGGATGCTGACTAGGAACTCACATTCAAGGGACTATAACTGCTTGAAAAGCAGACTTACCAGCAGGAGCAGGACCAGGAGGTGTACTGCTTCCTTGGGGTTCAAAGCGAAGCTGAAAGGATTCTGTTCAGAGAAAATAAATTTTAAAAAGCAAGGAAATGCACAGAACTGAAATGTTTATGGTTGGAAGGAAAGGCTGTGTTGGTTCTGCAAACAGTATAGGTTGTGCAGGGTGTCACACCAGAGGGTAGGTCGGCTCCAGAAAGACTGTAGGTTCCGTAGGGTCTCAAACCAGAGGTTGTGGGGCTTCCAGACTCAGTATAGGTTCTGTTGGATGTCACACCAGAGGGTGTGCTGTTTGCAGACACAGCATAAAGTCTCTGTCTAGGCTCTCTCCTGGGTGCTGGAATAAAACAAAGAATAAGAAACAATTCACAAGGGAATCTACATTTGCTGTTAAATACCTCTCACAAAGGTACATCTTATAAAAAGTATTTATAACTCTCTGCTTCTCGTCTGAAGCGCTTATTTGAAACACAGGGCACCTGATTACAGATAAGAATGTTTCATAGACAAAGGACATTAGCACAAGTATCCTGCCTTAGGGAGTGTTGGGAAACAGCAACACTTTATTGGATGTGCTAGAAATGCTTACAGAGATCTTTCACCCCTCATCATTATAACTCAAAGGCTGTGGTTTTTTAATCAAGTAAACCAACATATGCTATATTCTCTCTGTCACTCTTATTGGGGAACACTGGCCCTGTTAGCCACAGAAGGGACTCATTTACTTTTGAACATATTTCACCCTCAGTTGAAATCAACACTTAACACTCCTCAACTGTTAGTCAGGCATATTGTTACTGGCTCCATTTAAACTAAATTACTGTAATATTGGAACAGTTACAACAGCCTGACAAGTGAAAAATTCACATAACTAGAATACTGAGTATCAAACAAATTTTGCTTAGAAAAGGCACTGTCTTTACCAAATAGCATGTGTGGGGTTGATCTACTGTGTTTCTGAACACCTTGTCCTAAGTTACATAATGTGATTTATAACATAAATTTCAGATTGTTATCCTTTCAAACTGCGTGATTTGTACTATTTGGTCACAGCTCTTACTTTTGTAAGCAAAGCCACGTGGCAAGGAGAGCATTTGTACTGGGATACCTGCAAATTCCAGTATTATTATGGGATTTTTATTATGCAGTACATTCCTTATCTACTCCCTATGCCGTAAATGTTGGCAAGTGATGCCGAGTTGATTAAAATCAGGTCAGAATTGCAAACACTCCAGCAAAAAGTAGGTTCTGGGAGATGTCACTGCTTGGTGTATTCAGCATCATAGACACTTCCAGCTGAGTAAACATTATCAATATGCTTTTCTGGTTTTGCCTCTACTCCTATCTCCATTCTTTCATGTCTGTGATCATCTCAATAGTTGGGAAATTCTCTTTGGTGGCCTATCTGTGTTGGGTTTGCATGGGTTAATTTTTGGTGAGGAGGGAAGGAGCCAGCCATGGAAGTGATGTTTCCGTGAGGAGCTGCTAAAAGCTCCTTCCCTGCCTGGCAAAACCAATGGCTGGCTGCCTCTGAGAATAGGCACATTGCTAAGCCAATTCAAAAAGCTGGCAATGGCTCTATGATAACTTATTTACCAAAACCAAAGCCTCAGGAACTCTCTTTTTCTTCCCCATAGGGGTGGGTAGGAGCCAGGGCCGTCCCGATCCGGGGCCGCCGCGTGGCCAGGACGGCGGGGCCAAGATTGGCACGGCCGGGGCGCCGCCATACGGCCACGGCTATCTCAGCATGGCTGGCAATGATCTTTATTTGCTGGGCCGCTTTTAGCCAGCCATGCTGCTGTTCTAAATGAAATTAATGATTTAGATAATTTGTGTTAAATGTTACAGTTAATAATTATAAATATGTAGGGGCTATAAAGCAAACTGCAGAAATTGTAAGTATGTCGAAGCTGTTAAGCAATAATTTTTAGTTGCAGAAACCACAGAAGTGAAGAAGTTGGAAAGAGCCTGGCCTTGGTGCAGGATACTGTAATGTAACTTTGGATCATAAGACATGAAGAAAGGGAGAAAATGGGAGGTATGGTGAAACCATGGTGACCACAGTGGAAAGTCCTCAGGGACGTGCTGCGAGGAAGAGGAAAGACTTATGCACTGACCACCAATGGAGAGGGCAGAAGACCCCTGGCTCCTGGAGTTAGAAGACTCAATTATGACCTAATATGGAAAAACTCAGACTGGGGAGGGATCTAGGGGAGTCTGTAAACTGAAAAGTTACAAAAATGGGAAACTAGGGGAAAAACTCCGAAAAGCTGTGTGTGGAGCACAAGGTGAGATTTGTGCTCTCCGGCTTTCCCAGCATGCGCTGTTTCTTCGACTTCTCACTTTAATAAAGGTTTATCTAATTGGCAATCAATTATTGAGTCTTTTATATTTATCACTGCAAACAGAAGGGCAAAACATGCTCCGCCTGAAGAGAGGCACTGAGTGGAGCCAGCAGCCGGCATGGCCCGCGTGGTGCCGGCGGGAACCGCATGATCAGCAGTGAGAGGCACGGCGAGCAATACCTGGAGCACAGATGGGGCCCACAGCCTTTCAACGCTGCAGAACTTTGTAAAACTTTTCAGCTGATAGAACTTGAGAACAAATGAACATAGGAACACTAAATCTCTCCCGAGTCAGAGATAAGGTGAAGACCCGTGAGGAGAACAACATGGCAACACTAAGGTCGGTGCAAATGAGGGAGGTGGAGGAGGAGGTGTTCTGGGCGTCGGAGCTGAAATTCTCCTGCCAGCTGTGGTGAGGACTAAATTACAACAATCTAGTTCCCTGAAATTCATTAAGTGCATGGGGGAATGCAGAATTCAGCCGCAGCCTGTGAGAAAAAGATGCTCCCGCTGGAACATGAGGATGCTGAGAAGCTGTGATCTGGTGGGAGGCTTGAACAGAGAGAGAGAGAACCCTTGCTTCCAGAGACAGAAGAAAAAGACCTGTGCACATTTTATACTAGAACAGCTCATCCTTAAAACAAAACCCCATGAACCAAATGGCCCACGAAAAACACAGTTGTGGGAAGACTGCTATGCCTGTGGGAGAGACACACGTTGCAGAAGATTTGGGCGGGACTGCTACTCGTGAAAATTAGAACCACATTGGAAAAGTTCACAGAGAACCGTCTCCCTTGGGAAAGACCCCATGGCATAGCAAAAGAGACTCCTCTCCCTCAGCAAGCTGAAGAAAGACTTTTACAAGTGACAAACTGACTAAAAGCCCCATGTTATCTCCCTGCATTGTTGGTGAAGGACTGGGGGAGGGGAAAAGTGGTTTCAGTTCTCATTAGTTCTCATTATCCTTTTTTGATTCTGTTAATAGATTTTTCTTTATTCACTTCAAAGTTTTGAGCCTGTTTTGCCCTTGAAGTGCTTTACTCCTAATCCTTATCTCAACCCCACGAGCTTTTTAATTGTTCTTTCCCCCTCCTCTGCTCAAGTATGATAGAGGAGAATGAGTAAATGATTTTTTGTAGGTGCACCGGCATTTAGTCAATGTCAAGCGCACAACACCATCAGATTTTACTTTACTGCCTGTCACTGTCAGAACATTCACACCTTTGAAAGCTAATAGACCATGCAGTACTAACAATATTAAGAAAAAGTTACAATTAATTGAGGTCCACATTTACTGAATTCTGTCCTCCACTATTTCCAAGGAAAAATGCTTGACCAAGGGTAACAAGAAAAAAGACCCGACGAATTTCTACAACTTCAGAGAAGGTAAAGTTTAAAAGCAAGGACATGCCAAGAACTGAAATGTTTATGGATGCAAGGAATGGCTAATAGAAATTGCTAATGGTTTAAAAAAAGAATGAAAGGAAAAAGCCTTCGGTTAAAAAAAAAAAAAAAAAAAGGAAATAAAAGAATTTTAAAGTAGCAATAAAAGAAAAAAAAAATTAAAAACCAACCACACACCCACCCACCAGAAACACTCCTCAAAACCAAAAAAATCCAACCAGCCATGCCCCAAATACAAACAAAAATAAAAATATCCAAGCAATTGGGGACCACTAGGGAAAAGAAACTACAAAAAGTTAATTAGAAAAAAATTACAAGAATTTTAATCTCTGCCTTAACTTTCACCACCATGTTTCAATTCTGAAAAAGGTCTCTGAACATTTCTGTTAACACTAGCTGTATTGCTCCATTATGTTTAGAAGTATTGTATTTGCCTACTGAAGCTGTGCAGCATGAAGGGAGATGCTGGCTGGGAACCCACACACAAGTGACTAAAATTGCCTGAGAAGCAGACTTACCATCAGGAGCAGGAACAGGAGCAGGAGGTGCACTGGGTGCTTGGGGTGAAACACGAGGCAGAAAAATATCTGTTCAGAGCAGGTAAATTGTAAAAAGCAAGTAATTACACAGAACAGAAATGGTTATGCTTAAAGGGAAAGGCTATTATAAAAATGTAAATGGTTTGTAACAGCAAGAAGGGAAAAAGGCTTTGGTCAAAAAAAGAAAGGAAGAAATTAAAAGAAGTAATAAAAGAAAAAAATCAAAAATTAAACACCCACGAACCACGACCACTCCAGAAAACCAAAAACATCCATCCAACCAAGCAAGCAAACCCAAACTAAATTCAAATGTATCTAAGCAAATGAAGGACCAATAGCAAAAAAATGCCCACTCCAGTAGTAATTTTAATCCCTTTGTTAGCTTTCACCATCTGTCTCTTCTGAAAAATGTCTTTGAATGTTTCTGTTTGCATTCATTTTACTGCTCCATTATATTTGTGTGTAAGTATTGTTACATTTGCCTACAAGTGCAGCATGAAGGGAGATGCTGGCTCTGACCACATCCAAGTGGCTGTAATTGTTTGAAAAGCAGACTTACCATCAGGAGCAGCAGCAGCAGCAGGAGGTGCACGGGCTGCTTGGGGTGAAACACGAGGCAGAAAAACATCTGTTCCGAAAAAGACAGTTTTAAAAAACAAAGAAATGCATCGAAGAGAAATCATGATGGATGTAAGGAAAGGCTATTAGAAATGTTCTGGGTTTCTAAAAGGAAGGAAGGAGGGAAGGAAGGGAGGGAGGGAGGGAGGGAGAGAGAGAGAGAGAAAGAGAGAGAGAAAGAGAGAAAGAGAGTAAGAGAGAAAGAGAGAAAGAAAGAAAGAGAGAAAGAGAAAGAAAGTGAGAAAGAAAGAGAAAAAGGAAGAGAAAAAGAGAAAGAGAGAGAGAGAGAGAGAGAGAGAGAGAGAGAGAGAAAGAGAGAAAGAGAGAAAGAGAGAAAGAAAGAAAGAAAGAAAGAAAGAAAGAAAGAAAGAAAGAAAGAAAGAAAGAAAGAAAGAAAGAAAGAAAGAAAGAATATTAAAAAAAATCAAAAATCGAACACACCTGCCCCCACTGCAACCATTCCCCAAAACCAAGACTTCCAAGTTACCAAGCATCCAAACCCAAACTGAAACCAAAAAGTACTCTCAAGGAAAGAGGGACTAATAGAAAAGACATTACAGTAATAGTTTTAATCCCGGTGATATCTTTAATCACCCCCTATCTCTTTTGAAAATAGTCTCAGGACATTTCTGTCAGCACCAGTTTTAAGACTCCTTTACGTTTACAATTAAATGTTGTGGTATTTGCTGACAGAAGCTGTGCAGCATGAAGAGAGGTGCTGTCTGGGAAGCCACATCCAAGTGACTCCAGTTGTTTGAAAAGGAGACTGTCTTGGGTTATGGAACCAAAAATGTGTATTCTATTTCATCTGTTGAAAGCAGTTGGGGAGATGTTTTTTCTTTATCTCTTGTAACTCTGCAGGGAGGGGGGCAGGTTCCTTCTGGTAATGGGCCAACTCTTAAAACCAGGTGGGGCAGTGTTTCTTATCTCTTTCACTGCCTGTCCTTCCGCCCGGGGATATTTTCTGCTAATGGGCCATTAAGGCTCACCAAGCAATCATCCACAAGCAGACATCCACATTCCATCATCCCATTGAGAGATGCTCCACCCAGTGTGGGGAGCCAGCCATTCCTAACTAAAAAACTGAGACGTAGGAACAGAAGGTATCTGGCTCCACCAGATTCCCGGAGGAAGACTGGACCCTTCCCACCGTCACTGGACCCTTCTCACCATCACTGGACCCTTATCTCTCAGGATCATCTCTACTCCAACAGAATCACATCTGCCACTCCAGGAGGACTTACTTTTGGACTGCTTCCAACAACCTGACCAACAGGGTGTTAGGTTGTTTCTCTGACTCTGTCAGAGTTTCTAGGACTGTTGTTTGTTTTGTTTGCTTGTTTGTAGGTGGGTTTGTTTGTTTTACTACTACATTTGTATTGTTAATATTCCTAGTAAAGAACTGTTATTCCTATCCCCAAATCTTTGCCTGAAAGCCCTTAACTGCAAAATTATAACAATTTCGAGGGGGTGAGGGGTTTACATTCTCCATTCCAAGGGAAACTCCAGCTTTCCCTGGCAGATACCTGTCTTTACAAACTAAGACACAGACTTACCATCAGGAGCGGCAACAGGAGCAGGAGGTGTTCTGGGTTTTTGGGGCGGAACAATAATCTCAAAAATATCTGCTCAGAGAAAGGAAATTTACTTCAGGGGAGGTACATTTTAAAAAAGCCAGGAAATTCACAGACATGAAATGATTATATTTGCAGGGAAAGATGCCTTTGAGAAAAAAAAAAGGCAAGGAAAAAAGGTATAAATGGTATTAAAAGTCAAAACCCAACCATGCACTGTCCCACTACTGCTAGTGTGTGAAACCAAAAGATCCAAGCAACTGGGTAGCCAAACCTCAAAGAATCCCAAAATACCCAAGCAAATAGGGACCAATAGAAAAAAACCTGCAGTAATAATTTTAATCCCTGTGTTAGCTTTCAACACCTCCTTTCTCTTCTGAAAAAAGACTCAGAATATTTCTGTTAGCACTAGTTTTAATGCTCTGTTATGTTTACAATTAAGTGTTGCATTTGTCTATAGAAGCTGTGCAGCATGAAGGAAGATGCCAGCTAGGCACCAAAATGCAAGTGACTATAATTGCTTAAAATTCCTTATAAAAAGCAGACACTTACTAAAATTTTCAGGACCATGAGGTGCAGCAGCTCCTTTGGGCACAAAGAGAAGCCGAAGAGATTCTGTTCAGAGAAAGTAAATTTACTTCAGAGAAAGTAAATTTTAAAAAAGCAAGGAAATGCACGGAACTGAAAAGGTTGTGTTTGCAAGGAAAGGCACTTAGAAAAGGTTAATTATTTATGGATGGATGGATGGATGGATGGATGGAGGGAGGGAGGGAGGGAGGAAGGAAGGCAGGAAGGCAGGAAGGCAGGCAGGCAGGCAGGCAGGCAGGAAGGAAGGAAAGAAGGCAGGAAGGAAGGCAGGAAGGAAGGAAGGAAGGAAATGGTAATAAAAATAAATCCAATAGCAAACACCCACCCACTGCCAGGACTCCCCAAAACCAAAAAATCCCACCAACCAAGCAACCACACCCAATTTAAAACTTAAAGTACCCAAGCAGATTGGGACCAATAGAATAAAACATTACAGTAGTAATTTTAATCCCTGGGTTAGCTTTTACCTTCCCCTTTCTCTTCTGAAAGAAGTACCAGAATGTTTCTGTTGAGTTTAATTGCTGCATTATTTTTACATTTAACTGTTGTTGTATTTGCCTACAGAGGCTGTGCTGCCTGAAGAGAGATGCCATCTAGGAACCCACATCCAAGTGGCTTTAAGTGCTTGAAAGGCAGACTTACCATCACTGTCACGAGCATGAGCAGGAGGTCTTTTGTTTAGTTGGTGTCCAATGCGACCCCAAAAAGATTCTATGCAGAGAAAGAAGTTTTAAAATTCAAATATTTTTAAATGTTATAAAACAAAGGAAAGGAAGGAAAAAGTCTTTGTCAAAAAGGGGAGGGGGAGGGGCAGGGGCAGTGGCAGGGGAGGGGCAGGGGGAGGGGAGGGAAGGGGAGGGAAGGGGAGGGAAGGGGAGGGGAGGGGAGGGGAGGGAAGGGGAGGGGAGGGGAGGGGAGGGGAGGGGAGGGGAGGAGAGGAGAGGAGAGGAGAGGAGAGGAGAGGAGAGGAGAGGAGAGGAGAGGAGAGGAGAGGAGAGGAGAGGAGAGGAGAGGAGAGGAGAGGAGAGGAGAGGAGAGGAGAGGAGAGGAGAGGAGAGGAGAGGAGAGGAGAGGAGAGGAGAGGAGAGGAGAGGAGAGGAGAGGAGAGGAGAGGAGAGGAGAGGAGAGGAGAGGAGAGGAGAGGAGAGGAGAGGAGAGGAGAGGAGATCTAAAATAGTAAAGAAAAAACCCAAAAAACCCATAAACCAAACATGCATCAACCCACCACCGCCACTCCCCAATATCAAGAATCCAACCAGCCAAGCAATCAAACCCAAACTAAAATCAAAAATATCCAAGCAAATAGGCACCAGTAGACAAAAATATTACGGCAGTAATTTTAGTCCCTGTGTTAGCTTTCAGCATCCCTTTTCTCTTCTAAGAAAAGTCTCACAAAATTTCTGTTAGCACTATTTGCAATGCTTGCAATGAAGTATTTTTGTATTTTCCTACAGAAGCTGTGCAGCATCAAGGGAGATGCTGGCTAGGATCCCACATCCAAGTAACTCTGACCACATCCAAGTGACTGTAGCTGTTTGAAAGGCAGACTTACCATCTTGAGCAGGAGCAGGAGTAGGAGGTGGACGAGCTGTTTGAGGCAAAATAGGAAGCCAAAAGGAGTCTGTTCAGAGAAAGCAAAATTACTTCAGAGAAAGTAAATTTTAAAAAACAAGGAAATGCACAGAACTGAAATGGTTATGGTTGCAAGAAATGGCTATTTCCAACTGTTAGCAGTAGCTTTATTGCTTCCATTATGTGACAATCAAGTATTGTTGTACTTGTCTGCAGAAGCTGTGCAGCATCAAGGCAGGTGCTGGCTAGGATCCCACATCCAAGTGAGTGTAATTGCTTGAAAAGCAGACTTACCATCAGGAGCAGGAGTACGACCAGGAGCAGGAGGTGGATGGTCTGCTTGGGGTTCAAAGTGATGCCGAAAGGAGTCTGTTCAGAGAAGAAAACTAACTTACTCCAGTGTCTTAGGTTATAATGTAAGGTGTAACCAAAAAGGATGTATTCTATTACTATGAACGTCAGCTGTCAAGGTCAATGGGGCAGTATTCTTTACCGTCTCTGTGGCTCATCCCTGATAACTCCTGCCAGGGAGCTACCTCCACTAATGGGTCATCAAGGCCTTACTGCATGACTTATGAAATTACATCATCCCATTGTCAGATGCTCTGCCCAAGGGGGAGAACCAAGCATTCCTACCTGGCTATAATCTGAGGTTTAGAAACACCAGAGCAGCCTTACTGACTGGATTCCCAGAGGACAAGAGCTACATGACTACCGCTGACCTTCAGAGGAGCACCAGACCCTTCCACAGCATCACTGCTTCAACAGAACCACGACTATCACTTCAACAGGACTGCAGCCACCATTTAATTGGACTGCTCCCAACAGCCTGACCAACAGGGTGTCAGGCTGTATCCTGACTGTCAGTCTAAGCCAGTGTTTTCTGCCTTTAATTTTCCTACTAAATTGTAGTTCTGACTTGGAATCTACCACGGGTTTGTTTTCAAGCTAGTGCATAGTACATGGTACCAGCTGCTTGGGGTTCCAAGTGATGCCAAAAAGACTCTCTTCAGAGAAAGTAAGTTTACTTCAGAGAAGGTCAATTTTAAAACAAAGGCAATGCACGGAATTGGAATACTTGTGATTGCTTGGAAAAATTATTACAAAATGTTAATGGTTTAAAACAGAAAGAAAAGAAGTAGTCTCTGGTTTAAACAAAAAAAAAAAAAAAAAGAAAAAAGAAAAAAGAAAAAAGAAAAAAAAAAAGAAATTAGAAGAGGTAATTTAATAAAAAAATCAAACATCCACCCACCACTACTACTCCCCAAATCCAAAAAATACCAACCAAATCCAAACTAAAATCAAAAATATCCAAGCAAATAGGCACCAGTAGACAAAAATATTACGGCAGTAATTTTAGTCCCTGTGTTAGCTTTCAGCATCCCTTTTCTCTTCTAAGAAAAGTCTCACAAAATTTCTGTTAGCACTATTTGCAATGCTTGCAATGAAGTATTTTTGTATTTTCCTACAGAAGCTGTGCAGCATCAAGGGAGATGCTGGCTAGGATCCCACATCCAAGTAACTCTGACCACATCCAAGTGACTGTAGCTGTTTGAAAGGCAGACTTACCATCTTGAGCAGGAGCAGGAGTAGGAGGTGGACGAGCTGTTTGAGGCAAAATAGGAAGCCAAAAGGAGTCTGTTCAGAGAAAGCAAAATTACTTCAGAGAAAGTAAATTTTAAAAAACAAGGAAATGCACAGAACTGAAATGGTTATGGTTGCAAGAAATGGCTATTTCAAACTGTTAGCAGTAGCTTTATTGCTTCCATTATGTGACAATCAAGTATTGTTGTACTTGTCTGCAGAAGCTGTGCAGCGTCAAGGCAGGTGCTGGCTAGGATCCCACATCCAAGTAATTCTGACCACATCCAAGTGACTGTAGCTGTTTGAAAGGCAGACTTACCATCTTGAGCAGGAGCAGGAGTAGGAGGTGGACGAGCTGTTTGAGGCAAAATAGGAAGCCAAAAGGAGTCTGTTCAGAGAAAGCAAAATTACTTCAGAGAAAGTAAATTTTAAAAAACAAGGAAATGCACAGAACTGAAATGGTTATGGTTGCAAGAAATGGCTATTTCCAACTGTTAGCAGTAGCTTTATTGCTTCCATTATGTGACAATCAAGTATTGTTGTACTTGTCTGCAGAAGCTGTGCAGCGTCAAGGCAGGTGCTGGCTAGGATCCCACATCCAAGTAACTCTGACCACATCCAAGTGACTGTAGCTGTTTGAAAGGCAGACTTACCATCTTGAGCAGGAGCAGGAGTAGGAGGTGGACGAGGTGTTTGAGGCAAAATAGGAAGCCAAAAGGAGTCTGTTCAGAGAAAGCAAAATTACTTCAGAGAAAGTAAATTTTAAAAAACAAGGAAATGCACAGAACTGAAATGGTTATGTTTGCAAGAAATGGCTATTTCCAACTGTTAGCAGTAGCTTTATTGCTTCCATTATGTGACAATCAAGTATTGTTGTACTTGTCTGCAGAAGCTGTGCAGCATCAAGGCAGGTGCTGGCTAGGATCCCACATCCAAGTGAGTGTAATTGCTTGAAAAGCAGACTTACCATCAGGAGCAGGAGTACGACCAGGAGCAGGAGGTGGATGGTCTGCTTGGGGTTCAAAGCGATGCCGAAAGGAGTCTGTTCAGAGAAGAAAACTAACTTACTCCAGTGTCTTAGGTTATAATGTAAGGTGTAACCAAAAAGGATGTATTCTATTACTATGAACGTAAGCTGTCAAGGTCAATGGGGCAGTATTCTTTACCGTCTCTGTGGCTCATCCCTGATAACTCCTGCCAGGGAGCTACCTCCACTAATGGGCAATCAAGGCCTTACTGCATGACTTATGAAATTACATCATCCCAGTGTCAGATGCTCTGCCCAAGGGGGAGAACCAAGCATTCCTACCTGGCTATAATCTGAGGTTTAGAAACACCAGAGCAGCCTTACTGACTGGATTCCCAGAGGACAAGAGCTACATGACTACCACTGACCTTCAGAGGAGCACCAGACCCTTCCACAGCATCACTGCTTCAACAGAACCACGACTATCACTTCAACAGGACTGCAGCCACCATTTAATTGGACTGCTCCCAACAGCCTGACCAACAGGGTGTCAGGCTGTATCCTGACTGTCAGTCTAAGCCAGTGTTTTCTGCCTTTAATTTTCCTACTAAATTGTAGGTCTGACTTGGAATCTACCACGGGTTTGTTTTCAAGCTAGTGCATAGTACATGGTACCAGCTGCTTGGGGTTCCAAGTGATGCCAAAAAGACTCTCTTCAGAGAAAGTAAGTTTACTTCAGAGAAGGTCAATTTTAAAACAAAGGCAATGCACGGAATTGGAATACTTGTGATTGCTTGGAAAAATTATTACAAAATGTTAATGGTTTAAAACAGAAAGAAAAGAAGTAGTCTCTAGTTTAAACAAAAAAAAAAAAAAAAAAAAAAACAAAAAAAGAAAAAAGAAAAAAAAAAAGAAATTAGAAGAGGTAATTTAATAAAAAAATCAAACATCCACCCACCACTACTACTCCCCAAATCCAAAAAATACCAACCAAATCCAAACTAAAATCAAAAATATCCAAGCAAATAGGCACCAGTAGACAAAAATATTACGGCAGTAATTTTAGTCCCTGTGTTAGCTTTCAGCATCCCTTTTCTCTTCTAAGAAAAGTCTCACAAAATTTCTGTTAGCACTATTTGCAATGCTTGCAATGAAGTATTTTTGTATTTTCCTACAGAAGCTGTGCAGCATCAAGGGAGATGCTGGCTAGGATCCCACATCCAAGTAACTCTGACCACATCCAAGTGACTGTAGCTGTTTGAAAGGCAGACTTACCATCTTGAGCAGGAGCAGGAGTAGGAGGTGGACGAGCTGTTTGAGGCAAAATAGGAAGCCAAAAGGAGTCTGTTCAGAGAAAGCAAAATTACTTCAGAGAAAGTAAATTTTAAAAAACAAGGAAATGCACAGAACTGAAATGGTTATGGTTGCAAGAAATGGCTATTTCAAACTGTTAGCAGTAGCTTTATTGCTTCCATTATGTGACAATCAAGTATTGTTGTACTTGTCTGCAGAAGCTGTGCAGCGTCAAGGCAGGTGCTGGCTAAGATCCCACATCCAAGTAACTCTGACCACATCCAAGTGACTGTAGCTGTTTGAAAGGCAGACTTACCATCTTGAGCAGGAGCAGGAGTAGGAGGTGGACGAGGTGTTTGAGGCAAAATAGGAAGCCAAAAGGAGTCTGTTCAGAGAAAGCAAAATTACTTCAGAGAAAGTAAATTTTAAAAAACAAGGAAATGCACAGAACTGAAATGGTTATGTTTGCAAGAAATGGCTATTTCAAACTGTTAGCAGTAGCTTTATTGCTTCCATTATGTGACAATCAAGTATTGTTGTACTTGTCTGCAGAAGCTGTGCAGCATCAAGGCAGGTGCTGGCTAGGATCCCACATCCAAGTGAGTGTAATTGCTTGAAAAGCAGACTTACCATCAGGAGGAGGAGTACGACCAGGAGCAGGAGGTGGATGGTCTGCTTGGGGTTCAAAGCGATGCCGAAAGGAGTCTGTTCAGAGAAGAAAACTAACTTACTCCAGTGTCTTAGGTTATAATGTAAGGTGTAACCAAAAAGGATGTATTCTATTACTATGAACGTAAGCTGTCAAGGTCAATGGGGCAGTATTCTTTACCGTCTCTGTGGCTCATCCCTGATAACTCCTGCCAGGGAGCTACCTCCACTAATGGGCCATCAAGGCCTTACTGCATGACTTATGAAATTACATCATCCCAGTGTCAGATGCTCTGCCCAAGGGGGAGAACCAAGCATTCCTACCTGGCTATAATCTGAGGTTTAGAAACACCAGAGCAGCCTTACTGACTGGATTCCCAGAGGACAAGAGCTACATGACTACCACTGACCTTCAGAGGAGCACCAGACCCTTCCACAGCATCACTGCTTCAACAGAACCACGACTATCACTTCAACAGGACTGCAGCCACCATTTAATTGGACTGCTCCCAACAGCCTGACCAACAGGGTGTCAGGCTGTATCCTGACTGTCAGTCTAAGCCAGTGTTTTCTGCCTTTAATTTTCCTACTAAATTGTAGTTCTGACTTGGAATCTACCACGGGTTTGTTTTCAAGCTAGTGCATAGTACATGGTACCAGCTGCTTGGGGTTCCAAGTGATGCCAAAAAGACTCTCTTCAGAGAAAGTAAGTTTACTTCAGAGAAGGTCAATTTTAAAACAAAGGCAATGCACGGAATTGGAATACTTGTGATTGCTTGGAAAAATTATTACAAAATGTTAATGGTTTAAAACAGAAAGAAAAGAAGTAGTCTCTGGTTTAAACAAAAAAAAAAAAAAAAAAAAAAAAAACAAAAAAAGAAAAAAGAAAAAAAAAAAGAAATTAGAAGAGGTAATTTAATAAAAAAATCAAACATCCACCCACCACTACTACTCCCCAAATCCAAAAAATACCAACCAAATCCAAACTAAAATCAAAAATATCCAAGCAAATAGGCACCAGTAGACAAAAATATTACGGCAGTAATTTTAGTCCCTGTGTTAGCTTTCAGCATCCCTTTTCTCTTCTAAGAAAAGTCTCACAAAATTTCTGTTAGCACTATTTGCAATGCTTGCAATGAAGTATTTTTGTATTTTCCTACAGAAGCTGTGCAGCATCAAGGGAGATGCTGGCTAGGATCCCACATCCAAGTAACTCTGACCACATCCAAGTGACTGTAGCTGTTTGAAAGGCAGACTTACCATCTTGAGCAGGAGCAGGAGTAGGAGGTGGACGAGCTGTTTGAGGCAAAATAGGAAGCCAAAAGGAGTCTGTTCAGAGAAAGCAAAATTACTTCAGAGAAAGTAAATTTTAAAAAACAAGGAAATGCACAGAACTGAAATGGTTATGGTTGCAAGAAATGGCTATTTCCAACTGTTAGCAGTAGCTTTATTGCTTCCATTATGTGACAATCAAGTATTGTTGTACTTGTCTGCAGAAGCTGTGCAGCATCAAGGCAGGTGCTGGCTAGGATCCCACATCCAAGTGAGTGTAATTGCTTGAAAAGCAGACTTACCATCAGGAGGAGGAGTACGACCAGGAGCAGGAGGTGGATGGTCTGCTTGGGGTTCAAAGCGATGCCGAAAGGAGTCTGTTCAGAGAAGAAAACTAACTTACTCCAGTGTCTTAGGTTATAATGTAAGGTGTAACCAAAAAGGATGTATTCTATTACTATGAACGTAAGCTGTCAAGGTCAATGGGGCAGTATTCTTTACCGTCTCTGTGGCTCATCCCTGATAACTCCTGCCAGGGAGCTACCTCCACTAATGGGCCATCAAGGCCTTACTGCATGACTTATGAAATTACATCATCCCAGTGTCAGATGCTCTGCCCAAGGGGGAGAACCAAGCATTCCTACCTGGCTATAATCTGAGGTTTAGAAACACCAGAGCAGCCTTACTGACTGGATTCCCAGAGGACAAGAGCTACATGACTACCACTGACCTTCAGAGGAGCACCAGACCCTTCCACAGCATCACTGCTTCAACAGAACCACGACTATCACTTCAACAGGACTGCAGCCACCATTTAATTGGACTGCTCCCAACAGCCTGACCAACAGGGTGTCAGGCTGTATCCTGACTGTCAGTCTAAGCCAGTGTTTTCTGCCTTTAATTTTCCTACTAAATTGTAGTTCTGACTTGGAATCTACCACGGGTTTGTTTTCAAGCTAGTGCATAGTACATGGTACCAGCTGCTTGGGGTTCCAAGTGATGCCAAAAAGACTCTCTTCAGAGAAAGTAAGTTTACTTCAGAGAAGGTCAATTTTAAAACAAAGGCAATGCACGGAATTGGAATACTTGTGATTGCTTGGAAAAATTATTACAAAATGTTAATGGTTTAAAACAGAAAGAAAAGAAGTAGTCTCTGGTTTAAACAAAAAAAAAAAAAAAAAAGAAAAAAGAAAAAAGAAAAAAGAAAAAAAAAAAGAAATTAGAAGAGGTAATTTAATAAAAAAATCAAACATCCACCCACCACTACTACTCCCCAAATCCAAAAAATACCAACCAAATCCAAACTAAAATCAAAAATATCCAAGCAAATAGGCACCAGTAGACAAAAATATTACGGCAGTAATTTTAGTCCCTGTGTTAACTTTCAGCATCCCTTTTCTCTTCTAAGAAAAGTCTCACAAAATTTCTGTTAGCACTATTTGCAATGCTTGCAATGAAGTATTTTTGTATTTTCCTACAGAAGCTGTGCAGCATCAAGGGAGATGCTGGCTAGGATCCCACATCCAAGTAACTCTGACCACATCCAAGTGACTGTAGCTGTTTGAAAGGCAGACTTACCATCTTGAGCAGGAGCAGGAGTAGGAGGTGGACGAGCTGTTTGAGGCAAAATAGGAAGCCAAAAGGAGTCTGTTCAGAGAAAGCAAAATTACTTCAGAGAAAGTAAATTTTAAAAAACAAGGAAATGCACAGAACTGAAATGGTTATGGTTGCAAGAAATGGCTATTTCCAACTGTTAGCAGTAGCTTTATTGCTTCCATTATGTGACAATCAAGTATTGTTGTACTTGTCTGCAGAAGCTGTGCAGCGTCAAGGCAGGTGCTGGCTAAGATCCCACATCCAAGTAACTCTGACCACATCCAAGTGACTGTAGCTGTTTGAAAGGCAGACTTACCATCTTGAGCAGGAGCAGGAGTAGGAGGTGGACGAGCTGTTTGAGGCAAAATAGGAAGCCAAAAGGAGTCTGTTCAGAGAAAGCAAAATTACTTCAGAGAAAGTAAATTTTAAAAAACAAGGAAATGCACAGAACTGAAATGGTTATGGTTGCAAGAAATGGCTATTTCAAACTGTTAGCAGTAGCTTTATTGCTTCCATTATGTGACAATCAAGTATTGTTGTACTTGTCTGCAGAAGCTGTGCAGCGTCAAGGCAGGTGCTGGCTAGGATCCCACATCCAAGTAACTCTGACCACATCCAAGTGACTGTAGCTGTTTGAAAGGCAGACTTACCATCTTGAGCAGGAGCAGGAGTAGGAGGTGGACGAGGTGTTTGAGGCAAAATAGGAAGCCAAAAGGAGTCTGTTCAGAGAAAGCAAAATTACTTCAGAGAAAGTAAATTTTAAAAAACAAGGAAATGCACAGAACTGAAATGGTTATGGTTGCAAGAAATGGCTATTTCCAACTGTTAGCAGTAGCTTTATTGCTTCCATTATGTGACAATCAAGTATTGTTGTACTTGTCTGCAGAAGCTGTGCAGCATCAAGGCAGGTGCTGGCTAGGATCCCACATCCAAGTGAGTGTAATTGCTTGAAAAGCAGACTTACCATCAGGAGGAGGAGTACGACCAGGAGCAGGAGGTGGATGGTCTGCTTGGGGTTCAAAGCGATGCCGAAAGGAGTCTGTTCAGAGAAGAAAACTAACTTACTCCAGTGTCTTAGGTTATAATGTAAGGTGTAACCAAAAAGGATGTATTCTATTACTATGAACGTAAGCTGTCAAGGTCAATGGGGCAGTATTCTTTACCGTCTCTGTGGCTCATCCCTGATAACTCCTGCCAGGGAGCTACCTCCACTAATGGGTCATCAAGGCCTTACTGCATGACTTATGAAATTACATCATCCCATTGTCAGATGCTCTGCCCAAGGGGGAGAACCAAGCATTCCTACCTGGCTATAATCTGAGGTTTAGAAACACCAGAGCAGCCTTACTGACTGGATTCCCAGAGGACAAGAGCTACATGACTACCGCTGACCTTCAGAGGAACACCAGACCCTTCCACAGCATCACTGCTTCAACAGAACCACGACTATCACTTCAACAGGACTGCAGCCACCATTTAATTGGACTGCTCCCAACAGCCTGACCAACAGGGTGTCAGGCTCTATCCTGACTGTCAGTCTAAGCCAGTGTTTTCTGCCTTTAATTTTCCTACTAAATTGTAGTTCTGACTTGGAATCTACCACGGGTTTGTTTTCAAGCTAGTGCATAGTACATGGTACCAGCTGCTTGGGGTTCCAAGTGATGCCAAAAAGACTCTCTTCAGAGAAAGTAAGTTTACTTCAGAGAAGGTCAATTTTAAAACAAAGGCAATGCACGGAATTGGAATACTTGTGATTGCTTGGAAAAATTATTACAAAATGTTAATGGTTTAAAACAGAAAGAAAAGAAGTAGTCTCTGGTTTAAACAAAAAAAAAAAAAAAGAAAAAAGAAAAAAGAAAAAAGAAAAAAGAAAAAAGAAAAAAAAAAGAAATTAGAAGAGGTAATTTAATAAAAAAATCAAACATCCACCCACCACTACTACTCCCCAAATCCAAAAAATACCAACCAAATCCAAGCTAAAATCAAAAATATCCAAGCAAATAGGCACCAGTAGACAAAAATATTATGGCAGTAATTTTAGTCCCTGTGTCATTTTTCACCATCCTCTTTCTCTCCTGAAAAAAATCTTAGAAAGCTTCTGTTAGCACTAGTTTTAATGCTCCATTATCTTTACACTTAACTATTTTTATATTTTCCTGCAGAAGCTGTGCAGCATTGAAGGGAAAGGCTGTCTAGGAACCCATAACCAATAGATTATAATTGCTTGAAAAGGAGGCTTACCAGCAGGAGCTGCAGCAGGAGCAGGAGCAGGAGGTGTACCAGCTGCTTCAGGTTCAAAGTGAACCTTCAAAGATTCTGTTCAGAGACAGGAATTTTTAAAAAACCAGGACATGCTCAGAACTGAAGTTGTTATGTTTGCAAGGAAAGGGTATTACAAAATGTTAATGGTTTATTACAGAAAGAAAGGTAAAAGCTGAGAAAAGGAAAGCCAAGAAGAGCAAAGCAAATCAAAGAAAAGAGAAAAGAAAAATAATAACAAAAATCAAAAACCATAAAAGAGATCACCCACCTAACCACCACCACTACTGCCCAATATTAAATGATCCAACTAACCAAGGAACTAAACCCAAACTAAATCCAAAAATATGTGAGCAAATGGGAACCATTATAAAAACATTACAGTAGTAATTTTAATCTCTGTGTTAGTTTTCACCACCCCATTTTTCTTCTGAAAAAAAGTCGTAGAATGTTTTTGTTAACACTAGTTTAATTGCTCCATTATGTTTACAATTGAGTGTTGTTATATTTGCTCAAGCTGTGTAGCATAAAGGGAGGTGCTGACCAGGAACCCACATCCAAGTGACTGTAATTGCTTGAAAAGCAGACTTACCATGAGGAGAAGGAGGAGGAGAAGGAGCAGGAGCAGGCGGTGTATCTCCTGCTTCAGGTTGAAAGTGAACGCGCAAAGATTCTGTTTAGCGAACATTTAGTGAATTTAAAAACAAGGAAATGGAAAGAACTGAAATGGTTATTCTTGAAAGAAAAGGCTATTACAAAAGTGTTACTGGTTTATAACAGAATAAAAGGAAAAAGCCCTTGGTAAACAAATGAGGGAAGGAAGGAAGGAAGGAAGGAAGGAAGGAAGGAAGGAAGGAAGGAAGGAAGGAAGGAAGGAAGGAAGGAAGGAAGGAAGGAAGGAAGGAAGGAAGGAAGGAAGGAAGGAAGGAAGGAAGGAAGGAAGGAAGGAAGGAAGGAAGGAAGGAAGGAAGGAAGGAAGGAAGGAAGGAAGGAAGGAAGGAAGGAAGGAAGGAAGGAAGGAAGGAAGGAAGGAAGGAAGGAAGGAAGGAAGGAAGGAAGGAAGGAAGGAAGGAAGGAAGGAAGGAAGGAAGGAAGGAAGGAAGGAAGGAAGGAAGGAAGGAAGGAAGGAAGGAAGGAAGGAAGGAAGGAAGGAAGGAAGGAAGGAAGGAAGGAAGGAAGGAAGGGTAGTATTAAAAAAACAAACAAACAAAAAAAAAAAAAAAAAACACCACAACAACCAGAAACCAAACACCCACCCACCGCAACCACTTCCGAAACCCAAAAATGTCCAACCAACCAAGCAATGAAATCCAAAGTAAAACCAAAAAACCCCCAATGAAATATGGACTGATAGAAAAAAAACCACAGTAGTAATTTTAATCTCTGTGTTAGCTTTCACCATCCCCTTTCTCTTCTGAAAAATATCTCCAAACATTTCTGTTAGCACTAATTTTATTGCTCCTTTATGTTTACAATTAAGTATTGCTTTACATCCCTACAGAAGCTGTGCAGCATGAAGAGAGGTGCTGGCTAGGAACTGACATCCAAGTGACTGTAATTGCTTGAAAAGGAGACTTACCATCAGGAGCAGGAGCTGGACCAGGACATGTAACAGCTGCTTCAGGCTCAAAGTGAACCTGTGAAGATTCTCTTCCTGTTGTTAATGTTTCAACTCGGGCAGCTGCCAGTGAGTAGAGATCCATAAAATGTCTAAGCACATTCTTTAAATAAAAGTAAAAAGAATCATTAGTTCCAGGCAAGCTACACTTAAACAGCCAATAGCATACATACAAATTTGTTACAAAAGACGGAACTATTTTTAGCAGAGAAATCAAATACTGTTTGTAAGCCAGGTAGAATTTCAGTCCCAAGATTTAAACATCAAAAAAGTCTAACACCATTTTTCTTCCAAAATTGTGAATATTAGTATAATTGAGGAAAAGAAAATTACTCCACACCCTTTGATGAGATGTTTTCAAGCATGCAATACAGCACTGAGCTCTTGATACAATTTTTTCATTTTACTTCACTACAAGACTCAGTGCAGATTCAATTTCTGTTCACAAAAAATTACCACTCAGTTTCAGGCTAATGTCCACACTTCCAAAATGAATCAATTTACTAATCCTTCCACTTCACAGCAAAAAAAATCCCACAAAAACTTGGCAGTAACAAAAGAAACCTATAGACCTCTAAAAACAAATAATCTGATTGCAATATAACTGGAAAAATATAACTGTTTCCATGCATGTAGTGGAAGAATGTCCCAATTTTGTTATATTGATTAGACTGATGATAAAGTTAGTGGGACAAGAGAGCTCAAATGATTTGGCAGTACTGATAACTTTATATCTACTCCAAGTAGTCTCAATTAACTGTTGAAATTATTGGTCTTCTTTACAATGGTTAATCATGTTTTATTTGTTCTATTTTTTCCCTTCAGATAGTATGAAATTGGTCTTTCAAATGTAAACCTGTGATATAGACAAAAATCAGTACCACAAACAGGAATTTACAAAGATTTTTGAAGTTTTCCTTTCCTTGGTTTCACAATGCTTCTTTTCAGAATAGATGTTAACACAGCTAAAATCAATCAAGTTATTTCATGGTGGTGTCTAGGAAAGAGCAGTGGCAAATTAACCCATATCACATCTTTTCTCCTCAGAAAGAGCCTCCAAAATGTCTTGGTGCTGTGATTCTAGAAGAGGATTCTTGCAGATTATACGGCCTTTAATTGAAATGTGCTAGCCACAGACTGACTAAGGCATTTCTAGATGATATGCCTGCAAACAAGTCCACTGGTTTTAGTGACAAGTGTCCCTAAAGTGATTCTTAACTGCTTACTTCACTTAAGATTGCAGGATTGCCCTTAATACAGTTTGGCATAGAGTAAAATTAAAATGCATCATGGACCACATAGTCCATCTGGTGAGTGAGATGTACAAAGGCATCACAATGTACATCACCACTAAGAAAGGGAAAACAGACCCAATTAACATCTGTTCTGATGTCAAGCAGGGTGATTCTATGTCACCCTTGTTCAATTTGGCACTTGACCCTCTTTTATGTAAACTTGAAGCAGAAGGCAAAGGGTTCCATCACAGTGGGTTTAAAGTTATGGCCATGGCCTTTGCTGATGACATGGTGCTATGGAGAGATTCCTGGGATGGCATGAGTCATAACATCAAGATTCTGGAGACCTTTCATGAGCTTACTCGTCTCCGGACCCAAGGGGAGAAATGCCACGGCTTTTACATCAAGCCAACAAAGGACTCATATACCATCAATGACTGTCCTGCTTGGTAGATTAATGGGTCTCCCCACAGCATGATCGACCTGGGGTGCTCAGAGAAACATCTTGAGGGTCCAGATCGACCCCTGAGCTGGCATTGCCGATCCAGGCTTATCCAAGAAACTGGAGGAATGGCCCCATTAGATTGGAGATGCATCGCTTAAGCCTCTTCAGAAAGCTGATATGCTCAGGACTTATACCCTTCCAAGACTGATATATCAGTATATGGCTGGCCATACCGAAGTCATATTCGAGAGCTGGGCTTCTCGAATCCCTTGACTTGTCAATTAGGAAGGTGGTCAAAGAGTGGCCTCATCTCCCACCAAGTACTTTACAAGATGTGATGCCAACTTGTATTCGAGGTTTAAAGATGGAAGGCTGGGACTCATCAAATTGGCAGCACTTATACCAGGTATTCAAGCACAAAGATTGCACAAATTGGGTCAATTTTTGGATGGTGCTCTGGTTTCATTTTTGATGGGTGAACATCTTGAACTGGTATTTGAGAAATTATGGTTGCGTGCTGGTGGAGTAAGAGAGTCCATCCCACCAATTTGGGAGCCTATATCTGAGAGAGAAGGGGTTGTAGGAGGAGTATCCTCCCAGAACCCTGTCCTGTGGGAGGCTCGCTGTCCAGAACCCACTTTCCAAAACCTTGTGATTGGAAGAAAGTGGAGTTCAATAAAGGGAAACAACTGGCTGCCCAGGGTCACGGTATTGCAAATTTTGAGAATGGTAACATCAGTAATGGGTGGTTGGTGCATTACTGCGGCATTCCTCATGGAAAACTCCTAACAGCATTGTTAAATAAGAGCAAATGTCTACCCCACCCGTGAGTTCCTGGCAAGGGGTAGGCGTGATGACTGCATCTGATCCTGTAGACACTGCAGTGCTGACTGTGAAACAACTGCCCATGTCATCAGGAACTGTCCAATCACTCAAGAGGCCAGGATTAAAAGGCGCAATTCCATCTGTGAAACTCTTAGCTGCAAGGCTAAGAGGGAGGATTGGATGGTGTTTCAGGAACCAGACCAGAACTCATTATATAAAGTGGATTTGATCTTTGTAAAGGGAGTAAAGGCATTTGCAGTGGACGTAACAGTTAGATATGAGCACAACTACTCACCCTTGAAAGAGGATGTTGCTGAGAAGGCCAAAAAATATCAGTGCCTCCTCCGTAAATTTGTGATCTTAAAAATGCATCAGTCATCGAGTTCATAGGCTTTCCCTTGGGCGCTCAGGGAAAGTGGTATGAGAAGAACTTTGAGTTGCTACAGGCCCTGGGCCTCTCTAAAACGAGGCTAGGGAGGATTGCCCAGGTCCTATCATCCAGAGCACTCTTCTCTTCCATTGACATTGTACATATATTTACTAGGAAAGCTTGTTTGCTGTGAATAAGTGAAGCCCCCTCCCCTGCTGGGTTAAAGGTGGACAGTTGGAATTGGTTTTGGGTGGGAGGTGTTCATCCTTCATACTGTGTCTCTGCCCATTTGGGCATTAAATTCGAATTTGACCAGGTCCATGGGCCACCTTTACTCAACCCGGAAAAGAAGCATATAACTTTATATGTTTCTTAAGTAACCTCTAACTATAAAAGGCAAATTTTATAATAAAACCTCAATAATGTGCTGGTAAAGGAATCAAACAGGAACTAGAGATGAGGGCAGGGTAGAGAGAAAGGGAAATGGGGGAGAAATGCAGAAAGGGATAAAGAGGAAAAAAGAAGGAGAAGAGGAAGTTCACAGTGACACAGACTGTGAGCCATTGGTGCCGTTTGTATATGTCCTGAGCTAACAAATGTACCTGAAGCTGCCAGGTGAACAAGAATGTTAAATTCTGCCCCACCTGTGAGCTCCCCAGCATGTACTGTACTATGTTAGCTATACCACAAGCACTTCGTGCAAATATGAAATGCAAATTTTTGTATTTCTGATTCTCTTCCAGAAAGGAAGAGGGAACAGGCTGCCCTGAAGATGCTCCTGCAATCATTGTGAGGCTAAAAAAATGGGAGTTGGAATAGGATAAAAAAAAAGAAAAATAAGCAGCATCCACTACCAAATTAGAAAAGTAGGATTTAAAAGCTGATTGCCACAACGCTTCCTGTGAAAAGATGCCACCCCTGAAACCTTTTGTGCAGCCCTAAACAAATCATCACAGTATTGGAGAAACACTTGTAATTATACCCTTTGATGGAAAAATTCATCTGTGCTAATTATGCTTCATGGGAATCTCCGGGCATTACATATTACATATTTCCATATTTTAGTGTGGAAACACAATAATGCACACATAATTTATATCTTTATCATATTGAAATGCATATGCATGCAAGAGGGCAATAGTGAGAAATTTCCAGTTTAGAATGTGCCTTTCTTGAATGCTTGATTTTGTGACCTTGATCCTACAATTATATACTGCATTAGAACAGAAAATCTACAATATATTGGAAGGAATTACTGCAGAAACATACACACTGTATGCAATACTTAGCTTGTCTAAGTTCCTTGCACTTGAGAGCACTTTACCTCCTCTCTCTCTAATTCAGACAGAGAAGCACAATGGAAGAAATATGTGCTTGCTCTGCCTTTTGTTCTCTCATTGGGGAAAAAATTCTGTCTTAGCACTAACTTGTTCTGCATCACCATAAAGACTAAGGGATAGTTTCTGTAGAAGACATCAAACTTAAAACCAATAAGGAGGCATTGCACTGAATCTATGTTCAGAGCTGAAAATATGGCACATTTTCAGTTAATTTCTCCTTTTTTCCACTCATTGTTTTGTCCTAACAAAATTAGTATTTTGAAATGTGCAAGTCTTTAAACCTACATGAGCAAAATAGCTTCTATACTTAAATATTCTAAATAGCAGTTTCTTTTAAATGAGGAATGCTCAAAAACCCTCAGTTAATTCTAAAATCGTGGGTTGAAAAAAATATGATACTAACCAAAAGGGAGCATGAAAATCTTGTCTTTTTTGTTCGGTTGTTTTTGTTTGTTTGTGGAGATCTTGGGTTTGGTTTTGTTTGTGGGTTGTTTTTTTTTTTATTTTTTGGAGGGGTTTTTGTTAGTTTTTTTGCGGGGGGGGGAGGTTGTTTTTTTGTTTGGTTGGTTTTTTAATTACTCTTGTGTATATTAAGGGGAAAAAAGAGAGGAGGATAGAGGGATATCAATTTTCAGGTATACATAGTTTTGTCCGTGTTTGTATTCCTGTCAGTTATTTAACATTGTAACTGCAAAATGAAAAGTTGCCATCATCTCTGAAATACCATGTGCCAGAGTACACATGGAAATTGTCTTTCAACTGTTGACTGCAATAGTTTAGAAACTTTTTGCTCTCCACATGCTCAGAGCAGTCTCTCTGCCTGTTCTAGCTCAGATGCAAAAGATGAAAGAAATTTTTTTTAAAAAAAGAGAAATTAAACAGGATTGGTTTTAGACTCCAACCTGAAATGCTATAGCCTCTGGCCTGTCCCTCATTGCTTCTTCTGAAAGAGTCTCCAGCTGCAGCCTGGGGAGCCGTGTGGCTGCTGCAGCACCTGATGCCATAGCCTGGTCTCTGACCTAAAGGGATAAAAACCCCATCATCAGTGGTAATTCTCCTTCAGACACACCAGTGGGGATGAACTGGGTCCCCTTGAGCCCATTGAGTGGACTTGCATTGATCGCTGGACCTAACATCCAGGAACATGAATAAAGTAAGACAATGAATTGCCATTGCAAATAAATCTCTAATTCACAGTGCTGGGAGAGAATGCTACCAAAAAAAAAAAAAAAAAAAAAAAAAAAAGAGCACCTTGCCCTGGTCTGAAAAGAGAAAGGATATGGCATGTATGTATTACTCTAAAAACACAGCACTTGCTGCATGACATCCACTTTCCAAAAGTTTGAAAGAAGCCAGTATGAAGATGGTGGTGGCACAAAGGAAATTTTCAATCAGCACAGTTTGCTGCAGGTGAAACACGCAGTTTAGGTTCTGTCACTTTCCATGAATATTAAAGGAAAGAGACTTGGAAAAGTTATCTGAAAATTAAATTAACAAAAGTCTTGGTGAATGCAGAAACTAAAATAGAGAAGAGATTACCATGTTGCTAAGAATCATTGATATAGTAAGGGAAATTTACACTCCAAAGTAATGAAAACACCTTTTATTTTTTTTTACTCTGTGCTGCTCTAGACTAAAAACAGTTATAAATCCATCTGCCATTAGAGTTACGGTTGAAAATAGTCCTTTCTCCTGGGCCTTCAAATAGTCCTATACCAGGGCACAATTGTACAAGTCAGAGAGAAAACTTAAGATTATTGTTAAATTTAAAATATGTTTTAAAAAATGCCATGGAAGTTTCTGACCACAGATCATGATTTCCTGGCTTTTCTTTTCCTATTTATGATGTTTCAGAGGTTAAAGTAGCAACACAAAGCCACCAAGTATGTGACCTCTCATCACTCAGTAGAGGGTTAACTCCACAACAATTGCCAATTTTTTGTGTGTTCCATCAGTCTTCACTTGGCAACCAGAAATAGTGCTCAGTGGGGGAAGGAAGGTGAATATTGTCATAAGTTCTACATATAGAACAAGTTGTTTGTGTACTACAAACTTGTGTTTTATTTCACTGTGGGTTTTTTTAAGATGGAAGAAGTTGAGGGGGGAAACTTCAACTCCAAGGAAAGGAAATTGCTTTGCAACAACTTCTCTCCTCCCTGAGAATACGCAGTTCTAAGTCTTTGGTGTGTTTGGAAAAACAACTCAGAGGGAACACTTTAAATTCTTACCGCATTCAGTGTGGCAGCTACGGCTTTCATATGATGAATCATCAACTCTTTGTTTCTATAAGGAAAGAAAAAAGAAAAAAGAAAAGGGGAAAGAGGAGGAAGGGAAGGGAAGGGAAGGGAAGGGAAGGGAAGGGAAGGGAAGGGAAGGGAAGGGAAGGGAAGGGAAGGGAAGGGAAGGGAAGGGAAGGGAAGGGAAGGGAAGGGAAGGGAAGGGAAGGGAAGGGAAGGGAAGGGAAGGGAAGGGAAGGGAAGGGAAGGGAAGGGAAGGGAAGGGAAGGGAAGGGAAGGGAAGGGAAGGGAAGGGAAGGGAAGGGAAGGGAAGGGAAGGGAAGGGAAGGGAAGGGAAGGGAAGGGAAGGGAAGGGAAGGGAAGGGAAGGGAAGGGAAGGGAAGGGAAGGGAAGGGAAGGGAAGGGAAGGGAAGGGAAGGGAAGGGAAGGGAAGGGAAGGGAAGGGAAGGGATGGAGCAACTTTATAGAACTGAAGCTCTACCAATGTAGAGATTAATCTTCTGCTACTTTATGGCTGTCATGTCTTGTAAAATAATTGTTGATAACTCAAACTGTTAGGATTTTTCTCTCTTTTCATATCTCAAATGCAACCCTAAAATATTTCATGTACCACTGTTTAGTGCATTTCCATATGAAGGATGCTTCTGTTGAGGATAAGCAATTTAAATAGATGTAATTATAGATCTATCAATGAACAGCTATCATGGTTTGGATATAGAGGTCATAAAAAGACTTTAGCAGGATGGTATTATATTCTTGTACTGGAAAACACTGACAGATTCTGTTTATTTCATCTGCTTTGATTATGTGTTCCAAAGGGAGAAAAAACCTATTTGTTGTGAAGAGTTGCTAGAAGAAGGAAGGGAAGGGTAGTTTTCTTTGTTGATATTCAGCTGCTATATACAGGAAAAAAAAATGCCAGTTTTAAAGTCACTTCACATTAGAATAACCTATATGTATGGCCACAAGGAATGATCTTTACTAAAATGTCCAAAATAGATTGGAGCAGGATGAAAAGGGCAAGCTTTCTAGAACAAATCCTTCTGCAGGTCACACCTGCTTTGATCAAATAATACCAAATAACATTTGGCATTTCATTCAACTTGTTAAACATTTCATTGAGGACTATACAAATTGCATTATTTCCCCAGTGCATAAAACCCTTAAAGCTTCTCAGATGTTGCTCTTCAGAGGCTGAATGAACCCAGGTATGATGAGAAATTTTAATTAACTAATGTTTTTTTCAAATCCTAGCCATGGGACAACAATATTCATAATACATACTTCATACTATAATAAATATTAGAAAACAAAGTCTGCAAAGATTTATTTTTTTATCTGGCCATATGATTGTAAGAATAGGTTAGCAATAAGCTCCTTCAAGTCAAGGGGGCTTCTTTTGACTACCAATCTTTTCAAGACCAATGCCTGAGCCTTTCCTTCCACTCCAGATTATGATGTAAATGGTGTGGGGATTAGGTCTAAATCCAAAACTCCCTGAAATCAGCTGAAAGATCTATCTTGTCCCACCGGAAAGGCTAGGTCCAAAATGGGTTTCAGTCTCTTTGGCAGCTAAGATCTGTCCCCCAGCTGATGCGTCTGTATTTACTATTAATAAATTGTATCTGTCTATAAAAAGATGGCGTGGAAGCACAGAGAACAAACAAACATTTCTGAAATAAACAGAACTTCAAGGATCTGCCAAAGAGATGTTGTCAGATCAGTAAGAAAGCACAGGAATTTTGTTTGCCAGTTATTTCAGCAGAGTTTGGTGCTCCCAGAATTTTGAGCACTATTGTGGGATAACTGCATAAAATGTATAGCCTAGTATTTTGAACTAACAATTTTGGTTTTAGAAGACTATCCCAGAATTTAAAAAAAAGAGACAGATGTACTTTTCTCTTCTAGCCTTACACTGGCCGGGTCTAAAACCCTAACCATGGAAGTAGGAACTGAAATTTTTGTTCATTTTAAGTGACATTCCCCAGGCCTCTGTGCTCACTGTGCTGCCTTTTGGAGGGCATGTTCTGCCTCCTGGAGAATCTCCCTCAGCCGCTGCCGGTCCTGATCCATGTCGTTCAGGAGTCTCTTCTGATGATTCAGAACTTGGTCTCTTCTCCTCAGCTCCTCCATTGCATTAGAGAGGTTCTGCCAGCAGACAGAGAGCAGAGTTACTAATCAGCCCAAATAAATTCACTTTATGCATTGGCTACTGATCAACATGGAAGACAAACAGATTGTGAAGTGGATTTGGGCCACTGCATACTAAGGTTTTATGAATTTCCTAGCAGAAAACATTACTGGCTCAGAACCCCCCAAGTTTTTAGTATATTTACTATATACAAATGTGTTTTAAAAAACAAAATTATTGTGGGCAAAAAACCCCAAAACCCAAAACCCTCATTGAAGACTTTTTTTTTAATTCTTAAAAATAAAACATCCATAGCTAAAAAAAAAAAAAGAAAAAAAAGTCTTTGAAGTTTTCTCAGTAGCTTAAAAATCCAGCAGACTGAGTAGTGTGCGTGCATTTACTCCTGTTATTTTATCTACACAAGGACTGCACTATTTGGCTTATTTAACGAAAGGTATGATTCTGGTGGCTGTTCCAGAAGAATAATCTTACCTTCTCAGCATTTGAGTCTTGGGTTCTATATTCGTCTGCACTTGAGTGCAATTCTAGTCTATTATTTAACTCCTGAAGCCGTCGCTCGTATTCTTGTAAAAGCAATCTTGCCTCACGCTCACGCTGCAAAGCATTATCTAATTCCTCATTTATATTGTCTTGGGTGATTATTTTCTGGAAAGAGAAATAAATTGTGTCTGATTCTGTAAGTATATTCAGTGGTTTCCCTACCTGACTTTCTGAGTTCCACTTGCAAACATACCAAATTCTGAAACAAATGCATGTTTAGGATTAGTATTGAGGTTTTTTAACACGAGAACAGATCACTGAACAATAAAATGGCAGATCAATTAATTACTGTGTTATTTATAAAGAACATTAATTTAAAGTCTTGGCATTTATTATTCTATTCAAATTAGCACCTTAGGATGCAAAACTTAAATATTTAGAAAGAAAAATATGCAGATCAGTGTTCAAAATTTAAGTGGATAGCTTATTAACCCCTGTAAACCCTTATTAACCCTTTTAGTGGATAGCTTATTAATGTTTGTGGACTGTTTTTTTCCTCCAAAAACTGTTCCAGAAAGAAGAAATAATTCTTCAAAGAAAGTTATCATTTGCATTTCAACTACAATCTAAAAGGTGACAATTTTCATCTAACTGTTCCAAAACACTAAGGGAATAAAACATGTTAAGAACAAAACTGAAGATGATCAGATATTTTTGAGTTAAAAAAAAATCGATTTTACTAGCTAGGAACATGAAGGATGATGGGTGAGAAGTCATCTAGCAGATATTCTCTGCTTGGAAGTGTTTGGATTGGGACATTCTGGCAGGTTCTACCAACTAGGCTTCAGGTTAGGGAACCCACAGTGTTTCAGTAAGTCAATCAGCAACAGTAAAAGACTCAGGGGAATTTTGTGCATTTGTACTCCAGAGAATGTAGGAAAAGGCTTTTTTTTCCCCTGCTGTAAAGTTACTTCTTCACAGAAACAGACCCACTAAAATTTGTATTTTATTTATTACAACATTCATCAACGTCCATACAGAGTTTAAACTGCTGTATTTATATTTCTTGAACTCCTCATCAACATTCCTATTGAATACCCTCATTCCAGCTGACTTTACTCTATTGAAGTGAAATCTTCTTTTAGTATATATAAATCACATCAACATTTCCAACAAATGGGAGAACCTGGATTGCCAAAGACCAAACTGTAATTTATACAGAATACCTCCTTCTACAAATCTTCTACAAAAAAGGAAACTCATGTGGAAAAGGGGTATTTCTAAATATGTCTGACTTCTAGTTTAGTGATATTTACAAGGGAAGTTTTTGGACAATTCTGTTAAAAGTAAATAATTTTTATGCTTGTTTTCCAAAAGAAAACAAATAAAAAACATATGTAGAAAAGAGAATTTTTTTAAGCAGGAGTCTCCAAATCAAATATGCTTACATGCTGAAGTGCATTTAATTGCTCTTGCAGTCCGTGGGCTTTTTCGGCATCTTTTTGCATCTCATTGAAAGTCCATTTGAAGTCTGCAAGCTGCAGATACATTGAGCGGCACTCTACCTCTGCTGCATGAAGCCTTCGCGATAGTTCAAACACTTCTTGCTGCAAGATTGCTATGTTTCTCTGTCAGCAAACAAAAACAAGTTGATGGGCTATAAAATCTGCTATTTTAGCAATATAATAAATCATATTTAAGACCCAAGAAAATTAAGACAAAACTATCATCATTTGCTCCATCTCTAAAATACATACTCAAGGGCAGAAGTTTGAACCTGTCACATACAAGGGTTACTGCAAATTCTGTTCACAAAGAAGTATTATTTTCACTTAAAGTCTACTGTAAAAGATTATGAGAGAAGGAGTTTATCCTTTCATTTTGGTTAAAGGTAAGAAGGTTATCTTTACTGAAAAAAAAAGGATGGTAAACATGAGAAAATAGAAAACAATAATAAAAAGTGACCTTAACATTTACATCAAGCCAAAAGCAAATTTGTTCTTATAAGTTAATATAGTTTTGATAGGACATGAAAAAAATCTTTTACTTGGATACACTAAACCTCCTTCAAAAATTCTTTGTCAATAAAAGATCTATTCACACCCTAATGTGTGACTAATCAGCTTCTGAGTCCCTATAGTGGTACTTCATTGTCATGGACTCATCACCAGCCTGAAACAAAATAAATGGTGCTATCAAGGGAGCTTCACTGTTACTGTAAGCCTTCTGTTTCCATGCAGGAGGACTGTAAATCTGCTTACTGTGCTGGGCAGTCTGTCATAAAACCCAGCTTCCAGGGCCTGGGCAGTTACTCTTTGGAGTCCACAAGCCAGCCTCTGTATCAGGGAGTCCCTTTCCAGGTAAGCTCTGCACACACGAGGGTTCCCTTGAGCAGCCTCCATCAGCACACTCAGATTGTCCATCAGTTTTGCAAAGGAATTCCTGGCTGCACTGATAAGTGAGTGTCCAGAAAGCCAGGATTTTGGATCTTTAAGAAATAATAACAAAAAAGAAAACATCAAGCAGGTTATTTAGTTCTGGTTTCTTGTAATGTCTGGGGTTTTTTAATTTATACAGAATGGAACTTGTAAATATTCTGAAGCACAGAATACTGAATCTGAAACACAGTTCAAACTTTGCTTTTTATGGATATGAATTCAATTTATTGAGAACATCATGATCGAAGTAGAAAGTGCCTGAAACTGAATCTATACACATTTGATTTAATGGCAACTTTTATACCTATTTAGTGTTTAGCTTTTTGGAAAATGTAGCGCCTTATCTTTGTCTTGCTATTTCCCTTTATTCATATAGGTTATCCCTCTTCTAAAATCCTTTTTTTCTGAGATGAAAATGTAGGGACTCTAAAACTACTGGTTAAAAGACTACTTGATAAAGAACAAGAGATGGAAGCAATGTAGATGAACCAAGGGAACTTATATCAGTTCTCACTGCAAATAAACTCCAGAAACACTCTACAGCCTTCTGCTGCTATGGCTCTATACACTGAAAGGATAAAATATCCTATCAGACATTAAAGAAAATTATTCTGTTCTAACAGTACAGACATGTGATCATTCAGAGAATGTTAGAAGAGGGTTATTATTTTTATCCAGCAATAAAGTTACTCCTTCAGGAAAACAGTCCCACCAAAATTTGTATTGACTAGCTCAGGATATAGCCTCTAGTCAAAGGTATCTATCATAACATTCGGAAATATCTCTTCAGAGCTATGATCTAGAATAGTTTAGATATAATTGTAAAAATGGAAATTATACAACCACCCTGACGGACAGATTTTTTTAATATATTTCTGCTACAACAATATACTGTTGAAATTACCAGGTTTGCTGAGAACATCCTGCAGGTCAGAGATGGAACTGATTATTGCATTGTAGAGGTTACAGCTAGTCAGCCAGTCAAGTGCTTCAATACAGTCAACTCCTTCCTCTTCAAAAGCTGTGAAGCAGAATTGCAGCTAGCAAGATAACTGAATCACTAAGATATGGCACACGACTATCTCCAGCTCTTTCAGAAATTAACCAAAAATAAGCATATAAGCTAGAAATTAATCAGGACAATTTAGAACATATTAAACATGCTTCCAAAACTACTAAAAAAAACCCCAAAGTAGAAGAATCTTCTAATTTGCAAAACATTTTTGATACCATTTATCCTTGAAGGGGGAAGCATAAACTGTCTGGCAACAGAAAGGAACAAAGAAACAATGTCTAAAGAAAATTCAAAATCCTATGCTAATATTTCACCTTAATCAGAAAGCAATTTTTGTGAGTTTTAGTAGGAAACAAATATTAAAAATTCTTAGAAAGAGGAAATACCTTTAAAAAATAAAATAAAGGTGAGGGTTAATCACTTAGGAACATTGCAAGATGTTTACCACAGAGAAGATGCTATAGCACCTAGTTCTGAAATCCATAGCACAAATATCAAGAATATCAGAGAGTGTTGAGTTCATGTGTATAACTGCAATTTTACTTGCAATGCTTGGCAGACTAGGCATTTCCTCTTAGAACGAAATACATTTGTCAAGAAACACAAAACCATAAATCCATAAATAATATTTGTCAAAATGTCATTAAATATGTCTTTATGCCCCAGCAATAATACTAGTATTGCTCTTCATTATTCCCTACCCATGTAATTTGACTTTAAAAACATTTTGCTTACTTGACACTTGATGCCTGCCTTTGGATTCTCCCACACAAACTTGAATTCCAGTGCTTCCTCTTGAGCTGTCTGTCCAGACGAAAAGGGAACAAGAATGCTGGGCCAGGACTCTAAGCCTGTTAGTGGCCAGAACTGCAATCACAGCTCTTCGAAACACATAAACCAGATGTCTGGCTCTTCTCTGCCTCAGCCTTGCTTCGTCTTGATTGTTTTCCACATTAGTAGGGAGAGCGTAAAGGAGGCTCCTGATCTTCTGGTTCACTAACGCGTGGAGGTTCACCTGCTCCTGGAGAAGGTCTCTTTGGCAAGACAAAGAGCACAGTCGGCCATAGAGAGGACACAGGGCCCCTGACAGCAGTGCACAGGCTGCCAGCAGAGATGAGCGTGCCTTGTCAGCGTTTGATAATGCATTTCTTGTAGCATTGTTTTCATGGGCCAGTTTCTCACAGATTTGTTCAAGGCCATACAGCTTTTGCCTGTTTTTCTGTGCCGTTTCTTCACATTCCTGAGGCAGAAACAAACCAAACAAAAATGGAAGAAATATTAACTTGATGGTTTTTACCTAAGTAAGAGCTAAAAGAAAATTGTTAGTTTTGCCATTCAAATGATGCATTAAAGGAGCAAAAGTTGTTAGTAATGATGGTGATGAAAGTCTCTCTTCTAGTAAACAATTACAGAATCAGACGTATGAAACCAAATCAATCGTATGAGGGAAATTTGCATGATCATCAACTTCAATGGACTCCTGACATCTGACAACAATCCACCAATACCATGACAGCTCACAGAAGGTCCAACACCACTTCTCTGCCTACAATACTGTTTTATGAGTTGACTTAGCAATAGTAATAACATCCTCCAATTTCAGAGAGAAACTTGGCTACCAAGCAGAAAGCCAGTGTGAGAGGAAAAAAGGGAGGCTGGAACATGTAACTAGACAGATCAAATTTTTCAGCATGCAAAAACTTCCAATCCTGAAATATGCATAAAATACAGCATTATTCTGATGAAATAAGTTGCAGTTACTCACAAATAAAATAACAAGGGACATCTATTTCCTTTAGTCACAATGCTTTTAATTGAAACAAGTTTGAAGGGGTGTGATGGTAAAGACAGTAAATGGTGGTTGTGGAATAACAGGGAACATTTTGGATTGCAAATACCTCACCTAACAAGCAGTGACAGTTTTACACTTTTAAACCTCTTCTCACCGCAGTATCAGGAAAACAGAGTCACTTAACACCGCTGAAATCTACCAGTTCTTAGGATCAGTACATATGTAAGTAAATTAATCCCCAGATGACACCACATTATTATTGCTCTATACAATCACTAAAAATGATGATGCTGAAAAAGTAGCTGCTGCCCCCAGTAATTCTTAGGCAAATTTGATATCATATCTTTAACGTTCTCAGAAAAAAGATATACTACCAACTGTAGACCAAATCAGACTTCTGAACTGGGGCTGTAGACCAAATTCTCTTTAGAATGGTTCAACAAAGTAATTTATTTCTTATTTTAAGTGATGGTAATATTAGCACAGTGATGGGTTAGTTTGTTGCCTGGGATTTTTTTACTTCAAAAATATACTAAAATTCCCAAATGACCTTGAACCGCTAAGGGGCTTACACAACTGAAATAATCCATTAAATATTTAAAGAAAAAAAAATTAGAAGTTTACAGCACCATACCTGTGCTCTTGTATGAACTTCTGCAAGGAGGTTTGAGTATTGCTGTTCAAGATATTGCTTTTCTTTCTGCCAGCAATGCTCCTGTGCTTTTAACTGTTCAGACATTTTCTCAAAAACATCTTCCTGGTTCTGCTGAAGGTCGTTCACAGTATCAGTCTTGTGCTTGCAAATATATTCGAGGTGAGATATCTGTGTGACAAGCATTTAAGAAGAAATTATTATTTACCTTTTCACTTTAAGTTAAGCACAGATTATTCCAGCATAAAATCCAAACTGTAATTTCTTCAATATTTTTATTGAAACTAAGTAAAACCCTTTCATAGCAGATTAATTACTTGGTTCTCAAAACAAAACTGAAATATACTTTGAAACAAACTATTTTATTTGGTTTCGGTTTTGCCATCTTTATACCACTTTGCAGATGTTTGTCACCTTTGTAGGAAACCTGGGCCTGACACTTCATATATTTTTTTAAACAACTCTATTAAATTTTAGTAAATTAGTAAGCTAATAATCCAGGTATATCCTTTAGAAGTTTTTGATGATTGCAAACAATAATTTAAAAACAGCCTTTTATTTTTGCTTGTTTGGCGTTTGTGGGGTTTTTTTTTGTTTGCTCTGGTTCTGGTTTTGTTTTTTTGGTTTTGGTTTGTTTTTTTTTTGAAAAGCCAAGACTTTCCAGATTATTATTAAGTTTTAAAACAATTTCAGCGAATTCTAGTATAGAGAATGTTTTCCTTACAAGTAGCTCATAAGTTTATAGTGTGTTTTCAACAAGCCTGAAGGGATTCACTCTTGTGGTTTAACACTGCATCTCCCATGCAAACTAAATGGAGGAATGAACCTAGCCAGCAATGATCTCCAAATGCACACACCTGCACTTTGTTACTAGAAAATATCAGCAAGATATTTCCTGATATTGCACAGGACTGCAGGAAAAAAAGTTTTGTACAACACACTCTAAAATCCCAGAAAAGCAATAAGTATGTGAGAAGAGCCCAAGAGACCTCACAATCAGTCTCAATAAAAATACTTAATTAAAAAGCAGGCAACAATAAGACACAAGTCCCACAACCACTGCCAACAATAGTCACTCCCTTCTTCCCTTCCCTTCCCTTCCCTTCCCTTCCCTTCCCTTCCCTTCCCTTCCCTTCCCTTCCCTTCCCTTCCCTTCCCTTCCCTTCCCTTCCCTTCCCTTCCCTTCCCTTCCCTTCCCTTCCCTTCCCTTCCCTTCCCTTCCCTTCCCTTCCCTTCCCTTCCCTTCCCTTCCCTTCCCTTCCCTTCCCTTCCCTTCCCTTCCCTTCCCTTCCCTTCCCTTCCCTTCCCTTCCCTTCCCTTCCTCAAAAGAGAAATAAACCAAAACTCAAAGGAAACCCTGAAGAGTGGCATATCTTAGTCTCTGGAGCCAGCTGACTTATTTAAAAAAAAAAATACAAGGGCTTCTGGGGAGAAAGGCCACGTAAGCTCACTTGCATTAAAATCACTCAGAACAGTACAGCTCCTCCTTCACACAAATACTGACATGTTTTATAACATATTTTATGTTGTATTTCTAAATAAAAATGTCATGATTCAAAAGTTACAACTAAGCAAAAAATCCCACACTGGCATTTTTTCAAATAGTACATCCGAATCATAAACACATTATTTAAAGATGGCATTCCTGGAGAAAGTGTATTTTGCCTCTGGATTATGGTAAAATAAATACTTGCTTTATGACTGTAAATTACTACATGTGACTAGTATCAGGTAGTCCTTTCAGAATGTCCTGCACAGAAAGTGGAGCTGAGGACTTGATGCACACTCCAGACACATCTAAATGCCCATGGCAACAGCATCAAACTGAGCAGTGGACAAGCCACAATTAATGCTATTTGTTTGTTAACATCCAAATCCTTTTGCAGGGGGATGAGTAGCAGTCCTCTTTAATGAGATTGCAGTGTGAACAAATGTCACTGAGCTCAGCAGAGGCAGCTGGTGCCTGGGGACACTCACCTTCTCGTTAGCCTTGTGGAAGTTCACGATCAGGGCTTCAACATTCTCATGCAAGAGTATGCAAAAGTCCGTCCAAGATAACCCTTCCAGGGGAACATTTGGCTGTTTGGCAAGCACGTGGCCATCTGCCATTCTCTGGTATAAGTCTAGGAGGATTGGCAGCTCCATCTGGAACAGAAAGAAAAATTAATTGCTGTATCTGAGCAATGTTAAAATCAAGAGATGCATCATATGTGTAGTAGCAGTGCTTCATGCAGCTGAAAACAAGCCCACAAAGTTCATTCTCACAGCTTTGCAAAATTCCTCAATTCATTTCTAATGATTGCAGTCATAATATTGCATAATATTACAGCAGAGCAAGAAAACAGATTTCAACAAAATTTGTCCAATTAGACACAGTATATAAATAAATTATGTAAATAAATCCCAGTCCTGTGGGGGCCACAACCAGCACCTGGCACAGACAAAATTTCCCATGGTATTAGTGGATGCAATTCATCCACCCATGTTAATACTTTCAGGTGCATTCAAACTGTGACCCAACACCTGCACAGCACACAGAAAACTGTCCAGTTGGCTTGGTAGCACAACACACTTTAAATTATTTTTAAATTTTTTTTTGCATGGATTATATACGATTAAATTGTTGCCCAAAATAGGCCTACAGCTCCATCAGTCAAAATCCACAAGCCATGCCTCATTCATTTACAGTGAATTTAATCAGTGGTATAATAAATTGATTTGGGCTATAAATAAATTTTAGCAACAAGAGCATGCATTCTTGTCCTGAATTCTTGTCATATACAACATATTTTTTACTAAGGAATACAAATAAAAAGGAAAACTCTTACCACAGCAACAGCTAGCAAGCACTTAAGGTTTCTAGTAGAACATTTTCAGCTTGTAATTTTGTTATGTAGTTATAAACAGCAACCATTACTGTCTGTAGTGGGGGCAGATAGTTGCTTTTCTCTCTTTGTATTCCTTTTGTGCCTGATGAAATGACTTTTTCAGGCTAACTAGGAAATGTCTTTTAATATATTAATGCTTGCCTGGAAGAAGCTGGTTTTCTCCCAGAAAGAAAAAAAGAAGGTTCTGACTTTATTTTTGTGAAGTTTATTAATTACAGATCTGCCTGGGCAGTGAGCAACACTAAGATTAAGTGTGGAATAACTCCATCAACTGAACAAAAGACACCCATAGGTCTGAAGACCCTCTGATGCAGGTTCCTGCTTCTGTCAGCAGGGAACAGACCACATTTACTTTCCATGCTCAGAGCTCTGAGAGAGAAAGGGGAGAAGTTTCCAAGCCACCACCAAAATAAGTTTGTATTGCTGAGAAGAAATAGAGCAAATATTACCACACAGTGATAGGAGAGATTTTCTAGAGATGCTAAAATCTTTCCTTTGTCCCTTTTTGCTGCTATGCAAAAAAAAAAAAAAAAAAAAAAAAAAAAAAAAAGGTAAAATTGTTATCCAAAGTGTAGTTGGGTAAAGGCAATAGAAAGGCCCAAAGTGGTAATACAAGAGGAGAGAGATTTCAGAAAATAATCCAGTGAAATGTGTCCAATGTGCCAAATCCACAGCAAAACAAGCAAAAAACCAAAACAACAAAAAATCCCCTCTGATTTGCCACCTTCAAACAAAAAATTTTCAAGCAATATTTACAGACAAATATTTGCATTAAAACCAAAACGGTGCATGAAATAGAAACGAACATTTCTACAATGGTAGCTAATGAAATTTGACAGAAAAGTTTGGGTAGAAAAACAGAACATTCTTCACATGAAATCTTATTCCATATCTACAAAATGCCTTCTTAATTAGGAATGCCAGTACATCCTACCTGTAGTTTTTAAATGACAGTTTTCTGGAAACAACTCTTCAGTTAAATAGGTGTGTATCACTTAAAAAAAAATCAAATTAGCTTCTCCAAGGCATTGGTTACATTTATTAGTGTTTTAAATTTTAAAACACTTTAAAAAGGAAACATAATTACAAATAGGGTAGGAGAATGGCAGAGTTCTTCCACAGCTCAGCACAGCAAATGCAGGAAATCCTCAGCACAGTAAATATTTTGCCAGTATGTCTAAAAAAACCTAAACAATGTATGCCACGGGCTTGTTTTCCTTACCAGTGGGCCTTCATGCAGGCTGAAGCTGGTTATTGTATCCACTGATCTCTCAGAGGATTCTTCCGTTTCCTTCCTTTCCTCAGCCCCCTCTCTCCATTGCACATTTGAGGATGAACTGGAATGTTTCCGTAATAAGATACTTTAACCAAAATTACTTTTGTCAAACGCACTATATTCTTTTAAAGGATAATCAATGAACATGGCAGATACCACATTAGCACATCACAGGGCTTCTGCAGTTGCTTGCCTTTTTTAAGTCAATGAAGAAAATTATATTCCTTCTAAGGAAGACTTTTCAAGTGCTTATGTTTTCAGTTATCAAGCCTCCTGTCATGAAATTCAATTGTTTATTTGGATATAGCCTTAAAATTACATATAACAAACAGAATTCCTCATATTTTAATTAACACCACATCTCTCTTTAGAGAGACCATGTCACATCTTACATTATCAACCCTGATTTTGAGTACAGTTCTTGCTCCTAAGGTTTCCACATGCCTGACTCTACCCTGGCATGACTTGTAAAGCAGACTACCCAGAATTTTAACCTGTTCTTGTACTGTGTCAGTCAGGAAAATAGACCTATCAAGAGCCTGGCATGACTAAAGAGGTAGCTGATGAGGAAATTACAAGGCCAAACAACTTGAGGAGACAGGAATCCAAGGAAGAATTTTAAAAGATTGCCTGAGTACTTAGGCATGGTGTCAGGAAATCCAAAAGCTTGCTTAAAATTGATGTTTGCAAAGGATGGCAAAGGTTTTTACAGCTCAAGTTTTAAGTTTCTTACTAAAAGCATCTCCATAACCATGAATCTTGAATGAATTGTGCAGGCCACAAACTTCCTTTGTTGCAGGAAAACCAGTTTCTTTCATTCTTCACTACTCCTTGTGTAAGTCAACATAACCACCTGTGTACATAGACCCATATAGTTCTAGGCTGAAAAAGAGCACACCTAAGTTCTGTTACCACAGACACAGCAAACTGTATTGGGCAGGAAACATATCCCAAGTGTCTTCCTCTGCTCTCACATATTTTAATATTTTTTAACTGATTAAAGCTTTCTACAGCCATTCAAAGTTGAAAACAAAGATTAACCACTATAAATGGTACACAACTTCTTGACAGGAGTCTTAGAGATTCAACTGGTTCACTGAAGTGGAAAACAATGTTTTCATAATAGAATAAGTGTATATAGAAAAGCCATCCTTTCTAGACCTGCTGGATATGTTTTCCTACACTGACCCCAATGACTACTGGAGGCTGGACCCTACCATAGCAATGATTTTCAAAATTTTTGGCTTGGTAAATAATCTGTAACAGACCAGTTATTATCTGTACCCATTCACAATACCTTTGGTTACTGATATGGGCCTGTTTTTAATGGACTGCCAGATTCTGAACCTTTGGTTTGGTTTGGCACATTGCAGTAGATTTTCTGCTGACTGAAAATTGCAGACAACGTAAACTACGAGTTGTACTTATTTACTGCCATTTTACAATGGCTTTAAAAGGAAACTTACACTTTTTTTCCTCTCTCATGTGCATTTTCTGACTCTTTGAAACCTTTCTGTACCACTACTGAAAAAGCTTCTCTCTTGCCACCTTGCTCTTCATTCAAAGCATCTTCAAGTTCTTGAATTCTTAGCTACCAAGTGATAAGAAAGCAGTTAAAGGAAGTTAGGAAAGACCACCATGGACTTTAATGATGAACACTGTTCTGTTCTGCTTTTTAAAAAGTTAATATATTCTGTAAATTCTATATGGAATTAGAAAGCATTGAACACATATAAAAATGTATTAATACATAGAGTTCAAAACAGAGAGAAATAGATATGCTGACCAAAAACCACATTTTGTTGTCCTTTCACGATATTTGGATTTTCCTGTTTTCAATTATTTATATTACTGAAGTTTTCCAGGGAAATTCTATTTTTTTAAGTAGACTCACAAAAGGGTGGGATTAACAGTACAAGCTACACTTGCACTCAGAACAAACCTCATGTGGAGCTTGTTCATGTACATAAACAAGGAGGAAAACCTTAGCAGTTCTACACCCATAAAAGATAAATCTCTAACTTCAAGTAATATTACCCTTCCAGTTCCTTTGTATGTTGTAAAAGTAGAGAAGGAATCAAGAAAACTATATCATCACTACTTATTTAATCATCACTTCAGAAATCTAAGTGACTGTACTTAGGGAAGATCATAAGAAAATAACTGACTGAAGAAATGGCAATGCTTGTTGGTGTTCCTCAGAAAACAAGAAAAAAAATGATGACATTCCTGTTCATTTTCTCATTTAGTTTTTCAAAAATCCAGTGTGAAAGTTTTGTTAGTCAGTACGAGATCTTACAGGTTTTTCATACTTGTTTTTTAAAATAAACCCTAATTGCTTTAATGGATCAAACCATGTGTGATACAGTTTAATAAAGCAAGAATTTAATATTCAAATATACATATTACATTTTGTTCTATATTCAAACTTCTCTGGTAACTGTGGCTATGATAGCTTTGAAGTTGAAATGCAATCTGAATAATTATGCCTGGAACTGCAGTCTCAGGATGCATTAATATCTCACATCTAGAGAAGCTGGATGTATGCACTGTATCTCCAAAATCCAAGTGCCCATTCCAAAGATATAGGACAGGATATTTTAACAGTTTAACTATTGTGAAACATTTCCTTTCCCCTCACTGTTTCAATGCTACTTTGAATTCTCAAACGTAAGAACATGACATTTTATTTTAATATTTATTCTATTAACTTGATAATTCCCTGAAAAAAAGGAGACATTTTCTATTACCTTTTACAGTTTGGACACTCATTGCAAAAAATCTACTCAATGTTTTCATTGAAGGAAGGAAGTGTTAAAAGTTTCTGGAAGATTGCACCTTTACAAGTTCATCTTCTGTTTTACTATAAACTTCTACCAAATATTTAATAAAAAGTTTACCTGCATGATTTGGGTCATGTATTTACATTCCATATGTGCTAGTCTTGCTGCTTCAGCGTTTTCCTCCAGTTTCTTTGTTTTCACTGTAGCAGCCTAAAAGTAAATTTTAAAAATATTTAAGTCATCAGAAAGACAATAACATCATGCAACGACAACTTTACTTGTTCAATTTATCAGGCCGTAAACCATAAACCAACCTGTGATATCTGAGCTACTTGCATTTCGGAACTGTGAAAACTCATATCAGTAAATAAAGAAAAATCCTATCCGGAATATTAAACAAATATTTTCTGTTTAGTTAAAGAAATTGACTATTATTCATTATGTTCTTGCTGCATGCTTTATATTCACAGATACCCATCTCCATATAGAGGCCTGCACATGGAATCTCAATCGAAAAAAAAAGCTTTTAGCAAAAGCAGTAACTACAGAGCTGCTATAACAGAAATTCATATGCAAATTTAACTACGCTGTTTTCTATCAAAAAAATCTTTTCAGTTAGACTGATGACCAACTTGAACAATACACCCCAAAATGACTCCTGCCTTCAAGTGATGAGATAAAGATCAAAAAAGACACTAATATTAAAAGTCATTGAAGACACTTAAGGTTACATAGATACAAGTGAACTCATTGATTTTGGACAGCTAAAGCAAAGTAGCAAGTATGTGAGACTGAATCCTGACTCTAAGCACTTCAGTTAGGGAAACATTAACAGAAAAACAAATAAATAAATAAATAAAATTAAAATATAAGCTGTTGGCAATGAATTTAAACTCTGTGTAATCTCACACATTCACAAAACTAAATAATTGAGAAACAGAGATCTGTGGAAGGCCTGTTAAAGAGAAAGTCAGCAGCGCACAGAGGTTATCAAGCCCACTCCACAACATCAGCCAAAAGGCTTAAGCTTTGCCTCCTCCCACAAGATTTATCTGCTTAACATGCTTAATAAAAAAAAAAAAAAAAAAAGAAAAAAATCACAAATCCTGCACAAATACTCCCCCTATACCTCCATATTGCTAAGAATATTTTCCCAGTGACATAAACCTCTCCCATCTGCTGTTCAAACACCAGACCCAGGTCAGGCTCTCAGCATTCAGCTGTGAACCCACCTTTCCTGCAAAACTGACACTCCACATTTTGTTAATCAAACACAAGGCACTCATAGCCTAACTCAGCAGTTCCACCCCTGAAAAATTAAACTGCTCAGTGCTTGCTGAGACTCCCAGCAGCAGGCAGAAAGCTTTACCTCCAGTTCCCTGATGAGCATCTCTCGTTGTTTATCCTTGAAATCCAGATGGATGGCCTGGATCCTCAGCATCTCACTGCAGCCATAGTGCTCTACCTCCATATCCCTCAACTTCCTGAGCATGTTTTGCAGGACAGCATTCGTTTCCTAAAGATAAATTGGTAAATGAATAAATAAATAAATACATCAAGAGGTACTTTTTCTAAGATAAAGTATTGCAGTAGAGAGTTCAACAGAGGAGTGAAGACTGCTTCAGAAGAAGACGTGAGAATTTTAAAATCTAAGATGTCAGCAACATGTCAACAGAAGCGTTTACCCAACAGCAGACACGCTTTTAATTCACCATCAAGAAATCTGTGTTGGCTCAAAAATCACTGTGACTATGACCTTCTGTGGCAACACTAAAATCAGAGTCAGGTCTCCACAGGAAATCTTTCCCTAAGGCAGTACAGCCTTTCCAATCTCTTCAGTCTCACAGCTTAGTGGCAATGATAGAAACAGGGTGCATTTGGTGAAATGATGCATAGAGACAAAAGTTCATTTTTGTTCTGATTTTAATTGCTAAAACTTCAAATCAAATGCTTTTAGAAACAGTTAATCCCACAGACTAAAGAATTTTAATTTCTGCTATTCAGAAAAGGGTTTTTCTTCTACCTAGAAACTGAATTACTTTAAAAAACTTTTGAAATATGAAGTGCTTAGTAGAATAAAATAAGCTGGTCCCCACTTCAATTTCTGCATACAGAAATTGAACTAAGCTACAGGTTGGGAGAATTACTGACATTACTAGACTCTGCAGCTCTGTGAAGTTACTGCTACAAAATCCCCATAGTCCACAAGAACTTAACTAAATTTAAGCTAATCCTCTAGCTTTGCATGTCCAGCAAGACAGATCACTTCCCTCCAGAATGCTAAACAAACAAACAAATAAATAAATAAAACAAATTTAACCATTTCTATAGAAATATATGCCTGGAAAGTTATAGAAATATTTATTTCTTCCGGTTTATCTTCCGGATATTAACAGAAGTGAACTCAGAAATGTGAAATAGCAGTTTGCTGTAAAATACTACAAAAAATTTAAAAACATTTTATACTGGAAATGTAATTAACATTAGCAAACTGAAATTGTCATGAATATACCAAGCTCATTAAACAAATCAGCATGAGCTGCAGAATTTCAGATTTTTGAAGAATTTCTGAACTTTTTGGAGGTGATATGACTGTTTAGTACCATCCCCATAGCCACCTGCAAATATTTGCTCGTGAAAAAATGGCTGGTCTTTTTGTTCCTTCTCTCTCTCTCTTTTTCTTTTTTTTTCTTTTTTTTTTTTTTTTTTAAGTCCTGTGTAAACGACACAATCTCACAAGTATTCTAAGGAAAAAAAACCGTGAAGGGATATGATCTCCTGCCTAACCACGAGGTGATGCTATTGCCCTTCCTATCAAACCCCAACACCTCTTATCCCGGACCAGGATACGCCCAACAGAGCTCACCACGGACCTGTCACAAAGCAGAGAGGGTGGCTTTTCCTGCATGACCCAGAGATACCTTTCAATACTCTATGACTCCACTCCCATGCCTACCTCAGCATTTTCACAGCCAAGTTCAGAATTAAGGTTCATGAAGTGCAGTTTTTCCAGCCACGATTTGCCTACATGCTCAGAATCTCACTTCTCTGCACGTATTAAGACCACAATTAAATCTCCTTAGCTGTCATTTTATAACTCTGAATAACTAAGAGAGATTTAAACCAGGCCTGAAAATACACAACACAAAAGTCTGCAACACATTCAAAGTCATAATTTATAAACCCAGATATTTCTGATGTTTCTCTGACAAGTTTAAATTAATTAAGCTTTCAAGCAATAACTAATGCAATCAAGTCCGGATTTAACATTTTTTTATTTCCTGGAATTTTATAACTTTACATAACTGTAGGATGATGGGCAGGGGAACAGCTACAAAAGCAAAGTAGAAAAATTGAACACTTTTACTACTGAAGGCAGGTTAGGGTTTGGCACCTAGTAGTGAATCACATTTTCCTTTCAGAGAGTTTTGAGAGTTCTGAAAGACTTCTGAGTTCAGAAACGCCAAGATTCTGAAACCCTACAGCTCATGCTGACCTGTTCAACGAGCTTGATGTATTCCTGGCAATCTTTGTCTACCCATGTTAATTACATTTCCTACAATTTTGTAGCTTTAATACATTTACCGACAAACCCCCTTCCTCTACAACCACTGGCAGAGAACACTGACAGGGAACTGACAGAGAACACAATGTCCTGAGCCATCCAATGTCATTTTGCCCATTTTTGAGGACAAACATCACTTGACAGAGCATAGCATACTTTTTCAACATTGATCTTTTGATGCAGCATTAAACTCTCTGAAGGTAGCTTCTACAAAACACTGTACACAACAGAAGGCAATACTCTTCCAGAGCCTCCTCAAACTAACTCATCCACTTACTGTTAGCCAGAACTCAGAGCTTACCCTGCTATATTTGGCAACTTAAAAAAGAAAACTCTATCTAAAAGCTGGCTTTTTCACAGCCTTTATCCTGCCCTATGTTCATAAGAATCAGCTTTGAATGAAAATTGAATTGTGTTTCTGTTTGTTTTGAGAAGGACCTTTGGTCCTGTCCAGAAACTCCTTTGTTTCTTATTATCACTGTGTACTGATAACTTGGGTTAGGTGTTTACCACGACAAACAGCCACAACAAAGCCCCAAATCAGCATTACACACTAAGTGTGTAAAGCTGTAATCTTCAGAACTCTTTTGCAGTATTTAACTATTTGGGGCATTTTTTTTCCCTTAAACCAACCAACCAACCAACCAAACAACCAACCAACCAAACAAACAATCCACAACCACCAACCCAACCACACACTTTGCACCAAAAAAACTCCCAGCCAGTATTTCATGGAACATCTACTAATGCGTCATACCTGACAAGCCCTTTCTGTTTTAGTTTTTTCTCTAATAAGGAATTCGATTTCAGCAAGGTGTTCTCTGCGGATGTTATCTCTCTCCACTGCAAATCTTTGTTGTTCCTTTTCCCACTCCCCCCGAGCATTTTGAAACATTTTCTCAGTCTCTGCTGCTTTTAGCTGATGTTTGTCGTTGAGTACTGTTGTTTACGAAAAAAGAGAGAAAAAGACAAACAGGTCTGCAAATAAGCATTTCAGAAAAAAAAGGTATAATGAACATAAGTTCTTATGTGTATTGTGATATCCTGTGAAACACTGGAACACTAACCCTTCCAGTTTCATTACAGAGAAACAATCCATTTTCTGTTCCTGTAGTATCTTTCACACAAGGACATAGAAATGCTTTGGAGATTTTTACAAATCAAAGCTCTTCTCCCTTTGGAAAGGAATTAAAATTCAACTCTTTCAAGTGAAGCCTCTATTGTATGAGGAGCTTGATTGCATTTTTTCTGCAACACTTGGCAAGCTTATTTCCAAATATCTATGTGGTACTTTAGCCTGTATCAATTAACTTCAAGCTCAGTTTAAGTATCAATAAAGACACCTGCCGCATGAAAAAGACTCTAGGAAACCTAAGCAGATTGGGCTAATGGGCAAAGGCTTAGCTTTTCTGAGGAAATTTACTGCTGCTCAAGAGATTTAAATCTTCAGCCCAGCAACTGCCCCAAGATAGGGAAATCCTGCATATACTACTCTGTGAAAGCTTAAATATCAAGGAAAAGTTCTTTTCCTATTAACAGTTTTACTTGAAACTTTGCTTCGTTTCACAAACCGGCTTTTGGGTCAAAATATTTTGTATTAGCTTTTTATGTTACTGAGTACAACTAGCTATGTTGGCATTTATGTGATCACCACTTCCTAATAGATTTTTACTTCAAATTCATCCCTTTCTTCTGAAATTTCTTCCTAGCTGGAGAAGGGTGAAACAACCAGAAGAGACATGTTGAGAAAACACAGAGAATTAGTGGACGCAATGATGGGGAAGACCTGTCAGGTTTCAGGAAGTCAAGCCTCAAGAAGAACAGCAGGAAAACAGTTTGGAGAAAATGCTAAAGACAGGGCACAGGTGAGGTGCTCTGTCCAAGGAGTTAAGTTGGGATCAAAAGCACCACATGAGGTGAGCAAGGCTCCAACAGATCAGGAAAGAGAAGAGGTAAGTTAAAAACTGAAAAAGAAATGAGAACACCAGGACTATTTGGCTTCTTTGATGTTTGTCACAAAAAACCAAACCAAACCAAACCAAACAACCAACAAAAACCAAAACTAAACCAACCAAAAAAAAAAAAAACAAACCACAAACAAAACAAAATACCCCTAACCAAACAAAAAAACAGTTTGAGAAATTTAAACCAACCATAAGATTTTTATAATTTGCGTGTTCTCCAAATGAGTGAAAGTGCAAATTTCTTACGATCTTTAAAAAAAATCTGGCAGTATAAGTGTACTTGCAACTTTCAGAGTGTCCTTCCATCCTTGTAAGGTTACAAAGTCCAGGAGTGCACCAGTCCTTTCAGTGAACACCAAAGGTTCACATATACATCTCCCATACTTAGTTTAAAGAGTATTATACTGACTTAGTAACAAAAAATGCATCTCCCTGACTTTTAAGTGTGAGAAATTTCTCTCTGTTTGAGAATGACTAAGAAAATTTCTGAATGCAAAACTAGCAGGGGAAAAAATATCTTTCCACATACTACTGTCAAAACACACGTGATTTGTATAAAAAGAAAACCAAACATGACATGAAGAGGTCAGATATGAGCAATGAAAAGCTAGAAATATTTGAAAAGCTGAAAGAAAAAAGGAGTATGATGAGAACTCCTGGGGAAAAAAAAAATTTGGAAAGTGTGTCATCAAATAAATAGGCCTAGATTTTGGGGGTTTCCCCCTGAAATGTAAAAGGAAGAACTGCTGGACATAATGATAAGCAGGATATTATAATTCTGCACACACTGAGGGAAGGAATAAAGGAAGGTAAGGAGCCAGAGGAAAAAAAAAGGATTGATAGAATTAGCAGGTTATATTTAATTCATATGAGACAGCAAGGGTTTTGTAAACTCTTATGAGTTTACAAAAGCAGATGAGTAAGACATCAGAAAATAAGAAACTTCCCATAGGTATAATCTAATCTAATCTAATCTAATCTAATCTAATCTAATATAATATAATATAATATAATATAATAATACAATATAACATAACATAATATATTGATATATATAATATATCAATAACTGGAAAATTTTGTTCAATCTCTGCTTGTTTTAATGACTTGGGATTGATGTGATCTCTGGTCCATTTTTTTTTTTAATTACCTTGCAGTTCCATAAGTTTGATTTTTACACCACATAGCTCGTCCTCTGCAGAATACATCTGCATATGAGCCTCTTTTCTAGCAAATGACATTTCACTCTCCAGAACTCGACGAAGAGCTTCTCCTCTCTCAAGTTCCAACCTTAATTTCATTACTTCTTCTTCGTAGCGAGACATCTAGAAAATAAATATTTCAGAAATTGCATTCACAGCTGCCACCTTATCCTGTCTGAATTTGAAATACAACACATTTTTGATAGTTTTATTTTTTTATGCAAACTGATCCTATTCCTAGGTTAATTTCCTGTACCTAAACATACCCCTCTCTTTTTCCAAACATACTTTCCCTGAAGAAAATAAAAGTTATAATTACATTCAACAGGAATTTATCTGGTAACTGTATTTAACAACTAGAAAAACAGTCATGTTGGGATACTAGATTATCAGACAACTAGTAACTCACTATGTAAACACAAATTTCAGTCCAATGATCAGCAGTCAGACAGAATGCTATTAAACACAACAAACAAAATAAAGAAAATGCTTCAATAGGGTTTCTTATCCAGTGTAAGAAAGATACTTAAAGTCACTGCTGCCAAAAACTGGATCCAGGAAACCACATTCAAGCCATTTGAACACAAGAAGGTGGAAAGTAAAACATGCATTTCTTCAGAACATCTACAAAGTCGCAGGAGCTCCTTTCATGGGAAATCATTTAACCTCATTACAAAGGTTTTCCCTGATACTCTTGTGGCAAAGTAGTACCTAAATGAAGTAGCAGTGAGAAAATACTTCATTAAATTTTTTCTTTAGTTTGAATTATCATTACTGCTCTAAGTAACAATTCTCCCCTTAGCAGTTTGTTAGGGACAGATGGTGTGGGTGCTCATTCATCTGTTTTTGATTAAATACAGCAAATAAACCAAGTCTGTTGCTCCATAGCCATTGATTTAGAGATTCCTGCTTCTTACACAGTGACTTGCTCTTGTTGTGCTCCCATTTCTCCATCAATGGTGGGGTGACCCTATAAAATGGGTCCCTGAAATTACTGGGATCAAAACACTCAAACAAATGAACCACGTCTTATATGGAGAATTCCAAAGCTGGGGGTGCAAAATATTCTTCTGCATGACTTTGCTGTTGTGTAGTCCTCAAGTTTCTTACATACACCTTCATCTATTAGCAATGACACTAAAAGTGATATCAGTTCCTATGGACTGGCATGAGAGGTCTGTACAGTGCTACTTTTTTGTTATTTTGCAACTGGTGACTGCGGTTTTGATTCACCTGATGAGAGGATTATTTCAAGGAAACAAATTGCATTTAAGGAAGCAAATTACATTTATTCCAATGGTAAAATAAAGCAAACAAACAAAGTCCTTACCTCTTGATTGTGTTGATTGGTTAATTCCAAATTTTTCTCCTCAAGCTTATGGAGTTTCCTTCTCAAATCTTCAACAGTGTCCATTGCTGATGGATTTCTATCTTGAGATAACTGTAACTCTTGTGCATCATTACCTGAGCTGAAAAATGTATTTTCAAAAAACATGATTATTCCTTTGAAATTTTAATATTTCTTTTCTTCAATTACCCCATCATGGGCCCAGAGTTTTAAACATTCACATAAGTAAAATTACTTTGTGCAGTTTTCATCTTAATATGGCTTTTGAAGGAAGGATTACATAGAATTGCTTACTGTGGAAAGATAGGAGAGATGTGTCGGCAGGAATTTAAAGAAAGATGCACTCCGGGTTAACAAAGTTGGTTTAAGCGTAACATGTTAATTATTATTTTTCAGTGTCTTTATTTTCAGTAATGAACTTCTATAATTTTTGCTAATTAACTTCCAGGAGGCTTAAAAACATCATTTCAATCATTTAAGTTAAAACAACTAACGAGCCTTTTGTCTCCAATGACCTACCACAGTAGGTCTCATTTTTTTAACATGAGTTACTATTTAAAAACCATCTCTGTTGTGAAACTGATGCACAGATGTGGAAAAACCCCTCTCTTTTACACACTTTGTGTTCAGAGATACGTACATTCAAGCTACAGGCTTGCAACTGATCACAAACAAAACACAAATTTAAGGTTTAGTCCTCCAAACTACCCTGTTTTATCTTAATTTCCACTACTATTTCAGTTAAAACAGAATCTACTTGGTGATTAGCAGAATCAGCCCTCAAGCATCACAAGCAATAATAAAAGGGTCAAAACAAGGTTTCTATATATAAAGTGAAAAATTTATACATAGAATACACAAATTTATATATATACACACACATCAATATGTATATACACATACATCTATAAATATGTATATAAAATACATATTTATTAACTAGTTAAATATTTTTAAGTGAAATTATTATAACTTCAAACTGGACAACTTTTAAGTTATTTCAGTACTTGAAAATCAGTTTTCACATTATTTGATATATTTGGTTTTCACATTATGTAAAGTATGTAGACTGCAATAATTATTTTCTTTACATAGAAGTGTAAGAACTTATGGACAATAAATGTGAAATACACTAATAAAAGAAACATGATTAAATTAAACACTAAATTGGCATCATATACCACAGAAATGTAAATACTAAAATACTGTACCTTTTTCTACAGGAAGTATCTTTTACAGAAATTACACCATACTGGCATTTAATTAATTGATCTTTTTAAATAAATATAAAGTGACCACTTCACCCCTAGATTTGTGTATAGGCACAATTAACATTTTTCATGACCAAAAATTTGCATGATGACATATGTTTTCTCACTTTTTTTTTTTTTGGACTGGAAAAATAGACACAAATGCCATCAACGAGGGGATCGATAACTTAGATTAAATATTGCCTTTAAAGATATTACTACTCTTAAAGGATGAAATTTCAGGTTTTTAGCTTCAGACTATAAATATTTTATAATTTAATAAATACTAAGTATATTCCCATTTAGAAAGAAGACAGACTTCATCTGTGAGGTCAGAATACCTGTATGTCCACCAGAAATTGTTCCACAAGGTGCCCTGTCTTAACATATTTAATGTATTTAATAAATGTAGAAGGTAAGAATTATTAAAACCTGCATGCACAGCAAGAAAACCTCAAGCTCATTATTGGTTTTCAGTAATTATCACCAGAGCCATACCCAGAGCAAACAACATGATTCAAAGAGCAAGAGCTTAGCAACAATTAAAATCACTTTATTTAATGCAACTCAACTCCTGCAATAAGAAGATTTGGAAATAAGTAGAACCTGGACAGCCGGAGCATCTGTAAGCCAAATAAAATCTTGTTTGTGATTTGAGAGACCCTTTTTTCTCCCTCTCTGGTGAAAATACAGAAGAAATAAAGGCAAATAATTTTATTCAGAGATGGTGAATGAAGTATCAGTCTCAGCTGAAGATAGCTAAAAGCCAGACAGCACCAAGGGGGAAAAACAAAACCCAGACTGAAAACTGGGGAAGACTTGGTCCAAGAAACAAGGGTTATGGAGAGGGTAACCATTTATTTGATCTGTAGGCAGCAGGGGAGTCATTTGGCTTCTTTAAACCTGGTGAGGTTTAACATTATTTTTGTGGAGACTACATGAAATGCAAGCAAGAGAATAACCACTTTTTGTAAAAAACCTTTAAGGCTTTAGTTAAATCACATTGGTTTGTATGGCAGTCAGAGTTTTAAAAAAGTCTGTTTCTTCCACCTCTCCTATTAAATATCCATCAACAAAAAAAATCATAATGGAAACACCTACACAATAAAACTTACTCGGAGGAGAAACTAACTATGCAATTAACTATTCTGCTTAACTGAATCTGGGGTGGGGTGTGGGGGCAACTTAAAAAAACCAAAACCATACCATGCACAAATTATATAATACCACAAGCATTAGCAAACTAAGGATGCTATGGAAATGGAAAATGTGTGTTAGAGCATTAAAACAGAGAACATAATATTAAGTACTGGAAAAAAGGCATTAGATACCTATTTGAAATGGCATTTTATGTGCAGCTTCTTATCTCACAATGCAGTTGGTGGAAACTTAAAACTATATATCAGAAAATCACTATTTTTTTCTTAGTATAGAACCAAAAACACGCAAACCAACAAAAACAAACAAACAAATGAAAAAACCCCAGCCAACCAGTGACAGAACTGCTGAACTATTACTATGTTAACCACTTCAATTTGCTTGTCTGCTTAAACATTTTCAAATAAAATAGAAACTAGCCTTAAGAATTTTTGTTTTTGTGATACTTTCTTTAATTGTCACAGCATGGCCAGCAAATGCAGTACTTTGTGAAAGCTTCCTACTACCACTTGTAGGAGATTTTTCCTTCCATCTTCATGTAACATCTAAAAGCGCTACAACCGTAAAGCTCTCAGAAGATTCAGTCAAAGACAAAACCACTCAAAGTCCCTGGAAAGGTTGAAAGCATGCACAATTTGCAGTCTAGCAAAATCCAGGGAATGCTTTCTACTTCCATTTTCATATATTACTAGTTCATCAACCCTTGGTTTTGAACTAAAATATGTTGTTTACCATCTACAGCTTTTATCTAAGACACCATTTTAGCAGGACTTTCAGAATCTTCAAGAAACCATATGAGCAGGTGAAATAGCTCTTGAGTTTTACATTGCAGAAGGTATTTTGTAGCTCAAAACTTAAATTCTCAGTGTTCACAAGTCTGCTTGTTACAGTTAACATTGACCATTGCAGAAAAGCAGCTTTTCACTAGCTTCAATTCCACAGCTGACAGAAAATGCAGAGTAATTTTGCAACAGAGAGACATGTCCTATCACTTACTACCTAGCAGTGAATTTTGCTAAACTTGTGCAGCTGAAGGAGCAGACTGCAGTCTGATTTTCTAACCAATGTCCGTATTTGTGGAATTTTGCAGTTCCCATGTAACTGACAGTTTTGTACAGCTTAAGGAGAGACAAATAGTTTGTGCCAGAGATCAAAATGTTCTCAAGTTATAAAACACAGGGGTCATGGTAAGATTTAAAGCAAACCCCTGCCACCTCAATTAATGTGGGAAACCCTCCAGTGCCTCCTAGACAATGTTCCTATGTGCTGACAGAAAGTATCTCTACCTCCTGATGATTCTATGACAGCTTTCATGTATCACACCATATCTGGTTCTTCCTCAGCCTGAATTGCATCATTTCAGGCATCTAGAAAATAAATAAGCCACAAAAGCAGGAATTAAACTGCTAGACTTAAAAATCTAGAACTGGACCTCACCGATTAGCCTCCATGGAAGAGATGTTGTCTGAAGCGGGTGAATTTATGGTGGCCAAAATGCAGCTTTTTAAGTCTGTAAACTGTGCAGAATTAAGAACATAGTTAACCATATATACTTCTATTTGATGAGCTTCAAAAATTAGTCTCTTCTATATGGTAAAATCATTACGGCCTCTAGCAGAGACATGCTTTACTTTATTTGTCAACCTACTGAAATACTAAATTTTTTAACCACTTCTAAGCAGTTACTTTTATTTTTTTTAATGCAAACTGATTATATTCAGTTATATATTACTCTCCATTCATCAGCTCCTGAAGCATGGACAATGCAAAATTAAAGACAGGAGGAGAATTGGGACAGAGAGGTTGGAGATTTGGGTTTGTTACACCAAGAGTGCCACTACTATATCACCTGAGTAATTACCACAACTGCAATTTGACATTGGCTTTAGAAAACAGAATTGTACTGCTAGTCCTCTAAGCCTGAATATTGTAAAGAAATAAATATACATAGCAGAATATATATAGTAGAATATCCACTTTCAGACTACCAATAAAAGATGTTATGTTTGCATAGATTGAGCTACATTCTCCTAAGCAGATTATAAAACTTGTTTCTCTTCAAAACAATTCTAAGGGAGATAAATGAAGGCACTATGATTTTCTAAGTAGATCAAATATCCAAGATTGCCTGTCTAATAGAACACTTGCTGTGTTAAAGGCTGCTCAGTCTTTCACGAATTGCACACAATGTTTGCATTAAGATGTAGCCTTGAAAACTAAGAAATTAGCTTTTCATAACAGCATTTCTTTTATTATTGCAACTTACACCAAAATATCATCATGAACAGAAAAAAATGTAGTTTTGTAATGGAAGCAAAATGTTTTCTGTCACAAACACATCATTCTGAAGGTTTAAAACTTCTTTAAATTACTCTGAAGTCACATAGAGGAAAAGAAAATGGTAAATATGAAGAATGTCACTTGGGAATGCTAAAGATTTTGAATATGCAATATTTCTCTGTTAAAATATGTATCGATAGCTTACTAGCATGGAGCGGCTTGTGGGAGCTCCATAATTAAACGAAACAGCAGAGAAAGTTTTTTGCTTGGGGAATTACGTTTGATGTGTAATTAAAAACTTGTGTCAGTTTCTTCTTGCAAACTTCTAAATATATGCTGAATACTTCAGGATAGGCCACTGATTCAGAATAGATATGAGGAAGAAATTCTCCTCGGTAAGTGTGGTGAGGCCCTGGCACGGGCTGTCCAGAGCAGCTGTGGCTGCCCCATCTCTGAAAGTGTCAGGATCAGCTGGACAAGTCCTGGAGCAGCAATTTGGGATAGTTAGGGGAAGGTGCCCCTGCCCATGGCAGGGGGTGGAACAAGATGACACTTGAAGGACCCACGACATTCCAGGGTGATAGAGACCACTCCAGAACAAATCCAACCATGATCTTAAGGTGCACTAACTTAAAACAGCCTGGAGCAAGTAACAGCTCCGCAGTGAAACCACAGAAACTCACCAGACAGTCTGCTGCAGATGCCGGGAGCTGTCGCAATGGTGCTCCTCCTCCTCCAGCATGGGGAGCTGGGACCGCCGGAGGGCAGCGGCTCCCGGCACCGCAGGAATTCCAGTTCTGGATCTGGATGGGGCGAACGCGGAGCCCGTGGTGGGCATGCGGGAATCCCGCAGTTGCCATGGACGGGCGCTGTGATGCCACAATGCCCCAAACTGAGCGCGGGGCTCTGGCGGGGCTCCCGCCACTCTCCGGCCTGCCGGAGATGTTCTAAGGCTTAAGGTCTCCCACAGTAAAATACAAGTGCGGGAAGTTAAAACAACCGACTGGCACGAAAGCCAGACTGAGATGTCCATATCCTCAGGGCAGCGCACTCTTCGCCCAGGTTATAGAGAGGAACAAACAGCCAGAAAGTGAATGTCTGTGAACAGAATTCAAAGCAGGGGGCTCTCTGGACCACAGAAGCACATTTCCCTCGATGAGGAGGGAGCTGCATTAGGGAAAGGTTCTTGTGAAATTTCTAAAGCCGAGAGATTTCGAGCCCCAGATATAAGCATGTATGTCAAGAAAACAACTGAATAAAACCCACCCTACAGTATCCTGGAAAAGCACTTTCTCCAAGCACTGCTGTGTTTTCTGTAGCTCCGGTTTTAAATCTCCTGTTAAATCCTCTCTGTCTGCACACTTAGAGTGCAGATGATTTAACTCTTTGTTAACATCAGCCACGGTATCCTGAGATTCTGCCAGGTTTTGTCTTACAGCACACATCCATCAGGATACCTGGGATATATCCTTCAAGACTGAATGTTTTACTTGCAAGCAATAAAAACTCATAACATTTTGCACTCTCAAAACTTCATTTCTCATTTGTGACCTTATCTCTGTAAATGGCTTCCAGCCATGGTTTTGCTAATTCTGTGTCATGTAGTTATTTGAAATATATTGTGCCAAATGAAATGAGGGGTGGGGGGTGTGTTGCTTCATTTTTTCATTATTTCCAAGAGATTTTAATGCACAAGGTTGTGATTTTAAAACAAAATAATAAAGTAGAGAGTAAGACAACAAACTAACTCCATGGACAAATCACAAAAAAGTGAGGTTTAAGTTTGGATATCTGAAATAAAGATGGAGTTACTAAATGCAGACTTTCTTTGTCTGTTGTCTTCTCTTTCCGTTTGTGAAGAGAAGTTGTCAGGTCCAGTCCATGGCCAGATGCTCTCTATGCATCTTCTTTTAGAGTTTCATGTAAGACTTGGCATTTATCTGCTTCTTCACTGGAGTGCAATTCTAGTTTTTTCTTTGACTCCTGTAGCTGTTGCTCCTGTTCATTCAAAAGTGATTGTGTCTGGTGTTTCCAATGTAAGGCATTATTTAATCCTCCTACACTGTCAAACCTCTCATGGGTGATACATTTTTGCTGAAGGTTTTTTAATTTCTCTCACAGGCTCTGGGCTTTGTCAGCTCTTTTTTTCCATCTTACTGAAATTCCATTTGAATTCTACAAGTTGTAGGTGCAGTGAGTGGTGTTCCATCTGTGCTGCATGAAGCCTTCCTGTAAATTCAAATTTTGGCTTCTGTAAGGATGCTTTCTTTTTCATACTGGACAGAATGTCACACAATCCACACTCCAGACAAGGAGTCTTTCTCCAGATCAGTGGTGCACTTGCTGTGGACTAGTGGAACTGTCTCCATCATTACATTCAGCTTGTCCATAATTTCTGAAAAGGAATTTCTGGCTGCACCTACTTGTAAGAGTGCATGAAGCCAGGACTTTGGTTTGTCAACAACTTCTGCAGTTTAGTGGTGGAATTGATTATTGCAGCACGGAAATTAACTAGGAAATCAGGTGAGTGCTTCAAAGCAATCATTTTCTTCCTTTTCACAAGCTGGCAGATTATGCCTGTGTTTGAGTTCTCCTATACACATTTGAAATCCATCCTCCTCTCCTGAGGAGGCCTCCTTCTGAGACCTTTGTCCGGGTGAAAAGGGGACAAGAAGACTGGGCTAAAGCTTTAAGCCTTTTAGCTGCCAAAACTGCAATCACAGCTGCACTGAGCACATAAACCAGGCCTTTGGTTCTTCTTTTCCTCAGTCTTGTTTCCTCTTGATTGTTTTCCTCATCAGCAGAGAGAGCATTAATTAGGCTCCCGATTTTCTGTTTCACAAATTCATGGATGCTGACCTGATCCTGGAGATGGTCTCTTTGGGAAGACATAAGCCCACATCTGCAGAGAGGACACAGCCATACCACCCTCCTTTTTGCCTGCTCCTATTTATTGCATTCTCTAAATCCTTTTTTAAATTGCTAATATCCTGGAGATCTTCCCAGGTTCATAAGTAAGAAGAATTAGAAGCTTATGGAAGTTTTCTATACATGGAGAGAAGCAAAAAATGCCACTATTAAGCACAGGTGCAAACAAGGAAGAATAAAATAAAGATCAACAGCACAGCCACTGTTACATATAAAATATGTGAGATTTTGTTTCCACAGCAAGACCCAGCTACTGAGGATTTGGAAGTCAGCAAATCTGTTTGTGGCAGCTTACCATTGCTCTGGAGCCCAGCAATCACATGCCCTGACTATCACACTGAGTATATCCTTCAGAAAGAAAACATGCCAGAAAAAATCATCTTCTTCCAGAGGCCACTCTGAATTCTGTAGGAATAATAAGGATTTGTTTTGTTCTGAACCAGTTAGCTAGTAGGAAGAGAAATCCTGATGAAAACATGGTAGTTATAAATTGGACAAATTAGGACTGATCCTGGGAAGTGGGGTTTTGAAGCATTCAGCAGTTTACTCTCCATTCATCAGCTCCTGAAGCGTGGACAGTGCAAAATTAAAGACAGGAGGAGAGTTGGGACAGAGAGGTTGGAGATCTTGGGGTTGTTACACCAAGCAGAAAATGCTGGAGATGTTTTAGCCTTAAATCCTGCTGCTGAGAGAAAAACCTCTTCCTTAAAAGCCCCGTTATTATCTGTTGTTTTGGGGAATGAAACCTCTGTTGCAGTCAAGGATTTTAGAGTTATTTAACCCTGACTTCAATTTCCCTGGTGCATATGGAAAAAGGAGGTGTTTTCCTTGCTAAAAACATGCCCTGCCTGCTAGCCTGCTGTCATCACTATCACAGGTGCTGCTATGGGAGAAGATCCCTTTGGGCTTGATCTCATCAGCCAGATTTTCTGCTGCAAAAAGGCAGCTTAAACATCACTGACCACTGCTGAAATTCAAGATGCATTTTTTTTATACCGTAAGCAAACGGTATAAAGTTTTGTTAGAAAATTTATCTCTCTATGACTTGAGATATATATCTCCTGTAGGATAAAATATAGCTCTAAGAAGCATGAGTGTTTCTAATACATGATCTTCTTCTTTCTTGCCTTCCTTTTCCAGGGTCCCACACAGCTGATTTTATTTTGGGTTTAACCAGATGCTTTTTCCTCTCTTTCCTTAGCCTTGTAGTTATGCTCTGAGCATTTCTGGGGAATAAGAGGCTCCACTTTGTTCCTCAAAATGTTCCACCTGGTCCTTCACATCTAAAGGTGAGCTGCTTTGGGTGATGCAAAACTCTTCCCACCAAGACAATCCAGGTCCATCAGAAGCTTGGTGCCCCAAAAGCCAGTCCCCAGCAGTGCCTGAATCAGGTCCCTGAGGACCAGCTCTACTGATTCCAAAGATCAGTGATCTGGAAGTACAGGTATCTTGCGTCTGCAAGGATCAGGGCAACATCTCAGCTCAGAGATGACAAATGTTTTCCCATTCACTACTGTGTGGAGATAAAGCAGCCCTGAGCCATGACAGAGCAGGAAGACTCACAGACAGCCCTGGCAGACGTGCAGATTTGTCCATCAGTGACTCCAATGTGGACATTTAAGAGAGATTCAATGGCACCCATGCTGCATTCCTCAGTGTTACAAAGCAATAGTAAAAAGGCCACCAGAAAGTGTGTCCATGGCTCTGAGAGCCTCACCGAGCTCCAGATCCCCAAAAGGTTTGATGTCCTCCAGCCCCCTTGGGCAGTGGCCACTGCTGGTGGTCAGCACCCACGAGATGGAGCTCCAAGCCTGACAATGAGCTGGGTGAGCACAATCCCTCCTGCTCTTTGCACTTGTTTTTTCCCTTCTTCTCTCCTGCAGAAATGTGGAGATGTGGCCTTGTGGACTCCATTTTCTTATTGCATAAGTACTTATTTCAAATGTCAGTTTGAAGTTTTTCTTTCCCATCTGTATTGCTGACTTTTCCGATTTGTTCTCTTGTCCAGCCATGGGCCCTGCTGGGTGAGAAGTACCAACCCATGAGTCTGACGAGAGAGTGGTCACCAGTTGTGAACAAATAGCAGGCCAGCTCCACTCTATTGCCCTGCTGAAAGCTGTGGAAGGCAGGGATTTTTGGTGGACTCAGATGGTTGGTAATGACAGTGAGTGGGGATTGATTCAGGCAGAACCATGGTCAAGAATTTCCAGGGGTTTGCTGAAGATGTTTCTACCATTCTACCATTCTCCAGTTTCTGAATGTCCTGTGGCAGGACGTTCAATGTCCTCCCTGCAGCCCGGGCAGAGACAGCTCCCAGTATATTTAGAGGCCTGGAGACCAAATGAGTCATCAGAATGATCTTGCCCACCTTTGCAAGGGATCACTTGTTCAGGAAAGGTTTTTTTTTGTTGTTTTTCTGCTCAGGTAGAGGGCAGCAGTGCTGATGTCATGCCGATGACATGGTGAATTAATTAGAAATGAAACACATGGCCTAGACGAGCTGAAGAAAAAAGTGCAGTGCTTTTCCTGCAAGAGAGTGGTTCCTCTCAAAGGTCCCAAGGCAATATGAAAATTACAAAACATCTTTTCAGCTCTTCACAGTAATATCTTTTTTTTCCTCCATTTACCTGATTGCAAAATCAAGACTACTATTTTGACTTGTACACTGCAATTGTTGCACAAATAGATAAGATGATTTGGTAAATACAAAGAGCAAGAGGTTTTCATGCTGATAATACATTATTATTGACAATTTGGTGCTTTTATCAAGTAATGGTAATCAACCTTTACTTGCTTGATAAATTCCTAACCAGGGGTGTTGATTTTATCAAAATAACCTTTGCAGTTAAGGGTGTAATTTTCTGCTGGTAAAATGAAGGACATTCTCAGTAATTCGTAATTGTACAGTTATTTGGTATAATGTTTATGTTTTAACATGTTCCGTAAGTTTCAAGGCAGCTGGAGTGCTCTGCATGGTGTGTCAGCATGCTGAATAGGAAGACACCTGTCAGTGTTTTTATTATAGGCAGTCTTCTTGCTAACTAGGAAAATAAGACCTGAGGGTGTTTTTTATTACTGTGAAAATGTGAAAAACACATCACATTTTCTCACACCAGAACACAAAACAAACATTACCCAATTCCCCTTCCACTTCAAAAACTATGTTATTTAATAGTGCTTACCAGGGCACAAAAAAGGAGTTTTGTGTCACTCAGTGGGGACAGCTGCCACCAAAAATGTGATGATTCTGGGTGCAGTGTTAAATCTGGTACCACTGATGCACTGCATACATGTCTATTCAGAAATTAAAGACTCTGCTAATTAAGATTGCAACCTCTGGGGAGGCTGGTGTTTCCCCAGGGCAGGAGGAAGAATTTGCTGACAGCATGGGCACTCCTATCAGATGAACTGCTGGCAAGATCAGCAACAGCAGGATGAGAAAGGAACTGGTTGCTACAGCCAGCTGCAATGCACAAGGTGACAAGCAGGACCAGGAAACCCTTCAATCAAACCTGAGTTGTGAGCTGAAAAGAGGAAACCTTTCTTAATTTACCTCTATTTACCAGCTTCCTATATTTAGCAGCCCCTCCTTTTCAGCCTGCCTTTCTCCATTTCCATACCAGCTTTTCTTGCATTGTTACCCGAAACAGCAAGAAACACGTCTAAGGGTTTGCAGCTGAACAAGACAAAAACCAAACAGCTGTCTGAAATGCCTGTTTTCCTCTGCTCCAATGCTTCCTTGAAAATATTACTCCTGTAGCAGGTTATGCTTAAGAAACAATACCATATACCTGATAATTGTAGCAGATGAACTTTGTCACTGAAAAGATTGTCTGGGTCTCAGCAGAAAAGTGAAATGCAGATGACACAGTGTTTTATACCACCAGGAATTCAGAAGGCCCCTGAGCAGAGAGCAACAAGTGTTGCCTGGCAATATCACTGACTTTTATTCTACTGGTTTTTATTTTGAAAGAACCCAAGCCAAAGAAAGCACTAAGAGGGCACAGTTGCAGGAGAGCAAAACCAAACAGATCTGGACTGCAGTGAAACACTTGACACACTGACTAAATTCCTCTCTGATAAATTAATGTAAATCAGGCTTAGAAGGAACATTCTTATTTCAAAGTTGGCTGAAGGACCAGAACAAAAGGATAGGTGACAATATAGCAAACTGGGGAGCGTTTGTATAATACAATGGCACAAGGATAGGTGTCAGGAGTTGTTCTATTTAACACCCTCATTAATGATTCAGAAGAAGAAACAAGCAGAAAGTAATGAGATTTGATACTTGGGAGGATTAGTTAGAACTGGTGAGAGCTGCAAATTAATGCAAAGCAACAGACACCAGAATCACAGGCAGAGAAAAGCAAAAGGCACAAAGCACGCTGGTAGAAAGCAAAATTTAATAAAGAAAACCTGTGGGAATTGCACACAGAGTAAACATCAATCCAGTAAGAGGAAACCTAGGAAAGGGTAACATGGAAAGTGATCTCAGCAGGAGAGCTGACAAGTTATCACAGGCCAGGCTGTGCTGTGAAGATGCTTTAGTATCTGGGGACACATACGGCTGCATTGCCCAGGACCTCTGGGTCCTGGCACCATACTGGGAATTAATTCCCACTATTGTGCTCAGCTGCCCTGCCCTGCACGTCCTTGCTGCAGCTGGAATTCAGATGAGAGCAGTAAGAATAATGGGAAAGGAGCTGGGTAGCTCAATCTCCACGAAAACCTCAAAGTCCTGCAGCTTCACTGCAGTAGCACAGATTGGGAAAGGCATGGCTTGGAAAAGGTGGTGGGGAGGCACATCCATCACCAGCATAGGAAGGAGGCATAGAAAAGCAAAAGGCAGCTGAGAACACTAGAACCACAGCTTTGCTTGTTGAGCGAGGAAGATGGGATCCTTTCCAAAGTATTTGGGCCATGGTCTACATGGAAATTGCAACATTTCAGAATGTAAGAGCAATCTAAGTAAATTGTAATAACAGAGAAAACCTATAAAATCCCCTCAGTGGAGGGACCTGTCTTTTCAAAACTGCAAACTGTTGTTGCAGAGGAGCAGCAAAGGCAGTGAGGATTATTCTATGTCTGGGCAGCAGTGAGATGAGGGTTTCTCTGCCTGTCCTGAGCGGAAAGCAGACTCGTGTCAAGGAAGTTGCTGAGCAGCATGCAGGGAGAAGGAGCTCTGGAAGCTGGCAGCTCCCAGCAAAGCTTGCAGCCTTTCTGTTTACAGCAGAAAAAAGCAAGTCATTCACAGAATCACAGAATCCCAGAATCCCAGAGTCCCAGCATGGATCAGGTTGGAAGGGACCACAGTGGGTCCCACCTCCCTGCTGGTCCAGCAGGGTCATTCCAGAGCACGTGGCACAGGATTGTGTCCAGGTTCTGGAATATCTCCAGTGAGGGAAACTCCACAGCCTCTCTGGGCAATCTATTCAGTGCTCAGTCACTGCACAGGGAAGAAATTCTTCCTCGTGTTTGGGTGGAACTTCCTGAGCATCAGTTCCTGCTCGTTGCTCTGGTGCCATTGCTGGGCCCCAGAGCAGAGCCTGGGCCCTGCTCCGAGCCCTCCCTGCAGACAGGGACCCCAGCCCTCAGCTGGGGCTCCTCTTGAGGCTGAACAGCCCCAGCTCCCTCAGCCTTTCCTCATGAGGGAGATGCTCCAGGCCCTTCCTCACCTCCACAGCCTCTGCTGGACCCACTCCAGGACCTCTGTGTCCCTCCTGCCCTGAGGAGCCCAGAGCTGGACACAGCACTCCAGAGGTGCCTCCCAGGGCTGGGCAGAGGAGTGGGATCACTCCCTGACCTGCTGGCAGTGCCCTTCCAAGTACTCTGCAGGATCCCACTGGCCTCCTTGTCCCCAGGACACTCTGCTGGCTCAGGGGCAGCTGTTTGTCCCCCAGGACCTCCAGGTCCTTCTCTGCAGAGCTGTTTGCCAGCAGATCACCTTGGCCTGTGCTGGTGATTCCTGTTAGGTTATTGTGTTATTGGGTTATTCCTGCCTAGGTCCAGGACCCTGCATTTCCTTTGTTGAATTTCAGTGTATTCCTGACATCCTTGGCCAGATTTAATTCCAGATGGGCCTTGGCTTTCCTTGTCTGATTTCTACTTACTTTTTCTGACAACTTCTTTATGTTCATTCCAAGTGGCCTGACCCTGCTTCCATCTCCTGTGTATTTCTTGCTTACTCTTGCATAATGACGGAGTTCCTTGTTCATCCATGCAGGTCTTTTGCACCCTTTTTACTCTTCTTCTTGCTTCATTCTGCTCTAGCTCTGGTTTGCTCAGTGCAGGGACTGTCATACAAATTCTGTCTGCCAGCTCTCTCCTGCAGCCAGCTTCATCTTGTTCTGGGAGTGTCTATCAGATTAAAGCCAGAGTTTTGTCTAGCAGAGAAAAGCAGTTCTGGGAATTCATGTATTACCTGAAGCCAAAAAAATCATAAATAACACTTTAATCTGGCTGAGGGGCTTCTGGGCAACCCTATTTGTCGGCAGCAGTACTGAGCGTATGCCAAGTATTACCCCAGATCAGGAGGTTTTTGAACAGCAGTCACACAGATGGCACAACAAGCTATTAAACATGAGATGTATAAGAAGGTGACTCAGCCTTCCCCTCTTCAGGGCGAACAAAAGGTGATCCTGCTCTACCTGTGTTATTTTTCTGGTTAGCTGAAGTGCTAGTGCTCATCTAACAAGAGTTTTTTCCAATATATAAATGAAAAAAGGCAATGTAGAAATAACATTGCCCCATCCCAGGATGAGGATGGTCACCTCACAAACAGGGACACAGACAAGGCAGAGGTGTTTAACACATTCTTTACCTCTGTCTTCAACATGGGTGATGGACCACAGAAGTCTCAGTGCCCTGAGCTGGAAGACCACAGCTGCAAGAATAATTAACTCACGGCTGACCCTTATGTGGGATCTGCTCCTCCAATAGGATCCCTGCAGATCTGTGGAGCCTGATGAGATTTGTCTGAGAATCCTCAGCTGCTGATGTCATCCCAAAGCCCCCCTCAATGATTTTTGAGCAGTTAGGAACTCGAGAGGTCCCAGCTGTCTGGAAGTGGGTCAACATTGTCCTGATTTTCAAGAAGGGCAAGAAGATCCCCAGAAACAACAGGCCTGTCAATCTCATTTCACTGACTGGTAAAATCATGGAAAAGATTATCTGGGAGATATCGAAAAACACCTGAAGACCAACACAGTCGGCAGTCACAGCCAGCATAGCTTTATGAGGGGAAAGTCCTGCTTGTGAAACCTGATTTCCTTTTACAAGATAATAGCAGATGTAATCTTTTTGGATTTCAGGAAAGCTTTCCATGCTGCCTTTCCCAGGATCCTTCTGGACAAAATGTCCATCCCACAGCTGGATAAATACATCATGTGATGAGTGAGCAATTGGCTCATGGGTTGGGAAGAAAGAGTTACAGAGAATCAGGTAACATCAGGCTGGTGACCTGTCATTAGCGGGGTTTTGCAGGGTTCCATATTAGGGCAGGTTCTCTTCAACATCTTCACAAATTACTTGAATGCAGACCTGGAAGGAGTCTAAATTAGTCTGACAACAGCATTAAGCCAGGAGGAGCTGTTGACTGCCTCAGAAGAAGACAGGCCCTGCAGAGAGACCGTGACAAATTAAAGGGCTGGACAATCACCACCTGTGTGATGTTCAGCGATGGAAGGTGCTGGATTCTGCCCCTGGGATGATCCTGGGGCTCCTGATCGATGACCAGTTGGGTCTGAGCCAGCAGTGCCCTGGAGCCAGGAGGGACATCCCTGTCCTGGGGGCACCAGGCCCAGCATGGCCTACCGGGCCAGGGAGGGATTGTCCTGCTCTGCTCTGGGGAGGCCTCACCTGGAATATTGTGTGCAGTTCTGGGCATGACAATATAAAAATGACATTAGACTGTCAGAGACCATTCAAAGGATGCCATGAGGATGGTGGAGAGCCTGGAGGTGAAGCCCTATGCGGAGTGGCTGAGGGCACTTGGTCTGTTCAGCCAGAGGAGGCTGAGGGAAGACATCATTGGGGCTTCAACATCTTCACAAGGGGCAGTGCAGAGGCAGGTACCAATCTACTCAGTCTCTGAGAGCAGTGACAGGCCTCCAGGAAATGGCCTGAAGTTGAGCTGGAGGAGGTTTAGGTTGGATATCAGGACCGGTTTTCCCCCAGAAGATATTTGGCCACTGGAACAGACTACCCAGGGCAGTGGTCATGGCACCAAGACTGACTGAGTTCAGGAAGCATTTGGACAACACTCTCAGGAGCATGGTGTGGCTCTTGGGGTGTTCTACATGGGACCAGGGCTTGAACTCGATGATGCTGATGGGACCCTTCCAATTCAGAATGATTCTAGGATTCTATGACCTTTCTCCTGGCCACCTGTGGGCTGGAAAAAATTAAAAACCATGACAGCTGCTGGAACAGGAGGGCTCTGCCACTCTGGTCTCCATTTACTGTCTACGAAAAAGTATGAATCATTGTCACTGAAGGAAAACTGATGCTACTCAAGAGAGCAGTTAGTTATGCTTACCTTTGTACTTTTTCCACTGATTTATGTAGAGATATATCCATGCTTTTTTCTGTATATTATTGGTAATACTAGAGGACAGTGACCACTACCTTCAGGTTGGGTAGTTCTGTTTCAAATCTAACAAGTTTTTGGCTGTTTTACAGCTTTCTGGTCTTGAGGATATATTTTTTTCAGGTTATCTGCTGTCTGGAGTCTGCTTTGGAACCTGCAAGAGAACCATCATATTCCCACATGTTATGGGATGCAAATCTTGCAAACAATGTGTAGATCCAAGTGATGGCAATGAGAATTAAATGCATGAGATACTGTTTTGTTGTTAATTTCACTCCACCAAAAATGCCTTTCAGTGAGGGTGAAGGCAAAGAGGGTTTGAAGGCAGCTTCCGTGAAGTAAAATTCTTGTTGTTTTTAAATGTTGAAATCCCAGGAGGCTGTTAATCTTTTTCATAATTTGGTTATTACTGAGGGACAGCAGTACTGCCTGATGAAATGTGCCTGAGCTGATGAGCTCCATTTGTGACTCAGGAAAGAAGGAGATAATGGGGCAGGGTGATCTAGACATCAGGTGCATTGCTATGTGCAATGCAGTAAATCAAATCTCTTCTTCATCCACTCTTACTCCCACACACAGAGAAACTAATTGTATGACTCCACATACTGTAGATGCAAACATAAGATCTTTGGAAGCTGAGCCTTGACTTTGAGCTAACAGAAGATAACAACATTCAACTAGTCCAGTGCATAATTACAGCTGGAAATCCATGCGTGGATATTTTGTTCCAGGGAGGGTTTTAAAATACATCTGAAGGGGTTCAGCTTCTCAAATGCTATTGAAAGGTGAGGAAAGTTGGGCCCCTCCTACCCTCTGCTTCCCTTAAAAGTTTCTGTAAAGGCAGACCCTTCCATCGTCAAGAATGGTGTGTGGTGGTCACGTATCTGATAGTTGTCTGTAGGGTTTTTGAACAGTGCAACAAGCTGAGCTGAGGAAATTGCCATTAGCTTTTCTGAGAAAAGTAAACTCTGGTATCTCTAAAGGTAAGTACATGTTGATGACTGTTCCCAAAATTGGATAATGGCTTAGGCTCTCAGCTGGTATGAAATTACAGGGGTGAATTCAAAGAACCGAGCTCATTAACACAAACTGCAGAGCTGATGATCTTTGAATAGCTGGAAATGCTGGGCTTTGGTTTTTATAATTAGACTTCTGATAGGAAAGAGAGACATGAGAGATCAGGAAAGCAATCAATTGTCACAAAACAAACCGTATCTGATTCATCAGCATGAGCAGCAGAAAGATCTCTAAAATTTGTCCTTTGAAGCCAGGGTACTGTAACAGAGCTGCTTGAATAAAGAGAATGGAAAAGCACAGAATGTACAAAATGCACTCCTTGTTGCCTGATTCTGTTTCCAAACTGCCATCTCGTTCTTTTCAATTGCTGTGGAATAACACCCAAGTCAAATAATTTTCATCTGTTTTAATTTCTCGGGTAAATGAATGCATTCAGAGTGAGCATTGCAGAATTACTCAAAATTCATAACAAAGCATCTATCTTCTGACTATTCTTTGGTCTTGATACATCTGTACAGCTCCATAATATTAAAATTAATTAATTGTTATAATACACTACACATGGTCTAGCTTTTTATAAATGGAGAGCATTCCCCAAGCTTCCAAAGAAGAGTTGGGTCACACAGGTGTGAAATGTCTGAACATCTGATATGTTCATCAAGGATATGAAGCTATCCTGTGTGGAAGTAAGATCTCCAAATGTACAATGCTTTTTAGGGTCTCTGCAAGTGTTGTTTCCCTAATAAAGAAGATTTTGTACACATTTCCCAGAGGAAAGGTGATTCACCATGCCAGGTTGAAACCCAATACACTGCAGTGTAAGCAGCTCATGAGGCTTGGTGGCAGAGTGTATGGAAATCCAGGCATGACTCACACACTCAACATAGGATTGCAAGGAGGTATTTGCAATAACTGCAGCTTCAACATCATATCCCCTCTGTTCTGTGCAGAAGTACCATGCAGGGGCAATCCTTTCTGATTCAGCCAAGTGCTCAGGGAGGTACTTGATCCCATATAGGCACTTAAACAGGAAAGGAGAGTGATTTAAGCAATTAAATAAGATTAAGTGTAGGTTTAATGGTTTTACATCACACCAGCCTGTGCTTAAATGGCTTCCTAAAGCAAAGAATGCCTTTTGTTTTCTGAATTAATTTTTCTCAATCCTGGGGGATTGAGGAAAGAGACAATCCAGTTGCAAAGGACAATCTTGGACAACAATGGGAGATCCCTGCAAATTTTCTGTAGCCATCAGTGGACTGGAGTGCCCCATTGTCCGAACACATGGGCAAAAGGTTCATCCTAGCTTTACAAAAGGTGGGCTCAGCATGGCTCAGCACCATCCTGGGAGCAAGAAGGGAGAAGAGATGTGGGCAACGTTAACACGGCCTGACTGTAGACAAATAAATTCAGTGCCTGAATAAAGAGTGTGATTCACAATTGCTGTATACACCTGGAGACAGATAGTCTCCTCCTTAGCGTGACTCAGAATGACCTCTGGAACCTACAGATGCTCTAAAACAGACTATGTCCGTTAATTTTAAAGTAAATATAAATAAATATTCAAGGTATTATGAATACTTATTCCCAAAAAGCTTCAAATTTGATGTTCAAAGTCTTGAAGGAATTTTGACTGCAATGCTTTTGCTAGAGAATCAAGATCCAGCATTTGCAGAGCCCAATCCACAGCTGTTGGTTGTGTTACAAAGCCAGCAAGATTGAACTGTCTAAACTGTTTAAAGCCCCGTACAGAGTTACGCCTGTCTTTTGCATTAAAGGAGTAGAGTTATTTTTTCCATTAGTGCAATTGCAGAAATACAGAATTCTTTGGGAAATTCTTCACCCACAGTTGCTAAAGGGATTACCAAACAAGCAAATTTCCCTTCCTCTTCTGTCCCACCCCAAAACAGCATGCACTATCAATACTCTGAGATGGAAAATCCAAGTTGAAATTTAGCTTTAAACTCTGGTTTAGCAAATTAGTGCTGCAGCTTCTTCCTTCTTGCTGTTCCTGTCAGGAGTGGTTACATGCTAGCATCAAAGAGACTTTACATGGAGTTGTACATGGATTTTTACATGTGCACCTGTGCATATTTTTCTACGTAAAAGTGTAAGCAATGAAGTGCATTCAAACAGCCTGCTGCCTGAAACTCATGGATGAAACAGTGGTTTTAGTAACTACTGGTATTTTCAGAAGAGTTTCATTCAAGGATGGTGCACCTCTCTGAACTGAGGTAATGGAAATACAGTGTAAAAGAGGAGAAACTCATAGCTGAGAGTTCTTTCGAAATCCTTAGTTCTTAATACGTCTTTCATGAGCAGAGAATTAGGATGGAACTAGCTGAGCTCCTTGTTGAACTGTGGGACTGAACTTTGTCTTGACATCCTGTATGTTTGTGGTGCTCTGCACCCCACCAATGTTATTCTGAAGAGGGGAATTAATTCTCTGAGTCTAATGAGGCATATGGCATATGGCTCTCCTCTTTGTCCAGCCTTTATGGATCTGTTTTGCGTGAGCCCTTTGTGCAGCAGTGCACGCAGTCCTAAGTGCATTTCCTTATCAGACTATATGGCATGGCATAACTGCATTATGCTGCACGTTTATTGCTTGAAACACTAGCTGATAATGTGGCCACAGTCAAACAAAATGCTACATGCAACAGCAACCAATTAATTTTTTTTAGGGAAAGAGTATGACATCAGAAATAAAGAGATACATGCTTAGCTACATTTGATTGGAGGCAGTCAAATAGCTGAAATGATATAACCATTAAGATATATTTTCCTGATAACCACCCACTTTCATATATTATCTATTTATTTTTCTCTGGTATCTTAGTGGAACTTGGAACATATTAGATCTACTTTTTTTTTTCTTTTTCTTTTTCTTTTTTTTTTTTCTTTTTTTTTTTTTTCCAGTAGGCATTTAGTGCATTGCTGGAAGCAAAATTTCTCATTCTTTCTGGTTACATTATTCTCACAAATTGCAGTAGGAGAAGTGATCTTTTTAATGGGTATTTGTGTAATTAAATAGGAGAATGTTCACAGAAATTAGCTTTAGTAGTGCCTAGTAGGGTTGGAGTTTGAACCCTATCAGTCTGCAGTTAGAAATATTAGATAGCCAATTGACTCCTAGCAAAATACACAGAGTTTCCAGAGTTTTCCTTTTCTAAAACGCTGTTGTTAATGGAATGGCTCCTCAGAGCTTTGAAAATGGACTTCTGGAAGGAAATACTTGATCAAACAGAAAGGGTTCAGGCTGTGCAGGTACTTTGTGTTGTATAATAACTATTTTACAGCTATTTTTTCTTTTTTTTTTTTTTCCCTGCAATTTTGAATCTGTAATTACTTTCAGAGCTGAACTAATTCAGATGCCAGCTTTCCTTAGATTTGTAACATTTGGAAAACTGCAGTTGCAAAGGCTGGGTTAATGTTGCAGAAGGAGACTCTCAGGGACAGTGCAGTCCCTCCTGTTGCTCTGATGCACAGGGAGCTAGTTAATTGTGACTGTCACCTCCACAGTGTGATCTGTGCACAAAATCTACCCAACAATCAGGTGTTTCCCCTTCCCACGAATACACTCTTTTAGCAAACAGGCCACATCCTCGTTTAATCTATGACACTAAAGTAATGCAATAATAAATACTAGAGCTAGCATTTTATTTGTAAGGCCCCCCTTTTCTCTCTTAAAATAGCTCTATTTGCTGAAAATGCTTATGTTTGTCTTCAGAGTGAAGAGGAGAGGGAGAGGTGAGAAAGAGGACACTTCATTTGAAAACTAAATTAACAAATTTGGAGTTGCAAGATGTGACTGACCAGAAACTCTGCTTGGATAACTCAAAGCGGGTGAATGTAGAAAGTTCAAATGCAGCATTTCAAAACCCAGTCAACTTGAGAGAAAAAATACTGTTTAGTGTGGAAGCTAGGTAGTTTGCTCTAATTTAGGCTTGGATTTCTCTCTTAACGCTACCTCAGAAATCCATTTTCTGTGTGCATTTACTGTAAGCATTTCTCTTAAGGGAAAATACCCTTTGAAATCACATTGAAAGCATTTTAATTATCCCTTAGGCCATTTGACAAAGCAGATTTTGTATCAAGAGGTAGTTGGTTACACTGTTTACAGTGTATACAGCTTTAAAGGCTTGTTTCTCTGCTGGCTTCAAACGTGAGTAGTGGTGGAGGGAACAACAAATATTTCAACTGTTTTCAAGCAAGGAAGTGAAGATCCATGTACTTACCTTGACCCCGTTTTGTTGCATTATTAGTGTTTATAACATTTTAGTGTTTCTGACATGCACATCTGTGTATTAAATAGGCAGATTTTTTTAACTGTCTAAATTACAGGCAGTGCTGCTGTCAGTGATGTCCACAGCAAACCTTACTTGGCTGCAGTTGTAAGAAGGAAACAAATGAGTGTTACTGGTGGAGAGACCCCTAGAAAGCCCTCATTTTCAATACATTTCACATTGTTTCCCACCCATCCCCTGGTTATTTCCCCAAGCCATTATTTTTCATTCTAAACTCAATTTCCCATTCCTTTTGAGTCAATAGCTTAACTTGATCTTACTGTTTTCTTTACAAATGTTAAGACCACACACTGAGCTCTGCTAACACATTGTATTATGCTACCAGTAGACAAATTTTAACATCACATCACATATATGTTGCAGTTGCTGTTGTAACATGCCTTTTTAAAAATATGTTTATTGGATGAATTTGTCTCTTTCTCAAGAAAAAATCTGGTTCTTCAATATAATTTATTATGCCTTTTAAAATTCTGTCTGTTCAGTAAAATCTTTGCTGTATTAGAAATACCTGTAACGAAAATATAATTTAAAATTCTGAGAGAAAACTTTTTTTTTTTTTACTTTTACATTTTTCACAAAACCCACACAGGCACCAAGGAAAGACTAACAGTAAAAATAATTTACTCCTGTACAAGCTGATCTGGGTTGGAAACATTCAAAAGAGAGATTTTAAGCTTGTCCTCTGTTGAAACTTTGGCTACAGGATAGGAACTGATCTTAAAACAAAGGAGGATCTTTTGTTTCTCACCCTTCTAACCTGAAAATTTCTTTCAAGGCCTGGCGGAGTGTGGTTAGTACCTTCCTCACTATAATATACCCAAATGAGGACTGGCTAAGTTTGTTGTTATCTGAGGCAACCAGCCTCTAAGCTTCATTGCACAGGACTAAAAGTGGCCCTTACCTCGCCAGATGAGTCTATTCTGAAAATGAAACATTAGTGAAAATAAGTGCTCTCATTCTATAATAGCAGCAATTAGAAATTTTCATGGATTGCTTGTTCATTAGTTATGCATTGCCAGAAAGCTTTTGCATGGAAAGGAAAGCAAAGGGAAAGCTTTCTGATCTGGACCACTTGCAGGGATTTTTTTTTTTTAATGATTTCTCTTCCTAAGCAAATTTCTTAGTAGAGAGGGAGCAATTCAGTGCAAGAGACTTTCAATAGCGGAGATATTATCCTTCAGTTGTGGACTAGAAGAATATTAAAGCATCCTTAAAACTGGCAAAAAGACAGGCTAAACCCAAGATAGGCGTAAAGCCACCACAAAGAACGTTTCTTAATCTTACATTTGGTAAGACAGTTTTCAAGGTTGTCTTTAGAGAAGTCCTTTTTTTCCATAGAAGACTTAATTAGTTACAGTAAATAGGTTCACCTTTAAATTTCAGAATTTAGTGTGAAATTTGGAAAACTTTTATTTGAACTGATGGATTATGAGCAAAATGTAAAATTCCTGTCTTAGAGACACTTGCATAATTTTAAGGAATAGACAGTGAAGAAGAATCTAATCAAATATTTCTAGAGAGTCTGCAAAACACATTTCAATACTAGAGAAGAGGAAGAAAAGTAAAAAGTAGTCAGCACTTTTTGAGTTTTCTTTAGCACTTCAATGAGATAACTATCCCCTAGGAATTTCCATTTCCTTATTCTAGATCCCCTACATTTTCTGAGCATTCAACATGGCTTTCTTTTTTTCCTTTTTTTTTTTTTTCTCAGGGTATTTTTTTCTTTTTAAAAAAAAAAAATCTCAGACAATTTTGCCTTGTCTGCCTAGATATTTTGGGAATTTTACAGTCTTTGGGTGGGCTTTTCTGCAACAGCTACCCTTTCTATTCCACTTGGCCTGACTACTTGCAGATGTAGGCGTCTCAGAAGGCAGCTGTACTACTTTGGAGACCTAACTGAGGCTCCACAGGTAAGAGGTTGGAGCCCAAAGCTTGTATAATTGACACAAATAGATCAGTACTCCACCAGGTGATTCATAACCAGTGAAAAGAAAGCCAAGTACTCTGAAGTGAGACTCTGTCCTCATTAAACATATAGGGCCTAGAAAGACCAGGCTCATAATTCAGGCACTTCACTTGGGCAAGTTCCAAGTCAGCTGGAGGGAATACCATTCCATGGTCTGGGATGCCTCACTGGGGGCTCTTTTTTACTAGTTTGTTTCTGTCTGTAGTCTAAATTGTGAATAACTTCCTCAGTGTTCACTGATGCCCCAGTTCAACCCCAGCCTCCCAGATGTTCCTTTGCAAGAGAACAGAAGGGCAAGAGAGCATTGTTTGGAGAAGGAGCAAAACACCTATGATGGAAGCAGTAATGGCTGCAAGTATTAAGTCAGAATAAATGACAAATATAACGAAGACTGAAATAGTCACGACAAATCCACGGATGAGAATATATCCCCATAGCTTTGGCAGTTTGGTTCAAAACTGTTTGGTAATTCAGGTTTTGAATCCTACTGCATGCTGAAGTGAAGAGGGTGGAAGAATAAGTAAAGTGAAAATTGTTTAAAATAGAGTATTAGGGTTTTCAGGGGAATACTATTGCATTTCATGCCTGAGGGGCAAATCTACTCTGAAGAAAGGTTTTGAAAAAGATAATACTAAAAGGTGTAATTTTCCTGCCTTATCCCCTCACACCCGTTTTTTCCCTTTCTTGATACTTGTATTAAATATGAAGCAATCAAAGCAGCAATCACACAACTAGAGCATACACAGATTTTGGAAAAAAAAAAAAAAACTACAGGTGAGGAGAACGAATATTTCCAACTCAGTGCCATATCCTACAGTTAATTTCCTTCATTTATGATATCAACCAACGCTTGCAGCAGTCTATCATCTCTATGCTTGTAGGGTTTGGCATTGTAAAAAAGATCAACGTAGTCACTGTACAGACTTTCTTCTGAGCCTCTCAACTGGGAGGGCTTGTTCAATTTTTTGAGGGCTTGATAGAAGTGCTCATATGGAATGTTTAACTTCTCGCTTTCGGTCTTCTTTGGCAGTTGCTTCTGATCCATCTGTCTGCTAAAAGCACTTTGCAATAAATGCAGCATGGCCTCTGATGGGATTTTATCTTCTGCTTTGTCACTGCTGCTGCTGGTGAAGACAGCTTTGGGTTTGGCTTTGGGTTTTTCACTCAGGCTCTCCAGTGTGGTATGGTCCTAGAATATAGATTAGCAGGAAAAAAGGTCAGGTGTCAATGAAAGACTGACTGGTTTAAGGTTTGCTCTGCTTGGTAATCTGCATCTAGGTGTGGGCAAATGTTACTTTTCCATTCAGGAGCCACATAGGCATCTAGAAAACAAGCAGACCATTATCAACCAAAACAAACTATATCTAAAGGACTATACTGCCTCCCCACAATATAGGCATTTATAAATTCAGATTCCACATTGGCAGGATACAACATATCATTTTATACTAGTATTTGTCCCAGTCATAAGAGATATTTCTGATTGTGCCATAGAACACAGCACTCAAAATGAAGGAAACATATATGCAATGGTGATGGCAGCTCTGATTGTGGCATATTCTCTTAGGAAAAGGACAGAACCAGCGTTTCCATGCAACCTCTTCTGTAGATGATCTCACCTGAGAAAAAAAGACGGTGAAATATGGCTAATGGGTGATCATAACACATATCTAGGAGATCTTGGAAGAGCAATCCCAAATACAGATTCACAGAGCAGTTGGTAAGAGGCATGATCTTGTTTCAATATTAGTATATCCCTGCAGAGCTTCCTCTTTCAACCTAGAACTGTATTTCTAACTGAACACTCATTTTATATTCATGTAATTTTTAACATGTCCATCCATTTTCTCCTACAGCACCTGTTGAATCCACTTTTACTTTCTTCCAATTTATCTTCTTGCCTGTGGCTGCCAGACCTGGGGATATTTATGTAATTGATTTAATGACCATTATCACGCCCACCTTTCATAACCTGTCTGAGGAAGGTTAAACTATCTGTGCTTTTTGGATGTCCTAATTACTTAATGGGGAGACAATTTGATGTGATGGGATCATTTTCTGAATCTGTTGACGTAATTGAGGACATTGAAAATGTGCTTTACTACCATCCTGTGCATCCCAAAACACAGGGTCACTCTGCCTTGTTGTATTTTTAGAGCACTCTTATCTGTAGTGTAAACAGGGGGTGTTAAAGGCTGTGACAGCAACAGATGCACTGAGCCAAACCTTTTGAATTAACAAGTCCCTGACTTTTGTCAAGCCTTTGTTCCTGAAATTCCTTCCAAACTCACTAGAAGTACTCCAGCAAGCCAAGTTCCTTTAGAATGTGACGCTTGTTCTCAGTAGAATTATGTAAATTTAGTGTGTCTGTCAGAGCTGTCTTCCTCCCTCCTACCACTCAACTGCATTAGCCATAGAGTTCCTTGTTTTAGGAGCAATTTTCCATTATCATCCTAAACCCCTTGAATTTTGCAATTTAAAAACAGAAACTAATAAAAATATCAGTTGTTGACATGCACAAAATTACAATATACACTCAAAACCAGTCAGGGGTTAGACAAAATGAATACAAAATGAGTATGTGTCTTCTTACTAGGCAAAAAAGAAGAAATTCTTTTAAACTGAAAAACCTGTAAGGAATAAATGTAATATAACTCCACCTCTACAAGATCCGTCATCTTCTCCACTCCTCTTCTGTCATTCTGCACAGCATTGTAGGATGTATATACACGTGGCTGCTTCATGTGTTCAGGCTGGGTAGCAGTGCCATGCAAAATCAATTTCCAGTTTACAATCCTCCCCTCATTTTGTATTCGTCTGGACTGAAAAACAAGCATGGCATCAAAATAGGTTCTCAGGACATAAAAGATCAAAATAGACCCTTGAATGCAAAGTACACAGAAGCAATCAAAGCAAACTATCAAGCTTACAATACCTCCCTATAGAGTACGATTCATAAGGACAAACCCCACAGATATAGTAGAGACAGAGTATATTAGAATGTGGGATTTAATACAATAGCTTCACCACTCAAAATATTCACATTTTGATGTAGTGTAATTATTAATCCATCATTAAGAATCAATGGAATTTTGTTGTAATGCAGAATACTAGAAGTTACTGAAGTAGTATTTTGTATCATTTGAACTTGTTCACTAGCCCATTCCTTGGTGATTTCCTTATAAAAGTTACCATTAGAAATGTGAAATACTATTCTTTGCTATTATGTAGTGTACAACAGCAATCTGAAATACAGTGTGTGGAAGCAAGCAGCAAATGCTTATTTATAAATTTTGGTCACAGTACTTCAGAAGTAGAAAGTGGAAGAGACAAGCACAGAAAACACAAAAACCTACGAGTTTGAGGAAAGAATGTGTTATGCCTTGAGGACAAAAGCTTGCTTTATTTTAAGTTTCAGGAAGCTCTCTCTTGAAATGAGAACTAATTTACAAACAAAATGCTCTTCTTAACTTTGTTCCACAAAAATGCATTCAAAGAGCAGGATATCTGTAACCATGGGGTTATCTATAAGCCTGCAATATTAGCACTACACTGCTGATAGTAATATTTACTCCTGGTGCCTTTGTCCATCTGCTCAGTTCTTGGCAATACCCTCCTGTTTACAATTTGAGGCCAATAGGGGCCGAAGCCTCAGTGTCTACCAGGAAGCTTCCAGTTTTTGGCAAGATCTGAGCCCTAAGGACAAGCTTATTAACAGACAACTTCAATGAGATGAGTGAGTTTGATCACTCTCCCTTTGAAGGGAATTATTTTTCAGCTGCCTACCGAGCAGCTTAATTCTGGTGTCTTGCTGTTGTAATCCATATCCCCAGGTGGCTTTAATAAACTGATTTATTTTATATCTGTAGACTACTTGGCTTTAATCCTTAAACATTGTTCAGCACTCGATACTTGCAGAAAGAAATTAGGGAAACACATACATCAGAATAGGTTGCTGAGATCCCCTAAAAAATCATTAATTCAAATGGTTTTCAGTTAAGGAAAACTGTGCACATGGACCAAGAGAAGACTAGATCCATGCTATGTTCTTTTCTGCAGAAAAGAGTTTCCAGTTAACCACATGTTAATTTGATTTTATATTTCAATCCAAAAATCACAAAAAACTTTATTAAGTGATTAATTTTGGTGACACGTGTCTGCATAACACAGTCATGAATATTTTTTTTTGACAGGTAGGTGTCAGTGAAACGAGAATGGTGCTTTGCATTTACATAAAGAACAGGATAATCTGACCGATCCTTTTTTCTTTAATCTTTAAACCAGCTGGATATCTTTGTAGTGATGAGTGATAATTTCATCTGTGTTGCTCCCAAACACAGCTACTTAGCATACAGGCATGCTTACCATATCAGTAACTCTTAAAATCCAGGTGCCTGCTGGATTTTCTCCCCACGTGTGGACAGACATGAAGTCCCAGTTCTTGAAGCCATTTGGAGATTTGTCTCTCTCTCTCTCAGCCAATAGGACAGTGCTGGTCCCTGTGTGGATGCAAAATCAACACTCTGATTGTCCACGCACTGCCTGGTCCTACTTTTCGTATTTGTCAGCTTGCACACGGCCTAGGGCAGAGGTGAGCTGGAAAATTCACTGTTTAGCAGTGGCTCTTTTGGCAGTGGCTCCTGTATTTATTTTTACAGCAGTGCTTAGGAGTGCACAAGCTGTTAGGTCACACCAAGAAGGTACATCTTGTTTGGTGTTCCATCTCTGGCACAAAAAGGTAGTGAATGCACACAAAAGAGGCATAAGGAGAAGATGTCAGGCACAACCAGTCTTTCCTACCGATGAGCTGTTCAAGAAACTTCTGAAATGGAAGTTTTGAAGGCAAACCAGCTCATGCAGTATTATGAAACCACAGTCTTATCAAGATTCCATCACTGGTTTGGGGTGGTTTTTTTTGGTGAGTGGATGTATATTGTTACAGCCTGGTCTTCCAGCAGAGTGAAAAAAGCATTTGTATTGCTATTATTACAAAAATGCTACAGCTTACAAAGCATTTCTGCAGCAAAGGAAGTTTTACTGCACAGAAGGAAATTTGTTTGGCTTGTTCACATACAAGGAAAAAAGCAAGGGAGCAATATTTACATAATAAGGAGCAGTGAAGCCCCAAGGAGCCTTGTCACAATTTATAGATATATTTAAAGGTAACACCATAAATACAGAAAAGGAATGTCATACATTTGCTACTAATGTTTTGCCGAAAGTAGAAAAGCAGCAAGAAACAATGGAAAAACAATTTAACCACAAAAGCAAAATGACAGTGCAGTGGAGGCAGCAGTACTTGATGACTGCTACCTAGAAACAGAGAAATTAGATCACCCTGATATTTAAATTCATATGTGAAAGCTTGTCGGTTTTTTCCTGTTAATATCAGTTGATCTAACAGACTTTACTCTCAGTTTTTTGTAATTTTTTTTTTGTCTTATGGTGTTGTTTCAGGGCATTATCAAGACAGCTTGACGTATTCTAGCTCATTCATTACAGTTGTACTAAAGTGCCTAAGAAAAACACTTTGGTTTTTTAAATACACCAGTGAGGAGATGCATGAAATGAAACCTAAGGAATCAGATATCCTCAGTTTTCCATTAGACTGCTAAATTACAGGAAGTCTGATAAGAATTATTGGTCTATAATTCATTGTCTGCCAGGAGCCCTGAGTTTTCATAGGTCCAGTTGCCCCTGTGAAAACATTCTGTCCCTTCTTTTTCTGAAGAAAAAGAAGATTTTCAAATCTCTTTTCACAAAAATAACCCAGAACATGTGACGGTTGAAGAGGGGTCTCTATAGCTCCCTGGATGCTTTATCCTCACTGAATTTGTCCAATGATATATTTAGCTCTCTTTAACCACTGAAAACCACATTTTTTTCATGAAGTAAATGCTATACACTACAGCAACACAAACAAAATGTGTCTTTGCCTCCCGTACCTGATGGAGAAACTAGAGTGACATGAAGATCACCTCTACGGGAATACTCAATCGTTGCCTCGAGCTGCACGTGCTCCAGAAATGCAATGGAGTTCTCTTGACCCTCGCAGGCTTTGGTGGGAATTTCAATGATGACTTCTTCATTTGCTCTTAATAATCTGTCAAAATTGAAGCAGTTCTTTGATTGGCCACAGGAACTTTTGATTCTGTGTCATGAAATGTAAATAACACATTTAACAGCCATTTCAGAATGATGAGAAAAGAAGAGTCAGTGCCAGCCCAACAAAAAAAAGGTAATGTCTGCTGTTCACACTCTGCACAGAGAGAGACTCTGCAGAGCTTTCTCTGCACAGTTCTCATTACTTCCAAATAGAATGTGAATCTAAATCTCCACATAAATAATTCTAAACTCAGGATCATAGGATCTTTGTTTTCATAATGTAACATACAGGACTGCAATAAAAACACATAAAGAGCAAGTGTGACATACATCAGTAGTGGGTCAACATTCTGTGAAAAAGACAGAGTCCATAAAAACAACTTGGTAGTAAAATAGCATAAATAATAAGATTACCAAGCAGTGACCCTCCAAAACACTGCAAAATATTTCTGTGGACAGACCTTTGCTGCATTCACGTGATATACTTTCAGCCTTTGAAATAGATCATTTTTTCTGGATAAAAATCCGTATGAAGACATGTCGAGACACATAGTCTAGCTATCCTTACTGATTAACCAGTTCAGTGACTAATGATACTTAATCTGCCTGTTCAGGCTCACTGTGCTATTGGCACGTGGCTGATAAGACTTTTCAGTGACCCTTTGGGACACTTGTGTTTCATAAGAGAAATTCTACAGACACGACTAAAGCTCAATATATCACCTTGATTTCAACATATACAAGCCTGTCATAGAAGAATTGCTAAAACCCATTACAAACACTTATCTTTTTTAAAAATCTTTGTGAGACATCAGTATCTTTTATGTGTCTTCCGATGGTTGTCTAAAAATTCACAGCCTTGCTGATTGGGCTCAGCCTCATTGTATTGTCCTTTCATACACTGTCTGCACAAGCAGACAAAATAATCTCAGTCTTTGTTAAGGCTTCATGCTAGTAATTTCTATCGGTCTTACACTAAAAAAACAAACCAATAAGCAAATGCCTCTTGCCTGCCTCTGGGGAATACAGTCTGGCAAAACTAAAAGAATCAAAAGAGGTCCCTTATTCTCGTTCAGAGCAATCTGTGAAGAATATGATCCTTCAGGCTTTATTACAATAGACACCAGCTTGGTAACTAGTAATGCAAGTCCTTACCTGGGTTCAAAGTTCTTGTCTTTGACAATACACTCTCTTTTTTCTGGTACACGTTTCCATCTTTTGGGATCAGCTAAGTCCACCAAGGCATTGGCGTTGAGTAGCCCAAACCCAAATCGGCTGTTGACCATCAGTCCTGCTCCATTTTTTTTCCATCCTGGATTTCCAGCCAGTGGATCATATTCTGAGGTCCACACTACCAGGTGCTGCATATCCCTCCATGTTAGACCTGGGCTGTTTGGAAAATGTTCCTGGTTAGTTTTTTCAGGGCTACCTATCATTTTTCTACCTATTACTAGACTGAAACGGAAAGTGCTTTGAATGTATATGGCATCCCACTGTTTTATAACACATAGCATGTTGTATCTATCCTCACAATACTTCTCCAGGCAGACAAGATTTCTGTGTCCGTGAAGAACAGGTATCTAGCAAGAGAAGAGTCCAATCCTCCAAAATAATTCAGGCATTTTAAGTTAGCTAGCAATACTAGAATTTCCCAACCATCTTTTTAGGACCTGGACATTGAAAACTGGGTATTTGACTCCATCTATGACTCACCCTCTATTTAAAATATCAAAGTGTCTTGGCTCATGTCACCAAAGGGGTGTGTAGTAGAAAATGAATGACACCATACGAGTATTAAACTTATGCATCACTGCCTAAAGTGTTTTCTGTGAAGAAAAGGTCATTGCCCTGTCCTTTCTTAGCTTCCCCAAGGCCTAAATTCTGGCTGCCTGCCCTACCGGATCCAAACCTGGTTGCTCCCTGCCTGCTCTGATAGACAAGCTTGGACACCTTCCCCTTTATACCTCATCACTGGCAGAAATTTTTCTGTAAATTGTCTGGGGCTTGGGTTAAACTCCTGCAGCCTACTGTCTTCAAATCACATTCTCCTTAATCCATGTGCACCCTCACTTTTAGGTGCATCTGACCAGAAATCAGTAAATGTTGTTGCCAATATACAAAATATTCCTCAGTCATCATGATTTACACACATAGGTTCTGCTTTTCTAGGAAGGTGTTGGGGCAAGTAGCTGCTTATTTTTACTTATCAGCCTGAGCAAGTTTGACTGACAAAAATTGGAGATGCAGTATGAGGTAGTGCCTCTTAAAATAGGCATTTCGTGGAAGGTGGTGGGGTGGTTGAGAGAGGGGAGTTTCAAAGGTAATGGTGTGACATCTTACTTTGCTTCCAATGCCAGAGCAAAAATTCCTGCTGCCAGAGGTGCGGATGCAGAGGTCCCCGTGTGAGTTTCTGTACATTCATTGTGAAGATCAACACTTGTCTGACAGAAAATGAAACAAAAGCAAAAACAAACACAAAACCAAAGAACAAACAAAAATCAACAAAAAACAAAGAACCCAAAACAAAACAAAAAGCATAAATAAACAGTTGTAAATACAGTCATATCCATACTCACAAACATAACTATGTGTCCCTTACTTGGTGCATATGAACACATTCCTCACCAGCAGAAAAAGTGATGAGTGTTTAAATCTGTTCATATTTCAATCTACTCTTTTTACTTCAACTATAATTTTAGTATCAAAACGTTTTGTGTTGGAACAAAATACTCCCACACTGAATATCTTATTTTAGTCTAAGGTTTCACAATAAGTGTTTCAGGCTTACTGATGAATCATGAAAACAGATCATTGTGTTGGGCCTAGAACATTCAAAATTACTGCTTACTAGGAAATTACTCATAGGATTAGTATTGGTGTTCTGTTCCCTCTTCTGCAGAAGAACTATAATTTGCAATGAATAAACACCAAACTCACCAAATCATGTAGCTAAATCTCGACTATAAAGAGAAGCCACTTAGTAAGGACTGATGTCCAGGCTAACTTGGAATGACACTCTTTTAATCCCCATCAGTGCAGTGTATTGTAAAATTAGCATCTACCAGGACTGGACAGAAATTACAAGTATTTCAGCATTATTGTGCCACGGCAATTTTCTTCAGCACAATTAAGGAAGGTACACAGACTGGTATGCCTGCTTGCTGAGTTTGGAAGGTTTGGAGGCACTGATGTTGCTGTGTCTTGTTTTAAAAAATGTAATGGCAAGGTATAACAGAGGCCCTGACATCACAGGTTTTCTTTTTACTCTGAATGTCTCTTCTTTTGCCCTTTGTGAAGAATAGTACCATATCAAACCATGCAGAGACCACTTTCATACACAAAGAGCGCTCACAAACTGCAGACAAATTCAGCACATTGATTTAACTGCATCAACAAAATGATTTTGAAGAATACAGGAATACAATCACTTTTTGGATTACAAATCCCTTGAAGTTTCCAGACAAAAGAGCTAAGCACACAGCACATAACATAAAGCAGGCACTCAAAGCCAAGCATTTAAGAGGTTTCATTTATTATTTGTGTATATCATACCTTTCTATTTGTTCTGAAACTGGTAAAAGCAACTTACAATTCTTTGGTCAGTATAATCCCCACTGCTGTATGCTGTGGCCAGAGTTGAAGAGCACTTCTCTGCATACCAGGGAGAAAGCCCTTGCTGAGAAGCACTGCTAATGGAGATGGTGTAGATGCTATCAGTGTAACCATCACAGTCACAGTTGTCACCCTGACGACCTCCATTCCCTGAAGCCCACACGAAAATGGAGCCTTTCCCATTTCGCCCCTAAGGAAAAAAAAAAAAAAAAGAAAAAAAAAAAAAAAGAGGAAATGAACGGTTATCAAAGGGATTTCAGATCTCACAATGTATCCTTAACAACTCCTTTCCTCAAAAAGCCTAACCGTAGCAAACATAGAAGCACTGGTGTATCCCAACACCTGCTCTGATTTCAGTTAAAGTGATAGTATCAGTTCCTTGGTTCTTCAGGTTAAGCCTGTGCTCAGGTGCTTCACCAGAGTAGCAGTGAAGAATCCAATGATTAGAGCTGTTGTCAATCCCAACACTGGCTGACTTTAGGCAGAATGGAGACCAGACAGACCTTTGCAAAAAGAATCCTTGGACTCTGAGAGACAAATGGGCACGTTTGTCCCCCATTAGAAATAAAACAAACTGTAAAAAAAGATACACTCTCCACCAACTTGAACCTGCTTTTTCAGAGTAAGACCAGACCAATGAATATTTGTTGCCTAATTTTCAGCTTTAATTCTCCCTCTACTCTTGCTACCTACTTATGAGCATATAACCTGTTACAAGTGCTTTCCTCTCAGTCTTCATTTTTCCCTCAGAGTATCTTTGTCAGCTGTCAGCATTTGATTTGTTCTTTCCTTTTCTCCTTCTGCCTACTGATGTTAATTGCCTTTTATCCTAAATTTTCTGTTGCTTGTCCTTCAAGCTATTTCTCTCTTCTCCCCTCTATGATTCAGTCTTCCTCTTTTTATTAGTACCTGTCCCTCTTTAGACATCTTTTCACCTCACCAGCAAGAGCTAAGTAGTTTACTAATAAATTCACGGCAGCTCTCAGTTTCCACCCTATTTATCATCCAAACAGATCCAAAGAGTGTCACATGAAAAAAAAAAGAAACCCATAAAAATATTGTTCCCAGTACTCTTCATCATACATTCGTACTATTCGCATTTTAATTGGATCGTGACATGCACCAATTTGTAAACTAATGCAATTAGCACAATACAAGCTCATCCATAGGATGCTGAAATGCATCAGTCTTTCACACAGCAAAATGTTCATGAAGCAGGAATTTTGTATTAAATTTTATGGACTCTCAGTGCAGAAATCCAATCACTGTTCAGTGTAAAACAAGCAGCAGAGAAGGGTGGGTGCAGGATGAGACAAAGGCAGCAAAATTAAGGATGTAAAAAAAAAGCTTATCCATGGAGATTAGCAGCTAAAAACCAGTTTAGAAAGCCCTAATGGTGTTACCTCAAAAGTCCTTTCTAGCTGGATATTTCTCTCACCCGTACTAATAAAATACATCATGTCCATTCAAATACATTTGAGCAAAGACAGCACAAACGATTTTCATTTTTTCTCTGGTATCAACCCTTTTAAAAACCTATTCTCTTCCAAAATTTTGCTTTCTTTTTCTCTGAAGTATTGTACCTGGTTTATCCCATACTCAAAAGCCTTCTGTGCCAGCCTCCCAGGTCCTTCCACAGTTTTACCATCGTCATTAGGGCCCCAGCTTGCACTATAAATATCCACATGGTCTGGATTGAAACCGATTGAACTGGCTTCAATAGCATCAGTGACAATTCCATCCAGCATTCGTATACCTTCACAGGAAAAAAAAAAAGAAGGAGACTGGATTACTTTCTGTTCCCTCCTCCTTGTCTTTGTTAGCTGGCTTTAATGTTTCTGGTAAAATTAAGCCATAAGTACCGCAACCACAGACAACTGCTGTTCATGTAAGCAGTATTCAGGACAGCTCCTGTCAGTGTAAAACAGTACAGTTAGACTTCATTTGCAAAGCACAGTGTTTCTCTACAAGCATAAAAAAACACTTAAGATCTTGTTAGCCTCCTATTTTTTTCTCTCCTTCTACAGAGACCCAAGAAGATCCTGTCTTGCTTACTGTTCCTGTTCTTTCTTACTGCATTCTCTTTCTTCCTCCTTCTTCTCTCTTACACCTGCAACAAAGACTTCTCAAACTGCTAAAATGCCACTGAAATAAAATAAGTTTTACCAACATTACTTTTATCTTTAAGAGTTCTAAGAGCTTTAGTTCAAAGACGTAGTTCTGAATGTTCTGACCAAAGCACTTGGCCCTCACAGTCATTAAAGGTTTTGCTGCCTCTGTGACGCAGCAGTTTCACCAGCTCTTCAATCTCCACCACAGAAAAAAACTCATTGTTTTTCTACTGCCACAGTTTTTTCTACTGTGAGCAATCCAGAGATATCTACTCATTAACAATTTATTAGGAGCCGCATGATCTAATCTCCTTCAGAGCAAGCCTGGACTCAGTGGTACTTAAAATTCAGGTGCAGGCAGTGCTTCATCTGCACTGGATCCTTTGCTGTGCAAAGCCACAGCTCTGCAGTCAGGCTGCTACCACTGTCCAGTGCAGGAAGACAGCAGAAAAAGCAGAAATCTGGCAAAATTCCCACTGTGGCATGGCTCTTACAGCAACAACAGCACTGTAAGAGCCACAGCAGTCAGGATTCAGCCTGTGTTTACAAGCAATAAAAATGCCTGGGTTCCCTTGGATTTGGCAGGTTAGTACTATAGCAGCTGCACCGTTGCTGGCAGTTGGTGAGTTATGAGTACTCATTTTCTAGTATTTTCCACAAAACAGGGATTTTCCAAAGAACAGCAGGCAAAAGGTAGTCATTCTATTAAAAAACACCCCCAAATTACAAAAAAATACTCAACAACAAAAAACCTCCAACCTTACCCTTGCAGCTTGGTGTCCTGTTCTTTTTTTTATGCTATCAAGCAGTGAAAAAAAGACTGCAAGCATAGTTCTTTTCCCAAATGGCTGACCTCTCAATACTCCTAAACACCTCTGAGATAAAGCTGAGCTTTATTATTTCATATTCATTAGTGCTAAAATCAGACAAAGGAGGTAATCCGCTCTACCACAGCTGCTCCACTATCACTCACAAAGCTGGGAAAAGCACTGAGGTATATCCTGGGAGTCAGGTACTAAAAACATCACTTACCCAGGATTGTCTTAAACTGAGAATAGCTTGATTACTCTTTTCTCTGCTGGCTCAGAATTGCCAGATTCTCTCATGCCAGAAAAGATCTGCCTGTGTGAAAGCAACTGTAAGCCCCAGGTGAGAGCTTGCAACACATAATGAGTGGGAATGTGAAGAATAATGTCCAGATACTTCCCACAGGAAAAGAGAAAGACAAGTCTGCAAATAAATACTGTAATAAGAAAAAAAAAACCAACAACAACAACCAAAAAACCCCAAAAACAAACAAACAAAAAAACCAAACAAACCAACAAACAACAACAAAAAAAAAACCACACAAAAAAACCAAACCGAACCAAAAAAAAAAAAAAAACAAACAAAAAACCAAACAAAAAACAACCAAACAAAAACCACAAAACCCAAACCAAAACAAAAACTACAAACAAAGAAACCAAACAAAACAAACAAATAAAAACCCAAACACCCCACCCCGCAAGAACAATGACTCCACAGTGATGAAAAGAGTTCAGGGAAAAAATCAGTGCCTTGCCTTTCTGATTGTCAGAAACCCTGACAGTTCAAGTCACCTCAGGGATTTGATGACTGCAATGATATTCCCCTAAGCAGATTCCAATTACGTCCTCTTGCATAAACTCTTTTTTATTCTTGCACCCATCATCCGTCCCACAAAATCAAAAGCAAAGCCCAAGGTGTTTCAGACACACACATATATATATATATATTTGCCTGGCAGAATGCTATTTTTAGCAACATATCACTGTGCACGAACTCTCAGACCAGTCCTTTGTAAAATGGAGCTTCTTAATCATTTAATTTCCATGGCAGCACCATAGAAATATCGTAACATAGTGGTATGGTCAGGTATGCATGAATACGCACGTACCCTGCTTTGTACTGGAGGTGATTGATACACATTTCTCTGCTCCACAAAGACCAAGAGGTGAATGTTAAAGGGCACTGAAAGGTGTCACTTTGAAAACTGGCATTAAACAGTATTTTTTTCTTCACACAGTGCACAGAGAAGCCGTGGTACTCACAGCCACAAAGTACTGGGGAGGCTAGTCAACATTTCAGAATAGGCTCAGGCATTGATGTGACTGGAGAGAACACTCAGGATTGCTGAACTCAGTACTTTCACAGAAAACAAACAACAAAAAACTTAATGAAATGTTTTGTTTTACCTCTCAAGGCAAAGTTAAACCAACCTATGATGATGAAGGAGAAGAAGATATTCCATATTGTCAGGGTTTCTTTCCCTAAAGCTGATATTGCTGACTATCAGAGAGAAGTCACTGGCTGGACCACTGGAATTGTCCAGTAGGCAACTGCTACAAGCAAATAGCCACTTAAGGAAGTCATCCTGAACTAGTCTCAAGTAAAAGTGTGCAATGTGTCATTTCATGGATTTAAAGAAAAAAAAAGGAGAAAAAACAGCCTCTGGAGAAATTAATCCTGTAGAGCTTGGATCATCAAAAAAATCTTCCAGTGTTTAGCCACTTCAAATTTATCTGAATCTTTTGAAGACTTCTTTTATCTTCCATTGCTCTTTGACAATATTTTTCTTCTACACGTGTCTTAATCAGTCTGGTCACATCTAACAGCTTAAAATTTCTTTTGACTTTTTGTCATGGTTTTAGTCACACTCTTTTGCTAAACCACCATATTTTTCCATTCTTCCTCATCCCTCACCAAAGTACCCAGCTGCTTGCTGGGTAATGTGGATTGCTGGACTGCTTTTCCTGCTGTTATTTCCCCTTTCCAGATAAGTCATCCCACACAGATCTGTAGTTTGCATTTGCAAATGAGCACAGATCATATGCAAATAGCTGTGGAAGAACCTCCTCTGTAGATACAAGAGCCTTAAAATATGGGCACAGTGGGAGTTCAGACATCTTTGTAGCTTCATCCATTTTGCCTTCCTTTGAAAACCTGACATCTCCATATTATGAGTGAGATATTTTATTTAAACAGATCATGACAGCATAATGCAATACAGCAAAGGCAAAATGCAAAGCTGACATCCATGACAGCTCAGTGGAGTAACTGGGAGCCGACAAAACACCACACTGAAATGGTGGGAACAATTATGGGTGTCAATTACCACTCATCAACCCATTGTTTAAAAGGAAAAGGAGGGAATAATGGAAAAAGTAGGACTGTACAAATAACTTCTTTTGAGCTAAATAACCATTTGCAACTGATACTTGCATCATGATTATTTCATAAACAACTAACAGATTGAGTCACTGATGAAAAAACAAAGCAACGATATTGATCTATGGGCAAGAAAGACTCTACTTGTTTTCATATTTAACTTACGGTGACAGTAGAGAAGGCAAGTGTTGAAACAAGAAGGACAGCAGTTTGCATAACTTGACTGACATGACCTTTTGAATGTGATTGTGTAAACATGTCTTGGGTTATGGAACCAGAAATGTGTATTCTATTTCATCTGTTGAAAGCAGTTGGGGAGATGTTTTTTCTTTATCTCTTGTAACTCTGAGGGGAGGGGTGGATGCCTTCTCATAATGGGCCAACTGTTAAAACCAGGTAGGGCAGTGTTTCTTATCTCTTTCACCACCCATCCTCCCTCAAGGGGGATATGTTCTGCTAATGGGCCATTAAGGCTCACCAATGACATGACACATTCCATCATCCCATTGTGAGATGCTCCACTCAGTGGGGAGAGCCAACCATTCCTACCTAGATAAAAACTGAGATGTAGGAACACAAGGTATCTGGTTCCACTGGATTCCCAGAGGAAGACAGGGCCCTTCTCACCATCACTGGACCCTTTTCTCTCAGGATCATCTCTACTCCAACAGAATCACATCTGTCACTCCAGGAGGACTTACCTTTGGACAGGGTGTTAGGTTGTACCTCTGACTCTGTCAGGATTTTCTAGGATTGTTGTTTGCTTGTTTGTTTTGTTTGTTTTGTTTTGTTTCTACTACATTTGTATTGTTAATATTCCTAGTAAAGAACTGTTATTCCTATTCCCAAATCTTTGCCTGAAAGCCCTTAATTGCAAAATTATAATTTGGAGGGGGTGAGGGGCTTACATTCTCCATTCTAAGGCAAACTCCAGCTTTCCCTGGCAGATACCTGTCTTTCCAAACCAAGACAAAATGGAAACAATATGCTGCAAATATAGATGGGTATAATTTTGTGTACTCCTACTTTCACTCTACTCAATCTCTCTCCTCCCCTAGATAAACACTAATAAGTAATTAGTCCTTCATTCCTTAAAAGATACTGTCTTAACTCTAGGTATATTATAAGTTGTTGTTATTATTGTTGTTTTTGTTGTTAATATTATTAACATTATGATTACTAGTTTCATTACTATTATCATAATCATCCTCATCCCTGCCTATACTGTTGCTGCTGTTATATATTCTACCTATCCATCTATTCATAATCAAATTCCAGACTTTATTAAAGAAATCCTGTCATTACAGGCGTCACTCAGCACTGTTGCCAGACAGGATTTTGAAGTTCGTAATACTTCAAGATAAACGTTTTCCAGGAATGACCAATCATTCATATTTCAGATTAATAGTATCTGGCAACATTCAGTTTCTGTCTTGTTTCCATTCATATTAAACATCTCATTATTTTTGTTTCCTTACCTCCAACCCTGGAGTTGTAGGCTACTCCGACCCCACATTTTCTGTTGTTGGCTTGCATGGCAATTTCTCCTGCACACCGTGTCCCATGCCTGAATAAATACAGCAAGAATAAAGAACACATCATTACAGCTTTGTTGTATTGCACAGAAAGACTCGGCAAGGACCTTGGTTTGTTCAAATTCTTCCTTTCAATTAATGCAATGCAGTTGTTGAAGAGCTTTTGAGTTGTATCTACATGATACAAAAATACTTATTTCTCCCAAGCTTCATTAAATATAATTTTACCTACTTAAAGCTCAAAGGAGCATTTTCATGAGATGATAAATGCTTTCCTTAATCTCATTGTAGATACCAGTATTTTAGTAGAGTGAAAAGGTGGCATAAAATTATGGGGCTAAGAAACTGTCTTCAGACAGAAATATGACACTAGTATTTTTAATCACGTTTAGATACCTTTTTTCCTAAATGACGGCATTTAATTAGGATTTTAGAAAAGGAGCCTTTAAAGTATCCCCATTGCTAATTTTTTCTTGTAACAAACTATTTTCTGTGCAATACCTTTTTTTTCCACAGGTGATTCTAATTCCTCAATACAGAAAGCCTTCCTACAAGTCTCAAGGTAAGAGTGTTGTATTATGTAATACCACAGATTGTTATTCAATGACATGCTTCAGTGCTTCTGGGCTGAATTCCATTTACTTATTAATAAAGATTAGAGGCAATACAGTTAGATTTAAGAGATAATGACATCATAACAGGAGGATAATGGCTTCTTTCTCTAAAATAACACTGTAACAAAGTAGAAATGCCATTTTTCAAATGTCTTATTCTTGGGATTTTTATCCTTTGACTGATCTTTTTTTTCCTTCACACAATGATTTATGTTATGAATGCTACTGTATTGTCTGATAGGAGATAGGGAAGCACCAGCTTCTTGCTATCTGTACTGAGTAGTGGCATCCTAATTTGTTTAAGAAATTGACTATTTTGTGTACCAGCTTCTAAGGAGGTCCCTCTTGTTCTCTTTCTTATGGACAAAATCCATAACTGGACTACAATGGGTGTGCCCAGGTCTGACAGATCCATCAAGAGATTTAAAAAAAAAAAAATTTGCAGTGCAAAGAAGACGAAGTAAAAGTATGCTTCGGGAGCTATCATTACAGAAACACAGAGGCATATGAATAGATTATTTCCTCCATCTTGTAGAAACACATCAGCACCCTACATGTGCAAAGACATGAAGAAATTCAGGACATCACAGAGAGATTACAATTATGAAGTTCTTCATCTGGGAATTTTATCCCAGTGTTTATACCAGTGTTATGTGAGAATGCTCCCGCAAACTGGAACACAGAAGGGTCCTTCTGGAACACCCAGTAGTGATTCTTTATGTTGAGGGCAACCGAGCACTGCTACAGGTTGCCCAGGGAAGCTGTGGCCTCTGCCTCCTCGGAAGAGTTCAAAAGCCATCCTGATCATCCTGGGCAGCAGGCTCTAGAGCTCCCTGCTAAAACAGATGACCTTCTGTGATGGTTTTATTACTTACTATATTTTATGTGACTGAGAGAACACAAAGAGCAAAACAGGTTTATCTTCAAATTATAAAGATAGTTTATTTACACACACTGAAAGGATAAAATAGGAAGAGAAAAAAAAGAACAACAAATGAAATTTTTAAAACATCCTCCTTTCTCTCTCTAAGTTTTTACTTTTCTTCACTCAACATAAAAACACATGACCTGCAACCTCAGCCAGTTTTACTATTTTAAGATAATCTTTCATTAATTTTTTAGGAAAAGGAGTCTTTTTTGGTTTTAACAGAGACCTTGTCTGCAAGGACTTTAAAAGAACTTGCAAACTAATGAAATTTTACCCATTTTACAGTTTTCTTAACACTGAAAACATGGGCCATGTACTCAACACACTGCAAAACTGGGGTGTCGCTTTTTAAAGATGTCTAATTTCAAGGGCAAAGGATTTTCTTATCAAATCAATTTTACTTAGTCTATCACACAATACTTTTGCTTAAAAATCTACACATAAAACAATCACTTCTCCAAAATGCATATTTTTTATAGTTTAAAGGAATAGTTCAGTTCAGTCTCTATGTTACCAGAAAAGTCCAGCTAGAATTTTTGCTACTCTTCTTCCTCTGCCTTAAAGTCTTTTTCACTCTCTTTTCACTGACTTTAGCTCTATGCTGTGTCTCTCTATGGTCTAGTCACTATATCTGTCGTTCTTTCAGAGAAAGGCCAGTGCTCAGAAGAATTCAGTTGCTGACAGGAAAGAGTTAAACTTGTCAGGCTGCCGAGCTGCCCACGTGATCTTGTGGCGGCAGGAACTAAAACAACTAAAACTGTCTGAATGCTGCGTGCTGGTCTCTTCAGCCTGAAAGGGGGGTGGGGGGAGCACTCCGTCGGAGCTCCTCTCTCCCTCCCCCGCTGCTGCTGTTCTCGGGGCCATGCCTGAAGAAGGGGGGAGAGAGCGGCAGCGACAGTGGAACATTCTCCAGTCTCTGCTGGTGACAGAGGCGGCCGCCGCCAGGGCTTCTCTTCCTCTCCCCTCGCTGCCACTGTTTCCAAGCTCAGACATGGCTGAGCTGCTTCCCCCACAGGCAGCAGCTCCCAGAGACCCAGCCTGGGCCCAACCAGGGGCAGCGGGCCCGGCCGAGCCCGGCTGGGCCTCGTGCTGCTGATGTTACCTGTGGCTCAGCCGGAAGAAAGAGAGCGAACTCCTCCTCACACTCAGCTTTTCGAGTATTGCTAAAAGTCGTAGCTTACTTTTCAATGGTCAAACTACCTGCCAATCAAAAAACTGATTTTTGATTGGACTGTTCTTCTTAACAAAATTTAAACTATGTTAACCCATGACACCTTCCGAAATACCTTCCAAGCTCAACCAGCTACACTGGTAACTCTGTGTAACTCTGTTACACAAATTCTTCCTCTTAAAAAAATAATTGCCACAGGAAACATACACAGAAATTTCTCCACTTGTATCATCTAACACACAGACTAACACTGTAATTTTTTGTTCTCTTCAGACAACTGTGAAGCTACTCACTTGTTTTCATTTGTTGGGTCATATCTAGGAAAGGGATCATGATCATTGTCATTGAAATCATAACTTGCCTTTGGGTCCTACATGTATAAAAAGAAAAGCAGAATTAATTCAGACAACTAGAAAAGGCATTTCTAAATTGCTCACAAAATGAGTCTATAAATACAGTCTAAATACAAACTAGAGTCTGTAGTTATTTACTGGATGTGCCTCATATTGGCAGCAATCAAGCTTGTAGAATTTGATGGCTATTAACAATTCCATAACCTTTTCATGGAGCTTTAATTATTTAGCATTAAACCACTACCTACAAATGTGTCTGGGAACTAAAACTACTGAAGGAAAAACAAAACAACAAAATATCCACCAAATTACCATTGCTAAGTGACATTCAGGTTCCTGTGACACAGACAGGTTCCAAATCATGCCTAAGGCAAATATTTCAGTCTCTGTACTGCGGGAGCTGACTTACAGAACAGACAATGAGCTGGGGAGGAGTGTCTGCTTATCAAATTTACAACGGGTTAATCTATTCCACAGCATTCTAATGCTCAAGCTTACATAGTTAGCATAGATGTCAGTGTGATTCCACTCCAATCCATCATCTAGGACTGTGATGACAACTCCCTTGCCTGTAAATCCTTTCTGCCACACAGGAATAACATGGAGATCCAGTTTGGGCAGGGATGGAGTAATTCTTGTATCTTGCTGTGGGACAGAAGGGATTAAAATATATCAACATTTTATCTATTTATACTGAACAGGTCCAAAGTCATATTTTGAAGATGCTGTAAACAATTTCAGCCTGAACTTGTGTCTTTTGCAAATACAAAACAAAAATTACTTTCATTAAATACTTGTGGCACTGAAAGATTTACCCCACTGTTTGACTATCCCTGAAGATCACTTCTGAACAAAAAATTACTTTTATTTTTGGTAAGCAGGCAGCAGAAACAGAAAGGAGTGGTGGGAATGCACTGATGGATCTTGGAACACTGGGTTAATAATCAGACGTGCTGATGTTTGTTCTTTCCATTTGATGAGGAGCCAAGACAGTGCCCACAGTGCAGTGAACTGGATTTCCTCCAAGCGTATCTTCTCCTTGGACATTAAAGTTAGCCAGAGGAAAATAATTAATGGGTAAAACAATTAAGGTAGTCATTTGGTTGGGAAAAACTGTGTTGAATCACAATTTTCTCTTTACTACTCTCATTTCTGTTTCTGTGATAAATCAGCTGGAAGTATGAATCATGTATAGCCACCTCTTCTGCAGAAAGTTTTTTGAAGGGTATCTCCTAAATGGATGATTTTCCCCTATCGTTACGATTCGGGACAGCTCATGTAACGACACATAGACTCCAATCTTCTTGGAAGGCATATAGCAAAGTTTATCGAAAGACAGTTTCATTTATACAGTGTTTTGGTACAATGAATAGGATTGGTTGTTTAGAGCCTACACCTCTTTGTAAACATCTTTGCCAGTAAACAGGTTGGAAAACACAAGGTGTCAGGACAAGGCTGTCTACAGGGATTGTTTACAGGGATTGTTTTGGGTTCCTCCTTAGAATTTCCCAGGCCAGAATGAGAGTGTTGTGTGCTTAGCTTTCTCACGGGTTTCAAACCACTGCCTGGAGCCTAAGAATCTATTTTCTGACCATTGTCAGTCCCCATATTCCCCCTCTAATACTAAATGAGCAGTACATACATCTAATTTAGAAAACATGCTTACAGCCCTCATAAAAGCATGGATGCAAAAAGAAGCACTTTCTTTCTGTTTCTCTGTGCACAATTATGTTAGCTGATGGCAGGTTTTTTTATGTCTTTTTTTTCCAAAGAAATACTGCATAGAATACAAGGCTTAGGAAAAGAAATTTGTTATAGGGATGAAACTTCTTCCATTTTTTGCTATCTGTATCTGGCTGCTTCCATTCAGGAAATTATTTGAGATTTCAAGCTTTTTTCCTCTTGAATCCATCAAGTAATATTTTTTCCTGGTGATGTGTGAAGGTACACTGGATAGAGCTAAAACTATTGCCATCAAATCATAAAAATGAGATAAGAGTCAGTTATTTACTACAAGGCAAAACCCATATTTTGGAAGTAAATATCTAACACATTTATGCATTTAATCAGAAAAATTCAATGTGCATTATGAACAAGGGTAAGCAGCATGGGTTTTTTTCTCATGTGTGAAAACTAGAGGGAAAAGTAGTGAAAACCATGAATAAGAGGGAAAAGGAACTAAATCTCCTGGAGAGCAGAATATTGCCAGGTTGGTTTTTTTTTCCCCAGACTGCTTTTATGAATTCTGTGTGTGTTTGTGTATTTGTCGGTATAGACATCTTGGAAATGTCCTGCTTTTTCGGATACAGGCAAGGAAGCAAACTCACATTCTGCTTCAAAGAAAAGCTAAATTCTTACAGATAACATATTTTTTCTGTTCAAAAGAAGTCTACAGGAATCTTCATGGAAATATTTCATGCTATGTTATTCATAACTTATCCTCCCTAGCTCAAATGAAGGAAAGCAGCCTAGAGTTCAGTATGATTTCTCTAAGATGAACTGAGGAAAATTATTTCCAGCTACTCAAGCCCCATTTGTACTTGACCTTTCTTTTTGATTTGTTATACCTGCCTTAATCCCATCCATATTCTGAGTGAAAACAATGAATCCTAGACTGAAGGTACAGCTAGATGCACAATAGAAAAACAGGCTCTTGGAACAAACCATGTAAAATCTAAATGATCAACTGTATTTCTTAAATGACACACACAGACAGAAATTATGGAGCCCATGAAACTTTTCCCCTGAGGTTTTGAGCATGTGAGCAAGCTTTAGAGCTTGCTCACATGCTGTCTCTCTCTCTCTCTCTACATATATATCCTAGTCCATGTGGCTGAAGATGGATGCTTTTGTTTCCATCTGGTGTATGTATTCTGCACTACCAATTTTAATAAAGAAATACATGGCCAATTTCAAATATTGTAATGGACTTCTTACATGAAAACAGCAAATATTTTAAAATTATCATTGAAGTGGTTCTTAACTGTGATATCACACCCCGCCCCCCCCCAAACAGCAGCTGAATTGGCATCTAGAGTCTTTGTAGAGGTGACACTCCACAACAGAGAGAAGGTTGCCTGAAAATGTTATGCACAGAGATCACTCATTTTTACAGCATACACTAGCAAAAGGGATCCTTCATTTGTTCCCTTCAGTGCAATCACCCTGATACTGGTAAAATAATGCAGCTGATGGCACAACCACCTTTCCCAGTTCCACAAGGCAAAAAATTCTTACCAGATACCACTGCTGATTCCACATAGGGTCATTGAAAAGACTTTCTGCTGACTCTTTCATGGAGGCACGCTTAGTTCGCTTTTTTTCATACTGCTGCTCTGCCCAAGACACCTACAATTATTTGTAAAAATATGACAAGTGAACCTCTTTAATTTGGGACTTTCTTAACCTAGAGTATAAAGGCTTTTGTCACAGTGAAATTTTGGTGCCTAAAGCAAAATGTGCAACATTTGGTACAGAGAAGAGGATTATTTAAACTTTAGTACAGTGATATTTAGGGAAGAGAACTTGGTGAAATCACAATACTGTAGAATCAACTAACAGAAAATCACTAAGTACAAGTTAACAAAGAACTCTGTGAGTTTTTACATCAAAGTAAAAGGTGAGTTTTTATATCAAGAGCCTTTTTATAAGGCATGTTTTTACATCAAATAAAACTGTGTAGTATGGCTAGAAGGTCATCTAAGCAATGGTGTTTACGGAAACAAGGAAAACCACGGCCTGCTTCTTTTTGCTACTTATCTTTTATTCACTCTCTATTGGGAATGAGAAGGAAAGAAGAAAGATTATCTCTGGCTTTTGTCTAGCAATCATAATGATGCTGTTACTCACCAACCAGCTGGACCTTCAAGTCTCCTTCCTAGTGGTGTTTTTAAGAGTGGTTAATTAGCAAGCTATGAATATTAGACTAACTTCATCACTGGCATAATTCCACTTAAGGCAACTGAAAGCCTAAATGTTCCAGCATGCTTTGATAAAGCATCAAACGAGTTGCACAGCCTTTGTGCACAGACACAGCATTCTCTAAGGCACTAGGTTGTATTTTAAATGTGTAGCACCCTTGAATGTATTACTGCACCCAGTTCAAATGAAATTCTGATGATGATGCCTCTCTCTATGCTGTGTGCTCCTTTTGTAAAGGGAATAAAACATTATTCATAGCTGGTCCTTGTATGGTCACTCTGACACAGATACTGTTGGTCCTTTCCATCCAAATTCCAAGCAGGAAAAGCAAACTCAGGTTCAGTAAGGTTGCCAAAATCCTGTGACAAGCCTCACATGGAGGTGCGTTGGATCTAATCTTTTACTTTCAAGCTCTGAATAGATTCTGTTCCTTTTATCTACTGTGATTGAACGGCTTTATGATTCTGACATCTATCACCACATATGAAATAATAATGACTCAGAAGTTATGATTTGAAAGTATGATTTGATTAAAATGCAATTTTCAAATGAAAGCCTAATGAAAATTCACTACAAGAATTAAAATGGTAGCTGCATTAGGCATGTTTACTGTTCTCTTTGCTATACATTTAGTCCTAACCCCCCTACAAACCTTGGTCATAGAAGATGAATATACCCATGCAACTGTATGTATTTTAAACTTCCCTATTGATATCTCAGGCCATACATTCTTGTGCACACATTGGAGCAATTACCTCTATCTTTCTTTCCTGCCCACAGCAAAGCTTGACCTCTTCACCACCCAATAGTAATTAGCAATTGACAACTGCCATGCTTGTTATTCTTTTTTCATGGTGAGCAAGTGCACTGAAGGGAAATGAGCTGAAACTCCCAAGCCCATATGTCAGGCAAACAAGCCAAATGTTTGTCACTCAGTAGCTGGGTTAGGTTCCAACCATCCATCTCCAGCAAAAGGTGAAGGCCCCACGCCAAATCTCCAATCACTGATATATAAAGCAGTAAAAAAAGTCTTGATTCAAGTTGACTTGCAAGAAAGTAGATTTGGAAACTAGTGCAAATACTAGAAGAGGTTAGGTAACCAGATATTTTAATTTTATCCCTTCAATGTATTCACAGACTTTATCTGTTTTACAACAAACACTATGGGAAGCAGATAAATATTCAGATTAGAGCCAAGTTTTACCACAGCTTTCACACTTAACATACCTTAAAATTCATGAAGGTGTTATACAAACAAAACCAGGATTCTCTTTTCTCTCCCTTTTAAAAGGTTGAATCTAAATCTTTTTAAGTAGGCTGCTGCTGAACAAGAGCAGCTCTTTAGAGCAAAGGTCCCTGCATAACTACACAGCTTTACATGATTGCTTTGTGTTTATACACTTATATAATGCATAATTACTTCTCATTTATTCAAAGAGATAATTTGCATACTGGATGGTAAATAAAGTGGAAATTGGAGTAAATTTAGCAAATCACCTGCAGCACTTTGAATTCAAGAGTGTAAGGATGCAATAATGTCTGGTAGCAATATAATACAATCACTTCAATTCTGCTACAGTTTTAGAATGTGATGTATTGAACACTCATTCTTCCCCATGTAACAGATTCATTTGATGCAGTAAGCCCAAAAAAGAGAGAGACTGCACCCAAAACTTTGATCCTGAACATCATACTACAATAGCATGGGCATATACGTAGGCATAAATTTGAACTAGTTTACACTGAATCTGCAGGTCTGAACACCCCCAAGTTGGGATTATTTCAACTTTAACTGTAAAACCAGTTCCTGTTCACAAGGAAATAGATGAGAGTGTACAGTTTTGAAAACAAAACAGGCAAAACAAATACCCTGTCTTGCCACAGCTGACATTTGCATCTAAAACCTCCAGATAGAAGATTACTCATTCTGAAGTGGTTTGTCCTTATATGATAATTTGCTGGTTTTGACAACTAGTTTACTTCGTGGTTTGGACAGCTCATATTGTCACAATGACTGCTGCAACAATGCTGATCTTAGAATCAAATGGTTTTGTTGTGACATTTCCCAGAAAATAGTTTGTAGGAGGGGCTGACAGCTTTCTGGTCTGCTCTTTAAATTTGTCATGCACCCCAGTTTTTCATTATGCTTACAAACAGAAATGCTTCTTTCTGAAATAAAGCCAGACAAATGAGGAGTCTGCTTCACCAGTGGGTTGTACCTTAAGGCTCCTGGCTCTCCAGTTTGCCTGTTCTCTGATTGCAGCAGCATATCATTGTAACAAAAGACTGCAAGTCTGGAATGTGTGATGGATCCTTTGAGAGAGGACTTTAGCTTGTAGAAGCCAATCCAGCAGGATCTCAGCCCTTTTTCCCTACTTCTTTTTTTTTTTTTTTTTTTTTTTTTTTTTTACTTAATATTCAGTCACTTTAAATCAAACCTAATTCACATGGTAATTGCACAGACGTGGCCTAATTAAACTTAGTCCATCTGTGGATTTTTACTTTGAATCCAGCCCCTTGGTTCCCTGTTCACATTTTCATCAGTGGCACACCAACATCTGAAATTCTAGTGCTGCACATCTTACATCTTAATTTGGAAAGCTCTCATAAAATATGTGGTAAGGTAGGGTCAGATTCTGCCTGTGAATGGCAGAATAGTGAAGTATTATTCAGCACGAGTATGGATGGCTGAATATATTTGACTTGCCAAATGAGGAAGGCCTGCCTGTGACCTCTTTAGGAAGCTAGCAGTAAGAAGACAGAATAAAAACAATTTTTAAAAAAGAATAAATTTAACGCTTACCCGCTCATCATCAGAAAGTCTCTTAGTGATATGAATAGCACTTCTTCGGGATCGTCTTGGGTGACTTTTATGTCTGAATAAGTAGTGGTTTTTCAGTGATCCAATCTGTAAGACACAAGCATGCTTTAATTATCAGGAGGTACTTCCCCACTGTGAGCAAGTACCAACAATCAAAACCTGAAAGGATTCACTCTGCCTAAAAGACAAAAGAGCAAGAAACTAGCTTTTAGATATTTTAATCCAAACAAGGAAGGACTCTTCAAATAACAAGTGCTTCTCTCACCCTGTGTGTTGCTAGAAGAAGCTAGGGGAGTAATTTCATTTGGGCTACTCGAGGGCAGTCATTACTACTACAGTACTCACGCTACACAGCACCTGTACTAGTGACCACTACACTCATGGACACACCTTGGCACAGCCACATTTTGGTGGACAGGTCGCACACTAGTTTTATCTGCTTTTTCTGGGTGTCAGCTGGACATGCGTGAAAAGCTTTGCTCTGCGGGGCTGGGTTGTACAGGCACCCACTACAGCAGCATTTTCACTTGCTCAGTAGCCAGCCACGAGGCAAGCCAGTGCACGCCACTGACTTTGAACACCCCACTCCCCTAAAGACGTGCTTTTTGATAGCTACAAAGGCAGAAGGACAGAACCCACAGAGGCCGGATCACATCCACGGGTTTGGGAGTGCAGAGAACACGGCCGTGCCCTAACGCGGGGCTGGGCAGGCAGCCAGAGGGGGCTAGCCACGGACAGCACCGGGGGCACGGAGGGGAGCTGACCGCGACCCCGACCACGGGGTCCCCGACCAGCGCTGGGGGACGCCGTGCCTGGCACAGGACCCTCGCCGAGAGGTGAGACGAAGCTGCTCCCTCACGGTGGTTACTCATCCCTGACAACGCTGACGTCACGGCATCCCAAAAAAGCGCCCGAGGGATGGCTGGAGAGAAGCTCCGCGATAGCGATGGAGCCGGCGGGGCGGAGGCGGCGCGGGACCGCAGCGGGGACCGTCCGCGCTCTCTTCCTCCTGCCCGCACTGCCCGGGGAGAGCCGAGCGCCCTGCCCAGCCCCCTGTGGCACAGCAGGGTGCCCGGTCGATCTCCTCAGGGAGAGCCAGCTGCCCTGCCTGGAGCCCTACAGGGAGAGCCGTGACCGACCCTTCCCAGTCCCGCCAAGGAGAACGGGAGCGCCCTGCCCGCTCCCGTCAAGGAGAGCCGGAGGTCCCCACCCGGTCCCCTGAGGAAGAGCCGAGTCGCCCTGCCCCGTTCCCTCTGAAAGAGCCGTCCCTGGCCCGGCGCCAGGGGCAGACCCGGACCCTGGGAGGCTGCGGTGGGAGACCAGGAGCTTTATACTCCCCAGAGCCCCGCGGGCGGCAGCCGGGTACAAGTTTGAGGGAGAGGGTAGGGAAGGAGCCTCGCGGGATGGGAAAGGAGCCCCGTCGCGGAGCATCCTGCGGGATCCTCCCGGCCGTACCTGCCCCACCAGGTCGTAGTCCAGCTCGTCCGCGATGGCTCTGGCAGCGTCGGGGCCGGCCGGGATCTCCGCTGCCCACTCGTTTAGGAAGAGCCGCCCGGCGCTGCCTCCTCGGGGCAGGGACCAGGCTGCCAGGAGCACGGTCAGGGCCGCGCACCGGCCGGCCCAGCGCCGCCCGGCCATGGCCGCGGGACGCGGGAGGGATGCGGGCGGGATGCGGCGCCGCGTTGCTACGCGATAGCGCGGAGCAGAGCCCTGCCTGCCTGCCGGCGCGGCTGCCCGAGGCTCACAGACCCTCCGGAGCCGGAATGGAAATGAGTGTTTACACGTCAAAACGACGACAGCCATCCTGACGTCAAGTGTACCTGGCCCCCGAGCCGAGAGGAGTGGGGGGGGGGGGGCGGCGAAGCGGGGGGGGGGGGGGGGGGGGGGGTGTGATTCCGACTGGGGCGCGGAAGCGAGCGGGATGGAGGCGGGGGAGCGGGGGCGAAGCCCGGCGGGTCCCGGGGGACGGAGATGGGGGGATGGCGATGGTGGCGGCTGCTCGGCGGGACGGGGATGCGCGGTCTGCTCCCCGAGGGTCGGGGGCGGCTCCCCGCGCTCGGGGAGCCGGGTCGGTGCCGGTGTGCGATCGTTTCCATTACTGTAGGTGATCGGTAAGACCCAGTCCGAGCCGAGGTGAGGCGGGAGTGCGGACCCCGCCCGACCCTCGCACCCAACCCGCGTCCCCTCTCGCCTTGGTGCGAGGGCAGAGCGATGTGAGTTCAGCATTTTTTGTTCAACTGGGCTTCTAACCCGGGACCCACCGGGGGACACAGCACGATTACCGCGCATTGTTCCCCGCCACCTCTGACATACCGCAGATGTGCTGCATTAACGGGCACCCTGCCCACCCTGATGATAGTGGGCAAATATGTTTATCCCCAAATACAGTTATTAATTTTGTACAATTTCTCATCTAAAAATAATTTCAATTTTTATTCTCTCAATCACATCCTGTGGTCTGCACATTGTACTTTTACAGCAATTACTTCAATTTGTTAAACACTTATTTTCACATTTTCATTTTGCATCTGCATTTCCCCAGCTCCTTCAGTTTTATTTAGCATTCCCTTTACTATTTCATTGCCTTTCCATGTGCTAGAAAATGCTTCTAAAAGTTTCAAAATGTTTTCTAAATGCCCTTTGCCTCTGAAACTGAATCCTTTAGCATTTCCACTTTACAGTGCACTGTATTTCATTTCTTGATTCTGCCAACTTTTTAACTGTAAATTTTAGCAAGCTGGTTTTGGATTGGTGGTTCAATACTGTGCTTCCTTTCCTTTATTATGGAGTGACAGACATGCCTGCCTTGCTCTTCATTGGCTTCTAAAATGGGAAAAGAACCAAAATATAAATATGAAACAGTGCAGAGAGGAAAATATTTTAAAAGATCAGTGTTTCATTGTCTGACATCTCAGCCCCAGACATCACCATGCCAGAGTGGATATGGGTCTGGGCATCTCTGTGGACCCACAGAGATCAGGGGACTGTAATCACCGCCACTGCTCTGCCAACCATAAGAGTAGGAGCCTTAAATAACAGGAATATGAATGGATTTATAACAGGGGGAAATGGTGAGCCTGTAGTAAGTATACTAGAAACACCAAGAGAATATCAATAAATATTGATATAGAATAGAACACTGATAACATGGCTCTAGAGACCCATCCTGTTGTTCACCCACGTTTGCTTTCTGCAACATGGTGTGATGACAGATCAAGGTTCACCAAAGCCAAGGTAACAACCAGGGTATGTGGTTCCTGTTAATTTTAATTTATTTTATTCTCTGCATGATTTTCTCAGTGTTCACTGCCAAAAAATGTCTTTTCCTCATTTTCCTGGACAGATGCCTTAAAGATCCCTCTGTTCCATTTTTAGAATTTTTTCTGAGACTTTATTTAAATGTGGCCCTCTCACCAAGCAATTTCTGATTCCATGTGGGTTTTTCCTGTATGAGCATTACCAGCAGTGTTCTACTCAAAACACAAAGGGCTTTTTACCTCTCATTTCTCAGCACTGCAGTTTAAGTTTTTAAACTGTAATTGTGTTACTTGAGAGTGAAAATAATGGTTATTTCTGGTGGAAACATTAGAAAATATAAGGGATTTATTCATATATAGTGTAGTATATTGCATTAAATTGAAACTCTGAAGTAAAAATCAATTACTTAAGAATAATGTTTACGTTTTTATAATCATTTAGGGTGTAGCTTGCTCATTAAAAGGCTGAAAGGCTCTGTTGAAAGAGGCATGTAAACCCTCTGTAGTGTTGGCATTCCCAACTTTTCCCTCTGTCCTCCAAAAAACCAGTAAGAGCTAGCCCATCTGCAAGGAGTCTAGATTTTGCAGCAGGAAGAACCAAGTCAGTGAGCGAGCCACCTGCTGCTACAATGCCCACTGTCTTCTGCTCCTTGCCATGACAACATGCAAGTTGTCATGGCTTTTTTACTGCCTTATTTTATTTTATTTTATTTTATTTTATTTTATTTTATTTTTATTTTTTTTTATTAAGGAACTCTGCAGAAATATTGTCTCCATACAGAAATGAAATCGAGGTCTTATGTACATATAATGACAATTTATATCCTCAAGTCTTCAAGCAGTGGTCAGAACATCTACATCCACAGAAGTGTTTTGAAAGTCTAGACACTCTTTTCTAAGTTATTAGTTCATTCACATGTTTTTGGTTTTTAAGAAATCCTTCAATGCAGGATGATGGGCTGTGTACAGAGTTCTGAATTGTGCTGGAAAATGAGTCTGTGCTACGTGGACTTGGTTATGTCATCCATTCAAGAAAGATGCTGTCCAATGCACTACATTCCCATCTAATAATAGCACAATAAATAGGAACAGCTTGCTCAGCAGCATCAGATGGAGTCAAAGATAATTGTTTTATGCTTCATAAACACTTTAGGCTTGTTGTTTATCAGTGAAATATTTTTTTAGTCCCTCCTGCACCCAGTGGTATTCTGCCTGAGTGCAAGATCAGAAACATGCACAAGGCTGTTTATGAAAATATTATTTACTCTTTATAACTTCAGTCTAACAAGAAATTCAAGGTAGATCTGCTTCCAGGGGATCCACATCCCAATAACAATCTGGTGCAGAGGTTTTTTTCAGTGTGTGGTAACTTAGGAGTATATTTCTGCTTAGGAAATGTAACAATTTCCTAAGCAGAAATATACTCTTGTAGATGCAGTGCAAAATATTCCTTTGCACATAGGTAAGATACCTTTCAATACAGCATTTAACACTGAGGATGAAATCTTAAGTTACAAGGGCCAGGAGTTTACCTGAGTGGATTTTTTTCCCTAAAAAGGCATGCAAATATTTGAGGCTGTAACCATGTTTTTGTACCCAGATTTCTGATCCTTCAGAGATTTGTCCATGAAAAAGAGATACAGACTGGTTTTGAAAAGCCAAGCATTTACACACAACACCCAATTTTCTTGCTTTGATAGTAGACCTAACTTATTTAAACCTAGTAATCCTTATTCAAAGTTCAAGTCCATAATCTTGAGCTCAGCTCTATGTTGGCTGCCATGGCATCTCTCCAGACATCTGCTCCTGGTGTGGGCATCACTCTGCAACACGTACCCTCTGGCTCCACAATGTTCGCACTGACATCCAACAAACCCATCCCTTAAGTCAGAACTGTGCAGTGGGGAAAGCTGGAGGAGTTCAGGAGCTTCAGCACCTCCAAATAGTGGCCAGAGCCCTGTGAAGTTTATCTATTACAGGGTGAGAAGCATAGGCACAAAGCTCTGTAAGCTGTGAATTGAGAAAACTGTCATAGAAATGAAAGCACCCCGGGAAGGGATAAAGTGAGAAAGATGCATTTCTTCTTCTTTGTGCACCTTGTAGAAGAGGAGCAACTGTCTTCTTGCTGAGGCAATTAAGGAAAGAGCAGAGATAAACAGGAGCAGGGCATAAGTAAAACCAAAGGCAGGTAAAAGCACCATGTTTATATGCAGAAAATTCAAAAGGATTCAGGAGGATGCCACTGTTTTATCATCTTGTTTTGTTGGAGTATATTTTGGATGAAGAAAAGTATTACGTAATGACATTTTCTTTTAGATCAGTGACAGTGTAAAAGCCAGACAGAAGAGTAATTTCTGATGTCATATCTTGATCAGCTCATTTGATTTTGTAAGATCAAGCCAAGCATATTTTGTCATATTTACCCACAGAGCTTGCTTTCAAAACTGAAATTTAGGTTAAAATACTGCTAGCTCTTGATAGGTAAACAATACACCCTCTCTGTCAGAAACCAAAAGAGGTGTGTTTAGGGAACAGGAGGAACATATCCTGAACATGTTACCGAGTCCCTGCACACACTGCTGGGTTGACAGAGAGAGATAAGACCAGGTCTTCACTCTGGGAATCATCCACCACCACAGGCAACCGAATCAGAGAGTTGTCCTGTCCACTGCATGCCTTGCTTTGACAGGAAGAGTGATGCACAGACAGAGACATATGCTGAGGGGAACAGATCAATGCACAGGGATCAACATTCATTCCAGTCCCAGACTAAGTATTTTAGCTGCTGAGTATCACCAGCCCTCACCTCTTAGGGGTAGCACTTGAGCTGTTCAGACACTTTTCTTGTTTTACTTCTTCCCCATGTGCATTCACCCAGGAGAACAAAATCTTGTAGAAAACCTGTTGTATAAAGGGACCATTGACATTTCTGCCTGCACCTCATTCCAAAATCTTCCTGGTTTTAACACTGCAAGGCCAGTAAGTCTTACACAGATGTTGGGAGCTAAATTTCTTTTTCAACATAAAACTTCGGTCTGTAAAGTATAAAACCAACCAGGAGTTGATATTGTTTTACCAATTCCATTTGGAGACCCCAGTTTGAGGATGTTCACACCATTCGAATGGGAATTTTTGTTATATGTAGCTTTAATGTCCTAAATCAAAGCACCACCTTTTAAAATGAGAGTAGCTGGGAATGCAGTTTGATGCCTGAAGTGCTTGTGGTGGCTGCTGCAGTTTAATTAGTTAAATACTAAAAAGGGCTGTGCTGCTTTTATTTAATTTGGCTGTGGACTGAAAAACACTCTTGAAACCCACTCTTTTACAGTTACACTATTTCTTTTTCTGTAGGAGCCAGCATTACAAAGCAATTGGAGGATGGATAAAAGAGGCCATATGTGCAGGCAATCACAGAGGATAAGGGGGAACACCTGTTTTTCCATCAATTACAGCCTGCGAGCTTGCAAGGCATATTTATTCTGGGGGTATTACATTTGCTTGGGTAATAGCGCATGACACATTTCCAGTTTTACAGCAGACAAACCCTGAGAAGGAGCTAATCATGTCTGTACAAATGAAACACAAACATGCCCTCCTGGCCATACACGTGGTTAAACAGGCCTTAATGACACCAGGAGCTACCTGGGGCCAGCAGAAAGCAGTTGGGGAACAACCACCCGTTTGTGGCCAGTTGGATGATTCTGTTTGCTCTACGGCTGAAGCCAACCCAAGCAAAAAGCCCTGGGAAAGTGCATAGGTGGGACTGTAGGAGAGGTGGACACCTGCAGAGAAATGGCAATAATCTCTCTGTTTGGTAAGGACAAAGTCCAACTCAAGTATTTTACTGATGGCAATAGAAAGAGGTATTATTTGGGTTCATATTCCGGGGTTTTTTTTGTAATCCTGATAGAAGAAGTGACCAAAGAACGGAAATATTTTAAGGAAACATTTTAACACCCTTTATCTATGAACCTGACACTTTAAATTTCCTCATACTTGTGTTACACTTTTAATAATAATTTATTTATGGTAATGATTTTATTGTCCTTGCTTGCAAGTTCTTCAATAAATTCCTACAAAAGGATTAATAAATTCATAAATCTGTTGTTGATTTATTTTGATAATAGCATATTAATATTTAGCCTTGATGAAAACATTTCTGAGAACTCAAAATTATTGTTTTAGTTGCACGTTTATTTTAAAGGGGGTGGTTTTGTATGTGTATTTTTAGAAGACTAAGTATGTTGATTAATTATTTTAAATGGCTCTTGTGCTGTGTTCTTCCTCTTCATGTTCCATTTCAAGTAGGATGAAATAGAGAAAAGACCGGAAAGAACAAAGAGCATGTATACATGAGAGAAGAAAAATGCATGGAAAAACAGATTAAACCCCATCCAGAGCTATATAAAAAGCTGTATTGAAAAAACATCTTGTCTTTCTCTCTCTCTCTCTCTCTCTCTCTCTCTTTTTTTTTTTTTTTTTTTTTATGATTTTGGGTTAAAATTTCAGGAAAGCTTTCTTTTTGGGGAAAGGATAGTCTTGCTGAAGAAAACTGAGAGAAACTAAATTGTCAGTGCTCCTTACCAAAGCCAGTACTGGGTCTATAATATACATAGATAAGACAAAATAATCACAGAACAGGATAACCAAGGTTGGAAAGGACCCTTAAGTCCAGCCCAGCACTGCCAAGCCCACCACTCAGCCACATCCCTAAACTTGCTTAAAATTGGCCTCATTTCTTCACAGAGCATAAAATTCCTTTCCTCATCATTTCACTGCCTGAGGCACTTTGGCTTGTACTACGCCAATGAGAAATAAGTCTAACCATCCTTAAACTGAAATTAAAACATCCCCATGTTGTTTTAGCCAATACAGCATCAGGCTGCAGAAAAGCCAAGCATGTGCCTGGGTTTTGCTGCTCCTTGCAGCAGTATCTCAAATGTCTGTGCCTGTGGGTCCCAGCAGGACCCACCCTGTCCTGCTGGGTGACACTTGGGCACACATCATATTTTTGGGTGCTTTTTGATGCTTTTGGATGCTTCCAAGAGCTGCCTGAGTACTTTTATCTAATAACTCAAGTGCTGCTTTATATCAAATTATTACAATCTAGCTTCAAAGGTGCAAGAGTTTGGGCTACTGAAGTACCAGTGAGAGATGGAAAAGATTTCTTTAAATATTCTTTGAGTCCAGGTTCAGCTGTGATAAAGCAATGGTATTTCCAAGTAAATCACTCAGCCCTGTCCAAAGCTGATAAACACACAAAACCAGTCCTTCTGTTTGTGTGTCATGCATGTGGTTGGAAGCATTTTAGCAGCGCTGTGGCAGCCAAAGCAAACACAATTTTTAAGGGTAGGGTATGCATTTTAGAAAATGCTTTAAAGATGCAGTAACAAATTCAGAGGTTTTCCACAGTGCACAGTCATGCACCCCTCCATCTAACACTGTCCCATAGAAGGTCCATCCAGGATCTCCAGGTTCCCTAGGTCTCCACTGTCTCCTCATCCTAGGTCTCCACTGTCTCCTCATCAGAGACATTTCCTGAACCCAGAAAGGAAGGCCAAGTATGTTTCTCTTCCATCATGTACACACTCATCCCATTAAAGGTGTGTGGATCTTGCTGTGCCAGGCTCTGCATCAGTTCTGCTGCTGAATTCTTTCCACAGGGGATTTCCTAGAGGGGTTTTCAAAAACCTTCTGCACCACAGGAAATGTAAGTCAAAAATAACAAACAAAACAAAACAAAAACAACAACAACACCAACAACAAAAACCCCAGGTGTCACCCTAAGTAAAAAGAGTACTAAGTGCTAAGGATTAATACCAAAGTTATTGAATACCTTCATATGTGTGGTGGGATGACCAGAACTGCCTGCCAGGCCTCCACCCTGCTGCTCTCTCTCTCATCCTTCTCCAAAGGATGGTGGGAAACAAATAAGGAACTACAGCAGCTCATGGGTTCAGATAAGGACAGGGAGATTACTACTTACCAATTACTGTTGCAGGCTAAACAGATACAACCTGGGGAATATTAATTTCATTTAACCGATTAAATTGAAAATAATTTATTACTGCTTGAAAATAAGAGTAGGATAGTGAGAAGCAAAGATAACAAGGAAAACTGTGCTTCCCACTTCATGGGCTGATATATGTGATCCTGTGAATAGGTGCTAGCCCTACTAATCTCAGAGAGATTTCTAAAACTAAGAGGTCTTCTGAGAGGTCTCCTCACCACTCTACTGGGACTTGGCTGTGTCTGTCCCAGCATTCAGCACGATTAAAGGGGCATGGATGAGGCAAGGACCCATGCCATCAATAAGTACAGAAGAAGGAACCCCTTCTGAGCTGCTGTCTTCCCCTTCAATATTTGCACGAGGCCTTTCAGCTTAGAGGTGGTTTCATCATCTCACTTTCTCATGTCCTCCTCCTGGGCATTAGGAAGAACAAGCGGATGGCACCTGGATCTGTTTTTTTCCTCCAGTTAGGTATAGGAAGGATCTGATCAGGCATTTAAGATTAAGATAGTAATTGGGAGAGACAGCAGATAAAACTTGGACAGGAAATACCCAGAAAAGTGGAATAATTGTGAGGAATATTTTATTGTTGCAGTGTTGTGAGGGGCCAAGCACTGGAGTTTTATTATGTTTGTAAATTGGCCAGTTTTGTTGGTGTTGTGATGGCATTGCTTTCTTTTTGGTGTGGGGAATATTTTGGTATGAGGAATGCTTTGGTGTGGGGAGAAGTCTCTGTGCAGGACTCATTCTCAGCCTCAGTCTCAGATGACCCACACTGGCATGGGCTTATCTGAGGGACTGCAGCCCACGGAAAGGGCCTATGCTGGAGCAGGAAGGACATGTGAGGAAAAAGGAGTGTCAGAGGGAATGTTATGAGCTGATGACAGTCCTCATTCCTCATTGCCTCACATTGCTTGGTTGGGAGGAGGTAGAGCCAGAAATGAAGGGTTGAAGGGGTGAAAGGGAAGGCTTTTTTAGCTTCTGTCTTTGCTTCTAACCATTCTTCATTTCTACTTGGCACTGATAAATTAATTTTCAGCAAACCATGTCCATTTTGCCCATGATGGTAATCAGTTTGTGATACCTCTATCTTTATGCTGATCCATGAGCTTTTCCGTCTCCTTTTTTCCCTGCTGCACTGAAGAAGCAGAGTGAGAGAGCAGCTGGGTGTGTGTCTGTCTGTCTGCCAACCATGGTCAACCCACCCCAGTCCATTTTGATGTCAGTCCATCTGGGATGGAGGTCATTTTCCTCATAGCACCCTATGTGATGCATTGCTGTGAGCTGTGGTGTTCACACCACATTGAGGTTTTCTCTCTCTTTCCTCCACCCTGTGCGAAAGCAAGTAGTCTAGGGGTGGGATGGAAGTTAGGAGGAGACATGGAGATATTCAAGCTGACCTTGTGGCTATCCCATGCCGTATGATGTTAGGCTCAGCAATAAAAGCTCATGGAAAGGAGGAGGAAGATAGGATGTTAGTGATTATGGCATTTATCTTAGCAAGTGGTCATTAACCAAGCTGAGGCTCTGCTTTTCAGGAAGCAGCTGGACATCTGCCTGCCTGGATGTACTGAATGAATTTTATTTTTTTTTGCTTTGTCTACATGGGCAGCTTTTGTGTTGCTTAATCAACTCCATTATCTCAACCCATGAGTCTCTGACTCCCTTTGAATTTTTTCCTCCCCGTTCCCCAGCAAAAGGGAATGAGTGAAAGTCAGGGTGGATGCTTGGATGCTGACTGGGGTCAGCCCACTACAATGTGTCATCAACATCTATAAATTATCACAAAGGTAACGTACCTGTTGAGGTTTAGGATTTATAACATTTGAAATGAAAGGCAGGGGAGAGACAAGATGAGACACGAGACCCTTTCCCCACCTGTACTGTCTCAGCATCCTGTGCTGACCCATGAGAGGGCTGAAATCCCCCACAAGCAATGCAAAACCAAGAGCTATCCAAGAAGTAGTGAACAGTGCTGATGCCATACAAAAGGAGGTGCTGCATGCCTTAAGCAGGCAGGAAAACTACCCCTAGACACATGTATTGGTACTTCTGAACTTACTCTGTAACCTGAACCTATCTCTTTGGGTTTGGGTCTTTTTTAATGTTACATTTCACACAGTGTCCACCGGTTATTTGAAGAAATATTTCCTTTGTCATCTACAAAAGTAGCAGCTTCACGTGACACTGGATGTTTTAATCTCATCCTGTAATTGAAGGAAGCCACAAAAGAAGAAGAAATGTGTACATCTTAAAAAGCATTCCCAAATCACATTTCTTATGCCAAACAACCACAAAAATTTATTCCTCTTGAATAGAAAAGACATGTTGGGATTTCCACAGCTACCACTGTTGGGTCCAGGGAAGAGCAATCTGCCATCCTTTCCTCTAGGAAAAGATAATTCAGAGCACAGAGCCACAGGACTGGGGAGGACCTTGCAGGACAAACAAAGCTGACCACATAAGCCAAGAAAATTCAGCTCCCGACAAGCTAAAATTAATTCCAGTGACAGCTGAAAACATTAAGCATCTTCCAAGATGATGATGTCTAGCCACAGGCAAAAGTGTCCTTTCTGGGGAACACAGTCACTGAGTATCATCTCAAAAGAGATGTAAAAAATTAGCAAAATAAAAGCACATGCATATGAAACTTCAGTCATCTCACACAAATATTTCAATAGTCTTGCAAAAGCCACCAGATTGGATTCAAAACAAAGGTATCCTACCAAAACATTGCTGGAGAGTTGAATGGAACTACATAAATAGAAATACTTGGGGTTTCTTGGAATTTTACAGAACATTTAACAAACCCTAATCTCTGAAATAAGACTTTATGGACAGCCTGCTTTTCTAAGCTGCTTTCCATCAACCCATTTCCTTTGTCTTCCATTGCCCCTGATGTGTTTGAACAGATGTCACATAAAGATGTATTTAATCACATTAAAATCAAAGCCTTTTTTTAGATGCAGGCAAGCACTCCCAGTTAGTTCCCCATAGATCAAATACTTCAGGTTTGTATTTTATTGTTCAAATCTTCCAAGGTAAAACAGTTCCATCCAAGATTAATACCAGCAATATTTCCAGAAAAGGTTATCCTGAATCATATTGTTGGTGTTTTTATATAACCCACATGAGATCCCGTTGCTAAGCAGAAAGCAAAATCATTGTAGAAGGCAAGTCATACCAGCTCATCTTTGAATTGCTGTAGACACTTCACTTTCTTGTAACTGCTTCTCTTTTAATGGTTTTCTCCCATAAAAATCTGACTTGACTTTGTGACTAGTATTTTATATTTCAGCATATTCTAGAATATATCACATAAGACATTGTGCTATTTGGCTTAAATGTACCACTTTGATGAAACCTTCCTTATTAAATGACCTTCTCTAACTAATGAGTGAAATGGGATAAATTTTAATTAGAGGCCCCTTCAGCTTCTCTGCCAATATCTGTATTCTCTTTCTCCTCCAGCCAAATCACAGAAACTTTTGCTGAAATTCTATATTGCAGAAAATTTCTTATTTCCAATCAATTAAGAGCCACTTAAGAGCTTGCTCTCCAAGTCAAGTAAATTAAAAGTTTATTTTTTTAACAGAATACAACCATTGAACAATCAATCTCCTGTGGCACAGCTGCCAGGAAGGGTCATGCAGGTGAGTAGAGCTCTTCCTTTTTAACTCATCCTTTCTTCTTCTCATGGATCTGGCAGGAGTGTCCTGTTCAGGCCAGTACATCTGATGTATGTTATAGTCCCAGTAATTTTAGCCATGTTTCCTTTAGAATCATAGAATCATTTGGATTGGAAAAGCCCTCTAAGATCATCAAGTTCAACCTTAACCCAGCTCTGCCAAGCCCACCATAGAACCATTTCCCTTAGTTCCACATCTACATGTCTTTAAATCCCTCCAGGAATGGTGACTTGACCACTGCCCTGGGAAGGCTCTTTCAACACTTGACAACCACTTTGGTAAGGAAGTTTCTCCCAGTTCCAAATTAAACCTCCCTGGCACAATCTGAGGCCATTTCCTCTTGTCCTATTGCTTCCAGATGTTTATCCTCCATGGCGTCTGGATTAAGATTATTGTTTTGGTGCACTGTGTAGTATTGGCTTATGATATGACAGTGTCGCTGGTTGTGAAACTCAACTTGTCTATGTGTCAAGTACTGCAATCACCTTCATACTTCATGAGTCACCTAGTAGAAATGTTTTCTTGATCCTTGGCTGAGGAAACAAGCATTCACATGAGCCCTCAGACTCTGGAGACTACTCCTGCTAAGTGTGAGGGAAAGGTATCCTGAGCTCTGGTTGTGCTGAGCTCCTCTTGAACTGCATCATCACTCTCTGTGATGTGCAGATTCTCTGCTCCATGTTCCCAAAATTGGTCTCCAGACCTCATTTTCTGCTCCAGGGTAACTCCACCAGGGTATAACAGGAAAGTGGGTCTGAAACTCTAATTTGGAAATTGTCCTGCTGGTTGGGCTTTGCTGAGATTCTGTAACACAGCAGCACTCTGGCCCGCACAGTGCTGCTGGTAGAGCTGGCTGCTGCCTACTCAAGGCTCAGGTAGGCACCTGAGCTGCCTTCCTGCACGGCCAAAGCCATCTCAGTGCTACAGTGAAGGCCAGAGGTGCCACACAGCTGGAACCTGCAGGACTTGCTGGAGGGCAGCACCCTGAGCTGGCAGTGTCTCGAGTGGGGCAGATGCAGCCAGGCTGATACCACCAACCTCTGGACCCAGAGGGTGACTTTCTGCTCCCATGAGGGCTTGGAGGTGCTCTCACATTTAGGCATTGTTCAGATGGCACCACTGACCTTCCTCTGACAATTTGGCTGCTGCCTGGGCACAGTTCCATAACAGAAACACAAAGGGAAGATTCCCCCAGTGTCAGAAACTCTGTTGGGAGGGTGTGCACCACGTGCTCATGGCCATGGACCACAGCACTCTGACAGCACTGTCTGTGCCACATGGACCTGCAATGCTCATCTCTACCCAATGCTCTCTGCACTGTGCTGTGAGTTGTGGACATGTCTGAAATGACCTGCAAAACTGACACCAGCACAGCCAACTGCACGGTCCAGCATGGCCAACAGCATTGACTGGAATGGTCAGTGACATCCCAACATCTGGATGGGTGCCTGAGTGGCCACAGTACTCATCCTCAGCCACAACAAGGAGACTGGACAGAGAAATGTTGTCTAGTGTCTGCATCCAGACTCTGAACTACGAGGACACATATGATATCACACTGTACACACACTTCAGCGTGGTGTGAAGCTCTGGACAAACCCCAAAATCAAACAAATAGTCTCAGTTGATCTTCTCCCTTCAGACAGTAGGATTGTCAACCATGCTGCTAAATCTCTTTTCTGTTGCAAAAACCAGCCACTTTACTTTTTTAAGATGAAAATTCCTCTCAGTACTTGTGAAAAAAAAAACCCAACAAAACAACAACAACAAAAAAACCAAACCAAATCCACCAACCAAACCAAAAATATTCCATCCTGAATACTCAGAACAGAAATAAATTTTTCGTGATTGAGCAGATATAGCACAGCAGATATAGCACACATTAAAAGGATGATTAATTCACACACTTTATACTTACAAGTTATTTTTGAAAGAGCATGAGCAATATATGCCTGGAAATTCCCAATTAGATTCAAGAGCATGTTGGAGTGAGCAAGCCCACGCCCACAGGAGCAGATGTTTGTTTGCACTATCACAGTGTCTTGTATCACCTACACATCTGATTTCAGAGATCAGAGGGGTGGTTAAATGGCTCTGCAGTATTCAAAGTGACCGTAGCATTCATTTTACCATTGCACTTCTCCAAATAAACAGCTCTTGAAGAAAATTTCAGAACAAAATGCCAATGAGAGAGAGAGAGATGGAAGAAAATTCTCACCCTGTTTCCTGAGTGGAGGTTTCTGTGCTGATATTTTTCTTGGGAATATAAAAAAAGGTCAGGGGGAAGTGTAGGGGAAAATGGAGAAGAAAAATATGTTTAACATGGTGTCAGCCACCTGATGGTTTGTAATTACTTCTGTAGGCTTTAGTAGGTTGGAGATGGTCTCTGATGCAATTCCCTAGTCTTGCTGGCATCCTGGCATCCAGCTCCCCTTCTGGATTTTGGGGCACTTTTGTGTCTGCTCCTCTATCCATGTGCCACTTCTTCTCTTGCCTTGCCTTGCCTTGCCTTCCCTCCTTAAACTGATGAAATTTAAGAGATGTTGTGTCAGCATCTTGGTGGTTTTTCAGGTTGTTTTCAGGTTGAACCATCCAAGTCCCAGGGCAATGGATGTTCCCAGACAGGCAGCCTGGTATCTCATTTATCTTTTCCATGCACATCAGGTGCTCGTGTGCCCACACCATGGTGTGCATCTCTCTGGGTGCCTCACTGGCTGCAGATCCAGGGCAGGTGATGGTCCTTGGAAAGATGGGAGAGGCTGTCATTTCTCCTTTCTATCTCTTCTTTTGGCTTGCACAAACAATGGAAAAGGACTAAGCACAACCAAACACAGAGCTGCAAAGCAGAATTTTCTCACTGTTGTGCAAAGTAATGAAACTCCAAATCTATTCATGCATGAAGTTCCATCAGCATTTCTAGGACCAGTATGCCAGCTCTTACTTTGGAAAGAAGGTCAAAAATCATAGAACTGTTTCAGCTGAATAAACAATGACATCTGTTCTGGTTTTATAAATGCTAAGAATATGTTAAGGAGAAATCCCAATTTTTTTTTAATATGTACTCTGACAGAGTCCCATAATTCCTTTTAGGAGAATGTCAAGTTAAGAGATAAAACACTAAGACAGCATGATTCATCAACTTAGTCTTTACAAGGAACAGAATTGTTATTTCTCTTTTATTCAGAGAGAAATTGGAGGAACAGGGAGGTGCCATGATTTTGCAGGGACCATGCAGCCAGACAGATAAATCTCAGAACTCAGGGGACAAGCCATGTTTTATTGGGACACTGAGTTAACTTAAAAAACCAGTTTCAGTCCTCATATCCATTGGAAGCCAGTTTTCAAGAATTGAAATAACTTAGGTAGCTCTTAATTTTTTCCACTGGAGCAAATTGGTTTTGCCCCCCTGAAGGGAGGACAAGGTGGCTGTTTACTGACAAGCAACAATCACCACCATGCAGAGCTTTGAAATCCCAATATATTGCTGCTGTTTGGTGGACATCTGTTGACTTTTGCTTGGTATCAGAATTTTGCTGATACCAAGCAAAAGTCAATAGATGTCCACCAAACAGCAGCAATATATTCAACTTTGGGGGGAAAACCCCAGCAAACAGCAAACATTTGTACCTAGTGAAACCTAATTTCTAGGATTTCCTTCAAAATCCTCTTCAAACTATACTGAGGGCAGCGATAAAATAATGTAGATATGTCAAGCCCCATATCTGATCATGTTGACATCATTTTGGTTAAAATGTGGCCTTAGATTTGAATTCCCTCTCCAAAATCATAAAACCATAGAATTAAAGAAGCATTGAAACATTGAATCATAGAATCATAGAGTCATAAAATCATAGAATCATAGAATGGTTTGGGTGGGAAGGGACTTCAAAGACCATATAGTTTCATTCTGCCTGCCACTGGCAGGAACATCTTCCACTAGCCCAGGCTGGTCAAAGCCCTGTCCAACCTGACCTTCAGCATTACCAGAGAAGGAATACCTTTCCATACCTCCTCTGGAAACCTGTGCCAGTTGACTCACAGGGAAGAATTTCTTCAAAAGTGTATATTTCTTAAACCAAGTTTTTATCTAAAAACAGGAAAATCCCTTTTGACAGCAACCCTGCCTGGTTTTTCCTTGTGTGGCTCCAGGGGTTGCCCACATGCATGGGTTCATGCCCTGAGAAGAGTACAGAGACTTTCAGAAGGCAGCAGCAAGGGTGCCAGCATGTTTTTGGGAATGTGTGGCCCCTCACCTGCCAGTGGTAACCCCATGTAGAGCCCAGGTCTGCTGATGGATGCAGCAAAGGGCCAGGGCAGTACTGGGGCAAAGGTCTCTGTTCAAGCACTTGGGTTGTTGTGAACCCATTTTTACCTGCTGCACTCCTGTGACATACAGAAGTGCTTGATCCTGGCCTTTTCTTTTTTAATTTAAGGATCTGTTGTGCTCTGTCAGGGCAGTGCTGGTTCTGCCCTGTATTTCTCTTTCCTTTGATCTGAAATAGATGCAAATCAAGACTGCTCTCTGCCTCCTTGTCTGCTCTGCTAATAAGGGGGCTGGAGAACAAAGCACAAGCAGGAAGGATGAGAAGAAAAAAAATTGCATTAGAAAAAGCAGAAGCCCTAAAGGCAAGTTTGTCAAAATACTTGTTGGAGTGCTTCAATTTAAACAATACACGAAAGGCAGTGGCCCGAATCCTCCCAGCTGAAGCCCTAGGGAGACCAAGGGAAGTGCCACAGCTGCTGCTGCTCTATGCTACTGAGCAGACCACAAGATGTTCTTGTTTCAAGTTATCTTTAGGTATGGAAACCTCTGCTTCTCTCTGATACTCAGCATTGCTGCACCAGGAGGGCTGTCAGAAGAAATTCAGTTTCTGGGCTCCCTTTTGCTGTGACCTTATCATCTACTGCTCTGAGCTCTGCTCAACATTTTCATCAAAACCTTATTCTCCAGACTGTCTTGATGATTTTTTTAAGCACTGATGCCACTCATAAAATTTCAGAAAAGTAAGATAATTAGTGCTGCTTGTAAGTAACTTTTAGGGAAAATCAGCTGCTCTGCATTCAGCGTATGCTCAAGCAGTGTTCTTCAAGTGCTTGAAATTTCATTTCCAGCTTCCTGTGGATGAACAGGTCACATCTAAACTCTGTCATAACTGAAGTGGCACCAGAAAATTATAGATACCAGAAACCTGAAGACTGTGTTAAATATGGAAGACTAAAATTAATACTGAAGAAAATAGAGAAGGTAAAGTGAGATTTATTTTTAGAGCATCGTGGTAGTGGAGGGTACCTTCTGTCACTGCTTTTGGGAGGTGTGTTTACCAGAAATTTTGGTGTTAGCTCTGATCTCAATTGTCATCTGCCACTGCTAAAGAGTTTGCATTTGTTCTCCTACCCCTATTTCTACAGGTAAATAGCACTTCTGAGTCCTTCTGGTTTCCAAGCTGGTTGATTGCTTTTTGAGAGGAAAGGTGTGTGTGGATGAAGGAATCAGCCAGTGGTGGGCACCATCCACAGCACATGGGGTCACTGCCAACATCTCCACTGTCCCTTGGGCACCAGTGGCCTGGCAGATCCTTAACTTTACCTGCTGGATTCATAAACATTGTCTCATTCTTCTCAAATATTTCAGTAGGCCCATGCTCCTCCATGCATGCTTGAAAATTATAGAAGGAATTAAAAATAATGTTCCCAACACGAAGGTAAGAGTGAAATGACCAAACTAAGCAAGATGTCAGATTAATAATATTAATTTATTTTTCAATGAGGCCCAATTCCTTTGAAATCAGTTGCAAGCTTGAAGAAAGAGATTTCTGTCTCTATACTGAGTTTCCTGCCTAATTGCTGCAGCTAACCCATTTCAGGCAGCCTACCTTTCCCCTGCTTGCTCCCCTTGAGAGAAGCAACAGCTTCTTCTTATGAAGAAGCATTTCTCTTGATCTCTGTAATGCCTCTCATCCTAATTGCAGCTATCTCATTTAAAACGTCTCCTTATCTTACCAATTAGAAATCAGCCCCAGGGTTTGATTCCTGTCCTCTCAGCTCCCCAGCAGGGAGCTGGAGGTTTGCAATCAAGCTTGAGCCTTGTTCCCTGTCTCCTGAGCTGACAGGCTGGTTCAGAGGGACTGAGAAGGGCAGGAGATATTATTTGTGTAAGATCCCTATCAGCAAACCCAAGACACAACCCGCAGATACCCACCTGCCAGCACTACAGCTGACAGGCTGTGCCATAATAGCTGCTCACTGTGACAGTGCTCTCTAATTAAGAAAAAAAGGAAAAGGCAAGAATAAAAAAAGGAAAAAAGAAAATAGAAGGGAAGCTTTCTGCATACTAAACACCCTCCACTTCTTAGTGTGGATGTGCAGATGTGTTTCCAGTTGTTTGTCAGAGACAGGGAGTAAAAGTGTTGCCAGATGTGGCCATGGGAGCAGAACCATTCTGAAGTCACTGGTGATGGCTAACAGTGTTGGGCATACGTGATAGAGGTTGGGTGAGACAGAGATATCTCTAGAGATAGAGACTGCTTTCCAGGGGCTGGAAAAAGCTTGGATGTCCTGCCTCCAAGGGCTGGGAGGACAGAGCATATTCCTTGGGCACTCCTCAAGAGACTACCCTTCCATTTCAGTCCAGAATTGCCTTTTTTCTGCCTCCCATATTTCCCCATGGGGTCTGACTCAACAGGCCAGTTGTCTCACTGCAAGTCTGAATAATTTCTTTTTCTGAAAAGAAAACCAACCCAGATCTATTTATTTGAAACATACACGCAAGTGCAGGATTAACATATAACCCCCACTGACTGCCAAGAAAGAGAAAAAAAGCCCCCAACATTTAAAATCAGTCTTTTTGACTGATGGGAGAACAGTGCTTAGTATTCAGGACATTGCATCTGAATACATTGAGTAAATTACATGTGCCAAACTATTCATGCTTCGCCTGACTACAAGATTTACTCACACAACCAGCCAGAGAAACGACACAATAAGAAACCTTCAGCATATTTCCAGAATACAGATATCCTGGCTGAGGATCCAGCCTGACAGGATGGTTTGTGTGCCAGGACAGGAGGGATCCACTTCTGCTGTAGGTACTCATGTAGGGAATCCAAAATCTGGTATCCCAGGCAGATCTGGTGTTTCATGCCTATATGACCCAGGCAACCCTTCTCTCTGCATACAGAAACATCATTTTTTCTTTTATCCCACCTGGGGTTCTTTCTTGCTTGAACAGACCTGAGATGATTAAGCTGGATGTGTCAGTACGTCTGAGGGCTTGTACCATTTTCCACAGAGCTGGAGGAGGGAAGCTCTGCCAGTTGGATGCATGTACAATCTTCCATGAGGGCACTTCAGGGCCACATTCAGGGAAATAAAATACACCATGTAGTAGCTGCTAAAGGGAGGTAAGAAAAAACAGTGTTTCCAAGTAGCTTCTACAAAAAACAGATGGAGAAACCCTTCCTGGAGAGTTTGGTTGCATTTCTGTTTCTATCTCACTCTCTGAAGGATTTTTTCCAGCTCACAGCCATGTGGGAACACTGATGGATATGCTGTCTCTGGTAAGTATCTGACACAAGCCACCCCAAACAGAGACTGCAGCTCACTTTGAAGTGTAAAACTTCTTTAAACTGAAATGAAACTGAATGAGGGACAGGATCTCCACCCTCTGGTTGTGGGAGATGATAACCTGAAGCAGCTTTTACACACACATTGCCTGCCGGAGGTAATGTGGGAGAGGTGGATACACCAGAAACCCCATGGAGGTGGCAGCTGTTTTCATAACCCATGTTGCACATGCTCTATTAAACTACATTTTCCCTTCTGTAACATTACTCCTGTAGTGTAGCTTTGGAGAAAACTGAAAACCTAGATGTGAAGACAAACTGAGCGAGACTGAACCAGGCTGGCCAGCCAAGTCCCAGCCTCTATCTGCCATTTGAGCTTGTTGTCTCCTGCCACCTATCCAGCATGTTCCAGGGTGCTCCAGAGGAGCCCACCATGAGCAGGTAGCTGCAAAATGGATGCCAGTGAGATCAAAAGAGCAAGCAAATGGGCTATTCAGTATTTTCTGGTTCAGAGGGAAGGTCCAGAGACAGCTGGTCACAGCAAAGGGTGGGCGAAACATCACGTCTTGGCTATAAAATGTGGGGAGGACTTAAGAGGAAAGCATTGGGTGTGTGGTGTGGCCCACAGGGCCCATCATCTCACCACATGAAATATACAGAAAGAATAGTGAGAAAGGGCTGGTGAAGGCAGCTTGGAAATGGGGATAAATAATCCTGGAGAGTGGAGAGCAGAGAAGGGTTTGTGTCACAGCAGATGGCAAGTCTGGTTATGGCTGAGAGAGCTGGGGTTTTTGGAGAAGAAAAGGAGAAGAAAAGGCTCTCAGAAGATCTTAGAGCCCCTTCCAGTGCCTAAAGGAGCTCCAAGAGAGCTGGAGTGGGACTTTTGACAAGGTCCTGGAGTGAAAGGACAAGGAAGAATGGCTTTAAACTGACAGAAGAGAGGGTTAGAAAATCTTGACTGTAGGAGTAATGAAACACTGGAACAGGTTTTCCATAGAAGCTGTGGCTGCCCTGTCCCTGGAAGTGTTCAAAGCCAGGCTGGATGAGGCTTGGAGCAACCTGGTCTAGTGGAAGATGTCCCTTGCCCATGGCAGAGGTTGGACTGGATGGTCTTTGGTGTCCCTTCCAACCCAAACCGTGCTGTGATGCCATGATTCTTTAATCTGCATCTTTGTTTTGCCTCAGGCAAGTGAGGACATTAGGTCCAGCCTCAGATGATGGGTGAGAAAAGTAAGAATCTTATTTCTATACATACACTCTGCACACCACAATTTTGTATTTATTGGAGCATGATTTTCGTGAGATGTGCCACCCTGCAGGGAAGCAAAGACTAAAGCTGAGATCATTAATCCTTAATACTAAGTAGATGCAGCTTGTTATTTTTCATTTCACCATGCAATTATCTCTGCCATGAAGCATTCTCAGAAATTCTGGGCTGCTATTCCTCTGCACATCCAACCTGAAAAAATTGCGGAAAAGGGGGCAGAGGCCAATAACGTGGTGCTGGGAGCGTTGCTCACTCCTTTGTGGGGCAAAAGCTCAGCCACAGACATTTTATTCAGAAGCCTCCTTCATGTCTGTGTCAGTGAGAACACACTGACAACAGCTCTGAAATTAACTGCAGATTGGAGCAATTAATCTGAATTTAAATACAATGTGTTCAAGGATTTCATAGGCAATTAATGATCCTAAATCTAATCTTCCCAAATGAAGTCCTAGCAAATTCCTCCAGGATGCTCAGCCACAACCTCCCATTGCTGGGTCCAGGACTGCAGCACCCAGGTTTAACTCTGTTGGTCCTTGTACAGACTTATTTGCTCACGGATTCATCATACCCACCCCAGGAACTCTCCTGAATCATATGACAATATACACAGAGATACCCTCCCCCCTATCATCTTCTTAATTGCTGTATTCAAAGCAGTCACTCAGCTCAAAGTTAAGATGCTTTGTGCAGAATTTTTTATTAAAATCTGAGTCTTGAAAGAGGGTGACAGTTCCACCCTGGAGGATGGATCCCCCACTGAACAGACACAACGCAGGCAACTTGCCCTGTCTGCTTGTGGAAGCGTGAAGACAGGTTCACACTTGCTGGGAAGTGACAGTGACTCGACTGGGAGGGTGAACAGCCCTTGTGCCATCAACTAGTAACCAACTAAAATTGTCTCCAGCCACAAAGGTTTTGCTAAATTACCACAGGGCTCTGCAGGAGATCAGTGAACAGGTTAGGAAAAATAAGTCTCTGCTCATCCCAGGCCAGGAATGATGGAGGGAGCTCTGCTAGCACTGGCAGCCACAGCAGGACAAGAGGATGGATGAGGCAGCAGTCACTGGTGGGTGCAGGGGTGGCAAGGTCTCTGGGTGGGGGTTGGGGAACAGACAGTAAACGAGAGGGGTGTTGTTATGCTATTATGCCTCCCTGGAATAATGTTAGGATCCTACTTCTGAAACAGTGTTAGGATTTGCTTATCAAAAGATGGCTTTGCCAGAATTAATTTCTCTGCCAGAAAAAAGACCATATGCCAAAGCCAATAATATGGATTTTATTTAATAGTAAATGTGAGGTAGAAAAAGGGATAGAGTGGGAGAGAAAGAGAGAGAGAGAGAGAGAAAGATTAAGTAGATTGTCACCACTCCACATTGTCCTGTGGTGTCGTGCTTGTCCCTCTTCCTCTACTCAGTGGAGGGGCTCTCTGAGTGCACTTCTGGAGGTACCACTTTTATACAGTCCAAGTCCAAAATACCCACAAGCCATATGACCTGCTCCCACAGCTTGGGATGGAATATGTGCAAACCGTTGCTTCCTTTTCCACAGTTTGCCATGGTGGGAAGTTTTGCCTGGATAAGTTACCCAGACCTGCCTTACCAGGCCTGGCATCTTCCTCTTGTTCCCTCCCTGCTTTTCCCACAGGCTGCTTGGTGGAATCTTGTCCAGTGTCTTGTTCTAATTCCAAGCCTTTCACCTCCATGTAGGCCTGACAATAATGCCTTCCTGCTTGCCATCTGTGCCTGTTGTGGCAGCTCATCTCGCAGGAACGTCCTCCTCTGACAGTGCTTTGAGAAAAATTGATGGCATGCTCTATGTCCTGGCAGCTGCAGACAGGGATCCAAAGCCTGGGAGGACCTGTCAGATTGTGGGTGACTGTGAAGCCACTGGCTTTGCTGCCCAGCTGTTCCTCTCACTCTCCAGAACACAAATCATCTCCTGATGCAGATATTCTCTGTCTTGCCTTGTCCAGACATCAAGTTACCAAAGAAAACACAAAGCAGTTTTCATTCTTCATATCCATTGGAAATCAATTTTCAAAATAGCTTAGTTATTTGAAATATCTTACTTAGCATGTTCGTGATTTTTCCACTGGAGCAAGTTGTTTTTGCCCCCCTGAAGAGAGGAGAAGGTGGCTGTTTATTGACAAGCAATAATCACCACCCTTCAGAGGCTTTGAAATTCCAAGCTCTACAGAGCACTTTGCTGATACCAAGTCCCACCTCTGCCTGTGATCATGCTTGCATCATTTTGGTTTAAAGGTGCCCTTAGGTTTTAATTTCTCCACCAAAATCATAGAATCTCATAGAATGGAAGATGTATTGAAGCATTGAGTCAGACACATAGATTCACAAAAACATAAAATCATAGAATAGAATAGTTTGGGTTGGAAGGGACCTTAAAGACCATCCAGTTCCACTCTGTCTGCCACTGGCAGGGACATCTTCCCCTAGACCAGGCTGGTCAAAGCCCTGTTCAATCTGGCCTGCAGCATTTCTAGAGATGGGGTACACACAGCTCCTCTGAAAACCTGTCAGTGCATCACCACTCTCACTGTAGAAAACTTTTTGCTTTTCCCCAGTCTGAATCCTTGGGGTTCTTTTATCCCAGGATGTGTTAGAAGTGCAGCTAGGACAGCAGAGTTTCACTGACGGCCCCACCTTGCACCCATCCCTCCCTTAGCACATCCTGCTCCCAGAGAGGATGCACAGAGCTGCCATTAACTAAGGGGAAACCTCTTTTCGCAACATCCCTCTGCTTGCCCTGCCACACTGAAAACATCAGGGAAGGAAATCTGGTGCTGCATGACTCAGGGGTGATCTGTCAGGCATGCAGGTCCACCCCTGCCAGCCCCTCTCACCCAGGCTGCTTGCTGCAGGCTGCTGCATGACGTCCCCGCGAGCCTGCGTGTCACCATCGTGATATAATCTCCTTCCGCAGAAATTTAATTAGCACACTGAAAGAGCTGACCTTTCTCAAGATTTTATTTTTCCCCACTATTCTAAAAATATCCCACTGAATATGTCAATAGTATCCTTCATTGTGCAAAGCACTCTGATAGCCTGTTGTAAGGGGAAATGAATTTTAAAATGATGGTTTTGCAGAGGATGAGAGAAAGAAGCTTTTAAATACCCTTTAAAACAGGCAGCATTATTTGGAATTAAAATTATTACAATTGTGTTATGCAAAAAAAAACCCGACAAAAAACCAACAAAAAACCAAACCAAACCAAACCAAACCAAACCAAAAACAAACAAAAACCCCACCCCCCCAAAAAAAACCCAAACAAAAAAAACACCCCACCAAAACAAAACAAGCAAAACCCCAAAACCAAATAAACAAAATAGAACAAAACAAAACCCATAAAAAACAGCACACCATCTTTATCATGGTACATTTTACAGCAGAACTAGTAATCAATATTGCAAGGCATTTTATGAAAGAACTTTATTTCTTAATCCATCACTCAAATGGGCTGGGAAAATTAAACTGGTTTTCCAAAACCCATCCCACAGGCTGTCCATCATTTTGCAAGTTCTGTCCACCAGGGGAGAAATTTGTTTCTTTATCAGTTATTAATGTTGCATTTGCCTTCACTGAAAGAGCACCAGCTGATGCTGTTCCATGTGCTAAGGGCTTATATGTATACATGTATGTATAAAATGAAACTTAGATTGTTTTAGAGCATGGGCTACCTACGTGCAGTTTGCTGGTAATCACACTGCCTCACGACCAGTGATAATTTCCTGTTGGAAATCTTGGTCTTCAAAGCTGTCAAGATAAGTGAAATATTCTGTATTTACAGATTTGTTACATTTATTATATCTGTTTATACAATAAAAAAACCATCTATCCCCTTCAGTTGCCCCTTTTGTACTATCTTCTTGTGAAAGAAAGTCGCAGCTGGGGTGCTCCAGCTGGGCCAGGACCCTCTTCTGCCACCACAGCAGCAGTGGGAAGTTCATTCTGAGCTCACAAAGCTCAAATCTTCATCTCTTTGACACTAAGTAAACAGCTCTCCTACAAAGTAAACACACATTTCAAATGGGGAAAATGCTTTTTCTTATGTATTTATGGGAATATTATTTATGTATTAGGCAGTGCTAGTCTTAAGACACAAAACTTGGCTCAGAAAAGTTAGCAAATTTTACAGGTGAAATAAGCCAAGATTTTCTCTTGATAGGAAAGATAGGAAAAGAAAGTAGATCCATACTTTCAGGATTATAACTTTTGGCGGAGTGAAAAAATAGTGAACATCAAAAGTCTGTGACATGCCAGTGTTGCTGGAGTGACTTAAACCAGCTTCACCTTAGCATCATAAAACTGGCATTGAGCACAACAGCCTTCTCATTTGCTGGCATATATTTATGATGTCTTTTTTTAGCTCTTTTGGCATTGCTCAGGGAATAAAACAGCAGTATCTTGACTTTATATCTTATTTTACTGTTTCTTCTTGCAGAAGTTTGAAAGCTTGAATGCCTGTGAGATAGAGAAAAAGTGCTCTTTATCCAGGGCAATACAGGCAATTTCCATCTCTTGGACAACACCAAGGCCATAGGCAGCAGGTGGGGAAGGGATGTCACCAGGATCCTTTGGGGATGCTTTCCCTTACCAGCCTCAGGCCATGCAGGACCAAAGACACAACTCAAAACCCACCTTCTTCTTAGAGTTCGAGCTTCTCTGAGCCAAGAGGAGTTTTACAAATAGGCTGCACACTGTCTGCCTGCCTGGCCCTGCTGTCAGCACTCATCCATTGTGCTGGCAGAGCCTCTCAGGTTTTACTGATCCACCCTCAAACTTGCCATCCTCCTGGCTGGTAAAACAGCTCAGGCAATTTAGCTTGCTGTTGTTGTTGCTGTTGTTGTGGCCTCTCTGCCCCCTGAAATATTACAAATGTTTGTATTTTCATTGCACCCAAAAAAGGACAACTCTCTTCTGATTTTTGTGGCCATTCCAAGGTTACACAGCAGCCCACAGCAAAGTCGTGCAGCAGCAGTACCCAGAGTGTCATGGTGATATTACAGCATAAAACTGAATCAGGATTTTAGCAGATATAAAAACAAATGAAGGATTGGTTTGAATATGAAGGATTAATCCATCCTAAAGGATTTGCACTTCTCTTTATGCAGCACCTGAGATGTTATAGACATGAAGACACACTATTTGTAATAATGCCATGTTCATGAAACACTAGTATATGCAAAACTGCAGCACAGTTTTTGATCTGTTTTGGAGGCGATAATAGGGAAGAATCTGTTTCTGAAGGCAATCACATTTTTCTAGGTTGACTGATAACCTTCTTAGTGACTCAGTGGGGCTGTAAAAAAAATGCCTGCTCCTTCCACATGAAGGCAGGAACATCCCTATGTTCAACCCTCCCCTCACACTGAGCAGCACTTGGCAGATCCCCAGCAGATGGGTTAAACTCTCCAGCACCTCTTGGTGCAGGGAAAACAATAGCAGGACCAACAAAAACCCAAAAAGGGTATCAAAAGGGTGTTTTTCATTAAATTGTGAATGCTCATTTAGTGTGCAGCTCTGCAAAATCAAGACACTGTTAATTTAAAATTAAAATGGGAACTGATGTAGAATTTACCCTTCAGTGCTTTCCCTGAGGATTGATAGCATCCTGCAGGCTTGAAAGATCTGCAAAAGCAATTCATAACAATAACTGTCATGCATGTCAGACATCACTTTCGGGTGGTGCAGCAACTCAAAATGTAGCCCAGCCAAAACCAGAAATATATGGTTACTCTAGCAAGGTACACCTGACCATTTTTCTCCTGGGCTGTTGCTCAAACTTCTGTTTGAAGGCAGAATTTAATACCAGGGTATGTAAAGTAGAGAAAAACCTTCATATGCAGAGAGAGTGTCAAGTAATGAGGATAAGTCAAGGAGACTGATGCAATGATGATTGGTCGTTTTTTCATACATCCTTTGCATAGCCATTTTTCAATAAAATATCTATTGGTTTATGGACTGGAAACTTTCACAAACTCTGGGGAAGAAAAAAGATAGCTAAACCCATCTCAAAGTCATCTTCAAGAACATTTAAAGAATTCACAAGAGGCATCATTGAGGGGGCAGAGCTTGCTGTCCCTGCTTTGGTGGCTGATGTCCTGCAGGAGCCACTGACCAGCTGCCATTTGTAGACATGTTTGGTCATTTTTTTTGCTGTGTTTTTTGTTTTGGTTTGGTTTGGTTTGGGTTTGGTCAGTTGGTTTTGTTTTGTTTTGGGTTTGGTCGGTTGGTTTTGCTTGTTTGCTTTTCAAAAAGGTTCTTACTGACTTTTAAATGAATAGTAAATAAATTTTCCACACAGTATCATAGACAGCTCAGCCATCTCTGTATGTGGCTCAAGTGAACGTGGGTTATAACCTTCTCACACAGAGGATGGGATGGGGTGGGATGGGAAACCTCATGCACAGTTCACTTCAGGAAAATGTCTTTTCACCAATTTTTCCTGCAGGATCTTCATAGCATGTCAGTGCATCTGCTCTTATTTAATCAGCTAAACTCAAAAGATTGAACTAATGCTTGGTATTGTCTCAGAGTCATCCTGAAATTAACCATTTATGGTAAATTCGCTGTAGGCCACCAAACCAGTGAAGACAAATTTCAGAAAAATGTGAGCATAAACACAAGTCTGTTAAATTGTGCCAGAAGGGCACAGCAATGGCTCTACCTTGCATAAAGGGTTCAACAATAAGTCAGTTATTTTGGAGTGTGATCACACTGTTTATTTCTTATTTCCATCCACCATATCATGGCTAAAACTCTTGAAAGATGAGAGAAATTACTCCTATTGCTTTTACCATTGTTTTACTGCTTTTTTTTTTATTATAGAGTAGACCAGTTGTGCTTATTTTCTCACACATACCCTTGTTGATGGCGTAAGAGATACTTTTTTCATTCCACAGGATTTTTTAAAATCCTTAGGTGATTTTATTAACACAAAGAACCCTATTCCACCGTGACGCCAGAGCTCCTTTGTCTCTCATCTCTTATTAAGAAACAATGAGTCACTTTCTGACTCTTCCCTGGCACTTATGCCTGCAAAATAATGTGAATTAAATATTTATGAAGACTTCTGCATAGTCACAAAGTTACTGTGAAGATCAAACACATTGGAGAAAGTGTGGTGAGTGCACTCCAATGCTGTGATTGTGTAATTATCAGGTAGTCTTATTGTAAAAGTGTTATTTATAAAAAAGCAAAGAGTTTTAATTCCCCATGTCCAAGGAAATGGTCAGTAATTCAATCAGATGGTCACTGCATTCCCTGCCTTCCCAAAAACTCCAAAATCAAGACATATTCTCTCTCTCATGATGTGTAATAAAGAATGGTTTTCTCATAAACCTTTTATTAATGGCCAACAATTAAATATCAGGAAGTTATGTTTGATTTTATTCTGGAAAAAGCTGTCTGTGAATGCTGCTCTCTCAAGAAGGCTGATGATACTTTCACAAGGATGCTTTCACAACAAATCCTCTTGGCCCAGAACTGCATATATTCTATATTAGGGAGTTTTGTTTCCTTATTTCCCCTTCTCTGTTTTTGGGTTTCTTTTTGGTGCAGGGAGGATTTTGCTTTGTAGGCCTTATTTGCTAAAGAGCTGAAAAATTCATTGACCAAGTGAAGATTATGTTTTCTTTTGCCATTTTACTTTATTATAATCTGCTCATGAGTTCCAGGATCTTTGCAGAAATGCTTTATCATCCTGATGCATTACACCAGCTTTCCCTGCCAGTATGGATACTAAATGCATCCTGTACTTAATTTTAGGATTATTTGTGTGCAATGGCTTTTTCTCTTCCTAATAATCCTTTCTTAATTTTAACACAAACTACAGAGACTTGTACTTTGTATGAGATTGGAGCCCATCCAAGATGTTCTGAGACCACAATTAAGGGGGTTTTATCAACTATTTTGAACCTCTTCCCCTCCCTCCCACCTTGAAAAAAATAAAAAAGCATCCAAGGTAATTTCATTTTTCCATTTCTGTTAATTTCTGTGCACTCTGGAGAAAAGCGAAGAGTTAAAGGCAAGTTACACTTGAACAAGGAGCATTTTTGCTATATACAGACTTCAAGTTAAGATGTTTTAGAGCAGTTCCCATTTTTGTCTTCAGTTTAATACAACCTTGGTACAAGATTTTATTAGAGTAAATCTAAATATCTTCATTCTGCTGTTGGACAGAAATTCAGTTACACCCGACTAGCATAAGGTTGATTGATGAGCAGGAAACAAAATAAGAAAATTGATCTTACTGTGGATACCCAATAACTGACATAGGATTGACTCTCTTGCCCTAATCAACATAATCAGGGGTCTTCACCAGATTATGCAGAATGCAAGGAGTGCAAATAGCACATTAAAATTATTTAGGAGGTACATATAGAGAATTAAATTTTCTTTAACTGCCCTCATACTATGAATCTTTACCTCCACAGATGTACACTTGGAGTCATGAAAGGTCACCACCAATGCTTTGTTACCATGATTGCTCTTTGGGAGCTTTGGAGGAGTCTAAAAGTCTCTACTACATGGCCCACCAGGAAGGCTGTCTGTCCTCACTCTTAAAAGCAATAAAAAGGTTGATGTCACTCTGTCCAACCAGGAACTATTTTTATAAGAAATCTATTTTATCTAATTAAAGGCTGCATATACCCTTGGAATAAAGGGATCTCTTTCTCCTTTCCCGTGATCAGAAAATAAGGACAGCAGGGATATGGCTGTGGCTCCTCTCTGGACATTGATATTTAGGCTGTTGATGTGTCTTAAATCTTGTGCATGTGTAAAGAAGGGCAACAAGGCTGTAGTAGGGCTTGGAGTACAAGTCTGGTGAGGAGTGGCCAAGGGAGATGAGCTTGTTTAGCCTGGAGAAAATGAGGCTCAGTGGGGATCTTACTACCCTCTGAAAAAAGGTTGTAGCAAGAGGAAAGTTGGTTGCTTCTCACAGGTAGGTGAGCAACAGGATGAGGAAATGGCCTCAAGTGGCACCAGAGGAGGTTTAAATAGGATATTAGGAAAAAAATCTGCACCAAAAGGGTTGTTAGGTGTTGGCACAGGGAACTGGTGCAGTTGCCATCCCGGGGAAGAATTTAAAAGATGTGTAGAAGTGGCACTTGAGGACTTGGTTTAGTGGTGGCCTTAGTAGTGCTGGGAGTGGGCTTGATGATCTTAAAGCTCTGCTCAACCGGAATGATTCTGTGCCTCTGTGACTTACTGACACAAGGGCAAAGGCTGTGCTTCAGTATAGGGCCTTTATTAACCAGATTATCCATAGTGGGTTTGTTTCTCCCAAAGTGAAAGGAACTGCTGTTCCTCCAGCATGGGGATCAACAGAATAGCCCGGTGTTGCAGTTGGCCATGTGTGCCTATTCAGGAAGTGTGTGGGATGAAGATGAAGACAGAGGGAAAAATTGGCTGCTAGTCCTAAGGAAAATCTTTAGAATCCCTGCACTGACACTTGTGTTCACTGTCCTTAATATTAATAGAGGGGACATACATGGTTACCTTGACTAATATAGAGGGCTAGATGGATAAGATAGCTTCTCTATAAATATTAATTAGAGCAGGTTTTCTAACTCCCATGAAGACCCCAGGTAAAATGCAGGCAGGAGGACACCAACACTGCTCTCAAACAAGTATCAAGGATAGGAACATTTTGGCTTGCTAATCATGCCTATTGCTTTCCCAATACTACATCAATAAAACTCCCATTTGCCTGATGTAGAACATCCATTTCCTCATGGGTTGTTGCCAATTATGGTAAGAACTGATCAATGAAGTAAAATTATGGGATTCATGAAAGTTAAAAAGTCATGCATAATTTACAGGTCATGCTTAATTCCAGCCTGCTGGAAATGAGGGAGATACAAACCAACCAACTACCATGCTCTGCAGATCTTAGGAAAATCAAGCTAAATTTCTGCATTTGGTTAAGGTATAGAAAGTATTGTCCTAATGTTTTTAAAGCAATCAGGAGATACAGACACAGAAAAAGATTTATGAGTCTGATTATCTTCTTGCTTGCTGACGTAAATTAGTCTTCTGGGAAATGAAAGTTATTTCTCAACATGCCCTTAATGGTCTGAGTCAGAACTGCAGATTATCTGTCTCCTACAAAGGTTTTATAGTTAAAACAGAGGTGAGAACTTCCATTGCAAAGAACAATAGAAGTGGAAACTGAAATATTTCATGAGTGTGAGCTCATCCTCCAGTGTGTCACAAGCACTACAGCCTAGCAAACAGAGCTCTGGATGGAAATAAAGTGTTTACTTTTCCATTTGGATCAGGTCAATGGATTATTCCAGCCATTGACATTATCTCTGCAAACAAAGAATCATGCCTTGGACTGGAAGTCAGGATTTTCAAGGTAATGAAAGTTGCTGGTGCCTGAGATCATCCCTGACCCTATGTCAAGGGTATGGAATGACTAATGCACTCCCACATCCCTTGTTCTGACGAATGGAGTGATCCTCCAGGCTTTGCAGCTGGCACCAGGTCCAGCTGGTGGCCCCACTTCACAAACCCCCACAGATGACGCTTAGTGGAGGGTACCAGTTTTGGCAAGACATCACAAAGCCAGGAAAGAAGGGAGCTATGAAACCAGGACATTCTCAAGATGTTACCTTGCTGTTTCTGTTTCCTCACGCTGTAACCAGTCCATGTATAACCATGGTAAGTAGAGCTGCAGCTGCAACCACACAAACAGGTTTGTATGGCCACCTGCAAATGAGTAGAAAACCTCTATGAGGAAAACCTCTAGAATGCATTCACATATGCTTATCTCTTTGCCAGTGGGACATCTCTTCTTTTTACAAACTTCCCGGGTAGTTAGAACAGTATGTAGCCTTCTCCCGAAAAGGAGCTGCAAAGGTGGTGATCAGATGCTGAAGCAGGATGACATCTGGGAACACAGACAATTGCCAGCTGACCCTAGATGACCCTGTTTGGCTTCTCTAGAGCAATTTTTAAAATAAGAATTGGTGTCAGGGTACTTTTACAAATTTCTGTTCAATTGAAATGTCATTGATGGGCAAGATGAGACAAATTAACATCAGATTTTAAAGTTTTGGCTTAAAACCAGACAACATGACAGACCATGCTCCCACTCATTGGTGCAAAAGGGGTGGCTTGGACTTTGGTTCAAGAGATCCCCAGAGGTAAACCAGCACCCAGCATCCTCTCTTGTCTTCATGAGTAGCTCCCACATGTCCTGGTGAAGCTGTGATAGCCCCACACCAAGAGTCTGCCCTAAGCATCACTTTTACAGGGAAGGGCCAGTATGCATAGCATGAACATTCACATTAACGGAAATTCTAATGATGTTGGTGGCTAGACTTTAACAAATAATGATCACTGCTTATCAATGTTGGGTTCTCACTGCCTTCCAATGAGCCTTTTGCTATTCAGATCTTTCTCCTGCACGGCCTCTTCTCAGAAGTTAAAAGTAATAGGACAAGAGGAAAGGACCTGAAGTTGCTCCCGGGGAGTTAAGTTTGGATGTTAGGAAAAAATTCTTCGCTTCAAAGGGTTGTCAAGTGTTGAAACAGATTTCCCAGGGTGGAGTTACCATCTCTGGAGGGATTTTAAAGACATGTAGATGTGGCTTGGGGAGATATGGCTTAGTTCTGGACTTGGCAGTGCTGGGTGAGCAGTTGGACTCAACAATTTTGGAGGACTTTTCCAACCTAGTCTTAGAGGAACTTTCTGACCCAAATAGTTCTGTGATTCTCCTGTTTGTTTCCTGCCTTGCAGAGCCTGCCCTGCCAGTGGAGGCAGCAAGGCTCCTGGTCAGCTCAGAGACTCTGCACTTGCAGTGATGATGGAGGGGAATGCTTGGATTCAGCATGTGCTCACCCTGAACCAACTTGTTCTCATTTACGCGATGATCTCATGAGTTCTCTTCCTACAGCATAACACTTTATTGACTTCACCCACTGTTACGTTCATGCAAAGAAAATCTCCTTGGATTCCTAATACGCTTTTGTGCATTCAGACAGTAAGTTTTCATCTGGTCCTGGCAGAAAGTACTATGTGTTTTAACAGCCTGCTCTGTGAGGAATGGCAACAATTACAACCCACTATGCTGTTTCTCCTGATTAATTATTTATCTCCACTTATTTCTCAGGAAAAAAAAAAAAAAAAAAAAAAAGAAAGAGGTAGATGTGCTCTCTGTACCACCTATGGAGTCCCTTCAAACAGATCTCCTCCTCCTCTCTTCTGCTGAAGTTGCTGCAGAACAAACTCATGGAGGTGACCACCCCCACCACCAGATGTTTCCTGACAGTTTTCATCTGCCCTGCAAGAGGGAAATGCTTCCAGGTCACCCAAGGCTTTGCACAACAAGCCCAGTGTATCCTGTCATGGAGCTGGCTCCTGCCATGGCACTGTGTGGTGCTAGGAGAGAGAATGAGGCCCAAAAATACATATATGAATTCTAAAATAGATTTAAAAAAAAAAAAAAGTAATTTTTACTGTTTGTGCTAATGGTTTCTATTCTGGAATAATGTCTTCCTTTTCCTGTATCATTTTTCCATATCTTATATAAATTATGCTCCTCCTAATCCCCATAAAACATGTGACAAAGCTTTCACAGATTTTGATGGACTCAGAAATGGAGCAATTTTAAACAGAGGAGCACTAATTAACTCATTATTCAAATGAGGCAGAAATCCTTCCACTGCTGTTGGGGGCACAGTGATGCTCCTGGGGGAGCACTGGGGGCTGGATCTGTTGCCCCTAGGCTGGGAACACAGGGCCAGGGCTGTGGCCAAAGTGCTGGAATCCAGCCCCTTAGCCACTGCTCTTCCCACTCCTTGGACAGCCTGGGAAAAAGAGACACCTCCAGTGGCTTGTCCATGCTGCTGAGGCACAAATCAGGAAAATTAGTGGTTGTAAAACAATTCAGTCTCTTCTGGTCAGGGTCTGCAAAATATTGCAGCCCCATTTTCTCCAACAGGGAGTACAGAGAGTATATCACATCTCATGTGGAATAGGAACTTCCCTAACCTAATTTGTATGGACTTTTCTGTAAAACACTAAAAACTGTCTTTCACTACCATGCCTTGGAGGCAACATTGAGAAAACATCAGCAGAAATGCAGAAGGAATTACTGTCAGGTCCTCCTGATCTTCCTGAAAGCAATGGCGTGTGAGTTACAGGTTTCACAGAGAGAGTTTTCCTCAAGGTTTACAATGCAGCAATAAGCACTGGGTATCCTTTCCATGGCACCAGTGCAATTTGACTGTCCTCTGCCAGGCTGTGTAGATCTGTCTGAACCGTGTCTGGGAAGAGCAGGAAAGGATAGGGCTGTTCCTGAGACATTTGCCTCCTGACAGATGAGAGAGTGGGGCTGGACAAGCCTGCAGAGATATGATTGCTGCTTTGCAGAACATCATGGGAGGTTCGAGGCCATATAAATTGAACAGTCATGGAAGGGATTATGAAATAGGATTACCGGGAAGAAGCTTTTTCTACAGAGAGGGGAATAAACCTTAAATGAAAATGGACTCAAAGGAGAATTGCCAGAAGACCAGCAGAGATGACAGGCAGCGCTGTAAGGTATATCTCAATGGTGGGAAGCATGATGTTAAAATACCTCCATGAGTTTAGAAGCAAACCTTTTCACCAGGTTCAGTTGGGTCCCTTTTTAAACCATGCTTAGCCATAGTGAAAATGGGACTTAGTAAGTCGTCTCAGCATGGAGAAACTGAGTTTTGTGATACCTTCACTAAGGCTGGATGCATCCACAGCCAGCAGGAATGTCCATAATGTGTCTATATTCACAGAATCATAGACACAGGGAATCACAGAATAGTTCAGGCAAGAAAAGCTCTCTGAAATCTTCAGCTCCAACTGTTAATACAGCACAGCCAAGTCCCACCACTAAACCATGTCCCCAGGTGCCACATACACACCTTCATGAGCCTACACACAAGATGGTAGGACCAAATCCCACACCACTGCACACTGGGCTCCACCAAGTCCCTCCAATGCCCACTGAAACCCAGTAGCACTGTGTCTGCTGTCACCAGGAGGAGCCTGGCCCTCAGAATCTGACCATAAGTGGGCTGCCCTAGCACTACCAATCCTTTGTTCCAGCTGCTGAAATGCCTCTGATTTATTTTCAGAGATCTAGATGCCAGTATAATGGGAGGGAAGCAAAAAATGGTCTGCTTTTAACTGAAAAGCTGTTTTTTGCATCTAGAAAGGCTTCAGCCTGCTAGATACCAAAAAACCTTTCTGACCATCAAAAAAAAAAAAAAAAAAAGTTAGGAAAGACACAAAGCAGAGTGTCCTCTGGTGCCTAATAAATTGTGAACCCTGAAGGAAGTTTTCATTTCAAATAATACCAGTTATAACAACTTGGAAAAGTTATTCCAAGTATGGACTTACCTGCTGCCACTGGGTCTGTTTACTTCTTATACAAATAGAAAACAAAAAAGGGTTCAAAGCTCTTTAGGAAACTAGGCTAAGGATGCAAGACAGGTTTTGCTTTAGGAAAATAACACCCCAGGAAACAAACATATTTAGTAATGATGAGCATCCTGGCCAAGATTCAGCTGGTTTCCAGCATTGCTTTGGGTATTGGCTGTCTTTAAAAGGAGGCTTAAATTGTCCTTTTCACCATATGTGAATTCCCTGTGTCTTTAAAAACAGCAGGTCATGGAGCGTGGCGGCTGTGACCAGAGGTGTTGGGGTTAGAGACAGAAATAAAGCAGCCTGAATTCCTGTGAGACACTGAAAGCACAAGCAGCGTGTACCCACCCCAGAAGGGCCATGCTTCTTTTCAGATTCCTGATGAAAAAAGCCTCCAAGCTGCTGCAGCTGGATCATGATAAAGCAGAGCTGTTCCTCTCTCAGAGCCACACAAGTCTGATCCCTGTCCTGGAGCTACAGATGAATGATGTTGCCTGATTTCCAGCATTTACTGAAATACAGTGCTCTTACAGACAAAAAGGCCATCGATATGTGACAGCTGCTTCCCTTGCACAAACTTAATTTTCAGAGATTTTGTTCAAATCAGGATAAGAAACCTGATACCAGTTCTCATCATGCTGTCTTTGAAAAATAAAGAAAAATCTTTCCCACAAAACATGACATTCATAAAGCCTATATAAATTATTGCTGTGTCTCGATTCTGTGTCTGCTTTGGATTATTAACCATTCCAGGTTTTATTGTGAAGCTTTATTGATCATTAGCATCTTGCAGGGGTAACACAACTGGAAAGCAAATGAACTTCCACTGGCTCTGCAAGTGATTTGCATTTTGGAGCTATTGGGATGGTGGTACAGGATAAATTTTACCCTGAAATCTTTTCTTAGGGGTTTCCCACTGTTAATGGAACCTTCTTCTCTTTCAGCAACAAGTATTTCCCTGCAGATGTTATGCTACATTTCCTCTCTAACTTCTCATATACTCACAATATATTCTGTCATACATGAGTATCTGGAGTAATTGATGCCAAACTATAAACATTTTTCTTTATCCTGACCTGGTCCTTTGCAAATGCTCCAGACTGTTGTTGGAAGCACAGCTCAAACTATTCATGTTTTCTTAATACAAGATGTTACCCTGGAAGATTGAAGCTATTCTCTCCCTGCTGTCATTCTCTGGAAAATCGATCAATTTGCTAAGTAGAAGGAAGAATAACCTGCTCTACTCATCAGTTGTTTTTAATCAGTGGGTTCATTCATGGCTTGTTAGCAGAGCCTTGGCTGCCTCTCTGCATGCTGCCAGCCTGACACAGCATCCTCTTCCCCAACCCTTTCCTTAAATCTTCATGGGAGAGTTGTTAGTGAGAGAGACAGGCTTATCCTCATGGTTGTGTGATGAATTTCTCTGCTGCATGAAAGTCAAGGGATGTGGCTGTTTCACAGGGATGGCTACAGCCTTGGGTACAGCCAGGATGATGTGAAAACAGCTTTTTATTTAAAAGCAGGCCATTTTTTGCTTTCCTCCCATTATATTGGCAGCCAGACCTCTGAAAATAAATCAGAGGCATTTCAGCAGCTGGCACAAATGATTGGTAATGCTAGGGTAGCCCTACTCGTGGTCTGACTGACCAGAGACTCAAACACCTTCACATATACATCCCTCAACATCTAGCAAGGCAGACCCTTCTGCTGCAACCTTATTGAAAGTCAGTAGGAAAGAACTAGAAGGCACAAATCTGAGAATCCAAATTTGATTGACTCCTGGGATCAAGGAGCAACCTGTTTTACAGGACTTTATTTGGGAAATTTTTACCAATTTTTCTCTTCCTTAAGAGGATGGGCAGCCTTGCTAAGACAAATAGAGCTTGTGCTTTGGCCAGCATGTTTTCTTCTCACTTGCTTTTGGGACTGAGCTTGTTCCTGTGGGACTGCTGATCCTGTGTGTTCACAGACCCTGGGAGGTGGACATTCAGCTGGCCCTGAGCCACAGTGAATGAAGTCCATCTACTGTGCATTTGAAACATCCTGAACAGAGGGGACAACCACAGCAACGCCCCTGTACTTCTCCTGCATCATCACAGTGTGTCACCCTTGCTCCACGTGTTGCTTTGCTGGGTTGCACTTGTAAGGAGATGAAAAGTGGATGAACCAGAAGTGCAGGAGGGCAGTTATCATGTTGGAATCTGACCTTCCTCATCACTGGCTTGCTTGTTCTCATTCAGCTTTTCCTCTTTCCAAGAGAATATACAAACACTGAGCAAGAGCCCGACAGTCCTTATGTTGGCCCTTTCTTGTCCTCAAACAATCCAAATAGTAAAAAAAAAAAAAAAAAAAAAAAAAAAGAAAAAAAAGAAAAAAAAAAGCAGCCTGTAGCATGTACTAAAGATGAGAAACTATGGATTGCAAGAAATGGGCAAATATAGACACCATTAGCATATGACATGACCCAAAAATGTTGCCTGCAGTTTAGGTCACTTGCTGACACTGGTGTTTCCAGTTTGACCACAAAACAACCAGAATTAAAGAATCAGTTTCATCATGCAAACTGTTTCATGCAAACTAGACACAGATTTAGTTTCAATGTATTGGCAAGCAGCAGAACTGTGGAGAAGAACTGTGACTACAGGGCAAGTCTTGCTCCACCAGCCCAATCTCCTTCTGTGACAAGGTGACCCAGAGAGTGGGTGAGGCAAAAACACTGCTGAGGTCACATCTCAAATCCTGTGTGCAGTTTTAGACCCCTCATGACAAGAAAGGCATTGAGGGCTAGAGTGTGTCCAGAAAAATTCAGTGGACTTGGGGAAGAGTCTAGAGATTAAGTCATATGAGTGACTGAGGAAGTGTTTATCCTGGAGGAAAGGAGGCTCAGGGGAGATAGCAGCAAGGTGGGGATGAATCTCTTCTCCAAGGTAACAAATTACAAGAGTAGAAGCAATTAGAGTACAAGAGGAGAGGGAGGAGAAAAATTTTGTCTCTGCTCAAGGGGGCGTAACTCTTTGTTGCAAGAAAACTCAGAGTAAGATGGCATGGCCCATAAAACATCTCACCTCTCCACCTAAGCCAGCAATCTTTACCAACAGATCCCATGTTCCTTTCAGTTACAGGTTTGGAAGATCTAGTCTAGGGCCCCCTTAGTCCAGAGAGCCCCGGGGGGCTCCTGTGTCTGGGTTTGCCCAGGGTGAAGATGCCCAGGACCTGCTGAGCCCCACAGTGGGGACCAAGGCTGGGGCTTGTGGGCTGGGAAGTCCAGCTCTGGGTTTTCAATATCACAGAGGGTGTGCCAAACTGGAAGTTGTGCCAGGGACATCACTAGGCAGCCCCAGACTCAGCACACTTGGATTCTGGCAGCCAGTGAGCGCACATGAAGGGGGAATGCTGGACTGGATGGGGGCTGGAAAAGCTGGGCTGGATGGAGGCTGGGAAAGATGCCTTGGGGATTTAAACCCAGAGTGAGAGCTGGGACCCTCAGGGCAGAGCATAGTATCTCTCTTGGGGCTGCAGGCAGATGGAGCTCAAGGCTCTCAGTGTGGCAGGTGCCCACAACCCCCTGCTCCCTCCCAGCCAGATCGCTGAATGCCCTCTCCCCCCACTTCCTCCAGGCCATGGGTTCAACAACAACTCTCATCCTGGCCCTGCTGGGCATCTTGCCCAGCTTGAAGCTGAAGCACTGGGCTGATGTGTCCACAGCCATAGGGGTACAGGAGCATGAAGAATATCTGCATCAGCAAATGACTCTGCTCCTGAAGGAGATTGAGGGGAGCAGTGGCATCATGGAAACCCTGCTCTCCTCTGCATGGCAACACCAGAGGCTGCTTTGGGTCACTGCAGCAGCCTTGGCTCTGGTTCTTCTCACTATGAGCTGCTGGCTGCTCAGGACAAGAATGCCTCAGGAGCCTCCTCAGCTGCTTATACTCTTCTGGCCTCCCAGGAGACACATGTGAGGTTGGAATCAGGCTGGTTGTGTGATGTTTGCCAGTGCTGAAGTCTCCAGTCAATGATTTATGATTCGTTTGTGAATCCTCACAACATTCAAACAAATGTCTGTATGGTGGCACTGATAATCTGCCAACAGCTCTTTGGTACAACAAAATCCCATTGGTTGTTTTCTATTTTCCAAGTGTCCTCTTTTTTTCAGCCAGCCCCACCTTCCCGTCTCTCCTGTCATGACAGATGTGTGAATCTGGAGATTTGCCCTTTTCCAGGGAAATCATTGTATTAGAAACAACACTTGGCATGAAACCCAGGGGTGGGTACTTGGGCACACAGAAACATCAGCACTGCAGATATGAGCAATGCAGACCCAAGGCTCCAGCACCACCTTCTTCCTGGCTTTTGGAATGTGTTGCTCTGCAGGCACCACGCTGCCTCTTCCAGCAAAGCAGAATGGCTCCCCAGGGAGCAATATCAAATTTTTGGAGCTGCAGCTCCTGATTACAGCAACGCTTTCTGCTAGCAGGAGATGAACTGCAGGCGCTGAGCAGCAAGGGTGGAGCCATGCCTCACACCAGGGTCAAGATGCACCCATGATTTCCTCTTACCACCTCAGGGTGGTGTCTGGAGGGAGCTGTCTCTAGTCCCCCTCACAGACCTAAAACATGCTGCTGAGACGATGAGAATGTGGTGGTTTGTTTTTCTCTTACATCACCTCTTCCCTCAGGAGGAGAACTCCTCAAGACAATGAAAGGAAAGGGTATGGGCTGCACATGTAAATACAGAAGAGCAACCTAAAGGTTTTCATTAAGAAATCTTAATTAAGAAATTTTCAATCAGGAAGGCTGTTGCTGTAATAGGAATGTGTCTTAAAGGACAATATGACTAATGCAGGGTATAATAAATGTCTGCAACAGCAAACAACAGCAAGAAGTCGCTGAGCAAAGTTCCAGGCTGTATGACTACATCCTTTAACCCCTTAGAGCTCACTGCTGGAGCAGGATCAAATCCCTGCTCCACTCCAGAATACACACCTCAATGGAGAATTTTTGAGACAGAGAGATGGTCCACTGTAGCACAGGGCTCTCTGTGACAGCAGCAAATCTAAACAGCCTCTTTGAGGAGACCTGAGCCCCTTTCTGAGCCCTGTTCCCCTGCTCAAGATTTAGTGATGTATCTCACTCAAGGTCTGCATCTCCACAGCCCTGGTGAGGATGTGGGAGCATGCCACGGGGGAATGTTGTGGAGGGGATACTGCACCTCACTGAGTGACACACAAAGGGATGCTCACAAACTCTCATTCTGATTTCAGCCTCATAGGTGTCTTCTGAGAGACCAGAACAGCTGGCTGTAAGCTGATGAGGAGACTCCTGGAAATTCCCTTGTCTGGCCAGCCACGGCGAGCAGGACCAGAGCTGCTGCAGAGCGCCAGCTCCGGGGCCTGCCTGAGCTTGGCAGCGGTGGGTTGCCATGGCTACAGAGCGTGCTGCTTTAAAGAGGAAAAGAAGGAATCTGACCTGACCGCCAGCCGCAGCTATCCCGGGAGCCGTGGCAGTGCCCAGCACAGAGCGCACCGCCACGGGAGAAGCCCTGATGCCGCCGCCGCCCCTTCCAGGGCTTCCACCTCCCAGGTGCTGCACATGAACTTTGGAATAGGAAAGTGAAGTCATCCTGAGCTATTACAGGAATCGAGGAAGAACTGGGCACTTTTTCAAACTTCACGGTCGTTAGAAGGCTCTTGTCCCCATTCCCCGGCTAGCTGCTGGCACGGGAAGAGCTGTGCCTGTCCCCACCATCTCCAGCTAATGGGCCTCACAAAAGCTGACGCACAACAAGGGTGTCCTTGGGCCACATCCAGAGAGCTTTGTCTCACTCCCCAGCATGGCTTGGCAGGCTCACCGTTCCCTCACTCCAAAATGCACCCCTGCCTCAAGAAGGCTTTTTTTAGCCAGGAATTGAAAGCATCGTGTCAGGGGTGAAGTGTGAGCACAGAGCTACATGCAGAAATCTCTTGGTTGTGGATCAGTTTTCAGTTGCTTGTTCTGCATCCGAAAGGAAGGAAAGAGGAAAAACAAAGTGCAAAACAAAGAAAGGGAAAAGTAGGAAAGAAAAGGAAGAGAAAAGGAAACTGTACTGGTTTGAAAGCAAAACCAGTGAGACCCCCAGTCAGAGATACAATTTAATAGGAGAAGAGAGGAAAAAAGGTAAAATAAATGGAATAATACAACCTAACACCCTGTTGGTCAGGGTGTTGGAAGCAGTCCAAAAGTAAGTCCTCCTGGAGTGGCAGATGTGGTTCTGTTGGAGTAAGGATGATCCTGTAGAAGAAGGGCCCAGGGGTGGTGAGAAGGGTCCAGTCTTCCTCCGGGAATCCAGTGGAACCGGATAACTTGTGCTCCTGTGTCTCAGTTTTTACCTAGGTAGGAATGGTTGGCTCCTCCCACTGGGTGGAGCATCTCACAATGGAATATGTCCTGCCCTTAGTGAGCCTTAATGGCCCATTAGCAGAAAATATCCCCCTGGAGGGAGGATGGGTGGTGAAAGGGCTAAGAAACACTGCCCCACCTGGTTTTAACAGCTGGCCCATTATGAGAAGGCATCGTCCCCTCCTCCCCTCAGAGTTACAAGAGATAAAGAAAAACATCTCCCAACTGCTTTTAACAGATGAAATAGAATACACATTTTTTGGTTCCATAACCCAAGACAGAAACAGAAAAGAAGGAAAGGAAAGAAAAAGGAAGAGGAAGAGAAAAAGGAAAACAAGAAGGAAAAGGAAAACAAGTAAAAAATTTTTAAAAAATCAAGCAGATCCTATGCCTTCACCAGCTGGCACATATTTGAGGTGTTTCAAAAGAAAATAAGGAATGAATCAACATACTATGCCTTGTGACTATAATGCCTCTTCTGCCAGTTTGGCTCTACTTTGCAATTAGTAGTAAGTGCATTAAAAAAAATTTAAACATTAAACGGGCTCTGTATTACTGGCATTTCAGCTGTGTCCTCATATGTATACTGGCTGCCTTTTGCCTGTTAAAACTGAAGTCTGAAACACCAGGAGGCATCTGACAGCGTCTACAGCAGATTGCTCTCTCTCAGCTGTAAAAGGACTGATATTTTCCCCATGCGTCTCTCTCCACACTACCTGAGAACAGCCTGGACACTGTTTCACAGAATGATTTTCATTTTTTTTATCTTTCCCAGCCCTGATGCATCCTCTATCAAGCCCAACGTGACGGCGATCCTTCACTTCCAGCTGCAGGATCCATCAGCCCATCTCTTAGGATGTGGTGAGCTCTAGTAACTCTTCACTGGCAAGAGTGAAGCAAAAAATCTCACTGGACATCCCCAGTGGACTTTACAACCAGATGAAGAATTAAAAAAAAAAAAAGAAAGGGACCTTAAAAGTCCTTATTTTCCCTTATTTTCCCCTGTAGCTGTAGTTATATTAAAAGGAGATTGCATAATTTTAAGATTCCTACCACTCAGTTTTCTTTTCCTCCTGTCCCAAAATTTATAGAAATAATGACACAAACTGAATCTGAGTGACAGGTGAAAACAAATTTAGTCAAGGCAAGATAATAACTGCAGCAATGGGGAACAAAGAGACACGCCCCCCTTATGCATCCAAAGGAAACCTCTTTATTGTAGAAAACACTCTCCTTTTATACTTTTAGTTTCCACCAGACATAACCAAAACCTAACAGAAGAAGGGCACCCATTGGCTTCTCAGCTGCAGTGCTGCTGTCCACGCATTCTGTCAGCCAGTCAGCTTCCCCTCACATGCTGCCCACACATTCCTCCTCAGAACCACCTCTCACCCTGCCTCAACCCGCTGCAGCTGTGCCCTCCTACAGGGCTTTCTGATAAACATAAGCTTTAACAACTTCAACATTTACAACCCCATATCCCACAGAGAACTAAAACCTTTGTGTTTTCAATCTCAGAAAGGATCGGTTTCTTAGGCAAAGAAAGGTCACCTGTCTTGAAAAACGTAAAGATAGAAGTTCTGCTGCACATGCAAGGGAAGTGTCCCACCCACATGGCAGGGAAACGTGCACCCCAATTTCCTGGCCAGCTCACTTTCAGGATGCCTCTCACCACAATAACTGGTACTGGCAGCATGGTTATTTATGCCTTCATTCACTACTCAAGCTTTATTTATTTTAACAAACTGGAGACTGAGGCTACTTCACTTTTTGAGTTATTACTGCCTGTGTCTCCCCCCATACTTGCACAACAGGAATATAAAATGACTTTACATGAAAATAACTGGATTTTTTCCCCACTTTTCCTTACAGTGTGACACCTACATGTCACACCATACACAGAGCCTCACAGACGAGGCTCTCTACATGCTGCAGGAAAAGGGACAAGACTTCCAACAACTGATATTTTCACTTGTTTTTGTAACAAGTCTTGCTGCTGCAGAGGGGAAGAGGGAGCTGTAAGTTCTGGCAGCAGACAGGATGAGATGAGCCATGGGGAGGAAATGAGTCACAGCCCCAGAGGGGCAAAGGGAGTTCCCTAGAGAAGAGACAGCAGAAATCAAAGCCTGCTCTCCTCCTGGGACACCCTGAAGGAGACACAAACTGGGACAAAATGTACCACTGGACGGGAGAACCCACCACTATCATGCCACTCTGATGCTCAGAGCCATTTTGAGCTGTAAAAGGACTGTCTAAGTCTAAGAGCTTAAATTCCTCAGATACTGTTTTTCTGCCACATCTTTCAGTATTTCTCAGTACGGTAGGGAGATGCTTGAAACTCACAAATGTCATCAGAGTATCAGAAAAAAAAAAGCTGATTAATATAATTTAACCAAAATAATGATGCTTAGTTGATGCTGTTTTGATTCCTAGGAATGGTAGAAACCCGGGTACACCACAGACCCTTTTTGGAGAATTTGGGGCTGAGGACACAAAAGCCTGTATACAGCAAATATTAACTATGAGTTAGATATGAGTTACCTTGAATGCACCTGCACAGCCAGCAGGACAATTCGATGCATCCAGTAGTCATTAAAAAAAAAAAAAAAAAAAAAAAAAAAAGCACTGTGGTGAAATTTATTGGGCAAGGTCTAGAAATGTCTAAGAGACATCTCCAGCTGTGAAAAACAAGGGTATAAAGTCTGGTACCTCCTGGGTGTGTGGTGTAGCTGATTTTGAGGTGTTTTACAGAGCCCTGGCCCACATAGTGAGGAGATGGACTGGAGGTGAGGCGGTGAAGCCCCGCCGACAGGCGGAAGACTCCCCCAACAGCACAAGCACCATAGTGCCCAACTTGTCCCAAACACGTCGTTTCTCTGCTCAGAAATTCAGATCCGAGCTAGAATGACTCTTAAGAACCTTCCCGCACAGAATTTCTGGTAAGACAAACAAGAAAGACAAAGAGTACAAGCACAGTCTTGTCAACAGGTCTGTGCAACAGAGCCCGGCTCATCTGCAGAGTCAGGGCAGGCAAAGGAAAGTTTCAGCTTTAACAACGCAGCTTGTTAAGCAGTCCGAGCACTGCTGCGGGTGAGTCACGCCTTGTGCATCCCACAAAGAGCTGCTCTGTAAACACGGCAGACAGCGAGGAGCAGCGGGGAACGCCAGCATTGCGGGCAGAGGGAGGAAAATCATCCGGCAGCCAAGCACCCACTCCGTCCACCCCCGGGAACAGGGCGCCCGCCCCGAGACGAACACAGGGCTGCTCCCCGCCTCAGACCATCCTTTCCCCAAGCCCTCCTACAGCGCTGTGGAATTCCCTTTCGCATTTTGTTTTGTGGGCTGTACTTAATATTCCCCATCCCCAGAGGCGTTCTGGCTCCCCAGGGATTCTCTCTTCGGAATGCGAAGCCAGTCCCTCGGCTCTTGCTGCAAACCCACACGGTTCGGCAGCAGGGACAGAGGATGCGGAGGAAATGTCTGTGCCGGCATCACCGCAGGGATACAGGCACGCTGGCACGGAACTTTTTAAAGAACCCTTTGTTCTTTACAAATTACCAGCCTGCTTGCAGCCACTGGCAGCGGGTTTGGGATTTTAAAGGATCAGTTATCTTCTGGCAACAGTACACAATGCTGGCAAACTTTCCAGAGCCTTTTTTAAAAGGATAATGTTGCTATCATGATTTATCAATTTTTTTCCCTATGGTTGGAAAGGGGATTTTCACAGGTTCAGGTGTCTCATGCAAAGTACTGTTTCCACACTTTATTGTTGCAGAAATAATGGGTTGTTTCTTTTTTTGACTTGATCTAAAACTCACTGAAGAGGCAGTGGAAAGCCAATATTTGCCCTGAGGTTTGAAGCTGGTCCCTGACAAGTGCAAGCGACCACATTTCCTCCAGTTATGGCAAATTCTGAGTGGTGGAGGAGGATTTTGACTTCCTGGTGCCCCTAGTAGGTGGGCACTTGCACTCATACTGTGTTATTTGCAAAAACATCTATTTTCAGAGTCTAAACAACAGGATGCATTTATTTTCTCACTAGAGGCTGTTATTTTTGCCACATTCAATGATTGCACATTAATTATTTAGCTTATTACTCCACGCCAAAGCTGCTGTGCTGCTGGCCTGGTGCCTCAGGAGAGCAGAGCAGGACAGATCTGTCACGGAGCTCACTGAGGTAAGCCACAGCAGAGCTGTGAGGGGAGCAGACATGGGCTGAGAGTGTCATCCACCTCCCAGCACCAGTCCCGGGGGTCCAGCCCCTCCCCTTTGCCAGGGAGCTTCTCTGCTCCTTGTCCAGAAGCAGCCTGGGAATTTGGGCATGGGGCAGGGTTGCCCTGCTGGCAGGGGTGGCCAGGCTGGTTCTGGCTGCACAAGCCTGGGCACGATGTGTCTGTCCTGTGCTGTGCTATCACAAAGCACTCCACACAAACTAAATCCATTTCCTCAAGCAAAGGACTTCCTGTCACTCCTCTCCTGCCCCGTGGTAACTTAAATTACTTCAGATTTTGCAACATTCGGGGCTGCTCTACACAAAATCTAAGTTCCCCCAGAACCACCATACATTTGTCACCCGCCCACCTTTGGTGTGTCTGCAGATGGAGTTTTGTCACCCATACAACACAGCACAGGACAATGGACTCCCACAGGCAGCTCTGGGGTGGCCACTACCCACAGGGAGTAGAGCATCACCTCAGCCCACAGGGCTGTCTGGCCAAGCAGGCTCCCATCAGCCTGCTTCTGGGAAGCAGCATGTGGCTCTGCGTGAAAGTGACAGATCTCTGGGTTTGTGATGAGCAAAAAAAAATCCTCCCCACCCCCCCCTTTCGCCCCCCCCTCCCCCTTCCCCCGTCACAACTTATAATGATTTGCACGTCAGCCACATGTAAATCGCGCTGGGTTGCTCAACCAAGCGGTTTCACTGCAAATCATGCACTCCTGTGTTCTTGCTTGCTCCTGAACATGCACAGAAACGGGTTTTGCCGCAGTGCAGGGCTGCCCCACCGCACATCTCAGGGCAAAAACAAACCCAGCAACTTAAAAGAGAAAGGAGGAACTGAGAACTGGTCCCGAGGAAAAGCAGTGTGTGCTGAGTGGAAGCCATCCACGCTTTGGCTCCATTAGTGCCATATGTCTGATTTCAGAGGAGCATGAGCAGGAAGGGAAGCTGCTGCAAGCAGGGATGTCCTCGGGCAATGCATCGCAGAGGCTGTCACCCAGTCAAGCTGCACTGAGTGCTGTGGCTCTGGTGCTCACTTATCTACGGTTCAGCTCAATGCCCCTTCAATCTGCTTGCTTTTTTTAACTACGAAAAATGTCTGCTGCCTTCAGAGCAACACACAGCTGTAAAATATTTTCCACACAACCCATATTCCCTTTCCAAGCAATCCCAGCTCCATGTTTTCATGCATTTCTGAAACAAGAAATAATTTACTGCGAAGCAGTGTCGCAATTTCCCATAAAACATTCCTGTGCCAGCCTGTCCTTACTTTGGCTTCCTTTGTGTTGTTTTGACTGGAAGCTGTGCTTCTTAAGAGGCCCTAAGTGTGGTTCTAACCTAAGAAAAGACTTGTGAAACTTTATGTGTAGGGAGCCATCATGCCAACGATGGAGAAGAACTTGATCCATGCAATTGAGAAAACATATGAAGAGGCAAGTCATGGCAGAGCAGTGGATATAATGGATTCAGTGAGGCAGGCTGTAAACAGATACAAAGTTTTTAATATTAATGCAGCTTTTAACATATTAATGTCACTTTCAGATGAGGCACTAGTTAACCAAGTTAAACACAGGATGAACCAGATGCTAAAAAGACTGATAAATGCTCCACATCCACCAACCCCCATCCAGCCAATCTGCAATTATTGAGCAGACAGAACCCAGCATTGTAATTTCCCTTCTCTAAACAGGAATTTCTTGTTCACCAGAGGTTCCTTTTTTCATACCCTGTCACAAGAGCAAAAGGAAACACTATGGAAATGCTTTTGTAACTACTGACATTTTGTTTCACGGGCAGCTGCTGAAAGAATACAGGAAGAATCACAGAATCACAAAATAAATTAATTTGGAAAAGATGGTTGAGATCATAGAAACCAACTGTTAACTCAGTACTGCAGAACCCAACACTAAACCATGTCCCCAAGTACCACATTTACATACTTCTTAAATCCCTCCGGGGATGGTGAGTCTGCCCCTGCCCTAGGCAGCGTCACTCTCCAAACATAGGATCAAGGAAGAATTTTCAAACCCTTCCTTGGAGGAAGCAAAACAGATATTTCACAGCCCTTGCAAAAGAGCATTTTGTGGTTTGCAACAACCAGCACTGTCCAGTTCTCTCCAAGAAGCACAGTCATGAAAACCCCCAAGGAGCAGCTGCAAAATTTTCTTTTCTTATCACAGGGTCATGGTCTCTCTGTGCTTCTTCTGTCCCTGACAGCTACAGCTGATATCCAGCTAAAGGCTGCTGCTCAGGATAACCCTCGCAAAAGCTGAGTGGAGGCAGGTGGAAGAGGTATTTTTGTCACATTTTTAACCCTAGACGACCTCCAAGGTTTCTAAACCCTAGACGACCTCCAAGGTCAAAATTCTGCCTTACGCTAACATTTTTTGGTGTGTAACTTCCTTGCAAATTTATTATACCTATCAGTGCTGTTTTGAGTTATTCTTCTGCAATGTTTAGTCATTAATTTTTTATTCTACCTGTGAATCATGGGAACATTGGTTAGTGATATACTGCATTGCATCTTATACTTGCACAAAATAGTTGAGGATATTTATGTATGTACGGATGTATATGTACATTATATATAAAGTAGTTGAGAATTAGCTTCAATTTTGCTTTTAGATTAGTTATAAACTGTATTTTATTCTGGCTTGGGCTTTTTCAACCTTGATTGCATGTGTGTCTGTGCATGGGTTAGACAGTGAGAAAAAGAAAAGACAAACCAAAACATAAGCAGCAATGTGATGACATGTAAAACCTTATCATCAAAAGTCACCCACTGCATCTTTGCAAACCAAAGCAGACAATTTTTAATTTCTTTTACCAGATGAGTTTCAGAAAACCACAACTCTTTTTCACAACCCTTCCTCTGGGGAGCCTCTTAACACCAAGAATCTCAGGATTAATTTCACCTGAAGAAGGGTACTGCCCTGAGGGGAGCATTGTTCACCTTGCTGATTAAGGATAAGGGCACTGGAGGGAATGCTATTAGTCTCAAGCAAATCACTGTTCCTGTAGCAAATGGAGACTGAGAAAATGTCCAAGGAATACACGGAATTTTTAACATTTTGCATGGATTTTTATGATCTGGCATATATCAAAGCATTTTCCAAAAATCTGCACATTGACAGTGTAAGCTGTACTTAAAAGCTACATGTTTTATTTTGTTAGTATGGATTTCTATTGATTTTGAAACAATAGTTTATAAAGAGTTTAAAGCATATTTCTAAATACATAAGGCTTTTCTCACAGAGCTCACTAACTTGCAATTTCTACCTACAGACCACACTAATCCTGCAGTTTAAGAATCCAAGACGAATGGTATTGTCATTTTCATATGTATAAATCTTTACAAATCAGGCTTATAAAAATCAGTGAGGCCTAGTCAATATATTTTTCTGTATTTTTATAATTCAGTTTACACTTGAGAGAATGTACCTTGTCTTGGGAAAGTTCTTTCCAGATAAAGCCAGCAGATGTGAGCTGCAGGCTGGCCACTCCTACATAGCTGCAATGTTTGACATTCACTGGGGCAACGCCTCACTCATCGTGCTGCTCTTCCTTTTGGACTCACTTTGGGGTCACAACCTCATCTGGATCTGTATCAGTCCAGAAAAATGCCTGTGGTTTGCTAAAAGCTTAATTTATAGTGTGGTTTTCAAGTCAATTACCTTGAATTTCTGCTGACTCCCAGACCTGACAGCACCCTTTGGCTTCCCCAGCAGCAACTGGGGAGAGATGAGAGGACCAAACACACCTGGGTGGAACACAGTCTGAAGGATGAAGGCTACAATACTGCGGTTTTTCCTCCTCCTGGTTCTGTGTGCTACATTGTACTAAACTTTGGGATTTGCTGCATTTCAATGTAATGAAGGAGAAAATTTGAATAGATAAAAATTTTCATACATACCACCCAAATCTGGCTCCAGAAATTATTCAACAGTAATTTTGAATTGGTTTTGGTTTTTAATTAAAGTTCAGCTTGGTATTTGGGGAATTACAAATATCCAACGTCAAGGAAGACTCTAATTTTCTCTTGGTGTCAAAGTTTGTGTTCTGTCTGAGAGGAGGAAATCTCCACTCAGCAATGGGATGGAGTCCAGCAGGAAATCTTCAGACCGCACAAAACTAGCAGACAACATGCAATTTATATGATAAAATATGTTTATAACATGTGCAAAAATATATCTATCCATAGATAAGGAAAGAAACCTTTCCCTTCAGTGGTAAGGATTGGCATTATTGCTTTCTAGAGCAAGAATGTCATCAAACTAGGCTTATCAAGAAACAGAATTTCCATGACTTAAAATTCCAATTTCCATTTACAGAGCATGCTGTGAACAAAAACAGTAGAAGAAGAAATGAAATGTACTTGTCCCTCATTGTTATTGTGGCTGTGATAAAACAGGGTGGGACTGAACTCATCAAATTAAAAAAAAAAAAAAAAAGAAGAAAAAAAAAGTAAATCCTGATGGTTTTGGGTTTCAGAGGAAGACGAGAACAAAAACTTGTAATGAGTTTCTTTGTAAACCACAGGAAGAGGAGGAAAGAAATCGAAAAAACCCCTATTTATTTAACTAGCTTTTATACTAAGACTTCTTTTAAATTACCCTAGATAAAAATCCAGTTACAAGAGATTTTGTACTTTATTTTGTAGATTTTGTGAATGACTCATAAGCTTGCAGTCATACCATTATGCAAGTTATATTAATAAAATATGTATACTTGGCAAAAATTTTATCCCATCCTGCCAGAATTTTGAGCACCTTTTAATTGGGAGGCATTTGACGTCAACTGCTGCCCTTTGGAGATGAGACATGGTGGGGAAAATGAGTCTGTGAGTCTCCATTCCAATTTTAGACTGCTAATACCTTGAATTACACAGAAATGTATCCATGACTATTAAAATAACACAACTCTTTTTGAATACTTGTTCACATCATACATCTTTGCAGTAAAGAACAACCTGTGTGTTCCTGATGTGGTCACCTGCTCTTTTTCCAGCCAGTAAACATTGAAAAAACTGATGCTTGTGCTGTCCATCACTTCTTGCATCTGTTTCTGATCAGCCCTGTGCAGAACTCCGTGGCTAATGCCACGTAAAATCTCAGCAAGCTTCAGTGGATTTGTTCACTTGCAGACATTCTGAAGGAATAAGTAGAAACTGTGACAGAAAACACAGTGTGATTTTGATACCACACACTCATACGCTGCCGCAAGCTGCAAGGAAAACTTATTTTTCCTAATTAGAGATAATCAGTGACAGACTGACTTGGGTAATTACTAATGACTGCTCCATTCAAATACCCAAATCTTTACTCAAATGAGCAAACTCTTAAAGTGGTGTTTAGGCCTTCAGTATTTAAAAAGCTGACTCAGGCATCCATCAGCTGACTCTCCTTCTGTCAGACAAACAAGAACCTGCTTTTCCATCCCCAGGTAAATATATGCTGCCTATATACTTTACATATAAAAGTAATCTCAACTCATTAGGAAGAAATTGCCAATAAACAATGGTTTCTGGAGGCAGTGGCAAGCTAGAGGAGCCTTCTAATAGAAGCAACAATGCCAAGGCCTCGGCCCTAAAGCAAGATTTCCTTGCAAGGCTGGATGGAGCCCAGACAGTTTACAAAACACGGCAACAACTGCAGGAACTAAGTGTCTCCCCTCCTTCCTGCAGCAGTGTGCAGAGCTTGTTTATAAACCAAACCTACTAGCAGAGCTGGAATGGGTGATGTGCTTCTGGGTCAGCAGAAACCTGAATGTCCAGCATGATGCAGGCTGACATCACCGAGGGTTTCGTGTGTTACCCTGTTCCTGTCAGCTCCAGCTGCCTGTCATTAGGCACATCCCAGTGAGATGGGTGACGCTTCCTGAGGGTTCCCTGGAGCCCTCTGCCAGCAGGGAGGGTCTGCTCCTGCAGCTCGAGGAATGCAGCGCAATCTGTTAGACCTATCAGAGTGACCCCAGGTAAACCTGCACACACCAGCCCCGTGTAGAAGCCATGCATTTTAAACACGGCCCTTGCCTCCACCTCCTCTGGAGACCTTGCCTAGGTGTCACAGGCTGAAACTCTTCAGAGTCAGCCAGAAATCTGCGTGGATCTACTCAGAAAGGAAAAGTAGGGGTGGCTTTAGGCAGATCCATTTGAACATTCCCTCTCTCTCTGCAGAACAGACATTTCCCAAGACCTCGAGGGGAGACCTCACCCACTTGTCTCCTGTCTGACAGCCGAAGGCGCAGGCACTAATTGGGTTTACAGGCTGCCTACCACGCAGATTAGTCCTACTGCCTCTTCCCCAAGGATGCAGGAGATGAGCACTCCCTAAAGAGTGGGACACTTTTCCTTCCTCCTGCTGGTAGACAGGGTCTCCTGACACAAGAATGTGTTCAGGAGCTGCTGCTGTTACCCCTTCAGAGCAGTGCAACTCATCCAAAAGCTGTTCCAGCCATCCAGCCTGTGTCTATTTCCTGGCACAGAACACCCCAAGCACCGACTTCTTTTACTGCACACAACCTGGCAAGACAAATTTGTCAAACTCTGCCCGTTCCTGGCCACAATAAACTGTGTTTTCCATTTTAAAATCTGACCTTCAACAAATCCCCCAAATGTGAGGGTTAACACAACACCAACCCACGGGATGCGTGGCCAACTTCTAAACCAAGCATGTTTGTGTGGTGGGAAGGAGCTCATGCCAAGGTGACGGCCAAGGCTGGAGCCAGACGAGAAGCTGGGGTGGCACAGCTCTAGGTGAGCTGGAACAGGAGCCAGAGGCTGGTGGAGGAGCTGGAATGCAAAGGCTAGGGCAGGAGGCTGTCATAGGAACCGGGTGCCCAATTTGGAGGGAAGCCGGCAGAGGAGCAAGAGAGAGGCCGGTGGAGGAGCCGAGTGTTGGAGCAGCCTCAAGCACCCTCTGCCCGGCTCCATCCCGGGGGAAGGGCAAAATCCTCGCGGGGGCTGCCAGGGAGCCTGAAGCCGCCTAGGCTCGGCTGTCAACATCCAAACGCTCTTCCAAGGGGAATGACTTTCGCGAGGAGAAGAAAGTCTGCGCGCTCTTCCCCCCACACTCCAAACAACGCTATTTTAAGGAAAAGCCACTCTTGCTCCAGCTGTGCACTGTCCTGCTACGAGCTCCCCGTCCCCCACGGCCCCGCCGCCTCATCCCGGACCTGAGGCCCCCCTGGTTGCCCCGTCCCGGCTCGGCCCCGGCAGGAAGGGGAGGGACCGACGGCCGCTCCAGCCGCCGGCGGAGCTGGGAGCGACCGGGCAGCCCCCGCTCCTCTTCCCCGGGATCGGCATGTCGGCGCCCGGCACGGGCAGACAGCCGCCGCCCGCGGCGGTAAGGCGGGCTCGGGGATGCGGGGAGGGGTGTGAGGAGGGCGGCGATGCCGCTCCGCTCTGCCCCTGCTGCCCCGCGGCCCCGGCCGGGGAGCGGCTCCGCGTCGGGCACCGCCCTGGGCGCGTCCCGGGCCGGGCCGGGCAGTGCCGGGCAGCACGGGCAGAAGGAGCAGCCGCAGCGCCATGGCTTTCGCCCGCTGGTGGTACGCCATGGTGAGTGCGGGGGAAAGCCCCGGCAGAGCCGGGACCGCCCCGGTGGGGAGCCGGGAGCACCACGGGACCAGCGGGCGGGGAGCAGCGGGCGGGATGCTCCCACCGCTCCCCGGCGTTGGGGATGGAGAAGCGGGAGAGGAGAGGGGGTTGTGGTGCGCCTGGAGGCGAGACAGCACTTTTTTTTAAAAAAAAAAAACAAAACAAAACAGTGCTTCAGGTCAGGTGGAAGCGCAGTGCGTTCCAGCTGTCCCTTCGCATCCCATCCGCTGTCACAAAGCGACAGAGAAAACTGGGGGTGTTGGTGCTGTGAGCAGTTTTAGTCGTCGCCCGAGTAACTCAGGCTCGCGGGGTGATGAAATCGCACCAGAACGCATAAGACAGGATTTTATGTGGGAATGTTCCTGTTTCGGGAAAAACTGCACTGCGCCTTTTTCCAGAGCGTGTTCTTCACTGCAGGTGGGTGGTGGCGGTGCTGCCGGGAAGAGCTGTCGCTTGCCAGGTCCTCCCTGAGCAAACCACAGCTCTCTGACGGCTCCGTGTGGTTTGGATGGACTTGGGTCGCTGCTCATTATTGTGACGTACCGGCGACTGCTTTAAAAGGCTTTTAAAACCTTTAAGAAATCTTTATGGTTTATTGCACATAGGCGGAAGCTGTTGGTATCTGTATAGAATGGTGAAAAGAAAAAAAGTTTGCATTCTGTTAAAGTTTTGCAGAAAGCATATGTTGTGAAATGTTGGTTTCAGAAAATAGAAAAAAACTCAAAACTTTAATGTATTTCCAACTATACAATCAGGTCAGTGAAATCTCTTGAAGTTATAAGTGTACTTTTTAGTTGCTCCATATAGCTTGGATCAGTGTTTTCAGGTATCACTGTGACAAGTCAAATCAGTGTGGTGGAGGTGACACAAAACCACAAAGCTTGAGAATTACTGCATTAAGATATGGAATGGATGTAAAAGCTCGTTAGCTCTGTGTCATTGCATCCAGGGGAAGAAAAAATATTAAGATATGGCTGTGTGTGATCAGGTAAGAAAACTGCTCCCACAGCTGCTCTTTTGGAAACCCCTGGTTGTGATTGTTGGCACTTGTGGGCCTCCACGTGGGACTGGAGTCCTCTCCAGTGCATGTGATTCACACTGAGGAGGTAGGAGAGGCAGGAAAGGTGGGTGAGAAGGATAGACACAGAGGAGATTAAGGTTTTTACTGGCTGGTGTATTAAAGCTGGGGTCGGAGGTAATAAGAATCTGGGTTTCACCTTTTGATTCCTTACCTGGCTTGATTGTAACTCCCATGGCAGTTCTTTACATCTGACCATTTTCCAAGCAGTGTCAAAGATCTCCGTCTTCCTCCCAGTTCCAACTGAGAGGGAAGGTCAGGTTCCCATCTCCTTAAATATCTGTAATGCTGAGTTGATTGACTTCAGCTGAGAATCTTGCAAGACTTCACTTCTCACCCAGTTACAGCATGTCCTCTGAGATACTGCACAGTGGCTTGTTAATACCTTCTAAATCTCCTGAGGTTTAGAAGGAATTTCTTGGAAGCAAAGCCTTTAGTGAGACTTGGATTTTTGTGTGCATAGGTGTCTATTCAGTTGTTAGTAATTTTCTCTGTGCTTTTTCACCAGTTACTTTCTAGTTTATGAGTGCTGTTTGAGTGAGAAGTTTAAAGGTGTGTCTTAATAGTGTGGTGACATTTTTGTGCACTTTAGAACAGGATGAAGATCTCAGGATAAACTTTCTTGCTCATTACACCTGTGTGTTTTCTTGAACATGTGATTATGGGTAGTATTGTATGGTTTTTTGGGTTATTTTTAAAGTTAGTAAGGTTGGAAAATTGAAATTTGAACCAGCTACAAGAAATTGTTAGCTCATGAGTTAAACTAGAATTGTCATTTCATCTGTACGCCCAGTGTTGATGTGAGAGAGCTGCACAGCCTTGGTTATGAATCTGAATCTTTGGCACTGTAAGGGAAGATGAGCAGGAATAGGAAAGAGTGCCCAAAGAAAAAGCTTGTGTCCTGGTTTGGAAAGACAGGTATCTGCCAGGGAAAGCTGAAGTTTCCCTTAGAATAGAGAATGTAAACCCCTCACCCCCTCCAAATTATAACTTTGTAATTAAGGGCTTTCAGGCAAAGATTTGGGAATAGGAATAACAGTTCTTTACTAGGAATATTAACAGTACAAATGTAGTAGAAAACAAAACCACCCAACCAAACAAGCAAACAAATAAACAAGCAATCCTGGGAAACCCTGACAAAGTCAGAGCTACAACCTGACACCCTGTTGGTCAGGGTGTTGGAAGCAGTCCAAAAGTCCTCCTGGAGTGGCAGATGTGGTTCTGTTGAAGTAGAGATGATCCTGTAGAAAAGGGTCCAGTGATGGTGAGAAGGAGTGCAGTGATGGTGAGAATGATCCAGTCTTCCTCCGGTAATCGGGTGAGGCCAGATCGCTTCGTGTTCCTGAGTCCCAGTTTTATCCAGGTAGGAATGGTTGGCTCCCCCCACTGAGTGGAGCATCTCACAATAGGATGATGGAATGTGGATGTACTATCTTGGGGAGAGTAAGGGTGTCTTAATGGTCCATTAGCAGAAAATATTCCCCTGGAGGGAGGACAGGTGGTGAAAGAGATAAGAAACACTGCCCCATCTGGTTTTAACAGTTGGCCCATTATCAAAAGGCACCCGCCTCCCTCCTCCCAGAGTTACAAAAGATAAAGAACATTTCCCCAACTGCTTTCAGCAGATGAAATAGAATACATATTTTAGGTTCCATAACCCAAGACAGCTTGTCATCATGAGTTGTGAATATGAATGGGCAGTGAATGTACACTGTCCGACAACCTGAGCTTAGCCTTCTGACTAAGCAGATTGATTTTACTGCCTGTTTTGTTGGGGGTTTTGTTTGTTTGTTTTGGTATATATATATGTATATATATATTTTAATGGAGAGTTCAAAGCTTGGAAATCCAGATAAGAAAAGAGCTGATGAAGGGCATTATTGAAACAGGGTCCCTCACTGTACCTTATGCATCAGCTGTTCAGTGAACCAGCATGGTTTCTTCAGGTGTATGATGAAACTGTGTCTTTCCAAGCTTACCTCTTCAGGATAGCAGACCTTCCTGCAAGGCAGTACTTTCACAGGCTGCTTTATTATCTGAGGCCACGGAGTATCAGGGCTCTGTGTGTACACAGTGGATTACTCAACTTACTGGAAAAAGAAAAACAAAACAAAACAAAAACAAAACCTAAACCAAAACTACTTTGGTCTGACCATATGTGCTTTGTACCCTGAGTTGGAATAAACATATTTGGCCTCTGAGTCTAAGTCTCTTTATTACAGATGCTGTTTGACATAGTCTTCTGGAGGGAAGATGTCATGCCTTTAATGTCTTTCTGACTTGAGTTTTGGGACAGCAAAGTTATGCTCCTTGTCCTGGTCCATCCCTCTCTGGGCAGTGAAGCTGCCCTGGGGTCCCTCAGGGAGTTGTTCTGCCTGAAGGAATCCTGCCAGTCCCCTTCATATCTCCCTCTTCCTAGTCCTGGGTCTGGGTGCCCTTTTGGTGCCATGGTCCTGTCTGCTGTGGGTTTCTTTGGTATGAAGATGAGGAGGTGGACTTAGGGAGATTCACCAGATTCAGCCCTGATAAAGGCCTGGCGTACTCAGTAGGAAACAAGTATTTAGTTCCTCCATTCACTGACCTGGTTTAGTAAAAGGAAAGAACCAACTAGAGACCCTACACTTCAATTGGTGTTGCTGCTTTTAAAGCTATGTCTGAATCTGAAGAAGAAAACAAATGAAAGCAATAGAAGACTTCAATAGCTGGATTCAGGATAATGATTTTTGGAGCATTTTGGTGCTGAGGGTATCCATGCAAGTAGAGAGCCTGATCAACAGTGTTTTCCTTTAGCTCCTGAGCCTCATGGCAGTGCTGGCTCTGAAGTTCCTGTCCTGTCAGCAACAGGACACTCACTGGCATTGCTCTTCCTGATATGTGTGTGATGTGCTTTTATTGTAGCAGTAAAAAGCACAGATAGCTGGGTAAATTGTGTCTCTACTGGAAATGCTATTATGGAGCAGTGAATCAATTAATCTCTTACCTGAATAGACAACCTTTTGGGCTTGTTTTTCCTCTAAAGAGGCACAATTGGAATATGAGTATAACATTTTCAATTTTAAAACTCGTCGAGTGTCTTAGTCATAATCAAACTCATTTTAAAAACTTGAATTGTCAGAGGTTGTCCAAAACAGTTACTAAAATTTTTGTTGCTATAGTACTTTTTTCAGCCTGCATTTTCTCCTGTTGATGTGCTGGAACTAATTCCTGTTGAAGATAGTGCAGTGATACATGGATCATTACTTTCCCCCTATAGGCATGTAAAGAAAAATCTGCAGGAACTCATTACTTACTGGATTAGCAGACTCTACCTCCTGCTGCTCAGTCCTGAAAACAGAAGGGAATAAATGGGTCTTGAATAATATCCTGTCTTTAGCAAAACAAACCAGATGTGAATCCTTCCTCCCAGATGTCTCAGTTGCTGTGGAAAGTTACCCTAGCTGAGATGTCAGAGAGTAGCTATATTATGTTGCCTTTTATATTAACTTCTTGCTTTTTGCTTTTGTTATTTTTGAAGAGAGATTGTTTGAGGGACCATATTCAACCACTTTTCAGAGACACAGGCAGTTACAACATGCTGGATACTAGTGTATGTGCTGACCAAAACGTGTCTTTCTTTACATTGCTGCACATGGGAAGCTACTGGGATTGCACATCAGGTTAAGTGAAAGGAAGAGGAGGAGATAAAAGATGCAGGAGGTCCAGGGATCCTGGAAGAACTGTGTTTCCTAATGTGCACCTGTGCCTGAACTGTTGGAGCATTTTTTTTTTCTGTATCAGGACCAGAATTACATTAGTCATGTAACAGCTTTCTGTCAGGTGAGGAAGGCTGGGCATAACAAGCATTTCAGTGTGACTGGGGGGAGTTCAGATGTTGGAATGGGTTGCACACATACTGGTGTCTCTGAGAGCTGATGAAGTTGCTGATGAAGCCTGTGGTTCTGACATTTCCAAAACAAGCACTGGAGAGTGCTTTGCTGGTGAGGGATGAGTGATGAGCTGAATATCTTCCAGAAGTTTTCACAAGAACAGTCACATAACTGCCCTAAAAGTCATGACCTTATGACTGATTTCTCTTGAAGTTATCCAGCAGGGCATTTAGAAATCCTGTCCATTAGTGAGAAGAAAATCTTTTAAGTGTTCCCTGCTCTCTTACTGTGGTAGCTGAAAGGAATCATCCTTGCACTAAGAAGTTTGAGAATTTCTTTGTGTGGAAGATATGACTTAAGATCTAAATAAATATACATCTATTTTCTCTGTTCACAGCATGGTGACAAGAAGGCAAGTGAAGCTTCTTCCAAGGCAGGGGAGAAAAAAGCAGAAGTGGAAGAGGTAAATGCAAGTGTTTGAACATATTAAGAAGAACTGTTGGCAATGAATTTCCTCCTATGCTGATTTTTGCCTTTTGATAGCGAAGTAGTAGTTTTTGGACAATTACCTCATTAATCCAGACAGTCATTATTCATCCCAGGAATGTTTAGTTTTGTCTTGTGCTGCTGAGCAGCCTACTAGAAATGGTTCTTTTTTTGCTCTGTTCATATTTTCCCTAATACTTCACGTTGGTATCCGTGGATGTTACCTCAGTGAAGTGTCTATTGTGCAGTGCTGGTACAGTGTGGGACGCATATGATGGCCCTGATGTTTCAGTTGCCCAGAAGTACTGATGATCCTTTCCACCTGGTGTTTCATCCATAGCAGAAGCTATATGGGAAATAACTTAGCCTAAGTCTGTTTGACTGCACTGCAAATCAATGTCAGTGAATGCTTTTGTTACAGTCCTCTGAAGTAGATGATTCATGCAATTGCTTTTCTTTCCTGTCCAGAAAGCAAGGAAGGCTTCTCTAGCCTGAGAACATGGTCGTCCTTTCCTGTCCAGACAGCTTGTTTTTTTCATAAATACTGTTGTGCATTTATACATTCTTGGTTTAATGCCATATTCTTTGACTGCACGTTGTTCTTCTTAGTAGAGAAGTGCTGACATTTTTTGTGGGACAGGTGGGAGTCGAGGCCTGTAGTCCGGGGTTCTGGGGCTAATGTTCCTGACCTCTTATTGAGATTATGTTTCCAGCAAAACAAGAGCCCTACTAAAATTTGTTGTCCGGATACTTATGCTTTCTGAGTCCGTAGAGTACTGCATGTATATTTCCTCTTGTAAATTTCTTCATATGTTTTATTTGTTCCATCCACTCTGCAGTGCTTAAAAGTGGAAATAGATCAAAAACCTCTTCCACAGACCTATTGACGGGCATTAACTTGACTATGACTCATACCTACCTCCAAAACACTCTGATTTGTTAAGGAGTAAAAGAAGCAACTTAAAATCTTTCAACAACTTTCCCAAGAGTCTGCAATACTACATTTTTTTAAAAAGTCAGACATAATTCCTATAGTCTTCCAATTTCTGAAGCAGAAATTTATAACACATCTTTAGAGAGCTTTGGGCAGTGTTGTCTAGAATATTGAGTTTGTTCACCTGCCTACTAGAAAAGGTTTGGCATTAAAAAAAATTACTAGAAAATACGAAGGTCTTTGAAGAGTTTATATCCATACTGAAAAGAAAACAGTAAAATCAGTATGATGGTTCTTTAGCCAAAAATAACAGCAAACAACTCTTGTCTCTCAGATTCTCTGGGTATATAGTCCTGAAGTAGTGAGAGAAGGAGGGCAGAGCTTTGAAAAGCAAACATAGGGAGGGCCTGACACTGGTTTAAGTGGGAGATGCCAGTTAGCCACAGCATCAAGAGGAATTCCCCATGAATACTGTTAGGGTGTACAACAGGCTTCTTAACCCTTTCTTCCTGGACACTTAAAAGTAGAATGAGGAAAACACAGCAGGTTTACTGCAGATAGGAACATGTTTGGTAAGACGTGGACTTGCACAGAAGGGATGGAGCTGTGATACCGTGGTGGACAGGGCCATGTTGTCCTCAGAAAGACTGATCTCCATCACTTCATTGACTCAAGATGTTAACCAAGGAAAGACACTGTCATACTTGTTTGTATCATTTCAGCAGTGGTGCTTAAGCTGTAAGTTTAGACAGGATGTGGGATCTGCTTGCACAGGAAGGGTCAGCTTTTGGTTGAGATTGACACAATCTGTCAGTCCAGTGATCAGGAGCTGAGTGTGTATCTGTGCCTTGTAGAAACAGGCAAAAGATGTGTTGGAAGTTCCAGATGTGTTAGAATATGTAATTGAAAAAAAAAAATAAAGGCAGTTTCTTCATCGGTGAAGATGTCAATAAAAGTGTATGTGCTGTGTTCTCTTATGCATTGCTCTAGGACAAAGGCTCAAGTCACAGGGATCTATCTTAAAATCTTTATGTCTTTGTTGTTAGAACCTTACATTTACTGAGTTCACATTCTAGGGAGAGTCAGAAACTTGCTGAAAATCTCAGTCAGCTTTACTGAAATGTTTTCATTCCTTGTGGCTGTGTGTATGGGGGGTGTTAACAGAAAAGAAATGGGGGTTGTTGGAATTGCTGGTTGCTTGTGCACGTGAAGCTGTGGCATATTGTTGGAGCTGAGGTGCAGCTGCCACCCAGTAAAAATGAGTGGTGTGCCACAGGTTTCCCATATCTGTCCCTCTGTTCTCTCACTGTGATGTGACATCATTGACCTGAACCAATGTGTTTGCAGCATGCCATTGCAAATTGTATGAAATAATACAATTCCTTTCTTCCCCTTGCTTCCTGGTGTTCCAAGGCTTTTAGCAATTTGTCAGCATGTGAGGGACAGCTGCTGTGGTTTTATTTTATCCCCCATGTGGACATTGCCTTCAGCTTACATGTGTGTGTGCCTTTCTGCCAATTTCGGATTGCTTCCACTTTTGAGGCCACTGAAGCTCTAGTGCTCTAGAAGCTCTTGGATGCTAAAACATAAGTGCTTTCAAGGGCAGATGGCACAAAATCACTAAAGAAAAACCCGGGATGGTTTATAAAATACACTGAACTTAAGAAATCCCTGGCCCTCAAATTGAGTCTGGAAGAGTATTTAGAAGAAACATCAACATGGACCTGAACTGTTTTTACATCACTGGTTTTGTTTTCTTTGCCATCTGCTGCTGACCACTGCTAGAGACAGGGAATGATAAAAGTGAAGCTTATCCAAACTCAGGAAGGCAGGTCGTGCACTGTGATGAGATGCATGGTCCTGCTGTCCTAATCTTGCATGCCATGTCCAATCAGTGCTGCCTGTCAGAGGGCTGCCCTTGGGGCACAGTGTGTTCTGCTACACAACCACGTGAAATTCATAAGAATAATGCAGAACAAGTGCTCACATTGTGTGTGGCTGTGCTCTGAAATCCCCCTGCTCTGAGTCGATCCATGTTAATAATATGGAAAAAGACCTGTTCTCTTTTTACTGTCACAAAGGGTAATACCAAGGAGAGATTCTGTATCTGTGTAAAAGCCCAGCCTGTGCATGGCTGCCGTCTGCATCTGAAAATGTGATACTAAAAAGGAAGAAAGAGTCACATGTTCTAGGAATTGCAAGCCCAGCTTAGAGTGAGGCCATATTTCACCAGGTATGGTGTGAAACAGAACCCTCCTTAATGTGTCCTGGTGTTTTGAGTTGTTCTTTACAGGACTGTAGGAAGAACCTGTGCTGCTTACTCAGCTCATTGTACTTTATTTATCAAGAAATAAAATTCTTTACTTTGAAAGGATGACAGTGATGATTGATGCTAAAGCATCTCTACCCTTTTAGAATTGATTCTTTGCTCAAAATCAATGTGTCTGTGATACATTTTAATCCTGAAGCTTGCCTCTCTAGGATTCCTTATTCAGAAAAAGCATTAAGGCTGAGTAAAGGCACTATGACTGGTGACAATCTCGTTGGGGTGCCCACTGCTGGTCTGAGTTGTGGAAGTGCATGGGTAGTTTTTACCTGCAGTGTTTATGAGGTTTGTTTTTACTTTGGTACCAAATTACTAACTTATATTTGCATTGTTTGTTTGTTTTCTTTCCCCCTTGTGCCTCACAGCACGTTGGCACTGGCAGAGGGGACTGTGGCCTTAATCCATCTTCAGCTGAGGAGTGGGATGGTTCTGAGAAGTGCAGCAGCAGCTTCTTTATCTGTCTCCCTTTTCTGTTTTGGTGCTACTTTCAGCTAAAATGCTAAAGGGACTTGAAAAATAACATTATATCAGTAAATTCTGGTACTCGCTGAGAGCTGTTGCAATGTAAGTTTCTGCCTTCAGAAGGAATGCAGGGTGTTTGCTGCTTGAGGTGTTCTTGAATGAAAGATTGACAGGGGAAGGATGAAATGCTGCTGATGGTTGTCAAAAGCATTTGCAGAAAAGAGGTTGCACATCCTTGCCTCTTGTGGTTTTTTTTTTTCCTTAAGACAAGTGTAAGCATCCTTACTGCAATCTTACAATGAACACTTGAATGTTGTAGTCCAAAATGAACATTAAGTCCACATTTCTAAACACCAGTTGTAACACATCTTCCTTTGCAAAATCCACTTATCAGAAGAATGTATTTCATCTCCCCTTTAATAAACTTGCAGAATTAATATTCCACTCTGAAACAGTGTTCTGTCTTCCTGAAGCCACTGCTAATAATGAAGAGTAGATTATGAGTATGTGTGTGTGCCACAGCTTTTATTCCTTCACACACAATTCTTTACAGGCCCATAATTCTTTTAATGCATTTCATAAAGAAGCTGTATTTTGATAATTCATTGTCTCTCTTAATATCAGGTTGGGAAGCAGGGTGTGACTACAGCTGCAAGGGGATTCTTCAGTTGTTTGTGTCTGAGATTGTTACAGAAGAAAAATATTCTTCCAGTTCCTGGAGGGGGAGAAGATGGGAACAGCTCTGATGTATTTGTCAATAAAAACTTCCTGAGCTGGTTTGTGTGGATGGAATATATAATGTCCTTATTTTAATAAGGGTGAAAGAAGGTAAACATAATATAATGAAGATAAACATAATTGAATTCTGCTTTTACAAATATATTAAGGGATACCTAGATACCAAAGAAGTTGCTGTTGAAAGGTGACTCTGGGATCTAAAATATATATTACTCCATGTGCTGTGGTCAGTTTTCACTAAGTGGTGCTTATTTGATATGGTGGCTTAAACTTCCACATGGCTTATCTCCAGGCAGTCTTGCTCTGTTCCAGAGGAGAATTTATTTGTTAATTTTTCTTCTCTATCTTTTATTGCTTTTATTTGGTTTACCACCAAACAAATATTGGCATTAACATTTTTTCTTTATTCTCTTTAGTTGATTAACATAAGTTCATACTCAGAATAAGGATTTACTTCACTCTGTTAACTGGTTCTGTTTCTGTAGGGGGCTTTTCTTTGGTTGGTTGGCTTTGGTTTTTTTAGTGGGACTTTTTTTTCTTTTCTTTGGGGGGGGTTTGGGAGGTGGGATTTGTTTCTGGTTTTTGGTCTGTTTTGTGATTTGGGATTTTTGGTTTTGGGGGTTCTTTTTTGTTTTTATTTTGATAATTTGTTTTAATTGTTAGTTTGGTTTGGTTTTCTGGGTTTGGTTTTTGGTTTTTTGGTTTTTTTTTTTGTAGCTCAGACTTGGGGGGTGGGGAAAGCCACCCTTGTGCCTGAAATTTTTGGGTGTGTTGGTAGGTATCATAAAGACCTCTTTTTCTAAAACAGTACTTTATGGATTTATGGAATTCTGTGATTCTGTGATATTTTCAGAGCATCACAGTTCTGTTAGACATAGTCTCGGGTACCAAAGGTAAATCTTGAACACCATAAACCCTGAGCCAGAAGCTGAGCATGAGGTGGCAGTCAAGATCTGTGGTGCTGACGGTGTGTCCACAATTCTGATTGCTCTTCAGATTCTTTTGTGGTGACTTCTTTTTCTTTATTTTCCTCTTTGGAAGGGGGAGGCTAGCACTTCAGATTTTGAGCTACTTGGACAATTTAATTAAATGTTGAAGGATTTGTGGGTAATGCTTATTACCGACTTCTTCAGTGTACTATGTCAGAGACAAAGCCTAAGGTGTTCTGCATGTTGGTACTGTCTCTACAAAATTGTAGAGATGTAAATGCATCACACCTCCATCACCTGCCTTCAGGATCATTACCACCTCAGCTGGAACACTGCTTCCTTCCTAAGGGAGTTAAAAACGTTCATTGTTCTTCAATGAGAGTTGAAGAGTATGTGGAAGAAGAATGTCTGCTCCTTTAGGAATGTGTGGTCAGAGAAGAAAATATCAAGACAAACCTGGCTGACACATGATGGAGGGAGGCTGTGATGAGGGTTGTGTATGTCTCTGGGATGTGTTTGGGGTATCTCTGGGCTTTGCTGCTGCTTTTTCCTTTAACCACATCCCTCAGCCTGGGCAGAGACCCCAGGTTCTGGGCAGGTCTGTAATGGGCAGCAGCACTGGACTTCAGTCACCGTGCAAGAGAGTCCTGGGCTGGAGCACTCTAACATCCTTTTAACAGGCAAAAATCAGTGTTAGCCTTGGGTTTTGCAACACTGTGTGGAATCTTAATGGGATGTCATTTTTCCAGTGTGATCCTTGATGAAAGATCTCTCTTAGTTTCAGTTGGTACCAGATATGGGCCATGTTTTGGTTGTGTTAATTTCATGTACATGGTTCACTGCCCTATCTCTGGAGATGACTGCTGAATGTGCATCTTTGCTGTAGCTGATCTCCAGGTTTTCAAACTAAATCAGAAAGAGGAGGTGGAATTACCTGAATGGCAGAGGTCTCTGGACCTCCCAGACTGTTCATTCACTGAAAACTGGTGCCTCTGAGTTTGCTAGTTGAATCTCTCATCCTTCGGCAGCCTGCCCTGCCTGTGGAGAGCTGTTGAAATGTGAAATCTTTAATTGCATTGAGAATCTTGTGCTTCTTAGAAAAAACATAATTTTGCCCATAACTTTGTATCTTCTCTGCTGGAGGATGTTATCTTCTGGGTAGTCAGTCACCTTCTGTCTGAGCAGCAATAGCTTGCCCCTCTTGTTTTCATGATGCTTTTTTTATAGTTACTGTTGCTTTAACTGTTAACTTAAAATGGAGTCGCTGTGCCACAGGAAGTAGCACAGATTTATATATTGTCCATAAAACATGCAAGAGAGCTCAGGCTGCTCTGGGTGTGCACATTTCTGGGCTCTGAAATGTGCCTGTGTGAATTAAAGCTACGTAGGGGAATTCATTTTTTGATGACTCGCCTTGGAAAAATGTTCTAGGGAACATTTTTAAGTGTGCTTTTTCTTTTTTTAATACTTTTGGTTCAGTTGGGGTTTTTTTGTTTGTTTACAGTTTTACTTGGCTTTTCTTTCATCTAATATTTCTTACCTTTATTATGTCTTTTTATTTTCTAGAACAAACAAGCAAGTGCTAATGTCAGCCAGCTGACCAAAAAAGAGACAAGTGGAGCAGATGCTTCTGCTAAGGTAATGTGTACTTAAGCAAATGATTTTTCTTTACAAGTGATGAGGATGTGGTATGACTCCATCCCCTGCCCTGGGATAGGTTTGTTTACCAACATTCAACACCACAAGGGTGCTCTTCATGACTTGCTAGGAATTGTAATGTGTTGAAATGAAAGGGGAGCACAAGTCAGCAGAAGGCCAGTGTTGACATTGTGAGGAAGTAAATGGTAACATTCTCTATTTTCACATGTTCTTTTTTAGTCTTCCAGTTATTTTAAAGGATCCTGGCCCTGTTGATGTCAGTGGGCACCTGCATTTGACTTTTGGGGGTCTGTGTTTCTTTTTTCACCCTGAGGTGTTTATATTCTTGGGTTCTTCTTACTTGGTAGAACTTGGTGAGTTTGAAGAACTGACAGCTCGTCTTTGCTTTCATTGTCCCCAGAGCAGTTCAAGAAGCATTTTAATGCTGATTTGCAAAGGAGTGCAGGTGATATTCTCTGAGGGGAAACAGGGTGCTCAGGTCTTGCAGGGTATTGAAAGAAGGTGTTGAAAATACTCCTGCTGATGCTGCACCTGCTGGCCATTGTTAGGTGCATAGTTGTCACAGGTGAATAAAACGGAGATCACTTAAAAGAGAAGCAGCAGTATGTTTTATTGAGGAAAATAAATATTTTTGATGGAATTTAGTGTAGTTTTACAGTAGTGTAGTTTGCTGTACTACAGTGTAGTGTAGTTTGACAGTAAAGTTTAACTCCAGCTGGAGTTCAGGGAGAACTCAGATTGGGCCTATTTTGATGGCAGTATTCAAGAGTGAGGCAGCTGGCTGCTAGTCAGCAGTGGAGACAAGATCAATGTCTTTGTTTAGTTCTGGTACCGTGTTCTGCATTTTAGTTACCTTGAAATTCTGGGTTTCAGAAGTACCTTTTGACATATTTCTCAACCCACCTTCACTCCTATGTGCGAGCCAGGGGCTTTCCAGCTCCTCGGTTCACACCCAAGATGTGCGGTTGGCTGTTTCTAGCTGAGCTGAGAGGGGTCCACAGACGCACGACAGTGTTCCATGTCTGGACAGAGCCTATTGCTTGAAGGATCCTAACAGCAGGAAGTGTTTCTGCTTTTGAATGGGATTTTTTATTTTCTTAAACAATGCTTTTGTAAAATAATACACCTAAAGATATCTGTATGCTTCCTGAGTAATTTATTTTTCCTTTTTACTCAGGGAGAGAGAAGACAAAGATCTAAATCCTCTTGTCCCTTTCTTTCAATGTTTCTGTCTATTACTAAAGAGAGCCCAGCTTTTCCTAATTTTTTTTTCTTTCTACTCCTTGCACTTTGCCAAGAATTTCTCCTCCTAGTCAACCTGGATGTCACCAGCTGCATAATCCCAGGGATGCTTACATCTAATTTGCAGACTAACAAATCTATGAGTCTTTTCTCAATAGATGTTCTTTCTGTGATAAGTAGAAAGAGCTTTTCAGTATGGAAGGCACAGTTCATACATGCTATTAAGCCTAAGAACTGGAAGGTAGTGTTATGAAAATAATGCAATGGAATTGCCAGGAATTGCTGTATATTAGGTTATGGCAGCTTAGGTTCTGTATTTTAGCAGTATGTGGTGTTTCTCCAGTTTCTGTGGCATTTCAGTGTACTTACTGGTAAAGATTATGTACTGTGAAAATACTCACCTCATACTATCTAATGTTGACTTGTAACCAATAGCTAATTTAAGTTCAGCCTTTTAAGTTCCTACTCAGCCATTTCCACTTTTTTAGGCTAAATCTTCTGTTAATTGTAATGTTTACTCTCAACAATCTCCTGTGATCCTCTAGTGTTATTTAAAATAGAGAAAAACTCAGAGATTTATTGTAGTTTGTGCCACCCACACCTTTTTTCAAGCCATTTGTCTGGCTCTTTTCTTTTCTGCCTTTATATTTGTCTCTAAAAATATCTACTGAAAAAAAATTGCAGTGGTTTTTTTTTTGTGTGTGGGGGGGGTTTTGGGGGTTGTTTGTTTGTTTGCTTTTTGTTTTTTTAACAGGAATTTTACAGGAATGAAAGTATTTCTTGGAAAGGCAAGACAGCCCTTTCTGTTTTCCTGTAAAACCCAATCAAATCTTTTAGTGCAATCAGAAATACTCCACCAGTTTTTGGACAGTTTGGGACTGCTGTTTCTTCTATTATTTATTTCCCCCTAATGTATCTTTAATAATTCTGTTGGTCAGTAGTACTTGTCATTACTTATCCTAGATAAATTTCTAAATCCTTACCAGGGCAAGGGAGGTGGTATGGTTAAGTAGCTCCACGCTTTTTATTTTTTTAACAAATTCCATCTTATGATGAAATTAATTAAACTGAAGAGCCAAAAGGGGGTTTGCTGCCTCTGCATTAGGTCTGAGTAATTTTTCCTTCAGCTAGTAAGCAATAATAACTGATGGCTTATTTCTTCTGGGCTTTCTGGCTTTCAGGCTCAGATGGAGGAGCTTGTGTGTGATGGAGGATTGTCATTATGTCATGCCCAAGCATGTAGGCAATCTGTAGGCAGTCTGATTGTCCAAGGAAGAGTGCTCAGCTTCCTGGCTTTGTTTCCCTTGCACTGTCCCTCAGAAATGCCCTCTGTGCCTTCATTTTACACCTGTGCTTTCTGTTGTGTCACTCTTGAGTTCCTGGAATTGCAGCCAGTATTTACTCACAGGAGCCTCTGCTCCTGTGTTCTTAGAGGGGTTTTAACTGGCTGCCTAAGTGTCCCTGTGGGGCTGCAAGAAGTGCTGCCTCTCGTCTCCTCCTCTGCACTAAGGGCACTCAGGAGGCGCAGTCAGCAACCTGGATGTGCCCAGTTTTTGTGTGACTCAAATCTAAATGAATAATTTAGAGAGGCTTCACTGAAGCAGATGTTCTGACTCCTTTGTTTCTGTAACAAATGTGTGTTTCCTCTTTATTGGGGGATACCTGTTTGATGTTGGTTTGTACCAGGGGGGTTTTCAGTGGGCACCTGTCTTGTCAGGTAAATGGAGTGAAAAGGGAAGTTAAGGTAAGGCTGTTATCATCAGGAATGTTTACTGGGTTGCCTAAGAGCAGCCTGTTCCATGTACACACTGACTGCCAAGGTGCACAAACCAGGTCATGGCTGCCAGGATTAGCAGGCAGCAGTGGGAGGAAAAGCTGAACTAACCTCCTTCCTCTGCAGAAGGTCTCCTGCCAGTGGTGCTGTGTTTCCTTTTTACAGCCTTTAATGAAGATTTTGCCAGTTCCACAGCCATCAGGAAAGCCAATTTCCACCTCAGTGTTCAATCGTGTCTATTAATAGAAGGCACAAATACTTGAACACAGCTGGATCCAGCCACCCTTCCTGGATCTTTGTGTTCTTACATGGTATTTCTGTTGATAACATGAGGTTTTGCTGCTTTTTATGTAGCAGATTTTTTTCATTGTGCCTAATGAGTAATTATTTTTCTGGCTGGCTGCTATAGCTTAGAGAAGTGAGAATCTTTGTCTCTGTTACTTTCATGGACTATTGAAGCAGTGCTGGGACAGCTCAGCAACAGTGGTGGAAATGCAGTAAGAATTATTTTTATTTCTGATTTTCAGAGGAAGCTTCTTGTCCTTAATGATTTAAGGAATTTAGGGTTAATTACTTTTAGCTGGCACTCAAATTAACACTGTTTTGAAGGGGAGTTCTCTCTGCTTTCTCATGCAACAAACAAGAAAACAAGAAAAAAGAAGAGTGGTTGCTGAGTATCTTTGAGTGAAATCCCTCCTATTCTTGCAGCAGGCAAGTTTATCTAGTTAACCGTCAAAAGTGACACCTACTGTCAGTGTTTTTTTCTGCTACACCTTATTAACTGTCACCAAATTTTTATTTTGTGAGCTTTGCAGAGGTACCTTATTGTGAAGGAAGGAATTTTTGAGTAGAAGGCATTTGAAGTCGCAGGACTGTTTGGGAATGTCCACAGAAATGCGTACGTTTAGATTCCCAGTCATATTGTGAAGTTTGGAAAGACTATCTCTAAAATTTGAGATTATTCAGAAAAATAACAATTCATGTCATCTGAGGCCTTCCTTTCCATGTTCTCTCTGGAGCAGGTGTGTGTCATGACACAGATTCACAATTTATAGGTGTTCTGCAGCAGGACTGTGGCAAATCATGGGGCTCTTCCTGGAAGTTGCCCTTGGGGGTGTTGGCAGCACAGAAAATCAGGAGGGCTATGCCTGTGTGAAGAACAGTGCTGGTTTTCTTGGTGGCAGCGGCATGCTAAAAATAAACCTGAACATCAAAAATTGGAAGCTGCTGGAGTACAGAAGGTGCTTCATGCGTGGAAGAGCTGGCTTTGTGTAGAGATACAGGATTTGCAACTTGTAGACCTGTGCAGTGGTCGAAATAACACAATCCTTTCACAAAAAAAATTCTATACTTCACTCAGAAGTGGGATGTTTTGTGCATCGGTCTGCAGTTGTTTATCCCTTTCTAATTCCCTTCCAGGGAATTATTTGCTCAAGATAAAAGGCAATACAGATGCTACTATGAAAAAGTGGCTGAACATTTTTTAGTGGCACAGGGGCTTTGTCTTTAAAAAACAAACTCTCCCATACTACTACAGATATTGAAAATTTGATTATATGGCAAAAAGAAATTCAAGAGCAGATCACTACTGGTATTTCAAGAAGCACCTGTTAAGTTCTAAACTAATACAGATTATTTGGATTTGTTATGCTTAAAAATAGCCCTAGTCAGTCAAGTTTAGGCCTTAAGTGGCCTAAACCATCTCAATTGCTTTCAATTGGTAACATCCATGTACTCAGAGAGTCTGGGTAATCAGTCCAAATTTAGAGACTAGACTTGTAATAGGGCTGTCGTTCTGCTCTGCTGAGCGGGTTCATTCCCTTGGCACCAGTGCTGGGAAATGAAAAGATGGAAGGCAAATACTGCTTTTTGCATGCTGAATTTAGCTTCACCCCTTGCTTTTGCCGCGTGGCTCTCAGTGACAGCTCAGTGACAGCTGTCCCTGCTGGGGCACCCTGCTCTGGCCAGCTCCAGAAGCGACCCCAGAAGGAGCAGGAGGGGTTTGCTCACTGTGGCTCAGTGTGGGAGCCCGAACCTGCTGGTCTGGGTGCCCTCCCTGTGCTGCTGGGTGGAGATTCTGCGGCTCGGCACTCGGGCTTGCCAAGGGCTTGGCCCGGCCCGCCGCTCCCGGAAGCCGCGGCCTCAGCGCGGGGTGAGGAGCAGCCCTGTCCCGGCCCCTGCAGGAGCCGGAGCCGCACGTCTGCCAGGTAAGTAAATTAGCTGTTCCTGCTTTGCCCTCCCGCCGCCACTGCCTGAGCCTCGTTTGTGTTCGTCTTGTAGTTCCTTTTCGTTTTGTTTTGTTTTGTTTTGTCCCCTTTCTCCCGCTCTTCTGGGAATTCAGGGGGCCACGATAACACAAGCTGCCAGCTCCAGGGCTTTCTGGCGTGCCTCCCCTGTCAGCAGGCTTGAGGCATTCCAGAGCAGTGTGCTGTTAGTAAGCTTTTGAATTTATTTTGATATACTGGAAACAGGCTTTTCAGACGCCACGTGACACGGCAGCTTGGAGAAGAGAGGGACAAGGAAGAGCAAGCTTTAAAAGTGGTGTCTAAGTTGTTCTGTATTTATATTTTTGTTTTGGGGCGGGGTTGGTATTTTTTCCTTGCTCACGGCCCACGCTATTCTAGCTTCCAAGACTTGTGTGATTTTTTTGGCATACTAATGCAGAGCCTGTATGCCTGTACAGAGTGTTGCATAGTCAGGGTGTGGTGATCTGCAAGAGCAACTTCTTGTTTGAACTGCGTTCAGGTATCAGTAGTTTATTGTACTTAAAAATATATGATCTAAAATATGCTAAAACATCTGGGAAAATAGTATTTTTTCAATAAATTGTATTGTTTCTGCAGTTGCGAAAATTAGGTAGGTAGGCATTGCTTAAGTTATGTCAGTGTTTAATTATTGTTGGTAATATTGTCTCTCCTTTGAAGAAAATTAAAGTAGTGCATGAAATAGCCCAGAATTTTTAAACATGCAGACACCTCTGCTGAGTTCTTGTTTTTTGGTGGTTTTTTTTGTTTTTGTTTTGTTTTGTTTTGTTTTGTTTTGTTTTTTTTGGTAACTAGTTCCCTCAGTGTTGTATTTTTTACATCTATATAAAACAATTTATAATAGCTTCTTCTGCATTAGACATTCTCTTTTCTAGACTAACATTTGTTACACTCATCTTTTTATATAACACAGCGCTTTTTTTGGTTTGAGGTTCTTTTTTTTTGTGTTTGGGTTTTTTTGGTTTTTTTTTTTTGTTTCCTTTGAACGGTTAGATGCATAGGGTATGTAGAGCTTGCAGAAAATTCTGTTTCTGATCTTGGATTTGCAGAAATTATCTCCATGACCAGTTTTTCCTCACAGCTCTGGTGAGGTAGAGCTTTGCACATGAGGGGACACTTCCAGTTTGAATTCTGGGCAAGGTTGTGCTGCCCTGGTGGCTCTTGGAGGACTGGGAGTGAGGGCAGAGAAAAAAACCTCTATCTCCAGAAAGCAAAGGAGCTGTTTCACTGAGTTGGTCTCCAGCCTCTCCACTGTCACCATTTCTGTCCTTTGTTTCCCTGAGAAGAAGATGCTCATTATCTCTTTAGGGATTTGTCCAGAGTCTTTTCTGCCAAAGGGAGAACCTGGCAGGGAGAGAGGGAGGGTGGTGGCCTTCGTCACTCTTTGGGAGCTCCTTAAGGCTCAGAAACCCTGCTGATTTTATGGAAGAAGTCAGGTCTGTGCCTGCCTTTATGCCATGCTCCGCACAAGTGCTGGAACCAATCTGAAAACGAATATTTTTGATCCCTAGGAGGGAAGACCACTGTGAGGCTGGATAAAACGTCACCAAAGTGGAGGTTTCATATTTTTAAACTGAACCATAATACAGTTACTCCTCCAGAGCATGCTGAAGGCCCTTCTGAAGTGATTTTGAATTGAAGCCAATGCTGAAGGAAGAAATGCCCCAATCTGCCTCTTTTTAAGTGGGAATAATAAAACAGTGTTGAAATTCTCAAAAATGACTGAAGAACAAAGCCCAATGACACACCCCTGGTTATGCAGTGTTGCCCTTAGATAATATTTTAACAGCCAAGTTCTATTAAGATTCCTTGACTTGGTGGGTTTTATTTATTCTCCTGTGTTCTCCATTCATTTTGATAGCCATGTCAGTCCGTACAGCTATTCATGAATAATTCTTTTTTTCTGTCATTTAATTTTTCATTTTCTGTACATTCTGGAACTAAAAAACCAGATTTCCTGTTCTGAGTGCTGCTCTCACATTGGATATTACCTGGTTTGATTGTTGAGGTAGAAGTAATCGAGTTCATAACCTCAGAGACCTTTAGCCTCAAGATGAAGTTGTAACTTTACATAAAGTTAGTGTCTTTATCAACCCTCCTTTAGAGAACACTGGCTCTGTTTGTGACTCCCTGGCTCTGTTTGTAATTCCCCTTTGCATCCCAGTTCTGCAGAGCAGAGTGTTGCGTGATACTGCAGACCAAATGACACAAATCCTAGCTGAGCTCAGCAGTGCAGTATGGCATGTGGCTGGCATCTAATCTCCTATTTTCCTGGTGTTTATTTGTCAGCCTGCAGTTTGCTGCTGCAGATAACTGTGGAGTGTTCTGGTGTTTGAAACAGCATGCAGAAAATGAAAACAGTTGGCTGGAGAAGTTGCAGCCAAATGCTAAATGCTCACGTGAGGCAAAACTGAAAAGAGGATTTTTGAGCTCAGGGGTTTTGACCGCAAAAACAGGGGAGCTCATCTGCAGTGACCGGCTCATACATTACTAATCCTCTCTTGTGCAGGGTGGGAACCTGAGAAGAGGCTTGACAGGACTGGGCATAGCTTCTAATATCTGAATATGACTAAATGAGAGTGAAATCTCAGTGTGTGCCAGCTTGTAGAATTTATTGTCACAGAAACAGGAAGTTTCCAGGAGGAGGTAATTGAAGAGCATGCTTTAAGGAGAAATAAGAATGAGGAGTTTAAAGATGACAGTTAATTAATTTAAAAGAAACAAGTACTGTGCAGCCTGAGATACTGAAGTGGTCTGTAAGGCAGCAGATGAAGTCTTTTACCCTTCTTGGAATATACTGACTTTGTTTCCAGATCACTTCCAATATCATGGAAGGACATTAAATAGAAATTGCCTTTATATATAGTAAAGCCTTTAAAGAAGTAAGCCAAGCTGCACACTAAGGAATCTTAAGTAATTCCTCATGTCCACAAATTGAACTGTGAGTATGTAAAGTTCTTGCTGTATAGTTATTGTGCATGACCTGTGATCAACTATCAAACTCTTTCCCTCTGCTTCCAAAAGAAGCAAACAGACATGGTGCTTCTAGCCGTCTGCTGTGGGAAGCTTAGAAATTTTTTGACAGTCCTAACTTCCTGCATTTAAGTGACCATAAACTGAGGTCTTGGAAGTTAAAGGAAGAGTCAAATAGTACAAAAATTACTTTAGGTGAAATGCCATTCGCTGGCCTCAGTTGTGTTTTGTTACAGCATAAAGCTGTTTCAGAGTCTTAACTCTTTATTGTAGCAATTGGGTTGCTAAAATAAAGAAAACCATGCCAGTATTAAGCCTTGGGCCTGAATTAGGTTGCTGCAATCCCAACATCTTAAAACAGACATCTCACCTAAAGGTGGTTTGGCAGTTTCTAGGAGGTGTGAAGCCTTATTCTACACTGTGGGTAAATAAAATACTGATCTTACTCATGTGCTTGATAACATATTGTTTAGTGTGAACAAATTCAAATGCAAGTAGGTTGTCTCTAAAAACACTGCTTAAAAATCTGTTGCATTAAATTTGAGTAGTGTGGTTAACCAGCTGATGCATGAAATTATTCCGTAGCGAAGTATTGAAGAATTTTATCTCTGTGTCAGAATGGCAGAAATTTTATTCTAGTATTCAAAGTAGAAGGAATCAGTGAATCTGTGTAATGGAAGTTGTCTGGCTCAATGTTCCATGACCATCAATAAATTAAGCAGCACCTGAGGCTGTAAAAGAGTCTTTACAAGCTAATGAGCACCTCAGTGTCCTGGTTCAAACCAGTTCCTTAAAAAAATTGTAATGTTTTTGTTTCATGAGGAAGTGGCTGTGTTTCCTCTGTGTCTTTTACCATCTCTAAATGGTGTTTGATCTTGCTTCTGGGTATAGATTAGTAATAATTGTTGCAAATGCTTGTTCTGCGTGGTGAGAAAATGGCAGAATAATGAAATTTTAGGGTTATTCTTTTCCAGAATAGTAGCTGCAGAAATTTGAACTATAAGAGATTGTAGATATTATTTGGTTATATTCACAGCAGCTGAGTTTATGAGTGCTGAAAGCACAAGGAAACATCTCTAGAGACAGAGTTTCTACTTGTTGGGTTTTGTTGTTTTTGGTTGGTTTTTTTTTTTTCAAAGATAGGTATTTAAAACCAGGTATATCGATGGATTACATTCATGCTACTGAACTACAGTAGCATGAATTTAAAAACCAGCCAAAATAACAACTTTGGAAAAGAGTTTTAGATTGAGTTATAATAGAGCTAGATAAAGTAACTGGAACTATCCTCCAAGGATTTTTTTTCCCCACCTGCCCTCAGTGGCTGGCAGGGGCAGGAGGATTTTTTTGTAACACGAAGTGTTGATGGGTTTCAGTGATGACAGTGGGCTTTAGAGATGAAAGGGGACTTACAGGTGGGCAAAGTCAGCCATCAGAAACTGCAGCATAAATAGTTTGGAAATGGTTCTCATTGCTTCTACAAAGAAACCCATCACAACAGGACAGAATAACTACACCGGTGTCTGAGTTACAGACAGGTACTAACTATAAACCTGCATCCTGAACTTCCATTTCATTGGGTTCTTAATATTAAGCCTCCAGAAAATTAACTGAGAGCTTGAAATCTCGAGAAGAATATTGTTTTCTTGGTTGTTGTGGGTATTTTTATCTTTTTCTTAAAAAGCTGGTTTTTTTCTTAGAAATGTAACAGCAGAACTGCATATAAGAGCAACAGTTGCAAAATAGGAGGCTATTTCCAAAATTACTTGAGATGGAAAATGACACAGGAGCACTCAAAGTTGTAATTTTTAAACTCAGCTATTTTAGATACTGTAACAATAAAAGATACATAAAGAGTTAATGCTTAATCTTTTTTCCCATTTTAAGTCACTGCACGTCTGAGATGCAGTATAGCTTTAAATACACGTTTATAGATTTATGCATTTATTTGTACATGTGCACACACATCCCCTTGGTGCTGTCCTTGTCCCACCTTCTGCCTTCTGTGTGTGTGTCCAGGGATGAGAGCCCTTGCCACACACAATCAAAGCAAGTGAGAGGTTTAACCTCTTAACAGCTCAAGTGGTATTTCGCACTTCAGCGAAATAACCCATTATTTTACACCGTGGTTCTCTGAAGAGCTTTTGCTGCCCACATCTTACAAGTGCCATTAATTAAAGCTCAGTATCAGGGCCATTCATGGAAAGAAGCAGCCACTTGTAGTCAGGTAGATTAGGTTTTCCCTTGCATTACACACCCTGTGAGTTAGTAATTGTGAAATCGTAGATGTTGTGAGCTCTAAGCTGAGAAGCAGTCCCAGCTCAGTCATACCGAAGGGGTGTTGACCCACAAGAGAACTTGGGTAGCTCTTCAGTTCTCTGTTCTGGTCTGAGTTCAGCTAGATCACTCTAAAAATGTTTATACAACTCCCCCAAAGGCTGCTAGAGCTGGAGGTGCCTGACTTGTCCAGGTAGCCTTTGCCTCAGAGTGACTCTTCTCTCCAGAAGGAAGATCTTTGAGCACAGACCTGAAAGATCCTTTATTAAAGACCAAGTCACTTTCTTCTTTGTTTCCCATTTTCTTGTGGTCCTGAGTTTCCCGGTAAACCTGTCCTCATATCTTTCAATGTTCATCTCTGCTGCAGTGTGATGGTGAAAATTGTGCTAACACTTGACCTAGAGAAGCTCAAGCCAAAGGGGTTGGCAGTTATATTTTACATTTATATTTACGTTGTCACAGCAACCGATTACTTTTCCCCAGATTCCTCTTCGCTTGTTTATTTTTGTAGGAGAATCTCAGTCTGTGAGACTATGGCCTTTGCATGTTTTTGTCAGTATTGTTGCCTGTCCAGAAGGATTTGGTGGTGTTTTGGGTTTTTGTGTTGTTGCCTTCAACCTTCCACCACTGTCAGAGATCAGGAGCTTTGTTCTATTCGGGGGTCTGAAGCAAGATTGTAACCCAGTGTTACAGAACAATTTCCCCATTTTATTCAAGAACATGTCACCTCAGGTAAAGCAAAAAGTTGCAGTGACAGTGTGTCCTCCTCTCGAGGTTTGTTACTTTTTATGCTTGTTGATTCTTAGTTGTCCTCTTGTCGTCATCTCAGCATTTCTGTATGGGTTGCTTGGTAAATGTTTACAGCATCTCTTCTGGTTCTGAAGGTCTCATCTGGTGCATTATATCCCTTTCTGAGGTTGGGCAATGACCTTTCTCAGCCTGATGAATCTTCTCATGAATTTCCAGGGTTTATAATTTTAATTGTTGTTAGCTCTCGCTACACTTGGGGTAGTTTTAATGATTTTTAGCGCTGTGAAACGGAGAGCACGCATAGATTTTTTTACCTGCTGTTTTATTTTTCCAGAGGGGGTCTGCATCCAGTCCTCTGAGCTGTTCAATTTTTTAATTTTGAAGTTGTCACCATTATTTTCTTCTTCTCCTGTATTATCATTATTTTCTTCTTCTCCTTCTTCTCCTTATCTTTCATGCAGATTTCTGTGATACTCATAGTGAGACCAGATAATGAATTTTTGATTGTTTTGGTTTGGTTTTTTGTTTTGTTTTCTTTACCCACTGCTTGGCTTCTGTGACAGTTCTCTTTCAACCGTAGCATGAATACTGCCCTGCTAACTTGACAAATGAGTTTCCAAGGGTATTTCTTCTCTTAATTCTATCAAATTAGATCCCAGATCTCTTCATCAGCCCTCCCTGGGAAGCCATCCTCTAACTCAGGAGCACCTGAGGTCCTTTGGTCAGCTCCAGTGCAAAGACTGATCCCCACACTGCAGATCACCCAGCAGCTCTGCTGGTAGGGTGGGGTAATTAACAGGGATCAGTCCTTGCCTCATCAGTGCTGTCCTGTAACAGTCTTCCCTGTATGTCAAGTCCCTGCTGTGGTGGTCTCGGGAGTCTTAGGCAGGGAGCAGCTCCTGCTGGGCTATCAGTGGTCCTGGTTGCCTCCCAGCTCACACAAGAGCTCTATGTTAGCCATCCCCCAGGCTGGCACAGCAGCTTCCAGAACCCATGCCTGGACCCACAGGGATGCAGCTGCAGGAAAAGGGGAACCAGCACTGATCATGCTGGTTCTCTCCTTCTGCTCTGCCCTCCAGGGATCCCTAACAGCTCAGAGGACACCCCACTCTCCCTTTGCAGCCTCTCCGGACTTTCTCTGCTGCAGCCTCCTGGTTAAACCCTTGCTGTTTGACACCCCAGCCTTGCTGCAAGGGAGTGTTGGGGCTGACCATGCCAGGGTGCGAGCTGGGTGTGCCACAGCCACTCAGCAGCTCTGCGTCAGGAGGTTTCTGTTGCCAAGTTGCCAGGCAGCACTTCAGTATTTACCTCCACGCCTGACACACATCCCTGTGTTGCTTCACGCGTTTTGCAGTCCCTCTGTGGAGCTGTGTCAGAAACATCTGGGCACGGCTGGTGGCAGAGCAGGGTCCTGAGGACAGGAGCACCAGAGCAACGTGTGGTAAGAGGTTGATCCTGGAGCCGGGGTGGTGGTGACAGGGTGGTACAGTGGTGACCACACCAGCCAGAGGGGTTGAAGCTCAGCAGCCTGTTGGCATTGTCAGTCTGGCTGCAGACCCTGCTGGCTGAGGGGCTGGGAGAACAAGAACCCTGCTTCTTCCCTGGAGTGGCTCTTTTTGGAGAGAGAGTGGAAAACTGTGCCACTTTGTTGTGGAACCTGAGCAGGAAGTGGGGGAAGTGAAACAAGGCACTCTGTGGTGGTCCCTCTGCTCTTCCTACCTATCCTGCTTTTCTGCTCTGGCTCCTCAGGGCTTTCTTCTCCTGAGTGAGCCCTGAGTGTCCCCAGGGAGGATGGCTTGGTGTCCTCCACAGCCACTGGTCAGCAGCGAGGCATTGAGCTATTTTCTATTTTCAACCTGCTCCTTCTTCCTCCACGAGTACCCCCATTCTTCACCTTTTTGCTTTGGCTGGTCACTGCCCTCCAGCTGGACAGGACAGGAAGAAGCAGCTGGGGTTTGGGGAGGTTTCCACTCATTCCTGCAGGTTGTGGTGGTGCTGCTGTGCTTGGGACATTGGAAAAAAAGAATTTTTCAGTGCATTTTAAGACAGTGGCTTGGTGGGAGTTTCCTGAGGACTGGAAGGGAGAAGGGCTCAGATAAAAGTTTTTATTATTAAACAGACAGGGACTGTGGTGACTAATATGAAGGTGTAGAACAGATACCTACTTGTTAGTCATGCAGAAGGAATTCAGATTAATTTCTTGAAGAAGAAAGAAAAGGAGAGAAAAAACTGTTAAAGAGCAAATTAAGAAAAATAACGTGTTGCCAGCAGGTTACCTGATGGTGGTAGTGGAAATACGTTAAAAGGTTATTAAAACCTTTTGTTCTGTGCCCTAATGTAGGAAGCTCTGTACATTCCTATGTGTCTCCACCCATGCAAAAACTCCTATCTATTAAGTAGTCAATCTGTGTGTATATGGAAGCAGATATTTATGACTTCTTTTCTGCAGTATGACAACTGCAGATTCTCTATAATATGTATTTATAACAGTCAAACCTCTCTCACTGAGGTGTGTGAGACACCAACTAAACTGGTGGGGAGACCATACTGTCATCATCATAGTGTGCATTTTAAATTCTGTAAAGCTTTTCTGTTATTGCTGAGAAATGCTTGTGCTGAAAATGTTAGGGAAATTAAAAATTTTTCCATGTAGAAGTAAGAAGCCACCCTGGGGTGTAGAGTAGTGATATGGCTTCTGTTCATTCAAACGGTGTGTTTTCATACTTCAAGTAGAATGGTAAACAGAGACAATGTAAAAATGGAGGGGAGGAGAGGAGAGGAGAGGAGAGGAGAGGAGAGGAGAGGAGAGGAGAGGAGAGGAGAGGAGAGGAGAGGAGAGGAGAGGAGAGGAGAGGAGAGGAGAGGAGAGGAGAGGAGAGGAGAGGAGAGGAGAGGAGAGGAGAGGAGAGGAGAGGAGAGGAGAGGAGAGGAGAGGAGAGGAGAGGAGGAGAAAAATTAAAAACATTGATAAGTTTTGCTGTAAATTTAAATGTGACCTATGCATGCATTACTGTGACAGACATGGCAAATCACAGAATCATAGAATACAGCTTTGAGTGTATGCAAAAATACAAAGTACACCTTTAAGCATAGGAGCGTGAAGCACGGATAGAGGAGTATTACTTCTTTATAAAGTATTGATGAGACAACTGGAGTGTTCTGTGCTTTGAAATTTGATACAGCCACAACAGAAACACACCATGGTGTTTTTGGATTGACATCCCTGAAGCCAGGAGAACAGACAATGTCCTTTGTGGTGTTCCTAAAAGGTCATATTGTATATAGGAACACTGGGGGGGACATGTTTTGCTTACATATTAACTACTCTTTTTTATCTCGACTATTTGAGTTTGATACTTTAGTATTAAATATTTTCTGTAACAAACCAGTAAATTCAAAGGCAAAATTTTTGTTAAAAAAACTAAAAAAGAAGTGTGGATGGATCCTGCAAAGTAAGTACATGTGCTTCAGTGTGAGAGGAGGATTTGAGTGTATCTTGGTACTTGATGGAAAATTTGCTGTCAGTACATGTCAGAGGAGAAAAAAAATATTTAAAGAAGGTCTGTGGGCATCATCAAACTGTAAAAATTCTACATGTATGTATTATAGAAATACAGGCCAGGCAAAATATCTGAAATAATAACTCTAATTTTCAGCAATAATTTACCCTTCATCTGGATAACAAGTAAATTCAGATTCTTTATCCTTGCTTGATACAAGTATTTATTACAAAAGTAAAGCTTCATTTTGTTTTTTTTTCTCTTAGAAGCAGTCTCCTGCTGATGCATCAAAACCACAAACTATGAAGCCATCTGAAACTAGGGTAAGAATTTCAGAAGAAAACCATGCTTGCATGGCACATGTATGAAGCCATGGAATTTCCTTTTTAACACTTTGATACTGAGTAACTTTATCAGTACTTCTTACCTGTAGCTTAGTTTCCTCTGGGAAAACAAAACAAAACAAAACAAAACAAAACAAAACAGTGCTATTTGAAGCAACTGGAGGCTTTTACAGCAATAAAAAGAAAATCAATTGTTTAATTTTAGCTCTGTCATGTTTTTTGACATGTGTATAGCTCCCCCCAGTGTAACTGCAGGGTTATTTACCTGGTGATGATTTTCCACATACTCAACAAACCCAGGATGAGCTTCAGCTCCCCCTGTATGTACAGTTGCATCTTCTCGTTAATCTCCTGTATTTTGCTGTCTGACAGCTCCCCTGCCTTTCTCCTTCACGCTTGTTCTGTCTTGTTTTATGACTGGGGCTTCCTCAGTGTCAGGGCTGTGTCATCAGTCCTGTCCACTGCATGGTAGGAGAGAGTCATCATCCTCATGTTGCCTAACAGGAGTTATGTGTGTTGTTTAAACAAATGATTAATGGTCCCCCCCACCTCTTCCATTTTCCACTACCATAACAGCAAAACCAACAAGAGCTGGATGCCAGAGCAGGCCAGCAGGGACTTGTGTGGTGGTAAGGGCTTAGGCTGCCTGCACCTTGTGTAAATGCCAGTAAAGGGGTGCATGGAGGGGTGAGGGTGGGAGAGGTCCCTGCAGGTGCTCTGGTGCAAGCAGAGCCAGGTCTGCAGGTAAATGGCACTGCTGGAGGCCCTGACATGCAGCTTTTGAGTGCCTACAGCATGTTGGTACAGTGAGAGCTGAGATCTCGTCACCTTCACAGTGATATTTTTTTTCCATTTATCAAACGGGAAGTTTCTTTGTGACAGCCTTTTCCTCTTGTCTCTGTTCATTCTGGCCTGCATCTCCACCCCTGCATGTGAACTTAGCCATTACATTCCACTCAGCCTTTTAAAACCCTTTTCCTCTGTGCACACGTACATCTAAGAGCTGAGTGGCAATTAAACAAATTTTCCATTTGTGCACCATCATCATTACTCACAAATGAAGGCATCTGCCAGCCTCTGGTTTCTCCTCCCTGATGTGTTTGTGGGCAAACTCATTTGTGTCAGGTTCATTAATGCTGTGGTTCTCCATATGGTCTAACCCAGACAGCTATGGTCTTTCCCTACTTGAAATTTAAAACAACTCTCAGAAGAATGTGGTAAATGAGCCAAAAATAGAGTAGCAGAGGCATGCTTCAGCACTCTAAGACTGGTAAACACAAACCCCTTTGAAACAGTAGCCTGCATTTGCATGTGTAACATAATTAATGCTTTCTTTTAATGTCTGTTGCATTATTAAAGTCTTTCTTCTGCTGGATTAAACCAGTCATTTGCGTTTTTGGCAGTAGACTTCTTTGAAAAGAAGTAAAGTTGCTGAGTCACTTCAATTTCTATTTCTAAATTTCATGCAAATTAACAGATCTTTCCCAATTGCCTGCTATAACCACATCTCACTTGTCCTTCCTCAAGTCTCTCTAGTGGGCCACTGCTCTTAAAGATGCTCTGGACCCGTCCTTAAACCTTCAGTTCTCTGTGTGTATCTTTTGGCTTTCATGAACCCTCAGTGTTGTGCCTCTCTGAGAAAGCCCTGAGTGTACTGTGGCAGAGGAAGGAATGTGGAATTTCTTGTTCTGTAGGCAAAGCCTGGGATTAAGTGGAGAGTTTGGAGGACCAGGGTGTAGAGCCAGCACCCTGTGGATTTTGCAGGATTGGAGGATACAGGGTGCTGCCACTGCCACTGTCAAAAACACGTCCCCTTCACCTGTCTTCCTTTTGCACATGTTTGTGCAACTGCACTGTGAACCAGGGAACCCATGAAAAAGTGTTATTTTTCATTTCCAGACCATTTTTCACTCAGTTTAAAACATGTCCTATCAGATCCTGGCACAGTGCAGGTGGAAGCAGACAGTTGAAGGAGACATGGAACATCTTTTTTGCCATAGGAATTCTGTGCATGCAATCAGCTGATGCCATGGTTTCAGTCTCTGTGGCTGCTCACAGCTGACTCTGTTTAAAGGATGGCTGAACAATTCCTCTGAATGGACAGTCTTGTACTAAAATTGTTGGTTTGATTTCCTGTTTTTTTTGTTTGATTTTTTAATTTGATTTGAACTTTGTAACTGCTAGAAGTGTATCTAAATAGATATGTCGATGTGTATGAGCAGGTGTTTATAATCATGTGTTTTATTGTGGCCTCAGCATGCTTTTGTGTGCAAGTCTTCAATCAAATCCTTGCCCATATGGGTCCATTTATTCCCCAGCATCATCAAAAATAAATTTATATTATGGGCAATTCTGCATATTTTAAACATTACAAAAGGCTAGTGAATGATGCATACCTCCCACAGAAGGTGCATAAAGTATTCAGTGAAATAATATTTACAGTATAAAAAAGAAGACTTTCAGTTGTTCATAACTGGTTTGGCAGGTTGAGAATTTGTATTCAGTGTTCTGTACAGGTGTTGTTGGGTGTGGGCAAAAGTGCAAGTACATACATATATTTTATGGTCCTGCAAAACTAAGGTGTGTTTAGTCTTCTTTTGAAAGGCAGATAAGAAAAACCTCTCTAAGGTTTTTCTAAAACCTCTGACAGCAGGGTACTTAGAATTTTGAGCAGGCAGTAGTCCCAGAGCAAGAAAAGTCAAACTCTGTATTTTTTGTACATCGTCTTTGCATTTCTGTTACATTTGTTTGCACCTTGCTGCTGAAGGACACCTTATGTCTGATTGACTCTTTGCTATGGATGTTACAGAAATACACCCAATCTTAATTTATCATAAAAACTAGAAAATTTTTGGACTATCCTTTCGTTACAGGATTATTAAGTATATAGGTACAAAAATGGATGTGTGTCTTGGAGTTAACAGTAATCATGTAATAAGAATACACAAGTGGGAGCATGTAAAGCATGACTGAACCTGAGAGTTGCTGTGCTTTAATCAGCTTTTAGGCATCAAGACAAAATAGAAAGTAAGGAATTCAGGGAGAGGGTGGGAATCTGCAAACTTTTTTTTTTATATATTTATTTTTAATATATTTTTCTCACTTTGAGAATTTTTGCTTCTCCCTCTCCATCAGTATTTCCCCACTTGTGTGTGGAGGTGTGTCCCTCAAAGCCTTGAGACTTTTGCCAGGATTATGCACAGGCATCTGCATTTAATGTGTACTCAGGATTTCCCAGCCAAGTGTCTGCAGTTCAGTGAGAGGGTGTGAGTACTTGCGTAACAAAATGTAAACAAACTTAGCAAATTTCTCTGTGTGGTCAGCCAGAGAACGGAAGCTGGGTGATTCTAAATGGTAATGAACATTTGGCAGATGTAAGGCACTTTTTTTGTCACTCATAGTGCAGCTGGCGTAGCAAGAAAAAATAGGAAGAAAAATATGGATTCTCTCTTCTTAACAGACATAACCATTCTTTAATTTTTCAGTTTTGGTTCTTGCTGTTGTAATTTATTGCTTACTGTACTTTGACTAAATGAGTCACAGGAATTGATTTTGTGGCACGACTGCAGAAGATTTTTAGGTGTAAACCCTGGAAGTGCAGTCATGAGATACTATCCTAGCCAGGTTGTCCAGCTCTGTTGTAAAATGAGAGCATTACGAGGTTACAGAGGAGAGGAAAAATACAAAATTTCTGCTGTGTGTGGTATAACGATTTTAACAACCATATCCATATCCCACCCTGTGTATGTGCTGTTGAATCTAACTAATGTCTTTTCCATCAGGACTACATGTATTTTTGTAATTACTTACATTACAATTATAATTATTTTATTGATAAATTAGTGAAAAATAATTCATTAAATAATATTTGAGGCTATTTTAGAAGTTGCTAGTCGCAGTTTGGGTTTGGTGTCAAACTGGTTCCTATATTTTAACGTCTTTCCCTCTCAATCCCCCATGTCAGGAATGAGTGTGCCTGTGTGTGAATGTTTGCATACATTTGAGGGCTCTTAAATCACTGGCAGCCTGTGTTAGGAGGTTGTGAACTGCAAGATTAGTGTGTAGTAGTTAGACAGCATGTGTGCTGACAAGTGTGAACTTGCCTGATATTTTGCTTTACATAATCTGATCCTCTGCAAATAACCATGCGTATTAATCTCTGTGTAAATGTTGTTTATATTTCAGTCTGCACCGACAACCAAAGCAGGATCTGAAAAAAACACCCAGTCAGACAAGGTGAATACTTACCTTTAACCTTTGCAGAGTTGCTGCACTTTGGTCTTTTACTAACTTTGACAAAAGAGGCGGAACTGTGGTCTATTTCTGTGTCACATAAAACTGATGTGTGATCAGTGACATACCTGGGCATAAACTTCAGGAGAGCCATGAAGTGTCCTGTTAACCATCTTTAGAGCTATCTTGTGCTTGTTTGGACAAGCATGGATGAAGTTCTGTAGCATTGAGTGGTGGAAATAGTAAATTACCTGATTTTTTTATTTTATGACAGGCAACAGACTCTCAAAATAAACAGCTGTCTGAAGAGAAGCAAAAGGAACCCAGTGATGTAAGTTGTATAATTTCTACCTCTCTCTCTTTCTCTTTGAATTTTTAGTGAAGGTTTCTTCTTTCTTTTGCTTCTGTCTTTTGCTTAAAAAAATAGTTTGAAAACACAAAAAGCCAGCCCTCCGTAGCTACTGATAATAGCTTATCTCTACACAGGGAAAAAACCAAACCACACCTACTGTGACAACAGCTTCTAAACCAAATAACATAGGAAAAGTAACTACAACTCAGGCTGACCAGCCTCCACCAGCAACCTCCACAGAGACAGCAAAGGTATTGTAGAAGCAACAACCAATTTTTATTATTTAAGCCAATTTTCATTATTTTATTGAAGGGATGTTAGGAATCCACATCAAGATGGATTTTTAGCTGAATATTATCAAGTGAGACTTCTGGGCTGCCAAAAATCACAGTGTAGATAAGCTGTTGGCTAAGCAAACAACTTTAAGAACATCAGTTTTAGGCCTGTGTGTTTGGGGCTCTTCTGTTTTTCTCTCAGGTTTTTTTTAAGTTCCTTGTAGCTACACAGCTGTCATTGGTTCTTTGTCAGGCTCTTCCCTTGCCCTCTCACTGCAGCATTGGCTCCAAGTGTAGCAGGTCAGCCCTGAACCCAAGGCTCTGAAAAAAACTGAAGTGAGGAGGGTTGGGAAAAAAAGCTGGGGAGGGGGTCATTTCCACAGGACAAATGGAGAAAAAATGTGAAGGAAAAGCATGTGCTGACATCAGGATGTGGATATTTTGGTCTGCTGGTATGCACGTTTGGTAACAAGGCTGGGGTAACACGGGGGCTCTTGCAGCTCTGCTACAACATACTTATTTTTGGCAGTAAATTGGAGTGTCAGTAATGCAGAAATCTGCATTTTGTGTGGTAGTGTTGCTCCTCCACCTGCTTGAGCACCTTTTGCAGCTGAAGTTCAATGGTGCATTGAGAGCTACCAGGAGTAAATGACAGCTCCCCAAAGAAAACTTAAAAAGGGCCTCAAAATCTTTCTTGCCCTGCAGATTTCTTTCACTGGCAGAGTAAAAGAAGGAGGTAGAGTGCTTAAAATGGAAAGCTTTTTTTCCCACAGCAGAATCCCACTGGAAACAGAGCTGTTATGGTGGTAACTCACTCTGCCCAAGCATCTGGGTGCTGTGCATTTGCACCAGCCTGTTGCTGAGTCCAAAAAACTGCAAAGCCTCGGCATTGGATGTTTTACTTTGTTTTGTCTCTCTTTTAACATTGCAGTAAACTATCTCGTAATTTTTCTCTTTTTCTTCTCCAGGAAAAGTCCAAAGAAGTGCCCACAGTGGCTGGTGCAGCTGCTGGAGCAGGCACAGCTGGTGCAAGTGCAGGTGCTCCTGCTGACAAATCAAGTACCACGGTTAGTAAACAGCCCCGGACAAAGGCTTCCCTTGTAATGATGTCTCAGAGGGTGCTTCACTCTCTGAAATACTTCAGTTTCAGGAAAAAAAAAAAAAAAAAGGGGTAACTGCTGAAGTACTGATACATCCTCAGTGTATGTATGGTGGTGGAGGGCCATCAAAAGGAAGAGGTAAAAAACAACCGGTGTGTTATTCGTGTTTTGTCAAGTAGGACTTCTTTAGAAGCTAGCTTAAAATTATACATTCTTAAAATCGGTTATTCCCTATGTTTGGTTATATTTGAATATAAATGTGTATCTGCTGATGCACAAATACAGAATACCTTGTTAATGACACTGGAGAATTGAGTTCAGAACCATTCTCACTGAAAAATTTGGCAAATACATGTCCTGCTGAAAGAAAGCTTTTAGGTTGGTTTCTAGGAGTATTCTAGAATTCATCAGATGCTTCAGATTTCTTTTTCCCCCCCTGTGTATACCTTGGTAACTTCTGTAATTGTTTGCTTATTTTTTTAGCCTGGTATGGATGAGTCAGCACTTGATAGCCTAATAGATACCCTTGGACCTGAGGAGGATGTGCCTACTACTCCTGTTTACACTGGCCCAGAAATAACGGTATTTTACACCTCACATTCTTATTTCTTAAAAGATTCATCCCTAAATTACATCCGTAGTTGGTCATTACTGCATTGATCCAGGACTTGTAGCTGTGATCTGTGAAGAGTTAAAACAGAATGTGCACAGTTACATTTCAATGTTAGTTTTGTTAATATAGAAATGATACAGTTTTGGGAATTTGTTGAAGAATGCATGACTTTCTAGATCTGAATGGGAGAGTTGTGTAAGAAGGATTAGATTACAAGCTTAGTGGCTCTGTAAAACATGAAAAATTTTGGAATTGATAAATATTTAAAAAGCAGTCTAGGTTCAGCAATACATCATAAGGTCTGAGACAGTGAAATGATTTAAATTGGGAATCTGGGAATGTTCTGCTGGATGATGAGCACTGTTGAAGCAGGTGGGGAGGCATGTACATGACAATAGATACTGAAAGACACTACAGAGTGTCCTAGTCAGTATTTGCCTTTTCTTTCTGGTGGTATCACTGTAGGTGGCTCTATCAGAAATTTAGTTTGGTAAAGAACAGTACACAAACATTTGTGTGTATTATTTTCACAGGAAGATGTATATTCAAGATACTTGGAAGAACTGGGCAAACGGGAAGGTAGTCTCCCTCCAGAGTACGTGAAACTGTTGAAGGTGAGTTAAAAAACACGTTCTTCATGTGTGTTTTCTGTAATATTGGATATTTCTGCTTCCCATTTACTACAAAATTAATTCTCATTTTAGAGCAAAGGATATGGCAAAGATGTGGTCCCACCGAAAGCAAATGAGCAAGATGAAGTAAGACTTTTTTAATATACTGGAAGATGAAAGTAACTCAGGTGAAAATAACCCAGTTATCATTGGATTCCTAGGAAAATACAAATGTTGCCTGTTCTCCAAAAGTCCCAGGCAATGGGAGGGGGATGTGAGGTGCGAGATATCCTAGCTACTGATAAAACTAAATAGAGCTTGGCAGAGATGTTTTTAATAAAGGTGTAGGAATTTTCACAATGCTGAAGCTGAAATAGGTCAAATCAATGCTTACAGAAATACTGGGTGTACGAATAACAGAGGGGATAAATACTCTGCAAGCAGCAGTTTCTCTGTAGTGCCTTCAGCAAAGACTACTTGTATTTCTACACCAGAGATTTCTGTCAGCCAACATAATTTTGCTGGTTGGGAAGTCTGACATACTAAAAAGCTTATCTGAGACATGATTTAACCAGTGGGGGCAAGCATCCTTATGTTTCATTGTGTCAGGAACTTGTGCCAGTGAGGTCACTGTGTGAGTAATCGTGGGACACGCTCAGTCTGTAAACTGAGCTTGACCTGTGATGATATCTGAACTTTTTCATGGTCATAACTTGGTTTGCAATTCCTTGCTCAGAAGCCAATGACAGATGATGAGCTTGCAGAGGCCCTGTCATCTGACTTCACCTGCAATGCTGCTTCTGCTCAGGAGAAGAAGACAAATCTGACAGAGGTATTGACACTTTCCTTGCCATTGCATACATTTATTGTGAGGAAAAATTGACACTGTTGTCATTAAATTTCATTTTAAGTAGATAAAATTCTCTGCTTCTTTTCTATTTTTGCAAATTTGCCTGTAATTTCATCTCACTCACAGAAACCAAATAAAGAAGGAGAAATTGTGCAGGCACAAGCAGCAAGTTCAGTTAAGACCTCAGTTCCTCCTAAGGAGAAGAAAACACAATCAAAAGAGGTACACATAGTCCTTCTTTCACTGGTTACCTTATAATTAAAATTTACAGGTATATGCTGCTATTATTTGTTTTTGTTCTCGTATAGATGCTCATCATTCTCATTTTCAATTGTAAATCCTACTATAGAAAATACAGGAATAACAAGAAATGCCATTGCCTAGATTCCATTGTGCCTTAAAGATCTGACTTTAGCATACCAGATGATTTTCCTTCTGGATTCTGCAGAATAAATGTGATTCTTCTCACTAGAGGAAGTGAAGTAGAAATATTAGCAGGAAAATTTTCTTAGCTCTGTGATCTGTATATAATGTAATTTTCTCATGTTTTGTGAATCTTCTGGGTTTTCCCTCTGAATAGAGCAAACGTGACCTTACACTTTTTCAGTCTGCCATGTCAAAGCATGTGAGAATACTTTTAGCTGACATTCTGACACTGTGGGTTTTGGGGGGTTTTTTACTTCCTTTTTTTTTCCTCCTCTGGTTAAGAAAAGCCCCTTGTCTGACTAAAGCTGTGCTAATTCTGTCACATAATTCGGTGTTAAGGAAATTGGGTAAAGCAAAACCAAAATGACCAATCTGCTGCTGGCTGTTTTCTTCATATACAATATAAAAATACATAAGGTAAAAACCCATGTCAATTTAAAGAAATAACAAAATGGTTTGCATGTTTACTTAAAATACAGGAAATTAAAAATGATGCAGTGGATGCTCTTCTTGATACACTTGGAGGACCTGAATCTGAACCTGAAGAAGATCCGACCCCCATTGTAGAGGTGTCAGAGGTAACACCTCACTCCTTTTTTATCCTGGCTTCCAGACTCTTGACTGTGGAATCCTGAGTTGTCTTTGTTAGACACTAGACAAATGTGTAAAATAACAAGAAAGTGATTTTGATATCAAAGGCCTAAGGAATGTGTGAGTCTTCAGTGATTAAGAAAATGAAAAACATTAAAGTGGACACATAAAACATGTGGATACAGGTAGAGTAGAACATAGTAAAGTGGTCTGGAAAATTATGAGCGTATCATTTGTTTGCTTATACAAGCAAACATACATGTATACATACATACATTCACAGGTAGATACAGCTCTCTTCGAATTTTTTTTCCCCTCCCCAGCACTCTACAATTTATAGCAGGCTTTCATTTTGCACATATTTGCTGTTTGCACATATTTGCTGGTTTTGACTTCCAGTATATGTGCTCCTTTGTCCATCAAATGCTATTATCTTTCTAATTTGAGTCTTGTCTTTCACTGTATTTTCAGAGTTTTGTTTTTCCCCAACAGATAGAATTCAAACAGTTGCCCTGTGTTTGCATGTTAAGCTTTAACTTTGGTTTAGTTTTGCAAACTCTGTCTATAAGCAACGTTAGAGCAGGTTTTTTCCTGTCTTCACTTACATCTCAGAGCAAACAAATGACAGGGAAATAGTAAAAAATCTTTTGTTACTGAGCTAAATTTTCACAAAAAGAAAAGCTTCTTGTAGTCAGTCTGGGCCTTGAAATAATTTAATGGATGTATTTCTTCATGAAGGAGGATCAGAGAATTAAAAACTTTGTTTTGGTGCCAGTGATGGAAGAAGACAAAGAATTACGGTGTGTGTAATCAGAGTGCTGAAATGCAATAAAACCTGAGGATTTTTTAGTATCTTGCTACATAGAATAATTTAATCTGATGCTAGTCCTTTTGTATGCAGTAGACAGAAGAATCCTGATAGTGAAGTTGTGTACTTGGAGCTTTTATTTTAATTTCTTTAAGTGGGCTTTTTTTAATGTTGTTTCTTTTTAAGGCCAAAGCCAAAGAGAAAAAGGAGCAAAAGGCTGGAGAACGTGATGATACAATACCTCCAGAGTACAGGTTAATGCCAGAGTTGGTAAGTTTTACATATGTCCATTACTTTGTAGGCAGGGTACTGTGCCTGACACTTTCTTTCATTACAGGGAGGAAAAGAATACAGGGAAAACAAACTGAACTAGTATTTAATCAATAGCTTTCTCCTTGGTGATTTCTGTACCTCTTATTTCCTTCTCTTTCTCTGTGGGCATCACTGTTTTTACCAGGCACTCTAGGTAAAGATCTCATCTCATCCATGAGATGGGTGAGTCATCTCAAATGACAAAGTCCCACTTTCTTTCTCCAAGAGTGACAATCTCAGCCTTGTAAAATAAAATCCATCCCTTTGCAAGACTGCTCTGTGTTGGTATTACTTTGTAATGTAACCTGGAAACACTGATGTAAAATGGTGGGAAAAGGGCACCTTTTTTTTTTTCTTTTTTTTTTTTTCTTTCCCCTTGGATTGTCACCCAAAATGATGAAGATTGATTCAAAGTTAACCAAAACAACACCATAGCACTTTTTGGTCTCTTGTAATGTGCTCTTGTCAATTTGCTTTTTTGAACTACCCATCTGGCCATGTAAATATTCCCCATTTAGGGGAGTTCCTGTCACTGATTAATTCTTGAGTATGTGATTTACTTTACATTATTTTGCTGGTGATTAGTGAGTATGCCACTTCTTGTAACAACAGAAAAATGTTGATTTCCTTCTAGGATAAAGATGGAAAACCAATATTGCCGAAGCCTGAAGAAAAACCAAAGGTTAGAAAACTGACAATATTGTAGGACTGTGGCTAGATATCCTGTTTTCTCCCTCTCTGTCATCACTTCTCTCTGTGCCATGATGTAAGTCTCTTGGTCTGCTTGTGTGTTTTACTTCCTTGCACAAAACTTGCTGGTCAGAAGCATCAAGTGGAAGTTGGTTTTACTGAAATTCATTTGTCTGTGAATGAAGAGCTCATATAAGGAAAAGGTTTAGAGAGTTCAAGACAGGAGAGGGTTACAAAAATTATTGCTGTCTCAAAGAAAGGCTGTGTGGGGAGTTAGTGTAAAATATTCTATAAAGGTCCGTTGGAGCTGTTAAGGATAGAGAGAGGTGAAGCAGGAAAATCTTTTGTTTTCTTGACAGTTTCCTCTTGCTCTAATGATCAAATATAAAGGAATTTGACTGGAAAGGAGGAAAAAATGTTGCTGTGGACATTTTCCTAATCACAAAGAACAACCTGGACTTTGCAAAGAGTATCCATAGTGGCCTAGAAAGTGCAAGAGAGAATTAAAATACTGAAAGAGACAATTGTAGATACTAATTTTAAAGGCACAGGAAGAAAGCGAAGGAACTGTGCACTGAAGAAACTGAGGGCTCCACTTCGGAAATACTGTTAGCTGAGGAGTGCTGCCAAAAATTGGAACAGCACAGGAAATCTCTGCTTCCCTGAAATGACTGTGAAGGTCAGGACTAGTTTGAGTGCCTTCTGAGCAGAAATCTGAAGTAATTCGTATTATTCAGGGTTATAGTGTGGAGGGAAGGAATGCAAGATGCTGGAAAAAAGACTTTTGGTCTCTAAAAATTTTTATATGCAGGTCTCATGTGTGATTGTGTTGAGTGGTGGATGTTTGAGAACTGCAGAGAAGAGAATTCCTGCCAGGCCTGTCATGAGGAGAAAAGGGAGCAGCTCTGCTCTGGGGGAGCTAGGCCCTGCTGCCAAGAGATAACCCTGTGGGTTCACCATTGATACTGAGATCTGTGAAACCAAAATCAGCAAAATGGGAAAAGCTGTGTTAATAGCTGGAAACCATCAGCCGCTTGGTGTTCTTCCATGATTTCTGGCGAAGGCAAAGTCCTTCCTTCAGGATTTCTGCTAGTGTTTGTCTTTTTTTGGGCCTCCACTCTGCGTAGCCTTATGTACCTGCAGTGGCATTACTCTTAGTGAATACAAGTTACTACCTAAATTCCTTTTCTTATTTAGTATCTGAAGGAGGATTTCGGGCATTATGGAAAGTGAGACCTTACATGTTGAGACACTTTATAAAAAATTAGGGAAAGGGAACAAGGGAGGGATTTCTCTCTCAGAAATGTCATTTTATGCATTATGAGTCTGTCCCTAAGCTGTAGAGTTCCATGCAGCAGGTGAATGTCCATTGCTGCTAGCAAAGATTTAAACATTTATCTTTGAACAGTAATTTGGAGGATCCTGGGAGCTTCAGGTATGTAGATGTAGGGATATATGGATTGCAGAGGCCTAGTTCACATAGTGTCAGTGGATTGTAGTATATCACACACAGCAGGAAACTGAAACTGCATTTTTATTCAGCAAAAAACACACAGTGAAAACCACTGAGTGTCAGCAGTCAGTGGACAGACTAAAGGGAACTTTCAGGGAACTCTAGTTCTGCTAGTAAATATTAGCATTTTCTTCCTAATTAAGAGGTTATATTTTCCTTTTCAGGAACCCTGTCTTGAACATGATATATCTGGTTCTCTATATTACGTTTTATATGTACAGTTCTCTACATTATAGTGACTTATGATAACCAAGAACCTTATTCTGAAGTGTGTTTTTCTTAATTTTATGCACTGCAAAATTAATTCTGTTTTGTTGTACGTAATTGTGAAAGGTTATTTCAGGGTAAGCCACAGATGTTTTTCTGCTTTCTGAGTAGCTGAAATACAGTTCTTAAAAAAGTAAATTAAAAAGAGGCAGTGAGTCACCTGTGCCATATATTTGCTTGTTGGTTTGTTTGTTTGCTTGCTTGCTTGCTTGCTTGTTTTGGGTTTTTGTTTGTTTGCATTTTTAAATTTGGTTTGGGGTTTTTTTGCAGCCTTTGAGTGAATCTGATCTCATTGATGAATTTTCAAAGGACTTTGCCTGCCCTTCACAGCCTGCAGTACAACCCAAAGCACCAAAGCCCTGCAACGTATCCAAAGTATGTCTTTCTGGTTCACTGGAGAAGCTGACGCTGACAGTTTTGCTAAGACTGGGTAGTGCTACTGTTCTTTCAAAAAAACCCATTTCTTCCTGTTTTACCCTTCCGGTTGCCTTTAGTGGAACATACAGTATTGGCACTCAGCTCTTCATTGAGCATCGTCTGCTTTTAAATTTAGACTTTTCTTTCTCATTTAGTGCTTTATTTACGGGGGGGAAAGCCATTTAACGGGCACATTTTGTGTTCTCTAATCACATTCACTAAAATACAGTGTAAATTGTTCTGTTTCAGAAGCCGTCAGGTGCTGTGTCTGCAAAAGCCACTGAGGATAAAGTGGTCCCTTGTGCCACAGCTTGCACTGTGCAGTCTGCAGCTCCCATGCCTTCAGTAAGTAGTGGAGACCCTTCAGCTGGAGCAAAACTCAGTGTTTAATTTAAAGGATGGTAGAGCATGTTGTCAGGATGCCCATTTCAGTATTGCATGTTCATATATATATGAACCATATATAGGTTCATTTAAACCTCCATAGTGGTAATGTAATCCACAAAGGCGGAGTGGTTCACAAAAAAAAAAAAAAAAAAGCCAAGTCAAGCACAAACTAAAGGTCAGTGACCTTCCTCATAAAGAAAGCCAAACTGATAGTTCTTGTGGTACCCTCCAGCTCTTACTGCCCTAAAGGGGATGCTGTTTGTGACCCTAATAGGGACTGCAGGAAAAGACAAAACCAGGTTTCTTCAAACTAAAAATTTTTTTTTCCTGTATCAACACCCATGCAGGTTGGTCCTGTGTCAGATGAAGCACTGGAAGCCTTGTCCAGTAGCCTAGGAAAGAGAGAGCCTGATCCAGATGAGAAAAAGCCTTCTGTGGACAAAGTTAAGGTAGAGAAAAAAATCAGACCTCAAAAAATAGACTGTTGGTGTAATTACCTTCAGCATTCCTGCATTTCCTTCAGCATTCCTCATTTCCTACAAACAAAGAAGACATTATGTTTTCACTTTTTTTACAAACAAGATGTTGAAACCAGTTCTGTTCTGCTTAGAAAGTACTAGTAGGATTTCAACACAATGAGTACACTTTCCTAATAATTCTGACTATTGCAGTGCAGTAGTTCCCTCAGTTTCTGAAAACTATGTTTTGTTGTGTCCTTCTGCTGAACTGAAGAATAATTAAGATGCACATCAGAGGTAGCACACAGTATAGTCCTTTTTCTGAGGGAACCAAATTTATGATGAGGAGTTTAAATTAGGAATTATGTGCAAAACTTCAGAGATTTTTATATTTAAATAGGGATTCATAAGTAAGTCACTGAAATCCTGTCAAGGGAGTTATGTTCATAGGCACCGTCTGAATGTCCCCATGTGCCACCCTAAACCAAATGGAATTGGCTGGAATTCTGTCAGGCAAAAGTTCCCAAAGTTAGCATTAGTCCCTCTTCTTAGCTGGCATTTTCCCAGCATAACTTGTATGGGAGTATATAATTTTTGAAGTGGGCCAGTGATTTCTCTCTTCAGCTTCCTTTGCATGCAGCCCAAACAGATGTTGAGTGGATTTCCGAAAATGTCTAGAATTAAGACTCAGAGGTATTTTTGATTTTGGTCCACCCTTGTCTATTCACTTACCTCTGCTAGCTTCACTGAAATAGGTAGAGCCACTTCTGATACACAGAGGAAGAAGCAGGCAGAGGAATGAAGGCTTTCTCAAGAGAAAATACTTTCTTTTAACTTGCATGAGATTTGTATCTGGTGGTTGGATTGAATGAGAAAGACCAATTTGAATCAGAAGACTGAAGGCTGGAAGCTTGCTCCTGTGCATTTCTGTGGGTAGTTGTTTTTCTTACCGTGATTCCTATTTTGCCTTCACAGGAGAAAACCAAAAAGGAACAACACAAAAAACTGGGTGAAGAAGAAGAAACAATTCCTCCAGAGTACAGATTAACAGAAGCCAAAGTAATTTATTTAATGTGCTTACTCTTACTTCCCTTTCATTCGTCAGAACATGTGGGTGAAACTGAGACTCCCATTTCATTTTGGAACACTGATGTTTTGGTTCAGCTATTTTTATAATATCTAGAAATTCTGGTTTGTAGTTCCCGCAAGTATCATTGGATGCCTGCATGGGCATAGAAGTGGTTTAGGTGCGGGTATCTGCAGATTAATAATGCTGTCTGAGATTAGTCCACTGGAGTCTTTCAGTAGCTTCTGGTATTTTAGAAATAAATAAATTGAGATTGGTTAAAGCTGTTAGGAAAACACCAGGGACCTGGATATTTTAAGGGGCATCTTGAGTAGCAGCAGTAGATGCTATAGAGGCTGCTGGTTATATCCCTGTCCTGTGTAACACTTTCTGTTGCTCAGAGAATTCTCCCAGAGTGCTTGTATTGCATGGCTGTTTAAGGTTTAATGCAAGGGATTTTTTTTTCTTTATAGGAGAAAAGTGGAAAACCACTCCTACCAAAACCAGAAGAGAAGTCACAGGTAAAAAACATGATTATTTCAAATAAGTGTTTCATTCAAGACTTAACAAATGTCAGCAGGGTTACCCAGTGTTAAGTTTAAAAATGAGCTGGCCATGTTACCTGCTTACTTTTTAAAGATGAAGAGATCAACAGTCTTCTTTTTTTTCTTTCCAATGGCAGCCTATGAGTGAAAATGATCTTTTAGAGGGTTTGACAGAAGGATTTTCCTGTTCTACATCACCACCTGCACCATTACCTACATCGACTGTACTAAAGGTGAGTATATTAGATTTCTGAAATCTGGTTTTATTTTCAAGTTGTTTGAAAAATCATGACATTTTCTATGTTTCCTTTATATAAAGTTCCTTAAATGAAATCCAGTAGCTAAAAATTTAAAATACTTCTTAGAGTAAGTTAATAGAAGAGCAGGACTTTAAAAAACAAGCAAACAAGAAACTAGTTATGTGACCTATCTTTTTATCAGTTGCTTGCATAACTAGTGCTTTGCAGCAGAGGGTTTTAAAAGTGGGGTTTTTTTGGAATATTAGATGGCTTGGTGAAATCTTTGTTCTTTTGGAGTCATGTTAAACCTGTTTGAAGTTCAGCTGTGGTGAGGTTTAACCCAGTTAAACCTTGAGATGGAAGAACAAACTGAGATGGGGAATAGTTGAACAATGTGTCTGTGTGGGGGTGTGTTTCAATCTACAATAAGCAGAGCTCCTCAGGAAAATTAAATCCTGGAAATGAACTGTGTGGGTCCTGTGTTTTGGATGTGTTCTTCCATCTGATGAGTGTTTTCCTCTGAGTCCCTTGTGTGCCTTGTTCTTCCAGAAAGCCAAGGATGGTGCCAAGCCCACAAGTTCCTCAGATGTGATCTCTGCTGCTACGGTTTCCTCAGTGTACTCAGCAGCTCCTGCATCTTCTACCTCAGTAAGAAACCTCTCCTGTAGGTCCTTACCCCAAAACGAGGGGCTAAGTAGTGAGGAGAGGCAGCAGCATGATCTGGATAGTGTGGACTGTTGCAGGATTTAGTAATTTATTGCTAAAAACGACTATTGTGGAGAAGGAAAATGTCCCCTTGGGGAAAAAAAAAAAAAAAAAAAAGAACCTGGGGAACTTTCCTTCCTGGTGTTTATTGTAATGTTGCTCACACATTTTGATCCATGCAGAGGGATCTTCCCCTGGTGCTCCCAGGCTGGCTTGGAAGGGGAATATAAATCTCCTCCTGCCTGTGTTGGCTTTAAGGGCTTTTTTTCTATCCAGGTTCTGTATAAAATTGCAAAATGAATGGTAATTGCCAAAAAATTGCCAGTAATTTCATAGGTGTGTTCTTACTACAGCAGCTAGGCTTATTTATATTAAAAAAATTGAAGTAAATTCTATACAGCCCTTCTTGAAATTATGTTTTCTGCAGGTCAGAAATACTCTGTATTTCTCCCCAGCTATTGTGCTACATTGCAAGTACAAAGGGAGTGCTCTTTGTTAGCTCAAGTTCTACTGTTCATTAGCCAGTACTTACAGTAGATTGATGAATTACATCATTTTTACAGCAGATGTGCTTTCACAAATGTGTTTCTGCTTTGTTAGGGAGAAAAAGAGATGGATGAAGCCTTGGATCTCCTGTCTGATTCCCTGGGACAGAGAGAACCTGACCCCAATGAGAACAAACCAGTTGTGGATAAAGTGAAGGTAACAAAAGGCATTCTGAAACTTGAGCAATTTGGGAAGAGCGAGGGGTAGGAGGGAATAAACCAAACCAACAAAAGAAACCCTTCAAAACCTCCCAAATCTGCTGTGGTTCTCATATGCTCACAGGAGTATATGGTATTGAGATTTTAGATGTTGTAAGAGTAAGGTTATTGGAGAAAAAAAAAATCCATGCTCTTACATATAGGTATATTAACCAATTTTCAGTCATCTGGATTACTAGTGTGTTCTGTGAAAAATGATGATGTGGTTAATATACTTTAGCCACTTGGAGGCAAGTGTTGAAATGTTACGGGAGATTTGAAATAATTTTACTTCAGTGCTTTTGATTGCCATTATTCTCATCCTTTTTCAGGTGTCTTCTTGGGCCTCAGTTTCTCAAATTGATTTTCTGGCCCTCTTTTTGTCAAGCTTTGACTTTCATAACCACAAGTATCAAGTTCATTTAATCAGGCACATTTTTCAACTTCCTTGTTTCTGCTGGTTTTATCTTCATTTAGTCTTTCATAAAATCCTTTAAAGGCCTTTCTGCTAACAAGAAAATAAATTTCTGCATAATAGTAGTATTTGTAGTAATAAACTGTAATTTGGAATAGCTAAGGTGAAGTACATTACTGGGGAAAAACAAAACCACCATATGCTGCCTTATTGATAAGTTCAGGCTAGAATCTTAGCTGGAGAAAAAAAGAAAAAAGAGATCCTTAATATGTCTGCATTAAGAAAGACAAAAGTGTTCTACAGCAGTCTGCGTAAAAACCTCCTTGTGTTGTTCTGTGTGGCATGTTCCTGGTATGCCGCCAAAAATCAGAGCAGCATAGGTTGAAAAATAAATGTAGTTTTTAAAACTTGCAGGCGTGAAACACACTTCATAGTAAAATGAATATATGGGGGCTTTCTCAGTAGTTTTAAAATTTTGAAGTGAAAAAGGATATCTATCCTAAGTCTGATATGCCCTCTGACTTGTTCGTTGCTAATATTTCTAATGTGGGTATTAAAGTTGTTTAAAAATTAAATACTTTCAGGAAAAGGCTAAATCTGAACACAGAGACAAGCTTGGAGAGAGAGATGAAACAATCCCACCTGACTATCGAAAACTTCTGGAGTCAGGTGAGCAGGTAAGGAAAAACTTCCCTAGTTTTTATTTGCAGCAGTGGTAATTGAATCTGTCTGAGCCAGACTGTCTTCTTTGGAATTACAAGTTGAGTAAGTGAATGTCTGTACTGTATTTATATATTAGGGTAAAACATGGAAATACCCTTCAGTGAGAGTCGCTCTATCCTTGCATGCTTATAAGTAAAAAAAAAAAAAAAAAAAAAAAAAAGGGGAAAAAAAGTTTTGTCCTTGTTTTTTGTGTGTTTTTGGTTTGTTTTGTTCGTTTGAGGTTTTTGGGGGGTTTTGGTTTTTTGTTGTTGTTTTTTTGGGGGGGGGCTTGGTGGTTTTTTTCTTTGTTTTTTGTTTGAGGTTTTTTGGGTTGTGTTTGTTTGTTTTGTGGGGGGATTTTTGTGTGGTTTTTTGGTTTGGTTTTGGTTTCGTTTTTGTTTTCCCAACTGGGCACTTTGAACAAATAAATTTAGTAGTTCAAAGGGACTACTAAAGAAATCCATTCAGAATGTTGCAGGTTCATGGCAATCTGTTAACATCCAGCAGTGCCATATGTAAATACTTGTATTTTAAAACTCATCTGTCCAGTTCAAAATGAGGATCTGCTTTTTTTCTTCCCAAGAGTAAACCAGCAAAGCCAACAGCAAAGGATGACGTGAAACACAAAGGAAAGAAGGTAACATTTATGATGGGGTTTATTGAGGGTTTTTTTTTTATATGCATGATATTTATTCTGTGGTTTTTTTCATGCTGTGGGCTCTGATTTTATTTCAAAATTGTATCATTGTAGGCTTAAGGGGTGATTCATTGCAAATACTCATAAATGCAGGAGGTAATAGGAACACTAGTGAACAGTAAAACTTTTTTGAGGATTAACCTCACAATAAATGCAGTTTTAATGTACAACTGCATTATGAATGTTCAGGAAATCATGCCTCTTGGAAACCTCAAATAGATATCTCTAACATACATGTGGAGTTCATGTGTGTTTTTCTTTAAGAAAAGGGATAATTAATTAAAGGAGACATAAATTCCTGAACCACTAATTTGACTGTGGGAAGCTGGGTTGCACATTTCATGACTTCAAAATTAAAATTATTGCAGAAATCTACAGATGACAGTGCAGCTATCGATGTCTTATCAGGTGACTTCGATACTTGTGCAAAGGCTCCTGCTACACCGCAGCACTCAAAGGTAGGACATTTTCTGCTAGTAACTTGCAAAATAAAGTTTCTCACTCCTCACTTTTCTTTGCAGTAGCTCATTTTAGGTTTAGAGGAAGCCTGTCCAGATGCAGGGATTGTCACACTTCTGGAGTGGAAGTTGGATGTATTTTGGCGTGTACTAAATATTTGAAGAAAGGAAAGTTTGTGGTTAGAGCCTTTTAGACAGGCTTGGAGAAGTAAGTTGAGCAGAGAAATGTGATAACAGTTTTTAAGAGTGTTCAAAAACTGCAGAGAGGCAGAGAAACCTTTGTTCAATGATAGGAGGCACTGTGTAGCTATGGTTGTTAGCTGGAGCCAAGACACAGTTCAAGAGGGTTTTGTAGAGAGAAGAGCAGTAAGCAGCAAAGACTTCTAGATGTGTTAGGGAAAACAGTAGAGTTGACAAGAAGAAGCATAAGGAATGGACTGGAGAGGTCCTGCAATTGAGAAAAGGAGCAGCAGCTTTGAAACTGATGTTCAAATCAGCTGTATTCCTGGGAGGAAAGAGCTGTTTCCAAACAGCTCTTCCGGCAACTGCAGTGTTTCCCCCAGGGGCCTCCCTCAGCACAGAATCCTCGGGCAGCTGAAGACAGAACCACTGGAGTTTCAAGTGCTGCTTCATCTGCTTGTGAAATCCAGGGCTAAATCTGCTGCTGCAGCATTATTGCTTGGTAGTAAATACAAAATCTGCCTGTCTCTACCAGGTTTTTCTGATGCAGTCTCCTGTCAGCACAGCCGGTGTTGCTGTTAACCTCATTCAAAAGATTGTGTTTTGGCAGATGTCAAAGCAGGAGCTACCAGTGATCTATTCTCCTTGTAACTGTAATTATTTTTTTTCTTTGGAGTGTAGGGCAAAAGTGGAAAAGAAGCTACAACCACTAAACCAAGCTCAAAGGACAAAGGAAAGCCCAGAGACCCTAAAACGGTAGAAACATATTTATTGTAATATGGACAGTCATACAAGACGGGCAGCTGGATTTTGGATTTATATTACAGGGTTGTTATTTTGGGGGGAGTTTTACATCAATTAAACTTGATCCATTTTTGTAAACATGCACATAGGAGAAAGGCCTCTCTCTATTTCAAGGGAAATTGGCAATAAACAGGGGCAAAAAAATATGTACCTTTCATACAGAGTGTGGTTTTCTTAGAAGGGGCTCAGTGCATGCTCCAAAGGGTTCTCCTTCCTGGATTTGTTGATCTGAGTGTCCCACCTTGCATGCCTATAGCTGCCTCAGGCATGATCTCCACTGCTTCTCTGATTTCTTGACAGTTTTGAGTAACAGCATCCCAAAAGTGATTAACAAGTACTCATACAACCACATCACAACCACAACCTTTCAAAAAAAGGGGAGGGGGGGTGGCGGGGGGGGAAGAGGGGAGAAGGGGAAGATAAAAAAGGTTGCTTGGCTTTTTTTATCCAGAAGTACAGAAATTTGATTCAGGTCAGGATGAAGCTTGTTCCATCTTGTTGGTCTCACAGAGGATATGTGCAGTATATGCCTGGTTCAGATGATTACGTCTGCCCTGGAAACTTTACATTTCATATGTCAGTGATGGGATTTCTGGTGGTTGTTATTAAATCACCACAGGTGCCTTTTGTGTGACCACAGAACTGACTTGCGGTTCTCAATGTAAAACTGAGTCGTGTCTTTATCTCCTCTTCAGGAGGAGCTGTGACCTGATCATTGGTGTGGGTGAAAGGGTGTTAAGGAATAGGGAATGATGAGGTCAGGCAGCACAACCCACTCTGTCTAAAAGAAAGCAATTGATGGCAAAAATGTGAAAATACTTGTAAACAGCAGGAGTCACAAATACTCTTGCTACACTATCTGTATATCAAGTGCAGATTGTATTTATATCTGAACTGTGATTCTGAGAGTTTCTTGTCACTGCCTGATTTCAGGTTTTAGCTTGGATCAGTTCCTTATTGTCTTGTCCTCTCTTTAGGCAAAGGGACAGTCCTCCAGCAGCAAATCTGAGAAGCAGAAAACAAGCTAAACGTTAACCTTACCAGGTAAGGTTTCTTCTTTCCTGTTCCCTGGGTTACCAAAAGGACAATTTCATGCTTGGGAATTAAAACTGAGTTTTGCTACCAGTCCTTGAACCAAACCAAGACATGGTTAAAACTGCTGCTAAATCAAAATGCTTGGGATTACTTTGCACTTCAGGGTTCCCAGGCAGGAAAGTTCTCTCACACTCTTTATCCATTCAGTTTGTACAGAACTACTTCATGTAGCTCAACTCCTTTATGCTGGTGGAATGCCAAGCATGCCAAGGCGTGAAGTGCTGCTTCCCTAAGGCATTTTCACAGAGTAATGAGGACCAAACACATTTCAGCTAGGGGTTGTGATCTTTACTATATTGACCTTGTGTCATTACCCCTGCTCTGGACCCATCTGCAGGCTTAGTTCCCGTAATTCTTCCCAGATTTATGTTGTTTTATTTCTAATTACCAGAAGATGACCACTCTGACTTTATGTTTTTGTTTTGTTTTCTCCCCACCAGGATCCTGCTGCATCATGTAACATGTCTTCTTTCTGTTGGTGGATGATTATTCTTGAAGAACAAAAGCTGATGCCAAAAGCACATACTTATTCTGGGTGGTTTTTGTACAGTGATGCTTGCTGGACATTTTCTCATCTTTTCTTTTTTCCCAGTAGTAGACTCAGGTGGTTTGTTTCTTTCCCCCAGCAATTCAGTTTATTAAGACTCATATAGTCTGACTTTTTTGTGATTTCCTTCAGCATTCAGGGGAAAGAATGCTTTCTATTCGCAGGAAATATATTGCATCAATGAAGAGCTATGCAAAAAAAAAAAAAAATCTGCAGACTTTTGCACATAATCTCCACATAGTGCCTGTAAATCTCTGAAGAGTTATATGTGCTAGCATTTTTTAAGTTGCAGTGAATGCATTAAGTATTCTGGAATATAGTGAGCTTTAGTTACTCTCAGCTGGGCTGTGCAGCCTTCTGCTCAGGCGAGTTCCTGATGGGAAGCTGCAGGCCAGCTGTGGGGTGGCTAAAGAGTGAGAAACTGGGGATTAGCCGCTTCTTCCAGCACGTCTGGACATCAAGCAGGTTTTTGGGATGCTGCCTTTAGCCGTAGTTAAAACACACTAGGGCAGGACCTTCTTTTTTTATGATCATTGCCATTATTTCCAGTTGTATCTGTACTGTTATCTCATAATTTCAGGAGTCTCCTGGACTGGACAAAAAACAAATGTAACAGCTACCAACACACAAGGGTGGGGAAGGAAAGGGGGGGCACGAGCCTCAGCAGCGATCAAAGCTCAGGTCCAGGGGCAGGCTCCTTTTTATCTTATTTTGCACTGTTACTTCTCCTCCTGTTCCTGGCACTCTGGCAGGGAATGCAGGGATGGGGCTGAAGGTGATGCTGCAGAGAGCAAAGCCCAGTTTTTCCTGTTCCCTGCAAGGACAGGCACGGGCAGTCGCCTTTTGCGGATCACCTGCCCACAGCCCTGGGCTGCCACCACCTCCATGCGTTTTCCTCTGCCTCCCTGCCCTGCACAATGTCCTTTTGCACATCCTGACACGTGTACAGCTCTGCCATGGGATGGCAAAAGGGGGCCACTGGCAGCAGAGCCCAGGGTCTGCAGGCAGGGACGGCGCAGGGACTGAAGTTGGGGATATTTAGACTTGTGACTGTAGTTGCAGTCTGCACCATGTCACTCCAATAAAGTTTTTAAGGATGCACTGTGCCCTTCCTGGCTTTTTATTTATCACTGCTGCTGTTAGGCAGAAGAAAGCCTAGAAATAAAAAAAAACCCCACAAATGTTGGCATATTAAAATTGAATCTAAAATTTAAAAAAACCGCGCAAAATAGAGAATTGCAGAATCAGGTAGGTTGAGAAAGACCTTTGAGATCATCAGGTCCAAGCTGACCAAACACCACCTTGTCAACCAGACCAAGGCACTTGGTGCCACATCCAGCGTTTTCTTAAACACCTCCTGCAGCAGTGACTCCACCACCCCCCAGGACTCCTTCCCGTGCACAGTCCTTCTTTTCTTTACATGTTGGTGACACTCTACCAAAGCCTTCACAAGCACATTGAGACCCTGCTAAAGTTTGGGTTTTTTTGCCCATTTGGATTTTAAAGCTGCATTGTAGTTGACCTAGAACAGGTCTAACTTGTGGAACAGGTCTAACTGTGCTGGGAGGCAGCTGGAAGAGCAAGATGTAAGTCACTGAAATTTACTGTGCCCAGATAAAGGCACAGTAAACTCACAGGTCCTGAAATACCTGTGAGGTCACATCTCTTCTGTAGAGGGGTTGAAGTGCATCTGGGAGAATGGGCACATCTGAAATTAAAGGGTGGGGAGGGAGTAATAATGAGGCTCTGGGTTATCAGGAAGGCAACTTAATTTTCCCTCAGAGCTGAGCAGTTAAAAGCAAAAAACAGAAATGCCATTTACTGCTCACAAAAGAAATGACTGCACAAAACGGGACAAAAAAAGACCTTAATCTGAAATCACCTGCAATTTGAGGTTTTGTTGAATTCCCCTTTTGACCTTTAAAATGTTTTAAAAGCAGCAGTCAGCGGTGCTTGAATAGCATAAAATGTCACTAGCATGACGCACAGCTTTCTCAGAATTCCTGTTTTGTATATAAATATATGTATATATAAAAAATACATGGACTTTGCTGTGAGCAGGAGGAAGTGGTCCTTTCTGCAGGATTATGTCAGAGCTCTTGGCTCTCAGCAGTGGAACAGGGTGCCCTCCAAACACCCACGAGGGGGTTTGGACTCCTTAGGCAGGCTTGATCTCCAGATGGGAGAAAAGGGAGGCATAGTCAAACACTTGGGATTAGTTGTAGATTATGATTTCTTCCCCCTCTGTTAAAATAACGTTTCAGCATATCCATGAGGAAACTGAGACAAGCTGGAACCACAAAGGAAATAAACACCAGGGACTCAATGTCAAGGGCATGTTTGCAAGAGCAAATAAATCAAGTGCCCTTAAGCACAAGTGGTAATTAACTGATTTTGGTTAAGTTCAATACAGAAATAAGAGTTTTCAGCAGGTAAACAGAGCAGGCCATTCACAACTGCCTTTTAAAAAATAAACTCCACCAGTAAAAACCCACTTTCCAAGATTTCAACCTTCTTTTCTTGCGGCTGGATGTGGCACTCAGTGCCATGGTTTGGTTGTCAAGGTAGTGCTAGGTCATAGGTTTGTTCCCCTGCAGGTGACAACGAGGGCCATCAGGGGTGACCCAGGGTCCCCTGCGGTGACAAGGTCCGGGCACGCCGCGCGTGGGAGCAACGCTAGCCACGCCCCTTTCTCCGTTGGCCACGCTCCTCCGCGTGACCGCGCCCCTTTCCGCTCCGATAACCGCCTCCTCTTCGGCAGACGCTCCGCCCCCAAGCGCACTGTGCACCTCTCATTGGCCGGCGGCGTCCCCTCGCGCCCACCGCGATCTCTCATTGGCTGGGTCGTCGCCTCGTGCCCGCCGCGGTCTCCCATTGGCTGCGGGTGCCGCTGTTGTTGTTATTCCTGTTATTACTGTAAACAGGAGCGGGAGGGCTGTCACCTGTCCGCTCGGGTCACCTCTGGTCACCCCTTATCGCCTCTTTTCGCCTCTTACCGCCTCTTATCGCCTCTTATCAACTCCCACCTCTCACCTGTCATCTCTTTTCACCTCTTACTTCTTCTAAGTAAGAAGGTCCGTTCTCTCTCGTTAGCTGTCCCCGGTGACTTGCCGGAGCTCGATCCTCTCTCGCTCGGTCGCTGCCCGGGCCATGTCACTGCGCGGCGGCCGCGGGCTGCCCGGGCTGGCGGCTATCTCCCCGATGCCCTCCTTGGGCACGGCCCCGCTCACGCCGCTGGCGCTGGACAGGGGTGACCCGGACAGGTGAGGGGGTGGCCGGGGACCGGGCTGGCTTTGTCCGCTTGCCCCACGCGGGACTCCCCCGACGTGACACGGCTGCTCCGCGAGGGGCTCGGCGGTGGGGTCGTGCCAAAGGACGCTTTTGGGATCCCTTCCTTCAGCTCCCGCCCCCGCCCCGCAAGGACAAGAAAAAGGGGCGAGGGGCACCCGGGGCACTGATTTTCCTGTCCTGACCGCCCGCAGGCACCGGGACACCCCGGAGAGGAGCCACGGGAGGCTGCCTCTCCCGCGGCTGTGGCACACACTGTCCCCGGAGCCGGTGGCTTCCGACTGTCCCCGGGACTCCGTCTCCTCCCAGCCCACGGAGGCAGGTGAGGGATAGGGCTGCTCCGCGCCGCAGCCGTCCCCAACCGCCCCGGCCCTGGGGTGGTGCCGAGGGTGTTGGAGGGAGGTCGGGGATACCTCGGGAGGGCTTGGCCGAGCGGCTGGCGAGAGGGTCGAGGCGGGGGAGCTTCTGGGGAGTGATGGGCCGGAGCCCATACCTGCACTCCCTGGGGCTCAGCCAGGAACCGCTCCGCTGGGGGCCCTGCTCAGGGTGACACCTGGCATTCCATGCGGGACCGGTGCTCCCAACGGCAGTGCCACCCGCCTGGTGGGGGGCTCCCTGCCCGGCCCCATCCTGCCCGGTGCCCTGGGCTGGCGCCAGGACCCCGATCTCTACACGGGGGCTACCCCTGTCCCTTGTTCCCGCAGGATTGGGACCGGACTCCCACACACAGCAGAGCCCCGCAGCCGTGCAGGAGTGAGTGGCAGCATCCCCGTGTTCCCCCGGGGACACCCCCTGTCCCTCCCCTGCCTCTGCCAAGCAGCAGGGCCCGGTCTCAGCCTGGCTGGGGGCTGCACATCCAGTTGTGACCCCCAGTCTGTGTCTGGGGAGTGACAACCTGGGCTGCTTGGGCAGGGACGTGGATGCCACCCCCCATAAACCCCATCTCTGCTCTCTCCACAGCTTCCAGAAAATGATCCCGGAATTTGGGAGAGCTCTTAAAGAGTAAGTGAAAGGACTCTGTTCCTGTGGCTGGACATGCGTGCTAGGCTGTCCCTGTACCCAGGCTGTTCCTGTCCCAGATCCAAAAGCCAGGCTGTCCCCGTGCCCCTCCTGGGGTCCCACTCAGGCCATTGGTGTTCAATCACTGCCTGGAAGTGCTTTTGCCCCAGGTCCCTTTTGGGAGCTGTGACAGCCCTGGGGAGGTCTTACCCCACCCTGAGGACCTAGGGGACGGAGGTGACAATGGCAGAGGAGAGGGACACAGCAGTCCAGAACACCTTTGATCCTTTCCTTTCCTGGCTCTTGCAGCAGGAAGATCCTTCGCCAGAAGATCCACTCCTTGCCGGTAAATGCTGAAGGCTGTGCAGGATCCTGCCGAGTCCCTGGCCAAGCTGGGACGAGGAGGATGGACCCAGGAGAGGGGGCAGGGCTGCGCAGCACCTCTCACTCCTTGGCTGTCCCACAGCAGTGGCAGCTGGAAGCCAGTCCGGTTCTGAAGGACATCTCCCAGCTCCAGGTGCGCAGGGACAGAGTGCGGCGGCGCCAGAGGGAGCCCGATGATGAGGTGAGGGGACAGCGAGACCTGGGGGGTCAGGGAGAGGGCAGAGGGGTGCTCACGCCGTGTCCCCCCACCGCTGCAGGAGGGCTTTGTTCCCAAGAAGCTGCAGAGGCTGGGCCAGCGGAGCCAGCTGCTCGCCGGCCATGGGACTGCCAGGAGAGACCCCCTTGCCAAGAGCCCCTGCTGCGCACCAGAGCTGCTGGTGAGAGAGGCTGGAGTGCTCGGGAGAGCACCAAGGATGGGTGATCCTGGCTGAACACATGGGAGCTGCCGCTCCAACCTCCCCGGGTGCTCTGGAGACTGGTGGATGTGGGAGATGGAGGGGCTGGGGGGTCATGGGGACACCCTGACTCCAAACCTGGAAGGCACTGGGAGGTGGATGGGCCTTGGGTATGGGATCCATCCCTGCCTGGGGGTGGGACACAGGACTTGTCCCCTTCACCATCTCCTCTGCCTCTCCCCCAAGTCTCCCCAGTTGCTGCCCTGGCAGAATGATGGCACCATGCCCCAGGGGATGGAGAACCCGGTGACCACACCAGTGATGAAGAAGGAGGCAAAGCTGGTATGTGGCAGCCTTTGGCAGTGGGCAGAGCCCCACAGCCCCTCTTGGGGTCTCCAAAGGGGGATCTGGGGCCAAAGGTCCTTGGCGTGGGGGCTGGTTGGTAAGCAGCACCAGCCCTGGTGCTGGGGACTTGCCAGACTCCCAGGCAGCAGCATGGGCTCTCCCCACAGTGTCCAGGGAAGCACAGCCAGCCCCGGCAGCTCTTCCGCTCGCCCTCAGGGCCTGGCAGTGTCCCCAGGCCCACCCTGAAGCGGGGACAGCCCTCGGACAGGGACACTCCTGTCAAGGCCAAGCGGCAGAGGAGCATGGCTGGCAGCTGTGACCAGGAGGCATCGGTGGAGCTGGTGGGTGATGGGGAAGGTGTGGGGTGAGACCCAGCCTGTCGCTGGCAGGACTGGGCCATGCCCTGGCTCTGCCAGAGCCCCTGCTGACATCTGGGGGTGTCTGTGGTTGGTGCCTCCACAGGGAGAGTGGCTGGAGCCTTCCAGGTCTGCCCAGCTTGAGGAGATCGAGAACCTGCTGGCCAACGATGACCAGGAGCTCATCGGGGACTTCTCCAAGGTAGGGGCCCAAGGATGGGGCAGGTCTGGAGGTGCTACCCCCATTATTCTGAACAGGGACCATAACTGGAACCCTGCACTGCTGCGAGACCCCAAAGCGAGCTGGTGGCCCTTATATGGGGACACTGGGCTGTGACTTCCCAGCCTGCAGCCCTTGGAGGGGATGAAGAGTCCCATCACTGTTCCTCTGATCCATCCCCGTGGCACAGCCATGTGTATCTGCCCCTTTCCCTCCCACGGGTGCAGAACTGGCCACTGTGGGCTCCTGGGCTGGAGGGACAGGTGCCATCCCTGGGGGGTATCCCTGGGGATGGGGATGACACTACAGCTTGTCTTCTCCAGCCTCACCTCCTGCCAACGGTGGAGGGGAAGGACCCAGGCCTGAAATACATCTCCCCTGGCACGGTAAGGGGACAGACAGCCCTGAGGGGCTGCCTGCCTGTTCCCCCCCGCCTGCCCCCATGTGTCCCTCCCTTGGTGACCCGCTCCCCCCACAGCTGGCAGCAGTGCTGACCGGGCACTTCAGCAGCTTCATTGAGAGCAGCATCGTCGTGGACTGCCGGTACCCCTACGAGTACGAGGGGGGCCACGTCAAGGTCAGAACCCCCCCGTGCCCGTGGGGCTGGGAGGAAGGTGGTGTCCAAACCCCACCCACCCTCAGAGGTGCTGTGCCCACCACAAGGGGTTAAGCATTTCCCCAGGAAGTGCTGAGACAACAGGGATTCAGGATCCCCCAGGATTTGTTGAGTACCCTCTGAGAGATTAAGCAGCCCCTCTAAAGATTCTGAGCTCCCAGAGAGGAGTAAAGCAGCCCCCCAGAGGTATTCGGAGCCCCCAGAGAGGTTGAGCAGACTCCCATGAAGGGTACTGAGCTGCCCAGAGGGATAGAGCAGCCCCATGGAAAGTGCCAAGCCACCCCGTAAAGAGGTTGACTCCCAACAGGAAAGAGGAGCGTGATGGTGGGGGAGGGTGGATGGCAACGTCCTTGGGTCCCTGCAGAAAATGAAGTTGGAGGCAGAGGGAAATAAGGTGCCTCCTGTCCCTTCCCAGGGTGCTGTCAACCTGCCGCTGCAGCGGGATGTGGAGGAATTCCTGCTGGAGCAGCCCATCGTGCCCCTGGACCCCAGCAAGAGGGTGATCATAATCTTCCACTGCGAGTTCTCTGTTGAGCGGGGGCCCAAAATGTGAGTGGTGGCATGGGGGGCACATGGGGGGCAGGCCCCCATTGACATGCCCAGATCCCTGCTGATCCACGGCTGATCCCGTGGGCTTTCTTTGTGTCACAGGTGCAAGTTCCTTCGGGAGAGGGATCGGTCCTGCCACGAGTACCCCCAGCTGCACTACCCTGAGCTCTACGTCTTGAAGGGAGGGTACCGCGAGTTCTTCTTCCAGTTCCCGGTGAGTCCCCGCCCGGTGTCCCCTCGGTGGCAGGAGGGCAGGAATTGGGGGGTGGGACGCAAGGCACTGGGGAGAGGCAGCTCTGGCTCTGAGCATCTTCCCTGTGATGGGAGGGGATCTCCAAGGCTGGGGCACTGGGTTTGGCCCAGGATGGGGGCTGCACTGCAGGGGCTGACGGAGCCATGGATTACAGAACCACTGCGAGCCCCGGGACTATCGGCCCATGGAGCATCCGGCGTTCAAGGAGGAGCTGCGCAAGTTCCGCGGGCAGAGCCGGCGCGGCCGGCGGGCGCTCTTCATCAGCGGGCGGAACCTGTGAGCGCTCGGGGGTCCTGCAGCCCCACCGGGGGAGCGCTGGAGATTGTAGGGAAATGCATTCCCTTGGCTGGGGATGAGCCTCAGCTTGGTTTGTTTTGTTAGGATGGGTTTAGGGTGGTATTTATTGTTAAGATTGGTATTGCGTTTTGTTTATTGTTATAAATATTTTTGTGTTTATTGTTATAAGTATTTTTGTTTGTTTGTTGTTATAAATATTTTTATGTTCATTGTTATGAATATTTTTGTGTTTGTTTGTTGATAGGATCGTTTGTTGCAGTCTCTGTTAATAAACTCCTATTGCAGGAGAACAAACGCGGCTCCTGAGCTCTCATTGCCCACAACAGGGCGCTGCAGGGGTGGGAGCCCCTGATCCGGGGCAAGGCTGGGCTGGAGGGCTCTGGGGGCTTGGGGACAGGGACAGCTGTTGGCAGGGGACAGAGCTGGGGTGATGGCTTCCCTGCGGGGCGTGGTGGCTTCCCCAGGGACAAGTGGGTGGGTCAGGGGCAAGTGTTGGCCCCTTAGCTGCTGTTGCTGCATGGTGGGGTGCAAGCAGTATGGCTCTGGACCCCCATGGTGTTAGCGTTGGAAACACATAATTGCGGAATGATTATATGCAGGTGCTTTTATTGAGGAGCTCTGGGAGCCAGGGTAACGCAGACACAAATCTGACTCCAACAGTGATTCGCAACACACACGTTTTATACCCCTCTGCCACACAGCTACATATTGATTGGTTACCCTAGATTGTTCTATTGATTTTACCCAGGCAAAAATTTCTTGTAATTTAGCCAAACAGTGATCATATTCAATTCCCCCAAACAAAGTCATACTTGATTTAGTTAAAACAATGCCCTTAGCTATGGCAACTACAGCAAAGCTAACGTTCTATTCTCAAGGCCCTGTTGACCAACAAGCACAGGCCTTTCCCTTCCCAACCGTTACCATTCCTAACCACCACTCCCCTTAGTTACCACTTGCAGTTCTACAGAAATCATTTTAATCCTATACTATCAATGGGACCCTCTTTCCTGGGCATGCTGGGCTTGGCAGGACCCCTGGGACACTTGGGGTGGCTGTGGGACCCCCACAGCCAGGAGACTCTCTTTTCTTAGGGGGTGTCCCAAGCTTTTCAGCACGCCCAGGGCTGGGACACCCATTCCTGAGGGGAGCTTGGGCTCAGTAGAACTCCGAGAACTGTGGCAGCCCCATTTTGAGTGTCAGACCTCATCAGGACACTCAGAATTTTAACCCCCAAATTCTGAGACCCTCCTTTAGTGATTACACCCCCTCTCCATGAGATCCCCATAGTGGTGACACCCCTTCTGAGTGAGCCTGGGCTCATCAGGACCCCCAGGCCATTAACAACTCATCCCTCTGCCTGGGACTCCAAAACCATGTTACCCCTCCTTGTAGGAGTAGGTAGGATAGGGGTCAGTGGGATCCCCATGGATCTGGGGACTTGAAGGGGTGGATGTCCTCAACACAAGGGTTCCCCATTCTGTCCCTGGCAAGTGGCCACGCAGTGCCAAGTGCTTCAGTCACCCTTGGAGCACCCATCCTCTCCTCTGCTTCCCAGGATTCCTGATGAGCTGATGTCACTCCAAGATGCCCCAAAGAGGCTTTTCCATGCGCCCCCTTCCCTGACAGTGGCCTGGTTATTGGTGTTGGGCCTCCCCTTAGCTTTGGTTTGTGCCCCACGAGAGAATCCAAAAATCCTCAAAATCCCCCTGGCTCCCCATTTGTGCCTCCTGGTCCCCACACCCATGTCCTGCTCCATCCCAAGCTGCCAAAGGGCACCTGGATCAGCTCCTGCCTCATGGACAATCTTATATTAAAGCTGTTAGAAGCAGCATCTTCACACACACGGGCAGAGAGGTGTGTCCTCAATTAAAGAAAAGGTTGGGAGGGGTGAGTAATAAAGGGGTTGTGGGGTACAAGGAAGGCCATTTAATCTGCCACAAAACTGAGCCGATAAAGCAGAAAACAGCAATGCTAATCACCACTCACAACAGCAAAACAAAGGACTGCAGAAAATGGCAAAACCAAAAACCTTTACTAAAATCACCCTCAATTTCATTCTTTGTCAAATCCCCCTTCCGCTCTTAAAATGTTTTAAGACAGCAGTTGACAATACTTGAATAGCATAAAATGTCACTACTGTGACACACAGATTTCTCAGAATTCCTGCTTTATATATGAATAAATATGTATATAGAAAGCACATGGAAATTCCCCATGAGCAGAAGGAATTGGTACCTTCTGATATCCACATCTTCCAACTGGATCTGCTCCTTACCCATGGGCAGATCCTTTTCCTCAAGGAACCTTTCATCCAGGAGATGGGCATCAAAACATCCTTCTGAGCTACAAACATCCTGCCTGGCACCCCTGGGGTTTCACCAGAGAGAGATAAGGGAGGGATTCAAAATGGTTCCCGAGCTCCAGTGGGTTGGTCAGGAAAAACAGCCCAGGAATTAAGATCAGATTATTGTCCTTCAAATTCTAATTTGCTCTTGAACGGTCATTGAAAAGATAATAATAGTAAAGACACCAAATGTAAAACCTTTTAGGGACTCAAATGCACTTTAAGGCGAGAAATTTAAAAATTGTTCATGGAGTCAAGAGCACAAAAAAGACTCAGAAGGAGAATCCTATTTTTAAACTATTAAAAGGAGTATTTATGAGTTTCTGAATCAAATATTTTAGCACAAACTAAGAGTTGAAAGGAAAAATAATCAACAAAACCAACCAACTAATCTGTGCAGTCAAGTATCTCAAGTTTTTATTTTCAATATTCTGTCTGATTAAATAGACACATTCCAGGAGAAATTTAATTGAGGTTAAATTTTAACCAAAGTGGAAAACAAATGTAGAAAATGTGTCTCAAAAGCCCTAAGTACAAATTAAACAAACAGGTAGACTTCCCTAGGCTCATGTCAGGACTAAACCATACATAAAAAAAATTCAGTAAGCCTGCATCAATTTCCACACTGCCCATCCACCTCCAGACTTTCCTACAATTTTATCTCTGGGTCAAGATGTTCTTTTTTTCCTGAAGTATAGGTTTGGCTCTAAAAGATATCTTAAAGGCAGTCAAAAAAATTATAATCAGAGTGTTACCAAGGAAGCTGAGCACTCCTGGAGCCAGGGTGGGACTGCACATTTACTTCCTACCCATTTCCAGTTTGTACTGCAGACTGGCCAACCTGCTCACTCACCTGGAGCTTAGAAGGTTTCCAGCCTGAAGGGTATACACAGTATATAAATTTCTTTTTCTAAAGATGGCAAATAATTTGACAAATTGAAATTACTGGTACAAGCTCAAAACCAAAAACTTGCTACCATGTAGCAATGCCTTTAAGTACATTAGGAAAATGCTGGATGAACCTGAAGCAAACTTCTGGAATTCTTAAGTACTGCAGTCCTGAAATTTAGTAACTCCTCAGCTTTGGCCATACCCAGCATCTCCTCTGAGTAATTATCTCCATTCCCTGTAGTACTTGAAGCCCTGAGAGGCTGCTTCCCTGGACAAATATAGTGCTCAAAAATAATTCATATTGCACATGATTCATGTTTTCAAAGAAAAACCTTGCTAAATATTGAAACTCCCAGGAAAGCTAAAATAAGATACAACACCATTTTTGGGCATTAAATATTTATCTTTACTGTTGCTTTCTGAGAAGTGCATCCATAAGAGCAATTTGCAAAACTTGCTTGTTTTGAAATATATCAGGTGTGCTCTGCCTGCTGACATCTCTGTGTATGATCTGTGTTGTTGGATAGTGGTGCTGTGCTAAATTTAACTTTTTCATCACTGAACAAAGAGAACCTATATGTATATTTATAAATAATTATGGAGCTTTTCCAGAAAATTGTTTTGCAAAACTACCCAAACAATTTTCCATATAAAATGACACAGCTGATGCCAGGGTAATGCAGACAACTTTTAAATAGATAGGTTTCCTTCTTTTCTCCTTTTGAGAAAATAGCACTTGTAAATTTGAAGGGGTTGTTTGCATGCACACTTTGAACATTGATCACATCACATGGTAATCCTGTGGTACATGTCATTTACATGCAAAGTTCAAGCCTGGAGTAGGGTGGGACATGCTCTCTAGGCATACAGGATACTCATGACATCTCTGGGAAAATGACTTAATTCCAAGGCACAAAGTGACAATTATTTAATTACAATTTTCCACTGCTCAAAACAAGGAAAAATAAACAGACAGCTAATATTTGGGCACTGTAGTGACATTTATACCACCAAATATTGTTACTTACAGGACTACCCTGAATTAGTCCCTACCGTAGTAGAGAAAATACTTATTTTAGCTACATAGCCAAGGCCCCAAAATATATTTGAACTGCACTCTCATGGAGATGTGCTCTTAAAGCCATGATGAGCACAATCTTAGAACCCAGTGTGGCAAGGTTTTGACAGCATCCTGCCTTTTTTCCTTATTTTTAAAGAAAATAAATTAAAAGATACGTTGCCGGGATACATCTGTGGGGATGCTGTGCAGTGCACAAGAATTGCTACACAGCTGCAATCTTAGATGATGATTTTACTTTGTTGTTGCTTCTCCTGTTTTGTGGCCACTAAATCATCTCCAGGGGCAACAAATGGAGGAGGAGGAGGAGGAGGTGAGGAAGGAAGGAAGGAAGGAAGGAAGGAAGGAAGGAAGGAAGGAAGGAAGGAAGGAAGGAAGGAAGGAAGGAAGGTACCCCAGTATATTCAATTAACTGCATAGAATATTTCTGAACTAGGTTATTTCATGTACAATTCATCTACAGAGCACTTCATAAACAGTGTGTTATTTCCTTAACTGTCAATTAGGCAAGTGCTTTAACCACAATCCAGTAACTGTGTTCTGTGTTTCACCATTTCCCACAGAGTTGCAAAAAAAGTGAATATAGAAGTTTTTCCCCCCACCAGCTGTAGGGAAATCCTTAAGTGATCATCCCTACAAATTTTAGGCTACGTTGACCTCTTGAGGTGGTACTTCACAGAACTTCAGTGGAGTTGAAAAAACAAGTGTTTGGTGGTTTGTTTGTTTGTTTGTTTGTTTTGGTTTTTAATTTTTCTCTTGTAGAAAGCTACATTCCTTTATGTCATAAAGGTCACCTTAATGCATCACTAAGGCCACAACTTGGCATAACAGAAGAAAATGTCTCTGGCAGATTGGCTAAACATCATTTCACTGGTGATTTATTTTTATTTTTTCCTCTTTGAAAAGACATTTGCTACTGCTTCTCTTGGGACAGCCATGGAAAATCATAGAAACTTAGCTTTTACTGCATATGCAATAGATGCAGACTGCATAAGAACGCTCTTTTTCGAAATTATTGATTACTTTTTCAGCTGAAGAAAATACATTTCTCCCCCTGAATAGCAGAGTAATTAATATTTTATGGTTAAATCTTGCTGATTTCAGCCAGATGTCACTCTTAGTAATATGCTTCCAGAGTGATATATATATATATCTATATATCTTTATATATATATATATATATAAAGAGAAGCACTTATTAATGCTGAAAAATAAGCAAACAAATGATCAAAAGAAACCTCCCAAATAAGAAACAGACCTCAATTAAGGAACTACATTACTCTATATTGATAACAAGAACAACAGCAACAAAGATTCAAATAAAACTCAACTAGTTTCAGATTTAATTTCACAGAGAGGAAATACGAAATGGTCAGGCATCAAGCAGCCTCTTAGACAATACAGAAACAAATGACATCAGTTTTCATATACACAGGGGGAAATACAAAAACCATGTTTCCTGGTTTATATACCATGAAAAAATATACAATGCTGCTTTTTTGATTAGTTTGAACAGTTTAAATCATGTAGCCATTGCTCTTTTTTTGTGCCAGCCAGATGCTTAAAGCCCAGAAAAGGCCCCTTTTCAGGAAGAGCAGCCAACAAACTCTTCCAACCATAAAGTGCTTTCCTTATAGGGCCAAACAGGATTATTAGGCTTTCCATAAATAAATAAAGCTGCAATAAAGCTGTCAAAGAGTCCAGGTTGACATTGGTGATATGATTTACAGCAGCCTTAACATTAATTGAAATAAACTGTTATTGTTATTATAAAACAGCAGGAAAATAATACTATTCTTTCACACAATTGTTTTGGTTGTTATTATACTTATAACTTCAAAAATATTTTTAATAATACCTGCTTAAAGCATAAGGCAAATGAAACTGACCTGCTTGCTCAGTTTTCTCTTCCAAAATTTTCCCAATTCCCTCACTTTCTGGAAAAGCTCGAGGAAAATATTTTCCACACCTGAGGCAATTTTGTGAGAGAAACAGAGAAGAGAACCATGCTTCCAAGCCTTGGACACACACCACTGTGATGTTTCACAGGAGAGGCAAATTCCTCTCTGACACCTTCCTCTTCTGTCACCCTTCTCATCACAGCAAGGAAGTTCAGAATTTATTTCCAGGTTTGAGAGAATGTGGGGTTTGGGTATATTCAGCTGCCAGAAATGCCCCAGCACCCCAATTTTATCTGCCAAGCAGCCTCCTAAAATGGATGTTTGTCATGAGATGGAGCATTTTCAGCTTGCACAACTTAATTATATTAAATGATGATGCATTAGTAGGATGTAGAGGAACATTTTAGATGTGCTAATGGTTGTTTTCCATTAATGTGCTCTAACCCTTGGCGAAGTCTTGCCCACAGTGATCTTTAACCCTTTAAAAGCTGGGAGTATTTGATGTTATATACAAGGTGCACTTAGAAGAAAACCTGCTGTTTGTTCATAATCTGAATGCACTGATTAAACATTAAGGTATTACACAACATCCAATAACCTCTTAAAATATGTGAGGGGAAAAAAAGATAATATCAAAGCAAATTAACTTTCAATACCGTAAGTGTTGCCGGAACAGTTTGGCTGTCACACAACACATTCCCTCACTTGTAATTAAGAAGGACTATTTATTTAATTGTTAAGTTCTTTAACATTTCCCTTGAAATGCTAAACGTTTGAGCTTCTGGTCTACAAGTTCATTAGACCCTCTGGTATCCATGGCACCTGCTTTGCTTTGGGTCTGTGTTATAGTAACAAAACACCAAACCTGACTCTTTCTCCAGGAGTCTTTATAGCCTATGCTAAGGCTTCACCAGGCTTTTGTGCTCCCCAGCTACATATTCCGCTGCCCTAAAATAATGATGATAACATTATATCACTAAGTAATTTTTTACTACAGAGAAGAATGTAACACCATGAGAAATGGGTAATGTAACCTACACTGCCGCCCTGTGAAAACACACCAGCACTGAATAGCAAGTAAAAGCAATGGGTATGATAATGCTTCACCATAACTCCATTTTAAACACGCTGCTGACTGAGTAATTTTGACATGGAAACGGCATGACAGTAAATGCGTGTTCCTTGAAACTCACTGTGTGCTTATTCGAGCAGTGTCACAAAGAGGCCAGGAAGCAATTTTCATCGTGGGCTCCAGCAAAAGGGATTTCTCCACAGGATGCTGTGCTTAGACCAGTGCTGAAGAGCAAGCTTCCTGTGTGGTACCCTTGTACCAGCACAGCCAGGAAGGCATGGTTCTAAAAGCCATCTGCAAAGGTTTTAGACTGCCCACAGCTCCCTTCATGGATCTGCAGCCACCCAGTGTTAGGCTCAGCTCTGCAATATCCTCCATAAATAACTGCATTTGCTTCAACACTGTGTGTGTTGGCCCATACTTAATTCTTCTGGGATACTCTTGGCCTGCTTTTTACCCTATGCATGATCAGGAAACCAAACCAGACCTGCTCATTTCACTGCAGATCCTTGCAAATTGAGTTTTCTGGGACTGCTGGATCTCACTAGCAGCTCAGAGCTCATTAGGGAATCTAATTTAATGTCCCGGCAGCGTAAAACTGCTTCTCACAGCATGCATGGATACACAGCAGTCCCTGGACTGGCAAGCCCCCCAGCAATGGTGCTCTCACTGTTCCAATTGGAGACTGAGTGCAACTCTCTGAAAGGAAATAGTGACTTTTTTTTCCTCCTCTGGTTTCCCCTGCCAGAGCACACTGCTCTTTTTTTACATCTGTTCTAGGCCTCTAACAAACCAGCAAAGGGCAGTTTCTCTCCTGAGAACCCATGATATGAAATCTTTGACCAGAAAAAAAAAAAAAATCCCAAGTAAGTCTCCAGTCTCCAAAGGCACCTCCCGGACCAGCTCCAGCTGGGGACAGCCCTGTTCTGAGTGAGCTGGGCTGAGTGCCTCAGTGCTCCCTGCATGCAGACAGCCCAGGAGTGCTGCCAGAAATATGGTGAACTCAACTATCTCTCAACTATTCCAGCCCAGAATCAGGAGATGATCTCCCCAGGCTCCTCTGTGACCAAACTGAGGTTCCTGCTCTCCAAGAGGTTGCAGAGAATCAGCCTTTGGCACAAAGGCTGCTTTTGTGTTTCATTTACAGAAAGCATAAAACGGGGTCAGAACACCCATTTCCTGCTCCCCAGATTCGTGTTACCTCATCATGCCCAAACATACTGTGGGGTTTTTTTTCTTGCTGCCAATATTAGCCCTGCAAGATCTGGGAAGTTGAGGGGTCAGGTCCATCATCCACTGCTGCTCTTTTAAGAGGGCACACAACACTGCCTTCACAGAGGTGCAGAAATGTGACTTGCAACCCTTTCGTAATTCTCTTCTTGTCCCCCAGGCTCACACACCCTGAATTTTGCTTTTTACCTTACCTCAGTCACTGTAGTCCTAATTTTTAATTTTCTTTGAACAGACAGGAGGTCTTCATACTACGTGTAAAACTGAGTCTGGGCTTCTGCTGACATTTTCCTTCTCCATAATCTGCCTTAAGCCCCTTCTCTCCCCCACACTCTCACCTAACCCTTGCTGGTTGTGCCTCCCTCTGTTTTCTGCTGTCCCATCATTCTCCAATATCAAATCCATGGCCCCACCTTTGCACACCATGTATGATCCACACATCTCCTCCACCCAGACCTTCCCTCCATGTCATTTCTCCTCCATCTCAGACCTGAGGTGTCACACAGTCACAGCTGCACACCCCAACTCTGCTCCTGAAACCTGGGACAAAGTTCCTTACCTTTCCACCTCTCTCTCTCTCTCTCTCTCTCTCTCTCTCTGTCATTTGTCAAGCCAGACATAAAATCTGTCTGTCTCACAAATTAAACATCACCTGAGAGAAAGAAAAAAGAAAAAAAAGAATGGGAGCTGTCTCCAACTCTGGCTTGCCCTGATAGCAGGTGGTGAAATATATTGAAATCTCTGCCCTGCCTTTTACAAGATCAGTTGATGGCCATGTAGTTCTGATGCTATTTTAAGCTTTAATCTCCTTGCTTTCTGCTGGCAACAGTGAAAGTGGATGCACTGCCACCTCTTTGCACATCCATGCTGCAGTTCTTTTCTCTGTGGAGGAAACCAGGGGTACCTCTCCCTACAAAATGTCATGGTGGGATTTTCAATTGCTCTTGGCTCTGACCCCCTCAGCAAGCAAAATGGAGGGCAGAAATGCACTTTCAAGTACTTTTAACCACCTCACCTTAAAATGACTTGAACAAGGACTCTTAGGCAGGGTGGGTTTGAACTTCACTCTTCAAGTACCATTAAGGTGGAAGTGGTAAATGCAGGGTCCCTTTTTAGCACTGCATTCTCCACAAGACAACAAAAACACAAATAGAAGCAGCAATTTGGCTATACTTCATTCAGAGGCAAAACCTAGACTCAGGTCTTGTGGTGATGTGTAGAAGCCCTGGGATGATGCAGGTCATGTCAAAGCCAGCAAAAGTGCTTGCAAATTCACTCCCTTCATCTCTCTGGCTTGTCCTTGCTCTTCAGACCTTTAACAAAGTTGTCCAAAGGTGCACAACAACTTCTATTGGCCTGAGCAAAACTGCAGCTACCTCAGAAGAGGACATGCCCCCAGGGGGATCGGGTAAACACACTATCAAATATAAACGCCCGTCGGAGTAAAGCCAGTGACATTTGGCCAGCAAAAGGCAGGCTTTTCCAGCCAGGCACAGGTGAACTGCCTTCTCCTCCGGCCGGGCTGATGGGGACACAGTGCCATCAGCTGGGCACTTGCAGCCACAGGGCCAGCGCTTTCCCACCTGGAGGCAGGGGCTCCACACAACCGCATCTTCTCCCTGGAAAAGCTGCTTGCGGCAGACAACAGCACACGCAGAGCCTGTGCCTGCCCTAGGTGACCAGGGCAAGCCAGCCTGCAGCATAAAATCAGGATTAGGAGGTCTTGAGCCCATTAAGAGGACAGCAGCTAATCCTTGCTTCGAAGGAGCTTTAGAGACCTTGTGTTCTGCAAGGTGCACCCTGCCATCCACTAGCACTTCTTACCTGGACGTTGGCATGTGTGCTATTTTGGGCTGGAATAGAGTTAATTTTCTTCAGAGTAACTAGGCTACTGGACAAGGCTCTTTTGGCTCTGTGCTGAAAACAGTGTTGATAACACAGGAATCTTTTTTCATTGCTGAAGAGGACTTGCACAGCATCAAGTCCTTTCCTGCTTGTCACACCACCCCACCAGCAAGGGGATGCGTAAGGATTTGGGAGGAGGCACAGCTGGGAGAGCTGATCCCAACTGACCAGAGGGATATTCCAGACCATATGGTGTCAAGGTCAGCATGCAGAGCTGGGGAGAGAAGGAGGAAGGGGGTGTGTTTGGAGTGATAGCCTTTGTCTTCCCAAGCCACCTTGCTGGAGCCCAGCTTTCCTGGGGATGGCTGAACACTTGCCTGCCCACAATGACTCAATTCCTTGTTTTGCTTTCCTCATCTGTGTGGTTTTTCTTTCCCTATTAAACTGTATTTATCTCATCCCACGAGTTTTCTCACTTTTACCCTTCTAATTCTCTCCCCAATCCTGTTGGAGGGGCGGTGAGTGAGCAGCTGCATGGGGCTCATGCTGGCTGGGGTTAAATCTGGGACATCAGTGGTGGCCCTGGCCCTAGTAGCAGCCTATTGTGGAGGCAAAAGCTTCTGTCCACAATTTGCTTTGGGACCTATTACAAAGAAATGGGAGGTCCATGTGACAAGCTGGAGAAATAGTATTCCTTAATCTTTAATGGCCAGAGGAGTGCAGCTGATTGTACAGCCCAGCAAAGTGCAGACAGCCTTGAAAACATCATTAATTATGCACCCTCTCTTCCCAGCCACAACTGGCCTCTCCACTGGAGTATACCAGCACATCTCTCCCTGAAGGGGAGAGCTCTTATTTTCTCTTCTCCTCTTACCTTCTGCTTCCTGAAAAAACCAGGCAGCTGCAGACTCTTCCCCAGGTGTGATTGCTATTATGCCAGGTGAAAAAAACCCTCCCTTTCTCCTTTTACCCCCTCATTTTGTTACCTCTGCTCCTCTGCAGTTTATCTCCTCACTGCCTCTCTTCTTTCTGCTGCTGGCTGGCTGCAGGGCTTCTCAAACTTGGTTTTAAAATGTAAAGTGACTTCTGGACCATGTGGCTCTGGGCCAAGACTTCACAGGCAGTGGCTAAGAAAATGTACTTATTCCTTGTTCTCTGATGTGGGTCAAAGCTTATTCCAATAGGTGCTTTGGCATGAGAGGAGCAACTTCAGAAACTGACAAAGTGATGCGATTTGAAGGACTCAGGCTTCAGCTTCATGGGTGGGTGACTCCTAAGCAATGCACATGTAGTGGGTCTTTTTGTTTCCTTCCAGCAGCTCTCATGAACTCCTCTGGCTCTGCTTAATTCAAGCCATGTATGTGAGTATATCCCATTTATACAAATACATCCTCTTTCCTGATGAGTTTCTCTCTCTCTCTTAGGGGTTGTTGAGGGAACTTTCCAGCCCAACCAGTAAGGAGTTTCTCTGGGAGTCACATTCCCACTACGCAAGTCTCTAACTGCTGGGACTGAAGCTGTTTCATGGCACACAGTGAGAGATGTCAGAAAAGAAAGAAATTCACAGTAGTTAAGTGAAATTGAAGGCCAAATTGGACTGAGCCATGTTCTTTTGAAACTTACCCAACAGAGTCAGTAGTAGGAAAATGAAATTTACAGCAGGGCAGTGTCCCAGACACAGCACAAACCTTGTCAAGGCACTGCTGTGTTACCAGAACAGCACAGGGCAATGGATGCCATGAGCAGAACTGATTTTTCTGGGCTTGGATATTCCCTTTTATCACTCCCACAGCTCATGTAATTTAATGCCAGGCCAATTTTCAAGAATGGAGAATGCCTGTTTTCTTTCAGCCCTGGCTACCATGAGCTCTGTATCAACTTGTGGCACTGAAGGGTTGTTTTCTGCAGGCTTAGACACACCTAAAACATGCAGCACCTATTTCCCCTGCAGCCACATGCAGTTTTTGTTACCATTCTACTGATCCAAATAAGACTGTGACCCAGGTATAGCTCTGAGTATCTCTGCGATACCCCTGGCGCCATGGCATGGAGTGGGAGCTGGGAGTTCAGAAGTTTGCCTCAAAAGGGGACGACACTCAGACAAAGGAGCTGACTTAAAATACAGGTGTGAAATGGCATGTGGTGTACAAGGGAAAGTGGTAGTAATATCAAGAGTATGAAACCTAGTGATATGGAAACAGGAAGTGGGAGAGAAAAGGAATGTAGAATTTAACAGTGAAAGGTACTCTGGAGAACACAAGGTGTCTAACTGACTAGCTTAAGTATGGTTCTGTCACTTCTGATTTTTTTTTTAAGATAATAACATTTGTAAGAACATAAGGAGTACCAGGAGCAAGCACAGGTGTTTTCAACAAACTCACAAAATGAATCTGCATGGGGCAGGATGTTTAAGTCCTCTGGAAGAGGCTGTGGTTCAACACCAGGTCAGAAATACTCTCCTCCAAGGAGCTACAGGGCTCCTGTGGGGCAGCTTGTCCTTCATCCGTTGCCTTCTCAGCAAACTCTGCTTACAGAAATGAGGTTTCTACCCGGGCAAACAGGAAAACTTCCAAATTCAAGTGCTGTGACTGACAAAGGAGGTGCTCCATGCCACATTTCTTTTTTTCTTACTTTTGCTTCCCCTCAGAAATACCCAAAGTTTGAACTCCAGGCTGCAGGGAGCAGGGGGATAAGAGCTAGCACAGACACTCTGCTATATGGTACAGGATGTGTCCTTAAATGATTCGGACTCCAAGTTTTTCTGTCACATTGATGATGTGAAGCTGGAGTTGAGGAGAAAAAGATTTCTTCCCACCTATCCTGATTTATGATGTACTAAGTGATGACTGGGAGTTTTACATCAATCTCACTAAACTCTTTTCTTCCCTCCTTGCAGTTCCACTGGAGCCAGCTTTACCACTGATTTGCAGTGCTTTGAATGATAAAAATACTATTTTTAAAGATTTAAACCCCCATCTGACACCACATTTATACTGAGCATGAAGGTAGCACTAAGTGAAGAGCAACTAAAATCTTAGGGTATGGGGTTTTTTGTCTCATCCCACAAGTTTTCTCTTTTTCTTTATGGTCTGATTTTCTCCCCCATCCAGCTGGTGGGGCAACAAGTGGGTGGCTGTGTGATAGCTGGTTCCCAGCTGGGGTTAAAACTACAATATGTGTATAAAACTAGAAAGGCAGGGGTTTTAATGGGAGTTTCAGGTGAGAAAAATCAGTTGCTCAAGTCTCAGAACATATTTTACTTTCCTCCCTTTCTAACTGGAAGACTTCTAAGAAAATCCACGAAGAATCAGAGCTCTACCATACTAAGTATATGTACATAACACACAGTTCTTATCACAGAGCTCTGTTTGTATGCCGATTTTAATTTTAAGTAGGTGCAGAGCCTATTGCAGAAACAGTAAATTAGATTTGATAGTTACAGCTTTCTCTGCGTGCACATAAATAAAACGTTACCGTGTCTCCTTCAGTGCAATGACTGATTCAGAGAACTGAGGGAAAGCCTGTTTTCATTTGCCCACAGTCCTCTGTTCTTGCTGTGCCGCAGAACCCTAAGACAGGCAGCAGAAGTGTTAGTGGGGAGTAGGGAACTTCACAAACCTTGTTTTCTTGATAGAAACACTGCACTAATTACATCGAAAGACAACAAGCCATCAGCAGACTGACTTCTGAGGCTTTGTTGTTCATCAAGGTAATGAAGTGATAAACAAGCATTGTCATGATCTCCTAACCCACCCACAGCGATTCCCTGCTGTGCAGCTCAGCCATTTTCAGGTAGTTTGAGGGAAGGAAAGCCGGGGATGTCTTTATTGTTCTCAGATTATTTCACGCCTTATACACAGAGGCTTCTCTGCTGCTCTACCGATCTCCCTCTGGCTGACTGGTTGTGCTGGTGGCTCCTGGCCGTCTTAAAATAGGGACAAAATAGGGGAAAACAAGAAAAGAATGATGAATCAAGAAAAGAACGATGAATCAAGCTTGCACCAATGCTGAGGCAGTTTGTCTGTGGCTCACTCACTGTGGGGTTGGTTTAACCATTCCCAAAAAAGCCCTTTCCAAAGTCACAGTGACCTGGAGGTGCACAAGAGAGGGGTTAGTTCGTGCCAGAGCCACACTGAGTTGCACATAAGCAGCTCTAAAGTCTGTACACAAAAAAAATGTACTGTGTCATAAAGGCCTTCTTCCTCTCTCGTTATTCGGTTAGCTTGGTCCATCAGACAGAGTTTTTGTATCATTTTGTATTTTGTATCATCACCTTCCAAGCCTTCCACACAGAAACGGAGTAGCCTGCTGCCTCTTCCTCTCACATCGCATAGATTTATCTGGCACCCTGCAAATAAATGTAAGTGCTGCAGTCCGGCTATTGTTTGAAGAAAACACAACAACAGCCTTATCTTATGCCTGGAGCAGCAAGAACAGAATGTTAATATCCTATTTCTTGTGACTTTCAAGCCGGTAAGTGCTTTTAAGAGGTGGTCAGGTGAGGTTAGTTCTTTGTTTCTGCTTCAGGTGTTAAGTGTATGGAAGCACTATGTTTGGTGGGAGAAGAAAACTGCTCTGGGGAAAAGTCCTAACATTTGTTTCAAAGAAAAAATTGATAAGGAGATGCATCTAATTCACCATCCCCCATGGAGGCAGATTAAATGCAACTTCTACTTGTATTATTCTGTGGTTGCCCAAGTTGGTCCATTATTGTTTTAGAGGCCTGAAGTATTTTTTCCTCCTCCAACTCCTTGCAATTTTTTCTTTGGGTCTTCTGTCTGTGACATTTCTTTTTGGCTAAAATATGCTAAGAGTGTTAACTTTGAAGATATTCTTTATCCCCTCCAGCACCACAATCTGTGCCAGGGCCTTACCAGCCTCAGAGGGAAGAATTTTCTTCCCAATCTAACCCTGCTCTGTGCCAGTATGAAGCCATTCCCCCTTGCCCTGCCAATCTAAGCCCTTGTAAATTGTCTCTCTTCATCTTCCTTGTTGGCTACTTCAGGTATGGGGATTAGGTCTCCCCAGAGCCTTCTCCTCTCCAGGCTGAGCAATCTTTATTCTCTCAGCCTTTCCTTGTATGAGATGCGCTCCACCCCTCTGATCACCCTGGTGGCCCTCCCCCAGACTCATGTTCACAAGAGTGCTGAAGGTACTCACAAAACTGTGGAAATATTTCTCAATGGTGACACTTCCCCTGCATTTGCAGTTTAGAAAGGAATTTGTGGTTGAATCTTCCCACACAATCTAATCTGGAATTAAGAAGTGGGCCCAGAACTGCAGAAATCAATTGAACCAACCACCAACCAATTTAATACACCACAGGGGGTTTCAGTGTTACTGGTACCTCTGGTGTCTGACCACAGGCACTATTTCTGACCCAGGTGCCTCCCAGGCCAAGAGATGAGAAATCCCTTTGGATTTTAGTCTTTTGTTTCTAAACTGTTTGGGGAAAACTTTGATTCATGGACTCATGGTCATAGTCAGTGTCCTGGTCTCTGGACAGCCTGAGGCATGATGGCATGACCAGACATGATTTTCTCTCCTCATCTTCTGACTGGTTGCAAATTGAAACTACCACTACTAGCCCAGCTTGTGGGTGCTAACTGGAAAAAATAAGTTGTCAGGTACTTGGAAGATAGCATGAATATTCAAACCGCAGCCAAGGCCCAGCCTGGTGCCAGTGAATTCAGTCCCAGGAGGTCTCTGGATGGAGCTGGGAAGACTGGAGCAATGCTTCTGCATCCTCTTACCCTGGATTTGTGCACTGCTGCTGATGGAGAAGGCAGAGCCATGGTGGGAGGGGACTCACAGAGGCAGAGATGGCTTTAGAGAGGCAGCCTTTGTCCACCTTCACTGGCAGGTGGCAAAATCTCCCCAAGGTGATGAATTTCCACAATGGAAGTGGGCTCCTATTGCTGTGTCTGTAACAAAAGTGCTGCATTTTAATTCCAGCACAGCACTCAGAGCTGCCAGGAAACCAGCATGATGCAGTTCAGCTCAGTGGCTGCACCTCTGCCAAATGCCACCATCATGAAATTATTATTCCTTTCCAACACCACAACTTTGGGAAAAAAAAAATACTTACTAAGATTGGATAGGTGAGATGTGAAGTAAAGTAAAGCTGTCTCACAGGACATCCAACCTCATACAAACATCATGGAATGATGTCTAGAGAAAGGAATGGAGCTGGTAAAGGGACTGAAGCACTGGGAGCAGCTGAGGGAGCTGGGGAAGCTCAGCCTGAAGAAAATGAAGATCAGGAGGGACCTTCTGGCTCTGCACAGCTCCCTGACAGGAGGGGGCAGCTGGGGGTCTCAGACTCTGCTCCCAAGTCCAACTGGACTGTCCAATGGAGTCCTATGTCACCTGGAGCAGGTGACACAGGAACATGTCCAGATGGGGGTTAGATGTCTTCAGAGAGGCGGCCAGAAGTTTGGGAAAAGACGACATTATAGATGTATAATATGTCAGAGGATCTCCTAGGCAACTTCCAAAGCTCTTGGTCACTTAGGTTATGAGTATTTTAAGTGCTGAGCACTTATCTGAGCACAGATAATTTGCAATTGCACATTAATTTCTTGCACAGCCAAGTATCACTGTTTCCTGTGTTTAATGATTCTCCATTGGTTCTCCAATTTTGACAGCCTTTTGACACAATTTCCTGCGCTTAAGCATCCTTATTCCTTTGATTGCACAATTATGTCACCCCCTTAAAATCCATGCTATATTTGGGCATGAAGAATACACTGTCGGGTGCATCCATTCTTTTTATTTTCGTTTGAACAGAAAATAACATGCAATGAAAGGAATAAATGCCCACAAAGTCTCTGTATTGTTCTCTTACACCTCAGTCATCGAGACCGCAGTTCAAAAGTAGCTTCCCCAACAAAAACTTGTTGGAGAAGTTTCAAAGGAAAAGGAACGTCGGCGGGTGAGCTGATCAGTACCCTGCCACCCTCAGCGGAAGGTGGAAGTTCTGGTGTTGTCAGCGGGCACCACCGGAGAGAGTGTGGAGGTATTTACGTGGGTTGGCGATATTTATAAGGATTGATGGGCTGCCCTCTCAGGGCTAGCGGACCGGCGCCGCCCCCGCTGCGCATCCCCCGCGGCGGGGCCCGGACTCGAACCCGCGGCGCGGGGCGGCGGCGGGCGCGCAGGCGCGCGCAGGCCCGGTGCGCGCGGGGCGGGGCGGCGCGGGCGCTGATCCCACGGGAGCGGCGGCGGCGGCGGCAGGAGCGCATCCCCGCACGGCGCCCGGCCGGCCCTGCCGCACCGCGCCCGCCGACATGGACGAGGAGCGGGTGAGTCCCCGCGGGGCAGGGACTGCCTGCCGCCTGGGAGGCCGGCGGGGCGTTTCCCTGGCGTTTCCCGGCGCTCGGCCTGGGAAGAGGGGCCGGCGGGTGGAGGGGCGGTGCTGGAGGGCAGCGGCGCGGGGAAGGGATGCTGGCGGAGTTCTGAGGGATCCCGGGTCCGCTTCGCTCCTGGATATGTCTCTCTCTGGAGACGTTCCTGGGTCACCTGCTTCAGATGAGCCTGCTTGGCCAGGGGGGTTGGACTGATCCCTTCCAGCCCTAGCTGTTCCGCGGTTCTGGAATGAAGTGCTCCAGCGGTTGTAGAGCTTCCATTCTGTGTATTCCTGTCATAAGCAATTACGGTGCGTGCATAATCCTTCTGTTTGCCATTGATGTAATCTAGTGTTGAGGGGAACTAATGCATTAAAGGGTTTTGTTGGGGATTTTTTCGTGGTGTTTTGTTGTTGTTGTTGTTGTTTATTTGTTTGTTTTGTTTTATTTTTCCTATGGTTGCTGCCCTGTAATTCCCTCCTTCCCTCGCTTGCCATCAGACCCCTCGGGGAGCTCACTGAAGGGCAGAGATGTGCCCACCCAAGCGTTGGGGCTTTCTGGAGCAGATACCCCCCTGCAAAAAGTTGTGACTCAGCCTCTTGGCTTCCCGTCCATTAGTGCAGAAGGGCTCCTCTTTCTGTGTTTTGTGGACACTGTGCTTTCCTCAGCTTGGGAAAGTGTTTGTGTGTGGGGGGCCTGAGTAATTTGGTGCTGATAATGGCTTGAAATTTACAGATCAGTGTAATTTTCTCTTGCTAAAGCCTAGCCCAGCACTACAGGAGTTACTGGGAGATTAATGAGGAAATTTACTCTATCCCAGCCACAACAAACTTGCTGTGAGGTCACAGCTGTTAGCCCAAGGCTTCAGCAAATCCAGCTCCTCATCCTAAGCAAGCAACACCCTAAATTACAAAATACTATAATTCTATGTAACTTATTTTATATAAAATTAATTGTGCTAAGCAGCTAATATCTTTGGATGTGTGCTTTCGAAGGTGAGATGTGGAATGCCATAAAAAGTGCACTTCTGGTGGAAACTCTGTCAGTTTGGGACTCTCTGCCTTTGTCTGCTCTATGTGAGATTTGTCTCTCTGGGGGAGGAATTAAAGAGGACTGCCCCTGTTGTGGGTGCTCCAGGCGGATGTTTCTGAGTGGGGTCACTGATCATATTTGAATTCTAGAGGTTCTGAATACAGCAGCAAAACTGCAGTGTATCTTGTATTTTACAGTACTTTCTCTACCAAGGGTTAATTTGGTAATGTCACCTGTACTGTACAAAGTTCTTCAAACTCTGGCAACTTCACTGTGTTGACAAGTGCAGGAGTTTAAATTAATGGAAGCTAAGTTAGCACGTCCTTCTTGAAATGTGATCTGGATATGAAGGTTATAATGTCTCGTGATTTTGTTCTAGGCCCAGGACTGCTTCAGAAACTGTTCTGCATGCAGTCAGCTCATGAGCCTTCAGTATGATCTTGAGCAGCTTTGTAACTTGCTTCTTATGCAGAACTGCAGTAATTGTTTAATTTATCAAAATTTAGTTTTTATGAGGTGCCTGTCTGCTTCAAGAGGTGCCATGTCACGTTAGTTACTCACTATTCAAAGTCATTCTGTTTTTATCCACCTGACAGGACTACAAACTACATGTTGTAGGGCTTCCCTTTCTTTTTCCCATCCTTTTTTTACTCTTCATCCTTTGCTCATCCACACTCTTGCTTTACCAGTGGCATGTTTGGTGGTGGTTGGTGTTTTTTTGTGGGGTTTTTTTTTGTTTGTTTGTTTTGTTTGGGTTTTTTTTTGTTTGTTTGGTTTTTTGTGTGTGTGTCTGTGTGTTTTGTTTTTTTCCAGCAAGGTGCATTAGATTCAGAGAGTAAGATTAGAACAGAAGAGGGAAGAGCAGCATAAAGCTCCCTGACACCAGCAAAAATTACCTCTGTAATAAACATTTCATAATCCTTTGAAAATCCATTTGAACTGACCTTGCATAGAAGTCAGAGAGAAAGCACAAAGAAAATTACTTGTAATAGAATTCTGTGAAATATGGCATTCATCAGTGGGCAGTAGACTTAAATGTCCTTTAGTACAGAAATACCAAGAAACTTTACTGGGCTTAGTGCTGTTGAAATTTTTCTCTAAATTAATGTAGACCATAGGCCTCATCTGTTGCTCACAATTTTCCTAGAACCCTTTATTCCTTGAAATTCCCCTTAAAGAAAAAAATGGCAACACTGCAGAATATTTTTAATTTGGTGTGTATGGTATGTCTGGAAGGAAATCTATTTATTGTGTATTAGTGATGAGAAAATTATGTTGAAAAATAGAATAAAATAGTGGTTTCTAAAAGCTGCCTTTTTTGTTCTGGTGGCTTGTGTATTGGTGTTTTAGAAAAATTCTGTCTACTGTTGGTGGATACTTTTAAAGGGCATTCAAACTCATTAAAATTTCACCAAACCTGGTTGAATTTCTTAACAGAGAGATAGGTAGCTTACTTAAAAAAGCCTAACCAACCCACATTTAGTTAGTTAAATGTAACATTAGGGGAAAATCTTGTTTAACAACTGGTTTGCAGTTGCTGCAGTGTGTTTGAATGTGTAAAGGGCTTTTAAATGTTCCTCACATGTAGATATTTTCTTTTAACCAGGATGTAGCTATAAAACCAAGCAGCATTGTTCAGCACTACACACAAGAACACTTTTCCCCCATGTGTTGCAGCTGAGTAAGCCCTAAGATCCGTGCTGAAAGAGGATTGTGAGTTTTCCGTGTTCATCCAAATTGACAGTTGTGCTCATAGGATCTAAGGCTTATCTCCCCACTATCTGGCTTGTGAAAACAATTGCCTCTGGTCAGTGGTGAATGCAGAAGCAGCTGGCTGGACAATGGCTATTCATCTGGCATTCTGATGTGTACAAAATTGCCTTCAAACATGCTCAGTTTTCACCAGACAAGGAGAAGGTTCAGTAATGAAGTGGTCAAGATTTTCTGTGCTTCTGTTTCTGAAAGAGGCCAGGGTCCTGTGTCTGTTCCCCCAGAGTCCAGACCTGAGTCATTACTGTCTGCTCTGTTACCTCTGTAAGTAACACCATCAACACCTCTGGGAAAAGCACTAAAATTTGTTTTTTCTACTCATGGTTTAACTTCCTGAGTATTACACTATAAACAGGCTGGAGTTCCCATAAATACCTTGTTGCAGATTTGTTGGAAACTGCCCGGGAAGGGGTCAGAAGAAAGAGGAAGGAGCACAGCTTAAGACCAGTGGAGAAGTTCTTTAAATCTGGCGTAGTGTTGAGGTTCACTGTGGATGTTGTGAAAGGATAAAACATTTTTTCTTGCTTTCTAACAAACAAATGTGATCTAGGTAGTAAATGATTATTAATAAATTTCTTCTAGGAGGGGCTTCTGCAACATCCCTTTGGTGGTTTGTCTGTTTCCAAGGTGTATTTTATTATCTCTTTGTACCTTGGTTTCCTAAATTTTATCAAGTAACAGCATTAGGATGAGCAACTGAAACTCTAGGTCAACTGATTAATAATGTATTAATTAAGACAGTGTTTACCTGTCTTTTAGAGTTAGATTTGTTTCTAAAACTTATCAGCCAGCCTGAGTTAAATTACAGATAATTCGTTAAATTACAGAAAATTCTTAGTTAACTCCTCATCTTATCCTTTATTTTTACCTATATAAAGGATATATACCTATATAAAGTTAACTCCTCATCTTATCCTTTATTTTTACCTATATAAAATATGCTGGTATAAGCATACCAGCATATTTTAAAGCATATGCTGGTATGCTTTAACAATACAACTTGACTGAAAATGAAGTACCAAGCATTGATGTGTTTTTTGACAAATTCTTAGAGTATGTGATTAGCTACTCAACAAAATTAGACTTGGTCATCTTATTTAATTTAAAACAAAATTTGATATACTTTAATAGTTTTGCTGGCTTGGTATGTGTTTTGTGAGCTGAATCTAGTGCTTTTTGAACAGCTGAATGCACATCACTGAAATAACTCTAGTTCTCTTTCTCAACTGTCAGAAGGCTTTCTTCTTTAAGGTCACTTTTAATTGGAATATAGAAATTACTCACCCAAAATATTTTCCCACTTGTAAAATAAGTTTACAAATCACTCTTACAGATTTATTCTGCATATAGAATAAACTGTCAGCATGGTTATTTCACACTATCTTCTTTTGACATGAGGAAATCTCAACTTTTCCTCTGAGTTTCCTTTTACGAGCTTTTAAAATTTTCTCTACTAGTTCTCTGTTTGGCTGCACAAGCACCAGCTTTCTCATCTGGAGAAGCTGTGGTGCCAGTGGGTATTTTGGTGCAGGTGACTCATGTAGAAAAACACGCCAGAGTGGGATATCTTAAAGCAGGTTCTTGATTTCTCTCAAACTAAGACCTGGAGATCCTTAGTTCAGTGGAGTGCTTCCTAGAGGTTTAAAATTGTAAAGGTAGAGGTAAAAATCTCTGTCCTGAGAAAATGCATTTCCTGATCCCCTCAGAGCTGAATTTGCTGCAGCTGGAATGTCTGTGATGAATTTTTATGCATGATGAAATGGTGATGATTTAAAAAAAAATTGCTACAACTTCTCTTGCTTGTTCTTGTAATTCTAGGAGACTCTGCAAAGGATTGTCAGTACTCTAGTGAACAAAAATGATGAAATTCACAACTTCATTGACATGCTGAACCATACAATATCTAATGTTCAGGTATTTATTTTAAGGTTCATAGCTTGTATCTGAGAGAGGGGCACCTTTGTGCTTTTTTAAGTCTCAAACTGTAAAGGATGGGCTGTTAGAATCCAGTTCAAAATACATCTTCATGTTGGAACTAAATAGAACAACTTTTTTTTTTTAAGTCTGTCTCTAGATGAAAGGTGGTCTTGCATTTTGTGTGAAGAGGTTTTGTAGGGTTTACACTACACACTTTTCCCACACATTCATTTGTGTGGGACAGATAATCTTTAATCTGATGCAAGATGTGAGACTCCCATTAGTGGGAAATAGTCCGTATTTTTAGACTTCTGCTCTGTTTGGTGGACTGAAAAATTATGCTTGAGACCAAATTCTTCAGTCTTTCTCTTTTCAGCAGTTTCAAATTGTTGGGCTCAAGTTTAGAATTAGACTTTGTTGTTAGAGCATCTGCATGAGGATGAGGTTCCCTTCAGTCTGTCAACCAGGCAAACATTGTTTCATCCTAAAGCTGAGCCAGATTGGCTTCAGAAATGGAAATTATCCAGCAGATCTTTAAACTGTCTTCTTGAATGCAGTTCTTAGCATCAAATGGAATATTTTTATTTGGAACTGCGGTAACTTCCTCCTTCCAAACGTCTAGCAATCCATATACAACTGTGTGAAGAAAATCAAGGCTTTTGGGCATGGAACAAAGTTGCTGAGTGTGCTGGTTTTGTGCAAGGTTGAGTATCATGGACTTTTCACAGATTGCAGCATGCAGTGTCCTGATGTAGAGTCTGCTTAGGAGACTATTTGATCATTCCTAATATTTTTTCCCTTTTGACAAGCTGAGAAGCAGCCACAAGGTACCCAGTGGTCATGGCAAAACATGTGTAGGCAGTTATGTGACTTTCAGCTTCTTTGCATTGTTTCCAGTGTGAACAGCATTTTCAATTCTCCTCTCAGGTAAACTCTTCCAATGCCATCAGCGAGCTGGATGAGGAGTTTGATGGTCTATATTCTGTACTGCATGAGATGAAGGGAAGCATGGCCAACACTATTCAGCAAGAAGAGGCTCGTAAAATTCAAGCTCTGCAGGTAAATAAATAACTCCTTCTGAAAAAATTTGCAGCTGCATAGAAGCATTTGTAAACTTCCTCTGTTCCTGTTATGCTTTCCCCATTCGTTACACAGTAATACTGGTGATCAGGATTTTCTAGTGGCAGTTGCAGAGCTGGTAAAGTCATTGCCTTTTTCAAGGCTATTGCCATGCTGTCATTCAGTGATGGAGTCCTCTAAATAGAAATTGTAGTGTGCGTGAATATAAGTGTTTATTTCTCTGCTTTCTGAGACCCTGGAGCTGGGGGAAACAGGGTGTTGAAATTAAATCTGGCTTCTAAGTCAGACTTCAGCTTTTTCCCCCTTGGAGTTGTGGGCTGTGCCAAGTTATCACTGTGCACTTGTCAAGCACAGTGAAGGTAGGGCACTGTCAGAGGCCTTGGTTATATAAGGGAATAAGTTGTCACAAATGCGTAACAAATCTGTGTAGTTCCTACGACTGGTGCCTTACAAATTGCTGTTTTAATGGCAATACATCACATTATTCTTTCTCTTTTTACTCCAGGATCAGCTGAGCCAGTGCAGCCGTGCCCTGGAGAGCTCAGAAGAGCTGCTGGAGCTTGCTGTACAGTCTCTGGACATAAAGAACCCTGCCGAGCTCTTAGAGGTAGAAAACATTGACTGGATGTGTGTGAGGCAGGTGTTGGCATCTGTCTTGATTTGAAATATCCTTTGCATTACTCTACTGGACATTGCAAACTTACCAGGTGTACTTAGAGAGAGGATAGACAGGCATATAAGAAAACAGTTATTGCTCTGCTGAAAAGCAAGTTAAACATTATAGTCCTGAATTTTTATGCAATTTCTGATAAAACAAGTTGGCCTTTTTTTCTTATTTAGGATGACAGGGAGGGAACACAATGCATTCTCCTGGACAACTGTCATTGTTAAGCAAACTTGCAGGGATGACCCCAGAAAGGGAGGCTGAAATAACATGTATCAAACTGGAAGCATATACTTGTGAATTAAGGAAACAGTTCCACAATTCTGCATATTGACTGAATCAGTACACTAATGCTTGCTACAGTAATCTCGGTGGTAGCAGTGGGATCAGCCATGCCAAATCCAAGGCCTGATTACTTTTTTTTTCTCTCTACGTTTAATGGGAACAAGGACACAGTTTAAAAGAGCGAGGGGGAAAGCTGTCTTCCTGTGTCAGTTTTACCTTTTTGCCTGCATGTTTGTGTGCTGTCGTGCTTTCTGGGTATCAGCTTTGATTTATTTGCCTTGAAGAGCAGCAATTCCTAAACAGTATTTTTCTTCAGCTGGAGTTGTCCTTTCTGCCTTGTAGCAAAAATTTTAAATTGGCTCTTGAACTCTGTGCAAAATGCAGCTTTGACTTTCTTGGAAGTTGTTCTATTTCAGATCTAATACTTTTCTCCCAATGAAATACACCAAGGAAAGCTTTTGCTGAGGGGAAACCCTCCTCAGATTTGGAGTCTGAAGATTAAGATACTGAAATCCAATTCAGTGAACTCTAATATGTAGGATTTGATACTGGTATTACACTTGTGCATTCGGGGATGACATTTTAAGGTAATACTGCCTTGGCTATTAGGCAGCTAATTCTATTACTCTGCTGGTAGGAATAGCAAGTGTTCCTGAAGGGGCAGCTCCAGCCCTGACTCTTGTATATTCACAAATTTTCTTTGGATACTCCAGTAAATCAGTTCAGGAGCAACTAGCATAAGATTATTTTTAATTTTTTTTCCTATGTTATTTTTTGTGGCTTTATTCTCAGAATTAATTTACCTGGAATTCAAAAGAACATGAGTGGCATACTGCGGGAGGGTTCAGTGTTTAGGCAGCTCCTCTGGGATGGGTTGATCCTTCTCTGTCAGTAGCCTGGAAACGAACTAAAGTCAGTGAAGTTAAGCTGGGACTGTCTTGCAGAAAATGAGTTGGCTACTCAGTAAAATGGTTACCTCACATTTTACAAGACATGAAGATTAAACCCAAGGATTTAGTTGTGAAGGATCTCTGTTTAATGTCAGGAAAATCAGTCAGTAGTTCCTACAATAACTTTGTTTTGAGGTAAAGCAAAGCTGCATCTTAAGCTAAATAATTTGTGAACACTTGGTTTGATTTTTTTATCTGCTTCCCACTTTAGGAATGATGTAATTAGTTTAGTAGGAGGTACAGCCTGATTTCCTATTTATTTTTTTCAGTGTGATTTGTATTTAGTGAAAAATTGGGAAGTTCTCCTCTTTTGACTTCAAACTGGGGAGCTGCCTGATGAGTCTTGTCTCTTTGAAAGGGAAAATAATTCAGCTGAACGAGCAACTGGATCAAGAAGCAGTGTTGAAGCAAGGTTTCAACAGACACAACCAAGCCCTCATTAATTCAACAATAATCTTTTGTCTTATGTTTGCAGCTCCTTTTGGTGAAGGAGAGAGATTTTTGTCTTTCTACATGCCAGCTGATGTTTATCTTTTAAATGTCATCACTTCTGCATCTGCTTCAGTGTTATTATTTGAGGAGAACTACTTGCTGTCATTTTTGAATGCTGACATACAGAGAGAGTCTTTTATTATACTTTCCCAGCAACAGTCCCTAACTTTCAGAGGAAAAATTAGAATTAAGTCCTATTTTTTCTTATTTATCAGGGCATGCGTCCTGTGGTGTGTAGTTCAGCAAGTCAGTCATGGTTACATGTCACTAATAAGCACTTCTTACTTTCACAGAAAATACCATGGCAGTTACATTTTGTTGGCTTGGTCTTGTATCTTTTTTAAAAAGTCATGGAGAGTAGCTCTAACTCATTAAGAGAAATCTGAAAATACAAGTCACACTCAGGAAGTTGAGTAATTTGGAATTGTTTTGGTGTGGTTCTGGAAATAGGGTTTTTTTTCCCCCTAGATGTTACAGTGTTTTGTGCTAACCCATGCCATTAACATGCTTCACAGGACAGTTTATTTTGAGGAAAATGTTAAACTAATTTTGAACTTCAAATCTGAGCAATGCAGCAGAGATTATACTAGGCCTTCTTGCATGTTACTGCCATTGATACTTGCATGGAAATACTAACTACTTTCTCTCTCTTCTCCCTGACATGCATCAAGGCTGCCAGACAGATCAAAGATAGGTACAGTACAAAATCTATCACTTTTGTGTCTTTGAATGAATCTTATCCTTGAAAATGCATTTACTGTGAAAGGGCCATAGTCAGCTTTAACCAAATTCATTTACTCTTTTCTAAGTGTTAGTTAGTTATCACTATTACTAGTGATAACTAGTGAACTTCTGAGAGGGAACTAAAAACTTCTGTGCTGCCTCATGTAGTGTTTTCCTGGCTTTTCATAACTTTAAATAAAAAGATGTTTTTGATGCAGGGACCTGGAGCTCTGCATCAGCTGCTGCTGTAATTATTATATCTTTGAATAAATATGTATATCATTAGTTATTATTGTTAATAAGCTTATTATTAATACCTTACGGCTGTAATTTGATGATGTTTCAAGCTGACTCTGCCCCTTTGAGTTGTGAGAGAATCTTGGTTTTTTTTCAAGTACTTAAAGACTTTTGGTAGCTTATTTTCCTTCTGAATGTAAAAAGTCTTGTAGCTGTTGAAATACTTCTGGCGACACTAGTGACCATGAAATTATTATTTCTGGTAGCTTTTCTTTGAACAATTGTTTAAAGAGCAAAAGCTTTGCTCTTTCAAAATCAATACGAAGGCCATTTTTCTTCACTTGGAAGAATGTTAACTCTAAAACCTATGATGTACATAATACTTTGAGAAGCAACTCACAGGAAGTTGTTGCTTTTGTGGACCAAATAGTTGGCTTTCAATTTACTGGTTTTTCAATGAAGGCTCTGATTTACTAAATTCTCTCAACTTCTATATAAAATGAGTAGTTGTTAGAGTATATATTAATCTTTGCTTTTCCAAAGGTAAAGATTTAGTGTCCTTAACAGGTCAGATGGAGAGTGAATAGTGTCAGTGATGGGACTCTTCAGTACTTTTTGTCAGTAATAAGCATCCTCTTTTGGTTTCTTGGAATTATCACCAAATCCTTTGTAGTTCTCTGTCCAAGACTGGTTTCTGAGCAGAAGTTAAAAAGCTGTCTGAAGCCCACTCTTCCTTGGTGTTCTCCTGCTGCTAATCAGAGGATTGTTCTTCCTTAAGGAGAGATTTTCTCTACCCATCTGGTTGAGCATTGATGTGCTGGGCAGTCCATACTGAATTTCAGAATGTGAGCTCTTTCATGATGTTCAGCTCAGTCTCGTAATTGTCTCATATCCCAAAATTGCAAAGATCATCACTTCTGACTTGTATATATCTTTAATATTAAACTTCACATTTCCTTCTCCTTGCCCACTACGAGATATTTTTGTTTTTCAGTGTTCTTTGATGTATCTGTGGTTAGCATATAATTTCTCTTACATACTGGTGGAGTGCAGGAAGGGATATACATTAGCTATTCTAAAGGTGCCATACATCAATGGGTATAAAATGGATTCAGGTCTTGGCAGCTGACTTTTGTGGCGTACATATTACTTTGTAGTTGAGAATTTTTTCCTTTTCGAAGGAGGAATTGAGATCCCTGTGCTGTCTGAATCGATGTTACTCAAAATCTACTTCATGGTCTGGTGCCTTCAGAGTTAGAGAATTACATGAGAGCCTGGTTTTTTTTGGGTATAGTTGGAGTACAAAAATATCTTGGGAGCGTTCATAGTGGTACTCAGGTAAGATTTCAGGAGTGGAGATGGAAGCTGTGCTTCACAGAATCCCAGGATGGATCAGGTTGGAAGGGACCACAGTGGGTCATCTGGTCCCACGTCCCTGCTCCAGCAGGGTCATTCCAGAGCACATGGCACAGGATTGTTTCCAGGCTCTGGAATATCTCCAGTGAGGGAGACTCCACAGCCTCTCTGGGCAATCTATTCAGTGCTCAGTCACTGCACAGGGAAGAAATTCTTCCTCATGTTTGGGTGGAACTTCCTGAGCATCAGTTCCTGCTCATTGCTCTGGTGCCATTGCTGGGCCCCAGAGCAGAGCCTGGGCCCTGCTCCAAGCCCTCCCTGCAGACGGGGACATCCGGGCCCCTCCCAGCTGGGGCTCCTCTTGAGGCTGAACAGCCCCAGCTCCCTCAGCCTTTCCTCATGAGGGAGATGCTCCAGGCCCTTCCTCACCTCCACAGCCTCTGCTGGACCCACTCCAGGACCTCTGTGTCCCTCCTGCCCTGAGGAGCCCAGAGCTGGACACAGCACTCCAGAGGTGCCTCCCAGGGCTGGGCAGAGGAGTGGGATCACTCCCTGACCTGCTGGCAGTGCCCTTCCAAGTACTCTGCAGGATCCCACTGGCCTCCTTGTCCCCAGGACACTCTGCTGGCTCAGGGGCAGCTGTTTGTCCCCCAGGACCTCCAGGTCCTTCTCTGCAGAGCTGTTTGCCTGGTCTGTGCTGGTGCTTTGGGTTATTCCTGCCCAGGTAGATGACTCTGCATTTTCTTTGCTGAATTTAGGTTCCTCAGTGTTTAGTTTATCTTGTAAATCTGGTCTAGTGCTTGCATGTTCTAGTCTGCAGCTTGAAAAAGTTCTTCATCCCCTGATAAGGTAATAGATAGATGTAAAATCATTGTGGTCAGCATGTTAATTGCTGCTTGGAAATGCCTAAACGTGATCCTGAATCTGCACTACTTCAGACTTTCCATACTTGCCGAATTTATGTCAAGTGATGCGAATTTTGTTTCTCATCTAGATTTTTTGTCTCTAGTAAAAAGTTTTAAACTCATCTTTAGTCACCTCATTAGTATTTATTTGCTAAGTAATATGGCACAGCTGGTAGCTCACACCGTTATTCTGAGACAGTCACGTTAGCAAAACTTTCTATTTTGAGTGTGCTAAATCGTAAACAATTATGTGTTAGAAAAATGTTCTAATCTTTGATCAGTAGTTTGACGCCAGTGATACAGATTGTCTGATTGCTGTTTTGGAAAATGGGGCTATAGGACTTGAGAATGTGAAATACACTTTGCTAATGCTGCTTTCTTGGCTTTAGTGTCACAGTGGCTTCAGCATTCCGCCTCTCTCTGAAACCAAAAGTTAGTGACAGTATGACTCATATGATGGTGGACTTCGCCCTGGAAAAGCGTATGCTCCAAGCTGTGAAGTTTTTGCCAGGTAAAAACTGTATCCAGCATTTTTAATTTGTTGCTACGTGAACAGCTTGCTATATTTAAACCAACTAACCAAAAGGAAATTGCTTCTCTTGCACCCTAGTAAGCAAATTTTTCAGAGTACCTAAAGTCATTCTTACTGATTGTATGTTAAATTGAATACCTTGAGGATGAGAGGTTTCTAGTTTTATTGTGTTAATTTCTACAAAAGACACCATTTTTTAAAGCATTGTTGATCTCAGAAGTAAGAGTGAGTCTTCTGGACTGTATTTTTTTCTTGACTTGTTAGTTCCTCTGTACTCTGTGAGGTTACCTGAGGTTTCTTAGGACTGTCCATGCCAGCTTGATCCTGAATAACACCCCAAAGTCCTGCTCATGTGCAGGAGTGTGTGGAACTGTAAACTTATGCATTGCTTACAAGAGTGTGAAATAGTCTGAAATACAGGAGAGGGACAGTCTACTAGTACAGTGATACTACCATATTACAAAATGTGTATTAATCCGTCTACTCCTGTTTGACAATAAGCTTGGGTGCACTAGACCAGTGGGTCTCTTTCATGCCTTTTTAATCCTATTGCTTTCCTATTTAGAATGCTTTGCCCTTGGCTGTTACTGAGAATATATTGACAAGAACACTGCTGGCAGGGATGCAAAGTTGTTACATCTCTAGGTCACAAATCCAAATCTGTTAAGGACTTGGCAGCATCAGTTTTCATTTCTGCCCTATGTGTTGCAGATGCAGTATGTGGCAGCAGGTGTAGTAAATGACCACTGTTATTCCTAGTGGTCAGCTGACAGTGTCCAGGCAGAAATTCACCTTCTAGTCTTGGACTCTGGGTGTCAATCACTGCCCTGCATCACAGTGCACCTGTTTTACAGCAGTGGGAGTGTAAAGATGTAACAGCAAGTGTGAACAAAGTTTTGCATCTAGATAAAGTATTATTTATTATGACCCTTCTTACACATTTTTCCTTGTTGAATATATAGGAATTTAAATTGCATCTCTGATTTGTAAACAGGAAAATTGATTGTTGGGGTATCAATCTTGCTTTTTCTACTATAGTGCCATACTTCCAAAGTACTCATACATCAAAAGCTCAAAGTGAAAACAATAAAACTTTTTTATTTCGTGTAGCAGAAGTCTTCCTTGTGTGTCCTTTAGACTCTACAAATACTATGTAAATGCCTTCTTTTTCAAAACTTTTTTTTCCACAGACTTAAGTGGTGTTTGATTTCATGGAAGTAAAATTCTGTTGCCTCTAAACAAAACTTCAGTCTTTAGTGGACCGTAGGACCTGTTTCCCCCTCCTTTCAAGACAAAGGGATGAAAAGAAAAGAAAACCGGGTAACTGAAGAGAAGCTGGTAGAAATTACTAGTGTCTGTAGTGATCAAAATAAATATAAGTGATACAGTGTGAGAGGTGCAGCTGAACTTACCTTCCACAGACACAGAAGTTTGCTTCTTGATGTTCTTCCTGTGTGGTTTTTATTCCAAATGTATGTTCATAATTGTAAGTCCACTCTACTCTAGCTTTCTCTTCTTTAAACTGGCCTGTGTGCTTGTCTTTCTGCAGTCCCTAAAGCTCCAGAGATAGATGTAGCAGCATGTCTAGTTGCTGACAACTGCATAACAATTTCATGGAGAATGCCTGAGGAGGACAGCAGAATTGATCATTTTGTGCTGGAGTATAGGAAAACCAACTTCGATGGGCTCCCTCGACTAAAAGGAGAACAGCGTTGGGAGCTGGTTGACTACATTAAAGCTACTCAATACACATTATCAGGTAAAGGGTTTTTATACTTCAAACCCAAGAATATTGATATAACTCTTCATGCTTGGAAGTTTTGCAAAAATGCCCATTTTTCTGAATGTAACGAAGCTGCCATTATATCACATCAGTATTGGGTGCTTTGTACAATAACAGTTGACTTTGAGGTTTTGTCAAAAATTGTGTATGAAATAAAGTTCACACCAGCATTCAAGCATGTTTTTTGCAGATTGAGATAAATAAAAGACAGCTACAGGGGGGTAGATCTTAGTCTTGTAGAAGTCATCAGTAATCAACACAGTTTCAAATTTCTGGACATTCCTTTTGTAGGTCTGAAATTTGATACAAAATACATGAACCTTAGAGTACAGGCTTGCAACAAAGCTGTGGCAGGTGAATACTCTGACCCTGTGACTCTGGAAACCAAAGGTAAAATTTGAAAAACTCTTAAACCTTATCTGTGGTGAAAATCTGCACTTAAACTTCTCTGGCTTCATATGTGAACCTGTTATGTTCAGTCTGCTTCTGCGTGAGCCCTGCTGAAGCATTTCCTAAGTGGAAAAGGAAACAACTGTAAAGAATTAAGAAGCTTATTGGCACAAAGCTGCCTTTTTGGCATTCAGACCCTGAAAAAATGGGGTAGTTGATGTCACTTTCTCCAAAGGCTTGGCATTGGTTGCTTGGAACTGTGGAGTGACAGTGCCATGTGCTGCTGCATGATGCCAAAATACAGCAAGAGGAAGAAGCCATGTTGTGGATGACTCTTTGAGCATCTAAACAGTTGGTGTGATTATTCTGTTATTAGTGGCAGACACAGCATTCTGTAACTAGAAGCTGCTGGAAGGGGTTTTCTTGACTTTGTAGCTGCAGTTTCTAATCACTGTCAATATTTAAAAAGTTGGGAGTTTCAAATTGCTGAAGGTGTGTAGTCATGATGTTAGAAGTCAATTGATCTGAGAATTGTTAGAGTGGCTTCCTAACATCATTTTGTAAATAAACTGAAGGAGAAATTTCTTGGAAGGGATATGTTGTGATAGAACACAGATCTTAGCTGTCAAGGTGGGAGAGTGATCCTGAGGTCTCATTTATATCCGTGTTTTGGTGTAGAGGGCAAAATAACTGGTATCAATTAATAACTGGTATCAATTGTATAAATTTATGTAAGTATAAATCCTGTTAATTTTTAATGTTATTTTGTAAGAATAAAGCTGTATACAATTGGAATGAGCTGATGAGCATCCTGATAACTTTTCTATAATTATTTTAATACTTTTAAGGAGCAGTTGTTTTCAGAGACATAGTATCTGTTTAATAGCCGTATAATTCCCTAGTAATTCCCAGTACTAGAAAAGTAAAAGTTTTGATTGTCTTGGCAGTTACTATACTTCCTATATTATTTGCATTATTCCTGGGTGAACACTTACTTAATTTTCTTTAATAATCAACCCAGAGAAAAATCAGTTTACCTGTCCATGTGCTTAACCTGACTGTTGATTACACTTGTGCATTTTTGAGCTCTAAACCCTTAAAAATCTCAAGTATATGTTCTTTCAGGGTCAGACTGTAATATCTGATGGTATTAGGACATTTATAGAACAGTCTATAAATACATTTAGGAAATTCAGCCTGTTGTATTTTTTTTTGATTCCAAGTGTCAGACTGAAAAGCTGGTGTTTCCATTACGCTCAATAAAACTTTGCAACAAATTTACTACTGCTTCTGTAATTTTCTGTGAATAACCAGTATACCAGTTCACTGTTTCCTGTTTTGTCTTGATCAGCATTTTTGTTCAGTTTGGACAGTACTTCATCTCATCTGAACTTGAAAGTTGAAGACACCTATGTGGAATGGGATCCTACTGGAGGCAAAGGCCAAGAAAAAATAAAAGGGAAGGAAAATAAAAACAGGTAAGAACTCTGACATATGTAAGTATCTGACATATCTCATCTGGCAGTTAAAGGAATAGGGCAGGGGGAATTAAAACACTTGGGGACATTGGGACATGACAGGAATTTTCATTCTGAAATGTTTCTCTGGAAGAAATTTTTTTATTACTGTTTTCCTTTCTCTGTCGCACTGATGTAGAGGCTAGAATTGTGTCATAATTGTTAAATAATATTTATTTATTTAAAAAATGCATTTGTTAGGTTATCTTTCAGTGTACTGAGCTAAAGTGTAGATGTGGTGGACTGACCTTGGCTACTCACCAGGTGCCCACCCACCTGCTCTATGGTTTCTCCTTCTCCTGGTCCCAAAACCTTGCCACATAAGGCCAGGACAGTAGATAAGGTAAATGTGAACAGGCAGCTGATGTAATTCTGTGTTTACTAGTGTTGCAGGTCAGTTCTGGTGGGGTTAAATAAAATTGGTACTATATATAGGTGGTGTCTGATTTTATCTCAAACCTCTTTGGAGGGGAAAGGGTACCAATAAAACAAAATAGGCAGCAAAAAGTAATGTGTAATGAAGCATAACTATTGTGGATACGGCAGCTCTAAACATACTGCTTTCATCCAGGAGAAGCACTTAATTTCAGCAGAGATCTTGGTAGATTGTTAAATGTCTGCTATTCTGAGTCACTGGATAAACACAGTTGGAAGAATGTTTAACTCTGTCTACTCTGCCTGAGCCTTGAATATATCCAAGGATGAAGAATTTAACTTGCTAGCCCTCTGTTCCAGGCTATTTTCTTGGTACTTGACTGGAATTCCCTGTGGTGCAGTGACTCCCAGATGCTTCTCAGCTCATCAGTGTGACCAGGACAGCCTGGCTTGATTTTCTCTGCTCCCCTTCCTGTTACCTCATTAAAGACAGCAACTGGTTCTTGTCTTCCTCAGGATGAGCAAACAGAACTGTCTTTCTGTGCCCCAGACCCTTAACTGTGGTGTTGGCTCTCCACAGACCTGTGCTGATATGTCAGGGTGTAAATCCAAGGAGCCCAGACTTGGACACATGAGGGCTTCTGGGTCAGTCTGACAGCTGCCAAAAGGAGAGGAAAAGTCACTTGCCTTGGGCTCCTGGTCACTGTGTTGGAGCTACAGGCTGGGTGTGGCTGTCCACCTCTGCCACGAGGGCACAGGGCACTATTGTTGTCAGCTTTTGCTTCCCAAACTCTTAGTGGCTTTTCTGCAGAGCTGTTCTTCTCTTGGGTGTCCCTCAGCTTGTCCTGCTGTGTGGATTTCCCTCACCTGGAGGGCTGTAAGCCTGGTGTTCAGCTGGATCTGTACAGAGCCCATGGCCCCACTACCAGTCTGTACCTTGCCTCCTGGGCTTTGGGGATACTCGGTGGGAGTGGGCCCACACAACTGGCTACTCCTTCAGCCACGGTTTATTGGCTTTCCATATTCACAGTTTGAGATGATCTATGAACAAATACATTCTTCACAGGTGTATGAGAATGTGGCAGAAGCATGATAGAATAACTTCTACTGGCATTTTAAAAATGGGGATAACTTACTGTAGTAATAGAACAGTTCTTTAATGACTACTTATTTCTGTCGACAGTGGCCAGAATCCTCTGCTGAAGAGCAATAGAAGGTGATAATATACCTCTTACTCCTAGGATCTAGCACCTAGTTTTGTTGGGAATCTGTGCTACTTTCCTTTGCTTAATGTCGTGAGAAACAAATCTAATAGCCTTTATCAGTAACAGTGCACATGTGCATTTAGAAGTTATTTTGCAGCTTAATTTGGATTCATAGAGATTATGCATATATTCTCCAGTGACTGGAAGAGAGCCTTTCTGGAAGGATTCATCCTAATGTGTATGAAACCTGATTTTCAGTGGTTGGGAGGGCATCATGTATTTTAATATTGATCCAAAGATCCCTGCTTCCCTGCTATTTACAGACATTTTAATGCTTTCTTAACCCTTTTACAAATATGGTAAATATTTACTGAGAACTTTAAAATAATTTTTGTTCTTATTTTTGAATCTCAAAAACCTCTTTGCTACTGAACTTGTGCTGTAGCTGTTATTAGACATCAGAGGATAAGAAGTAAGTGTTTTTACATGTTTCAAGAGGATGAAGCATATGTTAAAAGCTTCATGGCCATTCCAATTGCAGAACCAATTGTTTGAGAAATTTTTTGTTTTGAGATGTAAAGTTAGGTAAAATATTCTTCTATTCTTTGTGCAGTTGTGGTTTCTTAGTGTCACATTTTTTCATTGTTTTTCTAGTGAAGCACCTTTTTGAGAAATTACTTTTCTCATTTTTAATCTCTTGCTCTCTTTTGCTTGTTTAGAAGTTGTGGCAAAAGGAATGCCCAGGATCCTAAATTCTTGCAGGTTTATTCCCTTGTATTCATCTATCAGGTGGATCTGTCTCTGATTTGAAATCAGAAGTAAAGCAAAAAAAAACTTACTTAAAAAGCAAAACAACCTCTTGAAGCCATTAATTTTCAATTGTTCTACTACACAAATTAAAGCAGTTTGTGCTAAAGTAAGTTTTAAAAATGTCTTGCAGATGCTCCTACTTTCTCAGCTCGGGGAATTTTACACCTTGGTCTCTCTTTGTAGTTGCTCTGCTTTGGTAGAAGGACATGGTCACGTGTTCAGTTTTGCATCTCAGACTGACCTTTTCTAGCATGGGATTTAGATGAGCTTTGTTCTTGTAGGAGGCTTTTGTTTCCACCTAAAAACGTCTGTGAGATGTCTGCGTTAGAGGGGAAATTTGGAGCTGGCTTCATGGAAGGTGGGGGAAAAAAATTGCCGTATAGTTAATTTAAACAAAAAAATGTGCAATTTTTAGGAGTTGGAAATACACAATGGCAACAAAATTCTTAATTACCTTTCATTTATTAGACCAGAAAAAAGCCTCTCAATAATTTCTGGTCTCCTTCCTTGACCTTTCTTCTTCAGAAGAGCATACATCTTGTGTGGAGCATATTCTGAAATGGATGAGGAAATGAGGACTAATTGCAGTGCTGTAGGCAACAATCCTAAACCATGAGACAAAGAATATCTGGCCACTGAATATTGGAAGAAATATGCCAGTTACTGGCTAATAAGGACTTTGCTCCACTGGAGAACAGGCACGAAACTGACTTCTTGCTATGAAATTTGCTGCCTTCTATTGGAAGGGACATGTAAGCAGTGTGGAGGAAAAAAAGCCCGAGAAACTGGTTTTTTGAAGCTTTTATGTCAAATAGTCAGTGTAATTTTCTGAACTGATAAAGGCTATTAAATTTTGAGAGGACAAAACACATGCAGTGGCCATTTACAGACTAGAACAAATAAATTATACCAAGAAGCTTTTAATGCTTTCTTAACCTTGAGAAAATTCTATCAAAACGCCTGCATTTTTCTTACTATGATTCTCTAAATGGCCATGTTGCTACATTGCTTTCTGCATAACCCATTTGTACTAGGTCTAATAGAAATTTTCAGCAGCATTTGTTGGGAATGTGAGTGGATGATGTCTGATGTATATGAAGCAGGATGGAATCTGCAAAGTGCCTCTCTCTGAAATTATGCTTTAATTCTTGGCTTTGCTTTTTTTTTTTCATGCTATCACTTGCTAACTTTTTCCTTTGGTAAGTAAACTGCAGCATCCCCCATATTTACAAAATCCAAAAGCACTTCGTGTGGTGTACTTGCACAATATACACTTACACCCTTCATGTATCTTTTGTGAGCAATTTGGAAGCATAGTTGTCTTCTGTTACATGCTAAATAGTGATCCTCAAGTAAACAGCTTTTTCATCAGTAATTTTTTGTAGACTTCTGTAAGTGGAATAAAACTTGATCATGAACTAGATTTTAGCATACTGACATCTGGCAGCTTAGTATCACTTAGCTTTTAACTCCATGTGTCTTTATTTTCATGGTGCTATTAGGAAAAAGGGACATGTCCTAACCCTTTCTGGAATGGTTTTTGAGAATAATGAATGAATTGGAAAAAAACAAGCTGAACTTCACTGTATTAATGGACATAAAAGTAGCTAGTAGCTGAAGGAGAAGTTTGAGAGAAAACTTTTCTGTAGGTGGTATTTCTTCCAAGGCTAACGTGTGATAGACTTCAGAGAATGAAAAATTGAAAATTAGTTCTGAAGTGTATTTCAGAGACTGACTTAGTACTTTTTTGGGGTTTTTATCAATGAAATTAAACTGTAAACTGTACATATGTTTCTGAGAAGTTATAATTCTTTGCTACTGATTGCCTTTAAAGTAGTAATCAGATGTGGTTCTCTGTCTACTGAGGAATATTGCAAATAGCCCACAGTTTAATGGTTAAATTATTGGTAATTATTTCTGCGGGCCTAACCAAGTTAAAAAAAAGTTTGAAAACTTCATTAGGTTAAAATGATTCTCTTATACAACTGATTGCTCATTAGAATATTCTCCAGTCTGAAGTATTTCATTCAAACAACATGCCACACATCTGCTTTTTTTCTCCCCTCTGTTTCCGTTCTCAGCTGCTTCTGAACCTGGTTTTTTACAACAGTCTGTATGTTTTCTTCTGTCACCTCTTTCCTCTCAGCTGTTGTGCATGCATGCTGTTAGAGGCATCAACTAATGTATCATTTCAAGAGTGTTTGTGTGTGTCCCTTGGAACTGATGGACTCGGGGGCATCTGAGTGTGCATTTCTGTGGCCATGTCCAAGTTTTGAGTGGTTGATCTCTCCTTTAGAAGCAACACAGCATCTCCGAAGAGATCCACTAACAGTCCAAGAGCCTCGGCAAGGGGCGGCCGGGATCGCTTTGCTGGTGAATCCTACACAGTCTTGGGTGAGCTGAATTGGTTTGCTCTGTTAGGAAAGGGCAGATCAGGCAAGAATTAGAGGGAAAGATTGTGATTGTTCAACATTGTCCTGCCCGTAGCAGTTTTCCCATATAACAGCAGAATTTTGTGTCTTCAACTCTGCTTTGTATTACAGAGCTCTTAGTGACTGACATGCACTGCTTTTAAACATAAATTGGTTTTAAATGTATCTTGTTGTAATGAGCGTAGGTAAATACAGTCTCATTATTCTTTTTTATATTTATATTCTATTGTACAATTCTCTCATTCCTTATAGTTCAGATTTCTTTGCCTTAAAATAAAATAGAGAGGACATCACTGGTGCCTGTTAGGAAGGCGGCAGTGTAAGATACACTCAATTGTAATTAACTACACTCAGTTGTAATTAAATGTGTTTTTGTTGGTAGGAGACACTGCTGTTGAAAGTGGACAGCATTACTGGGAAGTGAGAGCCCAGAAGGACTGCAAATCCTACAGCGTGGGAGTAACATACAGAAACCCGGGGAAGTTTGACCAGTTGGGAAAGACTAATTCCAGCTGGTGCATCCATATCAACAACTGGCTGCAAACCACATTCTCAGCAAAGCATAACAACAAAGCAAAGACTCTAGATATACCTGTTCCGGACAGAATAGGAGTATATTGTGACTTTGATGGAGGTAAATTGCACCTTAGGAGATTTAGTAAAAAGAGTTAGTTACTATTTCTGTTGAGCTGGAGCAGTCCAAGGTGCAGTACTTCCAGACTGATCCAGTCTTGCATGACAACACAGACCCTAAGTGCTTGTCATGTCAGGTGACCTGAGTTCATCTGTGTGACAGAGCTACTGCAATTCAGAGAAAATAGTGAATTTTCACTCTTGTGGACTGCACTTAGTGCGTCCTGGAAAAGAATCAATTTTTTTGTACAAGTTAGACAACAACAGCATCTTAGGTTAGACTGTGTTTAAGATGAGGTTCAACTTGTTCTTTCTCTCTCTCTCTCTCTCTCTCTCTCTCTCTCTCTCTCTCAGGTCAGCTCTCATTTTATAATGCAAGCTCAAAGGCATTGTTACACACCTTCAGAGCAAAGTTTACCCAACCATTGCTACCAGGCTTCATGGTCAGTATCTATAAAATCTTGCAGTTTCTAGCACTGAATTTGGTTTTAATTGTTTTGGTTTTTTGTTTGTTTTTTTTTTTAAAGAAGGAAGCTGAAAGCAGTTGGTTTGGCTGACTAGTAATTTTTAAAAGCATTTAACTTTGGATTTCATGCAGTGCTTATAGTGGCATTCCAGCAGGACTCAGCACCTGGATGTCTCAGCTATGTAAACAGAAGTCATTAACTTTGTGTATAGGAAATTATCAACACATTGCAGTGGCTGATAAGCCTACTGCAATAACTGATCTGAACTGATGGAGTCCAGGATGTCCTGAGCCATCAGAGCAGGTGTCATGGGACAGAACAGCCCCTGACGCGTTCCAGTGGAAAAAAAAGCTCACATCTTCAAAAATTCGGTGGGATTTTCAGTTCAGTGAAAATCAGTTCAGTCGGTTCAGTGGCCTGCATAACCTGTTTTGTTGTTCCAAGCTAATTGGCAACAACTTTCTGCAGTGTAAAGGCTCAAACCTTACTCAGAATGCACAGGAGAAGGATTAGTTACTATTAGTTTTCCTTTAATGATTTAAGTCATTTGTTTAGCTAAATGGGAGCTAAAAGTGGGAGGCCTCAGCTGTGTTGTAAGGTGCCATCCAGTGCATCACACTTTGGGAGCAGGGTGTGTAGGCCTGGAATTTTAACAGGTCTATGTTTTTTCATGGCTGTTTGTTTGCCTTACTGATGATCCTTGTCAGCACAGGAGAAAAAGAATAGCTTCAGAACTACTGGAATACATGTGCTAGCCATTTCCTAGCACAGCAAAGGCCAACTTATGTAAATTCAGTTCCCGTGTAAATTCAATTCTCATCTGGGGAAACAGTTGCTTGCTAAAATTCCAGCTGTCCCTTTGCACCTCACACAGCCAGCCCCTCCCAGAGTGACAACAGCCTTACTGACTGAACAGGACAAGTGAAAGTGACAAACTACATAATCACAGCTCTCAAACTTATTTATAAACATGAAAATACAGCATCCTTTCATGTGTAGACTAGAAGTCCCTGGCACCTGTGTCCTTTAAGCTTCTCAGAATTTTTTTTTTCTAATATATTTATGCTGACATAATTTTAGCATGACATGGCAAAAATAAGCGCTTCTTTCAGGCATAGTGAGAGCATAGTGAGAGAGTTGCTTTTCATTGTCAATCTACTTGCTGCTGGCACATTGACCTTCAAAGGATATTTCTAGTTATGAGCAAGTGATTTGAGTACTGGGTCTTAGCTATAAACTTAGTTATGAAGCATAGTATCTTCATGAAGTGAAGATACTTCATGAAGTGAAGCATCTTAGACTTTATGGACTTTATGGACTTAAAAATTAGCATGTCTGTGATTAGAATGTTTTACAGAGTGCTGTGACAGAAGACACACAGCTGTGTTTGTGCTGGTTGATTGTAGGATGAGAGGAGAGAGATGTGTTTGGTTCATAATGCAGACTTTTTTTTTTTTCCCCCAGATATGGTGTGGTGGGCTCACAGTGAGTACTGGATTGCAGGTGCCAAGTGCTGTGAAAAGTCTTCAGAAGAGTGAAAATGGATTGAGTGGTTCAACAAGCAGCCTAAATAATGCCTAGTAATGTCTGTTCAACACTTCTACTGCTGAATGTTTTTTTGTTTTTCTGTGTAGCTACTACTCACAGAAGCTCGTGAGCGCTGGATTTTACTGGGTTTGCTACCTTCTGCTGTTTAGGGCCTGGGTGCTGATAGTGCAAAGGTTTGGGGCTAAATTGTTAGGAACCAATACTGGGAATCCAGAAAAATGTCGGAAAGCTGAACTGTTGCCTATTTAAAACGAAAACTAAAACAACAAAGAAACAAACCTAAGAGCTGTAACCATGTACTTTTCTAATACTATATTCAAGCATTTTGTTACAGACTTCAATATTAGTTTTGTTACAAATACTATTCTTCTATGAAGAATATAGCAAATACCATTTTTTAGCTCTCCTAATGTGAATTACTTAACTATGTATTTAATTACTACTAGGCTTCCCATTAGAAGTTGTGATTTCCAAGATGCATTTTGAAAACAGCATGATTTGCTTGATGATTGGATTTGCTGGCCTAGCCTGGCAAAATACCACAGCAGCATGGTTTCAGAAGGATATTATAAGAATGTGTAGGCCCAATATGAAGAAACAATAAAAGCAGGCTATGGTTATTTCCCCCAGTGGTGTAAAATCTTCGTATTTTCCATGGGTAACTCCTTCTTAAAGCCATGTATATTGATGCTGGGTCCCTTTTTGTCACCATTACATTAACTTCATTTTAATTACATTAGAAAATTATGCATAGATGTTCCATTGCAAGCCTATTTGCAAGCGTAGTAAAACAGTAGTCAAATGATTCATAGTAATGGGAGAGCTAAAAAAAGAAAAAAAAAAATCATGTTATATTCTTTGTGGAAAATCCCAGCTTGTCAGTGGGAATTACTAGGTTATTATAGGCTTTCTTAATCTGCTTTCTTCCCTCTAATCAAGCCCAGGAACCTATAAATAGTTTTCAGGTACACTCTTGAATCAGGTGTTTCCTAACTGAAGATTGTTTTCTGGTATCACCTGAAAACTGTTGCAAATTCATGGTCCATAAAGGTTTGGCTCATTTGTGGCTGGGCCAGTATAGTTTTCCTTTTGTGTATCCTTTAGCCCATAAAACCATGAACATCTAATCGTGTTAAACCTCAGTATTATCAATGCCTCCTTTCTGTCCATCACAATTTCTCAAGAGGAGAAATTCCTTGAGACACCTTCTAATAGGCTGGCTATGATGTTCCATGGAAAGTTAAAATTAACAAGGGAAGGTAATTACTTGTTCTGGAAAGTGTTATTTTTCTTGAGGAATCATGAAGTTGACAGGTTGGCTGAGCCCTAAATGTTTATTTTATATCTGGAACTTGAGCATCTCTTAATTATTTGCATTGTGAACTTGTAATATCTTTTTGCAGAGAAAGTACAAACCAGTTCCCAGTTTAACTGTACCTTCTTCTGCCTGTTCTGTTGCTTGGGCTTTGGGACAAAGATACTCAGAAGTGATGTGGTTCTTGGTCAACAGTGTCTGAATCTGTTTCACACTTATCTGCAGATGTTACTATTATGCAAATACTCTGTGTATAATCTTTTCTCTTTCCATTTTACTGCAATGGACACCTGACTAGGAGTTCTTGGGGATAAATTGCTACAAACTCAGTTTTGCAGCCAGTTCTAGTCTGGGGCTGTGGTGGACAGACACCAGGACAGACTGGCACCTCCTCATCACCACCCATCCACTTGTCTTGATCTTGGGTGTTCAGATGCAGTTCCTCATCAAACTTCCCTTTGTGGAAAGAAAGGGGATGTTTACAACCAGCTAATGTGTAGTGAGAACCATGAGTATTTTCCAGCCCACTACAAGAGCATTTAAATTACAAAGTTGGGGTTTTTTTTGTTTGTGGGGTTTTTTTGTTGGTTTGGGGTTTTTTTCCTTTTTAGCAAGTTGTAGTGCAACCTGCAAGGTGAATTTGATATGCACCAATGTAAAAATGTAATTTTTCTTTTAATAGTTAGAGGAAAGCTTGGGAGTGTTTCATACTGTGACTTGTGACTTGCAAGTTTTGGTTTAACTGATGTCCTAGGTGAACCTTAACATGTGACTTTTTACCCTTAAAAAGGTGGATTTGTTATATAATAGTTTGCACAGATGTCAAATTTTTGCTGCTAACATCTAGTCCAATTGTTTTTAGTAAACGGGGATATGAAGAATTGCCTTAAGCACTTTAGATATTTTTTTTAGATTGTTTTTTCTGAACTAGTGTCTCTCCAGCACCCATCACCATAGGAAGATGAGCGACACCACACTGCTCCCAGTGACGCTTTTTGTTGCAGTTGGTGCAGGGTGTGTGCCTGCAGCTGGAGAGAGATGCCTGGAGCCTGTGGAGTTACATTTTCCTTTGTGAATCCACTTTCAGGGATTTGGATAGAGGTGGCTCATGGCAGTGGATTAGATTTTTTGAAGGTCTGTGGTTCAGTCCACCAGGCTTATTTACTATTAGTTATTTGAGAGCTGATACCGCATGGTGGCTAAACAGGAGTCTTCTGCTCTATGACCAAAAGGATGCTTAATTTTTTTTTTCTGTGTAAGTACTGACTGCTGGTATTCTGAAGTTACTTTAACTCCAAAAGCCTGCCTTTTGAGGAACTAAAGGTTTTCTTTGAGGTATTAATACATCACATGAGGGTAGCTGCCATTGTCCTGTGGAAAACTAAGGAGAACTGTGCTAACTGCAGCTAGAAATAAAAGCGTCAGACAGGAAAATTAAAACCAAAACAACAACAACAAAAAACATCCAGGGGATATAAATGCTGCTGCAAATACCAAACAGGCACGGCAGAGGTGGCAGGTTCATTTATTAGAAATGGAGGAAAAGCAGAGGCTAGTGTACAAATACTGTTTCGTCACCCCTCCCACGTTTCAGATGGAGACCGAGGGAGCCACCTGGGAGTGTTTTAGGTTTGTCCGTGTTTTTATTTTGAGGACTGCGGGGCGTTGGAGGGACGCTGGCCGTGACTTGTGTTGATGTCGTGCCCCTGCGTCGCTATTTTTGGGTGTCCTGTGGCAGGGCCAGCCTGACCCTGGGTTTGCCTTGGGAGCAGTTCCCGGGGATCGCGAGCATCCCTGGGCCGCACCGCGGCCTCCCTGCCCGGAGCCCCCCGGCATGGAGGGGAGTGGGAGGGGGGAGGTGCCGTCCGCGTGTGACGCGATGTTTTGTACTAATACAGAAATCTGCAACCCTATGTGTCTCGCTGTGTCGTTTTGCCCCCGCCTCGTTTTGGAGAGGTTTGGGGGGTTCGGGGCTGGGTGAGAGACCCCCGTGAGGGAGGTTTACGACAGCGGGGGGGGGGGGGGGGGGCTTTTACGACGGCGGGCGGCGCTTTGCTGCGGCGCTTTCCGGCCTGAAGCCGCATCGCGGTGAGGGCGGCCGGGCAGCGGCTCTCGGAGCGCCCCAGGGCTGATGCAGAAAATCAACAGGAACGTGGTCCTGGCTCTGCTGTCGCTGACCAGCCTGATTTTCCTGCTCTTCCAGCTCTGCTATTACAAGTTCTACCTGTCGCAGAAGGTGAGAGAAGGAGCGCGCTGCCCGGCGCCTGGCCGCGTTTCTCTGCGGAGCGCTGTGTGGGCGTTAATCCCGCCTCTGGAATTCCCTGGAGCGGCTCGGAATGCCTGCAGGGTGGGCGTGGGGCGGGCGGGGAGCCCAGGCCGGTGTCCTGTGGAAGGGGTACAGTCGGGTTTGAGTTCTCAGCCTGCTGTATAAGTCACTGTGTCAGCCAGGGCCATCCGATTTCTCCCGGAGGGAATGATGACCCCGCCAGCTTTGAGCCGCCACGGCTTCTAACCCTCAGCTCTCGTCGCTCCGTGACTTTTATTGCCACCGAAGCCGAACCGAGCGCTGTCTGAGGGAGGCAGCGTTTGCTGGGTGCAGGTTTTCCAACACTGGTGTGGCGGAGAGAAATCCCAACTTTTTCTGCAGTCGTCTTAGGGGCTTTGTGACTCAGTGCTCCTAATATCCTGGATGTCACTTTAAGTCTTCCTTTTATACCTGGAATTCTGTTTGTACTTCTTTTTGTACCTGACCTGGAATGTCCAGGCTAGAGATTTTCTGCAACAGCAGAAGTGAATGTTACTGTAAATTAAATCCTGTGGTGGCTTCATAGTTTACAGTTGCAACTCCGATTCAACAAAGGAGCTCCCTTTATTTTGACAGAGGAGCCGTGTAGGTTATTCAAAGTGCCCTGACTTGTTTTTTGGCTTTTCTTTCCTTGTTAAGTGCAGGCGGTGTCAGTGACAGGTGGTGCTACAACCTTCAACTTCTTTCTCACCGTTTCTGATATTTAAACAAAGCTGAGAAATTCTTTGTGCTTTTGAAAAGCCGAAGCTGAGCCACAAGCTGCCTTAACTTCTCACATGAATATGCTGTCTTTAAAATTGAATTGTCTAGGATTACAGCTGGAAAGACTGAGGCACAGTCCCGCTGTCTTTGCCCCTGTGGTATTTGCCTGGCAGCGTTTGTCATACTCCTATTTTACATTTCCTGGCACATTGGCTTGGAAACCTGAGGCGTCACCAGTCAATCCTTGCGTGTCTGGAGGTCCCTGAGGCTTGGGTTGTCCTTCTAAATATACTTAAGCTGCAGCAATTGTTTATGGTTTTACATTGAGTGCTGCAGCTGAGTGACAAGAGGCATAACCCCAGCCATAGCCATAAAGCAGATAAGTGCCCCTGTCACGTTAAAAACACAAGGATTTAACTGAAACTTGGGGGGGGGGGGGGGGGGTGTCTCTTCTTTCTCCCTTGCCCTCCCCTTCTTTTTGTTTTATTTTTTGATAGAATGGAGCAGCTTTTTCCAAAGTCAGAGGAAGCCGGTCAGGCCAAGAGAGCACTAGATGGGTATGTACAGTGTCATTGGTTCATGCAGCTTTTTCACAAGTCTCAGAACTCAGAACTGCAAATTCACTGGGAGCTTTCTGCCTTGAAGGATGAAGAGATGCACTCTGTAACTTTGCTCAGTAAAGAGAGTATCAAAACATCAATATAAAGTAAAACTGAGAAACAGTTATAGCTTCACAGCCTTTGCCAACGTAGCACTTAGATGTGTTGTTAATGTTTCAGGAAGCAACACTTGTTCTTTCTGATACAGAAATGTTGATGGAGAGTTTTGAGTCCTTTCAGGCTGAGTGTTGAGCAGATTGGCTGGTTTGCCATGCAGCTTCTTTGTTGGTCTGAGAAGGTCCTGGGTCACAAATCCTCCTTTGCCCACTCCTGGTATTTAACCTGCTGGTCACTGTTCTGTTGCCTGCTTGTGCTGGGTTGTAATGCTCTTCACAAGCAGGAAAATGTCACATTTCAGCACTCACCAGGTGCTGTTTTCCAGCCCTCATGACCAGTGGTGGGACTGCTGTTAGGTGCTTGAAATGGGATATTTGCTGTGCCGTGCTTCAGGCTTGCAAGATTGAATACAACCAAAATGCCCACCCTGGGGAATCAGAAGGTCCCCTATCTTATTTGTAGTTAGGATTTGTTTGGAAACAGTTTTACAGAAGGCTTTTTGTTAACTGATCTCCCAGTGGAGAAACACCACAGATGGTTAAGGAGAAGGATGTGCTGGGAGCTGGCTGCCTTTCGGTTTGGATGCAACATGATGCTAATTAGTAGAATGGCCATTTAAAGGCCTGGTTTCTGCTGAGCAAGAGGGAAGGTGTTCTGGTTAAGAACTTGGAAAAAATCCAAACCAACTGTTCTGTGGACTGCTTGCCTGTGCCCAGAATGCCTTGCTATTCTTGGAGGTGACACCCATTGGAGCTGCTACCAGGTGCGAGGTGTCACACTCACAGGGGGCTTCCAGTCTGTGAGCAGAGCTCTCCTAAAGGTTTAACTTACTCTTCTGAGATCATTAGTGATAAACAGTGCTCCATGATCCTGCCACTTACTGCACTTCGGGCTTTCCTTGGAGTCTCTGCAGTGATGTGTCTGAAATACTAAATTTGAACATGTTTCTCATGATGATTTAACATCAAGGCTGTGTCTTTCTACCATTATTTATGGGGGTTTTGAAACTTATTTAAGTTTCAACTGAAAGCATCTGTTTTTCTGGAGAAGTGATGGGTGGGGAAGGGGAAGTAGGTACTTTTGCACAGATTTTTTCCTGTTCATCAGTCTGATGTGCCAGTTTTAGTCACAGATGTAATACGAGCACATCGCTTAGCTTTCAGCTCTGTGTAGCTGAAATCACTATGAGGGTAGCCTTGCTTCTGCCTGTACCACACGGGTAATGCTGCTGCCAAAACTCTGTTGCTGACCCACATCCTCTCCTTGTGTTTTCACATCTCTCTGAAGCCAGAGCTTTAAAGTCATTAAATTTAAATGTTAGAGGTGGATACATTTAAGTAGCAGGGTGACTGTGGCTGCTGTAAGAGGTTTCTGTGTGCCATGAACATTTAAGTGTGCTTGATTAATGTTCTCTACTGAATCAAGTTACTAACTCCTTGCATAAGGCACAGAATATTCTTGCTGCAGCTTTTAACTCCTTATGCAATGCTGAGTGCCCTGGGTAGACCAGAATTCTCTGGCACTTGCATCCTGCCTTCTCACTCCATCTTACAACTGTTCGTGGAAGTGAAGTGTACACTCAGAGAATGTATTGGGAGATAAGATTTCCTTCTTTCAGTGGGTTTGGGTTTCTTTCTGTCGAAGAGTTTTAATGCAAAGATGGTGTTTCTGTCCTCTGTCAAACAGCATGTGGTTAGGAAGTTCCTAGGATTAATATCCAGTCACAATATTCCAGTGTATTTGATCGACCCTTTAATTCTGGGACTGGTTGATAAAGATATTGAGCAGATCAGAAGTTCTCCTGATGGCCCCAGCTCAGAATGCAAATACTTCTGTACTCCAAGAGACTTCACTACATTTGCACTACTGGACAAAACATGGAAACATGAAGTAAGTGCATGTTTTCAGTTCACATTTGTGTATTTTAATGCATTCAGCTGTTCTTTGATGTTGTCTCTTAATGCTTTCATGTTTGTATCCGAATTCATGTGGTGGTAATATTGTAAGCAGAGGGAACTTTTTTAAAGCAAAAGTTGCCCATTTACTAGCCTAGATACATTAGGAGTAATTTATAGCTAAAACTTTCTGGAAGCTGTCTGCAATATTAAAAAAACAAAAAACAAAACCTCAGGAAGTCAGTCCTTTTCCAAAAGGAAAGAAAGTCTGTTACAAAGAAAGGAGGAGAACCTTGAGCCTGTAATGTAGGTGCAGCTGTTATAAATCTGGAGTTTGGGGACTTACCAAGAAGGAAATGCAGGTATTGATGTGACAAGTCTGTAAAGATTATCATAGTCTGCTGGTTTGCATTTCTTTTAGCACATCCTTATACGTAATACTATTTCACTTAATGTGTTGGTATCTCTGCTTCTCTGTGGTGTTAAGACATTTTTTAATGGCTGTGTTAAAAATAGAGGTGTAACGTGATGAAGGACAAAATTAAATCCAAGTTTATTTCATCAATTAAGTGTAATCCGGAAATATTTATTAGATTGTTTTGTACAGACTAAAGATACCAGTGGCAAACAGCTTTTTTCTTTTTTTCTTTCTTTTTCTTTCTTTTTTCTTTTTTTTTCATTTTCTTTTTCTTTAAATTAGCAAAAGCAGGAGACACTGAAATGGTCAGTGTCTATTTCACTGAAGAACTTGACTGAAGAGGGTGTCACCCTGGGCGTGATCAGGCAGTTGTTTTACCCAGGGATGTGAAAGAATTCAAGAAACTAAGAATAAAGTTGTGTAGCAGCACACTGAGATAAATCCATTTCCTATTGCTTTGTGTCTCAGTGATAATTTCTGTATCATTCAGAGGAGAAGCTGATGTGCTTATACAAAACATTTCATGGGGGGAAATAGAAAGGCTTTTCAGATGCTGATTGGTTTGGGTCTTTTTAATCAGCCAGAATTTAATTCCCTTTGTTTGTGGAAATACAAAAGCCTGTTACCTGAGTGCAGTGCTCAGTGTTTGGTGAGATTTTTATTTGCTCCACAAAAGAAGTTTTTGGAGTAATCATTTTTGTGTTAGTGGTGTTGTTGTCTGAGGACTTATGAACACCAAATTTGGCAGAACAGTTTCAGAGAATAGTTTGAGAGTGCAGGGTAGGATGCTATGGCAAGGAACAAACCTAATCCAAGCATGACTTAAAACATATATTTGATATTTTATTTTGTAGTTTGAAGGACAAAATTTAAGACAAGGAAAGAAGGTGGTTAGAATTGCTTATGATTGCTGGTCTTTGAGCTCTTGGAGATTTTTGATTCATTTGTGCTTAAGTCTGATTAAAAAATGAAAATGAGGAATGGTGTGAGTTAATAATAAGCATTATAATAAGCATTATAATAAGCATAATAATAAGCATTTTGGTTTCTCTAATCTTTAGCCTGCTCTGCCTCCTGTCTTCCTTTTCAGGTGGGCCTTTTTAGAACTGCTGAGAAGATGGGGTTCCAGTGGCTAAAGATTATAAACAAGGATCCCCGCTTGGATGGAATGGATGACCTGTCTGGGATGGAAATTCCCTTGCACTACATATTCAAGCTGGCATCCCATGCCATTCACCTGGTGGTCTTCTATGAGAGGAGTGGCAATTTCCTCTGGCACGGACCCCTGAGACTCAAGCAACACATGGACAGAAAGTTTGTGCCTTTCCGGAAACTCCACTTCGGTCGCTACCCTGGGGCATATGAAAAGTAAGTTCAGAATAGGAGAAGGAAAAAGCCATCATGGCACTGCCAAAATTACTTTCTCTGTGTGTAAAACTACTCTCTTTCCTGTAGTCAAGTTCTATAATTCAGCTCAGGTATGATTAAGACCCTGAAGTGCAGGCTTTGAGAAAATGAGAAAAATATTGAGACATTTCACATGTCAAAATAAATCTGTTGAACTTTTTCCTTTAGTTTGACCCTGTTCTTTCATCCTTCTAAAACATGGAATCTGTATGAGTTATGTGCCTAAATGTTTGAAGTAAACTGTGTAAGCTGTTAAATAATCCCACTTCAATCATTATGAAGGCTTTTAATTTTTAAAAGCAGATAGCCTCAAAGTACAGAGTATATTTAATTCTTAAGCACATCCTGTACTTAGGCAACCAAATAGTCTGAATTTTAAAATACACTGAACAACATATCTGAACAAATTCAAGCCATGAGTCAGTAATCAGTGATCTGACAAACTAACTTGGGATTTGGAGGTGTAGGAATTCTTTTTAAATAAAGTTTTAAAACGTATGGGGAATTTGGTGAAGCTTTTGTTGCTTTTTTCATTGATAATTTGTTTTAGCTGTATTTGGACTGAGGGATCATTGCCAGTAGTGTGCATTAAGATTATAACCTGAGTTAAAAGAAAAAAATGCCATGTGGTTTGTAAAGGAATTAAATAGGGTAATATATTATCTTTCTTTCCATGCAGGCCAGAACTTCTGCTTGTTTCCATTGATGACTTAAAAGTTCAAATTCCAAAAAATCCATCAAGTTTTCTAGAGGAGATGTCCCACTCTAGATTTCTTGAATGTAGGTACAGAGAAGCTCGGGCTTTCTTTCAGGTCAGTGGTAACCAGGTGGTGTCTCTGAGATGAAATGTATGTTTTTACTGATTGACCCAAACCTAAGAACAGTCCACATTTTTTTTTTTTTTCCTCCTAAATGGGACTGCTCACAAGCTCAAGACTAAATACAACCCTTGATTCTCATTACACAGAGCTTACTAAGTGGTAGTTGAAATCAAAACTTTACTTGAAGATCTTGCCTTTTTATTTTTTCACTTGTGAGTACATTTTTTCCAAGAGGGAACCAACATATCTATAGTTCTTACACACCTTTACTGTTAAATGGATCTCATGTAAATAAAACTAAGATCTTGTGTATCTTCATGGCTGAAAACCTTCCTTGTGGCAGTCCTCAAAGTTTTGAGAAGTGTTTAATTTTACATTGTTTTGAACAATGTCCTGCAGTTCCATGTTCGTCCTTTGGCTTATTTGAAATGGTCACATTCCAAAGTGACTGATTAAATCGCTTTTCTGACTGTGTAAGCTAATGTTTTCACCACTATTCAGAGCATAATCTTCAGGATTTTGCTACTTGATATAGCAGATAGAAAAGTCTCTGCTGCAGTGTGGAGGGCATTTTGTCCTAATTTGGAAATGACATGACTTACAAAGTGATCAAGAGTTCACATTTAAGACTGCAAAGTCAGAATCAGGCCACTGAATCTAAGCTATCTCTGAGTTCATGGAAGGGGGGAAAAGGACACTGGAGGCTCCAGTCTTCAGTCATTCAGGTGATGGGGAAAGAGAGGACCACTCCTGTTCACTCTAGTAGGCTGTAGATCCTTATTTGGGTAGCAGGAGGTTCACAAGGGCATTCATGTGTTGTCCCTTCACATGTGGAAGACAGAAAAATACAATCTACTTCAGCCTCCAGGCAGAAATCACCACAGGCAGAGAAAATGTGCCCCTAAATGTTTATTGAATTTTGCTGGAGTTTTTTTTTCACTGAGACAAGCAGCTGGCTCCTGTTTTGAAAAGTTCATTTTGGCTGCTTGTTGCCCAAGAGCTCTTGAAGAAATCCATCACAAAGCCGAGTAGTTGTTCCTTTGTTAGAGCTGGTAATGTTTGCCCAGTCTCCTGCGTTGGTTTTGGCTTTGCATGGATGGCAGACCTTGTTTGCCAAGGTTCTGTCTGGAAGATTTGTGTGTTCACACTGTGAACACACAGTTCACAGAAGAACTCGTGGCAGTTCTTCTTAAAACTCAACACCCAACTCTGACACTTGGTGGCGCCAAATAAATTAATCATGGAGTTCTGGAGGTTAGAAAAGCCTTGATGTGCTGGCAGGGACTGATTCTGTCCCCGTGTTCCCCTTGGATTCCGGGAATGGACTTCAGCATGTCCAGAACAAAGGCTCACCCACAATGCTGCCAAATACTGAGAATCCGTGTCTAATACATGTTTTCTTATTCTAGTCTACTGTGAATTTTCATTCTGATGGCTAGGAAAAAAATGAAGGTTGATGATTCAGAGTTTTAATTTCAACTTGTCATTCCAGTGCATATTCTGAAAATGTAAATATATAAAAACATATATTGGCCCAGGTATTAGTTAAGTAAATTTTTAATGGTCATTTTTCCCTCGGACACTGCAAAAATGAAGGGACAAATTTGGCTTCTGACAGTAACTTGTTTACTCTTGCCTTCCAGCTGTATCCTGATGATGCCTCTCCTGATGCAGTGGAATTCAGGAAAAAGGCAAAATCCTTGCTTCATCTGGCTGCCCTGACACTGAATAACTTGGGGGTGAAGTTCTGGCTGAGCAGTGGAACATGTCTCGGTAAAAAATTGTGTTATGTTGCATTTTTAAACTTACCTGAAACTTTAAACACTTCATCCTCCATTTCTTGTGATGTCAGCAGAGGCCAAACACACTGGGTTGGAAGGTGATACCTGTATTGCAATAGGCCTTCTGGCTTCTGAAAAAAATGCTTTTTCTTTAGAAACCTGAGCTGTGGAGATGCTGCGCAAATTTCCAGTGAAGCATTTAGTGTTGTTAGCAATTACTTGTGTTGTCTTCATCCCTGCTAGGAAGTAATCAACAGTTCCCTAATTTGTGTGACTTGGAATTCACTGAAGTGCCAGTTGGAAAATGCAGTGATGAGCATATATTTCTGCTATCCAAGTACACTCTAACCCTGTTATTCTTCCCATGCAATTAGATGCTTGTCACTGACTTCTAAAATACAGTTTACATTAATTTATTTTCTTTCAAAACAAACTTTTAATAAAGTGACAGTCCATTAAAGTAAATAATGCAAGTTTTCAGTTCTGCTGAAGGTAGAAGTGTCATCACTGGTGAGGATTCTTTTGTTACTGAAACACTTTGTGAAAACTCATGTGTGCACATTTGGCTTGTATTTATTTAATCCTAGGAAATATAATTTTCTGAATGAACAGTTACTAAAAGATGCCTTAGTGAAACAGACAAAAGGATGTCCCACTTCATGTCTTTCCACTTTGCAGTCATGATTGAAAGATGATTAACATCTTGGATGCAGTATAAAACAATATAAAAAATAGTTGCAAATCAGAAGGCACAGCTGTGGCCCTGTAGCTGTTAATTGCTGATTAGATTTGGGCCCACATAAAGAATTTTTTTATATATATATATATAAAATTTTTTTATATATATATAAAAATGCATTTAAGTTTGGAAATTGAAGCTATTTTATCTTTGTTTTCTCTCACATTCTTGGCTTTCTGAAGGGAGAAAGATGACTATATGTGCAGTAATACTGGTTTTCTTTGATGTGGTTTATCCCATACTAAAAAAAGGCTGAAGTCTTGTTTATGGCCTCAGTCAAAGACTTTTGCCTAGTGACCTTAGGACAGCTGATTTTTATGTTGCTTTAGTTCTGTTGGATTCATGTTCCTGAATTAACTAGTTTGGGATTTTTCTGTTTTATTTTTTCTCCCCTTAGGCTGGTACAGGCAGTGCAATGTCATTCCTCACAGCAAAGATGTGGATTTGGGAATCTTTATAAGGGACTACAAAGCAGATATCATTCCAGCTTTTCAGAATGCAGGGTTGCCACTGAAGCACAAATTTGGCAAGGTACATAGCAAATGAACATTTTACTTCATGTGTGCGTTTCTGTAGATTTGTAATTTTGACTTCAGTTGCAGAAGTGTTAAATAAAGTTTAAAAATAATGTAGAGTTACTGTGTTTTCTTCAGTTAGAAGTCACCCTGTATATCTGATAAAAATTAATTTGTTTTCTGCTGACATAACTTGCTTTGTATTTTTATGTATAAACAGTGTGTATTTTTGTCTTCCAGGTGGAAGACAGCTTGGAACTTTCTTTTCAGGGAGAAGATGATGTGAAACTTGATATTTTTTTCTTCTATGAAGAGGATGACCACATATGGAATGGAGGAACTCAGGCCAAATCGGGCAAGAAATTTAAGTAAGAACTGGATTTTTACCACTAGTAGGAAAGAAATTGAACTGATGGCATTTTGTGTGCTGTTGTTTACTGATGGCATTTTGTGTGCTGTTGCCTGGTCAAGTCTGTGTTCTTTGTGGAAATGTGGATGTCAGAGGTGAATCAGAGGAGATTCTACACTCTGAGACCAGTGAAGCAGAGAGAGAACAGTCCTGTGCCTTACTAGAGAGTAAATGTCAGATCTCTTGTGAAATCAAAAGCAGGGCTGGCATATCATGTATCAAGCAGATCTTATCTGACTGTGACAGGCTCCCAGTTACATAAACACCCAAGACGAGAAAGTCTCTAAAACAGTGTTTATTGCACAATCTAATTTTGTAGTAGAAGATTAATCCTTAGACATCTGTCTTGATGAGGAAATATTATGGCAAAAAGCCTCAACTCTCCTTGCACAGAACAGCCCACAATTTGGGATTTTGAGGTAGCAATTTGGAATACTGGATTGACTGTAGTGTTGTGACAGCAACACAGACAATTCCTGCAGGCCTTACTGTTCACGTTCTGAAAATGGAATTTTGAATAGGATCCTCTTTTCTTGTTTCACATCTTCCAGTATTAAATCAGCAAACAAGCTTCCCAATCAACTCAGCTGAATATATGTTTCAATAATTAGACTTATTTCTTTCAATCACATACCTTACTCAGAAGGAGATAGCTGCAGACTAGTTGAAAACCTTGTAGACTTCTATAGGATTTTGTTATCTTTAATATTTTGCCAGAAATGTATTTGTTTGCATTTAGCTAATGGGAATTTAGTGAGCACTGTCATCCAGTTGGAGATAATGTCCAAATCCTTGTCTTAGTTATCTTTGTTCTGAAGTGATGAATAAAGACTGGGAAATATATTTTGATAGCCAGCTTCAAAAGGCACATTTAGAAATAGATTAAAGAAAGAGCTCTTGGAATATCCCCACAGAAAATGTGCTGTGTAGCAAAGTATTTTTTTTTTTTAGAATACAGCAGCAGTTCCAGTTTTCATGTGTGGTGCATTCTGAAAAGCAAGCTGACCAATAAATTCCTTCCTTTGTGCTCCTGTTGCATTTAAATTGCAGGAGCTGTTTCCATGCCAATGGAGTTGACACTGCTCCTTCAAAATTCCATCAAACCTTGGATACTTCCGAGATGTTTTTCCCCTGTTTTTTTGATAATGACTGGTCCAAGGCACGAGAATAGGAGGTAAATGTGACTATGCTGCACTCCACCTTCTGTATCCTTGGATATTACAGCTCTTTTGAAACTCCCATCTTCCAAAAAGCTCTTTCCTTTTCTGGTAGCTTCATACTTATTTTTGATGGTAGCTTATTAAAAGCTCCAAATGTAGCTTTCTAGTTCAGTAATAACTTTGCTTAGGCCATACCATCATAAGGAAGCCAAGCCTCTAATTCTGAGCTGGTATTTCTTAGTTTAGTACACACAAAAAAGGACCAGGAAAACTGGTTGTTAACCACCATAAAGGCCTTGAGCCATGTCAGAACTGTAGCTGTTCAGACTCCTTAGCCGAGTAATTCTGGATGTGTTATTCCAAATACATTCTGAAAAGGAGAAAAGAGATCCAGCTTTTGTTACTGTGAGATGTGAGAGCACTTGGCATGCTTAATCTCAATATGTGCAACACCAGAATGACCCTCAATTCTGCTTAGTATCCAGCCCTGTCAGAATTTTGGAGGAAGACAAAAGTGAGCAGGTCAGTCAGAAGAGGAATGATTATTTGCTCATGCTGAATCCTAAATCCACTCTAACAATTTTAAAGGAATTATAGTGTCAGAAGAGATGTTGACTGCTACTAGGTCATCACAGAGAAGGGTAGAAGTTCTCTTCTAAGATTAAAACTGAAAGGTAGAAGGTGTTTTCTTCATAAAGCTAAATATTTGCACAGGCATACTTTCTATTCATCTAAATTAGAGAGTAGAGAACTAAAACATTTCTTATTGAGTCTCTAAAATATTTTCCATAGTCGTTTTTAGCCTCTGTTTCCTTGGAGAGGTGGTTTATAACCCTCACAGTCTGGCTGTGTGGTTTGCATTTCCAAGTGCACAAACACTTCGTCAGCATTCCTGACATAAGCATGTGCATCCTCCTGATATTGTCTTGGAGTTGCAGCAATGGAGGCTTCTTAGTTGTTTGCAAATTTAATACTGGACAGTTGCATTCTCTAGTGGAAAATGAGTATCTACAAAAACTGAGTCTGAGAATCAAATCCATGCTGTTTGCTTTAATCCTTAAAGTGAGTTAACTCTATAGGTTTTTAATAAAGAGGATTCTGTGTAAGAGTTTAGTTGAATCCGCAGTCTCTGGATATATATATCCAAAAATGCTTGATTGCTCTGTTCTTTCTGTCTGTGTAAGACATGAAGCAAAATTTTTATTTTCTCATATTGTTTGCTGAGAGCTTAGAAATAAAATTAACTTCATGCTTGTAAGAAGATGGAGGGGGCAGGTTTTGTTCATCATACAAATGTACAAACCCTTTTTAAAAGGACAAAGTGCTTATGGCTTCATTTTAACTGTGAAAAGAATTTTAGAATCACTTTTTTTAGTTGTTTTGTTTTTGTTCTGGGTTTTTTTGGTGTGGTTTTTTTTTGTCGTTGTTTTTGTTTTTTGTGTGTGGAAGCCTTTACAACTTCAGAAGTGGAAGTTTCCTCTGCAGGAGTAGTGGGTAGGGTTTGATATACTTTAACACCTTGACTCTCACACTTCTATAGGATGTCATTCTGGTCAAACTGTGAAATTTACCACTGCCATAAGCAGTGGAACTGCCACTGCTGTAAGCATGTATCACCCTCACTTTTCTAAAATTCTATTAAATCCTGTTTGTAACAGGCAAAGCAGAGGCAGGGACTAACCTGTAAGTGGCAGAATGATGTGAGTACAAGCAAGAATTACAAATGCCCCTTCCTAAGCACATGAAGTAAATGTTCACCAGTTACTGTTGACAACACTCTTGTTTAGTATGTCAGAGAAAAAATGATATAAATGTAACATGACCACTTGCTGCAGTTGCTTGCTTTCTCCTTGAATTTACTTAGAGGTACATTCCGGCCTTCTGCCAGTGACCATGCCCTTTTGTTCTGGCACAGGTATCTCTTTCCCAAGTTTACTCTGTGCTGGACTGAATTTGTGGAACTCAAGGTCCATGTGCCCTGTGAAACCCTGCAGTACGTGGAGGCCAACTACGGCCCAGAGTGGAAGGTGCCTGTGAAGACATGGGACTGGAAGAGCTCACCCTTCAATGTGCAGGACAATGGAGACTGGCCTATTGATGAATGGGACAATGTCATCCAAATCTACTGACCCCTGGCTGCTGACAGAGCCTCTCCCCAGAACTGTCAGTCTGTGGTTTCCCAGTGCCCAGAGGCGTTGACATCCGTTCCCTTTGTGATGCCCCATGTGTTTCTTAAGGAGACATTTCCTTCCCTTTGTTTAACAGGTATTTTCTTCACCTTCATCATGCTTTTTCCAAGTGGTTAAAGGAGAAGATAAAAAGCAACTGGAGGGAAGGGAAGCTGAAAGAAGAGCTGCACAAAGGGAATAGAGAGGACTGCAGTGGACTTAGGGCAGTTTAAATGTAAACAGTGGCCATGTGGCTTTGACATTCCTGAGATCATCAAAACCTTCACTGTTCAATTCTCAAGCTTGAGAGAAGGTTAAGATGGGAAAATCTCAGAGCAGTTCCTCTTTTTTCAAAGGAGATCATGTGACTGTTTAACTTCAAAACACCAGAGTTAGGAGCACCTCTAATGCACTTGATTTGAGACTGGTACACCCCTACCATGAGCACTGGGTTGCTCTTGGGAGTGGAATGTTTCTGTGTCACAGAACCTGTGTGACCACCTGCTTTACATCTAGGAGGTATCTGGTAATGGTGTAACACTAGGTGAATGGAAGGAGAAACTATTCACGTTGGACATTTTTCAGTTTGTTCTTCTTTAAGAATGTGAAAGTGCATGCTGCTGGCATGGCTTCCCCATGAAAAGAAATAAAATTCTGGTTTTAATGTCCCAGTCCTTGTGTTCTCCCTGTAAAAGGTTTGACCAGATTTTAGGAAATTGCAGCTATCCCTGCTTTCCTGCAAAGTAGATAGAAACGGGTGTTATTCATAGTTTTCTGTTTCACAGCACAGAGGCTTCTCTCTAAGGGAGAGGAGAAATGTGTACAAATACCAACTGTTCATCAAATTTGCAGCATCAATCCTGCCAGTCCTCTCAGTTTCAGTTTCTCCTGCCACTGAAACACTGGAGTAAATGATTCAGCTTCTGGCAACGACTTGTCAGGCTGGCTCTTGAATTGGATGGTAACTTTGTTTGCTCTGCCTGGTTAAGAGGAGAGTGATATAAAATCCTGCTAACAGCATTCACTTGTTAAAGTAACCATGACATCATAAGGGATAATTTCTCAGGTAGAATTTTTTTGTATTTTTTTCTTAAAATGGAAAAAAATAGCGAATATCATTGGGATTTTCATGTTCATAACTGTTGTCCTGAACTTCTTGGTGTAATAACACACAGTAAGCCTGTGAGTTTCTGAGATGTGATAACTGTTTAAGAGTGAAAGAAAAGATCCTCTAAGAAAATTATAATCTGTCAAATTTTTGACTTTGTAGATTAAAAGACTAATGAAAAAAAATGCATGTCCCTGAAAGGGAGGATGTCTTGAATAGTTGATTATACCTGTAAGGTATTCTTCAGGTTAAAATGTTTTCTCTTCAGAAGATAAAAATGTGTATTTAACACTGATTAAAAGGAGAGTCTAATTTGCAACTTGAGATGCTATTTCATCCTTTGTTTTGTCATCTCGGGCAGCATTTAACATGCTTCATTGCAGTTACCATGACATAATACACAGAGAAAAATCCTGAAATGTTTCTTACACTGCTTGTTGACCTCCCGTCTTTGAGCGTTTATTTTTTAATAAAGATACTTGGATACAACAAAAATACTTGGAAGAAAGCAGATGCCCAGATGTGGGGGAAAGGATCCTTCAGTTGCACAAACAGATTGCACATTGCACATCTCCTGTCACTCTCTGTGCAGTGCTCTGGCCACAGGTTTCCTGCTTGGATACAGACTGGGTGCCCAGGAGTGGCATGAACATCATGGAACTGCTGCTCTTCAAAGGCACATCATGAGGCTGAAGCCTTGGCATTCCCACAGAAACAGACAGATTGAGGCGTGCTTCCTCATAGGTTTTCCTGAACTGCCTCATCTGGAATGGATTCTTAATTCTGTGTTACCTTCTTAACTTGCTAACTGCCTTCATTTTGGAAATGCTCTGAGGAGGTGAGTAATTCCTAAATTCTCCTAATGGTCTTAAGTAACCACATGCGAAGTCCCTTGGCTTCCCTGTAGCAAACAAAGTTTTTCACATTATTTTTGTGCAGCTGTTAAAGACAGAAAAGTGTTCAAAGCTCCAGAATAATGGCAAGGAAAGATTGAAGAAATAGCATTGCCTGAAGAGAAGGGACCATAAAAAGCTGTTTTCAAAAGCCATAAAAGATGGTTACAAGAAAAGGAAGGGATGTGTATGCCCCCTTTCCATGGGTGGTAGGAAATAGAAGTAAATGTGAAGAATGCAAATTGATCCATCTGCATAGAAACTGGAGTATTTAATACGTGGAAATGTGTAAAACCTGTGACTTTGGGGGTCTCTGAGAACACATCAGGCAACCAAGGCTGACTGTAGTTAAGGACTGGCTATAGTTAATCCTATTTTCCCACTGGAGGGAGTTCCTATTTCTGGTGATCCTGTAGTATTCCACAACTTTCTGCTTTTACAAAGTGGAGATTGGAATAATTTGTGTATGAGCTTAAGAAATTTCTGGAACCTACTTTTGGAGTCAGACTCTGGAACTCATGCTAGGAGTGATGGTGAATTGCCACTGGAAATAAGAGAAAACTGCAGCGTCTTGAACACTTGAAAAAAATGTGATTGTTTGCAACAAAAGGGTAAATGCAGCTCTTCCAAAAAGGGTATGTCTGGACCAAACTGAGGCTGCAGAACAATTATGGGATGGACAATTAGCTGCACAGGGCAGGGAGGGTCTGAGGGTGGTGCTGACACTTTTTACCTGTCCAGGAGCAATGTTCTGGCAGAAGGGCCCATGTCTGTTCCACCATGCTGCTCTCTTAACTTCAGACACAGAAGATGGACAAAACTGTGGTGATGCAGGCAGGAGAGGATCCTGCAAGTACAGGTGAGTCTTTCTCTGCTGTCCAGATGAAAAAGTAGTAGCCAATCTTGTTATTCCCTTGCTGTTGAAGCAGAGCCTGGGAGATGATGGTTGCTGGTGTTAAACAGCTTGTGTCCTTTGCTGCTTTAGAATTCTTTAGAAGTCTGAAGTCTGTCAACTCAAGAGAAAACCAGTCTCTGCTTTGCACTGCCCACGGTAATTGTGTGTTTTGCACAGATGAATGAGATGTGTAACAACACAGACAACTTCCTTCCAAGGACTGGCTTGTCACAGTGCAGTGGCTCCCAGGGACATGGTTCTGTCCTTTACTCCCCAGCAGAATTCTCTGAGTTCACACAGCACTTCAGGAAGCTCAGGGGCAGCTGCCTCGCTTCTCAGGCTTGCTTTCTTCCTCTTAATGTGTTTCTCTCATACCATGAATTGCAGAACAGAGCAAGGGAACTTGAAAAACAACGTGCAAGGATATCAAAGTCTGCCTGGCACTTGTGTTCACTGATCTACATCAGCTGTTTTGGTAAAGTGGCACCAGCAGATGATTTACACCAGCTGATAATCTTGCCTAATAGCATTGTGTTTCCTCAGCTCAGCCATTTCTGTTCCTTCCACTTCAAAACCAGGATAAGCCAAGTGGCTCTCTCTGACATAAAGCAAATAATTACAGCGCCTTTCACCCATCCACTTCCTGTCAGAAAAGTCAAAACCCTTGAGTAAAGCAGCTTCGACGAGGAGCTACTGTTGAACTGTGTGGCCTTTCTTCTTGAGTAGACGTTACCCCTCTTTACCACTGCTGCTGTCCAGAGTAGTGTCTCAGGAGCCAGTTGGGGCAGCAGGAGCATTTTGTATTGAAAAATCTGTGTGCTTGCTCTTTGGGCTCCTGTAACCATCTCACATTGTCAGCATTCAGGTTTGGTTGCCTGTTGGTAACAACCTTTTCCAGCTGCACTGGAAGAAGGATTTCTGAGCAAACATGGAAAGGGAGAGAAGATTAAATAGGGAACAGCCGATAAAGACGGGCCAGGACAGGCTGTTGGGTTTTGGTGGCTTTTGGGGGGTTTTGTTTGTTTGTTTTAAAATATTTTTTGTTTTGTTTTAATTTATTATTTTATTTTAGGAAGCCAAGATACATTTGTGTCATGTGGAAAGGGGTCCCTCTGTGACTGACCAGACATCTGGTGTCTTATTCCCTGGGAAACATTTCTTTATTGTCATGGTTTCAGCTGGGACAGAATTAGTGTTCTCAGAAAGCTGGTGCATTGCTGTGATTTTGGATTCAGTGTGAGAATAAATGTTGATAACATGCCTGTGTTTTAGCTGTTGCTATGTGATGCATACCCTAAATCAAGGACGTTTCAGTTTCTTTCAGTTGCTGTACCAGTGGACAGGTGCATAAGAAGCCATTGGGACAAGTGAGCTGAACAGTCCAGGGATTTCAGAGAATATCATGCTCTGGGTATAAACTGGGGGGGGGAGTTGGCTGGGAGGACTGATCACTGCTGGGGATGGGATGGCATCAATCTATGGGTGGTGAGCAAACTATGCTGTCCACCACTTTCTTTTGGGGTGTGCGCTCTCTTGTTATTATTGTTATTGCTGTTCTTTTTATCAGCATTGTTAGTATTTTACTTTGTTTTCAGTTATTGAACTGTTCTTATCTCAACCCTTGAGTTTTATGGGTTGTTTTCCTCTGATTCTCCTCCCCATCCCTCTGTGGTAGTGAGAGGTGAGCAGATTATACACCTCTACCACCCCCCCACCCCCCAGTTAAGCAATGCAGTGGGTTCTCCTGCATTATTTGGAAGAAAATGAGGTGTTTTTTCTTTGGAGAATACCTTCTCGGCCCCCGGGTCTGACATCCTCTGCGGCAGTGCAATGTAGCCTCCACTCCTCCAAAACAAGGTGTCCTGCTCTGTGCCTGGAAAGAAAAGTGTGTTTCTGCTTCTCAGTCCCAGCACAGAGAGGGAAAAGCATGTCAGTACAGCTTTTGGCTTGACTTGGAGGTGTTCTTGGGTAGTGTTGTTTTGCTCTGTGATCCTCATAAATACATGTAAGAGTAGGCTGGGAAGGACCTCTGGGATCAAGTCCAACCTGTGACTGATCACTGCTCTGTCAGCGAGACCAGAGCACTGAGTTACACATCCAGCCTTTTCTTAAACACCTCCAGGGACAGTGACTCCACCACCTCCCTGGGCAGCCCATTCCAATGTCTTATCATCCTTTCTGTGATAAAAATCATCCAACCTAAACTTCTCCTGGCACAATTTGAGGGCTGTTTCCTCTCCTCCTGTCCCTGTTCCCTGGGAGCAGTGCCCAACCGACACCTCCGGCTGTCCCCTCCTGTCAGGGAGTTGTGCAGAGCCAGAAGGTCCCTCCTGAGCCTCCTTTTCTCGAGGCTGAGCCCCTTTCCCAGCTCTCTCAGCTGCTCCTGGGCTCCAGACCCTTGCCCCAGCTCCATTCCCTTCTCTGGACACGCTCCAGCCCCTCAATGTCTTTCCTGCCATGAGGGGCGCAGAGCAGCCCCCAGGATTCGAGGTGGTCCCTCAGCAGTGCCAGCACAGGGATGGTCACAGACAGCCCAGGGGCCATTGGCCTTCTTGGCCACCTGGGCACCCCTGGGCTCATGTCCAGCTGCTGCCACCAGCACCCCCAGAGCCTTTTCCAGCTTTCCAGCCACTTTTCCCTCAGCCTGGAGGTGCAGGGGGTTGTTGTGGCCCAAGGGCAGGACCCAGCACTTCCCCTGGTTGTGCCTCACCCCACTGGCCTCATCCCAAGGATCCAGCCTCTCCAGACCCCTCACCAGAGCCCTCCTGCCCTCCAGCAGATCCATGTTCCCACTCATATTGGTGACATCTACAGATTTATTAATGGTAAACTCGATCCCATAACTCCAACATACCTGGAAATATAGGAACACCGCTAGTGAAGGTGTTTGGGACCCATCTCCATCAAACACCCTCCATGTGCTGCCTGTAGCCACCTGTGATGACTTCCCTGCACTGCTGATGCCTTCAGCACCTGGCTGTTTGCTGCAGCCACTTCTCTGGGTTAATGATGCCTCTGTAATGCATTTGAGGTTTGATCAGAAAAAGTGCCTGTTCTTTCTTGTCGAGATAAAGCTGTTGCTGAGGTCAATGTGCTGAGGCCATCATTAGCCTCTTCCTTGCCAGTCTTTTTCAGCCACTTTGCTGCAAGCAGCTAATGAAGTCAGCCAATTAATCTGCTGCCCCTCAACCCTTCAGGGACCTGCCTTTCCCTGCAGCACAGTAGAGGTATTCTAACCTCTGAGTAAAGGTCCACAATATCTCCTGTGAACAAGACAAGGATAGACCCAGAAAATATTTTTACCTGTTCTTTGACCATCAAATCTTCCAATCCCTCCCAATATAATTTCTGAAACTCTTTGGTTGTTATCCAGTCCCCATGAATGTCTCATCTGGCAGGCTGGCATGAGGCTGGTTGAAGCCTGGAGATGGGTACTTTGGATTTTGGCCAGAGTGGTGACCAAACTGCCACATCTCCCATCTCACTTTTTGAGGCAAGGGAGTTTCATGAGAACTTCCACTGAAGTGATGTGATTTGAGCCTTTGCCACTGACGCCACATGATTTCACCTACAAATAGGCCTGAAAAGGAGGAACCTGTTTGAAATGTGGCTAATGCAACTTCTGTGATGGTCAGCAGTGCTCATGCTGAGGGTTAGAGTCCTTAAAAGGTGTGAGAGAGAGTCATCCTTACCTGTGGCACTAACCATTGCATTACTCCACAGCATTAGCAAGGACTAAGGTAGAAATGCAAAGCACTACTAGGATGCTTTCTGTCTTGGTAAAGTCATTCTGCCAAAAAACCCTAATAAAATTGTGTGCAGCAATGGCAGCTGGAAACAACAGATGATACAGATTAAGTGACTTTGTAATTGTGCTGGCTGTCAAACCATGGAAGACTTGTGTTTGTTAATTGTTTTTGTGTGGCTGCCTTTCTCTGAGATTCTTCTTCCAAAGGGGACTGAAAAAGGATTTTCTGAGTCTGAATTAGTGTGATGCCTGACTAATGCCCCACGTCTGTACAGAAATGGGCATCCAACTCCTGGAAAGGCAGCACTGTCCAAACAGAATGGCCTTGGTGTGTTCCCTGCAAACACTGCAGGTGCTGGGAAAAGAGAAAAAAAAAAAAAAAAAAAAAAAAAAAAAAAAAAAAAAAAAAAAAAAAAAAAAAGAAAGAGGGGGAAAGGGTGAGCACCAGAAGGTGTTGTAATAATTTTCCTTTAATCAAGGCTGCTTTATAGGAAAATGCCTGATGCTGGCCTGTTTGAAGAGGGAGGAGGGAAGAGGGAAAATGGACAGGGACTTGGGAGTCCATAATTTCATGTTAGTGGGCATGGGTGTTTTTTTTTTTTATGTGAGGAATTGGGAAAACATGAAATAGAGGGAAATGTGTATAAACTCCTTTTTCCTGTTCTGATGCTTTGTTGGTGCAAAGAGGGAAGGCCACTGATGCTGGCGCAGCTGCTCTGGTTTGCACTGGAAAGGGCAAATCCAAACCATCCACCAGGTGGGCACTTCTGCCCTCCCAAACACTGTGGATCAGGGTCACAGCACTAACAGTGACCAGTCGCAGCTGGGAGGTTTCAGGCTATTCTTCCTTGTCCTCCCCAGTCCTCCCCCACTGCTCCCCAGTCCATGTTCCATCCCAGAGACCTGGGACACAAGCAGGGACTTTAATTTATAGGGGGGAAAAATGTCAGTGCTGACAGGCAGAGTGGTGGAAGTGGAAATGAATTGTGCTGATAAGCCCTTCTGACTGTATTTTATTTTACTGAGGTTCTTAACAAACAAACTTTATGAAATGCAAACCTGGCTTATCAGGCTAACGCAGATTGTCTGAAATCCTTATCTCCATGGGCCAGTTAGCTGGAGTGATTCCCTTTTCACAGCGAATAGAGAATGAAGAGCTTCACACAAGCCTCCCCCCGCCCTCGCCTCCTTGCAATCGCTGCCATTTACTGGCAGTGAACCGAACGGCTCTGATTTCCAAACTCATAAATAACGCAGGGCCCCAGAGCTGAGCTGTCCTGTGTTCCCAAACAGTTGTTCAGCTGCACAGGGAGCCGGAGTCAGCCGGGAGGGGCCCGGGGGCAGGGCTGGGCAACGGAGAAAGGGAAGAGCTCTGGTTTGTTGCACCTTTTTGAGAACAGTCAATGTTTAAGTTGACACCTAATGCTGGAGCAGCACACCTCTTCACAAGATGCATCCCTCGCTCTCACCGCTGTGAGCAGAGCTAGACCCTGACATTTGAAAGTGTTTCCTTGGCATGATTTTTACTCCATAACTTTTCCTGCTGTCTGCTAGGGATGAGCTGCTGCTATTTGCATGTTGAAGATTTATTGCGAGAAATGTGCCCACTGCTCAGGAGAAGGTTTTTTTTCCTTCATTCTGTTTGTGCTGTATGTGTGTTTTCTGTGTCTCATGTGGTTCAAGTTGGTGTGCCTGGGGAATGGATGGCAGCTAAACAGCTCTGCTGCTTTTTCTGGGGAAGGAAGAATGGAAAAAAGGTAACAGCAGCTGTGAGGAAACGTTTTTCTTCTGGCTGCTGAGCCTCTGGGGAATATATATAAAAGTCCCCCTCTGAGAACACACGATGGAGTAAACAGATGCTGCTGTTGTCTCTGCTGTTTCTGTGATCTGTGGAAATGTCCTCCGTCGCTGGGACACCATGAGATGCCAGATGATCTACACCAGGTCCTAGCCCTTCAATTCCTGTACTGAAGTAACAAGAACAAGTGAAGGAGAGGCCTGACTTTTACCCACCAGCACGCACATGTTCCTTTCACATCTACTTTGTATTGCCATTTTGAATGCTTTTCTGATCAGGAGACAAGGGTCTAGATTCAACAATCATGAGGTGTAAGGAGGCCTCAGAGCTACAGCTGTAGAGGAAAGTAAGGCTCTGTAGAAAACAGGTTTCCCACAGCACGTGGCACAGAGAAATTCTAGTGGGGTTGCTCTTGATTCCTTGTTCCTCTTGACATCTGGGAAGATGCCAGCATGACGGATTAGTTTAGCAACAGAGATTATCTTTCTCAAAGCAGGAGAGCTTGTGTACCCCAGGATGCAGCGTTATCCCTTTCTGTAGATACTTAACTCCTAAACCCAGGAATATTAATTACACCAAAGCCTGGAAATATCTTGGCGACATCTCTGCCAGGAAGAGGAGCATGGAGATACCACTGCCATGGACACCTTGGACATCCCACAGGTGCAATTGCTGTCCAGCCTGGCAGGTCAGCCAGCAGCTGGCATGGGTCATTGTTTCCAGGCAATACTGAAGGCTGAACAGTGAAAGGACATTTCTCTGTGTCACAGCTCCCTGAAGAAAAACCAACCCACTCAGTGGTGATGGCTGTGCACACACAATGTGTCCCCTGGTGGCTGTTTCTCAGCCTTTGTTCTTGTGCTTTTTGCCTCGAAGTCAGAAGCATTTCCCCTTCTTGATTAAGAAGAGAAGGAAAACTTGGATGAGCAAACAGGCAGGATGACTTCACTGCACTCTGCAATCTCCCTGTTTTACTAGGCCACTGTGTTCCATTGTTCATTCACACCGTAGGAGTAAGAAGACACACTGAGCTGAAAATCTGTTTAGGTGGTGTCTGTGAATGGCAGCTGTCAGGCAGGTCTTCAGAGACAAATGCAGCAGTCTGAGTCACAAGTGAATATGTAAAGCATCTCCAGACCTTGCTGTGAGAATGGCGTGTGCTCCTGGAAACAAAGACTCACAATTAGTCTTGGGTGATTATATTGCAGCATTTCTATTGGGGGAGGGGGATTAAATGTGGTTGTTTCTCTTAGCTTCTAGGAAAAGTTTACAATTCTGTAAACTGTTTTAGTATCCTTGGAATGTTCTAAAACCTTTTACAGTTGCCCCGCTGTACAGATGTCCCTCTGTATAAGAGGTGGGGGGCGGGGGGATATACCCAAATTCTTCCTCTTTCCCTGGTTTTGTTGTGAATGTGTGTGGGAGGGTCCAGCTCATGCTATCTGGTATTTCTCCTGAGCTGAAAATCTCTGTGTCCCCAGTTCTTTTCATTCTAGAGTTCACATGTTTCTCCGTTTGGCGTTTCAACCCTTCATCATGGGTGGATGCTTGGGGTGCAGACCTGCCTCTGTTGAAACTGGCAGATGTTGAACGCATCTTGTCTTGCCAGGACCTCAATTTCAGCCATCTCCCATTCCTTCTGGGAGAGCTGGACTCAGCTCCAGTCAATGCCCTTGTGTGGTGCTGAGTCTTGTAGTGTGTTCAAGGAGCTATGGCATTTATCTGTCCTTTCAGGTTGTTTTTCTTTTCAGCCAGCCTGCTGAATTGTTACAGGAGAGTTTGCTGCTCTACACTATGAGAACAGGAATTGTTTAGCCTGGAGAAAAGGAGGCTTGGGGTGGAAGTACCTTATTTTTCTTTCAATTAACTGGAAGGAGGTCAGTAGCAAGGTGGGGATTGATCTCCTCTCCCAGGTAACAGGACAAGAGGAAACAGCCTTAAGTTGTGCCAGGGGAGATTCAGATTGGATATCAGGAAAAAAAATTCTCCTCTGAGAGCTTTGTCAAACACTGGAACAGGCTGCATAGGGAAATGGTGCAATCACCACCCCTGGAGGGATATAAAAGACACGTAGATTAGGCACTTAGGGACGTGTTTCATGGTGGGCATGGCAGTTAATGGCTGGACTTGGTGGTCCTAGAGGTCCTAGAGCAAGGGTTGGGCCTGGTTTGCTCCCAGTTGAGCGCGGCACAGGGGAAATTGTGCTTTAGGTCCTTGCATGTGCAGGACCCTTCTACTCAGCTCCTTTCATGGCAGGTCAGGATGGGCCCCACTGCTGGCCGCAGGGAACCTGGGAGGAGCCACACAAAATGGCCCTTTTCAAAGGTGATGGCTGTTCCTGATAATGCCAACTGGCTCAGCTTTCATTTCATCTTCCTAGTGACTAATGCAGACAGATCAATTAGGGGTTGCACGCAAGGAGCTGCAGCTCCTCAACCCTCCCCCAGATAATAATAAAAATATGCCCCTGCTTTTCTCCTTCCTTGAAGTCCCCAGGAGAGTATTAGCTGGTGCTGCAGGTGCAGCTGCCCTGCAGGGTGGTGAGAGCAATGAATAATAAGGTTTTTAGCTCAAGCACACTAAGGCTGTTCAGCAGCCATTGGATAATCCTCTGTTAATCAGATTATGTAAATTACTACTTCAGCATCCCTATCCCATCTCTCGTCCCCCTGCTCTCCAAGCTGGAAATAAAAGGCACTCTAAAAAGGAACTTATAAACTGCAAAAAGGCAGCACTGCTGAACGGGTGGGCAGAGGGTGCCAGGATGAGGAGCAGGGGAGCAGGGCTTTGTTTCCATGCAGGCAGGCAGGCATTCTGCCCTGGCCAAGCAGTGGGAGACACCAGCAAATGAAAGGTCAGGAGCGGGTGCTGCCCGTGCATGAGCAGTGCCTTGTTGCTGGCCTGGAGAGGGAAATGCTTGTGCCTTCCTGGAGACCAGCACTTTGTCCCAGGATTGTACCTCTGATGTGCTGGAAGAGCATCCTCAAGCTCCTTGGAGCACAGAGACCAGAAGTGTTTGGACAATGCGCTAAGGCATATGGTGGAACTCCTGGGAACAGTGCTGTGCAGGGTCAGGTGTTGGGCTGATGATCCTTGAGGGTCCCTTCCAACTGAGCTTATTCTGTGATTCCTGCCTGTTACTTTGCATTTGAGATGTGTTATGAGCTCATTCATTCATAGTGGAAAGCCCAGCACCTCAAACAAGGTTTGGTTGAGAGATGCTGTAACCAGCCTGGACTCGGCCCCTGAGCACAGCGACTGAACTGAAGGAAAGTACAGCTTACCAAAAATAATTTGTGCCTGCAAAGCCTGATTTGTATTGGCCCAAACCTGCTCCTGTGCTTTAGCGCAGGCAAGGTAATCACCTTCTCTGTCTCTGGGTTTGGTACAGGCTTGTGTCTTCCTGAAACACAGGCCAGGAGCCCAGGCAGTCCCACCAGCACCTTCTTCAAGTTTGACCATTGCTCGGAACGTGGCTTATGGATCTCACTTGGTCTCTGAGGCTGTCACATTTTTCATCCAGGGAGAACTGATGGTATTTTTTTACCAACTGGACTAGAAAGCTGGTGAAGGCAAGAGAGGTCAGTTGCAACTAAAAGAGAGGAGCTGAGAGCTTGTTAATTCTTTGTGTGCCCACTGAAAATGATCCAGAAAACCAAGCTGAGCTATGTTTGTGGGTAAGGTACTCCTGGATGAATGCAATTTGTTTGTGACAAGGTTGAGGCTGCCTCTGTTGTGGCAGATACAACCAGGGCTTTACACTGGGCTTTTGGTACTCACGGATGGCCAAGAGAATTTGCTCCCCAGTCCTTCTTCATCATGGAATACGTATCCTGATATTTATGTCTTGTTCACTCAGGGTAGGCAAAGAGGTCTCAAGGGCTGTTTAAAATTTGTACAAACAGGGTTCATATCCTGCAGGTTTGATGGGTTCAGCAGGTCACAGGGCACATCAGGGTTTCATGGGCTCAGGTGACAGACACAGGTGGGGTGGGGACACACTGATGTGTACACAGAGGACTTTTCTGGTGTCAATGGAGCTGCTTCCCTTTGCTGTGGTATGAGGGGTTAGGACATGAGCTCTGCAGGGACAATATTCATGGCCAGGTGGGGAAAATGAACACGCTGGTCCAAACTATTAGGAGCTTCTGCCTGACCTTGAAAAATTTCAAAAATGCAGGTAATCAGATATGCATCTTGCACAGTTCTCACCTGGAGGAATCTTGTCTAAAATTTGTCTTCCTTTCTCTGTCTGGAGTTGGCTTCTATAGAGGCAGAGGAAAGTAAAGGGGTGTTTTTCAGGGTCATGTGATGGAATACAGGTGAATTAAGTGTAATGGGATGATTCCTGCATGCAAGTCAGCACTGTTCTGTAGTAACTGATGAAAGTTCATCCCTTTGCACTAGCTGAGCATTTGAAATATAGAAATATTTTTAAAAGTATTAATCAAAATTGATAAAAAATATTCAGAAAGTACTTAAAAACAATGGAAACAAAGCCATTGAAAAGGAAATTTGAAACTATACCATCTCTCCACCATCAAGGCAGCAATATGGGCATACATTCATGATTCAGCAAAATAATAGGATGAAGTAACTTTAAAAGTGAAGAAAGAAAGCTGCCTTTAAGAGTTAGAATAGTGGGTACATCTGGTTTTTTTCAATATGAAATGAACTGTGTAATCATATCGAATTCCTGAAAGGCTGCTTCTTTGGAGTGTCCCTTTGCACACGTGCACTGTTGCTCCTGTAAGAGGAGCAGCCCCAAGCACCAAACCCAGGACCTCCACTTCAAGGATTTCAACCTTGGCCATTCCCATGCAGCAACCTGCACTAAGAGATGTTGGAGGATTCAGAGCAAATTCCTTCCTTTCTTACAAGAGTTCACCTCAAAGGGCAAGCTACGTGGTTCCAAAGACTTGTATATGAAGAAAGAGGACTTGCCAGGCTGTATAAAATCCTGGAGATCTCCAACATGTCAAATCCACATCTGGGATTTGAGGGTTTTGCCTGAAGTCATAATGGAAATTAAAGCTCTTGGTCTCTTGACAACTTTTTGTCATTAATTGTAAGTTTGTTGTCCTGGTTTAGGGCAAATTTGGGAAGAAACCTTCAAATGCAGTCCCTGTAAAAAGCAAATTCAAATGCCCCCCTCCCCGCATCCCAAACTGGTTCAGGAAAAGATTTTGTTGCAGAAAGTTAGAAAAACTGTTTAATTTACAAGCAAAGTATTCACTAGCATAAAAATATGAATAATATTAAACAATAAAACCTCTTGCTGTTCTGAAGAGATTGTAAATTCAGGAAGTCCTTGCCATGGGATGTAGCTCAGCTCACTCAGTCTCTTATCAGTCCCTCCAGTGCTGGAATGCAGTGTCCCAGACCCCAGTGGGGATGTTTTTCTGGGTTTCTAGTCCAGAGCAAGCTGATCAATTCCAAGAAAAAGAAAAAGAAAAAGAAACCCCCAAAACAAACAAACACACACACACAAAAAAAAAACAAACCAAAAAAACAAAAACAAAAACAAACAAAAAAACCCCCACAAAAACAAAACAAACAAACAAACAAACAAAAAAAAAAAACCAAACAAAAAACCACACACAGACAAACAAACAAAAAACCCCCACCACAATCTGGAGAACTTCTCTGCCTCAGCTAGCTAACTAAAAAGCAAAGGAGGGCTCTCTCTGCTGCAGACAACAGTCTGTGTGAAGGATGCGGGACAGCAAATCAGTTTCTGAAAACAAACTCCCTGCTTCTTCTCTCCCCCGTTTTGCTCTCGGAACCAGCCTTAAAGGTGCAGAACTTTATATCCAGCATAAACAGAACAGACAACTGGGGATGCAGGCATCATATAGTCACTCCAGGACATTTGTTGTAGAAGATGCACCTATGGCAAAGACCCTTTGGGACTTTTAGTCTGGTCTTTTTTAAATTTAACTTTTTTAAATTTAACTTTTTTAAATTTAACTTCGCATTTCTTTGAATCTCTTTTTTGAGAGATACTGATGTGGTTGCCTTGTTGCTGCATGCAACCTGACTGAGCTCCACATTGTGTGCCCCTGAAAGTGGCAGCTGGTTATCCTTTCAGATGCCTGACTTGTTTTCCTCTATTTTAGGTGATTTCCAAGAACGTTTAATGTCGAGGTGCATCAGTGTCAAGTGGAAAATGAGCTGTTTGTCTCTCCCTTTGCTCCTAGTGAAAAAGTTTATAGGCACATTAGGTTATTAGTCTCTTTATTCCGTGGCTAAACATTTTCTTCAATGCTATAAGCAAGTTTCAGCATTAAAAAGGAGAAGATATTTTGGCTTCTGGAATTAAGCCAGAAACTGTGGCCAGAATTTAAAGCACCCCCTGATGCATTTTGTTAACACTAATAAGAGATTCAAAATGCTACGAAAAAGCTTCAGATGATGAAAGTTTAATATTTCAGCAGTCTGCATGCAGCTGCTATTCTGAACCTCAAGCAGCCTCTTCCAGCTCCATATACTCAAAACCTATTAATCTAAATTATGATTTTAAAGGGTAGGAGCCCAGATGTGCATAATTGTTTCTTATTGTTCCCTTATGTAGAGCAGAGCTCTGAACTCACAGTGATAACACAGCTGTGTGTTTGCAGTCTCTCGCTGTCCTTTTCCTGCCCATCACTCTGTGTGTGCTGCTTTCATCAGGCTCACCTGGGTCACCTCACAAAGAAGAAAAAAACACTTGAATCCAGTCCCTTCCTTTGAAATCCCTGCTCATTTTTAGGCAGGATTCTCTGCTATATCCTGGTCATTTGCAAGTAACAATTTTGCTAGAGAAAGATAGAATTTGAGGTCTGGTCCATTGGGAACCATAAACATTTGTTTGCCCATCTGACCATCACTGTATCTTGGAGAGGCTTCTCTTGGCCCTGGAAGTTGTGCAGCAGGATAAAGCCTTTTGCTCCTGCTGGCATACCACACAGTCCCTCACACCAGAAACAGATTTTCTTCCTTTTAGGAAGAGCAACAACGAGGGTTATGCCCCTAGTTTGTTTCAGGGCCTGAAATTTTAATCCTGGCATGCAGAATTTCAAAAAGAGACATTCACACTTTGAGATGTTCACACTTTGCAGCCACCCACATGCTCTCCACCTCTTCAAAGTGGCTAGCTCTCAAATGTCCTACTTCACAGTCACATGTGGAAGTGCAGCTGCATAAGACAGAGCATTTAGTCTGTTGCTTCATCCAGGTCAAGCAGTTCCTGGTGCCTTGGGTGCAGAGATGAGGTGGCTGAAGTGACCTGCTAATATCATACCTTACAAAATACATTTGGTGTCCCCTTCAATTTCCACGAACTGGTAACAGGTGGCTGCTGAAAACCAGACCTGCTGCAGGTAAAGAATTGCCCCAGACTCCAGGGAAAATGTTAGGATGTATCCCAGCAAAGATTTTTGTGAGGAGGAGCAAGCCTAGGGCGCAATGCTGCTTCCACAGCTCTTGTTCTTGGCTGAGCTATACTATCCTGGCAGCTATGGGTTGGCCTGTGGAAAAGTAATGCCAGGACCGCAGGGATAGATTGGCAATGTGTTCACTCTGCTGCCAGGTCACTGACAAGTATGGAGAGGAAAATGAATGAGACTGATGTGGTTCATGGGTGCCAAGTAATCACAGCTCAATAGGAAGCTTAATAAACACACAGTGAAGCAGACTCTGATGTACAACCCCTTCAGAGCATTTTGACAGGGTGAAAAAGACCTTTGAAGCTGGTGTAAAAGTCAGCAACCTTGTGCCATCTCATCAGCATTCCCAGTGCTGGCTCTGCACCTGGGACCTCCTGCCCAGTGCCTGGCAGTGGGTCCTGGTGTGCCCCAGCAGTGCAGGACAAAATTCTGTCGTGTTTGCACCCTTTCCTGCGTGGATGCACAAGTGGGAATGAAATGCAATCCATCCTACCCCTCTCCCTGCAAGGAAAGAAGCTTTCCTGATTGTGTATTTTATAGTGCTTTGTCTGGACAGGTTTTGAAAGCTCTAGGCAGTGAGCTATCCAACCAGTTAGGGATCAAGAGCCTCAGTTCTCTTCCGTTTCTGGACCTACAAGCCCTCTCCCTACTGCTGCCTGCTGGCTGGAGCATCTCAGGGCAAGTTTTGGGTACATAATAGGTTGGAGGAAGTAACGGAGAGGAGGGGCACTCTCCAGCTCTCCAATGTAAATTACATGGAAATTAGGCTTCTGTGAGGCCAAAGGCCCCTCCGGAATAGGGCCTTTAGTTAACATAACACTTGTGCTAAATGAAGCGGTTGACACAGCTTTCAGGCTGTAGTGCCAGTGTTAATTTACCGTGTGAAAGGGCTGAACTTTCAGTCGAGTTCTGCAGGGAACAGCTCTGCCCCGGCAGGACCCGAAGCTCACTCTCTCTGGAGAGCAACCGCATCATTCCACTACTAGCTTATTAATATTTATGGGGCAATCTTGTTAGCTGAAACATTCTCAGTGCTTTTAAAAACCCAATAGGTGAGCACTGCTGAACCATCTTACTCTTTGGGGTGAGCTGCTCTGGGTAATATCTGAGCTTTCCTGGGACTAGGCAAAGGAAAGTGGGGGAGTGTGCCTAAAGCTGCTTTTCCTGCGTGCAGAAGTTTTCCTGTCCCATGAAAGCAGGATGATGAACAGGGGCTTCTCCTTCCTCACCCCTTGTTCTTCTTTGTATCCCCAGGATATTTCCTGCTGCTCCAGGGCACAAGCAGGTATCTTGCTCTTGTTCTCCCTATTTGCTCTTATGTTCATCCAAAGCAAACCTCCAGCACTTAATAGAGAAGTGGATGGAGGAGCAGAAAGGATTGGACAGGTCCCAAAGGATCTGTATGATTGCAGTAAGGCTAGTTGGCCTGTGCCTGGGGCAATTTTACGACTATTTTCATAGAAACAAAGACTGGTTTGGGTTGGAAGGAACATTTAAAGGCCAACCAGTCCAACCTCCCAGCACTGAGCAATATCTTCAATTAGATCAGGTTGCTCAGTGCCCCATCCAAAGAGACCTTGAGTGTTTCTGGGGATGGGGCACCCACCACCTCTCTGGAAACCTGTGCCAGTGTTTGACCTATAAATGAGTGGTTACCCAGGGCAAAGGTGAGGCTGGATGGACCAATCTCTGTTATGGTCATAGACACACGATTAGGGTGGGGTTGCTCTGCAGGTTTTGGGGTTTTGCAGTCAGATGTCACCTTGCTTGCCTGTTGCCCTTGAGCAGAGAGGAAGCTTTGGGGACATCCCAGCAATGGAGAAAGAAGTCTGTGTTTCACTGACCCTACATTTTGCCCACAGGGGTATGACACTGACTCATCTTTGCTGTAAAAGCTTAAGTTAAATCTTCAATGCACTGACTGGGCCCTGAAGTGAAGGGCAGGCTGGAAAAGGTGTGAATTCACACCTGTGGCCTCCTGCTGTCACACAGAGTGAGGCAGAGGGGCAGCCAGGTCTTGGGGCAGTACTGGCACAGCAGCAGCTGTTGCTGTCCTCTGGATGCAGAAGGTGCCAGCTGTGACTCCATGTGAGAGGGGGAGCTTCCACCAAAGAAGGGAGTGCAGGATCCACTTACCTGACCATGTTCAATCCCCAGCTACACCTCACATCCTGTCAGAGCAGAGCAGGAGCTTCCTCCTGCTTGGGAGTGCAATAAATACATCAGCCTGTTCCTCAGTTCTGAGCCATGATGCTAAAGAGGGCTTTTGAAATAGCCATCTCAGTCTCTGGAAAAACTGACAAGCTCAGAGCTGGATAAGTAAGAAAAATTAAAAAATAAAAAAAAAAAAAAAAAAAAAATCTCCCCAAACAGAAGAGGAAAAAGAGGGGAAAATTAGATTATTGCTAATGCTGGTTCCATCCTTTCCTGCAAAGTTCACCTGACCTATCCAGACCCACTGAGCTAACTGACTAAAGCTGGTAAGGAGGGATCCAGCTACCACCTCACAGCAGCCCCAGAAAAGGGCAGGGGGCATGTGGTGTGCGGAGAAAAGGCAAGGCAGAGAGACAATCTCCTGGGAGATGCAAAACAAGCTCCCTGGATTGCCAGGACTAGTGGTGACACGCGCCAGACAAAGGACCTGCTACTCTATAAATGAGGCAGCCGGGACCAGCGCTAGTCTGACTCCGGCAAGAGCAAGCTCTGTGGCCAGGCACTGGAAAAGCAGTCGGGAAAGAATCACAGGAAGCACCTGATTTTGCTGCTTGTTCACCCCCTGACCAGGCTTCTGGAGGCACAAGTATCAGAAAAGTAAGTGACATTGGCCTCTTCTCTTTACAGCTATCCTCCCCTCTTTTAGGCTTATCCTGCAACTTTCTTAGGAAAGCCAAAATCTCTGCTCAGAGCAGGGAATATCCTTAAAGGAATGGAATTCTGCAGTGGCCTTTTATCAATTTGCTGGATTTTCATTTCTTATTGTGGCACCTCTGGTTCTTGTCATCAAAAGCTTAAGAGTAAGGAATATCATGTGACAACTTACAGATAGCTGCATTTCATCAAGTGAAGAGACAGTTTGTACTGTCTTTCCAAATTCCTAGTATCCACAGAGACTCAGTGAGTCAACCCTACTAGAAGAAAATATTGATTAGTTTTACTGCTTTTGAGAGAAATTTTGGTGGTGAGATGTGGCGGAAATGAAAGTGATTTTATAATCACTGTTTTTAACTATTCCTAGATTTTCTTACAGCTGTGTAATTACACATTCGGCAAACTCATTTATGGCACTGCAAACTGCTGTAAATCAGAGTTATTGCACTGCTGCAAAAGGATTACACATACACTCCCTGAGTTCAGAACTAAAACTTAAGTGAATTCTCCAATGTTGTTTGATATTTAAAACAAATTCCTTGCAAAAGCACAAGTAATCATGTATTATTCACTAGACTATGTGGAAATTCACTGACAGAGTCAACAGGTAAAGGTGTAAGGAATCAGTTTTAAATTCCAATTCTCACATATTTAAAAATATCCCCATACTTTACAGGTCATCTGTGTTACAGCTGATGCAGATGTAAAATATATAGGCATTTGAATTTTCCTCAGTTCAACAGTGAACTTAGGAGGAAAAGCTTAGCTTTTTTTTTTTTTAACTTCACTTCTGTTAAATATTAGTAACTCTGAGCTTTGTGAAAAAACTTTTGAAACTGCCAATATAACGCATGTTTCTATTTCCAGGGGTAGCCTTCTGTATAAAACTATTTGCCTGAGAAAGTTAATAAAAAGCAAAACATGCATGTTTTCTGAAGTAGCTGTCTCTGTCCTTCCTGATTTCCTTGTTATGCTACAGGACAAATATTTCATTTTCAGAATCTTTTTCCACTATGCATTTCTATATTATTTCACACAGACACCAAAAAAACCCCCACAAAACCAAAACCAAAACAAACCAGACCAACCAACCAAACAACAACAACAACAAAAAAAAACAAAAACAAAACAAACAAACAAACAAACAAACAAACCACCACCACCAACACAACAAAACCCCCCTAAATAACCTAAAATAAATTCAGCTTGTTTTTACTGCCTGTTTACATAAATCTTTACAGTAATTGTGATATGAGCAGGTGATCCCAGAAATGAAGTGCTTACAGAGCCAGCATGCCAGGCAGGAAATTTGTGGACTAAACACAGGTGGTTGAAGCAAGGATGATCTTTGTACTGCTGTTTCTCTCAGGAGCAGCCCCACAGAGGTTGGTGGCAAGACATTCGGGGGGAAATGGGTTGTGCTCCTTGTCTTGCAGTGGTTTGTATCTCACTTTTGGAAGCTACATTTTGCCGTGGTGGCCACATTCCTCTGCTCAAGGTGAGCTCTGGTCTTAGGCACAGCAGGCACTGGTGTGACCAAGGTGGTCAGCAGCCTGGTTTGAATTTTGGCAGGAAGACAGGGCTTGGCACTGGATGCTATCAGACCTTCAGTCTTGTTTTGGCTGCAGTCACAGATAGATTTGCCACCAGCCTCAGAGCAGACCTGGATAGAATGCAAAAGCAAATATTGTTTGGGGGCCACATCCAAACATAATACATTCCCCATGATGCAAATGTCCAAATGTTGCAGACCTGGATTTTCCCCTTTCTGCTCCCAACAACTGTTCTAACAGTGTGAGCTGCTGCAGACTGCTCTCTGCTGAGCTGTGAGACATGCAGCATCTGGTCCCATTCCTCACTTCCTTCCTTCTAGGAAGGAGGATGTGGACTTCCCTACATACACAGGCAGGGCAAATGTTTTCTGCTCTTCACAGCTGTCCTCCCACGTCGTTGTGGCAGAGAGAGGGAGGCAGGAATGAGTGATGCAATAAGGTAGGAGAAATATCAGTGTGGAACAAGGGTTTGCACACTGGGTCTGGGGAAAAAAAGAAAAAAGAGACCCGAAGAACTCACAGAACAGAACTGAACTGTTTTTTCTTCTTTACCTGTTTACCTTGAAGCATGGGGAGGGTGTCTCTGTAGTATTTGGGCTGTTAATTTGGCAAAGACTGTTGTTAAAGGAAACCCACAGGAACTGTGGTTCAGGCCAGGGAAGCACTTTTCCAAGAGAGACTCTCAGATTCTCTGGAACAGAAAATACCGTAAGTGCAACTTCAGCGAAAAAAGGCTAAATCTTCTGGCAGAGCATTCCTTTCTCAGCTTAGCAAGCTGTCATGTTGTGCCAATGCACTGGAACTCCATTTAGCAAAAGCTGTTGCAGCCCATGAGTGGGTTCTTTATTTTTTTTGGTGTAGAGCTGTGGTACAATTTATTCTTCTGCAAAGAACCATTAAAAGTATTGAGCAGAAGCGAGATACATGAGAAACAATCCAACAACAAAACCCCAAACCCCCAAAAAGCCCACTCCCATGTGCAGAGTAAACCTTTTATTGAGCTACATCTTTATCACTATTGTCAAGTTCTTGGCCACATACTTTATGCTCTCCCAAACTCCATCTGGGTGGCAGCCCTTTCATTGCTTTGCAGATCTTCCTTTCCCGAGGCAGGGCTAGAGGGCACGATGCCACAGTGTAAATGCTGTGGAGTCTGTGGAGACTTTTTTACTCAGAAAGCAGAGAGCTCTTCATTGCTGAAGACCTGGACCCTCCAAGAGGGTAACTGGATTACAGAGCTCAGCAACCCAGGGGCAGCACTGGGTTAGGTGAAAGACCTGCCCCTTGAAACTGGGATCATGTGCAGTGCAGTAACCCCAAACACAAAGGATGATAGTCCTGAGACCTTCATCCAGCTGCTTTTGAAAACTCCAGTGATTTCCTTTTTCTAAAGGTTCAGTCAGAGCACAAGTGTGGCTGTGAGAATTTATGTAAATGCTGCCCTTAAACAAGAGGGCTCCCAGAAGCAGAGATTCTACAATGTGCATTTTGTCCTAGATTTACAGACTCTAAAAAAGGTAAATCACTGTGTCAGCATGGACTGGTTTTTATAGTGCTTTTGCTGCTCTGCTGTACTGTGTACGATGGTGCGATTGTCAAAAAACACCCCCAACAGAGGCATGAGGCAGAAAAAGGAGCCCTTGTTTACTCCTGAAGTAGTTCCTCTTCCCACGTCTTATTTGAAATAAAATGAAATTGACTGATAGTGTAAGGAATCACCCTGAGGATGCAGAGAAAGGCTCTTCTCATTCATTATACCAGCACTGCAAGGCTGGGCCACCCTTTGCTTCTGCCTGCTCTAACACACATTAGACATAACACACATTAACACAAATTCTTATATACACTTGACAATTTTTTCCCACAAACCTTGCAGAAGTTTATAAGCAGGAGCGTCAAGGAGGAGCAGAAAAAAAACAAGAAAAAAAAAGAAAATAGAAAAAGAAAAAAAAGAAAAAAAAAGAAAAAGAAAAAAAGAAAAAGAAAAAAAGAAAAAGAAAAAGAAAAAGAAAAAGAAAAAGAAAAAGAAAAAGAAAAAGAAAAAGAAAAAGAAAAAGAAAAAGAAAAAGAAAAAGAAAAAGAAAAAGAAAAAGAAAAAGAAAAAGAAAAAAAAGAAAGAAAAAGGAATTTGCCTGAGGCAGGGGAACCACAGAAACAGACAGTGCTGAGAGTGAATGTTGGGCTGGCAACCAGGGAGTTGAACTTCTGAGATCACTCTGTGTCCTTGTCCACCAATGCACCTATGGGATTTCAGGTGGGAGGCACTTTGGGAAGGGTCAGCACTGAGGCACAGGGAGGCAGCAATGGGGAGAGTGAGCTAAGGAAAGCTGAGGGGAAGAGCCTGTACTTAGAGGTAAGCTGCTTCTCTTGCAACCCATCAAGCTGCATTGTCGCCTCTGCCCTTCCTTCCCCTCCCAACCCAAAGAAAGTCCCTGAAATCCAACTGCCCATGCAGCAAACTGTGCATGGTTAAGCTGCAAAGAGTAAGTTTATTCCTCCTAGGGAATGGAAAAAAAAAATAAAGTTACATGTCAGCGATAGGTAGTATTTTGTCTTGTGATACCCATGCTCAATCTTGCCCTCTGCATGAAGCTGACTGCCATGCTCTGAGGCTTTTGTGAAATTGAAGAGGGAAACTGTGAGTTTCCCCTTTCTCATCTCGCCTAAATCACAGGAATGAAATGTGAAGAAAGCACAGAAGCAAGGAACAATAACTGAGGAACCTTTTCTCCCCATGGCAGACCGGGCTCACAAGTACCTGCCTGGTAGAGGAAACAGGCACCATCTGCTGTTCTGTTGCCATTTACTTAAGGGCTGGGGGGACTTTACAAAATCCAGTGCAATGTGTTAAATAACCAATTTTAGCAGGCACTAGGTTTCCCCTGTGGAGTGATGGTGTGGCACCGCAGGTTTACTAGAAGCACTCCAATTCTTGATGGCAGCAGGCATCTGCTGTCTGATTAAGATTTGCAGGAGCAGGTCTCCAGTGGCCAGTTTCAACATGGATTTAACTTCATCGAGGTCAAAGGTATAACTTGAGGGAGGAACTTTGTCGTCCAAGATCTTTAGTTAATAGCATCCTGCTAATTATGACTGAGTGCCGGGCTGCGGGTGAGTCCCTTGCCAGCCCTCAGATATTAACCGCTGGCTCGGGGGCCATTTGCTGGGGAATGTCTGGCAGAGATGTGCTTTGTGCCTAAGCTGCTTTGCTGCTGCTGCTGCTGGCTGAATTGCCTGAAAGGCTTTTGCACAGAGAGGCTGTGAGAACTACTGCAACGGGAGAGATTTTCATCTCTTCCGCCGTTCAGTCTTTTGTCTGGCGAAACTCGCGGCTGCATTAAAAAGAACCCATATCCCGCCCACCTCACGTTTTTATATTTTTCGAATGGGTAGGCAGGGGGTGCAAAGAACTTCAGTAGTCTGGTGGGTGGTGGTGGCTTGCTTTTCCTTTTTTTTTCTTTTTTTTTTCTTTCTCTGTCTGACCATTGGAGCAGATTCACTGGGGTTATTTGCATAATTCTCTTTACATGTTGCAGATGTGCACCTTAGCTCATGAAACTGCATTTACCGCCTACTTCTCGGCATGCCTTCTTGACCTGAGTTAAATCCTTTCCTCAGTGCAAAATATTGTCCTTCAGCATAATTCCTCCAGTGAAAATGGCGTAAACTTCCAGATTTACATTGCTGAGAGCAGAATTAATTCTCTTGAATTTAAGCTGCTGTCTTCCTGGATTTTTAATTGTCAGCTGAATGTGGGGCTGTTATTCTGTGAGTGACAGGTGAGCAGAAAGTACAGTCCAAACCTGCAGGTTAATGCAATAAATCCATACATTATTTGTACAAACAAGTGATTTCTGCACAGAACTAAAACCGATCAGTGGGATACAAGTAGCACAGGACCAGTAGATGACATGTATTTTATTCAGTGTGTCATTGCTTCGTTGTGCAAAATTAACAAAGACCTCAAGTTGCAAATAATATATTGAAAAATGAGTTTGGTGAGAAGGGTTGGAGAGAAGGAAAAGAAGGAAGGGAACAAGACAAAAGAAATGGAAATCAGATCCCTTGCCAGCAAACTGGCTGCATTTTAACTAGGAAATGCGGTGGTTACAGAGAACGAGGGATGTGTAGGTGACTACAGCAAAAAGCTGTGCTGAAACATTATAATTACTGCAGGATTGGACCAGGATAATTTTTCTGCTATGTTTCTAATGGAAACTCCAAGCACAACAACAGGAAACCCACACCAGTAAGAACAAAAAGGAGAGGAATTTAAGGTGGAGAGACGTATTGAGGTGGCTTACACCTGAAACAAAGCTCCCCATAGAGCTATCCCTGCAAGAGAAGGCACTGGGAAAGGAAAGGAGCTGTTGTTTGCTGATCTCGAATAAATGTCAGAAATACAAACACACGTTTGAAGTGTAAAGCAGAAGCTGTTCTCACAAAGGCATCTGTTTGCTGACAGGGCTTGTGACCACAAATGTAGCATTGTCCTTTCCAAAGGCATGAGTAGAGAGACAAAGAAAGCACGGCGTGAAGGAATAGGCTGGGTTTATTTTTCCACCAATAACACCACTAACAGGACAAGAGGGCATGTTCACAGCAGCAGGGCTGGGTGTTAACCTGCTTTCCTGGAGTGCTGTGCTGGGGGCTGTCTGAGCACGAGGAAGAAAAAAAAGAAGCAGACTCTGTCTTGGTATTTGTAGCTGAGATGTAAATAGGTACCCAGCAAACACTGACCCACATGGCAGAATTACAGCGCAGAGCCCCAAAGGACTGCCAAAATACAGCCCAGTCAACCCATTAGAAGAAAACAAGGAAGGCAAAAAAACCTCCCCTATATTACAAAAAATAACTACCTTTGTACAGATAAGTATGTCTTCAGAAGAAAAAAAAAAAGAAAAAAAAAGAAAAAAAGAAAGACTCAAACAAAAACATAAACACCAAAACAGAAGACAGAGAAGAAGCAGGTGGCATACTGCATTTCACATGGATCTGAGCAGCTGCTGGGAAGAATGAATCTGTAAAGGCAAAAGTTTTGCCTTGGGCACTGAAAACATTGCAGTTTTTTGAGAAGCACTGGAACACAGTGTTTAAATCTGTGGCAGTGTTCTTGCCAGAAAGGTACAGGCAACATGTTTGAGGTGGGTGCAAAGCACCGAGCAGATTTTTCCACAGCACAAACCAAAAATGATACACAGAGTAGAACAATTAAAAAAAAAAAAAAAAAAAAAAAAAAAAAAAAAAAAAAAAAGAGAGAGATATTATCCCCATTTGGATCAAGCAATGAGTCTTAATGTAAGTCTACAAAAGATGAAAAAAACTCCCAGCAACCTGAAATATAAAGGTTAGTTTTTTAAAGGAGCATTTTATGAAGAAAGACCATTTTGCTGAGACAATTTTCTCATCCCCTAAAGGTATGACAATAATTTCAGGCTTCTGCCACTATAGAAATATGTTAGCAGTGTAAAGGCCAGGGCCAAGAGGAGCCTGTCAGGTGTTGTCAGTGCAAGCAGCCATTTACAGTGTACAGGGGTGTGCCTGTACTGGCTGCATCCCTGACCAGAGGTCTCTGAACACAGCTTTGACAGGATTTATAGTACTGCAGCTGTGTTCCCCTGGCAGCTGGCAATCTGTGCTGGACTGGAACTTGAAGGAGCTGGGCAGGAACTTCCCTGCCTTGGCTCCCTGACAGGGCATCCCAATTAAACTGTGAGTCACATTTGTGTTTCTTTATTCCCTTGGACTTTTACCATGTAATTTGGTGAACCCTGAGTGTCTTACATGGTGTAAGGCTGCTTCAGATGAAAACAGGATCACAGCTGGGCTGTCATCCCAAAGTTTCCCGTTCCTGGGGATGAAGGATGCTCCTCCCTCTGCTCCCCACTCCCCTTTACAGGACTACTGTGAAGAAGGGTTTGCCAATGAGTATAAAAAGCTGAGGTTTTCACATGCATAAGAGGGTAAGTGGAAACATTTGTCCTTTAGTCTCTTGGCTGTGGATAGCTCTTCCCTGCTCCAACTGTCTGTGTGCCATTGGCATAAAGAGCTGCTTCAGAAATGGAGGGGTCTGTCTCCTCCAGGGCTGTGGGAGAGAAGGGAAAACACTTTCCCATGGTGGTGAGAGAAGGGTTAGGGCAACACAAAGAACTTCTGGCAGTCTTTCTGGTAAATGGCATTTAAAATCACTGTGCACCCCTTGCCTCAGTACTCTTCTTTGCCAGGTCTGCTCTGGGCATGGGGCTCCCTTTGCTTGGCTCTGTGAGGGTGCACAGAGAACAACTGGGGAGAGGTTTTGTCTGGAATGCCAGCATGTTTTGTAGGAAGCACACTTTCCCTCATGCACTTACGGCACTTGTGGCTTAAGTCTTGGCATTTCTCAGAGGCTAAAGCAGAAGGCAGATTGAAAAGTGTCTGACACCAGCAGTGAGCAGCCACTGTGGGCTGGGCAGGGAACCAGACTGGTGCAGCCCTGGAGAAATAACCACAGCCACACGTCTGTGGTGTTGGCTGGCTGTTCACAGAAGGTCCATGATGAAGTCCACCTGGCTTAGTTTCAGCTGGGGAATCACCAAGCATGAGCCAGCCGGGTGCAGACTCCAGGGAGGTGTGAAATGAAACTGGGAAAGTGTGGATGTGTTCTGCACTGAGTCTGCCTGCTTTCCTCCACAAAATGTGCCTATGTGGCTCTCACGCAGCCTGCGGGATGACAAATGCATTGTCTGTTGGGAATTCTGTTGCAAGGGAACTCTGAGGAGCCTGGAGAAGCTGGGCTTGTAGCAGCACCAAATGCTTGTATAAGAAAATGAAACTCCTTTACCGTAATCCTTTCTGATGTCCTTTCCAAACTATGGCATCCGGTTGCATCTCTAATACTTCTGGTCATGCCTTTAGGATGAATCTGTGAAGGACATGCAGGACAAGAGCACCAGCCAGAGAGAGTAAAAATTAGAAGCCTAGCACCACCACTCTGTGCTTGCCACTGGCTCAGATGTTACAGTACCCCTAAAAAAGCAGCCTATGGGAAGGTCAGGGTTATCCAGCATTCTCTCACCATCTCTTTTGCTTTGCAGCACTTTAAGAATGACAAGGAAGATCTTCACCAACACCAGGGAGAGGTGGAGGCAGCAAAATGTCAACAGTGCCTTTGCCAAGCTGAGGAAGCTAATTCCCACCCACCCACCAGACAAAAAACTGAGCAAGAATGAGACACTCCGGTTGGCCATGAGATACATCAATTTCCTTGTCAAGGTCCTGGGAGAGCCAGGCCTGCAGCAGACAGCAGTGGCAGCTCGGGGCAGCATCCTGGGATTCTTTCAGCAAGCTCCACACTTGCAGAGCATGGAAGAGCTGACACTGATTGAAAACTGTGGTGTCTCCTGTCCTGGCATGAGCAGCAATATAGCAGAGCATTGGTCAGAGGCCTCATCTCTCTAGCAGACAATGAGATGCACAGTGTCAGTGTTAGTGTGATAGTCCCTCTCTCCTGGCAGAATTTGTGGGTTGTTCTTCGTGTGTTGTGATTACTTATTTATATTTATTGTTATTTAATTTGCATTTTTATTTAATAGCATAGGAAATCCTTGGTCGTGCAAAAACCTGGAAGTCCAGATGGAGAACTTATGGTCTCTGGGAGCTTGGAAGGACTCACTGCTGTCATGGCAGAGTCCAAGCCAGAAGAGTCTTCTGCCCAGATCTGCTCCATAAATCAGGGCATAGAAATTCCTTCAATGTCTCTGTCAGGGAAAGAGATTATTCTCCCATGCTATTTCAAGGAAACACTATTGAGATGAGGAATTATGACAGCACCATAAATTTTTTTCATAACAGACATCTGGCCTCGGCAGTGAAAGATTTTGAGAGATATGATATTTAACACAGCCCTCTGTGAGTTTTTCTAGGGCCTAATTGCCTTGCCCTTGCTCCTGAACTGGTGAATCTTATTTCTAGCTTGATTCTTTTTCTTTCTTTCTTTCTTTCTTTCTTTCTTTCTTTCTTTCTTTCTTTCTTTCTTTCTTTCTTTCTTTCTTTCTTTCTTTCTTTCTTTCTTTCTTTCTTTCTTTCTTTCTTTCTTTCTTTCTTTCTTTCTTTCTTTCTTTCTTTCTTTCTTTCTTCTTTCTTTCTTTCTTTCTTTCTTTCTTTCTTTCTTTCTTTCTTTCTTTCTTTCTTTCTTTCTTTCTTTCTTTCTTTCTTTCTTTCTTCTTTCTTTCTCTTTCTTTCTTTCTTTCTTTCTTCTTTCTTTCTTTCTTTCTTCTTTCTTTCTTTCTTCTTTCTCTTTCTTTCTCTTCTTCTCTCTCTTTTCTCTTTCTCTCTTCTCTCTCTCTCTTTCTCTCTTTCTCTCTCTTTCTCTCTCTCTCTCTTTCTCTCTTTCTCTCTCTCTCTTTCTCTCTTTCTCTCTTCTTTCTCTCTCTTCTCTCTTCTCTCTTCTCTCTCTCTTTCTCTCTTTCTCTCTTTCTCTCTTTCTTTCTTTCTCTTTCTGTCTGTCTGTCTGTCTGTCTTTCTGTCTGTCTTTCTGTCTTTCTGTCTTTCTGTCTTGTCCTAGCCCTTGAACCTGGCTACATCTTTCTTCATGAGACTGGAGGGATCCCTTATGTCAGAGAAAAGAACATTAAACAAAATAAAATGTTAGGTTAAAGCAAAAAGTGGCAATTTAAAATGACAAAATGCATGGCCATAGATGAGTTTCAGTGGGTTTAACAGGCAAAGTAAATCTTCCCCATAGCAGTGACAGCATTCACGTGAAGGAAGACGGTCAGCTATGCCCCACCTGCCTTAAAAGCCCATCAAAGAGGTTGGTGATTCAATGCCTTTGCTCTTCTGTAGGAGATGTAGCAATGAGGGAGGTCCTCTTTGGGTGGGAGGTCCCAGGACAAAGGCCTCAGTGATGGACTATGAAAACCTTTGTGGACAAAACCATATCAATGATTACACATGCATACCTCGCTGACTGCCCTTAAACTCCCTGCTCTCACCTGCTTTAGCTGAAGTTTTCCTACCTGGACACTATCCCAAATGGGCCAATGAAGCAAGGACAAAGAAATTGGTGTAAATATCTTCCATTTGTGGGTCAGTTCCGTGTAGGAAACCCACCAACCATCACACTGTAGGTGGTTACATTAAAAGCTGCATGAAAAGAGGTTTCATGAAAGTGGCCACTGTGGGTTATTGCTGCCCACAAATAAATCCAATTTAATTTTCTGACTGAGTTATAACCTGTGCCAGCCAAAGCCTGGTCTGCTCATGTGACTTATGAGCAGCCTAAAACAGCAGAGAAAATGACATCAGGTTTAAGTAGCACAGCTCTCTGGTGAGATCCTGCTCCCAAATGACACAAGTGCCTCTTGATTTCCATGTGGACCAAGGTACATGTTAAGGCTTAGAAAAGACAATTGTTCATGACTGGTGAAGAAAAGTAGCTTCAGTAGGCCAAAGCATGTCCCTGGGCTGTTTGTTTGTTCATGAGACAAAGAGGTGCTTTCAGAAAGCAGAACTAGGGTTTGTGCATGCAGCATGTACGGCCTTTCTGCATGAGGGGATTTGGCACCTGCAGCTGACCTGCCTTTCAAAGCCTCACCAAGCACCAGGTGCACCAAAGAAACCAGGGCTGGCTCCTGCTATGGGAATGTTGAGCTGTTCTCAGCATTGACAAAAGCCAAGGTCTGACAAGAACACAGCTCACCCCATCCAGCGCTGGTGCTGTAAGGTACAGGCATGCCAGTGGACAGATTTTGACCAAAAGAAAGAAAGAAAAAAAAGCTGAAAGGGTTCATGTTGATTTGGTTTCCTTTCTGAACACTGCTAATTGTTTGCTTATCACTGGGTTTGTGAGCTGTCAGGATGGCCCTGGGGAGCAGCTGAGTGGAAAGGCACCAAGAGTCCTTTGCACTGTTTGTTTCTCCCCACCTCTGCCCACCTTAATGTTGACTAAATGGAGCCACAGACTCTTCTGCATGGCACCTCAAAGGTAATGAGCCGCATCCTCCTCCCAGCTTTCTGCTGGCTTGCTGGAGTTGCAGCAAGACAAATTAGTCCAAGTAAATCAGAGCACTTCCTGCTGAGGCGTGGTGGTGCTGTTCGATCTATCAGTCACTTGCTATCCTAGGAAACACACATCACCAAGGTGAAGAAAATATCTTGTGAGCAGCTGTCATACTGGGAAGGGCAAAGAAAACCTGGCAATTTTGTAACATAACACGCTCGTTGTATTTTCTATGCTAAAAGCCTTGCCTTCTTGTTATTGCTTCAGTTCAAATCACTGTTTTCTTTGATCTCCTTTCAGTTTAGGGGCTCCCTACTGTCACATTCAGCAAGTATTTCCCTAGACCTCTCTACCAAAGATTTATTTTTTTTGGTTAATTTCTTTGTGTTTTGGGGATTTCTTATCTGTGTCATCATGAACAAATACAGTGCAACTGGAAACACTTTGTGCTATATGATGTTATTTAACACCTAATCTATTCCAAATAAATTATTTAAGAAATTAATCTTTGTTGCTCTAACCTTCTCTAAGATTTCATTTTATATTTGCATACCACTTGGTAGAGGATCCCAAAGACCTTAGGATGTAATTTCCAGCAGAGGATTCTTCTACTTTCTCTTATGTAAGAGTCTTGGTGGTAGAAACAACATTATCAGATGACGAATAATGACAGGAATTCTTTGTTTATTACTATTTCTTACACTTTTAGTTCATATTGTATTTCCATCTATGTGCTAAGAAGATTTTGACCAGCCCTTGATGAAGACAAATAACTAAAATTTCATTGTGCAATGTTGTTATTTATCTCTTCCAAACATTCACAATTCAAAAGATTTTAATCAACTTCATTTTAAAAAGCATAACACACTCTAAAGAATTAATTTTGAGTCCATTGTCATCTGGAGATGTTCAGATAGGCACAACCCAAAGAATCAAACCCAAGTCTAGGTTCAGATATAGAAGTTAATTCAAAGCTGAGTGGAGCTTAGGATGTAAAGATGTTCTTTCTGGCTAACATCTGGTGCGAACAATCCAATTCCCAGCTGAATCTGAGGTTGGGAGAGGGAGACAAAACACTAGGGTGACAGATGCAGAAGTTGTGAGGAAGAGATGGGAAATCAACTGGATCACAGGGATAATTTCAGCTTCATGCTTGATTGGACCTCTTGCATCCCTAAGAGCGTTCTGTGAACACCAAGAGAGGAATTTCTGCACAAAATGTGTCAGGAAAGAATCGTCTCAAGGAATTTTATACAAAAGTCATGAAATCAGCAAATGTGAGGTTCAAAATGTATTTATGTGTGATGTCCAGTATGTATTTGTACTAAGCAAGGCAATGTCACCTTAGAGAGAGCCCTCTGCCTCCAGCAGGTGATGCCAAGTTAGTTTATATGCTGAGGATCATGTGGCAATCCCTCCTCTGGAAGTGGGCATGGTAAAGCCATGCCAACACAGTGTTCTGAGATAAGGGGATCTGTGCCATGGAGATGTACCAAGTTATTTAGAGTTGGCTGAAAATGTCTCAGATATGCTGTTTCAGTGGCAAAACCTTAGTATAAATGACAATAATATCCCTAGTCCTAAGGACCTTACTGTCCCCTAGTTGTAACTAGCAGTGCTGAATAGAGTTGTATGAACAGCAGGTTTTCTTTACTTTTAAATTTTTTTTTCTGGGAAGCTATGGCTGTCAATATGCAAGGAAGACCAGCTGAGGTGGCATTTTCTAGAAGCATTCTTGGTATCTCCTCGTACATAAAGGAGTGCTGCAAAGTTAAAAGAGTCATGGTCTGCTCCAACCCATGGTACTCCTAACCAGCACAGAGGGTGTGAGGTGTGCTCCTGTGAATTTGTGATGCAGAAACCTCAGTGAGACACTCCTTTACTTGGAATTTCTAACAGGATCACTGGAAGAATACAGCTCCACGTTTCAGCTCAAATGAGGATTATTTTCTTCAGAGGCAGGAAACAGGTTCTGCCGCTGTTCACCTGTCACAGAGCCTAATGGAACTGATGCCCATCACGTCCACTTTCTCAATATGCCTGTTGTGGCTGTGGAATGAAGTTTGATATTTGGGCCAGGTGAGGAAAGGAATAAATTGCAAATGTATCTTGAAAGGATGCTGTAGTCATGCGCATGAATCCAGTGATGGCTGTATTCATCCAGCTGGTTAGAGGAAGGGCAGGTCTGCAGTCTGGGTTTTGGCTTGAGATTCTGTGGATTCAAATCCTGGTGGTTGTGAATATGCTGTGCCTGGCACTGGGCAATGCACAGTGAGATCCATGATGTGTGTGGTGCCTCGTGGTTTCTGGAGTATTGCCCACGCTGAGGAAGACTTTGTGGTGAGTCTTGTACTTGGCAGCCTTGTTTGCTGTACCTTGTCTAAATCAGCAGGGAGAAAGGTACAATGAAGGTACAGACTCGCAGGATTCCTGGGCCAGCCACATTAAATGGCAAAGCAGACTTGTTTTAGGGCACTAAGATCCATCCTAGAACCTGGTTCTAAACAAAAAATAAAGGTGCAGCACCAATGTGTTTCACAGGCGTATGACTCATGAACCATTTAGCAACTTACCTTCCAGTATCTCAGCAGTTCCCACAAATTTCTTTGCTGCAAGGGAATGATATGCAGTGACCATTGCTGAAGTAGTGTGAGCAAGGCAGATCTGACTTTTGTTCTTTGAAGGCTGCATGATGAAAGGAGGTGGAGAGAATGGACGACTTAACTACTGACCTGTAGGGCAGGGGTCACTTGGGAGCCAGCATTAAATCTGAAGGTCATCGACACAGTGACAGAGTCTAAATCCACAACTTTTCAAGGGTATAATTGTATTTTTAATTCAGCAGGTGCTGAGAGAATCAGAGGGGAGATGGGTGGAAGAAGCAGCTCAAAAAAGAATTTGGGTTACAGAAGGTAGAGGTTTCCCTGTGCCCAATACCTCTATCTGTTTGAATTTATTCACTTTTGTTCTCTCTACAAGGCATGGACAGCATTTTCTTCACACTGAGTTGGTCCAACTCTTCTTTGTAAGGAACAAAGCCTCATCTCATTGTATTCTCACTCCACTCCTTTCCATGTACGTCCACAAATGCACATTCCATCCCTCTACAGCTTGTTTCACTGCCTTGGATTGCAAATCCAGCAGAGCACAAGAGAGGACCCCACGATAAACTTCTTTTGGAGAAGAGACACCTCAGCACTGAGAGCCAGAAAGAGAGGCAAAGAGTAGATAGCCTTCCCTGAGTACATCTGTCCTGCTGAGTATCAATGTCACAAAACAGCACAGAAGGGGTTCAGGATGAAGGGCAGGAAGAAGTCAGTGAGACTCCTGTGGATCTCAGCATGGACTGCACTGGGATTCAGATGAAGTCTCTGATTTTTATGCTGGCCAGCAATGCAGAGGTACTCACAAGCATGGGGCAGCAGAGGTTTCCCATGCAGACACCTTTCTGCAGATTGCTGGGAGCACAGTACCTCAGAGCTGGGGAAGGTCCCTCACTTTCTCTGAAATTCTCTACTCTACACCTTGAAAGACAGACTCTTAGGTAGCCTAAAACCTTAATGAAAAGCTAAAGGATGACAGCCTGCAGTCAGCAAGTCTCCAGGGAAGTGTTCTGCTTCCAACCCTGTCTGTAGACATTGATTAGCATTGATTTTCTCTTGGTGACTGTATTTGGCAAACCCTGGCAGACAGCAGGGCTCAGTCCTGGAGCTGAGAAAGGCCAAGAGCAGACAATATTAACTCTGCCTTCAGATCACAGAATTGCCGTCTGTTCTGATACATTGATTCACAACCAACCAGAATATAACCTATGGACTCCCTCAGCTCAAGACTTCACAGCACTAAATTCTAGCTTTAAAAAGCTTTACACTTAGTGGAAAGACCTGAACTCTCAAGAGGAAACTGCAATGCCTAAAAGCAGCTTAAGTGGAGGCTATCAGACCTAGCTAACCAGAGGATCTCTGACCAGCTGACTGTGACTTAAAATATTTAACTGCCTGTAGGTTAAAAGGTATTTCAGAAGGAAGAATCTGGTCCTGCTGAGAGGCTTTGCAGTGACTCTGTGGGATTGAATGGCAAAAAGTCAGCTGCCAGTTGAGAGTTCCCTACAGAGAGAGTGAGCTTGGCAGATTGGACTTGCCAAGAGCATTTAGTGCTGGCACAGCCTGCTTGGGTGGAAAATATTCCCACCACTTGAAAGGGAACTGAAATTACTCAATACTGAAGGGAGCTGCCCACTCTGGCTCTTCCTCCTGAGCTATGCTGCAAACATTTTTCCCAAATTTTCAGGCACAGAAGAGCAGCCAGCTGCTGTCTGGTGAACATGTCCAGCCACTGTGCTTGGCACAGGACAGCCCAGTCTCAAAGGCCACGTTTCTGCATAGATATGTGGAATGCAAACAGGTGTTCCCCAGCTCTCAGGTTTAAAAGTAAGAAAGTCATGGCACATAACTTCAACAGCATAATTTTACCTGTCAATTTTGAATGGAATAACTGAGCATATATACAGAAAACACAAAGAAAATAGACAAGTCTGTCTTTCTATCTTTCTATCTATTATCTATTGATCTATGTTACCTTTATAATCTCCTTGAAATCCATTTAATTTCCATTAAGGTCACATACAAACAAAACCACACAGATTTTGCCTCTATAATAAAATTATTCTTTCAGACTAATGTAAGCGAAAAAAATGAAAACAAAACAGATTGCCAGTGAAAACATGGAGGATGAATTAACCATAACCTGGATGGACAATTACTTGTAGGGACATAGACTTCTTCTCTATGACTCCTGTATGTCAGCTGCAGAAAACAGAGTAACATAATCTTGTTTCTCTTACATCTAGCAAGTAATTCAAACTCCCAGTTTGGTAATTCTGAAATGGTTGCTCCTATTAATCTCAAATAGTTCCCAAAAGTACAGGCTCCTAAACCAAAACAGACATAATTGATTATGTGTTTCTGATTATCAAATATGTTTTCTATTTCCCTCAACAGTGCAGCTGTAAACAGCTAAAGTAAAATTTTTAAATACAAAGAAGTGAAAATACTGCTAGAATAATTGTAAAAAAAAAGTTTCTCTGCTATTTATCACAACATCATCAGTTAAATATTTCCAGCAGCTCTCTGTGTGATGCTGTAAAGATAAAACAAACCAAAGACAGTACTTCTTGAAAACTGGAGGATCAAGTTAGGCAGGAGTTTGTCATAAATACTGCCTCAAAGCTTGACTTACCCTGACATTTATTTTTCCTTTTATCCTGACTCTCTGAAGTACTGAAAAACTCTAGGGCTGGGGCTGTCCATAAGAGTCTTGATCTCAAGGGCTCAACTTGAAACATTTTAGGTTGCCATGACTGCTTTTTGGGGTGTTTTTCTTGTAATCTCTGCCCATGCATGCTTTTAAGATACATCAGAAAGATGAGGGTGAGTAGTCAGACAATTCAGCTGGAAGAGATGGTAGTGTAGAAGCAGCCTGGAGATATTTTTAAAAACAGAAATCTTCAAGTCATTCAATCACATGTTCCTGAATACACAAGCCTATAGAGCCCCTAGCTGCTTTTAAAACCTGTGGCTACAGATTTGAGTCTTGAGTCCTCTGGGAGCATTCATCTCCCAGCATGGGCAGAAAGAAGAGAATTAGGGGAGGCACTAAGGCAATCAAGCAGAATCTTTACTACTCTTAGCAAGGCAAGTCCACCACAGAAAATGCCCAGGAAACACCACCCCACCCCCACCCCCAGATGCATACGCTGCCCCTAGACAGATGGCTTTTTTTCCCCTACCACGTTTCTTATAAGTCTCCTCCAGAAACTCCAAAAGTCTTATCTTGATAGGCCAAGATTATCAAGATCATCTCCTCTTCATGATGAATAGAAATCAAACTGTTTTTCTCTATCAGTAAAGCATACATTCCCAGTCCAGACAGTCAAATCAATAGAACCTCCCCTCCCCTCCCCTCCCCTCCCCTCCCCTCCTCTCATTAATTCCTATCCTTTAATACCATCTAAGAGTCCTTAGTGAGAAGAGGATCTGCTTGCTACGCAGGTGCAAGTTTTCAGCACCACAGCACAACAGCAATGCCACCCGCTCTGCCCTCCTCAGGGCTTCTCTTTGTAAGCTACTTTTTCTTTTCTTCCTTTTCAGCTCCATGCTGAACAACCCCATGCAGATAATCTGATTATGCTAATTTGTACTTCATGAACCCAAAGTAAGGGGATCTGCGGAGGGTGAGCTGGGCTGGGGATAAGGGCGGTGAGGACAGGAGAGAGGTTTGGGAGGCGGGTGCACAGACAATAGGTTCAAGTCAGTTAACAAAAAAAGCCATCTGTATTGCCAAATAAAGCACACTCCGGGTAACCCCTTGCTGCTCTTGACAATTTAGAGTGTCCCAAACTGGCCTGCACCACTGAGCAGAAAAGGGAACATGGAGAATATGCAATGAAGGGGCACAATGACAAGTCTGTCTCCTGTTGAATGTTGCCTTTTTCTTTTCTCCTGAACTAATCCTGCCCAAAATCTAGTAGTTGAAGTACGGTCCACAAATTGTTTGTCAGATGGTAGCTATGGCACTAGACAGCTTCTGAGCACACACACCCTCATCTGTCCAATTAGATGGATGATGCACTTGAAATTTATTGAATAATGGGCAGTGACTTTGCAGACAGAAGCCTCACAACTCTCAGCTTGGACTCATCCCTCTGTAGGAGCTGAGAGAATCCCAGCTTGGTTTTACATTGTCTTTGCTGCAGCTGGAACTGGTCAGGAAACAACCCTGAGAAAAAATTACAATATAAAGGGTATGGGGAAAAATATTTTCAAGATTAAAGCAATCCCAAAACTGTTTGCATTGGCAGGGACCTCCTGAGATCATCTGGTCTAAGCCTACTGCTCAAGCCATGTCACCTAGAGTTGTTTGCCCAGGACTGTGCCCAGTAAAGTATCTCCACAGATCCTTTGCTAATGCAAGGGAAAATGGGAGATGGATGGAAGGGTAGCTCTGCATTCCCCCTAAATAGGACAGCTCCTTTTTCTCATGCAGAACAGACTATGTGTTCAGTCCTGCAGCCCTAAGCAGAATACTTCTGGACATCATTTTATGAAAACAAATGGAGGAGGAAAAATGACTATCCCAAAGCTGTCATTTCAAGTCCAGTCTTGAGTTCAGCTGCATTTGCATTAGGGCATTACACAAAGTTTACCTGATAGAGTAGAAAACATGCAATGTTATTGACAACATTTCTCTTCTTTATTTGAGATCCCATTTGCTCAATGTGTAGTGCATTACAAGGCGTATGTCAGTATTTAACAAAATTAGCTCTAAATAACACTGTGAATGGAGCAACTCAGCAAAGGAGCAGAAAAAGGTATCAGAAATGTAAGATTACCAGATTAAATTCAAGTATAAGGAGTATTTTGAAATTGTCAGATGTTGATGGAAGCATCTACATTCACTGTATGCATGGAAATGTGCCTTGCTTTTCTCTCTTTTCCCTGGGAAGCAGGGAAACTTACCAGATCCAAACCAAACAGTATCTTTATGAGCTGTGTAACATTTCACATAAATAGATCTGATTAAAAAACACCTTTAAATCTGAGACAATCAGCAATCCCAGATCCTATGCTCCTTGACTGCTAGATGCCTGGAGCTCTTGGAACACTTAAAACCCACTGATATCTAATGAACTTTAAAGACCTAGGCTTTTGCCCTACTGATACATGTAACACAGAAAAGCCAGTGAATGCAGGAGGACTGACTGCACAGTAGTTTGAGGCCTGGTCGTTTGTACTCTTTGAGGTCTTCCTGTATATTTTTCTTCCCTTCTATAGCAGCTCTTGGGTGAGACCAGACTGGTAAGGATTTGACAAAGTAGATAAACAGAGTAAGTAGCATAATCTTGAGAAGAATGTCTCATTCTGTTCCCTCGTCTTTCTCCTGACCTGAGGGATGACCTGTCCCAGACCACTGCTCTTCCCAGCTTTTTTTTTAAATAGAGATAGTGAGTTACAGTAAGTAAGGATGTTTATTTTGCTGTATATATAGAGGGAGTTTAATGCAATGGGCTTTGGCCTCATTTGAAACTATTAAGTAATATTGTGACATTTGATGTTAATATATAACAAGAATATGTGAAGAATGTATTGCCAGCTGTGGTTGATTACAAGCTTGAAACTAGCTGGCAGTGACTATTATTGACGTGTTTTTTCAGAAAAAGAAAATCCTAAGCAGTTGGATGAAGCAGGCCCATAGCTGTTGCATTACCTACAGTGATGAAAGGCACAGTAGCTGTATTGAGCACCCAGTCCTGAGAACCACGCACCCACTGAGAGGACAGGGAGGCTGCTCAGTGTTTGAACCACAAGTCAATACAATCAATAAAAGCTCACCCAGGGGACATTACAGGACAGTGACAATACAGCACTTCTGCATGCCATTGCTGAGGAAAAGTCACAACTGCAGGGAAAGGCATCCTTTGAACCTTGGTTGGATTAACAGAGGGTTGGAGCTTGTCTCAGTCCATCAATGAATCAGTAAATGATATATCTAATGATACAGTAGAGAGGTAAGCAAGGTAATAAGGGTTAAAGTCAGCTCCTTTCAAAAGGAATACTGTTAAAGAATGTGCTAAGGAGAGGCCTAGCAGCCAAGATCCTAACTTTTGTTAACCTGAATTCAACTCTATGTGAAATCATGACTGAGTTTACTACTGCAATAAAGATACAAAAATACTGGAGTGTTTATTTTATAGACATACATACTCTTTTTGTGTACATCCATGGCCTGAAGCACACACTTTTGCCTACTTGTGTGTCCATGACCTAAGGGTAAACACCAGGGAGATCCTGGATAGAGCAGAACTGGCTACAGCTGCTAGGCTAGGAATGAAAACAGTGCTGTTGCTTCAAAGGCTGTAAGAAAAGAGACATTTAAAATGAATTCCTAAATACTTAAGAATTAATAAATTCTTAAATACTTCTTAAATACAGAGAATCTAATCTGGCGTGAGGGAGGATAGATCTGAGGTGGATATAAGTCATACAACACCACTACTCAGTTTTTTAAAAAAACATTATTTCTGTGCTTTGCAAATTAGATTGGCACTAACCAGCATGCAAGGAAAAGAAACCAGAGTAATGTTGTGTTAGGAGAAAGTTGGCTGTCTGAACCTCCTATAATTTATTTTCTCAATATTTTTTTTCAGAAAATCTGAAAGAAGACAGCATCTATAGGAATAGGACCTTCTACAGGAAAACTGGAAAAGAAGGAGGGTAACCAGAGTGATGAAGCTGGAAGATGCAGAAAGGTAAAGGTGGAGTCTGAGTATATGAGCATTGATTGAAGGCATTCACAAGTAAGGTGACAAAAGCAGAATAAATAGCCAGATTCTCAGAGCTAGACAGGAGACTGACAGGCCATGAGTAAATGCTGAGACTGGCATGGAGAAAGCAAGAACACCAAGCTGTGGGGACTGACACTGAAAGAAATATGCAGGGTTAATGAATAAATGGTGCTGCTGAGAGAGGAAGCAGAGGAAAATGTACTAGAACAGCAAAGTATGCAGCCTGAGGGGAGAAAAGACTGTTGGAAAACAGGGAAACAAGGCATAAAACTGTGGAGCAGAGCAAGAATTTGTTTGGAAGGAGACAGACACATGTCTCCTTGTGCCACATGCACACGTGTGGCACACGGCCACAAATCACAAATGTGGCAGGATGAGAGCAGACAGTGGAAATGTCCATTTCCATATTGTGACAAAGATTAGTATTTTCACCTGACTTGAGTTTGATGCACAGACTTGAGTTTGAGAGATCTTCTTAGAAGATTAAAACACTTAACCTAATAATTCATAAAAAGAGATTATTTCTAATTTCCTGATTTGGGGAAGATGAGTAAGAGTTTTGAGGCATACTGATTAAATATACTGAAGAAGTTCTCCTCCTTATTTCCCCCTAAGGTACCACTTCTGAATTCCAGGCCACTGCCTGTAAGACCCCCAAAAGACATTACAAAATAAAACACTAAATAAACATATACCACATTAAGCAGCAACTTCACCAGCTATACTTCCACGCCAAGTACACGGATCTCTTTTTTAAAAAAAAACCCACAAAATTAGCATAATTCTGCTGAAAAGTACTATGAAGAATGTGCAAGTTGGGTAACTATTCAGCAGGTGTTTACAGCTGGGTATTTTAAGGTTAGGATAACATTTCTTGGGCAAGAGAGTCAGTTCAGGCTTGTGCTTTGATTTCATGTTGAGCTTTCCACACATACAACACAGCATTCTACCTTTAGAATTCTTATACACACACTGTGCTGCTCAGGTCTCATTATTAACCTGGTCCCAATAAATGAAGAAAGGGGCATCTGTTCTTCCTGTTTAAAATCAGCAAAACACAAAAAATTGTTTCACACACACAGACAACTGTACCTAGCTTACACACTAATACTATCAGCTCACACTGTCAGTTTTCTCAGCATCTGTATACTTGACTCAAGGATGAACAGGATTATTTCATGTATTTTATTCCCTGCTATCTTTAAATTATTGCTGAGATATCCAGGACAGCTGGAAAATTTATCAAATTTTAAGTTTTCTCATTTGTTACTCCACTTTTATTACACAGACTATATTCTGTGGTCTGATTTCTCTCTGGTGGCTTACTCTGTTCTGTGCTCTGCTAAGATGCCACCCTGAACACACAGGAATCTCTCCCTGGTTACCAGCAAACTCAGGGAAATTGCTGCTCTTATTTCCTGCTGGAGCTGAAGGTAGAAAACTCACCAAAATATCTTTCTTGTTTAACTGCTGTGGTTAGCATGCTTTCCCACCTCACTGCTATGAGATCCACCTCCACTCCAGGTACCTCTGTGTTGTTTAAACCCAGCCACCAGCCCAGCCCCATGCAGCCACTCTCTCACTCTCCCACCAGCGGGACTAGGGAGAGAATTGGAAGGATAAAAGTTCACATGTTGGAATAATAACAGTTTAGTAGGGAACGCAAAAGCTGCTCACACAAGCAAAGCAAAATGAGGAATGAATTCCTGAATGAATTCCTTGCTTCCCACGGTTGGGTGGGTGTTCAGTCATTCCAGCAGAGCAGGGTCCCATCACACATTACAGTGACTTGGGAGGACAAATGCCATCACTCCAAATGTCCCCCCTTCCTTTCCCTCCTACTTGATGCACTGAACATGATGTCACATGGTCTGGAACATCCCTGGGCTCAGTCTATCCTGGCTGGGCCTCAGCACGAGGAGCAGCAAAGGCCTTGGCTCTGTTCAATCCCTGCTCAGCAAGAAAAAAACATCTCTGTATCATCACCCCTGAGTTCAGCACAAATCCAAAATGCAGCCCCACACCAGCCCTGGAAATGAAATGAACTTTACCCAAGCCCAAACCAGCACAACTCTGCTTTGGAGAGCAACACTCCAGGTGCAGTGATGGTGTACTATTATGTATTAGAGGTCCTGACTAAAAATTGAAAGTTCAGGCAGGTATTGCTGATCTACTGCAAAACAGCACCAGAAGAGGTATCACTGTTGGCATGTTAAAGAATTTGGGTATATCTACACAAGCGGTTCAGTGTGGCTGCAGTGCACATGCTAATGGCCCAAACTGAGATTTTTTTTGTGTCATTCCAGGTTCCTTGTGGTCACTGCCATTTTTCTTTCTCTCCCTCTCCTTCTAAGAGCACATACGAGATAGCCTGAGTAGTTTTCACTGCCTAGCAATGAAACGGATGCCACTCGGTGGGGATAAACCAGTACTGCAAGGAGTGAAAATGACTACTTGTTTTAAATCCTGTCAGTAACTCCGTGGCTGCAGCTGCACGGACACAGAGCCCTGCTCAGGGGGAAACAAAATGATGCTGAACTGATTTCTGCCACAGAATGCAGCTTACTGATGTATTATGTCTTATTAACTATAAACTAGGGCAAGTCGATATTCTGCTCTAGAAATCAAACTCTGGTTTCCGTGTCTGCACACAAGCATGACAGAAAATAAGAAGTAGATTTGTTAATTACAAGTCTAGTAAGAGGTCACTTTGACTAAATTAGGATCTCTCCATGTAAATGAAATGAAGATGGAAATGGCCAGGAAATAGAAATAAGCTGCACACACATGGGTCAAGTCTCAGGGAGCAAATGAGTCCCTGGATGCACAGAAAGGAAGACACATTGAGAACAGGAACTTATTCTGTGAGTATGGCACTGATAAGAGGTAAATCGATGAAAATAATAGCTGGCTATTCATAGCAAGCTGAAATTATTCTGGGAAAACTTCAAGTGTTTTCTGTGTTGAGTGGCATAAACCTTTTCCCCAGAATGATTCTACAATTTCAGTTATTTCCTGAAATTAGACCTTAGTAGGCAAAGAACAAGTTCAAGAGCACCTGTGAAAGCTGCACATTTTCAGACTGCTTTGCTTAACTTCACCATACAGTGTGCAAAACTTACAGCCCTTAAGAGTTCTTTTCTCCTTTTCTTTTCACCTGTTCTTTTCACAGAAACAGAGTTTCTCTTCATGTGGAAGGTGAATGGAAAAGACAGAAATAGTTCAGGGAAAATTCAGTACAGAAAAGCAGCCAAAAATTCACAAACTAGTAAACATAAACTTAACCTCCATCTCCAGATGGGGAAAAAAAAAAAAAAAAGGTTAATATGCAGAAAAGATGAGAACAGCAAACCTTAACGATGTTCAATCAACAGTGCCAAGTTAGTGTACCTTGGCTTTTGGATGACAAAATTGTAGCTTTCCAGTGGCTGAAGGGAGCCTGTCAAAGATGGAGAGACTGTTTGCAAAGATATGTAGTGAGAGGACAAGGGGAAATGGCTTCATACTGAAAGAGAATAGATTCAGATTAGATATCAGGAAGAAATTCTCCCTCGTGAAGGTGGTGAGGCCCTGGCACAGGTTGCCCAGAGCAGCCGTGGCTGCCCCGTTCCTCTGGGAGTCTCTAAGGCCAGGCTGGATGGAGCTTTGAGAAACCTGGGATAGTGGAAGGTGTCCCTACCCATGAATGAGTTTTAAGATCTCCCCCAACCCCAACCATCCTGATTACATGAATTTCCTTCACATCCTTTGAGTTAGGTAGTCTGGCGAACAAAGAAAAAGCAAATGTCATGCATCTTAGAGTTAGCAGATCTTTCAAAATTTTTTCACTTTCAAAATAGTACACGAGCAAACTAGCTTTGCTGAAAATACTGTGGGATTGGTGCAACACTGGATACAGATCTTTAAGGAGGCAAAGTTAGCAATGGCCTTCACTATCAAAATGGATGTAAAGATGCATTTAAAGTGTTTCTGCTGAGCTCTGACAGGATCTGGTGTACAATAATACCCTCAGTAACTGATGAATAGATGGCATCAGCCTGGGAAAGATCACATGGGGAACCGACTGTACACGTTGGAAAAGCTATATATTCTTGATGATCTTCAGAAATATTCAATAGCGGGGAAAAAAAAAAAAGAAAAAGAGAAGAAAAAAAAAAGAGAGAGAGAAAGAGAGAGAACAATGTGTCGGTATTATTGACTTGTGCACGAGGTGCGCAGAGAAGCAGCGCACAAGCAGGAGAGGCTCTGAGAAAGGCCACAACCGATCTAAAACTGTGCATGGAGCAGGACTATCAGTAGTTTGACCAAAAAAACGCAGACAAAAGGCATGCCAGGCACATCCCACAGCCAGGTTACTGGGCCCAAGGGGAGGACCGGCCCGTGAGGCGCCGCGCCCGCCCCGCCCCGCGCAGACGGCGGCCGGGAGCGGCCAAGCCGCGTGCTGGGGGCTCTCCCGCCTCTCCCGTCCTGAGCGGCCGCTCCGGGAGCTCCGTGCCTGGCTATGGAGCTGTGGCAGGTGCCGCTGAGCTTCTCCCGTCTCCGCATGTTCCCTTTCTTCGACCTGGCGCATTATGTCGCCTCCGTCCTGGCGCTGAAGGAGCAGCGGGGTGAGCGGGGCGAGACGGGACTGGGCGAACACCCTACACCCCCATCCCAATCCCGGTGTTCCCCCGACCCTGTGTCCCGCGGGGTGCCCAGCCCTGGCAGGGTGAGGATGGGGCTCCGAGGGAAGCCGCCGTCCCCGTTACCGTATGGCCGTGCAAGTGGGATTGCCGCCTGCATTAGCCCGTCTGTCCATAAGCGGTGTCTCACTGCCCGCAAAAGACACCTACCCAAGCTTCTCTCTCCTCCCAGAACTTAAGAGCCGCTGGCGAAAATCAGCCAAGAGTTCTGCTGGAAACCTTTTAAATTTTTATTCAGTTTTTTATTTGTTTGTTTCAGTTTTAAAGTCTCAGGAGTGGAAGGGCTGAGGCCCCTCGAAGTTAAGTTTATGGGTGCAGAGAAAGTGTGTGTAACAGGCCAATATCTCTCTGCTCGGAATTTCGTCTGAGGGCAGAGATACTAGGCTTTACATCCTTCACACACCCTGTTTGTGCAGGGGGATGTTAAGGCGATTCTGCCTTGTAGGAAACAGCTCGGGACTCTGATGGGTAGGTCCTGTGCCAGTGGCTTGTCAGTGTTGTACCCCATAGGTTGTAAAGTGAATTTAGCAAAGCTTCCCACTTCCACTGACAAGGTTTTGTATGAGAGCACATCACATCATGGCATTTCAGTCTCTGCATGCTCTGTTCCAGAAAATCTTTGGCACTTTAACCCTAAGCCTAGGTGTTTCGGGGTTTTTTTTTGGTCTTTGTTGTTTGTTTGTTTGTTTTGTTGGTGTGGGTTTTTTGTTTGTTTGTGTGTTTGTTTGTTTGTTTATTTTTTGTTGGGGGGTTGTGTGTCTGTGTCTGTGTTTGGGGGTTTTTTTAAATTATTTTTTGTTTTGTTTTTGTTGCTGTCACAAATGTAGACACTGGCCTTGTTTCAATGTTTAGAATTAAACTACTTGTAGTGTGGGTTTAGACATGTTTATAGTAACTGTGCATCCCAGTTGATAATTGTGTAGGAAACTGAGCTGGCTTTTGGGATTATAGTGCAAATTCGGGAGCTGCTGCTTGACTCAGACTTCTAGGGCTCTGCACTGTTTGTTTACTGAGTGCTTGTTCTTTGGTCCCTTCCTAAATATTCCAAGGTGAATTTTGACCTTCTGCTGAGAAAATGCACTTAACAGACTGTGAGGACTGGTATTAAGTGCTTATGTATTCTAGAATCTTCACCAAACTTTGTTAATGCTTCTAAAATTTTTAATGGGTGCTGGGCTGGGGCATTGTGTAATGTGCCTGTTCCATTTAGAAAGGGAATTTCTGACATTATCATGCACTACCTTTAAACTTTCCACTGGAACTGGCACACCTAAAGACCAGGATGAGAGGCCTCTTTGCTTTGCATCGGCATAATTTCAGTGAGACAACACTCATAGGAAGTAAAATTGCTGTCAGAAGTCTGGTCAAATCCACGCTCCTATTCTTTATTTTTTTTTCCTCTCAGCTTAATAGCTGGTAGTTCAGAACTCCTGAGTATTTTCTAATACTTGGAATTAATAACTGTAATCCAGGTGACTGCCTGCTCGCCTGTTTCTCACTTCCCAAGTGGTTTGAACTGAGTATTAAATCATAACTGAAATAGCAGTTATTACGAACACTCAGTATGGATACATTATTGTCGATTAATGCTGTCTAGGCTTTATGTTCTTTTTGGAAACTTACAACAGTAGCTATATTTGACAGGGAAATAACAGGATAGCCTTGAGTGCCTGGTGATGTAAGAAGTATGTGGTCAAGTTACAGCCACATTTATTTTATCCCAGATTACTGTCTCATTAAAATACCAACCCACCCCCACTGCTTAAAATCAGAATCAGTGTGGGCATTTGGATCATGGATGGCTGCACACTAGCTGGGACTTTTCCAATCCTCCTAGCCAGGCTTTCTTGCTCACTTGTGACTGGCAAACTACAGCAGTGACAACCAACTTGTTGCTTTCTGTGTGTTTTAAAAGAAGAGTTTTTGATTAGTGCTTTTAGGATGGCTTAGGAGTTGCTTGCTTGTAACTCCAGCCGGTTGTAGAACTGGCAATTTTCTTTTTTTGGGATGGAGGCACAGCAAAAGGTGTTGATGGTTGAGGATGTGTCATACTCAGTTTGTTCCTGACATTTCAGGTGATTTGAAGAGAAATAATTTCTTCAGCATAGTTTTGCTCTGTTAAGTCTGTCTCTATAAATCCTTTATCTTAACTAATGATATTTTATATGGTTGAATGGGGTACTAGAAAAAACTTGTACAAATCCTCCTGGTTTGCTTACTAGATGTGTGTGTAGTATGCATTATTGCCTATTTGGATCATGCTGAAAAGTTTATAGCAGATGTAATCCTATTGACAGAAGTAGTTGGTAAGGGGGTTTTTGTTTGTTTGGGTGGGTTTGTTTGTTTGTTTTGTGTTATTTGTTTTTTTCTTGGTTTGGTTTTTGTGTTTGTTTGCTTTGGTTTTTTAATGTTACAGTTGTTCAGGAGCAGTATTTAAAACTGTATTCAAAATTAGTCCTTGTGTTTTTAAACCTTTCCTAAACTTTCTGAAGTGTACATCTTAAGGGCTAGTGGCCTTCTGGCAGATCCACTGTTGTGTGGTTGTGTGACGCCTCATAAATTTTAGAGGATGCATCAGAGGACAAATATAAATGACCACTTTGTATAAAAACATGTGACCTATTTAAAACTGAATTTGTCTTCTGAAAGGCTACACCCCTGTCATAATTTAGGTAGCAATGCTAAGATGATCTTTAAATTAGTATCAATGTTGTTTGCCTTATTGCCTTCTGTATTGGGTATATTCCTTGTCAGAAAGCAGGTATGAATTGTTAAAAACTGACATTTGAGCCATTTCTAGTGCTGACCAGCAGAAAAATTTTGAAGTGCAGCAGAGTTTCCAGTTTCTTGACCTTTTACTTGTAAAATGAAGACATTTACCTGCATTGTTGTGGAGCTTACTGGTAGAGGGCAATCTGGATGTGCCCTCAAAACTGAAAACCACTTGCTGCTAGGTGTGGGGAAAAGGAAGTGTGGAGAAGCTGGTGGTTGTTGGAAAGCAGGAGAAGGAACTTGAAGAGAGAACAGATACCTAATTTTAAACCTACCCCAAAAGTAATAAACACAAGCCATTAATATTTTGCAAGTGTCTTACTTGGAGTACCAGGTACTGCAGTTTTAAAAATAAGTTACAAAATAGTTAAAAATAAAAGAGGTGTTATTTTATATTCAGGTATTCTGTAATGCTTAGGAGTGCTCATTCTTATAAACTGGCTGTTATATGGGCATTTAGATAGTGCTGCAATACTTGATAGCTATGCCAACACTAAAACTGGAACAGTCTTGTTAATATAATTAATGAACTGTATTGAGAGTGCTGTATGCTTTTAAAAATATTTGAGCCTCTCATTTTGGGTAAGAAGCTTCTTTTCCCACAGAAATAAAGAAGAAGCCGGATAAACCAAGGCTTCTACTCTGAATTGGGAACAGATGTCAAATTTCATTTTGGGGCAGACAGTAGTGCTTTTGTGAACTTCAGCCTTTGGACTAAGGAAAATTAAACTTGTTCAGAGCTCAGAACCAGTGTAAAGGTTTGTCAACACTGAACTTTTGAAGTGGAAGGAAATAGCCAAAACAACTACTTGAGGATTTTTCTAGCTTTTGTAAAATGTTGTTTTCCTCTGAAACTGGTTAATACTTCCCATTACCTCCAGTATAATCTTTTAATATTAAATATTCTTTTTAGCATAGTTCACTTGCATTTTAAAAGGATAGTTCATTTTAAAGATAGTGAAATAAAGAAAACTGTCAACCCTTTAATAATGAGGGAAATTTACATTTATTATTGTAGTTCAAGGTAACCTTCTTTTCTCCCTCTCTTCAAGAGTGCAGGTGAAAACGATTTGATAATTATCTTGGATGCCGTTTTTATTTTGGCCAGCAATCACAGCAGGGTATTACAAGGAAAGGAGGGAGAACAGTTACCTTGAATTCTTGGAACACTCAAAAGCAGAAATGGAATTCCTAGAATAACCCTCCAAATGTTAGCAATCCTGTTTAGATAAGCCACTTAGGTGTTTTAATACAAATTTGAAAGCAAGTGTGTCCCTGTGTCAGGCTGTTAACAGCAAGACCTCACTGCCATGCTCTGAAAGCTTTTTCTTCTTGGTACCCAGATATAACAAACTAATGCACAAAAGATGTTCAGAGAACACTTTGTCAGCCTTTCACTTCTGTTTAGGAGGTGTAAGTTAAAGTCACTGTACCCTGAGGTTTGTATTTCTGGAAAATTTTCCTGTGAGAGCCTGCCGATTGCTGGAGGATTTTTCATTACCTGAAGGAAATAAATTGAAAAATACTGACCTTTAAAACCATGATGTTATTCTCCAGTTTTCATTTCTGTTTATGCGGGTTTTTGTTGGTTTTTTTTTGACACAGGAGTTGTTGAAGTGTCGGTCCGAAGTCCATTGGCCTGCTGGTTTAGTGCAATGCTTTATTGCTTTGGGGGTTCAGTTTTGTCTTCGTTGATGCTTGGTGAACCTCCAGTAGCATTTTTGGCAAAGACCACAAATATTCTGCTGGCATCCTCAGTCTGGTAAGCAGACACAATTGGGTAAAATGAGTGATATTGGCTCTAAGGAAACTATATAATCCTGTTGACAAAAACAGAAACCATCAAGATTGCATGTAAATCAGAAATTTTACTTAAAAGTGTTGTGGATTTGGATGTTGTCACTTCATCCAGAGGGTCACAGCAGCTGTTATGATCCCGTTCTCTGGAATAGAGAGCAACTTTTAGAGCCTGTTGTGTAACACAATGCTTTGTTGTTAGAATAGGCTTGCCTTAGGTTTTTATTATATTTCTGGTCAAACAACTGAAAACATTACTTTTTAATAGAGTTAATTCAGTTGCTGATTTGCTGAATATAGGTTTGTCATGTCAACGTGACAAACCTATGTTCAGGTTTTGACTGTCAACACAGTCAAGTTTTCCAAAAGTAGTTCTTGAAGACCAGAACCTGGCTGATGTAAAAATTTTGGACTTCCTGTAACTGACGTTGCAGGATACATCTTTCCTCCAGTTTCTACTACCAGACACACTTCTTTTTTCTGTTCCTTCCCAAACGGGTGGGTGTTGTGGAGGAAGACAGTAGCGAACTGAATTGTATGATTGAATTAAGTATGAGGCAATTTGGCCTGCTTTGCAGTTAAAAAAAAAAAAAATCTGAAGTTATTTTCGTATGAATGTGGCCTTCCAGTGGAATTCATTTGTTCCAGAAAGGGATCTTTGAAGAAAACTTCAAGCTTAACAAAAATTATGAGCAGCAGTGGGGTTTTGAATTTAGCAAGCTCAATCACAATATTTGGATAGTCTAGCCTGCCTAAAATCCTTGAGTCACACTAGCCCCATAAGTTTTACAATTGCAGATTCATTAAAGTGAAAGCAAGTGTTTCTATCTGTCTGGGTATATGTATTAGTTTTATGGTTTTTGTGTTGCAGTAGAAGATGACATATTTAATTTAGACAAACAGGTGAAATTAATAATATGTATTAATTAGTCAGTTATTAACAGAGCTTACAGAACCTGCCTGTGGTTATGTTAGTCTGATGTGGGCAGACTGATTGCTTGTTTCATCAAGTGACACAAGCTAGGAATATACTTGAAGAGAACAGGATTTCTGTTTAACTCACTGTGGTCAAATGTGATTTGCTGTGCTCAAATTAAACAAAGTTTTATTGAGGTGCTGTGAATGTTACGAAACGTTTTAAGCTACCAGCTTTACAAAAGTTCCCTCTTTCTGAGTGTAATGACCTTAATTCCTGGTCCCAGATCATGCAAAATGAAATTCCCCAAGCCACACTCGGAACTGGAAAGTGGGTGGAGTTGTGCTGAGCTTGAGGAACTCTCCTAAATAGTCTGTAGGACAGCGGCATCTACTGTTAGCAGAGATTACAGGCAGGAACGCCTTGGTGGGCCTTCAGTGCCAGCCTCAGTCCTGCCACCAGTGCTTCAGGGTCCTAAACCCACGTTCTGCAGAGGTAAATTAATTCTAGTGTGAGGTGTCTGGTGAGTAGGTGGCTTAAATGGCTTTTTGCAGTAGCCTCTAAAATACATCCTCTCTCTACATGTTTGCCTTCATATCGTCTGTAGTCTGGTTACATACAGAGGCTTCTGACTTTACAGTATGAGATAAAGAGAAAGGCCTCAGAAGTTCTTGGTAGGCAGGATTGAGATCAAAAACCTTAGAGCAAAGGGGCAGAGTCTTTTTTTTTTTTTTTTAAGAAAACAAAAAGCTATCCTTCTTTTTTAAACACTTTCTCTACTCTTATGCAGAGTTATTATACTCTAACTAGTAAGAGTTATTACACTCTTACTCCTGTGATGAAATAATCTAATTAAGATAATTTAATCAAGATACTTAATCTTGATTGGGTTTTTGTGAATGTCTCAGTAAGAATGGAATTTTGTTTATATTGCAGAGAGACAATAAAACACTACATAATCTAATATTTTAAAATTTACCGTCACTTAAGATTTAAGTGTTAGCCGTCTTTACTTAGTTTTAAAAGCAAGTTTATCAAAGGTATTTTGAGTAGGGTTCTTTCAATGCTTTGAATAAAGAAATGTGCTTGTAATTGACAAGCTGGAAAAGCTAGAATTGGTGAGTACTAAGATGTTAAATGTGTTTAAAAATAGACATGCATTTCATGTAGCATGACACTAACTAGTGGAGGCATTCTTGCTGAAGTTATATAATTCCAGGTACTTACAGTCTGGAAGCACAGAGTCAGCATTTAATTTACCACCCTGTTGTAATCCTATTAAAAAAAATTCCCAAACAAAAAACCAAAATTAAACAACTGCCTACACAAAACTAAACAAAAAAATAACTCACAAAATAAACTCAAACCACACAAAGTCGAACAGATACCACTTTAATAACTTGAATTATAAAAATGTGATATATAAGGTGTAGAACAATTTGAAAATGTAAAGCTGTTTCATATGGACTTTAATGGATTCTTCTCTGGGACATTAAGGCATAGTGTTTGGTTTTGGTGCCAAAGCTCAGGGGTTCTCAGAAGTTTTTCAAATTTGTTCCAAGATGTGTACCACGAGACTCTGAGTTGTCAGTAGTATATCTGGCATTGCTACTCACATTCCAAAAATATCTTTAAAGATTACAAAAAGATAATTCCTTAACAAAAATGTGGCTAATGTTTTTTTTCCGATGATTTTCAGGTATCTAGTGTTTTACTGCCCAGAAGACATAGTCTACCGCTGCTTTTCTTTTCTGCCTCTTCGTCTTCTGGTGGCAGGAATGAAAGAAGTGACAAGGACTTGGAAGATCACAGATGGCATAGCACATGCAGATGTTGTCTACAAAGATGCCTGGCTTGTCATGGTAGCTGTGGGCTGGGCCAGAGGTAACGTGCACAGCATTTTATTCTGAGGGTTTGGAGTTTTTTGGAGTGGTGTTTAAATGTCTAGCCCCTCAGCAGAACTGTAGCACCATCCTTGCTGTATTGGGCACGGTGGTCCTGATGCAGTCTGATGCCCCCTCAAGGAAAAAGCCTGTGCTGCAGATTTTCTGCCTGAATTAAAGGTGACATTAAATGACTTTGAGGGAAGTTCCCTTCAGAAGGTCTTATGAAAACTTGTAGGATGGGCAGCTGATGACAGTAAAGAAATAAATCTGTGTAGCTGTCGCTGAACTTTGCAACAGCATTATTGCCTCAGAGCTGTCCTTGCATGAGGAGAACAAGAGAACTGGTTATCTTAGGGTTTTGGGTTGTAACCATTACTTGGTTTTAAACATGGGGATTACCTTTCTCGCTTGCCTGCCATTTGGAACTCTGGAAGCCACCTTCCTAACAGCTGTATTTGCAGCCACACCATCAGGGTCACTTCAGAAAGTAGCTGTGCAGCTCTTGTTTCTGCTTGATTCTGTGCTGTTGTGGGAAGGAACACGTGTGAATGTGATGATTGCATCAGATCAGATGCTGTCACTTACGAGCAGACCTGAGGTTCTTGCTGAGTATCTCAACTGCTGAGGTTTTGTGGCCGTCCTTTGAGTCTTGTTTGCATGAAAGGTTGGATTAAGTTTTTTTAAGTCTGGGCTTTGATACCACATTTAGCACCTGTTTTTTTTGGGTCATGAGTTTTTCTGGGAGCAATGACATAGTAGTGGTAGCAGTTGGTGGAAACTTGCCATAAATCTCTTCAATTTCAGGTGCTGGTGGTGGCCTGATTTCCAACTTTGAGCAGCTGGTGAGAGGAGTGTGGAAACCTGAAACCAATGAGCTCCTGCAGATGTCCTAGTAAGTTTTTTTTGAAAACTGCAACAAGTTAGGTGTTGTTTTGCTAACTGTTTGTGTTCATGCTTGCTTTCGGTGGTTGAGGCCAAAAAAAAGAGCATTAGGACATCTTTGTACTCTATTTTGGTGTGTATCCTTTGAAAGATGGGACAGAAGTCCTTGGGACTTTTAGAAGATGTTTTAATCATTATATGTTCACAGCCTAAGAGCTGCAAATGGGAACAAAAGTCAACCAAACTTTTCAGAAAATAGTAGAGATGTAGTGGGGAGTTGCTAGAAAGTAGTATTGTCTCAGTTTGTCTTAGAGGGACATGGTCTTCTATCCAAAATATAAGTACAGTGGTACTAGAAATTCACAAGTGAATTTTGGTGTGTGTTCTGAACATCACTAAGATGACTTCCTTTGAACACTGTCAGTCTTACTTTTGCTGCCAGTGCTATTTTCCTCCAAAGACATCAATTATTTGAGAAGGTACAAATTGGTTATTCAGTATAGCAGAAATGACCTGCAAGATGGGAAAAGTTACTTCTCTTGCAGAAGCAAAAAATGAGGAATATTACATGCCTCCTGGTTTTCTCTGTAAAATGAGAATTGAAACAGGCTGGAAAGCTACAGGCTATTACTGTAAGTCAAGATAAGGTCACTGTGATAATTTCCTAAAATTCTTTTGATCTTTCCCAGGTTACAGTCAGGTCTGTAAAAATAATAATTTTATTTTTTTAAAAAGCCATCTTGCTTTTCAGCAGCCACTCCTAGACGCAGAATAACAGGAGAGACATTTGTAGCCTTCTCTTTGGAAATATTTCAACTTCTTGTGGATTGTGTTAGTTGTAGGCTTTTTCTAAAATTCTAAGTGTTTAGCATTTCTCTTTCTCTTGTCAGTGCCTAAATGGCAGTCCTGAAAGTAAACTTCCAGAAGAAAAGGTGACGGTCAAAAATAGCACTGTAGACACAAATAAAACTCTCTTCACATGTGCAATACCAGAGCAATGCTTATTGATTAGCATCACTTGCATGTATTCTCCACCATGGATATGGCTCAAAGTAACTCAGAAAAGATTTTAAAAGTTTTATTTATGTATAAGTCTTAAGAGCATTAAATTGAACTAAGTTACAGAGTTAAACACATCAAACATCCTGCAAATGGATGAGATGCCTGTGTACACAGAGTTGCTTTTGGGGCTTCTTGAGCAGGAAATTAATGCAGTTTTTTGGTTACTGAGAAGTGAAGAACAGATCTACAGTATATGTATGCTCTGTGATAACAGGAATGTCACCTGTACATGTCACATGCAGATTAAGAAATGCACAGAATTCTGGATAACTGACCAGAGATCTCTTCCTCTCTGGCTGCATACCTAGGAAGGGATTTAGTACCACAACAAAGATTGCTGTAAACTGGAAATAGATTGGAAATCTTTGCATGTCTCAGGTCAGCACAGATGTGTTGACAAAACCTGATAACACATGCCTGGCTTCAGTCAAGTCTAAGCTGATAAAGCCCCAGAGCTGCTGGAGTGTTACAGTGGACCAAGGCTTGGACTGTGTTAATCTTCAACACCTTAAGCAACTTCTTGGAGTAACTAACTCCTGGAATATAGCATAGGAATCTGGTTTTATGTCTAGTCCAAGTAGTGCGAGCTCTGTAATTTAACTCTTCAATGAGATATATTGGGAGAGGAAGAAGACAGTGACGTATAAAGTCTGAATAGAAGCATTGATTTGAGGAGTATTTGTCAAACAGCAGTTTGCTGGGTGTGCAAAATAGTGCTGAACTTGATGATTTATGGACAGAAAGCATGGTTATAGTATATAAAGTGAAAATCTTAACTTAGTTATAACTGGATTTTGGATCTTACCACTGTTATCACAAGTTTGCATTAGTTCTATTGAGAAACAATTCTTTTGCACTCTAAGAACATGCATTGCTTTCCAGGCATCTTCCACTGTAGAGCAGAGAAGAGAAAATAACATTCTTTGTTTGATTTCTAGCCCTGTGAAGGTAACTTTGATAGGAGCAGTTCTTTTCACCCTGCAACACAGACAGTACTTGCCAGTTGCAAGACATAACCTTGTGTTTTTATACACCGTCTTTCTTGTTGTCTTCAAGGTAAGAATTTGAAAGCGTTGCTAGTGATATAAAATAACATAAAATATTTTATTTAATTGTTAAAATGCATGCTTCTGGATGGAAAGACCAGCTTCTGCTGAAGTCATGTGTTTAGTGTTCTATGCATGAGCAGAATGGAAGACCTGTTCTGTTACTGATTCTGTTCAATGTATGCAGAGGACAGAGAGAAAAAGAAAAAAAATCAGGAATTTTGGCACTCAGTGTTTGATATTCTAGGCTTGTATGTGTGTAATCTCAAAAAACCCCTCATTTTTGTGGAAAACTCTCCATTCTCTGTCTTTTGTGTGTACCTATGCAGTCGCCAGTGGGTTTGTAAAACAAGCCAGCTGGATTCTTATTTGATTTAAAATGTTCACAAAATGTATGTTTGGGTGGGAAGGGAAAGCATACCAAAACTATTTTGAAGTAGATGTAACTATGTTGTAATAAAATGGACACTGCTTCTCTGTTGAAGTTTTCAGTCCCTCCAGTCTTGTTCATTTCCAGGATGATGCCTTTCTTCTGGATTGCTATTTTATAAGAAAACATAATCTCTGTTAGCAGATATTGACAATTTAAGAGCTTCAGAGCTGGTGTTGAACAGACCAGAGAATGTGTGGAAGTGTGGTTGCCGGTCTCCTTTCTGTGAAGGAGCTGACAAGTTTAATTCTGCAGAAGTTACTTTAGGGAGCCAAGACTTGAAGCTTATGTCCTTGATTTTCCATCTGAACTGATAAAGGCATTGTTGAACTGTGGAATGGAGAAGGAAAGGAATGTTATTCTGGAAGTGAGAAATTTTAGGTGTCCACAGAAGCTGGCTGTCTGGCTGCACTGGAATAACTAAATCCTTGCACTGATAGTTGAACTGACAGTCAGGAACTCGATCACCCACCTATCTAATAAAGTAATAAAGCAACAGTGTATCTGGAACAGTCCTTTAATAATGTCTCATAGAAACTTGTCCTGTCTCTGAAAGCTGTAGAAACTGTTGCAATATAAATTTGTCTAGTACCTGGATCTGAAAAACAGGTTTTTCAATCCTTATTCCAAGTTATGTGTCCTAAGGAGTGCCCACCTAAATCTCTGAACTTTACGGAATGATTATGGCTGTCTGGAATTCTAATTAAAGTCTGGTTATGCACCTATACATTCAAGTCCTTACACATTCCATTTTTCCAATTTAAGTGGAAGGACGCCACTCTGTTTAGTTTTTCAGTTTGAACAAGGCACAAAACTTACACATAAAAGTTGCTCTTCACCTTAGTTGTATGGCATTAAGTGTGATTTACTCTCTGAATGATTAATCCTATGGAGAGATTCTGTGCACATTGTTTCTGTATAGCTTATAGAATCACAGAGTCATACAATGTTAAGGGCTGGAAAGGACCTAAAAGATCATGCAGATCCATCCCCCTACTATGGGCAGAGACATCATCTACTAGGCCAGGTTTGTCAAGGCTTTATCCAACCTGGTCTTGAGCATTACCAGGGTATCAGCAACATCTCAGAGCAACCTGTATCTCACCGCCCTCACAGTAAAGCATTTCTTCCTAGAATCCAGCTTAAATTTCCTCTCTTTCAATTTGTACCCATTCCCCCTTGTCCTGTTGCTACAGTTCCTACATCTACAGATGAAGAATCCCTCTCTGGCATCCCTGTATATCTCCTTCATAGGTGGGTGAAGAGGGTTGGTCAGAAAGCAAAGCATTCTTTGACCAATTGCAGCTAAAATGAGCAGGCTTCTGTTAGTGGTGGCACAGCCTCATCCTTGTGTAGAAAGTTAAAAATGCCATACACTCCTTCAGCTTTGAACTTGTTTACCTGTGAAGCCATCACAACTTTTATTGTAACTTGATCCTTGTTCTTTGTAGGTAAAAATGATGTTGACAAGATGTGCAGCTTCTCCACTTGCTCCCTTTGAGGCTGCAATGGGCCAAATGTTTTTTGGCTCACCAAAGACACCTTCCAAAGTGAAGGGTGAAGGTGCCACATCTTCCAACGGCTCTTCAGTCTGTGACCAGCCTTCTGAGCAGCACCATGAGGGTGCTAAGAAAAAACAAGCAAAGAAAACAGAATAAGTGACTTAAAATCCTTGTGATGGTCATGAAGATGATTGTCTTACAGATTAGGCTGCCTGAGAAGTTTCTCTAAGGAGATGAGAACAGGGCTGTGTTGTGGTTTGCCTTTTTGGAATGTGTTATGTAAGCTATGTGTAAATGCACATGTGTAAATGTTGGATTTGTGAGTTAAAACTACAAATTTTTATAGTGGTTAAAAGTTTACTAATTTTTATATTTGTGATAACTTCAAATGTTTATATGTTAAAAAGATAGTTTAAAAATATGACAATCTTTTTTTTTTTCCTACTATATCACTGGTTTCACATCTTCCTATCCCCCATTTCTTGTTCCATTTTGATAACACTGATTTGTACTGTTGGTTGTTCACTGTAGTAGGTCCCAAATAAGAAAGTTACTAAGTAAGGCTTAATCACATTGCACTGTGTAAAACCATAAAAATGTACCAATTTAATGCCTTTAATTAGAAGAGTAACTGAATCATTGTTGTAATTCACATTGCATTGGTCTAGATTTTATTCATTTCTTAAATATTTTTCAATGTTTTAAAATGAACATTATCTGACACTTTAAAAAATCTTTAGAGTTAGCAAGTAGAAACATATCAATGTTTTTATTGTTGGCTTACTTGGACTCTATTTGCAAACACTTGAAATGTAGGTGTTTTTTGCCACATTAGTGTTTTTACAAGTGTTTTGTAGTTATCTTTTGGTTCATTTCGGTCTAGACATTTTTTGCCTGCATTTATTTCCAAGCTTATGCACTTCTTTTCAAAGACAAACTTCATTAGGAAGAAAAATACTAGACAGTACATTTACCTTGTTTACCTTAGTCAGCATCCTGAGCTGCAAGACAGGGATGGGAGCAGAATCCTGCCTCCTTAATCCACGAGGGAATGGTCAGTGAGCTGCTGGAACACCTGGACACTCCCAAGTGGTGGGATGGGATCCACCCAGGGGTGCTGAGGTAGCTAGCTGGCAGAGCGCTTGCTGAGCCACTTCCAATCATTTACCAGCAGTCTAGGCAAACTGGGGAGGTCCCAGTTAGCTGGAGGTTGGCAAATATGACACACATCTTCTACAGGAATAGTCAGAAGGAGGATCCAATGATTTACAGGCCTGTCACCTGGCCTCAGTGCCAGGGAGGACATGGAGCAGATCACCTTGTGTGCTAAAAGCAACAGGAACAGGACAACCAGGGCATCAGGCCCAGCCAGCCTGGGTTTAGGAGAGGCAGGTCCTGCCTGACCAACCTGATCTCCTGTGCCAAGGTGACCTGCTCAGGGGGTGAGGGAAAGGCTGTGGATGTGTCTGCCTGGACTTTACAAAGCCTTTGACATCTCCCACAGCATCTCCTGGAGAAACTGGCTGCTCATGGACAGGGCCGTGTTCCCTGGGTGAAGAACTGGCTGAGGGCAGGGCCGGGGAGTGCTGGGGAATGGAGGGACAGCCAGCTGGGCTGGCACCAGTGGGGTTCCCATGGGATCAGAACTGAGGCCAGGCCTGTTTAACATCTTCATCAAAGGTCAGGATGAGGGGATCAAGGGCTCCCCCAGTCAGTTCCTGACAGCACCAGGCTGGGTGGGAGTGTGGATCTGCTGGAGGGCTCTGCAGAGGGGTCTGGATCCTTGGGATGAGACCAGTGGGGTGAGGTACAACCAGGGGAAGTGCTGGGTCCTGCCCTTGGGTCACAACAACCCCCTGCAGCTCCAGGCTGAGGGAAAAGTGGCTGGAAAGGTGGAAAAGGCTCTGGGGGTGCTGGTGGCAGCAGTTGGGCATGAACCCAGGGGTGCCCAGGTGGCCAAGAAGGCCAATGGCCCCTGGGCTGTCCCAGCCGTGCTGTGGCAGCAGCAGCAGGGCAGTGACAGTCCCTGTGCTGGCACTGCTGAGGGACCACCTCGAATCCTGGGGGCTGCTCTGCGCCCCTCACAACTTGAAAGACCAACAAGTCCAGAGAAGGGAACAGAGCTGAGGAAGGGTCTGGAGCCCAGGAGTGGCTGAGGGAACTGGGAAAGGAGCTCAGCCTGGAGAAAAGAAGGCTCAGGGAGGACCTTCTGGCTCTGTACAACTCCCTGACAGGAGAGGGCAGCTGAGGGGTTCAGGCTCTGCTCCCATGGAACAAGGAACAGGATGAGAGGAAATGGCCTCAAGCTGTGGCAGAGGAGGTTAGTTTGGATATTAGGAAAAATTTCTTCACAGAAATGGTGAAAAGCATTGGTCCAGGGAGGTGATGGAGTAAACACCCGTGGATTTAAAAGGGCATGTAGATGTTACACATGGGGATATGGTTTAACCTTAGCCATGTCAGGTTAATGCTTGACTTGATGATCTTAAAGGTCTCTTCCAACCTAAACCACTCTTTAATGTCAGAAGCACTGCAAGTTTTTATTAGCATTTGGTGGAATCTTGCTGCTTTCTGTTTGTTGCGGTTTTTTTTGCTCTGGATGTGAAGCAGTTCTAAGTGGCATACACTTCATAACAGAACTTTGGCATTTTAGAGATGTTACAATACATAAGAATAGAATCTTTTCAGAGGAATCTTTTCATTGATGTGCCAATTTTTAGAATAAACGATTTTTATAAAATTAGACTATTTTCTTCAGAGACTACTTGCATTGAAGAGTATTGTTCAGCAAAGAGGGGTTAGGTTAGTCTTTGTGCAGGGATGGCAAAGAGAATGTGGAGGGAGATCTGATTTGAAAAGACAAAGTTCTAGTTCCAGGTACATCTCTAAATTTAGAAAAGCTGTCACCAATGCTGTGCTTAGAGAAAAGAAAAATAAAAGTACCAAAGAAATTACTTATGCCTGAGTAGTCACATTTCCACGGTGATGACCAAAAGCATTGAACTCAGTTTGAAATCCAACTTCATTGCAAATGTGCTGTACCTTCAAAGCGAAAATCACTATTTTTCTTAACACTGAAAAATTAAAACAAAACACCCCAAACTCTTTGGACAAACTAGCAGTCATATTCCTTACCTATTACACTGAAACTTAGTGTTTGGTTATAAATGGAAAAGCTTGGAGAATTTACTTGGTGTCTCATTTTTTTGTAGCTTGATGTCATGGATTAACTTGAAGCTGCCAATTAACTAGTTAACAATCAGCTAGTTATCAAGCAACACCAGCACATGCTGCCTGTCCATGGTATTTTAAAGTTTTGGATATTTTTCTGAATAGGTGTAATTGTGTATTCTAGATCACATGAACCATACAGAATGGGATTGTGGTATGGAACTGTGTTGCACATCTGTGAAATTCTGCCTGAAAACTGGCTATTCCTAGCCCAAGTCAATGTGAAAATATGCTTAGACTTAGTCTTTAACAAGTTTACAATTAGAAGGGAAAAATATATTGTTTTGTATTCATTTTCAGAGTTAAAGACAACAATATTAAAAAATGTTTTCTTTTCTGAGCACATTAAAAGTAGTTCACAACACACAAAGAATGTATGTTGCTGTGAGACAGAACACAAATTATGCTGACAGAAATCCTGTTTTACGCACCGTGAAAACAAAACTTTGTGTTCAAAGGTATCACATGCTGCTGAAGGATAGGTGCTCAAAAGAGCTCCATGCTGAATAGCTACATGCAAATGTTCTGTTAACTACATTTTATGACACAGAAAAAGATAACCAGTTGCTCAGGGTTTAACCTGAATTCTGTAGGAGACGTTAATACAGTTTGCCCAGGATGCCTTAAATAAACAATTCCCAGCTTTCATGCTGATAGTTCTCTATCTCTGGTAAACTTCTCTGTGGAGAATTTTGTTAACAATTTCTTATAACTGTTCTGGTAAAGTGTGTCAGGTTCAGCACAGCTGCACACATGGACTAGTTGGCTGTATCTAATTTTGTCATTAACCTGGTAAAATTAGAAGAAGCTGCCTTGTGCCAATAAAAACTAAGTCATTCAGAAATTGCTTTATCAGCTCAATTCTTGGGCTAGAAGGGCATATTCCTGATTAAACCAATTGCTGTTCTGAGTAATTTCTACTAAATATACCCAGCTTCTGTAAAAAGGAATACTGTAAAATTTGCTTCAGGAACAGAACAGAAGTTTCTTTAGACAATAAATTATTATTTATTTGCTTTCCTCTTCTGTTTTTTTTTTTCCATTTTATTTTATTGGAAGGAAGTGGAGATGGGAGGATGTCACACAAGCAGTACCGTCATCCGAAAGGCGATTCTTTGGTGTATTGTTAGGCAAAACACAGTTAAAGAATTCCAAACATCTGTCTTCTGTGGGAATCTAAATCTGCTCAGCATAAGCGGAGTGCTGAAATCTAACATCTTCCAACAGTCAAGACAGTGAATGCAAGACTTACTCAGAGTGAATACTCTTAATTTATAAGGTGAATCCTCATTTCTAAGGTCAAAGTGAAGTCTTAAAATGAGTAGCAACAGGGAAACACCATTTGATGCCAAGATGAAAATCAAAAATGTGTTGTAAATAGTAATTTGCATTTGTTCTGATAAAACTGCTCTGTTAAGCAATCAAAAGCCTTTTGTGAAATGTGTGAAATTGTTCAGCAAGGAATAGATAGTAATATGAAGGCTAACAGAGAATTACATTAATATTCCCAGGCAAGAACACTGATCTGCCAGTGGGGTGTATCTACAGTCAGGAAGTAGAATGCGATGATCAAAATGGCATACCAAATAAAAACTACTGCAATCCAGTGTGATAAATAGTTTGTGCACAGCAACCTGCAGCTGGGTTGCACAACCCCCTGGTGTCAGTAATTGCTGGTGGGTCACAGGCTGGACATGACCCAGCTGTGTTCTCTGGCAGCATAGAAAGCTAAACATGTCCTGAACTCATCTCACAACGTGAGCAGCACAGGAGGAGGGATTCTGCCCCTCTGCTCTGCTCAGGTGAGAGACCCCACCTGCACCTGCGGGATCCCCAGTGCAGCAAAGACATGGACCTGTTGGAATGAGTCACAGAAATTATTTAAGGGCTGGAATACTCTCCTGTGGAGATAGGCTGAGAGAACTGGGGCCAAAGGCTCTTGGGAGACCTCACAGCAGCCTTCCAGTGCCTAAAGGGGGCTAATAGTTTTAAGGTGAAGGGTCGAATCAGATAATATTGGGAAAAAGTTATGATGAGGGTGGTGAAACACTGAAGTGGGTTGCCCAGAGAGGTGGTAGATGCCCCATCCCTGGAAACCTTCAAGATCAGGTTGGATGAGGTCCTGATCTAGTCAGAAATGTCCCTGCTATTGCATATGAGTTGGACTAGGTGGCCTTTAAAGGTCCCTTCCAATCCAAAATATTCTGTGATTCTTTGATTCTATGAGAAAAGATTTCTTCAGTGTTGAAACATGTTGTCAGAGGGATTAAGGCAGCCCTTACTGACCCTGGAAGCTGGTACTGCCAGTGTCATGTAGTTCTTATGAAAGGAACTAAAGGACAAGAAAGGGAAAAAAAAAATGCATCTGAAAGAAAGAAACACTTGTCTACTTAGTTGTCTTTGGCTGAAATTCTATCAAGCTCTCTGGCACATTTTTCCACAATAAATTAGATTTTAAAAAATTACTGGTAGTCATTTCAATCAGAGTCACCTTTAGTTTGGTCAAATTGTCTCCTCCCCCTTAAAAGAAAACTGTTATCAGACAGTTGAATGTCAAGGCTAGATTAGATGATTTTGTTTTTTAAGTTAGACTTTTTCATGGCCAAATTTGGAATAAAACTACTGGAAAATAATTTGATGTAAAGCTTTTTGGCACACATTCTGTTTTCTGAAAATAATACCCATTTATGGTCCTGGGGTGTTTAGGAATTATGTGGAAGTATTTCTGAGTGTCTTTCAGTGGAATTTGAGAATACCTTTAAGGCACTTAACAAGTAGATTGCACTGAGCAAGATGAAAATACAAACTTACATGGTTCTACTGTCATAGCAGAATGTCAGAAAAGTCCAAGGTGAAGAAATCAGTTTTATATTGAAGAGGGTACAGTTTCATGGCAATTGCTTTGTCACATGAGTGACTTCTGCAGTTCAAAGGTTGTTTACATGAAAACTTTGCTCTTTTTACTTACCTTCCAACCATCATGCACCAAAGCCTGGTTCTGACTCTCCCAAAGTGAGCTGTTTTCCTGCAAAGGAGGCAGTTGTTCTCTGGTGTCTTCTTTCTAGCTCCTGGAGGCCTAAAACAGCAGGAGAGAGTGAGGCTGAGTGCTTTACTTGAAATTTCAAGCTGAGCCAAGGGAAAGAGCAGGGCGTGGGAGTGAGACCCATCTCTCTGGGCAGCTGGGGCGTGTTCTTTGGCTGCAGTCCAATTACCCAAAGTCATTTTAGTCGCCTTTAGTTCAGCATAGCATAGCAGGTGAATGTTGAGGAAAACTCCTGTCTAATCATTCAGATGCTTCTCTGGGAGTCACACTCATTCTACCTGAGGCTTTTAACTGCTGGGACTGAAGCCATGTTGGAATTTGGAATTAAATAACTAATATTTCAATAGTTTTGGTATCTTCTCCTGCATCAAGTACACATGTGCTTTTTAATTATTCTGGATGTTGTGAATTAAAAAGTTCAGGATCAGGTTTGATTCTTCTGAATTCACCTCTCCAAGTATAATCCAGATGTCCTGTAGCTAGCTGGTGTTTAGAACTGTCTTGCAAAAAGAATGGTTAATGAAAAAAAATCAAATGTGTTATGATTTCTTTCCCTTCCTTTCTCTCTACCTGCTTATATCAGACTGAAGCTTTATTTGAGTAAGTTTGGCAGGAATTGGATCATAACTGAGTTTAGAAGAAGCTGGAACAAAAAGACTGTTAAAAAAACAAAGTCTCAAGGCTGATGTCTCTTAAGTAAGAAGATGCAAATGCCAAATGCTAAAGAGTTTACCAAAATCCAATAAAAAAAATTGTGCTAATACTTTGGGAAAGCAGTGAATTTTCAGGAAACAAACTCAGGCATTGCTGTTGTGAGTATCCACTGTGTAGAGACACAAGAACCAAGTTTCCAAAATGTGCATCGCGTGATGATGTTCTTGTCCTGAAATGCAAATGGAATGGAGCACAAGGTTAATGAGCTTCAGACCAAGCTGAAGAAAGAACACAAGGAGTCAGGACAAAGTGGAGTAACTCCTGGGAATGTAATGCAGCATCTTATTACATGTTATAGCAAAAGGAGGGAACCCAGACTATTGTCAGAAATTAACTAGGAATATGGTTCTAACACTGGTACAGCTTTATTGTTGCTGACCTGAGAGGTGACATGCTGCATTCCTGAGTCTGTACCTGATCTGTGTGGATGTTTATGAAATCAGAGCAGCATGGCTGCAAGGAAAAGCAATGATTAAGAAGGTCAAGCTGGATAAGACTCCTGGGGATATGTTTGCAGCATGAACTACAAGAATGTGACCAGGCATTTCAAGTTACTAATGAGAATGTGCTTATGATACCTTTAAACAGTGCTGATTTTTAATTTTTTTTTTTTTTTTACCCAGGGTGAAACAATGTGATGAATAGTGGGGTCTGAGCACTTCATTAATGCCAGGGGGAAAAAAAATAAAAAGAGGGTGTTGAAAATTATATTCCTGGTAAAATGCATTCTGGCTTCTAGGCATGCAGTAAAGTAGTCATGTCAGGCAACACAGAATTTAACAATCTCTAGTGTGGGCTTCTTACTGCTCATCCAGTGGCATCAAACCAGTGAACCTACTGGATCTTCTTTATTCTGAAAGGAAAGAACAAGAAAACTGGTAAAAGTTATGGTTGGCTTTGGCACAGAGAGTGAGTGACTCAGTAGGTCCACTGCTGGCTCAAGACTAGCAGAAGAGAGAGGACAACACTGCCTATCAGAACTCTGTAAAATCAACTCAACCCTGATGCACATTTTTGCATAGTAGAGCATTTTCAAGTGGAACTGGTAAGTCATGGACCACAAACAAACAAACAAACAAACAAAAGCCATTTAAGTTGCACAATGTATAATTAAGATGTGGAACTCATTGCCCGCAGTAGAAGTGCTAGAAATGGAAAGTACTTAGATACCAGTTGTGACTCAGGGAGGCCTCACAGAGTTTTGTCCGATGGTGGGAGAGTATTTTTAGAGAACCACAGAATGGGCTGGGACTGGAAGGGAACTCGGACCATCACCCAGTCCAACCCCCTGCCAAAGCAGGGTCACCTGGAGCAGGTGGGGTTGGAACATCTCCAGAGGGGGAGCCTCCACACCCTCCCTGAGCAGCTCCCAGTGCTCTGCCACCCTCAATGGAAAAAAATCGCTCCTTGTTTTGAGTGGAACAATGACTCTTTTAGTTTATGGCCATATGAGTGCACTGACCTGTTCTCCAATATCATTTTGGCAAACCCTGTCACCCAGGGAAAGGTGTTGACAGTTTTTCTGGGAAATTACGTGGATCAGCACATCTGGAGCATGAAGGATTGGCTTCACCCTAGAAAACCCACCTTCAATGACCCTAGCATCTTACCTACCAGGAAAAAAAAAGCCTTCTGGGCTGGAGAGGCTGTTGGGCTGATAGCTGTGTTGCAGCAGCAGTGTTTATATTTGCTTCTGAAAGGTGGCCACTTGTTTTGTTAGTGTGTCCTCCCTTACAAAACAAAAGTCCTTCTCTTGCCTCTGTAAAGTTCATTATTTGTAGAAGCTTTCAGGAGCTCACATGAAAGAGTATGTTAGATACATTAATTATTAGTGTTAAGCACAGCTGCTTTGTCTGAGGGCTTTCTTCCAGCTGAAAATGGGTTTGACTGCAAGGAAACATATTTTTCGAAGAAGACTATATTGGTTTTAAGTCTGGGAAGCAAAGAAAGCTATTTTGTTTAAAAAAATTTTTTTCAAGGGTACAAATTATTTCTCTCCTTATTTTAATTAGAAATATTATTGTTTATGAAAAACTGTTGTTTAATTCATGATGGGGAAATGGCCAAACACTAACAAAATTAATAGTTCTTGAAAAAAATAATTTCCTCAGTTACTTTCAATCATTTGCTTAGGTATTGACAGAAAATTTTCTTGGAAGCTGTCATCTCATTCAGAAAACAGACTTTGAGTTTAATGAAAAGTTTCAGCAAATATGTGCTGTGTGTAAAACACACCCACCTTTTTTTTCTTCCAAGACAAAATTTTTCTTTAAGACCCATCATACTACAGTATGGAAATTTTCTGTGATGTCATAGGATTTTGAAAGCTTGGATGGTGGGCAGAAATTCTTATCAGGTTGTGGTCATGTGCTAATATTACTGATGACTTGCTTTGCTGTTCAGGTTGCAGATAAGGGTTTTACTTCTATATGCTGGTCATAAAAGAGACTTCGTTATTTTCTGATGTCAGCCACATTAAAATAAACATTGTTCTCCTATTGAAAGGTCTCAAAAAGCTTCAGTCTGAAAAAAAATGAATGGTTTAGTCTTATTTACAGCAGTCATGTCCCTTTCCCTTTCCACTGTTAAGCTGATGCTAAAAGTACCTGTTTAAGCCTATCACGTAAGTATTAATAATAGGGAGAGGGTATTGGGCTTTTTAAAAAAAGAAATTGTAGGAACTTATGCTATTGAACTCATAATTTTGTAAGAACATCAAGCAAGTGGGGAAAGCCACTTTGTTTATCTGGCTTGTGCTCAATGTTATGGAGACACAAACACTTGAAAAAAAAGCAATACAGCAAGCATTGAAACGGGCATGGGTGCAGTGCTAAGCTTCTGCTTCAGCAACCAGGAGGAACACCAGCAGAGAAATTTTCTTATTTGTTGGTCTTTGGTGCCCCCTTAAAGGTATTACCTGATGGTTCTCGGGGCTTTGACTTGAGAGATAGGAAAAGCTGTAAAACCTGGTAAACATTTTCCTTGGAGTCATGGCTGGGAGCTGTGTTTAGCATTAGCTAAGGACGAGGTTAGCCTGGATATGGACAGTGAAAAGCCATGGGTCACTCAGCACTGCTCTCTTGGATCTAATCTAGAGCACCTTACCTTTTGTTACATTTATCTTGTAATATTTACCAAATCTATGAAGGTTGGACTTTACAATTGGACCAGATAGTCTTAGAGGTCTTTTTCCAGCCTAAATGATTCTAAAAGAATAAAACTCTCACCTTTACTTGCTTGGGGTTACTTTGCCTTGCATTATTGTGACTGTTGGGTGGGTGTGCAGATGTTTTCACATAGCCAATAAATGCAGTACAGCTCAGCACAAAGAGGTGGATTGGGCACTCCAAGGTAACCTGTGAAATGGCCTGAATGCTGCTGGTGTCTGGAGAGCTTGATGTGAACAGTTCTGCCATCTGCCAGAACTCTTTGCCAAATTATTTACAGATCAACTGTGAGAAAGTTTGATGACCATTACCAACCATGGTGGCATTCCCGTAGCAAAAATATTGTCGCCATGTACCCCAAAAACACTTAAGGTGTATTGTAAGTAGCAAGATCAGAAAATGCAGATCCTGTTTCCATCCCTCTGTGCTTAGTCACTGGCAGTACACTGAAGGCTCTAGATCCATCTATCCTAATTTAAAGCTTTGGCCTGAGCACTCAACAGAGGATGCTTGGAAAGATTGTGGACACATTTAGTGTTTCTTTCCCCTTGGGTATGCAAATTTCCAAAGCTGCTGTGAAAATCTTGGCCTGGACATCCAGCACGGAGCTGGGGGATTGTCTGCGGCATTGTGTGTCCTTGGCTCACAATCAGGTGGGAAGAGGTGCTGGGTTCTGAGCTTGCATGTGCCTCTGCTTTTAGAAACAGTTTGGGCAAGTTGAGGAACAACTTGCAGAGCCATTACAGTCTCTTCTGTACATGATGTTTGGGCACATTTTAAAGCCTTTTTTTCCTCAGTCATGAAATCTTTGAGTGGTTGCATTCTGTCTTGTAAGTACTCTAGTCAGGGCTTTTCCAACATGTGTTTACAAGCCTCTGTGGGTGTGCTTGCCATGGTAATTCCTGGCTACAATTTATTGGAAATATTTTGACACTCGTAGGGTTTGGAGAGAGAAGAAGCATTCCAAGTGGGAAATGGCATCCACAATTCCCACTGGCATGGACCAAAGCCAAATGCCTAAGACTTCTTTAGAAATTCTTCTTTGTAAGGGATGTGCATTCTTTTTATTTTGTCTGTTTGTAATAAAGTCATGCTACTTCCATCAATATATAACTGTTCTCATTTTACCGTTTTCCTCTACTCACTGTCATTATCCAAAATAGTCTTTAACCAAAGAAATAGATTAAACTAACTCCTCTGTTTTTTCATGTGCACCTTCCTAGTTAAATGTGTTTGAGCCAATGAGCTATCAGTTGTTGAGTCACAGCAAACTCTTTGTCCACATTATGACTAGTAGATATTTAATTACCTGCTGAATTAAATTGTTCTTTCCACCTTCCCATGGTTATTTTCCCTTATCTCCTTTGACACTCACATTACAAAGTAACAATATTATAATTATTTTGAAAAGAATGAAATTACTTTGCCTGTGAGACACAATCTTGGTAGCTCTAACAAGGTAGAGCTGTTGGGTGGCAGGCAAGAGTGTCAGCCTGCAAAATATGAAAGAAAGGCACAAAGGGAATTACACACATTATTTGAGAAGAGGGGGGTCATCTTGATGTTGACTGATACAGATGTAAACCTAAAGATCACTGGGTAGAGTAGGAGCATATATGCTTTGTGTGCTGTGGTGAGGATCCTGATGAAAGAGACCCAAGAGTGAGTCAGTTACCCAACGTGGAAGGTGTTGCATTAGCATACCAAGACTTCTAATCCATAATTAGGGCAGTGTGGACCAGAGTGTGGGAAGTGTTATCCATGGAGCAGTACTCCACCTGCAGTGACCAACCCTTGTTTTCCAATGGTCACTTCCACAGTGGAACATTCACAGCATTCCTGAGGAGCTGAAGTTATGAATGCCAGGGTGTAGTAGATTTTGCTGAGAGGCATGACAGGTCATACACATGAACTATGTGAGGCTTGTGAGGGGAGATGCTGAGCTTGGGGTGGTGGAGAACACCCCTGAGCCGCTGTCTTCAATTTGGGGGGACAATCTCCATTCTTGTCTCTGCAGTTCTGGTAGTCCCAGTATCCTGATGCCTCAGGGGGAAGAAGACTCCTTGTCTGAGCACAGTGTTTCTCCTTGTGAGTTCTGCATCCCTGTTCTCTGCACACACAGCCCTGGATGATGACTTTTAACTTTCCTATTTCAAAATGTAGTAGAAAAAATGTTTTGGACTGTTTCTAGAGTCTCACCTGTTCTGCTTTATTACTGTGTTTGCAGCCACCATTTTGGGTTTTCCTAGGGTGTTCCCCAGGCTCTGAAAAAAAAGGTGTTGGTCCAGTCATTTACAGCCTTAGCTTATGGGCAGAAGTTCTGATTAAGCAATATACTCTGAGCAGCATCCAGGTATCCCTGTCAGCCTGGAAGCAAAGGGCTTGGTTTAGCTTTTTAACTTGTCTGTCCACATAGCAGTGGCAAAGGGCATTGCAAACAAGTGGTGGTGGCTCTTCACCAGGGAATCCTCACTCTAAGCCTTGAGAAGTATTCCAGGTTTAACGTAGAGTGTAAGGTGCGTCCTGGTAGGTTTTGCAGCAGCCCCCGCGCTGCTGAAGCACGTCCATCGAAATGTCCGCGAGTCACACCCCGGCGTGTGCAGGTGCTCAGGTGTCTCTCCTCTGCCACACGGCGACACCTGCCCACCCCCACTTCTGCATGGCCCGGCGGATATCTGGTGGCAAAAGCTGACCTGGCATCCTGCACGGATCCTGCGGAATTCGGAACGCAGAAGTCCAGCAGCACGGCAGGGATGGTGGTAACAGCTCACATGCCCGCCCAACCAGTGAACAAGAGTTTAACACAAAACTACACAGACAACTTAACCAGCTGATTCATTGTATGAGTGCGCTTTCTTCATACACAAATGCTGCTGCCCTGGTTTGAAAAGCAAATGGGTTATGTTCAGGCTCACTTAGATGCAACCAAAAGGTGCTTTTTGCCCTGTCTGAAATGACCATGGGATCTATTAATGCATTGTAGAGTTTATTATTCCTTTTGGTAGAAGTACATAGTAATTTTTAATTCGTTTTCCAAAACAAATACAGAATTTGCTTTGAAGGATCTGTGCTAGTCCAATTGGCTGATGAATCAGTCCAAAAGCTGACGGATTATTCTTTTCTTTTCCAAAGGCAGGAAAATATGATGCAGGTCCTTTTTTTGAGGAACAAAAGCCTTGTATTTCACCATTTAAGTTGTTACATAAATACAAAATAGTTAAGCTGAAAACCATCAACAGTAATATAGATCTAGTAGTTGATCTGCATGTTTGTTTAATTGTTGCTTTCAAAGAAGAGGCTTGCATTAGAATTGAGACTCATATAATTTAAGTTACCTGTAAATTAAATATAATTTAAGTTTCCTGCAAATTACAATTTATCTTTCACATAGCAGCTTTGCCAATTGAAATACAGTCAACTTGTCTCCAGCCATATATGCAGGGAAAAGTTCTGTTTCTTGCCCTGAAACTGAGTGGAGGTTAGAAATTTGCACTATCAGAGCTATTTCCAGCATAGCCAGAGATCAGAGGCGTTTGTTTTACAGGACAAGCATCAAGTCTTTGGAACAATCCCCCACAGCACATTTTCAACAAGTCTCCTCCTGAGCGTGAGTATCTGGGTCTGAAAATGGCCTGTCTCCAGCAACCATTGTGCATCCCTGAAACTGACAATATTACACAATAAACAGTCGCCTTCTCTGTGCCTTCTAGGATGTATAAAGATTTTGCCATGACTGAAGTCTGTCTTTTGGGAAGTTCTAGAGGTAATTGTCTGGAGTTAACTTACAGGGCTCCTGTCAAAAGGAATTAGTATTTCAGCAACTCCTTGGCCAATTCCATGGCAGTACTAAAATAACTGATTGCGTTACACATCAGCTGGCCTTGCTTAGGTAGAGCAACTCAAATGTTTATAAAAGCAAAATAGTTATCATGCTTCCATTGCTTCCTGCAGCAAAATTCTTCTGGCCAAAAAGGTTTCAAGGGAATGAGTGTTTTTCTTTCCATCTATCTCTATTTATAGCTTATGAATGTTGGGAAATGTATGACAAGAAACTGGGAGAGGAATGGATTTTAGGACTTGAAGGTCAAATATTTTGTTCAAGAGAAGCCTGAGTTGTTCATGATGGAAAGGACAGCCTGATGGCAAAGCTATGTGCTGTGTTTAAGGTACACAGCTGCAAAGGGAAACTGATTAAATTCAGGATTAGATCTTCAGTGGACACAAAGGATTCTTTCTCACACGCACACAGTGCTCATCTGGACTCCAGAGCCTCTCTTGAAGCTCTTTTTGATATGAAATTCAGCAGCCTTTATGACCAGATCAAGTGCTCTTTTTCCTCATTGTTCATAACAGTAGTTGCAGTATGAGAGAAGAATACTCAGCATCAGTAAGAAATATTAAACTAAGTACAAATAAAACTGTGTTCCATCATGAATTTCTTTCCCTACAAAACATTTTCCCATGGTCATTTTATCCACTGATGACTGCATCCCAGCTGGAGCAGGCTGGCAAGATTAATACAAAGTCCTTGAATTCAAGATGATTTAAATGGACATAGGATCTTTTTCTGAGGTTATCAGTTTAAAGATGTCAGGCACTTGGCCTTCAAACTGTGAACTGTATAATCCTTATCTTGGTAAAGTCAGCAGCAATGTCTTCACTGATTTTAGCAGAAGTGGACCTTAGATCATTACCGCTCAACTATGATCCTTTGAATCATTTCACCCTCAACAGCATACAGCTGTGTGTCAGATGTGATTATTTCATTGCTTATTCAGGTTTTCTCTCATTTCCTTCTGCTTTTCTATTGCAAATGGTATTTCACCTTCACTGTTTCATATTTTACCAGACTTAATGTGAAATGCATTGGACTTACAATTTTTAACACTACCCATTCCTCCTGCTCCTTGTAATTTTCAATTCCACAGTCTGGGCTGGGATGTTAAAACATCTTGCCTAAAAGTAGGGTAGCACTTCATCTTGGACCTCTTTGGAGGCAATGTCCAGTCACAAAATCTCAGTCTTGGTACAAGGCTGCTCAGAAATTATATCTGGGATCTACCTTCCTTTTAGACTTTTAAAATAAAAAGGTAAAAAGGATAAAAATATTTAAGCTTGCATTATGTTGTACAAATTTTCTTGAACTATTGTTTTTCAAGTTAGAGCTTTTTTGTTTTAAAATAATGCTGCTTCTCACTTTGGGGAAAAAAAAAAAGATAAATCAACAAACTTGAAATATGTCTGTGTTACAACACTCACTTCTAATTCAGCTGACAGGTCTGGGTGATCCCAAAGAAAACAGAAAAGGGTGGAAGGGTGAAAGCAACCTCATACTGTTCTTATGTCACTTTGAATTGCATGTGTTCATGAACACACTCACTTCAGGTACTGGTGGTCCTTCCTTGTTAACTTAAATTAGAGGAGGCTTTGGTTCTGCTGTCTTTGAAATGGCTTTTCATGTTGTATGCAGCAAGAGCGAAGTATGTAGGTACAATGTATAATATACATGTATGCAATGAGTATTTGACTCAAAAACCAAAGCCCTGTAACTGAATTATTTAAAATAGAGGGTCAAATGATGGTTTCAGCTGCAGTCAGCTGGTATCATGTGTTATGTAACAAAACAAACAATCAAACAAACAAACAAACAAAAACCACACACACACAAAAAAGTTTATTCTGTTTTTCCGTCTGTTAAAACTGGCTGGGGAGATGTTTCCTTTATCTCGTGTATAACCCATTCCTCATAACTCCAGGAGGGAGGGGGCGGGTGCCTTCTGTTAATGGGCCAGGCTGTTAAAACCAGGTGGAGCAGTGTTCTTATCTCTTCCAGGACACATCCTCCCTCCGGGGGATATCTGCTGTTAATGGGCCATTAAGGCTCATCACATGACTGAAAACATTACATCATCCCGTTGTGAGATGCTCCACCCAGTGTGAGGAGCCAACCATTCCTACCTAGATAAAAACTGAGACGTAGGAATGCCAGGATCTGTGTTTTCCACTGGATTCCTGGAGGAAGACTGGACCCATCTCACCACCACTGGACCCTTTTCTACTGAATCATCTCTACTCCAACAGAACCACATCTGCCACTCCAGGAGGGTTTATTTGGACTGCTTCCAACACCCTGACCAACAGGGTGTCAGGTCATATTTCTGACTCTGTCAGGGTTTCTAGGATTTTGTTTGTTTGCTTGGGTTTTTTGTACTACTACACTTGTATTTTTTATATTCCTAGTAAAGAACTGTTATTCCTATTCCCATATCTTTGCCTGAAAGCCCTTAATTGCAAAATTATAATAAATTGGAGGGAGGGGGTTTACATTCTCCATTCCAAGGGAAACTCCAGCGTTCCCTGGCAGACACCTGTCTTCCTAAACCAAGACAGCTGGGTAGGTGGTGTCAGTAACTGACAAATTTGACCTAATGCCTGTTTATTGTGATACTTGGTATTTTTGGCAAACTACAATACGCAATATCCTGGTATTTTTCTTGGCAAACAGCATGAATACCACTCTTACTTTTTTCTCTTTGTTTCGGCAAATACTTAATGGCAAGCATTCATCACCAAATGAAGTATAAGATCATGTGCAGTGCAAAGCCCATTAGGTCACGTATTTTGGCATTCTGCTGGGCTCCAAGGTCTGCCACAAACTTGGCCAAACTGTGCATGATGCTAACCATGTTTCTCATGCAGTAAGAAACAGATATACTTTTTTCTCTGTGCACAGAAGTGTGTACTTGATGTGGTGAGTAGTGGTGGTGTGGTACAGGGTTACACTTTTTTGCCTAACCAAGACTTCTGTGTAAAAATGAAACATGTGAAACTGAGATGTTCAAAATATGCCCTTGTTAGGACTTTTTAAGAGCATTTACACCCACTGTTGCATTTATGTGCTTTTTTCCCATCCTGTCTTTGCCCACCATCTTTCTACGTTTTGTAGCACATCTCTGACACCTTCCTCTCCCACTATGTCCCCTGCCCCACTGGTGGCTTCAGTCAGCTTGAAATACTATCCATTACCAGGAGTAATGAGCTCCTCTTGGGAAGGTCTCCCAGGGAAATCTGAGACTTTGGCTTCTCCATCAGTATTTGCTCTACTGCTGATGGCTCTGACATGTGTCCTTCAGTTACCAGAGCAGAAGTCAAAGGGGGCTTGTGCATGCTGAAGCTCCTTTTCCAGCAGTGCCCCGGGGATATGAATATCTACTACCTCTAAGTTGCTTTTGAAACTCCTGCTCACTGGCTGACAAATGGAAGGTAGTCACTTCAATCTATCCACAGATACGACATTTGATTTTTAGAAATTACAGTGCACTGGAATTGCAGATGGGCTCCATGCACAATGCTTCTTATTCTTGACCTTCTAAAGCATCAACAAGCTTAACGAACCCCTTGTGCCCCTGATGACTGTTGTAGTCCACACACGTATTCTGTTGTTTTTCAGCGTTTCTCAGAACAGCATGGATGTCAGATTTCCTGGAATCAGTGGAAGGACTCCATCTAGAAGCATGTACCCTAATCAGTGGTGAAGCCAGAAGTGTTTACAGGCAACTTGATGGTCAGATCAACCTTGCAGTAGGTTACTATCGTGATCTTGGGGGCGCCTGCTAACAGGCTGAGTTATTGTTCAAAAGAAGCTAACAAAGATTCTGCCAGAAGTACTTTGATAATGTTTTCTGTTTTTAAAATATTCCCTTTCATTCACTTTCCTCTATGCTTTCCCTACTAAAAAAAAAAAAATCAACATTCACATTTTTGTAGCTTGGTCACTCTTCACCCATGTAAATGTTAAGTCTGAGAAAATTAACTCAGTTTAAGGTAGAGCAAGAAATATTTGTGAAGGGAACCATAAGACACAGTTATCTACCTTAATACAGACCCTATGTGAGAACTGAGGGGGCCTTTTTCAGTCCTGTTTTTCCAGAACACATGGTGTGAAAATTCAAAAGATACAAATCTGCATTTACCTGGTACAGTACTTCCATGCATTTGCAATTTTATTCTAGAGTAGCAACAAGACTCTTGACAAATTCTTGTTATTTATAGTGGCTGCTGGCTGTACCTTCACCAGAAATCTTGGAGGACGTGGAAGATGGAGGACAATATTGGAATGTCTTGCCTGTGCTGCTGCTGTCCTTAGGTAATCACCTGGAACTGAGCATCAAAGGGACCCATCTGTTCTGCCATGCCTGGAGGGGAATCAGGTACAGGTGGTTTATCAGCTCCTCAGTGCAAGTGGTGACGTGACAGAGCTGTTTACATAAATCTTTGTAAATCGGCACTGAGGTGTTCCATGGCATGGTACAGAATTGTGAAAAGAAACAATGTAATAAACATCTCAAAAAGATGGATACTATCAGAAATTATTTCCCCACTATCTCTTGATATTAAGGATATGCTCTAACAGGGCAGTTGATTGTTGATGGATGCAAGTGTTGTCCTGATTTAAGTGAGACTCTGGAGCACTGATACTTCTCTGTCAATCCTCTATTTCTTCGATGGTTCTGGATTAAATCTGAAAAACTGACTTTGTTTAAGTCCCTCTAACAATTGGCAATAGAGTTACTGGGAAATAACCTACTTGGCTAAGTCTGCCATGTTGTCTACTGTGGCTTCATTTACATAATTTGTTTTTGTTGAATTTTGCACACTCTCCTCCCCCCAGAAAACTCTTTTCTGGATGATGAATGATCTGCCACAAAATTTTCTTGTGCCCACAGATGGCTTCAGGGCTTGTAATTATTCTGAAGCTCAGTGCTGTTACTTCTAAAAGACAAACACGTACAGAAACACACCCAAACCAAATCAAACCAGTGTTTGGCATTCAGCTGGTACCCACGCTGGCCTGATTGTGGGTGCTGGAATGAAAGACCCCATGTGTGAAGCTATCCTGGGCAGAGCAGAAAAGCTGCAAACATTTTGATCACCCTACATGGCACCACTCATATTTTTTTGGATAATTGGGTTAAATTGGGTGCAAAGGGACTGTGCACCCAGGGTCTGTGTCCAGTTCTGGGCTCCTCAGAACAAGGAAAATGAGCTCCTGGAGAGGGTCCAGTGGAGGCTCACAAAGATGCTTCAGGGACTGAGTAAGTTGGGCCTGTTTAGTCCAGAGAAGACTGGACTTATTAGTGCAGATAAACATCTCCAAGGCATGTGCCAAGAGGATGGTCCCAGACTGCTTTTGGTGGGTCCTAGCAACAGGACAAGGAGCAATGGCCATAAATTAAACCAACTCAAGATGAGGAAGAACTTTCCACTGAGGGTGGCAGAGCACTGGAACAGGCTGCCCAAGGGGATCATGGAGTCTCTCTGTCTAGAGAGATTCCAACCCCACCTGGACATGTTCCTGTGTAACCTGCTCCAGGTGACCCTGCCTTGGCAAATGGGGTTGGAGTGGATGATCTCCAGAGGTCCCTTCCAACACTTACACTTCTGTAATTCTGTGATTTTTGATGTGAGAAGAGGCAGATTGGAAAAATTGAAAACCCAGCACACGTGAAAGCTCATGCTGGCTGGGCTGCCACAGAGATGGAGAACACAGCTTGGGTTTGAAGTTTGGGGTTGGAAACAAAGGGGAAACCCCAAGAGTGGCAGCTGGGGAGGTGGGGATGTGTCCTGGCTGTTTCTGGGGCAAGGCTGCAGCCCCTCCTCCTGTGAGGGGATAATGATAATGCCTGAGGGCCACAAGAGAAGGGCCTTGAGAACATTGGAAGAGTGTTTTCAGTGTTCTGTGTCAGAAATAGTGTGGCCAGGACTGGGGAAGTGATTCTTCCCCCTGTACTCAGCACTGCTGAGGCCACACCTCAAGTGCTGTGTCTAGTTCTGTGCCCTCAATTCAAACGGACATCGACAGGCTGGAGTGAGTCCAGAGAAGGGAACAGAGCTGGGGAAGGGCCTGGAGCACAAATCTGATGAGAAGTGGCTGAGGGAGCTGGGAAAGGGGCTCAGCCTGGAAAAAAGGAGGCTCAGGGGGACCTTCTGGCTCTGGACAATTCTCTGACAGGAGGGGGCAGGCGGCGGGGGCAGGCGGGCTCGGGCTCTGCTCCCAGGGAACAGGGGACAGGATGACATGACAAAGCTTCAAGGTGTACCAGAGAATTATTCATAGAAAAGGTTGTTCGACATTGGAATGGGCTGCCAGGGAGGCGGTGGAGTCACCGTCCCTGAAGGTGCTCAAGGAACAACTGGATGTGGCTCTCAGTGGTCGGGTGGACAAGGCGATGTCCGGTCACCGGCTGCACTCGCTGCTCTCAGAGGCCTTTTCCAACACCATTGATCCCGTGGTTCCGCGCGGGGGCGCGGAGCGGCGGGCGCGCCGGCCCGGGCGGCGCCACGTGGCCGCGCCGCCTCCGCGCTCCCGCCGGCAGGTGGCGCGCGCCCGCCGCTGCCGGGGCGCGGCGCGCTCCCGCTCCTGATCCCGCTCCTGATCCCGCTCCTGATCCCGCTCCCGGCTCCGCTCCCGCTCCATCTCCCGCTCCTGGCCCCGCTCACGGTCCGCCAGCACCCGGTGCAGGGCACTGGCCCCCGATGCCAAGCGGGACCGGTGCCGCTCCTCCCCCACCCCGCTGCCCCCGTCCTTCCCCTCCGTGCCCCCGCCGCTCGCCGCCCGCCCGGCACCGTCGTGCTCCGGGCACGTGCTGCGGGCGCGGCCCCGCCGGGCGCGGCCACCCGGGGAACCGCGGTCACCACGGAATCACGGTCAGTCAGAGTGGAAAAGAGCTCTGAGATCATCGAGTGCGACCTGTGACTGATCCCCACCTTATCACCCAGACCAGAGCACTGAGTGCATTCCAGTCTTTCCTTAAACACCTCCGGGGGCAGTGACTCCACCACCTCCCTGGGCAGCCCATTCCAATGTCCAGTCACCCTTTCTGTGAAGAATTCTTCCTGACGTCCAACGTAAACCTCCCCTGGTGCAACTTGAGGCTTTGTCCTCTCGTCGTGACACTTCTTCCCTGGGAGCAGAGCCCAGCCCCTATCTGGTTGCCCCCTCCTGTCAGGGAATTGTGGAGAGTGAGAGGTATCTGAGCCTCTCGAGCTCTATCAGCTGCTCCTTATCAGCCTTCTGCTCCCCACCCTTCCCCAGTTCCATTACCTTTCTCTGGACTTGCTCCAGCACCTCAACATCTTTTCCTGAAGTAACCCAGAACTGGCTATAGGACTCGGGGTGTGGCCTCAGTGGTGCCAGCACAGGGACGGTCACTGCCCTGCTCCTGCTGCCACAGCACGGCTGGGACAGCCCAGGGGCCATTGGCCTTCTTGGCCACCTGGGCACCCCTGGGCTCATGTCCAGCTGCTGTTGACTGTCACCCCCAGGTAATTTTCCACTGAGGCACTTCCCAGCCACTTTTTTCCCCACCCTGTAGCACTTCAGGGGTGGAAAACCCTGCCTACAGCAGTCCTGCAGCTTTCTGGGTTGTTTGAGGCTCACATAGCGAAATTTGAATTTTGGTTGTCCCCTTGTTCTCTGCATTCTAATGATTGAATCTTGTTTACTTTTCCTTTAAGCTTAGCTTAAGCTTGATTTCCTTAGACTAAGTTCCTTCCAGTGTTACCTCATGACTCCAAACACTGGCGCTTCTCCATCAAGCTGGTCAGTGCTCCATGCAGCTTTACAAGGTGCTACATGTCAAATACAAGTTAAAATCTTTTTTGAGAGGAGGAAAAGCACCAGCAAAACTTCAGCCCTGGACATGAGAAGAGCTGACATCAGGCTGCTCAGGGAACTACTGAGTAAGGTTCCCTGGGAAAGCACTTTTGAGGGTGCTAGGGTCCATCAGTGCTGTCCATTTTTCATGCACTACCTCCCAGAACCACAGGAGCAGACAGTTCTAGAGTGCCATAAGTCAAAAAGATAAAGCAGAAAGTCAACTTGACTAAACAAGGATCTTCTTTGGAAGTTTCAAAAAACGCATTTTCTCTGGTAGGAGCAAGGTTGGATGACATGGAAGGAATACAGATGCTGCTTGCCACTGTAGGGAGAAACTTTGTGTAGCCAAAGCCTAATTGGAGTTGGCCAATAAAAATGGGTTTTATTAAGTATGTTAATAGCAAAAGATGGTCCAGAAATAACATGAGTTCATTAATGAGGATAGTCACCTCAGAAACAGGGACATGGACAAGGGAGAGGTGTTCAATGCTTTCTTCTCTTCCATCTTCAACACAGATGAAGATGTTAAGGGGTCCCAATGCCTTGAGCTGGAGCACCATGCATATGAGAATGATCAACTCCCAGTTGTTCCTGAACTTGCATAAGATGTGCTGCTCCAGCTGGATTCCTATAAGTCTATAGAGCCTCATGGAATTCATAGAAACATAGTAATCGAGCTGCTGATATCAGGGCAAAGCTTCTCTTGATGATTTTTGAGCAGTCTTGGGAATCCTGAAAAGTCCCAGTTGACTGGAATCTGGTAAATGTTCCAGTTTTCAAGAAGGGCAAGAAGGATGACCCTGCAAACAACAGGCCTGTCAGTCTCACTTGAGTGACTAGTAAAATTATGGACAATATGGGATGTATTGAAAAACACCTGGAGGACACACTGGTCACAGCCAGCTCAGGTTTATGAGCAGAAAGTCTTGCTTGCCAAACCTGATTTCTTTTTACAGCAACATAACCCACCTGGTTGATCAAGGGAAGCCAGTTGATGTAATCTTTTTGGACTTTAGCAAAGGTTTCCATACTATCTCTCCCAGGATCTTTCCGAAAAAAATCTTCATCCCACAGCTGGATAAGCACATCATGCGATGAGTGAGCAATGGTTCACAGGTCAGGCACAAAGGGTTATAGTGGCTGAGGTGACATCAGACTGGGGACCTGTCACTGGTGGAGTTCTGCAGGACTCTATTCTTGGCCCTGGGCTCCTCAACATCCTCAAAAATTACCTGGATTCAGGACTGGAAGGGATACTAGGCAAGGTTGCCAGTGATACTGAGTTGGAAGAAGCTGTTGAATCACTCAAAAGCAGAGAGGCCCTGCAGAGTCACCTTGACAAATGAGAGGCTGGGCCATCACCAACCATGGGAAGTTTAACAAGAGAAAGTGCTGGATTCTGCCCCTGGGATGGGGTAACCGTGGATATGTGGACAGACTGAGGAATGAGATGTTGGAGAGCAGTGCCATGGGAAGGGATCTGGGGCTCCTGGTCAATGACCTGTTGGGTCTGAGCCAGCAGTGCCCTGGAGCCAGGAGGCTCCCTGTCCTGGGGGCACCAGGCCCAGCATGGCCAACCTGGCCAGGGAGGGATTGTCCTGCTCTGCTCTGGGGAGGCCTCACCTGGAATATTGTGTGCAGTTCTGGGCATGACAATATAAAAATGACATTAGACTGTCAGAGACCATTCAAAGGATACCATGAGGATGGTGAAGAGCCTGGAGGTGAAGCCCTATGCGGAATGGCTGAGGGCACTTGGTCTGGAGAAGAATGAGGGGAGACCTCACTGCAGTTCTGCAGCTTCCTGGTGAGGGGAAGAAGAGGGGCAGGCACTGATCTCTGCTCTGTGGTGACCAGGGACAGGGCCCAGGAAATGGCCTGAAGTTGTGTCAGGAAAGGTTTGGGTTGGATATTAGGAGAAGGACCCTTCCATAGAGGGTGTTTGGCCACTGGAACAGACTCCCCAGGGCAGTGGTCATGGCACCAAACCTGCCAGAGTTGAAGAAGATTTGGACACCACTCTCAGGAACATGGTGTGACTCTGGGGCTGTCCTGTGCGGGGGCAGGAATGGGACTTGATGGTCCTTGTGGGTCCCTTCAAGCTCAGGATATTTTATGATTCTATGGTCCTATATTTTAGTTGTGCATTTTTTGAAATCTTCTTTCTGACTGTTTCAGGGACCTTTGGCTGATTTATATGATCAAGCTGGGAAGAAATTTCTCCCACAAACACCATTATTTTTTTCCATGTATATTACACACATGCACACACACACTGTGCATATCCTGGAGGGGTGTTGTTGATTGGTTGCACCAGGGTTCTTCCCCTGCTAACAGATAACCAGGTGAACACCTTTGGCCTTCTGAGATTTCTCCTCTGCTCTCACCAGACAATCCCAAACATCAGGCAGCTGTCTGGCAGTCTCCATACTTCCTTTGTTTAGAAATGTGGTGTTTTAAAATCTGTTAATTAGCCATGTGGCTGTGTTTAGTTCTGCAGAGGAAAGTTACAGGGGTAATGCCACCTGTCACCCACAGTGCAACCTTTTCAATGGCATTGTCTCATAAAAACATACACAGCAATAGTACTTGCAAGTCAGCTGGGTTTTGCTCCTCACTCATTGACAATGTAGGATAGAGTCATTCTCCCAAAAAGCTGATTTTGTAAATAGCTAAGGTCCCACACTGAAGACTTATGGAAGGAGATCTTCACTGCTAATTGCATGGCAGTCTTTACTTATCCTTAGTGACGAATTATTAGTATGGTTCAGGCAAATACATAATTCTCAACAGCTCCTTGTTTTTTGCCATTCTCTCTGGTCTTGTCCTTGCAAATTCAATTTCACAGGCACAATCTGTAGCACAGCAGGTGCCAAGTGTAGCCTTCTTGTTTCATAGGATCCAACTAACTGTCTATGTGGGATTCATTTAGACAGCAGCATAGGCAGCAATGAAAAAAAATTGCGTTTCTGCTATACAGAAGAAAACAATGCTTCTCAAGAAGCCTCCTCTTGTAGTTTCTTGTAGGGTTCTTAAAGACCATCTACTGCCACGCTTCTGTGGAAGCTGGTTCTGGACACTTTATGAATTCCATGGAGAAAACAGTCATGAGTGTGGCTTTGCTTTTGCAGTTGAAGTTTTGCAGGTCAGGCACAGATAATCAACAGTGCTGAAACCAAAGGAACTAGGGGGCCTGAATACCTTTGAGGGTTTGGACTCCAGTTAGTCATGGAGGTCTGTTATTAAGGTTCCAGAGCTTGGGCTATTAAAGTTTTGCATATTCTCTCTGACTTGTGCCAAATAAACTGACCTATGTCCATGCCTCAGTCCTGGTGTAGGGAAAGGAGCTCCCTAACTCATTGCCTGTACACTTCCTCCTGGTTTACAGAGCAGATGCAGGCTTCACATCCTGAAAAATCTCATGGAAGTTTCCCTGAGGGAATCCTTTGTGTAGATACACATGCACAAAATGTCTGCATGACAGAAGCTACCCCTACAGAAAATTCACTCTAATTGACACTGCAGTAGTGATCAAGAAGGGTGGGGTGATTGGTGGGGCTGAACTGCATTTTGCCAGTGGGATGGCTGTGCATCTGGAGTTCACATCTGCAGAGCTCAGATGCAGAGATCTGTGCATGGAGCTGGCAGAAGAAGGGAGGGGTGAGCATGGCTGAGGGTGCCAACACTATTGAAGCCAAAGAAAGAAGTGACTGTTTCCTATCAGCACCCTGGACTCTGCACCTGAGCACCGGATGAAGCAGGACCTGAGCAGGGATTTGCACCAGGGCGGAAACCAACAGAGAACGCAAGGCCTGCTTTAAATTTGGTGGGAAAATTAATGAGCTTCTGTGTGTCTAACTGCTCTGATTCAGGGCCTACAGCCAGACCTCTTGGTTCCAGCATGTAACAAGGAATGGGCACTCCAAGGAAGTTGCATGCTGAAGGAGTAACACCCTAAAGGCACCTCTCTGGAAGCTTGCAAATGCAGGAGGTTGTTGCAATTTCTCCTACTCTCCAGAGTGCTGGTGATGGACTCAAGCACTTTGAAAACCCTCTACCCAAGAAGAAATGCTTGTGGTTGCTTTGAAGTGAGCAAATAGAAAGCACCCTTTTGAAGTCAGCACAGTAGCTGGAGCGGGATGTTGCTCTGCTGCAGTTCAGACCCTTTTATTCAGCAGGGCTGTGGCCAGCACATTCATCTGGGAGACCCATGTAGGGAATGCAAAAAGTGCTTTGGCTTTGAGAGGCAGGTGTGTGCCAGCCTTGCATGTGGTTGGTTGTGCTGGTGAAGGTCACTGTCTAGGGTGACACGTTCTGGTTGAACAGTAGCATGGAAGATAAAGGAGACACAGTGGGACAGCCCAAACTCCAGGTTTCCTAGGGGTTAGTCTGCCAGAATGGCTCATCTGATGCATGAGTGAATTTCCCCACCATTCCTGAGAGGCAAAGTGAGCAGGCTGCACTGATAGCTGGAGGATCTGGCTGTAATGGTGACAAGTTGGCTGCTGGGCTTCTATTTTCCTTTTTTTAGAAAAGTTACACTTGATGCCATAGACCACATTCCTAAGTGTCCCAGGGAGAAGCTTTGCCTTTTCCTTTTTAGAGACACTAGCCATAATATTAGGGAAGAGTGTTGGCATATTACCAAGTGTTCCTCTTCTAACCTTTTTCAGGAGTATTCTGGGTTCATGCCACAGATACTGATGGTGATGGGCTGCCAAGTAAGTGATAAAGCATTACTTGCTTCTTACGTACCTGGTTATGTGTAAGACTTGACTATTTTAGGCTAAGTAGGAGGAAAATTGTTTTATGACCTTATAATTAGAAGTTGTGTGAGGATAACAGCGAGACTTATTGAGTCATTCTGATAGCACAGTTTCCCTTTTTTTGCATTTCTTAATTAAAAAAAAAAAAAAAAAGAAAAAGAACACTTCAGCATGTTTTATAACACAGCTTTAAATAAGCAAACAGACAAACCTAATTTCAAGGGATCGTCCAGAGGTCTCTGCTACTTAGATTCATGGTGACTGAAATGTGTGGTGAGGAACTGAGGAATGCTGATGGTCTTGCAAAGAGCAGATTGGGCAAAGGACACAGAGGTGACACTCAAGAACATCTTGGGGTGATAATTACTGATGGAAGATGTGTGAGAGAGATAAATGAGTGACCAAGCTGGTAATAGGATGCTGACTTGCTACAATATATCCTTGGTGCCAGTGTCAGTGAAAAGCAGCTCCCTCCATTCGGATCTACTGAGTGAGTTAATGATGCATTTATTTATTTCCTGCATCTCCCTTACACTTCTGTTTCTCCTCCCTTCATTTCCAGCTCCTTCCATGATGCACTCATCACACAGTCATTTCTGATCACCTTCTCAAAGATTCTCAGGCAGCTCAAGGGGAGTTATTTGCCCACCTACCAGTGAATTTCAAACTACATTACAATTCCACCCTCTTTTTTAGAGCGGTGGAGCTACCCCTCTCCCTGAGTGCTACTGCGGGGTTGTCAGTTTTGTTTTCAGGGTCTGTCAGCAGCTTCTTCCTTGTGACTTTGGTCACTGCTGTAGCAGCCCCACAGCTATGTCTGGATGACAAGGCACACAGTACTGGCATTTGTGTTTACATCTGAAATTCCCAAGAGGAGGAGAGCACAGACAGGGCCTGGAGAAACTGCTGGAGGATCTCTTGTTTGTGTTGGGTTTGAGATACATTTTGAGAAGTTGGGAGCTGAAGAAGAATGCTTCTGTTGAGTCCAGAGGACTTCTCTGTGTGACAGAACCTGGAGGCAGTCTTCTGTTTTCCTGTTTAGATTTTTGTCAGGTAATCCCTGGTGCATCCCAGGCACCTGGTTTATTTGGTTTTCTGAGGAAAGAAACTTCTCTCTTCCTTGAGCCATATCCAAAGGGTCTGACTCAGCAGATATCTGTCAGCAGTTGCTTGGGACCACACACCTGCATGATGTTTTATGAACAATAAGAAACATGTCCAGCACCAAAGCTGACATACTTTTCCCAGAAACAGGGCCTTCTTTTTACATTATTTTTTTCGTGGTGGTGGGGGGGTATTGAAATTGCCCTCCAGCACTCCAACACCCAGTGGTCAGTTTATCACTCCAATCTCATCCACTCTCATTTACCATCTGTCTCCTTTGTTTTCCACATGGGTCTCTGAGGGAGTGGCTTGAGGTCTGCTGAGGGAAATAAGCCTGTAGTGGGAGGTGCATGAACACCTACAGACTGAGTCCTCCCCACCTTGCTCCTGCCTACCCTTTGCTGTCTGCCATGCCTTCTACATGATTTGAGACTGGCCAGATGCTTTCTGGGCTCAGAGCTCCTGGAATTTTCATTGCAGCTGACATTCTGGTGTGCTGTGGTATCAGGTAACCTGCACTGAATGCAGTGCTGTCCTGACCTCTGAGGCTAGAGGCTTTAGTGTGCTGGCTTGTAAGGGGAAGATCTGGGAGATGCACTGTTGTTCTGGAAATAAGAGTCCTGCCATTCTCAATGCCTTCTCTGGGCTTTACAGATTGTGTGCTTTATTTGATCATTAGATTATTATATTTTTGCACTTATGGAGACAAAAGAGTGAGCATAGTTTGGTGGCCCACACAATGGCTGTGTGGTAGGTGAGAAGCTCATCTCCTGTGGATTCTTTGTGGGGTTGTGCTGTCACCACAGGTGGCAGGCAGGGAGCAGAGAAGCGGATTCCCCATGAGAATGAGGGTGGGGGACTCAACACCCTTGGAGCTGGTGTGCTCTGTCGGCAGTGAGTGTCAAGTAAAAAGAACTGTGCACAAAACCACCAAAATCCTGCCAGTGACACCAGGCTGAAAGAAAGGTATTCACCTGTAGGATTTTCCTGTTTCCCCACCATGCTTCCCTACAATTGGCAGGATAGAGAACAACCACTTGTACTCCCGGTCCCTTTGGCCCCTCTCAACTGCCCTCAGGTTTCTTGCTGGGAACTCATTGCTGCCCACCTGGAGAACCAGAAGTGAATAATAACCAGAGGACGACACCAGACTACAGGGTTTTCTAGTAACTTCCTTTACCCAGGAAGGCAACAGAGTTCCCAGTGTGCTGGCATGGGTCTGGCGAGCATTTTGGGCCTTGTGTTCCTCTTAGAAGGGAGGCACTGACACAGCTGCCCTTTTTTTTTCTTGGCTCGGGTGGTGGTGATGCCAAGGTAGGATGATGAGGCTGGATTGCCTTTGGTGATTTTTCCAACCTGAATGGAGTTCCTGGCTGTTGTTTGCCTTACCCTCAAGTTCCAGAGCCTTATTCCTGTTGTATGAGTGCAGCTGGGAAGGTGAGGGAGGCCGGGAGGGGATTCACCTGCTGTCTTGAGAGGATACGTGTTTCCATTCCCCTGCATTGTTTAGGTCTCCTCCTCCTGCCTGCTGGTGAGAGAATAGGGGTTCCTCTACCTCTTGTGGTGTAGCCAGCTGGTGCATTTGCCTCAGGGATGGTAGAGAGTGGCTCCACCAAGTCAATCTCCTCCTCGGAGTCCCTGATTCTTCTTCTCCTTCCTACTTCCGCCCGAAGCTCTGCCAGCAGGAGAGCAGATAATCCACCCAGCCACACCTCACACTACTGTTGTCCCTACTGCCATGCCACTCATGCCAGGCTCTGGTACTGCCTGCAACCCAAGCCTGGGTAGCTGCATGTTTGGATGGCGGTTCCTTCTGTGTTACCACATCCTTTCTGGTGAGTGCAGGGGGCTCCCCACTGAGTGGGTACCATAGCTGGGCTCCTTCCCAAGCAGAGTGACCACCAGCTGAGCTCACCTCTAGCCCTTGGTGCACAAAATGCCCCACCCTCATTGCCTTCACTCCTGGTGGGCTGCTTTTGTAAGGTTCAAGGGATGTCTGCTGTCTCTCCCTGCCCCTCTTCCACTGAGTCAGAGCTGCTCTGAGTCAGAGCTTCGGCACTTCAGCACTTGAAGTCTGAGGTGTCTTGCTGAAGTCTTAGGACCAATGCTTAGTCTAAAATTTGAGAGCTTTGACAAGCCCTTATGTTTTCCATTTTACATTTTTCACCGTGCTCAGAGAAAAAGCGAGGTTCTAACAGGGGAAACATGTTATGCTTCTAAGCATCTCCCAGCATTTCCCAAAGTTGTATTTAAGCCACAGCAATTTTAGTTGAGACAAATGAGATGGAAATCATGATTTTTTTTCCCTCCACTTGTATGTGCTCACATGACATAGCTGTTCAGATTCTTGCAGTCCACTCTTATCTAAGTGATACTCCTGAGAGGTGTGTGAGCAACATTTGGAGAAGCTGCTTGATGTTGTCATTCTCAGTGGTAGTCACAACAGAGATCTTAAAACAAGGGGCTCTGTGTTTTACCAAGAGAAGCCACAGTAACAGGTTTCAGTGTAAATGAGAGTTGTATTGCCTTCCATCAGAGATGACTTGAAAATAAAGTACTTTGATGGTAATACTGAAGATGTCTGCAGGAAACCCAGCACAGCCTTGAACACTGTAGTTAGATAGCTGTGCAAAAAAGTACATGAAGGGAAGAGCTAATGTGCAATACTTCTATTTAAGATAGAGGGAGGAAATAGAAATTGTGATAGCATGCTATTTCAAGTAATAATAGAAAGTACTTGATGTTTACATGGTGAATGGATCAATACTAATTCTGTAGTCAGGGCACATACAGTAGTTTGGATTATACAAGTGATAGATGCACTCGGTATAGCTGAAATTTCCACCCTGCAACATTTATTTCTCACTGCGTGTTAGATGGAATTTTCCACCCAACTATCTGAAAGGATTTGCATAAGAATGGTGATAGAGCAGTATTCTTTAATGATGTGCTTTTCTTTGTTAAACTTCAAAAATGTCTACGATGCATGATGAGGTTTGGATGAATTGCCAAGCTAATGCTTTTATATTTTCTTTAAAGAGCTTATCTTCAGTGTGTTGTGGGAGTTACTTTATATTGTTGTCATAAAGGCAGCAGCAGTAAAGTCGACTTTGTAGCAACCCTGGTAGGTGCCCCCTCCTCCTTTACCTGCAGGTGTTTGGTGCTGCTGAAGGAGGCAGATCACAGCACCTCTTACCCACCACCTGTTTGCCCCACTGTTAACTTCTTTGTGCAGCTTCTGTGGCACTGTGCATGACATGACTCAAGGCTGGCTCTGTGTCATTTTACTCTTAAAACAATGGCCCTCTTGGCATTCAACCTAGATCAGACCAGCCTGCTGTACTGTTTGTAGAAACTGGGTCATAACCAGGCTCTTCCCAGAATGACTTCTTGATTTAAAAGAAACTCAGGATTAAAATGTGAAAAATCTTCTGCCAGTGGTGATTTTTACAGAAAGATAGAGAGGACCCTTTGTTTTGTTCTTCAGTTCCTTGGAACAGAAGTCCAATTTTTTTAAAATATGAGGGGAAAACTGCTTGAAATTGGTGAATTTTAGGAATGTAACCTGTTGAGAAGCAATATTTCCTTCCTTGGCCATTGGCCCAGTGAGTCACCTTCTAACCTGCACTGTAGTGAAGCTGTTCAGAAATCTCCTACAGCAGGAAAAATAAGCCATACAAGTGACTGCGAGGTTTGTCATCAATTCCAGTTCCATGTAGGGTGCAATGATTCTACTTTCACAACAGCTATTAGACAGAGAGGGGGTAATTCTGCCCTGAATCAAGACTTCTGCAGCACAGCATGAGTATAATGGAGGAATGATTTGGGGTTTGTTGGATTTGCTTTTTTGTTTTATGTTTGCCTTTACTGCTAACGGACGTTAATTGGAAAGAATTTTGAAATTATTATGGAACAGAAATTATAACTTTTTCCTGATGATCTGAGACACTGCTCTGATATTGGACCTTGTGTCAAAATCACGTGTTTTCTTTTGCTTGTGCTTCTGAAAGGATAATGGTAGCTGTGTATGCTGCACATGAACATTCTAGCTGTATATGAGAGCCCAGCACCTCCCAAATGTGTACCTTGGTAGTCAGTCACACCAACAGGACAATTACTCACCTTCCTGTACTCTCCCCACTTCTTCAGCCTATCCTCCTTCCCTTATTCCAAACTCTAGGATAACTCTGTGTAGGAAGAGAATGGCACATGTATCTGAGATAGAAGCAGGGAAGAAGATTTTTATATCAAATTTCTTTCAAGACCAAGAAATAAGCAACTGCACAATTAAGCACTACCTACAAAAGTGAGCAACTGAACCCCAAAATCTGCACAGTGACTTCCTGTGTTGTCACTGGAGAATTGCTGCCCCAGCCCCAGTGTCTTAGTGGCATCCCCATGTCCCTGTCAGTGTGTTGGTATCTTTCTCACCAGGCTCAGTGGCCCAAGGGGGACCTGCTGAGCCTTCCCTAGTACCCCTGCTGGTGCAGGGGTGCCTGCTGGTCCTGCCCCAGCTGTTTGGGGTCCCTACTGGCCCTTTTCTCCAGGGTGTTGTATATTTGTGCACAAATATTTTGTCTAAACCATATTTGTAAAAAATGTGCTTGTGCTAATATTTAGACTACCATGTTTGAGGAATAGTATCCCTAAATTCAAGCTTGTAGTTTTAGTGTTGTGTTGAATTTTTGATGAGTGACAGATCCTGTTGCTACTCTGCCTTGTGTGTAGCCCCTTTACCACAACATGCCCCTTGTCTTGCCTCTGGAAACCTGTCATGGTGATGGCACAGTGTGTTTAGACTTGGAAATCCATTACCTGGTTACAGGAAGGGGGGATGTCCAAGATGTGAAGCCTGTAGTTAATGGAACTGGCACAAGGATGTACACAAAGATGACCTAATGGAGGAGGGAACACTAAAAAGGTCACTCATCTGATGATAGAGCTGAATGTGTGAAAAAAAAATGGGGAAAAAAAAGCAAGGTCAGCTTTAAAACGCAAATTGTTCTCTTTGCTTGACTGCTATTGTACTTTCCCCCCCACCCTCTGAAAACATGCAGAGCTGGTTTCTCAATGCTCTTCCATTCACATGACAAAAGAAATGCCTCTGTGGCTTGGTTCCTCCATCCCTTCCCACTGCATGTGTGCCTGTCCCACAGGGTTGCTCTGTGGTGCTGGCTGAGGCGTGCAGGTACTGGGACAGCTGTGTCATCTTGGAATGGTGTGGTCTTGTCAGATGTCACATGCCTGACCACTAGTTCTGTCAGCTAAAATGACAGCATGGTTTAAAAAATCCGCCCAACTTCAAAGAGCAGCCAGAGAGAGCACGAGATGAAGTTGAATGTGTGTTTCTTGCTGTATTTTACACTCTGCTCTTGGTTGCTGTTCTACTACAGCCCTGTCTGACACCTCAGCATGCCAGCTGCACTCATATTGCACAACAACCAAATCCCCAGTTACTGCAATTGATGTTGTGATGCCATGTATACCTGGTTTTTGGCTAGGAACTCAGAGGCATCACCTTTCCCCAGGTCTGTGCCTGGTGACTCTGGGCTGGAGTTGCTCTGCCGTGGTTGGAGAGTCCCAGCCCCCAGTATTTGTTTTTTGCCAGTTTCCCCCTCTCATCCTGCAGGTGAGCAAATACCTGTTTTGTGGAATGTGAGAGGAAAATGGGTCCCAGGCTGAAAGGCAGTTGTTTTGGTTTTAACTGGCACGATGGGGAGTGGTGTCAGTTTGTGTGGCATTGCATGTGATGCTCTCAGCTCCATGTCTCTTTGATTTCTGGATTTTGTGTCCATGTCCAGTGCTATTTAAATTTAGGGTTTTTGTTTAGCTAACCTGTGTTGTAGGACTGAGAAGTATCTGCTCCCTTTGTGTCAGCAGAAGACATGGATTTTGTAAAGCTGTGACCATGAAGATAAAGATTTATAACAGTGCAGGAGAAAAAGCCCACAAAATTATTTGAGAAGCCACCCTATGAAGGATAGATATTACAGGAAGCATTAACCTTCTGTAAAAATTCCTTTGCCAGTGAGGAATTTAATACACAGCCTTAGCGAGAGAAGAAATTTTACCTCCATGATGTTTTGAAAAGCTTTATTTAAAAATTAGACATGAGGAAAACCTTGGCTTTCTGCAGTTTAGACTATTTGCATTTAGATATTTTAAACATTTTCTTTAAGTAATGATGCTTAATAACTCCTAGATACATAAATATTGTTTATATATAAATCATATGTGCTGTATTTTATACACATGCATGATGGTTTTACTTCCTCTCTTGTCTTTGTGCGTATGGCAATCTTCTGTGGTTTTTTTTTTTTTCTCCAATAGTCACTTGGAAGAGGATTTGATCACAGCTGAATTGTACAAGCCTGCTTCTTACTACATTAAATGAGAGCAAGGTTTTTATCACTGCAATTTGGAATCATAATTCTCTCTAAGATGAAAAGAAAACCCCTTTATAATTTCTTTTGCTCCTGATGAGAGGTGTTAGATGAGCAGTGCTGGAGACTAAAGTTTCCTTTTGGATGGGTAGACCTTGATACCCATCTCAGTGGCTTCTCTTGCTGCATTTGGCTTGACTTAAGCTGCATTAGTTTTTTTTTTGTTAAGCCTTCACAGAACACCAATGTGTTTTGGATTAAGATAGTTCAAAGAAAGAATTTTGTTATATTTTTTCCCCTCATTCTCATATTTCTGAAGTCTAGAAAAAGTCAAGCCTCACTCTTATAGCCTCTTGAATTCTGTACTGTTATTTAGTTTGCACTCTTTCATCAGATTGGTAAGGCAGTCCTGCCCCATGATTTTAGACTTGGATTTGATTAAGAAATGTCTGATGGAGAGTGAAGCTTTTGGAAAGACATTCCCATAATGACTCCCAGTGGTGGAGTCCCCTCTTGGGGAGATTCTCATCTACTCTTTCCACAAGCATTTCTACAGTGCACCAATTCTGCCCTCCTAATTTTTCCTAAAAGATAAAATGTACCTCTCTGTGTTTCCCAGATCCTGTTTCATCAGAGATTGTGCCCTCAGCTGCATTTTCTGGAGGTTTCTGCCACTTTTGATGGCAGGACAATTCTTTGGTTGGTAAATTCTGAGAGCTGTCTGTCCTTGGTATGTACTTAGAACAAACTGCAGGTAAATGCTTACACGTAATGATCTGTTCTGACTGTTGCATGAAGCTTTCCAAAAATAGTTGTCTATAAGCAAAAATAATCCTGAGTTTTGATATTAATAGAAAATGCTTCAGGTCTTCTCCTTAATGCTGGTGCACTAGAAGACCTGAAAATGAGAGGTCTAAAATACTTTCAGGAGAGACTCCTGATATAAGGGGACCTTAGTCAAAAGATACTCAAGGTCTTTTGAAGTGACTTATGTTTTGAAGGAATGATGAGTACCCATCTTCTAAAAATTGAGTGATTGTGTGACAGCTGAAGTTTGACGTGAGTTGATATTGCCTTTTTTATTGTCTTGGTCGGTTTCTGTGTTTATGTATTATCTCACAAGCTGTCCCCTGTAACAAGAACCATCTAAATGCTTGGGTTTTTTCCAATTCATTTTGACATTTTTAATGTGAAGAAAGTTTGCAGTAAATGAGTTATTAACATGAAGAACTGAATGCATATGACCCTTTTGAAGTATTCCCACCTGCCCCCATGAGATTTCTGTGGAAATAGTAGTTGATATTCCATGTATTTGTCATTTGACATGAAATGCTTACCTTACTTGAATAGCTAGAGGCTGTGACTGAAATTTAACTCTACTGTGCAAGGTGCTGTACAGATGGAGACAATTTGATGTCCTCTGCATCTAAGGACTTGCACTTGACAGCTGAAGAGCAGGATGAAGAAGCACCAGAGAGTTTTGTATTGCTCAGTTTTTGGTGGGGTTTTTGTGGTTCCCTTATCAGTTTGGTAGTTTCCAGAAGTACATTAAAGAGTGGGGTTAGTGCTCATCAGGTTCAGTAATATATCTGAGCCCTGGTCTCAGCTCTGAGGGAAGTCATAATGATGAAAATGGGGAGGGTTGGTACTCTCTGCTTTTTGGGGGAGTTCCCTGGGTGCTGTGTTCCTGCTCTTGGGGAGATGCTGTGCTGGGAATGCTGGATTTCTGACGACAGGGTGTCCCACTTGTGCCAGACTGTGGTGCTTCAGCCTGATGGCCCTTCTGGGGGCACACCTCTTGTTGCAAAATGGTCCCAACTGCCTTTTGATGCAGCTGGCTTGGGACACTGCTTTGTGAAGTTTTGCTCACTTTCACTAGCTTGTAGACACTATCTTTTTCCATCTCCTTTCTTCATACAAGCAATCAATCACCTCCTTGCTCAGATACAGCTGCCTGTGGACCAGGGCTGACATCTGGAAGCACCCACACCACTTAAGCCTGTTCTCTCCCAGGCCCTGCCTTTGCGTGAGGTTTTAATTTACTGTTTACCATTTCAGGCTTGTAACAAGTAGGCATCCCAAAGCCTTTTAGACACACTTACTGTCTGAGTCAGATAGTCCAAGAGGTCATGTACAGATTGAGACTGAACAGTGAAACATCTGCATACGCTTAACCTCGCCTCACTTCTGGCATTGCTCTTGAGTGTTATTTGGGCTTTGATCAGACTTATTCATTCAGCCCAGGATCCTTCCTCTTCCTTAATATCCTTTCACATGTCTGCTTCTCAGACTCTGGAGTCTCCTGGTGTTTCTGAAGTCAGGTTTTGCTTCTGCCTTTTCACTTTTAATCCAAAATGGCCAGTGGTAACAGCATGCTTTTTTAACTGTAGGTCCTCTTTGTCAAGTGGTTAGTTAACAAGACAATACATATACCCTCAGGACAATTGCCATCTCTTTGTGCAAGGGACTCTGTCTGAATGACATGGGTAATTATCTATTTAGATAATAACCTCCATTTTCATAACACAGTTTGCAGCAGTGCAAAACCAACCCATGGTACATAGATTCCCAGAACATGTAACCTGGCTTTAATTGCCCTATTAACTGTTTCCCAGCGTCATTGTCTCATGAGCTATGGACCTTTCTGTCTTTAGTATGCTGAAAAACAGAACAAGCTTCAGGCTCCTGAGAAGTTTCTAAATTGACCATTAGATATTTTTATCAAAGACTAGAGTCAAATCTAAATCTTTCACTAGTAGACAGAAGCCTCTTAGGAATGGAATTTACAATGTCAAGATTTCTCTGTATGCATATATCCCTTACGATACTGTCCTAACTAGAAGCTGCTATAATTCATTCTATTTTGTGGAGCTTTCTGGTGAATTATTTTCTTTCTCAGTAATTTCTCCGTTTAGGAACCCTCCTGAGAAATCTTTACTGTATTAGCTTCAGCTTTGCTGCATCTTTATCTTTAAATAGCTCTTTTAAATTTGCTTAGGCAAATCTGGGGTTTCGTCTGTCTTCAGCGGTATTAAAATAGTATCTGAAGGGAGTGTTACCTGGGTAAGAAGACACACCACTAGACAATACTATAAATGAGAGACAGATGGATTGCTGCTCAGAGACAACAAGATTATGGGTAGAAACCTGTTTACCTTTTGCAATACAGTCGCTGAGCTGAGCAAGTCATCAGAACAGAATGGAGATGAATAATGCATGTCTCTAACAGTTCTTCAAGATGGAGGAGAGATTCTTACACCAAAACTCCTCTTGCAGAATTGTCTATGCAGACTTCAGTACTGGAAAGCACTTTTGGTGTGAGTTTTTGCTTTGTTTGCAAGTGCAGATGTGCTGTTGGCTAGTTAATAGATGGAGTCTGGTCTTTTGGCAAAGACTGCCCTTTTCTGGAGTTGTCACAGCTCTACCTGGAACAGATTGTCCGTCCCTTCAGAGTGGCTCCTTTCCACAGTCTTTATGTGCCAGGAAGACTCATAGACCACAAAAAGGAAGTTAACTTGCAGGAAATTTGATACCAATACGTGGCACAGCTCCTCAGTTGCACTGCACCACCACAGGACAAAAACCCTGGCAGGGTTGAGGTAGTGTTGGCTTTTGAGCTCTAGAGCATTCTGAACTAAATGTTTGTGAACAGTTTTTACTTCCTACAGGTGAGGAAAGGGTTGCAGTCATAGAGGCTGCTTTTGGAGGTGAGATTTTGCCAGTCATGCACTGAGTGATCATGTTTGTGTCCTGTGTTTTTGCCATTTGAGCTGAAGAGGAGGAGGGAACAAACTGTTTATCAACTGCAGGATTTTCTGTACCTGCCCTTTAGAGACCGGCACTGAAATCAGAGGACCAAACCTTGGCATGACTAACCTGCAGGTACCTGTGCTACTACCGAATGAAGGATCAGGACAGATTCCACCCTCACTGTGTGTGTCCATCTTTTCACAGGAGCTGCCAAATCAATGGCTCCCAGCAGATAGGTCCTTATCAAGAGAAGGAGCACCATGGCATGAAAATCTCTACCAGATTTCCATCTGTTCTTCTGCATAACTGAGGGAGAGACACTTGGGAAGAGAAGTCTGTGACTTAATGATCAAACAGGGTGGGGGTTTACACCTCTTCAAATATAGGACTCAGTTACAGATGAATTAAGGATGTGGGTCCTGGACAACAGGGTTGAGAAAATGCACAAGGCTGGACTTTCCATTTTGTGTAACTAATTTCAGAATAATCAGTGTTAAACAGGGAAAGACAAATAATGGCATAGGATTATTAAGCTGTCTTGCCTCTGTTCTGCCCATGGGTGACCCCACAGGGTATCACCTTCAGGGACATCTTTTAAGAAATGTCCCGTGAGGAAATACATCGGTGTGGAAACACATGATCTCAAGGTGATGGTGCTGGAGATGAGCCTGCATGTCATTCCTGACACTGTCCCCAAGTCACACCCACCTTTTGTTTGGGGTGAGCAATTCCTTTTGGTGTGTGGGCACCCTAAGGAATTCTTACCTGTGCACAAACTGAGCCACAACTCAAAAGGAATTGTGCTGTGGGACACTGAGGAAGTGCTGCTAGTGGTCTTGGAGTGGAGGAGGAGCTCAGAAAGTGTCTATGGTAATTTATATTCTCTCTCCTTCTTCATTGGGCCAAACAATTCAGACAGAACAATTTTTCCAGTTGCAGTAGAGCAAATTCTTTTTAGTGTTCAGTGCATTGATACATCTTGGGACTGAAACTCTTTCCAGCAAACAAAATCCCCGATGCTGTGATGGCTTCAGTGAAATGCCAACACACTCCTGGTGTCTCAGAAGAGCTATAAATCCAAAACCTGTGTGTCATCTGCCATAGGTGTGGGGCCCTGACCCCAACATTCCATAGCTGGGGGGATGTGTAGGGAAAAGTGGGATCTAGAAAGTTGTGTAAGACATTGTTCTCCTGATATGATGGCAAAGCAAACTGATTATAGCTCTTCTAGGCAAGGAGGAAAGCAGGAGCTGGGAGTAATGGGGTGGACTAATAAAATGATCCTCCTTTTAATGATGTATTCACCAAAGTACTGTGGGTTAGAGTGGACCTGGAGTCTTAGCCAGGGCTTTGGCTCCACCTTTAGGGCCAAACTACACCTGTCAACTGTGGGATCATGCAGGGATGGGTTTTTTGGAGAGCACATCTCCAGCTGACATCAGTGAGGACTTTCTCTTAAAGTGGCAGCTATCAAAGTGCCATTTACGAGCAAGACTCACAAACTAATTAGTCACCAGGCCCATTAATCAGGAAGACTAGAAATAATTCAGCAGAATTTCATGCTGTCAGCAAGGATGAGAAGAGCCCTGTCTGTGACAGCTTACCTTGCATTTTGATCATTAGGCGATTCGGAGTTTAGTCCATCCGTCTTGTTTATCTGCCCTCAGGGGAAAATAATCCCTGCATCCCAGCCATCTCGACAAGTCTGAAATTCAAACATATTTTCAGTTCTGTCAGTAAAATATCAAATGGGCACATTCGGATGAGTATTGACACACAACAGCGCCAGTGCGTTTTTTTCCAAATGTATTGTCAACAAATCCCTCCTTTGCCTGCTGCTTCCTGCACGCAGGAGCTCAACACCACGTTAGGGAAAGTGAAGGTTGGGGTGCATGAATGGGGTCATTAAAAAGCAGCTAAACTGAAGCATTGTAATTATTCTCAGCAGCCTTCCCAAGACAAGCCAAAGGCATTCACCAGTGTAACTCCATCTTCCTGTGTCTTGGGTGAAAGTTATATACGTGTGCTTGAGCAAGAGATGTACCTTAAAATAATCAAGCCAGTGTTTATTTTGGCTTCCTTTGCCTCTTTCCCCCCACACCAGAAATCCACCCAGAGCCTGTGCAGTAAAATATTTCTTTAACAGATGCATACCACGCTGTTGGTACAAAGTGGATTGGTCACTCCGGAAAGCGCACACTTAACAAGGCAGGAACAGATGGTTTTGAGTCTTGGTATGGAGCTGTTGTGGCTACTGTTTTTTCATTAAGCATTAATTGCTGGAGGTGGAAATCATGCTTCTGAGTGTGCCAAGGAGATGGGTCTGGCTGTGTAACTCAGATGCACTGAGTGGAGCAGAGAAGGGAGAAGTCTGTCTGGAAACCTGGAACGCCACGAATTTCTGCCCTGCACCAGAAGGACTGCCTGTCATCTCCACTTTACGAGTCACTGTCTGGGATGCAGAGGAATTTCCATGCAGACAAAGGCAGGCTCACTGGGAATGGCAGCAATCTTGGGGTATAAAACATGTTGTCTTTCAAAAGAAGGTCTTCCTAAGAAGAACTGTTTGGCCTGCTTGAGGTGAAATGAACGTGAAGTTGAAACTGAGGCAAGATAATGTAATGGGAATGTGGATCAGGCCAGGATTATGTTCAGTTTTGGTTATATATATACATATGTTTTGTAAATATTTTGTGTTTTGTACTTTTAGTGTTACAGGGCAAAGCACTGGATCCTGATGTTATGGACACAAAGTTCCTATTGTTCTGTGGAATTTTTGTGGATAAATATTGGTTTTCATGCCTTTTTTAGCCTCCATAGTGTATGTTCTTTTTCCATACCCTGCTCCCCCCACCGCCACGTTCCCTCTGGATTTATGGAAAAAAAAAAATCAACTCTACCAATATGTTAAAAGAATCACTGTCACTTGTGAAAGAAGGAAACCTGTACCCCAGCTATCATTTAATGGTGGGACTACAGTTTTTCTCAATGTTGTTACTGCTTCTGGTGTTTTTTTTCTGTTGGTTTTTTGTTTGTTTGTTTGTTTGTTTGTTTTGTTTTGATTTGGTTTTTGTTGTTGTTGTTGTTCTTGTTGTTGTTGTTTTAATGACATCCTTTTCACTTCATTACTTTCCACCTTTGCTCTCCTGCTCAATATTTGTTGTCACAGATATGTTATTTCTTACCCTAACCCTACTGGCATAATTTAGAGTGGTTTCTCATCATGGGAGATGCAACTTAGGAGTGGCACCTCTTTGTTTAAAATGCACATCAAATATGGAGTTTTGCAACTGTGGGGCTGCTCTAGCTTTATTACAGCTCTGGGTGGTGTTTTGGAGCTCTTCTACCTAAAAAACAACAGTTTGTGCACGATCTTCTTTACCTGTGCCCTTGTTTGATTTTTCAAAGGAAAACATCTGATTCCACACAGTCCATATAAACATAGACTGTGATATATCTGATAAGGTCCAGGTCACTTGTTAAAATGTGGAGATTAGAAAGCCTGACTTTGATATCCTGGCTGTGTGCTCATGTTTCTGCTGTTACACCCTGCCTTCATCCTGCCTGCACTCTATTTTGGAGAGCTTACCACAACATCATTACATTTTCCATCTGTCTTGAAGCCTTGATAGGTTCATCCAGTTTCATTTTGAGCTGGTGGAAGGAGAACAAATCAAAAATGTCTGACAAATATCAAAATGTCCTCATGTTGTCAGAATGAAATGTGTCAGTGCTTCAAAAGGAAGGATAAAAATTTTATGTTTTGACTTTTTAATTTAATATTATGTATTATAATGCAAAATAAAATAATAAAAAACTAGGTCAAAATTAATTACATGCTAGCATAAGCCAGTGGAGTTTTACCTGTAGGCTGTAATTTTTTTTCAGAGTGAAAGGTTTCATGTATGTGTAAGAAGATACTGTTCTCTTTATTTGTGATTCTTCTTATCAGTCTCATTGTGCCTTTGTGATCCTTCTTTGTGTTGCATCTTACAATATGTTAGCATTTATTCCTTGTAATACACAGACTCTGATGATTAGAAGTTTCCAAAGTATGCTTCATTTTTAGTATTATTTCTTCTACCCTTCTTAAAAACCTCCCTAGAAACCACAGACGAGGTAAAACGTGGAAGATTCTTGTGTTTTGGAGCTTTAAGCCCTGCTGTTTGATTGGTTTGGGGCTATCAGAGTGCACATTGTCCAAACCAATGTGGTGACTGAGTTTTCCTGATGATATTGTAAATATGCATCAGTTCCCAGAGGTTCATATCTCAGACCTCTTCACTGATGAATAGGAAAATTCTGCTGCTGCTTCTGTTACAGTAAATTAGCAGAAGGAGGAAATGTAGTGAGGCAAGAAGAAGGAGAGAGAACGACCTGTGAGACTGATGATGGTGGGGAAGAAGGAAAGATAGGAGCAATAAATAGGCACAACTGGTTTTAATAAAAATCCCCAGCTTTTAATGCTACTTAGAGCTGCCTTTCACAGTGGAAAGATGTTTAGCATCAATTATAGAAGAGGAACTTTATTTTTTTTTTTAATTTCACTGCTTGTTTAAGGTAACTCAGAGTATTGTTTTTATTCCACTTAAGTGTCTCACTTAACAGCCTCTGTGTACCTCAGTTCAAAATTCAAAATTTCCTTTGTCTCCTTGTCCTGCAAACTGTTCTTTCCCAAGGCCTGCCTCTAAGGGTTGTGCCCTTCATGGAGCTGTAAAATATTGTAATATAAATAAGATTGGATGAAAAATTGGTGTCGTGCAAGTTTCCCCTTGTGTCTGTGCATTTCCCAAAGAAAAGAAAGGCATTCATCTATTTGATCTTTACCTGAAGATTTTTTTAATTCAGTTTGAAATGAGAAGATTTTTATCATGTTGTGAAAATCCATTAAGATGACCAGATGACCAGCAGATTCTGGTGATGTGTATTAGCCAGTCCAAAATCTATTCTGACTTTCCAGCCTAAAGGTGATGACCTTTTTCTTACCCATGGAAATTTTTAGAGCAATCCCCATACTTTTCTTCCTGATAAACATACCAAACATTATTTAAAGCTGCTGAGGAGATGAACAGTGTACTGGGACCATATTGCTCTCCTATCATCTGGCATAATGGTTTTCTTTTTGCCATTTAAGATTAAAACACATATGGAACTTGCTTTAATTTGTCACTTTTATTTTCTGAGTTGCTGAGTTCCAGCTTCAGCTGGGATGTCACATTAATTCTGTTTAAATCTTGGGGAGCAAGCAGGTTGATTGGAGTTAACTGTGTACTGTATAATGATTCTGAGCTTAAGCAGCGTTATCTCCAGCAAATGTCTTTTCTACAATAGTCATCTATGTGAAGCCCTGGAGCAATTCTTGGCTTTTTCACTCATATCACTTCACTATCAAAGCTGAAATGATTAATATTCACAGAAAAAAAATAGATTTTCTCACAGCAAATCTTCCTTTCTATTTCTGTTTGGTGAGAACCAAGCCTTCTGCATACATTATACAGATCAGCTAGAACCAGTCTGAGGAGTGAGGATGTATATCTGTGGAAGTGATACAAATACATCACTGTGGTTAGCAGAAGGGAATGGTAAACATGCCTTCATTCCTAGCATGCACACCTTTTTTACCTAGCTTTTTGTCCTGCTTCTCCTGTTAGCTGTGGCAATAATAAAATCAAAGACGGAGTGAGCTGGATTTCTGCCGTGTGGAAAAAGTTGCATTGCACCCCTTTTGTCACTGTGAGAGCAGCAGCTCCCCATGGCATTTTCTGATGGACTACAGCCACCAGGCTGCCACTCCATGTAGCAGCATGCTGGGGGTGACTATGGGGTGTGGCTTTGGCCAGGCACGAACAGAACCAGCCAAGTCTGGTAAGGACCATGGTTTCCAAGAGCAGGTGCTGCCTGAATTGCTCCCAACATCTCCCTAGCCCTGAAAGTGCCCAGGACTTCTAAAATGAAACCAGTTTCCATCAAAACCAGGATGTCAATCCAGAAGTCAGAGATGCCTGTTAAATAAAAACAGGAACAAAGCAGCCAGAACTTGGCTCAGGTGCATGAGCTGGTTTCCAAAAGCTTTTAAAGAGATGCTTAGAGTGGTTTCAGATCTTGTTGAAGTCAGCAGTGAACTTTGCACTGGCAAGGTGGACCTTAGATGACATCCCAGGAGTAAGTAATGGAGGAGAGCGTTTCTTTGAAACTTCTGCTGTAAAAATGGTGACTGCTCACACATTTAATCAGGGCCTACTTCACCCTGCAAAAGCAAGCAGCCTCTCTCCTTTAGAAAATCCTTTTTCATCCAACCATATCAGCCTAAGGTGTATATCTATGTATGAAGTCTTGTATGTAGGCAGAAATACGCATTAATTTATCTGTAGGTCTCTCTCTCTATGTATATTTTGGTGTATTTCCTCTTCAGGAGGTGAAACCCCTTTGTTTCCATGTAGGAACATCAGAGGAGACCTCCTGCTGTAGCTTCCCATCAAAAAAGTGTTTGGTTTTGGGTGAGAACAGCCTCCAAGGCCGAAGCATTTTTGAGTCAAACCTATGGCCTCCCTAGCCACACCTTCAGCTTGGGTTGTGCTCCTGGCCAGTTTAACAGAGACCAGTAACAAGCAACAATCACTTTTACTGATGCTAACCCTTTTTTTTTTTTTTTTTTTTTTTTTTTTTAGCAATACCATAAAGAGAACCCAGCATGAATTTGACCCTTCTGTCTGTGAGCCAGCAAACAATGCAGACAAATGCAATCAATAAAAGCTGTGACAAATAAAAAGAGAATTCTGTGTGGGGTGGAATGTTTGCCAGAGCTCTAGAAAGACAATGGCCAAGGATGCCTTCCAAGACATCACCATGCCTGGTGGAGAAGGCAGGCTGACCATTGGGACGTGTCACTCCGAGGGGTAAAATAGAACTGGGAAGCATTGATTTTGAACCTCTCTAGGGATTCCATGTTCAGATTGCTCTCTTTGGGGCTGTGCAGAGGTAATGCCACTGCCTGTGGAGGAGGCACAGCATGGGAGAATCAGGAGCAGGAGCAGCTCTTGCGGGAGGGGTCTGATGTGGCTGTGCAGGGAGCAGTGCCCGGCAGCGTAGGCTGTGTCCTGCTGAACCACCGAGCCAGTGCATGGAGCAAGGAGGCTGCACTTTGGTGCTCCGTGTTGGAAAGCCGTGGAAAGCCTCTGCTGGCAGTGGTGGGGCTGCACACGTGAACCAGAGTGAGTTGGCACATTGTAAAGTCACCAGACCACCCAGCACTGTGCAGAAAGGTAATTTCTAAGATGCTTGGAGAGGTGAGGATGGGACTGACTTATGTTGAAATTACTGCAAGTGGGTGTCTGGCCTTTCCCTGTGCTGTGTGCCTCTGGCATGCCTGTGAGACAGTGAGGAGATGAAAATGCTCAGGAACTGATCCCCATCTTCACTGAGGAGCTTCTCTTTTGGCTGTGGCAGCATAATTGCCATATTTGTTTGCTCCCCAAGGACTTCTTTAATTTTAAAAGGCGAAGGATAAATAAGCTTTTACATCAGAAATTGTTTGAATCTGTAACTTTTCTTTTGGTGTTTGTTCTGTGGCATAAAAGCACAAGGTGTCTAATGGACTTTTCAAGGAAGTAATTATCTGGTGTACATCCTTAAAGCTTAAAGCTTTTATTGATATTTATACAAGTAGGTAAATAAAATACAGTGACGAAGTATTAATCTATTCTAGTTTTTGAATCAATACAAAATAGCACTTAATGCCAGTCTTAGACAAATTTTATAGCTATTATTTCTTAACCCCACAATTGTGAAGGGGGAGAAAAATAGGAGGGGAAAGTTGTACTGATGTAGCTATGGCTGTTGTTTAACCATTAATCCCTCTTGATATAGTGGTGCTTGATTAAGACATTTTATTTTCGTTCATCATAATGACATCTTACTGCCCCTTATTTTAACTTAGCCATTCAATTTTTTTTAAGTCCAGGGAGTAGCAGTTGTGCTCCCAGTATATTTCCTGGACAGAAATAAAATCTGGCAGGCTGGTATGATTACAGACTGTGACCCTTTAGCAGTGCCTTCCCCATTTTTTTTGGTGGAGCTGGCTGCTTTTCTTCTTTCTTCCTTCTGATATTCCTCTCCCCCCAGTCGAGGCCTCCATGCTCTCCCAACCTCTCTGTAGCTGCCTCTTCCCGTAAAACACTTGTCCACCCTTAATGCATTTGCTCTTGTTGAACTATATCCAGAAATATCTTCCAGATGCTGTCATAGATGTCCATTTTATTTCTGGTGAAGGGATTTCACTTAAGCATAGCTCCACCAAGAAAAGCAGGAGTCTCTGCCTGGTCTGCATCTGCTCATCTAGTTCATCCCTGCAATCATCTTGGCCAGCAACATAGTTTTTAAAAAATCCAGCTTTTTTTTTGTTTTTCTGTGTTCATGACAGACTATTGGAAATGAGTGGATATGTTCCCAGACACCCAAACTTCACAGTGCTTAGTAAGGTTATTTTCTAAAAGTGGTACAGCTACTCCAATAAAATGTCTAAAGGAGTGGCTGAACCTGTTCTTCATCTCAGAGTTCTTGAGGCTCCCAAGAGGGAGGTGTTTACTCATCCAGGAGGCTTTGATGGGGGTGTGAGTGTGGTAGGAGAGAGTCTTCAGTTCATAAAGAGCCAACAGTAGATGTCCACTCCAAAAATGTATTTGGAATCATCTAATCGTAGGATGCCAGGTTGGAAAGGGACTTCAAGAATCATCTGATCCGACCTTGGCAAAAGCAGGTTCTGGGCAAGATGGCACTGCACCCTCTCAGCTGAGTCATAAAAGTGAGCAGTGTTGGGAAGGCCACCATTTCCATGGAGAGACAATTCCAATGGCTAATTGTTCTCATCATCAACAATTTTCCTCTTATGTCTAATTGGAATCTCCCCAGGGGTAAATTGTATTCATTAACCATTTTAAATGTAACTCCTTGTAAAAAGGGAGTCTCCATCTTCTCTGTAGCCACCCTTTAAGAACATGGTGATAAGGTCTCCCCATGGCCTCCTTTTCTCAAGGCTGAATAAACCCGGTTGTCTCAACTCCTCCTCAGCTGGCACCTTCCCAAGCTTTTGATCATCTCTGTGGCCCTTCTTTGGACCTTCTCCATTTGTTCCACTGGGGTATTTTTATGTAACAGTGACCAAAACTGAACACAGTGTTCCAGATGTGGCCTGACAAGGGCTGATTACAGTGGGATAATGGCTTTGTTATCTCTGCTGGTTGATGCAACCCACATCCTGTTGGTTTTCTCTGCTGCAGCAGCTTACTCTTCACTCTCATGGAGCTTGTTATCCACCAGGACCCCCAGGTCCTTTCCCACAGAGCTTGTCCCAGCCAGGTTTATATTTCTATTACCTTTTTATTCCTGGATTACATGTTCCCAGGGGCAAGTCCTTACACTTGTCCTTGTTGAACTTCATAAGTTTCTTGTTATCCCACTCTTCCAGACCTTTCCAAGGTCTTCCTGCAGGGTGCCTTGAGCCCATCTTCCAGGTCACTTATAAAGATATTTAACTTAGATGTATAACCTTATTTCTCTGATCACTTTACTCACACTGCATTAACTGTGTGAAAATCTTTCACTCCTTGTCATCATTGAGGTCTAAAGCTCAGGACACCAAAGGATGTGAGGCCTAGGAGAGGAAAGATGGAGAAATATTCCAGCTTGGTCTTCTAGATCAATAACCAGAGAAAATGGGAGGTCTGTCAGGTGAATGAAAGGCAAATATAGGTCATAGGGAGCTGAAGAAAGAGAGCTGAGAGCTGAGGGTGGAGAGCTGTGTCAGTTGTGATGATGTGACAAGGACATCCTCTTCTTATTGAGATATGGCTCTGGTCCCAGAGCATGAGGAGGAAAACACCCAGCTGCAGTGAGAGCTGGGACAGCTCAAGGTGTGGGTGAGGTCTGAGGTTGTAAGAGCAGTGCTAGGGCAGCCCAGCATGTGAGGGAAGAGGGCTGTGGGATCCCTTTGTCATGGTGTGGATAGAGAAGGGAGTGCCTGGTGAACAGTCCCACTCAAAGACCTAGTGGGGGTGGATTGGTGAGGCAGGGCCAAAACGTCTGTCATGGGTAAAGGAAAGCTTTAAACTGCAGCAATAATCCCAATATCACCCAATTCCATTTTTCTCCTCATTTGGGTGTTCCATTCTGCCTTGGTTTGGCACCTCTGTCTCCAAAGGCCTATACAGGCTCAATCCCACAAAGACCTGATCTTTCTCATGGTAAGTGCATGTGAACACCTCTTGACTGAGATACTTCAGCCTGCACTTGAAGATTCCTCCTTTCACAGGTGAGCTGTCATTCTCCCTGAAGAATGGATGTTTTCCTATCCTCCAGTCCTTGCAGTCCAAGGAGTTTTGCCCTTCCCAGAGGCTTGTTTACTTTCAACAGATAATTGTACCTCTAGATATTTGAGGTCTCTAGGTCTGGTTTTGAGCATAGTCTCAGTGCGACTGCATGGCCTGGAGGATGTTATGGCTGTGTTGTCTGGTAGCTCTGTGGTTTTGAATTGCTCCATTTTTGTTTACGCTCATTCACCTCTTATACCTGAGAAAAGGTGTCTTTTATTTTTTCTACACCATTAATTATTGTATATACATGCTCACACATATATATGTGTATATAAATATAAACACAGTTTTATTGTGTCTGCCCTGACTCGTTTCTGTGGCGCTCTCTCATTTGCTTCTCACTTTCCTCTCATAATCACCTTGTTCTCTGCGCTTATTGACAGTCCCTTTTTGGTTCCAGTGTCTCAAGAAGAGTGTCTGGAATGGGACACAGGTTTGGCACTGGATGCACGGTTTATTTCCCTCCAGCACTGGCTAGAACCCCTGTTTGGGTCTGCAGGATTTACAGCCTCTGGCAGGGAATTAATGTATCTGTTACATCTTCCCTGAAGTAAGCTTTACAGGCCCACTGATGTTTTTGGCAGGTGAGGAGGGCCCAGAAGATTCACCAGATCAGTGGTGCCTGCTGTGAGCCCCCAGAAAGGGTCTGGCTGCTGGGGCAGCATCACTGGGCACCCCACAAACAGCAGGGGACTCAGCTCTCCCCGTGAGTGGGAAGCAGTGCTGATCTGTGAAAAGCAAAACACAGGAAGATGTCAGTGAGTCTTTCAGTGCCACATGTTCTTCACAGGCTGAGGACTGCTGGAGGCAGTTCAGTATAGCTGGGGTTGAACTGTCCTTTTAAAATCAGTCTTCAGTGTGCCTGCTCTCCTCATAGGCTGTGGCATCCTCTGCTGAAAGCCCCCGAGGCTCTGCTGAGCTTGATGGACAATTCCTTTTCTTTCTTCCCCTTTGTGCTCTCTGACAAAGAGAAACTGCTTCTCTTCCAGGGAGAGGAGGGAGGGAGGCAGGGGGGGAAGAAAGGAGGGAGGGACGGAAAGGAGGATTTTCTTCTCGGCCTGGGATGTCTGCACCTCCACACTTCCAGCCCTGTCCTACGGCCAGACTGGATTTCTGTTGGTATGGCAACACTTCCCTGCACCAACCAAACCGTGAAAGGTGAGGGAAAATAATTATTCATCTCCATTTAGCTAATGGTGTACAGACTCCCAGAGATTAAGGTTTCTTAAAGGAATTTATTATGTGGATGTGTCCTGGTGGTGTTTTGTTTAAGGTATCCACAATGGCTGGATCCCCAGGAATCAAGGTACAACCAGCACCGATCTGAATCTTTAAGTGGCTGTGAAAAATGTGTCTCAGAAAAAAATAAACTGAGGCTTTCAGGGGGCATTTGACATTGTTCTTGTTCTGCAGCCATTAAAGGGGCTCTCCCAGGTGAGTTGATCAACGTCACAAAGGTTGCCAGTGCACAGGTGGGACCAAGCCACATCTCCGGAATTTGAGTTGACTGTCTTCTGATGATTTCTGCTCTGATACCTGCTTTACAAATAAAATCAAATACAATTTCTCAGCCCAAGCTTCTCTGTGCTTGGGTAGACAGTTTGGATCTTCTGAAATATCAACAGCAATTGGGAAAAAACCCTGCAAATGAATGAAAATTGACTGAATTTGCAAAGCCATCTGTGGAAAAGTAGAAGACAGTGGAGGACATCCTGCCTGTCCTGAATGTTGTCAATCTCCATGCCCAGTGGTTTAAGTACATCTGTGTGCTTTGAAAAAGAATTTCATATGCAGGAGCCTGTTGCCTTGACCTGAACTTAGCAAAGGGGCATCTTGAGGCATTGTCACATCTTGGGAATGTGGCCTAGCTTTGCATCATTTATGGAGTATGCATTATTCTGGGCTAATGTGAACGTAAGCCTTTGATCTCATGCCATTTCACCAAGCAAAATAGATGTAACTGTTGAATTCCTTCCTCTTTTATCATTCCTCAGTCAATAATACTACAGCTTACCATTCCTCCATCCCCCTCCTTCTTTGTGCAGCTTCTGGGGCTGTGTTGCTTTCCCTCTGGTTTTCAATCCTGCTGCATTCCCCACGCTTTCAAGGCAGGTTTTATACAGGAAAAAGGAAAATACATTTCATAATGCAAACATGCCCTGCTCAGCACTTTTGGTTATCTTATTTATACACTGCAGTACAGCTTTCTATGACCCAGTGATTATCATTTCCCAGAGCTATCATCACTTTAAAGCTACCTCTGAATTGTGCTCCAGCAGACGGTACAACCCTATGAGCACTGTGAGAGCCTGGAATGGAGGGGATGGGGCAAGTTGTGCACACACAAACCAGGCTGCTGCCAAAACAGCCAGGAAACCTTTACCTTACACTGCTTCTCACAGTGTTCAACCTCAGCCTGTATTGTTGAGTACTGTCAGGCTGTTAACCACCAGGGAAATCAAGGTGGTTGTTTTTCTTGGGTTTGGGCCTGTCTACTCTCTGACTTTTTTTTTTTTCCTTTTAATTTTTTTCCCCCTGCATAACAACTGAGCTGATTAATTCCAAGATAGAATACCAAATAAGTAAGAGTCATTCATTATATGCAGTATTCTAATAGATTTCAATGTGATCTAAACTTGGATTGAATGCTAACCCATTGATTGCTATTCAGTTGTTTAAGCAGCTGTGCTACTAAGCTGAGCAGTTGCTCTGTGTCATCCTTCTCTTTCTTCCTTCGATTTCTACCTCCCTTTCTCCACTCTTGAAATGGCTAACCCCTTGTCTATACATTTTGCTTCAGTGGATTGTGTCCTTTGTGACTGACTACCAAGTACACAATGGAAATGGTAGACAGCTAAAGTCATGAAAGATACGTTATCCCCACGTAATTGGGTGAAATTCCCATGGGTATTTTACCAAGCAGAGCAGGTTGTTATCATTCTTGTTGAGATGATAATAAAGGGGTGTGATTTACTGCTTTGGTTGTTTCAAAGGTGTCATTTGAACCTAGGGGAGTGTGGTGCTGTTAAACAGACCTGGACAAAGCCTTACAGAGCAGTGAGTGCACATCTGTAATTGTAGACAGGGGCATTAAAAATGGCTTGTTTATTTTTCATAATCCTGCACTTTTTCTTTGACTCAAAGTGAAGTTGTGGGTGCTTTCCCACTGTGCAAATGAGGCTCTCTGGAGTGTACATAAGTATGTACACATATGCATATGTATAGATACTCACTAATTGAATGTGTATATGCATTTTTATACATTAACATAAACATTTAAGATCTTTTATGGATATCCAAGTGGGGTTTTTTTTATTATTTTCTGTGGTGAGTTAGTTATGTTTGTTTGCACAGCTAAAGAGGTGTTCAAAATATATTGTGGAAAATGTGGCTACTTTAGATATCTAATCCCTGAGCTAGATATTAGGTTTGAACCTTCTGGCTTTTAGCATTAGTGAATCCTGAATCTGACCTTGTGGCAAACATTGGGAAAAGTCCTCTTTCATTCACTTGTTGCTGCTTATACCTGAAGCCTTTTAATAATTCTATGGGTTCATCTCCTTCCTGAGAGTATTTGGGAAGGGTTATTACACGTTTGTTGCCTGAAGCTAGGGACTAGATCTGGTGGAATATGTGTGACGAATCCTCATTAAAAAAAAAAAAATACTCCATTTATTAGCAGGCCTTTTATTGTGTTTTGCATAAGATTGTATTTGGTTTGTTACGAATTCTGCTGACACTTCTGCAAAGAGTCAAAGTGAGGCCGCATTGTGGTGGTGTAAAAAAAATATCAGATCTCTTTCCTATCCTCTACTTGGATGCCAGAAGTGGTTAGTGCCAATGGCCATTCTTGCTTTAACATGTTACAGATAGGAAATAGCTGCAGGGAGAATTAGAGAGTGGGAAAATAGTCAGCTGGCTCATGGGTTAACTGTGAGATTCCTGGTAGCAGAGAATTTCCTTCTTCATTCTATATTGAAGCCCATGAATGATAAAGCCAAAGTTCTACATCATAAATTCCCATTTGGACGTTCAGTTTTGAGAACCTACATCCAGCATCCTTATCATTTTGACATTAAAGTCACAATCAGTAATGAAATCTGCTTGCTTTTCACACACTGAAATTAGCTTTGATTCTTTGCCTGAAACATATGTTTAAGAGGCAACATGCACATACTGTGCACTGACCCTATCAAAGCAATAAATACCATTGAAGTAATTTTCCGAAGCTGCCTACAGCATTAGTTTATTTTTAATATGGTCCCTCTGAAGGAGTGGTGTAGGAAATGCCTATGGGAGCTATTTGAATTATCTGTCTGGGGTGAAGTCCCTACCTTGCCCTGCTGAAGAAGAAAGTAAGAAGGGATACTAATTTCTCTTTGTTGTTGCAAAAGATGATGTTTAATTCATTGGATTTAGAGCCTTTCTAAGGAATATGGTATCCTGTTTGGGTGAGAAAAACACTTCTTTGATACTTAGCATGATTTGAAGTTATTGCTGTAACTGAGAATGGGGTTAATCTTATGATAGCTCTCCTGGTTCTTTATGATAGCTGTTTTAGTCTTTTTGCTCCATGCTATTTCTATTGCATGGTTACCTGGACATTCCTCCCAGATCCAGAAGTTCCCTCTCTGGAACAAGGAGGAGATGGGAATGCAGCAAACGGCCATTTGCAAAGTGACCCCAGGCAGGCTGTGCTCCCTAACACAGGTGGGGAGCCACAGGATTTGGAGCTCAGGGCACTATGCAGAGTGAGGCAGTGAGTGGGTCAGACCACAGGATTGGTTTCACACTCTGGTAACACTCTCCTTCTCCCTGTAGAGCCTCAAAATGATCAGCCCTTCCTCATGTTTTGCTGTGCCAGAGCTATGGCAGGCTCAGACAAAGCAGGCACCTGACCCACATGCATTTTCTGCCCCTTGAATGCCAAATGACAATAAGCAGAGTTTGGATTCTACAAACCTGAAAGATTAGTCCACGGGCAAAGGGAATGCTTTTTTTGTTACTCATGGTCACAATTAGAATGACAAGGCCAGACTCCTCCATCACTGCTCTTTAATACTGTCAGCACCAGCTTTGCCAGAATTATCCTGTCTGAAGCATGAATGGGCCTATTCATTTTCTCACTTTGTTTGACCTAGGAATCTAGGAACTACTTAATGGCATATAGGCTGCTTTCTCCTGTAAAGAAATTATTAAGTTAAAGTCCAAAAAGTGTGCTCTCCTAGCCATGAAAGACTAATTTTATGTTTGTTTGGACATATTTGTAGAGTAGCTGTGTTATGCACCATGCTTCTAAATGCTGTTTCATGCTGAATAATGAGTTTGAAGTCTTTCACCTTCCAGGGCTTGTATTTGTGTAGAGAAGAGAGGGAAGCATGCAGAAGTATATAGTTTTTAGGACCACACTTTGATTCAGTCTTTTGCATTTTATGATGGCCAAGGCAGGAAAACACATCTCATGCCCAAAACGTGTTTTCAGAATACAGTGGTTTCGTTTTAAATGGGTCCCCAGAGAAGATGATCTCAAGCAGGGAAATGCATGCAGTCTTTCCAATGAGATAAGAAATCATTGCATTTCTGCTGTGTGTTTCTTCAATACTGTAAATACCCTGTAAATCTCAAGATGGAGATCACATTCAGCTGCTGACAGTGATAGAAGCCTGGCTACCAGTGTGGGGAAGCAGCAGTCTTGCATAGGAACTTGGTGGCAGGTTTACCAAGAAACATCTCATTTTCTTACCTGTGGATGAAGTAGGTGCATCTGTGTGTCAGAAGTCTTTTGGGCTGAAGTGAATCTTGCTTTGTTTTCAGGAAACTGTAAAAGGCAGATAAAATCTGTCTGAGGCGTGAATCTGACACAAGTCTGTGAGCTCCCTCATGGCAGAGTCTTGTCCAGCTGACTATTGTGAGAGCAGTGAATTTGTGGGGATTGCTGTGAAGCCATTTGGATGTTTCACGGTAGCAGGATCCAACTCATCATCCTGATTTAATTACAGGTAGATCTTGAGCCCCTCTGCTGATTTTCAGCTTTCTCAACAAAGCTGATGGCATCAGTCTTGCACAATGACCCAGCTAGTCTGTGGAGGAAGGTCATCACTAGCTTGTCCTCAGTGTAAAAGTGGCCACAGAGGCCCTCTTATTTCAATAGTTTGTTCTGCAGAGTAGCTAATGGTGTTCCACTGCAAGGCAGGTTCCTGTTGCAAAGGGAGGTTTTGATCTCTCTTTGTCTTTTTGCCTAAGCTGTCCTGGTCTTGAGGCTCACATGAATGTTTGTGGAAGTTTTGGAAATCACCAGAAGTACCTGAGTCATCAGTCATTCATGTGGGCCTGGAAGAAGTTCTGGGCATCACTAGGTAACCGTCAGTCACAACACAACAGAGCAGAGCAAAGTTTCACATTTCTTTGGAAGAGTTTTCTGAGCGCTCATCTGAGAGCTGCACCATGCCAGACCTGCTCCTCACACCCAGATTTTGGCCCCGTGGTGCTGCAGATCTTGCTGGGTTTAACTGTGCACCAACAGACCTGAAAACAGACTACTCAGCTCTGAAAGTCTCCTCTTAGAACAGGAGGACTGTTAAAATCCCAGAAATTAATGGCTTGTTTTATAGAACTTGATATTTAATCTGAAAGGTTAATTTTTGTCAGTAGATTACCATTTAAAAAATGTGTTTTGGAAACTGCTGTCCATTCTAAATGGAATTCTCTGTATTCTTTCAATGAAAACCAGCAGACAGCCTAGTTAATTTCCCATCTTGAAAACCAATCCTGGGCTAAATTAACAGATTTTATTAAATTAGATTTTAAAATTAAAACTTAAAATAATGCTTTGAATTATTTTAAGGAAAATGTAGGAAAAAAGGTGGTTTATTAAAAAGCCATCAAAATAAAAATATATTTTGTGTTTTGTTAAAGGCAGGTTCCTCCTGCTGACTAATTCTCAAGTCCCACATGGATTGGGTAGACAATATGAGTCTTTGTTTTGTTTGTTTTGTTGCAGCTGGATTTATAGGCAGCTTTTCAGAAGGAGAATTTCTTTGCTTTTATGATGGGCTAAAGGGCTGAATACTCTCTTGCAAATGATTCTGATTGCCCAATTGTTGCAATATGATACAAAATAAACAACATTTACACACTGAGATGTCTAAGGCAAAAAAGGGGCAGTTTATTTACAGACCTTGACATTTATAGAATTTCAACAGTGACTATGGATTGGAGGAAGAAAATCTTCCTCTCCAACCATACTGGTCAACCCAACAGTCCATCAATTTATTTCTCTTACAGAAAAGAATGCAAAACAATCATTGTTTACATGAGAAGTGCGTGAGAAAACTTCGTCTTAAAAGGTAAACACAGAAGGCTGAAGGAACTTTAGAAAAACTTCAGAAAAATAGAGAAGAGCAGAGAAAAACAGGGTGATACCCAACTTATGGTGCTGTTTGATTTATCGGTAAGTGCAGTAGTAGTCACCAGGTTAATGTTGGTGTTATTTCTTGCTGCAGAGTTTGCTCTTTGCAGCACCCTTGATCAGAAAGCTGCTGCTCACACCAGGGCTGGTCCCTTATGGAATGAGTATTTTATGTTGGAGCCAACTCCACCAGAATTTGGAAAAGCCCAGGAAATTGTCCAGTCATACCCTTCCAGTTCCTCCTTCCTGCAGTAAACTAGAGCTTGTGGAGACCCTCTGGGCTGCCTTTAGGCTGTAAAAACTCTGGGGACAGCCACTGTTTGAGGACAATTCCTGCTGAAACTTGTGACAAAACCCCAAGATTTCTCTCCTGGCTTCCCAAAGAGAGATGCAGCTCTAAAACCCCCCCAGACTGGCTGCTTATGGGATGCAATCTCTTGCTAGAGGAAAATCTCATGCCCTAAGCAGAAGAGGGAAGGAACCATATCCCAGCAGAATGAAAAACCCTGAAATTTGTCATAGAAGAAGGAAAGGGACAAATCCAGAGAAATCATGTCTGTGCTGTCTGGTTTATCCTTGTCAGTATTAAGAGTGCTATCTTTATTAAGAGTGCTATCTTTAGGAAGATACTTTTTGGGATAATAAAGATTGGGCATTTAGCAGCCTGAATAAAACCAAGTTCCTATTCCCACAGATACGTTTTTGTCTAGTGTCAAAGGCTTAGGAAAGGAGTGTTGCAGATTTTACTCACCCATTCATCACAATCAGCTAAATACTGGTATTTTTGAAAAAGAAAATAAAAAGAAAGAAAAAAGGAGAAACAGAAAAATTAATCTCTTGTCAATTTGACCCACCACTGGGGGCTTTTTTTCATTATTGATATATCTGTAATTTTCATCTGCCCTTTATCCTGCATGTATATTTATATATGAGTATTTTTTTTCCACAAACCTGCAGTGCAGTGGAAAGCTAGATTTAAATATTTTCAGACCGACTGTACCCATCATTTGCATTCCACTGACTCATTCAGAGCAAAGACATCTGAGCAGAAATACAGCAGATAAAAGAGAAACCATTAATCCAGGGAAGATTACTGGCACAGAATCTTTATCCTGTATCCTCCCTGAAATGAGACAAAGATCTTACTATGTACATCCCTCTGGCTTAGCTTCAGAAAGTAAGCAATACAGTAGTGTAGACATGGTACTTTTTAAAGGCACATTACATTGGTCTGAAACTTCAATCTTCTGTCAGAGCTCGTTGCTGCTGAGATGTTTTTCAGTTTCTTTCTCAGAAGAGTCTTCAGCACCCCAAAAACTGCTTTCTGGCTCCTGCAAGGGGTAAGACAACAGAATCCCTGATCTACTCCTAAAAAGACAGCATGTGTCAGCTGGAGGATGGAGACTGTTCTGCAGCACATGGGTTACACACGTATTTTACAGGGTCTTGCTTCTGCTGACACCTCATCTCGATGTGAGCTCTAAGTCCTAGTTAGCTTTTAATGAGCCTAATAAGGCTAAAGCTTTCCAGATCCTTGTGCTTCAGTTCTGGAAGGGGTGGGTTTGGCTGAGGATGTTGAGCAGGCTTGCCCTTTTCAGGAGACACTCATTCCAGGTGACTGGGCATATTAGATTTCAGAGTGCAGCAGGCTTTTGTCTCCCTTCCCCGTGAATGTGGCAGGCTGCAGTTGCTTTTCCGTTTGCTGGTTGTTTGTCTCTCTCCCCCTGTCTCTGTGATATTGATCCTCAGTTAAAAGAGCTGAGAAGATGGAGCTCAGGAAGCATCCCTTTCTTCTGTGGCAATCGGTGGAAAATCCAGTTGCCACGTGATTACTGCACTGTCTCAGCTGCTACTGGCCATTGACCATCTCCTGCAGGAGTATTTCTGTGCCATAATAATAACAGAACCTAATTTAGTCATTTAGGGCTTCCACTTGAAGCAGCCCAGAGGGCTGGGTGGTTTTCTGGAGGTAGCTCCATGTGTTTGTGGGCTTATCTTGCTATGGTGTGCATTCAGCTATGAAATAAAATTGCAGGAAATGATTCAGTTTTGAATAATTCTATTTAGACTGGCAGAAGCCGAAAACCCTCCTGTGAGCTACAACAATGTGGACTGCTATTCAGATGGGAAATGTAAATACTTCAGCATGCCTGATCAGTTGGACTAGAAATGCAAGCAAACTGCTCTGCAGTGTGGATTCTCGGCTTTTATTCCAGACAGTTTTGTTCCTCCAGACCCTCTTGTTCAGGTGAAAAATGTTTTCCTTTTCTTGTCCCTGTGCAGGGTGTAAGACCTCTGGAAAATAGCTAAGCACAACAGGAACCAAGACCTGGAGGAAGCTTCTTTCTAAACAATCCACCATCCTCTCCCAGTTCAGAGCAGAAGAATATTTAGGTACATGGAAAAAAACCTTGCTGTTATGGAAAGTTTATCTTACTAAGAGCAAATCATGATCTCTTTGTTGTTTTAAACTGACGAAAAGCGAGGTCAGAAGCAAATCTTGTTTCTTCCATAATCCAGAGCCCAAGATCTGAAATGGCTTTCCTCCTCACACTAATAATGTTCACATTATCCATTAAGGGTGATTTGATTTCAGGTGTTAGCTTAGGGATCTGGATAATAATCTTTTTTCAATAGAGACCTCTTCTTAATGGAGTAGTGTTTGCCTGTTTTTAACTGCGTCTTCTTCTGCTGTAAATATCAGTTGTCTTTCCTGCTCCATTTTAGAGCCTGTCATCTTGCTAAATGTTGAAATAGAAGGTTTATTTATTGCACAGGATATACAAAGAAAAAAAAGTATGTCTTTCCATGTGCCCCCTTGCTGTTAATTTTTCCTTAGATTTGAAAGGCAAAAGTGCAGTTCTGATAGTCCTTGTGAGTTCTTCATACTTCCTGCTAGAAATGGCCCCTTTCTGCCTCTGCTCTGGGTGCTGTGCCCAGGCCCTGTGCCTTGCATGCTCTCTTTGAACCACAGATATTTGTTTTGTATTGTGCCACCTTTGTTTAGGGTTTGACCAAGTGACATTACAGATGAGAGGTGGGAGGAAGAACTTGCAAGAGAACTTCAAGTAATCTTAGGTCAGCTCGTTGTCAGCTGCATTTTGATCCTATCCAGCATGCACATTCTTCTTTTGATGTCTCTGCAGATGTTTTAGGCTTTACATTAAAAAAAAAAAAAAAAAAAAAAGAGAAAGTGTTTATATGGACACATTACCTCACCTGAGATCGTGTCATTGTGCTGTATTCTTTACATACAGTAAAAATTGCTTCTTTGTTCCTTCTACAAACTTAGCATCTCAATGACCAAGACAGATAAATCTTTGAAAGTGAAAGAGAGGTCCAAGGTCACCTCTGCAGGAATGCAGCAGAACACATCTCCCATCCTGAGGGCAGGTGACAGTCTGTCCTGTCTCTCTTAAAGCAGTTTTGATAAGAGGACATTTCACAAATCTGAGAAACAGGCACTGCTCATTTCCAGACTTGCAGGAAGGGTGTCTTCAAGTGAGGAAGCTTGATTACAAAGTCTGCTGAGTATGCAAGGGAAAGAATGCAGTATTGCACTTGCCACAGTCCTGATTTTTTGTTCTTCTCTTCTAAAGAAAATATGGTGTCATCTTTGTTCCAGTCATTGCAAACAGTTTTCAAACTGGTGCAAGAGAAGATGTGTGAGATGGGACCATTCCTTTTTCTTTTGTGTGTCTGTGTGTGCACATGACTGTGAAATATCCGATTTCTCAAAATTATCACAAGCATAAATTTAAATCAGCAAGCATTCACGCATTGCAGGCTTGGGGTTATTGGTCACTTGCTATAGAAAATAAATCTTTAAAGGTCCTGTAGAAACCATCCTCTGGAGTTCCTTTCATCTTGTAAGGCATCCCAGAGCAGTTTTGCTAAGCCACGTTGCCCTCTCAACTCATGAGGATGGATAAGGCTGAGGAAAGAGCTGCAGCTTGGCAGCTTGGTGAGTAAGAGCAGCTGAGATCCTCCCTACATCATGGTATAGAGATCACATCAATGCCAGGAGCTGCACATGAGAATAAATGGAAGAATAACAGATCCCTGCATGTTGCCATGGAGCTCTTCTATCTGGACTTCAGGCATGCTGTAACATACGATCCTTCTCTTTGTCCCTGTTATAGGCAACCCTAGTTAGTCTTGACAGCATTACTGTGCTCAGCAATCAGTGTTATACCCATAAAACAGCTCAGTTAGTGTCAGCAGAGCCATCTCTGGGGCTTGCACGCCCTTACTCTTAGACTCTTTGCTTGCACACTGCCTCCCAGACCACCATGCTCTGCTGCTTTCCCCACCTCAATCCTCACAAGCACTCATGCACCACCACAGTGCTGAACATACTGAGGAAAGCTCTTTCTTAAAAAAAAAAAATAAAATCTAGGAGATAGCCAAGATTTATTTTTTTTTAGTAGTTTGTTTATTTGCCAATTCTGCTTTACAAGGCTTCCCTCTCATGGTGCCTGTAACTTGACATTATGAACTTTTTTATTAAATCAAGTGCTTCCGGACATTAGGTGGTGGAGTGGAGGAAGAACCATGCATGTTTTCAAGGAAAATTAATACTGATAAGGTGCTGGCCACTGTCTGTCCTGTTATTGTTAGAATGCACATTTTCTCCCTAGAGTGTAGAGCACCTTCTGATGGAGTGCTCCTTATGTTGAAAAATGACAAGCATTAAGGACTCCATGCTATTTCATTGCTAAAATATTTACTAGAGCATGCTTGCTTCCTCCATCTGAAAGTGTGGTGTATTTATAGGAGCATCCTGTAATGGAGCAGCCTACACCAAGCAGTATTTTTGAAGAATAAGGCAATACTATGTGTGAAGGGGTGGGGTTAGGGTTCTCCCCTCTGTTGTCCCCTCTGTTAGCAGGTGCTGGCAGTATGCAGGGGACTTCAGGAGCTGATTGACTGGAGCAGATTCACTCTGGTATGTGAAGTCTATGGAGCCCCTGCAGGGGATGGGAAAGGCTCACAGGGCTGGGGAATTTGAATTCTGGGATCTCTGTGTGAAATTGCCAGGAAGGATCAACTTTGAGCAAAAGGAGGATGTTTAGGTATTTTTTTGTTCTTGTTAAAATGTCAAATCGCAGGGCTCCATCCCCATGTAAATACTGTAGGTCAGATCCTCAGCTGATGTGCAGTGGCAGTGTGCTCTCTGTAGCAGGTGGGAATCCTGAGCTGGAAGATTCCTGCCCTGCTCCGTGGCTGTGGGTGTTGGAAACAAGGCCCCGCAGCTCCTGGCCAGAAAACAAGAACAATTGAAGATGGAGGTCACTGAAATGACAAGAGCAACTCTTGTGATCTGGTGCTGTCAGCACAAACACAGCAATTGATTGAAAAGTGTCTGCTAACCAGGCAGCAAAGAACGCAATTAGAACTGAAATAGCAAGAGGGTCTATTTCAGAGTTTTATGATTCCAGCTTTCACTACACCACTAATTTTAAGTGCTGATGATTTTTCTGTCTGGGCTGTAGTCAGCTGGGGACCAAGAGCCATCTGGGACTGAATGAAACTCGGGATTTCACAGAGCTTCTGCTGTTAAGAGTGTGTCATAAACACACCCTAAAATTGAAATTCAGTCCTCTGATCTACCTTGGGGATTAGCAAGGATCATTGCAGAGTGTGGCTGGGAGCTACTTAAGCTTTACTGGAAACCATGAGGTCTATTGGAGCCACCAGGTCTCCTGCATCAGAGGTACATGGTGGAGTTTTCCCAACTGGAAGCCTGTGTCAGGGGCCAAGCTGGACAGCCTTTTAAGAAGGTGTGAGTGATACTGGATACAAGAGACCCTGTTAAGGCCTATGAGATATGTGGGGACTCTAGGCCAGCTTGTTAATGTTGAAAGTCAGATGCTCCAGCTCTGAGTGAGGTAAAGAAAGATTTTAGACAGTCAAGGAGGCCTTCTTGTTGTCCTGATCTCCTAGAAATGTCATATTCAAGAAAAGAGTAGGCCTGGTGGCCTGGTGGAAGAATAATGCTTGGGAATAAGCAAGCAAGGTGAGCAGGATCAGGCTTATGAGTGCACCATCTGGGGACAGTCAGCAGACAGGGCAAGAGTGATTTAGCAACTGAATGGAAGGAAATGGTCTACAGAAATTCCTCTACAGAACAGAGCTCTTTGCAGGCAGTTTTGTGTTTGGTTTGTGTGCTAATATCTGCTGTTTGGGGATGAGCAAATAGACTCCAGGGATGGGTGAATTCCACGTGTGAGGTTCAGTGGCTTGGAGCACCACTGATCACACTGCACAGCACTGTGGATTGAGTCTGAGTCAGAAATTTCCACAAACTGTTCAGTGAGGGACACTCTGATCTCTTAATAAATATTAGCAGTACAGTAACAGCAGTGCAGTGCAATGTTCAACAGTCAATTACTTTAAGGGCTGCTTTATCAAGTAAGAATGTGTAAAAGATTTTCTTGGATTCTTGTGTCATTGCTTAGGCTGGAATGGTTGCTGTAAGAATCACAGTGTTAACCCTGGTTATGTTCCAAGTGGAATAAAAGTAATTTCTAACCAGCTACATTGAGGAATGAATTTGCTGAATGCACATCTACACAGTGCTGAATGCAACTTTAAAAATGGTGTGTGCCCATGGCATTGACAATCTCTGTTGACTTCATGGGGAAACACAGAGCCTCAGATAATGGGAAGATGAACAGAACTACCTCTCCATGTTCTTTTATTACCCCCTCATCCCACCCAGAACTGCTCTCTGATAAAAGGTAAAACTAAGCACCATTTATTCCTGTTGTCAAAGGCTGCTGTACTTTAAGAAAGAAACTGAAATCTTCTCCTCACTCAGTTGAATGTGGCATTCTTCTGAAAATCAGACCAAGTTCACTCTAGGGGTGGCTGCCTCTCCCAGAGCTATTTAATTTGCACAAAGGTGACAGAAAACAGACGTGAATTTGGGCACTGCTGTCTCACATTGAGCAGCCCTGCACCTTGCAGCATGAGAAAGCATTGTTACAACTGCGAGGAACTGCTGGTGGCTCCAGCCGTTGCTTGCTGTGAGCAGAGGTGACTTCTGTACCCCTCATGTTGCCAGGTGTTTTGGTGCTGACTGCGAGCATTTATCACTATTTTTCTGCTGTTGTTGCAGCCATTTTTCTTGGCACCAGCCGTCATTTCTAACTAGCTGACAGGTTTGGAGGACCCTGGAGGTGTAATGCAAGAGAATTCTAGTTGCCTGCTTGAAACTAACCAAGCCAACATAAGAATTAAATTCTTTATACAGAAGTCATTATCACAGAGGAGTGCAGTGGTGGTGAAAGCATTTCAGGCTGCACGGAAAGATCACATAAAAATGTTCTTCCGTGATGCACAAATAGGTAGACAACACCACCTCAGAATACCCAGTTCTTGAGTGGGTACTTGAGGAGCTTGGCTTTTCCTGGGTTATTATTTCCTGGGTACATCATTTAAAAAAAAAATAAAAAAAGGAGATCAGGTCATTTTATTCTGGAAAGCATTTTTTCCTGTCTCTTTGGCTGTCACATGTATTTAACTTTAGTGCCCTCAAGGACAATGTGGTGGATCAGCATGCTAAGGTCTACAGTCTACAGCCTGTAGTTTTTCATTTCACGTTGCTTTAAGAATGGTCCTCTTTGTTTCTATTTTGAGCCACAGCTGAATTCTTACATGTTGTCTGATCTTCAGGCTCAAATACCCAAGAGAATAGGCAGTTGTGAATCAACCCTCTGTATGCTTTCTAGCAGGTAGTCTAGCAAAGAAGGCAGTATGCGTCTTCTTATTTCTTTAAATTGATAGGGATTTGAAGGAAAAGACTTTAATAAAAGTCTCATGAATGATTATTCTCTTCCTGCTGATGATTCTGAATTGCATGCAGAAATATAAGAACCTTTTAAGAGAGCCCTGTGGGTTTAAACCCAATTCTTTAGATTTATAATTAAAGCTCATTGTCTTTATGCTATCCTACACCTTATGAGAAGGATCACCTTTCTAATTACACAGTACCAGGAGGTCTGTCACATGCTTTTGCTCAGTATTATGGTACACAGTTACTCTATTTTTTTCTTCTCCTTCTCCTTCTTTCATAGATTCAATATTATGTTTTGGAAATTCGACATAATAATTTTTTTTTTTTTTTGAGGCCAGATGTTTCACTCTGCTATGTTAAGTCATCTTGACATACTGCCATGAAATGGAAACAACTGCTAGTTATAACATTGCTCCATATCTTTATTAAAAGGTACGTTTCATGAATCTTAATTCCCCACATACATGCTATCTTCCTCTCTCCTCCCCTCTCCCCCATTACACTTCTTTTTTTTCCTCCCTAAAGAAGGAGGAACATTAAAATTTCCTTGCTGTTCTGTCTGAGTGGTTAATGAGGTTCTAGATAGCATAATGAATATGCAGTGCTATTGATTCTGTGTGTGCGTGCGCGCGTGTGTGCGTTTGTGTGTGCGTGTCTTTAATCACAGCTGGAATGCAAAATCAGGCTCCACCTTTCAACTCTATCTCCATCATGCTGAGAGAGTGAGAGAGAGCGAGACTGAGACTGCTAGACAGCTCGAAAGAGATTGCAGCTCAGATGTCCTGGAAAACAGCAAATCCCTCAGACCTGGCAGATTCCGTTACCATGAGAACTGCAGATATTTCCATTGTGATGGTTTGCTCTAGCAGCCATCTGTTACACCCATTTGATTAGGAAGTACAGTTCAGCTTGTATGGGATTTTCACTGCACCTTATCCCATGGCAGCGTATAGAAACTCTCTGCCTCTCTTTTTATATGCTAAACTTAATGTTTTTAAAGTGCTGTAATTTACTGAGGCTGAAGGCATTTAATGAAATGCCGGGAGGAGGTCACTGAGGGACAGTATCTCTGAGAAGAAAGAAGCACATGAGATATGTGAAGGGGATTAGCATCCAGTATATAAATAAGATCAGCCCAGAAATTAGCTGTATTTAGCAATTCCTCATCCTTGCCAGGGAGAGGAGCTTGATATACAGATCTCATGAAGCCATAATAAAATTAGTAATTGCCTCCTGTTAGTTAATCCCACTCCATATATATTTATTGTACGCATGCAATAAATGCGTGCAGCAGATATATTTCAGGTCTTCTGTAAAAAAAACTGGAAGGTGATGACTCTCCCCAGATGCCTGAAGTGGTGCAGTGGCTGTACTGTGTAACGATTAGATTGGCTCTAAAAATTTAACGGTGCCATTTGACTTTTCATAGACACAGAACAACCTTAAACTTTCTTGAAGGTTTTCTGTGATTTACTGATTAAAACAATTGTTTGGAGTAGTTGAGTCCCTTGGTGTAAATTAGTGGTGGAGGAAATGGTAATGGCACATCAAATGGATATAAAAACAAAGGAGTCCCCTTCAATTAAAACTCTCCAGACATTCCTCCTAAGTGGCTGGCATTCCAGATTCAGGGTAATCTCATGTGTGGCATAGTTGTCTCAAGTATCTTAAAATGACTGAAGGTCTTGTGAACACAGTGAAGCTAATTAAATGCTCACACACTGAAATGAATTTCTGATTGCTGCTAAGGAGGCATTGAGGTCAGCTCCTCTTTCATTGCCCACGCTTTATGGCCAATGCCAGATACTAAATAAATCAGATCCTCAGAATCAGGGGCTCTGTGGTTTTGTTCCTCTTATATATTCTCCCACCCGGCTGAACATAATTCCTTATCCGTCTTCATCTCGGCATGAAAAGTTTTCTCTTCTATTGTTTTTCCTCACATAGCACCAGATTACCATGGAGAAGACTATGATATCATAAGAAATGAATGAGCATGTTTCTCACCATGGGTGAAATATACATTCCAGACCTAATAAAGTCAGGAATCATGTAATGGGCCTAGTAAAATGAGCTGCTTAGTTAGTGTAAATAGAAATGGTTCTTCTTTAGGTCTCTGCTTCAGCTAAGTAAGTTCTTAGGCACTTTGCTGAGCATGGAGACGCTTAAGAACATGTTTAAGAGCTTTTCTGAATAGGGATTGTTCTTAAAATGCTTTGTCACACGTGGGCCCACAAATATTTTTTTGTAAAAAGTAAAATTTTCTTTCTTTTTTATAATAAAAGATTTTCTTGTTGATCATCTTTAGAGCAAATTAAAACTTTCACTTCTTGCAGCCTCCCATCTCACATGATCCTGGAGGGCTGAGCTACAGAGAAGAGAGTCTTTTTTTTTTTCTTTTTTTTTTTTTTTCTTCAGACAGGGCACTTGTTTTATGAATGTGGTATCTGCCTTTGACAGGCAGCAGATGTATGGGAGCCCTGAAATCTGAAACAATAAGTACCATTCAGAGTCTCACCACTGAACCTTCTTATAGTACTGCCTTTGTTAAATGAAACATTTACAGGAATACCATCCCCCCTTCCCACCCACCTTCAAGGCTAGGATCTGAACCATGTTTTTAAAGTAAAGGTTAAGTACCTGAGGCATGAACAGTTGACATACAAAAGAAACTAAAGTAAATTTATCATTCGTTTGCCAGCTACGAGGTGTGTCAAGGGCTTTTTCTTTCTCTTTGTAATGCATGAGAAAACAAACCTGGGAAGCGTATGCAAGGAATATTTCTTTTCTACACTGGAATGTTAACATTTGCACCTTCTGACTTAATACTGTGTATTTCTTCAGAGTCATCAATCTCTTGAGAGTCATCTTGCCATCTGTACCAGCATTGCTCCAGGCTTCCATATGAAAGTCCAATCTGGCGGTATAAATACTGAATAACGAAGAATAGGTGTTAAAGTTTCTGACTGGTTGGAAGATGAGTCTGTGTCTATGAAAGATCCGAATTCATGTGTTAAACAAACAAACAGAATCTATGTTAACATGGAAGTTCAACCACAAAGAGTCTGATGCTTGTTTGTCCTCATACCCTCTCCCACTCTCGTGGTTTTTCTCAATTTTTTTTCTTTATCTTTCTCATTTTTATAGAGTTCACCCATGATCTGTGAGAAAAATGTTCTCTGACCATGACATTACACTTTGGAGATTACAAATGGGAGCATCATGTTGACTTCCTATAATGTAAGGTTCTTTTTTCTCTCCCTCTCCTTTTGCTCCAGGAAAGCTATAACTACATAGATTAGCAAAACTTTTGCAAGAATGGATGTAAAACAGATTTATCTCAGTGTCAGCTTTATCTGATCCATTTGGTCTTGCAGAGTTTGGATGGTTTCCTTTGTTACAATAACCAGCTTTCAAACATCTATATCCTTAGGGTATTAAATGTCAGCCTCTAGTGTATCGTTCAAGGATAAAAGATTGACAATACTGAAGTACTTTTTTTTCTTCTTTATTTTTTTTCCTTTCTCCAGCACTGGCAGAGTCTTTACTCTGCACACCACTGCTGACCCCAGAAATGACCCACAGGAACTACTGGTGAAAGGAGTGAAAAGGTATTTCAGCTTGTAGGCATTAGAAACTCTCTTCATTAATAGCCTTTTTGCAGACTTTTCAGATAGATTTCCTGTCATTGTGATGAGGATATATTTGTAATGAGTCCCTTAAGTAAATGGTCAGTGGATAATTAATTGAGCTAACTAGGACTTTCCGTACTGTATTTTTTTCTTTTATTTCCTTTTTTTTTTTTTTTTTTTTTTTTTTTTTTTTTTTTTTTTTTTGGGAGGGTGGAGGAGGGAAGATTTCCAGATGGTCTCATGTCCTCTGTGCTTGGGTGTACAGCCCTTTGCTAGCTGTTGGCCAAGCATTTCAGGCCTAATTCAATAAAACTCTTAGGCATTCTGTTGAGAGAGGTAGATTTCTTTGTTTTGGTTGGCATCAGGTTGACTGCACTTCTCTGGGCAAGGGGGTGACTACCCTGAGCCTCATAACATTGAAAAAGCTTTGCTAAACCTCATCTTGCTGGAAGAGGCAGCTCAGAAGACAACATTTGGGTCAGTCATATCCACACTATTGATTACATGACCATAATTCTGGTTATAATTCATCTTGTAACTCCCATCATGCAGACTCCAGTCTCCCAAATATGTGAACACCAGTGAAAATCTACAGTGAAGCTAAATTAGGCTTATTATTGTATTTCATTCTTAGATTGCCTTCTTAGCACTGGCCTTCAACCTCTATAATTGCAATTGTTTGCAAACATGCATTCCTTAAGTAATTTCTGACCTTCACAGGTGGTTATGAGGCAGCTGTAGTTGATGTTTTTGAGCAAAGTCTATTTCCCTTTCTCAGGGGCCTCCACTTTTTCAGTTTTGGGAATGACTTATTAATTTTGCAGCCATTGGGACAACTCTCCAAAGAAATACAGTTTCTTGATGAACATGCACTGTTTTTCTTTGCACATCAAAGAGTTCATATTTTCACTCCACTTGTCAGAGACTACTGATAATTACTTTTATTAACCATCTCACAAATAACAAATGTGTGAGGTCAAAAAAGTGTCATTTGAACTTTATGCTTTCATGTGTGAAAAAAAATGCTTTTAAGAGTAACCATGAGTGTTGACTAAGGAGCCATAATTTTCCAGCAAAACAGCGCCCACTAAGGAGATAAAGATATTGGGGTGCTGGTCCAATCCTCCTGAGATTTTGTTCTGACAATTATTAGGAGGTGTGTTTAAAACTACTTGTCTCTGCATGCTGCTTTGAGGAATAAATGTGTTTTACTACATCTTTCATTATTTTCTGTTACAAATGGTAAGCCAAATTAAAGGTCTCATTTCAGGCAACTTGGTCAGATATACAGGGTTGTGGGGTTTTTTTGTGGTTTGTTGTTGTTGTTGTTGTTGTTGTTTTGTCCTCACAGTTTTGGACATAAAACACAAAAAAGTGAGCTAATTGTAATCTCACTTGTGCCCCTGTAAATTAGGGTGAGATTTGCTGAAACCAGTGGAGTTACCCCACTGTTTTAAGCAAACTAAGGAGAGCCAGGTACTTGAGTTCTGTGCCAGTGCTTCCTTCTGTTTGGCACTTGCAATCTGCTCTGGACCAAGCTAACAGGAGACAGAAAAAAAAAATCACTAAAAAAATGTCATGTAGGTGTCTAAAGGACTGTTTCTGAATTTCAGCTGTGGAATGTTGTGATTTTCTATAATTACTGCTCTAGCTGAGATCTTTAGACACCAAGTGTCCTAGAGCACACCTCCTCTCCTCATACCCACCCCTGCTGAAGATGTGGTTGCCCTGATATTTTTGGACTCTTTTAGACCTGTAGGTGTAAGTTGGAGCAGCACAAGAGTCCTGAGTACAAATTCCTGATTCACCAGTGGCTCCTATTTTAAACATTTCCTTTAAGGCAAATGGGAAAGGGCCTTTAGTGTGTAATATTTAAGCCTGTCTCTGCCTTTAAGTCTTGAGATAAGTTATTTATGGGAAGCAGGCATCTAGGCTGTCTTACCCTTTTCTTCTGTGCATTGAAGGCAGTGAAGGTTGCAATATTAATTGCTGCATCAGCAACTCCAAGATTTAATGTTTTTCCCCATTCTGCAGGCAATGTATCTCTTGCATGATTTCCCACATAGTCTTCACTTTCACAGCCATCTGAATGATAAGCGACAATAATGTCTCTGGAAGTGATCCATAAATCATATTCAAATCCACACATCCAAATGATCCTATTTTTAATCTCTAAACTACTGTAGTCTGTGCTTGCTAGTGCATTGCAATTGGAAGCATTATGCTCCCCACCTACATGTTTCCTTCAAATCTGTGCTAATTCACACCTCTCCCCCCCCAAAATAAAAGAAAAAAAATATTCCACCTGGAGCTTGAGTAATAACACATAGAAAAGCTAAGGACAATGAAGGCCTCCCCAAATAAATTGAAGTGCTTATATGAACTACGAATAACTCAATGTTTTATCAGGATCTATAGAGGGAATATGAATGATCCTGGGTTTAGGTCATGGCATTAGAGTGAAGAGTACCTGAATTGTCTTTGTTCCTTTTCCACGGAATTTGTGCTCAAGGTCCTGTCCAGCCTGGCCTTGAACCCTTCCAGGGATGGGGCATCCACAGCTTCTCTGGGCAACCTGTGCCAAGGCCTCACCAGATCTTATTTTGTATCAAAGTATATAAATAGTTCCAAGACACTGTGAATTTTTTCTCCTGGAACATCCATCATTTATTGTTGTGGTCTTTATGGAGGTATTCCTGGAACAAATGCTTTTGCTTTTTTGTGGCTACAGCTGACGCCTCCTTTCCTTCTTTAGCTCCCCTCAGCCAGTCGGCTGGGGACCTCTTGAGATAAAATTAGAAGTAGTGCCCAGCTGATGGCTGGCAACCCTCTACTAGAATGGTTATGTCCCTTGTGAAAGGGATCATTAGGGATCCCTTGTATCCCTTGCCTGTCCAGGTCTGTGGTTCTCAGCACAAGAAAGAGATGGACCTGTGGGAGAAGGTCCTCAGGGGGCCACAAAAATGCTCAGAGAGTGGGAGCTGTAAAAACAGGCTGGGAGAGCTAGGGTTGTTCAACCTGGAGAAGTGAAGGCTCTGGTGAGACCTCATTGTGGCCTTCCAGTGCCTGAAAGGGGCTTAGAAAAAGGAGGGAAAGGGACTCTTTCTACGAACAGACAGTGACAGGCAAGGGTCAATGGTTTTAAACTGAAAAGGGCATTTTTAGGTTGGATGTTAGGAAGAAATTCTCCACCGTGACAGTGATGAGGCTCTGGCAGAGGTTCCCCACAGAGGTTGTGAGTGTCCCATCTCTAGAAGTGTTCAGGGTCGGGTTGGACAGGGCTTTGAGCTGCCTGGTCAGATGAGTGGCAGAGAGGTTGGAACTGGGTGATCTTAAGGTCCCTTCCAACCCAGCCAATTCTGTGATTCTATGATCTGCAAGCTCACACTTGTGTCTGGCCACTTCCTTGCAACTGGGTACCAAAGGAGAAAGGAGAAAAAACTCTCTTTCATTATCCATGCCCACAGGTGAGTTAAAGCAGACTGTGCAGCCCTTGTCCACCGTGTGGCCTCTGCTGGAGGATGGGAAATGGGCAGCTCTGACTCTGCTGCTCCTGCATCTGCCCATCACATGGCACCAAGCAGCAGGTGCACATCCCCTCCACTGCCAGGGCACCTCATTAAGCTGACATCCCCCGAGGCACACAGCCTCCATAGTGCTACCCAGGCTGGAGAGATGCCTAATAATCTCAGTCCTGACCAGAATGCTAATGGGCTTGTGCCTTCAAAATGTTCCGTGCCCACTGCACATGTTTCTGTTGACGTGATTACTGTGGTTACTGGAGAGAGGGTTTTTTTCTTCTTCCCAGAGAGTATTTTTTAATGTATAAATGGGATTCTCAGAACATCTGACTTGGAGTTTCTGATTGTTTTCAACCACATTGTAATTCTGAGTGTCAAGGAAGCGTATAATATCTAAAAGGATGTTGGAATTAGTCCGTATTAGACAGGATCCTGAACACTATCTTAGCAGCAGTGCTGGACTTCAAAGCAGTCCAGTAATGTCAGTTCTGAGACTCCACCTTCTGAGCCTCCACATTTAGTGTATGCCTGAACTAAATATGCAAACCAAACTGAGAAATTTAATAAAATCTCGGTACAGGAGTTTTAACTTTGCAGCCACACTAATGGGATAATGTGAGTTATTGTCTTGACTTCTGCATTGTCAGACTTAGTGTTAACAGTGTTGCAGGATTTAATTCTTTTCTTGTTTGTTCTGTTGAAAGCAAATCAATATGGAAGATTTTTGATATGATAATCTCCTAGTAATGTTAGTAGTTGATTCCTTTTCAGGGTTAAAAAAGGGGAAAATTCCTTTATCAAATAGTGCAATCATTATTTGAGAATATCTAAATTATTTATCGTGGCTTTTCATATGGTTTCCATCCAGGATTACCTGAGATGGAGGTCTAATGGTTGAATTACCATTAGACTTGCACCTATCTTTTTTAAACAAATTCAGGCTTTGTGGAATTGCAGTGGGTGAATTACCAAATTTATTTCAAGTGAGGCTTCATTCAGCAGCAAACAAATATGGACCCAAACCAGATATAATCTGCTTGATGTCTACACATCCAGAAACAGGTGTCTGAGTGAGAATAAGAAGCTTTAGACGAGTACACTATAGAAGAAATCACAACTGGGTTCAAAGGCCAGGGTGGAGACTCAGATGTCTCTGGGATGCAGCTTTTTACAGGCCTAAAACAACACATGTTGGTAAGAGCACTGCTGTTACTTTTCTTTACATGTGCAAAAGGAGGCATTTCAGTGTTTCTCAGCTGATGTTGATGCAGACAAAAGCTCTGTTTTGGCTGTGTCCTTTTGAGTCAGGATTGGCAGCTCCCCTTTCCATCAGACAGCACTGTAAAGACAGGTAAGAATCCCCATGGAGGCAACAGGGATCCTAAACAGAACTTCCATCCTGCAACAGAATCTGTTGTAGTTTCCTTCCACAGTGTTTATGGGTGGCAATATTTTTCTGCATCCTTGTTCCTTTAGGGCAAATAAAAGCAACACTAACTATTGCAGCGGGGGAGGGGGGAAGGTGTGGGTAAGAGCAAAGCATTCACCTCTAAATTATATATCTTTTCTAGTTTAAAATAATGTAATTTCACAGGGAGCACTCTGGGACTTATCCCGCTGTGAAGCCATTGCTCAATTTCTCCCAGCAGCGGTCCAGGTGCCTGCAGTTCTCAAAGTGCTGAGCAGCCCCCGAGGAAGGCAGGGCGCTGGTCTTTACCTGGCGGCTGAGCCGGGATGTGGGCACGGGGCTCGGGGCGCAGGGACAGGGCGGGGTTCTGCTCCAGGCTTCCCAGAGCTTGCGTGTAACTCCTCCGTGTCAGGCTCCTGCTTAACCACAGCTCACCGTGCAGGGAATGCATCCTATTGACTTGGCCAGCACTAAACAGTTAATTCAAAAGAGATGAATGTCTCTTTTGTGTCTCAGTGTCTCTTTCTGGCCATCTTTCCTGCTCTGGTTTAAAACACAAAAACAAACAAACAAACAAAAACCACAAAACAAAACAAAACAAAAAAAACCCAAAACAAACAAAAAATCCACCAAACAAACAAACAAACAAACAAAAACCAACAAGGTTTGAACCCAACTTCTACTCTAAGGGTCAGGTAAGAAAGCAGGGAAGAAAGTGAGAAGATTATTTGTTTAAGGGATGAGGACCTGTTTAACAACTACAAAAAAAAAAAAAATGCTTTCATAAGCAACAAAGATTGTAGAGGGACTGGAGAAATAAATGGCCAGGATAACTTATAAGAATATACAGTGAAAATAAATGCAATCCAACAAATTCCAAAGCTGAATGGTATTTGGAGTTGAAGGTTTGAAAAACAAAATCATCTTTCGTGGAAGATTTATAAGCAGACCACACTGCAAGTCTAAAGAATAGTTGGAAGGAGAAAGATACTGTTGACTCAAAGTGGGAGGTTCCAGCTCTGTTAGTTGTCCTGGAAAAAGTCATGGAGGGAGAGAGAAAGGAAGATATTGGTTAAACAAGTCATTTGGTTCCAGCGTATTTTTTTTTTCCCCAGAAAAGTTTTTCAGGATGTTGAAGGAAAGTCACAAACTGCAAGGAGACAGGCAAGCTGGTGGAAGGATTATGCAAACAACATCATAAAACAGACTGTCTCCAGAAGACAGCTCCATGTATTAATTGCAGGTGTGCAGCTGAGCTAATGCAAAGCTGTGAGTGGGAATGAACAGTGCAGAAGAGTATTTTTCTGTACCCTCCAGCTCCAAACCAGCTTTGTCTGAATTATGCAGCTCTGACTTTGACAGTTTTCCTGTACTACAGCTCTAGTTGCTACCTCCACTCCCAGCCAGGCTCAGCCACCTCAATGTTAATTGCATTAGTCTAAGTGTTTCGAGATACTCAAGCAGGTCTGGGCTTCAGCAGGTTGAAATCTAAGAGCTCTCCTTATTTCAGAGCAATGCCAGCTGCCCTTCCCTGACCAACAGCCCAGATGGAGATCATCCAGCCCATCCAGAAGGAAGCCTTCTCAAGCACGGTGCTGCCCTTTCGTGGTGATGGACACCAGGCTGCTGGGAGGAGAGTGGTTACATGAGCAGTGGGCTCCTGAGAGCATGATAAAGTTACCCAGGAAAATCTAATCTTTAAGAACAGAATGAAGTTTGAATGTCAGCCTTTGATCAGAGCTAGCTGATAACACTCCGTGAAGTTTTTGTTTTTTTCTTGGAGACAAAATATGTGAGTGTGTGAAAATGCGTGTGTGTACACTGGAAGTGTGCAAACAAACTCTGGTTTGTTTTCTTTTTTTTTTTTTTTCTATGAGAGAAAATCTTATTTTCTTTCCAAAATGTTCTTTTTTTTTTTTCTCCCCCTCAATAAATTACTTTGTTCCCTCCCATAACCAAAATATATCTATAAGACAAGGAGGAGCAAGGAAATTGTTAAAACCCATTTTAAAATTCTCCTTGAAAAATGATATTTTTACTCACTATATCTGAAACACATGTACAGACACAACAAGTTTTCCAGTCACCTATGAATACTTTGGCACTGTCATGTTCCTATTCCTCTTGCCCTTTCCTTTCCTCTAACTTTCAGCTGTGTTTAGTATGTTGGGTTCCCTTGCTCATACATCATACCTTCCAACCCTCTTATCTTTATCACTGTTCATTTTAGTCACTCTATTTTATTGACTTCCTTTTTATATTGAGTTGCCCAAAACTGATCACAGTTTTCCAAGAGGGGCCTCACCAGGGCTATGTATGGAGGAATTATTACCTCTGTAGTCTTGCAAGTAATTCTGCTCCACATCCCAGTATGGTATTTGCCTCTTTGTGCTACAATCTCTCACTGTGAGCTCATATTTAATCTGTCATCCACTATCACTCCCTAAATAAGTCCTGCACCACTTCCCCTTTAGTAATAAAAGCACAGAAAGATGTTTGAAGGAAAAAGTAAGTTATCCCCTTGGGTGGCTCTTTGAGCAAACCAGGGTTTTCGTACAGCTGGAGAGAAACACAGCCTCACACTCTGCTTCCACATATCTGGATTTCACTGCTCTAATGCCAAGAGTGAAAGCAAAGATGGCATTTCCTATTTGTACATGTTTTCTTAATACTTGCTGGTTGCAGCCCAGAGCATTGATAGAGTGGAGGAACACCATATCTACTGTAAGAGTTCATATCTACTAGATTTCAGAAATCCTGCTTTAAGCAGTTTGGAGGGACGTGCTGTGAATGTTGCTTCAGCTACTTGATATTTTATGGAAATCAAGTGAATGCTGCTGTATATGTGAAAAACTAGGACATGACTTGAGTTGCAAATTTGACCCCTCTTGGTCTGGAGAGTTCTCCACTTTCCAGACTAGATACCTTTCAAGCATATGTTAGAGTGAGCATCCTTTCAGAACTGTCTGTCTTTCTTTTCTACTGCTGAATTTATTTAGAAGAACTTTGTTGATATTCAAAGTTGAAAAGCCTGCACGGTGTTTAATTTTCTCCTTCTTTTTGGCCAGTGAGTTGTCTTTCCAGAATAAAAAACCTTTCCTTTTTAGTCCATCTGATAATTCAACATAATTAATCACTGTGAAAAACACCAGTGAGGATTTCTAAACATTATGTGGGGAAGTATGGTGAGCACATATTTACCTTTTGAAGGCTACAGGAATGTATGTCAAATTACAGTGTGTTGCATTTGTAGGTACTCTGTTATTTTAGTGTTCAACCATTAAGTTCTTTATTTATTTTGAATCAGCCTAAGACTGTCAAACCCCAGCAATACAGATTTTGCCTTCTTACCATGTTTCTAAGATCTCCCTACCAGTCTCTCTTTTGGTATCCATGAAGAAAACCAACCGTCACAATCTACAGATGAGCAGTTCTTGGAACTGCCTGAAGAGTACAAGAACTGAATGATGCAGGAAGAAAAACCCCATAAATATTGCACAGCACCAGCATTTTTAAAGTGCTCTCTCATTCCTGATTGCAGCATAAGAGCACACATTCATAAGGCACATCAACCTGAAATTGATGGGAACCTTTCTGTGGACTACACAATTTGTGTACTAAGCCTCCAGGTTCTTGAAGTGAACCCTTGCTGCTCCAAAGAGCTCTTAAAATTACATTTAAATTGGAAATAGAAATCTCCTCAGCCCTGACATTGGAGCAGAGTTATTATTTCCCATGCCTGTCTTCTCTCACTCAGGAAGCTGCTGCAACATGAAACCCTCTCCTGATTGTTCCTCCTCCAAATGTCTCTCTCAACTGCCTGAACTGCACTATTTCCTTGTGAAAGGAGGAAAAATATGGGAATTTAGGCAAGCAGAACAGTCTTTGCGTTCAGAGTGAAAAAGCAAGGTCGAGAAGGGTCTAATTTTCCCAGCCACTGAAATGTGTTTACCTTCTTCCTTCACCTAGGCACAGGAACAGGTGAAGTGCAACTCCCAGTTCAGCAAACTGTTGCAGAATAACCAAGGGCTAAAGGGAGTCCTCATGTGTGCTTTAGGACTCATGAGAAGATACTTTCCCAGCAGTTTAGACTTGCAGAACCAGTAAGAAGTGAGAATACACCATCATATACATGTGCACAGCTCTGAACATGCAGTTTATTTTACATCCAGAAACTCAAGAACATACATCTGCTTTGTTTTGGGGGAGATGACACAAAAGAGGGAACATGACGATTGAATTTAAGTATAGCAGGGTGAGGGGATAGTTGGGGGAGACAATTTTTTAATAAAGAACCAAACGAAGGCAGGAAGAAATTGTTACATGCTCATTGTAGAGATTTTCTTTTTCCTCCGGAAATTAAGTGAAGATGTTTAAGTACTTCAAGGAGGTTCTGGAGCAGTCTGCTGACCAGAAGTGTGCAAGACAAAGGTCTGATCTAGTTGAGTCCATTTCCAAGAGAGATTAGGTGGTGTTATTGCATGCAGTCACTCGCAAGTGCTCCAGGTGTGTCCCTCAGGGCATGCCCAGTGGTTTTGCTGCTCACCTTGAGAACAGAGCTTTTCCAGTCTGCACTGAGAAGGGGACTGAATAAATGAGAATCAGGATGCATGGGTCAGTTGCCACAATTGTCCATCTGCCTCAATTCACTGGCTCTGAATACAAGGCTGTATAAAAGAATGGACAATTTATCTCCTAAATTTTCAGTAAGATTTCCCCAGAAAGGCAACATTATTAGAGTTTCAGACTGACTCACAGTGCTATTACTGAAACAAGAACCTTGTTTTGGTTCTGTTTTAAAAGGGAAAGGACTACTGGCATTAAGTCAGAAATATAAAATCTTGAGAGATGCTCTATAAAGGCAACAAGCCTGGACAAGATGGTTGCTTGGCTTTCTTTCACATTCTCGAGTTCAAGTTAGCAGTTTTCTTACATGAATCAGAATGTCAGAATGGTCCTTAACTTTAAGTCTTAAAAGGAAAGGGATGATGTGAAGAACTCACACTCTTGTCAAGCAGGTACCAGGAGTCAGTTTTGTGCTCTCTTTCTTGATGGAGTTGGTTGTCATCTACAAAAGGAAAACAAAAAATCCAAGAGTCACATTTTAGTGACAAAAAAAACTTAAGCAAGGAAGAGATGACTGATTGTGTTGAATGTTTCACAGTCAATGCCATACAGAGTTCTCTCCTTCTTCTGAGTTGCAGGTCTTTCCATTCTGTCTGAACTTTGTTCTGTGGGTTTTTGTACTAAATATTACCTTCCTCAGCCAAACCCATATCAGGTGTCTGGAATGTTTTCTTGGTCACATCCAAAGTACTGCAGGTGATGTGGAGCAAGAAGGGGTTGCTTTGATTTTTTCTTTCGTCAGATGACATAACAGGACTCAAAACCAGATCAGCTGTTTTGGCTGGTGCTACGCTGCAGGCATCCAGTGATGTCTGCCAAAGGCTGCATTCCCTTGCAGAGGTCTGTGTCTCACCGGGACTGACCAGGGGATGAGGAGATATGGGCCTGTGCACTGGAAACAAAGCTACTGTCAGGAACTGGACAATGTGAAAAGCTTGGTTCAGGCTATGGTCACTTTTCTCACCACCATTCCTTTCCTAGTTTGGAGACAGTTTGGAGCATTTCCTTCTTTTGTTTATTTCACTTGGGAACAAATGGTTCATTTCCCTCTGTCCCAGCTGCTCTGAAAGGTTTTCTAGTTTCTCCAGAATGTGTTATGCAATACTGCAGAGCAAGTCCTTTTTTCTTTTCAACTCCATGCCTTTACCATGTATTGTAATCTGTCTGCTCTGATTAGGTTCACCCTATAGAATCACTGCCAAATTCTGTTTTACGCAGCAATGTTTAGTCTTCAGCCTGGAAGCTATGTACAGTCCTTTTAAGATGTTCATACATCAATATCAGTCCTGACTAATCCCAAGAAGCTTTGGATGGCAGAAAGAAGAAAAACTTCAAGCTAGCTGTGCAAGTTGCAGGACAAACACTGTAATCTTTGCTCTGGCCAAAATTCCACAAGCATCAACAGAAGTTGGGTTTGAGAACAGGGCTGCAAATCCAGTTTCTGATGTAGTCATGGAGGCCACTGCCTCACCAAGGACTGGGCTCTGCTTCTGTTAAAGAGCTTCACTGCTAATTTTGGAAGGGATGCAGTGGGACTCCACATTTGCACTGACTATGTTAATGAGGCTAAAATAGATTTAACCCATCTAATGCTTCTTTGTAAGAAGACCCAATTATTCCAATGTTTTCTTGTGCTTTCCTTAAATATAGGTGGATTCCAGATCAATATGACTGGTGGCCTCAGTGACAATTAGTAGCCCATTATTCTGCTTAATTAATATTTGTCTTGCAGGGGTGTGTGGAATCCAAACAGTTTGGAGCAGTCCCATGCAAAGATGTAATTCCAGTGATCCCTGAGCAGTCCTGGAAAAAAAATAAGAACACTGGAACCTTTACAAAACTGTGGATTTTTTTTTTTTTTTTTACATCCTTACCATGGCTTGGTTAAAATTTCAAGGTGGTGGAGAAGTGGTCATGGTTTTGTGGGTGGGTGCAACTGTGGGCGCTCAGCTGGCAGTGATGCCTTGTGATAAGAAAGGATGGGTAATCCTGCAGCCCAGGGCAGAGGGAATTAAGAAGCCACCGTTAACATGGGAACTGTGTTGGCTGAGGAGGCCACTTAGCAAATTCCTTACTTGAGCATTCAAGGGCACTCTCTCGCAACTTGATCCTCACTTTTCCAAGTGCAGGGAGGAGAAGAATGTTTCACTGTCCAGAAAGCACCCGGGCCTTAAGATAAATGAGGATTGAAACAAACGTTTCCATTCATATCAGGGGCCCCTCCTCGCTAGCGTCCTCACTGATCTGTAAAAACCTTCTTTGTAAGTGCTTTCTAAAGCATAATCTCTGCTTTTAATACCATTTGATTGAATAATTCCAATGCTAGGTTTGTTTTTTAAAGGTTTTGAGAAGTGTTGCAAGTAGCAAAAGTTTTTAATAGAAACCTGAAGCCACTGACTGAGGAAAATTTCCTCACGACTCTTCCTGTTGTGGAGAAAACTGGAGAAAAATCAAGTCCAAAACACTGAGGGTCATGTGAATAGCTACAGAGTGGAATTCAGGGACTTCGTTTCAGTAATTGCAGTGAAATTGCTCCCAGCAGAGGCGAAATTTTAAAGGTCCAAGCAAGAAATAACAGAGCTCTAGCAGCCTTTCTAAATGCAGTGAAGTAGTCCTGAACACAGACCAAGCTTGAAGAGCAGGGTTTTCTTTTCAGAGCAGATTTCTCTTTTCCTTTCACCTAAAAGCCCACACCAGATACTGAGTGAGCTTTACAGGGTACTGAATTTGTTTTGTCTAAAGCCCAGGAAAAACCCAACATCCCTGAAATGGTAAAAGTGGAAAAACAAGTCAGTGCGTGAAGTGTATGTGTGTAAGAATGGTTTGTTCTTTTATTTTTTTTGTTCTTTTTTTTTTTTTTTTTTTTTTTTTAAAGAGAGGTGAAATCAGTTTAGTGAAAAGTCACATTCACTGTTTGGTGAAGTTGCAGACCAAGGTTATGTTGCAGTGACAAAGAATTTAGAAAACAACACGTGGGCTTGAAAAATGAACCATTCCTTCACATATATAACTTAGTATATCATCCTTGATCATAATTATAGACAGATTTGGATTGAATCTATTATTGAATACATTGTCCTTAGAGATAATCAGGGAACATGACCACTAGTGACACTGTGATGGAAAGGACTAAACTGTGCAGTTCATCATCTCAGCCCTTGAAATGGCTGAGATATGCAAAAGTGCAGGTTTTATCCAAGAAGTATAAATAGTACAAAGAGAGGAAGAAAAATAAAGGCAAGCAAAGGAATCAGGTGGCTTCACAGACTGCTGTGTTTGAGGAGCAATTTGACAGAGACAGAGCAAGATGATGATAACTTGAAAAAGTATAATTTATCGTGATTACCTCTTTTTTTTCCCTTCCTCTCAAAGCAATACAGTTTGCAGTTTGCACCCATTGCAATTTATACCTGGGTAAAAAGATGGCTTGGGTAAAAGACAGTTTACTTGGGAGCATACTTGGGTAAAAGATAGCTTAGCAAAGTAAAGTATAATTTAATCCCTTCACTTACCTGGGCCTGCACAAAGCATTTTGGATGTCTTGAAACCTCAGTTAATGAAGCCCCTTGCAAGAGTCCATTAAATACCTTGTGGGTGGGATTCTTGAAGAACACCAAATAGCAGGGGGGGATGATTTCTTAGTGCAGTGTGATTCAGATAATGCCATACTTCCTCATCCTGAGGCAAATGCCTCCTGTGCATGTCTCTTCTGCACTTTCATTAGTCAGCCCTTTGCACCTCTGTAATTTCTCTACACACAACCACCATGTATTCCGTAAGTAATGAGAACAGCTGATCATGTTGCCTTTGGCTACCAATGATTTCCCTTTTCAGGCTTTTCTATCTAAAGGTAATGGCACTGATGCAATTGTCACTGTATATGAAGATGCACCTGTGAAGGAGGCCAGAGAAAATGGGGAGTTTAAAACACTGGGATCCTGGGCAGCCTATCGATCAACTGGGGATATACAATTGCCTTTTACTCTGCATTATACTATGAAGGGAATAAAAAAAATCCTCAAAGGACAATGGCTGATTAAAATGAGCATTTTGTTTCCTCTTTAAATTTAATTCTCTTCCTCCCAACTTGTGAGGGCAGCATGCACTATCTGGCTCCGGCAGACTTATACACTGGAGATGCCATGCCATATTTTTAAACCTTTGAACCACCTTATATTGTTTAAAATGTTTCAGGAGCCATAACATGCTATTTAAAAGGTTGCAGCATGTGCAACACATTGAAAACACTCTGATCTGTAGTTACCTTTTCTGCTTGCCATTTCAGGCTCCTTCCCTTTTACTTTCTCTCCATGCTTTGCTTGTTCTGCTTCTGTACCTCTTCCACAGCATAATTAGTTTTGGCACCAGCAGCCATCCAAATGCATGATAGACTTTTAAAATAAATACCTGAAGTGTCCTGTTTCCTCCTTCCTTCATGCCTACACAAAGCAGTGAGGCTTCCATGCCTAGAAGGCTTCTCTGTACCAGTTCTGTGAACAGACAGAGAAGCCTTTCCCTTCCTGCAGGGAAAAAAAAAAAAAAAAAAAAAAAAAAAGGGGTGGAATTTCAGACCCTGTGTCCTGACACTCTGAGGTAACTTGTGTTTTGCCTGAACACTGGGTCTTTCCTTGGAGCTCACTGTGAACGTCCTCAGTGAAGCTCTGTAGCACAGATGTGGGCTGCTGAAGCATCTCCAAAGGTCTGGCTCGGAGTTGGAGCAATGCCTTCATCTAATTTAGAGCCATGTGGAGGCTGTGAAACAGCTCTCTCTGTGCCTTTATCCTTCCCGTGTATTTGTCTTGTGCTCCAAGGCTCAGCTCCACAGAGGTATTTGGGCTCCTCGTTCCTTGGTATCAGTGGGAGCCTTGACAGGAAATAGATAGCAAACATCTGTACAAGATCCAGGCCTGAGATTTTGAACTGTCTCGTTTACCATATGTTGATGATGACAGGATTGAAAAGGGACTACTGTGAAGAAATGTTTTGGTGGCCTGAAATTGCAGAGATTTTGCTCTGCTCTGCAGGCTTAAAAACAGTGCAGAGGATCCTGCTATACATGGTGATTTACAATGGTCATCCCAGTCCTCTCTGCTGAGGTGTACTGGCTGGCTGGACTGCTGTAGAGAAAGTGACTTTCCAAGCTTGCAGTTGCATGATGAGCTCCACCAGGGCTGGGGTCCTAAATCCTTCACCCTGGCCTGCAAGAATTTGCCAAGGATATTCATTATTAGCAGCACATGATCTTCTTTCTCATGACAAACCGCTGATTTTGGGTAAAGTGTTTGTTATTGTCTGCATGCTCACATAATTTCTTTCTTTTTCACTTGTTGTCCATCTTTTCTATTCTTCTCCCTTGGTTCAGTCTCCTTTTTTTCCTTTGTTCCTTCCTTGCTGAGGAAAAGAAGCAATGGACCTTTTCCTTCACTTGCTCATGAATTCATTCTCATATCGCCCAGTTAAACATCTCATTAAACAAGGCACTCTCAGGAAGGGGTTATTGACAGTAACCTCTCCATGTTAGACTTCTGATTCATGTTTGAAATTAGTTCCAGAACAACAGAGAGGAGCTTCTGGCCTTGAACTGTGGTGTCCTTTGTGCTGAAAGCATTTTTATTTGCACAGTCCTTTTAACCTTGTGCTAGCTCATGGTCCAATTCTCCAGTCCTCCACAGCTGATACAATTACTTATTCTTAGACAGCACTAGGAAGATGCTGGAGTAATGCCCCATGAGGCTGTGCTTCCTTACATTGGTGAAAAGGCCAGGGACTAAGCCTGTTTTTTTGTTTTGACCCCACCTATAGCCCCATTTGTGCTTGTAAGTCCCACTTCTGTGACAGACTTCGCCTTGAGCTTGTGTATTCCCCTGTAAACACAACAACCTCCTAGTCTCTATGAATCCTCACTCGAGAACTGCAACAAGCAACAGAAAAAAGGGCCTTCAGCTGCTGTTGGTGTGTCTTGTTCACATCCTGAGGGCTTCAGCTGGGAGCAGGAGCCTCAGGCACCCTTCAAGCAGGTGAATATTTGCAGGCTCACAAAGACGGCCCCTGCCTAATGAAAGTTGTGTGTGCTTCACTGCCTTTTTGTGTTTTAGACAATCCTCACTGGTTCAAGGAGCTTGAGGTTCTGGTGTTTCCAGTAATGGATGAAGTGACAAGGCCACATAGTTCCCTTCAGTTTGACTGCAAGGATTTACCACTCTTAAGAAGCTGCCCTTTTGAGTTTTTGCAATGGTTCAATCTTGTGGGTAACAAACACAACCTGAACCTGATCATTACTCTTCCTCCTGAGAGAAAAGACACTAGTTAAGACTGATTACATTTATACATGGCCACTGGAGTAAAATCCCAACAACTTTTGGGCTGAGGGAGTGAAATAGTCATACAATGTAGCCAAATGAGAAAAGCTATTGTTTGAACTTCAGGTGGCCTCTCTGCTAGATATGGCAATTGTTGCTCATCTGGGGTGGATCAAGGTGGGTTTTGCAAATCCACATGGTCACCTCAGTCGTAGCTTAGGATTCAGGTTTGACTGTGCTTAGGAGAATATGTCCCAGTGTTCAAGTGAGATGCAAAACCATGCAGCCTCTCTGGCCAGCACTGCACCAAGTTTCATCTGGAGAAGTCTGAACCTGGAAAACCTCAGAAGTCTGAACCTGGAACACCTCTCTCAGCCACCCAAATCTGGGGTTAACCTGATGTATTTATCTGTTTGTATGAAACCTGATTGAAATGCTAATTGAGATCACCATTCTACTAAAACCAATGTAGCAGGTGCTGCACAAACAGAGTAATAAATGCTTTGTCTTGAAGAACTTATGATCCGAAAGTGCAGGGAAGAGACTGGGTGGGAAGGTCAAAAAAAGTAAAATGGTTTGGAAGGTGCCAACAGAAAGAGCTGTGGAGTTAAGTGTTGCCATACAAATTTATTTCAGTTGGATGGAAACTCTGCTCTGTCTGGTTATCTGTGACCTATCCAGACAAGGGAGGTTCCTTCCACACATCTCCTGTAGCCCCGCCTTTGACAATATCACTTCATTCTTTCAGCAGGTACTGGAGGAATGCAACTCATGCTAAATGTGCAAATAAAGGGGGGAAGGTGAAATTACCTTCTGCTGTGGAATGCCGTCTGGCATGCTGACTCCTGTGCATGCACACACACACACACACACACACACTCATTTATGGACACACAAAGAGACCCAGAAGGAGGTGAGAAAGGAAAGTTTTTCAGCCTCACACTAAGCCTCACAGAGGGAGAGACTGAATTCTCTGAGTGAGAGGCAAAGATTTGGAGGAGAATCCAACTGCAGCTTGTGTTTCATATTTGCGTTGGATGCTCAGGTTTCCAAATTAAATCTGCAAGTTAGACAGGAGTCCATGTTGTCTGCTGATCATCTGTTTAGGGGGAGAAGGAGAACAGAAATGACAGAAGAAAAATACTTGCAAACAACAACAGTAATTAAAATCAAGCATTTGAGCACTGCCACCCCTCCCCCTAGCCAGATTTGTCTGGGGAGAAGATAAATAACTTCAACTGCAGGCTCCATGCTTGCTCAAGATCTGAAATATTTAAACTAGGTCCCAAAAGCCTATACACATTTTTAGTCAAAACCTGCTCTTTTTGGTTCCTTTTTTTGCATAAATACTCTGTCTTGATAGAACACCAAAACCTCATTAAGTTACAATCAGTACAATACAAGGGTTGAAAATTATCAATGCCATTTAAACTGCTGCAACTGTACACATACTGTGTTAGACATTTCTCAGGTTCAAGGTTACACATGGCATCATAAGTTCACCTCCTCCCCCACTTCCAGTGCTAAACAGGGTTGGATTCTTGCCAGAACAAAGGAATCTGCAGTCAGTGCCTTCAAGATTGAAAAATAAAGTTGGGGGAATTTTTCCCCCTGCAGGGGGAAAAAAAAAAAACACAAAAAACCAAACCCAACAAAAAACACACACACACAAAAACCCTGAAGAAAAGCAGACAGCTGCTAACTAGTTGTCTAGCTGTCTATTTGTGGACATTTTCTTTCATCTTGTCATACCTTTTGTGTTGTTTGAAATGTTTGGAGCTTAGACTTGAAGAACACTCAGTGGATTCCAGACTTGTATTAAAAGAAAGGAAAAGAAAGGCAGAAGAGTTCTGACAACAGATGTGTGTATTTGTGTGTTGGGGCCACATAATTCCAAGCATCAGCTAGAGCATTGATTTTATTTTCATCTGACTGAAAGAAAATTTTCAGACAAGAAAATATAGAGTAACAATGCAATTTGTAGAAAAACACATCTAGAATGCAAGTAAGAGGGATATGTTGTGAGACCTCTGCAGAACAAGCAGAGACCATTTGGTCAATCATATCTGCTGCCTTTGCTATTTTTCTGATCTGTTTCCATAGAATGGATAAAATCATCTATTTCTAAACAGTTTTCCTCTGCTTTGCCATCTTAGCTGTTGGAAGGAAGCAAGGCAGAAGTCTAATTAATGTCAGTGATCTTCAGTGAGCCTTAGATCAGACCGTGGTGTATTTAAGTCTGCTGATTTTTGTTGCCTTCTGCTGTGCAGACAGGGAGTGCAGAAGGGGACTGGCTCCTACTTTGGCTTTCAGATAGTTCTCTGGAACTTCTGATTTCCCCAAACTCACCCCTTCCTTCAGCATAACAAAGAAAGCAAAACTAGCTGACAAGTAAGCAGAAGCATAAAAGGAAGAGAGGAAACCACTGAAATGCTACCCCTGTGGTGAGGAACCCTTCTCATCCTGTCCCTTTCCAACTGCCCTTCCTGGCACCCTGATGGTGAAGAGCTGTCTTCACACCTCCTCTCTTCTCAGGAGGAGTAGGGCTTTGTGGCTGTCAGCAAGCTCAAGGCAGAAGTCTCCCAGAAGGGGAGCTTACTTGGTGGGACCAGACAATCCCTAACCCATTCCCATCAGTGTCTGTGAGATTAGTGTAAGGCAGGGAATGGCATCCCCCTCCCTATCCATGCCAAGAGGCAGCTGAAGCAGAAAATTCCAGCTGCTTTGTGGCTGCCTGCACATCCTGTAACCTGTTTGTCCCTATTTCTTATCTGGGGATGGGCAGGGTGGAGAGGCAGCATCACCATTAAGTGTGACCTTGCTGCTTCTCTGGTGAATATGGTGGTGTTTGGAGGCAGGGTGACCCTGGTGGTTCATCCCTCCTTGCAGAAGGATTGTCCAAGAAGTCCCCAGGGCTCTTCCACCAGCACGCTTTTCTGCTTCATCTTGTATTCACGAAAACATGAAAGCTGTGAGGAAGGAAAATGCTAGTTTCTGGCACCCAAGAAGCCTGTCTGCTTGGATCTCAGGTAATTCTTCTTGGTCATACAACACAGATGGCTTCTGCCGAAGCAAGGGTGTGGCACCTCCATTTAAAACAGCTTCTGCCACAGACCTCTCTCTCTTTAGGCAGAAGAAAGTGCTCAAAACTCACAAGCTTCCTAAAGAAATCCCAAGAGTTCTCTGGTGCTCTTCTGCTTTGGCTCTGGAGCCACTGTGCCTGGCATGGCCATGGAGCAAAGACCCTCATCTGTGCTGTGCCCCGATCACCTGTACCAGAGAATGTCCATGAGCTTCTGAGACTAAAGTGACATGAGAGAACTCACAGCTTGAAAACTTAGGTGGAGAGAGAAGAGCTTTAAACAAGGGGATGGTTTTTCCTCCTGACAGCAGATGTCTTTTTAGGAATTCCTTGATTAGACCCTGGATGATCAAGAGGTTGAAGGGAGATTCAATATTTACATATAAAAAGGAACTCTACTTTTGGGATCAATTAGACTATTCAGGGTTCACACTATATCCCCTTTTTTCCCAGACTTTATATAGCCCTTGCTAGGATTAAGCTTCCATCGAGTAGATTATCTTTACATAGAGGCTGGATCTAATGTTACAGGCTCTTTATTATCTCTTCTTTGAGACTGTGCAGGCTATCCCCTTGAAGTTCTTAACCCTTAAAGCACTTTATCTAGTATTTATTGTTTCTTCTCCACAGGCATCTGAGATGGCAGCACTGGTATACAGAGCCCACCTGTCCTTATTCTCCATAAGAGCATCATCTCTCCTCTCCCAACTTTTTCTGTACACAGGGGGCTCACACCAGCATCAGGCCCTATTTCCTAATCCTTTTCATCCCCAAGAAGTGTGCACCATTCCAGCCTGACTCAGGTGGACTGCAGAGTTCCTGTCAAATATACATGTGTTCCAGCTGCTGGGATTTTAATGCATTTGTTTTGAGGGATGTAAGAAAGGCTGTCAGTGGCTCAGGTAATGAAAAGGTCAGGACTGACCATCTGAAGAAAGCGGACATAAGGACATGGGGTAGAGGGTTAGTGACTGGCTTAAGGTTTTCTGCAACAATGCTGCAACTACTGAGTGTTACAGGGTGTTTGAATGAATGTTTGGAAGTTCCTGGGTGCAATCTTATGTTTTCTCCTAAAATCAAGTTCTCAAGAAAGCAAGAGGCCACATGGAATCCTGGGTCTGGTTTCTCTGTTCATGGGCTCCAGGAGGCAGCTGGCACAGTGTGCTGCACCACTTATGAGGCATCCCTCATTAGCCAGATTGGCTGATTACAATTGTGCCATTCCTCCTGTGCTGCCTTCCCTATCCTGGTAAGACCACTGCTGCTGTTAGGACCCACATGTGAGAAGAAGATGGGATTTACTGAGTGGCAGTATCTAGATTTTGGTGAAATTTCCTTCTCACTATTCCCATAATGGAGCAGAGAAATATTTCTCCTTGCCAGGTTCAGCAAAATGTCCAACCTTTCTGGGTTGCTTTATTCATAATTTTTTAATAGCTTCTGGCTGTGGGCATTGGAATCTGCTCCAGTGCTATCATATTGACTTCCGTCTATTTCAGCAGAAGAAAGTGATCAAAAGTAACATCTTGCAGTGATCTCCAAATTGTCTTGCACCTTCAGCTTGTAAATGTCCCAGGCAGCATTTCCCTGTTCTCATCACCAGATGAGATCCCCAGCTGGTGTTAGCTAATGCATGCTCACTATCCCCGTCTATTTGTGCCACTCTCTTGCCATGTCTTTGCTCCCTAACCAAGCATGACAGAGCTGAAATAAACGGAGCTGCATTGATTTTAATGGTTCACCCTCATCTGAGAAGGATGGTGTGGCCTTCTTAGCTATCTGCTCCTTGGATGTCTGCTGGCCAGCAAATGAAGCATACACTACCTCCCTGCACTAGATATGCTTCTCCTGCAGTCATGCTACCCCAGACTGAACAGGAATAATCACAGCTCCTCCTGCACTGACAATAGCCACTTATGTGAAAAATGTAGAACTGAACAGGCTACGGCTAAATGTGCTGGAAATATGAAGAAGAGAATGATCTTTGGCTGTGCATCAAAGAGCATTAAGGCATTCTGAAGCAGATTCCTCTTGCTTTCTGGGTTTAATTCAGAAGGGATTTTCTAGCCACAGAATCAAGCTCTTCACTGCATGATTTCTTTCCTGCAGGAGCTGTGAAATCATGGGTTCTGTGTGGAACACAAAAAAGCCATAAAGGGGTCCAGGGGTGTGTAGGAGTGTCTGTGGAGATTACAGCAGACCTTCCTGCTGTTCCAAATATGCAATGCTGTTTGGACCTGAGAGGCATCATTCCTAGTGAGTTCCAACAGGGGAGACTTGATCTCCATTTCTAGATGTTCACATTGCCTGTTCTTAGTCAGCTCATACTTTTCTAAATATTTTTCCTCTTGATCTCTTAAAATAGCTTCCCAGGCTGTCTCTAGTGCTGACATTAACATGCTCCAGTCTGTGTTCCTTTTTTATTATGTCTCTTTGTCTCTTCGTGTTTTTTTTTTTTAAACAAAAGCCATATAACTGCCTTATGTAATTCACTTTTGAGTTCATAAGCCATTTCTCCTAAACACAGCCTTCATGTGGAAACATGCAAGGATGCTTCTTTGGCTTTCAATTTTTGTTTCTTTGTTTGCCTGCCTGGTTGGTTTTTCTGTTTTGTTTTGGGGTGGGTTGTTTTTTGTTTTTTGTTGTTGTTGTTTTGTTGTTGTTTTTTTTGGGTTTTTTGGGGGGGTTGTATGTTTTATTTTGTTTTGTTTCATTTTTTTAAATTCTGGATTTATTATGTCACTTAAACCTGTGGCTTTAGTTCACTGCTAACAATTCAGTATTCCTTCTGCATGACTCCTGATACCTTGCCTCACTTCTCCAAAATTACAATTTCAGCTGAAATGCAGCATGGCATCCTTGGTATGGGCTAGAGAAACCATACTTAGTCTCAAAATAATCAGCATTTACGAATAATTACACAATCAACTACGCACTGTTTTGTTGTAAAACACTGATTCTGTAGCAATGATCAAAGTATTTAATGTGGTTGTTCCCTTTTTATGCATGCTTATTTGTTGTTCATATTTTATTTGCCTGCTAAGACCTACAATTGCTGGTTTTGATGTTACAAGTTGTTGGATATTTCTTGCTTTCAAGTCTCAGTGTTTGCCCCACATCATTGAGTGCTTATTATATCTAACGCTTCCTTTTCTAGATCTGTTTACACCTATAAATATGCCTAGCTTATCATTTGATATTGTCCCCCATTCCTTTGCCAAAGCCTGTCTAGCTTTTATCTCGCATTTTAAACTAGTAAATATGAGTGTTCATGAAAGATGAGGAGCATAACAAACTTGTCTCTAGTTGTGCAATCAAGTATAAGTGTGGCTGCCTTTAAACAGAATGTGTCAATTCTGTGATCTCTGAGATTTCCTTTAATAGGCCTGTTGTAAGTTGTCTCTTGTTACAGTGCAATACACATTAGGTGTATTCTTAGTAATAAGACCACTGTTCATGAATATACACAGGTAGTTATTTAGCACAAGTGGGAAATGACAGCTCTGGCTGGATCCTAGGCAGGATTAAATTGATAGACTTTCCCTGGACAAGCTGGTTTAGCTGCAGTGGGAAGTATTGTCCCAAAGGTACCAATGAAACAATTGTTGGTGTCACCCCCTAGTACTGATCTGGCTAAACGACTCATGGGTATAAAAGTAGCATGTGCATTTGAGGCAATGCTTTTTCTTGTGTTCTGATTTGTCCCCTATCTGTCCTACAGTGTTCCTTGGTGGTTTTCTGGATCCTGACACGCCCCTCTGGTTCAATTTCATGGGGTGGTCCCTCCCTGTGTGTCTCCAAATGGAGGCCTCTGTTTAATTGGCATCCTTGTAGCCGATACTGTCACACACTGGAAGTGCTAGTGCTGGATATACCCACCTGTGTGACACTTTTGAGGGGTAGTGGCAGAGCTCGGCATCCTGGCAGCCTCATGAGCACTGAGCCACACCTTCCTGCAGGTGCAGAGCCAGTGCTTCTATCACTTCATCCCATGCAAATTCATGCCCACTAGATCCTGCTTTTAGAGCTGGGTGGAAAAATGTGACATTGCTGCTGTTTTCACCTGTTTGACTTTTTGAGCATGCAAGTAAACACATAGAGGGCAGGAGTAGAGATAATGTTGATTACTCACACACTTGGCCTAAATGAAGTTCATGGAAATGAATGAATGGGATTCTGCTGGCTTTTGGAGGGGGTTAGGTCAGGCTGGAAGGGTACCTGAACACCAACACTGGAAGACATCTTTGAAGTGCCTGCTAAACCATTGAAATGTCATCTTGTGGAAAGTTTAATTTTCTTTTTTTTTTTTTTTTCCTTATAATCATCTCTTCTGGAAATGGAAAAAATAGCAGCATGCAGTCACAGCAGGTATTCTCTGAAACACACACACATATCAGAGTGTATTTGTGAATGTGGCTGTTTGTGTTTTGTTGACAGAGTCTGCTCACTCTATGCCTCACGTTAGTCATATTCTGTCATGTGTCTGAGCTGAAACTCCTCACTCAATGGATTGGACTAAAACAGCATCACCTGGAAATGCCAGGTCCCTCCAGCAGGACCAATCCAGAAGGTGAAGGATATATCCCTGCTCCATATGTGCACTGCAGTATTGAAACATGCCAAGGAGAAAATGGGTGAACAGGTGTGGAGTGAGCAGAGGGGGGATACAGCAGGCTGGACTTGCATGAAACGAGGAGAAAACTATTATTCTTTAAGAGGATGGTTTAGGGTCCCTTTGTCTTGCTCCTGCCTGAGGATGAAGGTTATAAAACTCATCTGAAGCAGCTCCCTCTGGCCATGAAGATCAGATGAAGCAATTTCTCTCTCTTTTCTCCTGCCAGGAGGAGCCAGAAAGACCCTTGGGTGAGGCTTAGCTCCACTGAGGCTTTCCAACAGAGGCCACCAACAGTGATGGGTTATAGAGGCAATGGCTGGATGAGCTTCCTTCCTCCTTGCTCTCTTCCATTTTGCAAGTTTTATATTAGAGTCTGGAAAAATGCTCTTATTATAAATAACAGTGAAGGATGACAATATTTAAATTATTTCAGGATGCCCTCTGTCATCAACATAACTGTTTGAAAGCTGGTTTTCATCTGCTCCTCTGTGATGAATTTTAAAAGGGATCTGTTAAGTGCATATCTGGACAGAAGAAATCCCACCCTAAAATACACTGGATTAGTGTCAGATCCAGAGCCCACTGGAAAGAGTGGGAGATCTCCTGGTGAGTTTGGTGGGCCTTCAGTTCAAGGTTTAAATGTCCAATTCTGTGAATAATGCCTGTGATTATTTGTGTACCTCTCTCTACTGATCATAATCTCTGCCTCTTGCTGTCGAGTCAGGAGGAGCCGTGCAGCAATTTGAAGGACTTACCTGGCAAGAAAGTAGCCTTGCTGTAAAAGCTGTATGTCTTGCTGTCTCAAATCAGTATCGAGTGACCACATGGAGTAAATGTACAAACAGTCTCATCAGACTTCAATTTTCTGTTCAGTGTTTACTACAGACCTTCAAACAATTTTTTTCCCATAAGCCTCTTGTTTTGCTGCAATATGAAAGGAATAGAACTGGAGACATTTCTCCCTCTTGTTGGTAATTATTTGTAGTATCTTGCATCTTAATTTGCAGCAATGAAAGTAGACAAAGAGCCAACTCTGCTCCATCTGATGAGAGCTTTGACCTGTTTTTCTTGGGTGTAAACAGCTGTAGCACACTCAAAGCAGAGGGCAGTCAGACCCCATTGCAAATTATTCTTAAATTCACTATTGGATGCTCTTTTGGAAAAAAACTCCATTTTACACTGTTTGCATCTTGTTTTGAATGCTTACATTGTACTGTGTATAATTTGAAAACTATTTTCAGTGGTCATGAATTTTTCTCTGGAGTATCTTCCCAGGTAATCGAATGTTAGTGTTTTTTGTATTTCAGAGATGCTAGCCTTTATTTTATTAAGTGCTTTGCATTCCTAACATGATGCTCATCTTCACTGATTCGGTGCTTAGAGTCACAGAATACAATGATAGAGCAATTTGAGCTGGAATTCAGTAACTTAATATCATTGAGTCTAACCATTAACCCAGCACTGCCAAGCCCACCACTAAACCTTGTCCCTTAGTGCCACTTCTATATGTCTTTTAAATACCTCAAGGGGCAGTGATTCAAATACTTCTCTGGGCAGCATGTTCCAGTGCTTGACAACCCTTTCAGTGAATAATTTTTTCCTGGTATTCAAACTAAACCTCCTCTGGTACAACTTGTGGTTGTTTCTTCTCCTCCTGTCCCTTTATTACTTGGAAGCAGCATCTGACACCCCCTCAGCTGCCCCCTTTTCTTCAGGCTGAGCTCCTTTCCCAGCTCCCTCAGCTGCTCCTGGGCTCCAGACCCTCCCCCAGCTCTGTTCCCTTCTCTGGACACGCTCCAGCCCCTCAATGTCCTTCTTGCCATGAGGGGCGCAGAGCAGCCCCCAGGATTCGAGGTGGTCCCTCAGCAGTGCCAGCACAGGGACGGTCACAGACAGCCCAGGGGCCATTGGCCTTCTTGGCCATCTGGGCACCCATGGGCTCATGTCCAGCTGCTGCCACCAGCACCCCCAGAGCCTTTTCCAGCTTTCCAGCCACTTTTCCCTCAGCCTGGAGCTGCAGGGGGTTGTTGTGACCCAAGGGCAGGACCCAGCACTTCCCCTGGTTGTACCTCACCCCACTGGTCTCATCCCAAGGATCCAGACCCCTCTGCAGAGCCCTCCAGCAGATCCACACTCCCACCCAGCCTGGTGCTGTCAGGAACTGACTGGGGGAGCCCTTGATCCCCTCATCCTGACCTTTGATGAAGATGTTAAACAGGCCTGGCCTCAGTTCTGATCCCATGGGAACCCCACTGGTGCCAGCCCAGCTGGCTGTCCCTCCATTCCCCAGCACTCCCCGGCCCTGCCCTCAGCCAGTTCTTCACCCAGGGAACTGTCCAGAGCCCTGTCCATGAGCAGCCAGTTTCTCCAGGAGATGCTGTGGGAGATGTCAAAGGCTTTGTAAAGTCCAGGCAGACACATCCACAGCCTTTCCCTCACCCCCTGAGCAGGTCACCTTGGCACAGGAGATCAGGTTGGTCAGGCAGGACCTGCCTCTCCTAAACCCAGGCTGGCTGGGCCTGATGCCCTGGTTGTCCTGTTCCTGTTGCTTTTAGCACACAAGGTGATCTGCTCCATGTCCTCCCTGGCACTGAGGCCAGGTGACAGGCCTGTAGCTCCTGGAGAAAAGGATGGAGATTCTCCTTAGCTCTCCTTTCGTTGCTGACAAATTTAGAAAAAAAATTACATTGTTAGCAGCCAGATTAAGTTGCAGTTGGACTTTAGACCTTCTAAATTTCTTCCTGCATAATCCTTCCTGCATAATCCTTTTCTTCCTCAAAAAATTCTTGTTGTCCTCCTCAGTCTGGCCTGATCCTTCATTCAAAGGTTGTAAGGTCTTTTTTCCCTGAATTCCAGACCCAGCTCTCTGTTCAGTCTTCCCCACTGTCTCATCTTTTGGCACATGGGATCAATCTGCTCCTGGACCTTGGAGAACATCCAGTGTTCCTGGATTCCTTTATCTGTCAGGATGCCCTCCCAGGGCACTTTCTCAGCCAGTCCCCTAAAAGAGCCAAAGTCTTACCTCTGGAAGTCCAAGGTGGCAGTTCTGCTGCACCCCTCCTTGCTTCTCTGGGAATCAAAAACCATCTTTCCATGATCACCAAGCCCAAGATGGCCTCCAGCTGTCCCATCACCCACCAGCCCTTCTCTGTTCCTGAACAACAGGTCCAGTGGCCGTTTTCCCTCATTGCCTTGCTTCCCAGCTGTCAGGAGCTTCTCTGCCACACAATTCAGGAACCTCCTAGATGGTTTCCTCTGTGCTCTGTTGTATTTCCAGCAGACACATGGTCAACTGATATCCCCCACGAGAACAAGAGACTGTGAGACTCCCAGCTGCCCCTTCCTCCTGGCTGGGTGGTCTACAGAAGTCTCTCACCATGATATCTGCCTTGCTGGCCCTCCCCCTGGTTTCTGTGCATGAACCATCAACCCTTTTGTCAGCATCATCAAACTCTACACAATCAAAACACTCCCTGACATAAAGGCCTTGCTGAGAGACCAGTGGCTGACAACTGGGAAGTGTTTGGTTAATACAGTAACTGCTGTATTTTTTCTTCTTACCTTGAGATACATATGTTCCTGTCTCTCCTGCTTGGAGCATGGCATTGGCTATGGTAAGGGAAAGGTTTATAAAATCATTGCAATTTAAGGAGCAATTACTTCATGCTGTTCAAAATTTTTCTCCTGAGTATCTTTGGTCTGACTCTAACACCCAGTGAATCTAGTAGAGTCTTTGCCTGGTCTGTAAAGACATTTGAGCAGGTTAACCACAAAATCAGTTTCAGGGAGGAACAGTAACATTTCCCAGTATATCCAGAGTGGAGTACGACTGTGCGTGCTTATATTAATACCAAGACTTTTAAGGCTTCATGCATTGTACCTCTTTCTGTAAGGACACTAAAAAAAATCATGTGGCATTAATGGTGAAAGTGCAGAAAAATGCTACCTAAGCCTCAATCAGAATGCCTGAAGTCACCTGCTGTTCTCCTGAGGAAACAGAACTGGGAGTGAGCGTGTTGGAGGACAAACTCATTTCCTCTGGCCCCACTTTGAAGGAAGTCCAATAATTTCAGGGTTGTCAGAACTCATTTTTAAAAACTTCTGTGGTCTTTGAATACCTGTAAATCTAAAAGTACCAGTCTCTCCCTCCTTGCTTAAACAGCTGGCAACCACAAACTTTCCCCTCCTCCCCCAGCAGTTTCTGTCATGATACTATGGAAGGAATAACAACAACAAAAAGAGATGATGGCAAATTGTTTCTTATCAGAGGAAGTCTACTTCATGACTGACTCACTCAGGAATAATTATCTGTCAAATTGTCTCTGTGTGTAGGAAGAGTGTGTGTTTCCTTTCCTCAGCCTGGATTCATTATGGTTCTTACCAAACTGGACATTCCTTCAAGAGTATTTCTTTGCTATTTACTGGGTTCTTGGTGTTTAGGAAGGGAACCGATTCTTGGAGGGACCTTTAAAATCTCAGCACCCTGTAAGGCCCAGCATCTTACCAAATCCTGCAGGAAAAGTGTGGCTATGCTGGATTAGGCTGCTGGTTATTTTCCTAATGATTTTGATGGAGTCCAACTGCAAATAAATAAATTAAGGGAAAAATCTCCAAAATTCAGCTAGGCAGTTTGATCAAACTGTGACACGAGAGAGAACATTTTCTTTCTAAGCCATGTGAGCTGTCCATTTACACAGTAAATAATGAGGTATGTGTCTACCAGTTTTCTAAAGCTATTTTGGGAACTGGATGAATAAACAGGAAGAAAAAAAAATGCTGAGGGTTTTTTTGTTTGTTTTTTTTTTTTTCCCTCTCCCATTCTTGAAGAGAGTATTTGACAAAATTTTCCTTAAAATGTAAAGTTTTAAACAAAATTCACTCTACTCTTTGTTGTTAATGTAGCCAGGAGCACTCATTATAGCCATCAAGTCATTAATATTGCAGAAAACACACAAATTATGTGCAGAAAGCCTTCACAAGGGGTGTCCATGTTCATTAAAAACACTACCTTTTTCTCTTTATATTTTGGCTTGAAGATTTGTCTCCATGCTACATCAAAAAACAGGGTAGAAAACAGGACCTTAACATTATCCATATCACTTCTACATTTTTATCTGATTCTTCTTTAAAGAGCTTTTGGATGGGTGATCTGTTGTTTGTCATTCATCACTTGTAGCTTGCTTTTTTATTTTCTTCTAAGATAAGTCATCAAAGAGAAGCAGGAGTTAAAACACAATTTGGAATAGCACCACAGATTGCAAGCCAATGTTGCCTGACTTCCCACATGATTCAAGCAAGTGCTCCAAGCCTGCATTTCTCACTGCCCTGTGGTAGTAAATTACAGTAGCTGGTGATAGCAATCAGAGGTGAGGAGAATAGACTTTCTTTCTATTGCTTTGCAGGGTGGAATCCAGAAACATTTCTCTTTGCTAAAGAAGAGCTCTCCACCAGGCACTGTGTGTGTTTAAGTAAGTAGAAGGAGATTTACCTTCTGAAGCTCATGTGAAATCATTCAAACTTTACATCATTCCAAGGCATTGCATGAAAAGAGCTTACACTCACTGTGCCTTAAAGCAGGGCAGGAATGTGACTGACCAATCACCCCTAGCAGGTCAGGAACCCCAGAGCCATGGAAATTGCTATGAGTAGCCAAACACCTCTGTATTTATCAACCAGGAAGTTGTGCAAAGCCTGTTGAACAGGCTTTCTCATACCAGATTTGGCTAGGATGGACTCGTGCCAGGGAGTCAGTAGTAGCAGATGAAACCACCTTCAAGAAAAAACAATGTTCTAAGTTGAAATAAATCATATTTTAAAGGTGTCTGAAGACAATCCTCAGGTGCTAATATGATCTCTACAGTGTAGAACTGACATGACTGGGTGTTGTCTGCTCACACGGTGAAGAAATCACATAAGAAATGTTCCCTCATTTCCTCCAAGGATTAATTCTTCTAGGTGCAAACATGAAGGGCTTTACACCTAAATCAAATGTGAATTTGGAGGTCTGTCTTTACAAATCAGTCACTTTACTCAGGAATTTCCTTAAAGGTGCAGTGGGACTGGGAGGCACAAACTGAACCTAATGTTTGCAGCACTCAAAGGATGTGTTGTAGCCTCTAGCTTTGCATCAAAGGAAGGGAAACTATTTAGGACAGAGAGGTAAGAAAGAAAACCTGCATGCAGGAGAAATTATGGGGAGGTCATTAGCAAGACAGGATGTAACTACCTGAGCTGGTGTCAGAGAAGGACACAGATGTAGTTGTTGATACATATGTGGAAAATGCAATGGGATACAAAGGTGCACATCTATCTATCTATATCTATATCTAATGTATCTATCTATCTATCTATATCTATATCCATATCCATATCTTATCTGTATCTTATCTATATGTAGATCTGTATCTCTATCTCCATGCTTCTGTGTGTACTTACCACCTCAACATGAACAATCTACGAAGAAACAGAAGGGGGGCTGAGATGAAGGGGAAAACATCAAAAATAGATTTAATTATTTTCTAATTTTATTTCCCTTTGCTAGCTGCAGTTCTCAGAAGGAGTGTTTGCAAGCTAGCTTGTAAACACGTCAGTTAAAAGTGCATGCAAACACAGCATGCCCTTCGCACATCCTCAGAACAGCTGAGTGCACAGGTGAAAGCCTGTGTTTCTCAGATGTACCTCAGTGCTTTCTGCTCTTCTCTGTTTCAAATCCTGTCCCACTGTGGTTCAGAGAACATTTTTAGAAGTCTCCTCAGGATCTTGTTTGTGGTGACGTCCTGGGAAAGCAGCACTGTCTTTTCCTTCTGCTGGAGGGGAAAAAAGGTGGTTATCATTTAACACGCACAAAGTAATGGGTAGGTCACATCTTCTCCCAGTGTTTCCCCAGCAGCTAAGTTTCAGCAGTGACGACCTGACCAGAAACAGCCTGGTAGAATTAGAGCCAGTAAAGCAGGGCTGGATTACATCAGCTGGGGATCTGAACACAGTCTATACCCTTAAAAATAACCCAAACAAACAACACAGACTCTACTTGAGCCCTGGTGTGCTTTTTCAGATGGTTCATAAATTTATTTGACTGGATGCCCAACACAGACCACCTGCTATGTTGATAGAACAAAGAAATGAGCTTGAGGAGTGCTAAAAAACCTGAAGGAAGAGAGGGAGAAAAGCCCGGTGTCTGGCTGACATCCTTGGTAAGGGGCAACCTTGCTGCATAAACATAGGAAGCAGTCACTCTTTCTAACTTCTCATTTTCATTAAGGTCATGTCACCAGCTGGCCTGCCAAGCTTGCTTTCCCCCTCACAAAAGAAAGACATGTTCCTTGTCAGTATCAGAGGAGCTGGAGGTAGAAATGAGTTTGATTCTCCAGCCAGACCCTCAATCGTTTGGGACATATTTTATTATTTGAATTCAAAGTCTGGAATAAGCTCAGGCTTTTTGTACTACTCATATGAATTATTATTAGTACTCCTGTTACTTGTGTTAGTTTCTATGTGAAATGCACATTCCTAATCTTTAGTTTTCTCTTACTGAGACAGTCATTCCCTCAGAGGTGGACAGCAAGTAAGATGTTCCCTCTGGTCCATATTGCCTACTGTTCAGGGTCAGGTTTCCAGACCATGACTAAGTAATGAGCTGAAAAATATACCTTGACACGCATCTTGGAAAAAATAACACATTTAGAAAAAATTTCACTAGGTTTTGGTTGTTCTCCCTGAATAAAATGCAGCTGTTCAACAAGCTACAAAATCTGCCAGCCCAGAGGCCTGAGCACATCAGATGAATGAGACTTTATCAGAGTTCTGGTGAATTAGATGAAAATTTCCCTTATGCCTCCTGCATAAGCAGGGGGAAGACCTGCATGGGTCTCACATCAGAGCAGGTAAATGAGAAGAGCTACAGAGTACTTGTTGAATATTTTTAGGTTTTCTGTAAACTTCACCTTCACAGAGTGCATTAGGAGTTATAGAGAGGAGGGTGAGGTGCACATGCTTGTAAGTGAAGGCCAGAGATACCTCGTTAGGACCTACAGTCCCACTGCTTCAGAAAACTTTGAGCGTTCTCTGGTCACAGAAAGGAGATAGAATGATTTTTAAGAGCTGTGAATTGCTTGTGCTTTTATATCAGAGGTGTTAATGGAATTTTCTTTTTGCAACTAATGATAGAAAGCAGGTTGTCTGTTTTTATGGCAGAATATATTTTGGTTCAGTTGTGGGTTGATTTTTCTTTTTTTTTTTTTTTTTTTTTTTTTTTTTTTTTTTTTTTTTTTACTGGATTTGAACGTAATTTCTTTATTTTCAACCATTCTGATTTCCTGCTGAAGTAATACTTGGCCTGGACTGCAGCTTGGCTTCCAAGTCTCACTCTTGGTAAATGGAAAAGAATCTTAAATAGAGGTATAGATATGAATGTTCTCCTTTGCTCTTTCCCATTTTCCCTCATCTTTGGAGCTTACTGTTGGTTTATGTCTGTGATATTTGGCTGTAATTAAGATTTTTGGGGTTTATTACTTTCTGGAGAAGAAGTGTCTTACCGTTAAGAAAAACGAACCTTTCTCTACAGCACCATTACATCTTGGACAGTGCTCCTCCAGGGATTCTTATTTGTAAAAGCCAGTCCTAGACTGGATGGATCATTGTGGGAATGAGAGAAGAGTTTAGTGTCATTAAAGTCGTTTTCTCCCTGCCAAGATTCCTCTAAAAAGCTCTTGTAACTCTCTGCAGCTCTGGTGGTATCAGGTCCAGGACTGGCAAGACTGATATTTTGGCAGTTTTATGTTGTTGTGCCATGTGTCTCTGTATTATCCATTACCCTCTGATCCTGCCCTTTTTTCCACCTTGTTTTCTTTTTGTGGGATATTGGTCTTTCACGTTACATTCTTGTCTCTCTGCAGGATCGTTGCTGGCTGGTCCCAGTGCAGAAGTTGTAGCTGACCTGAAGTGGGTGACAGCTGAAGAAATGGACTGATAGCAACTTCAGAAAGCTGGACAAAGGGAAATGCAAACTCCTGTGCTGTGGGTAGGACAGGATGGATGTAAAGAAAGATGCATGGGCAAGGAGTACCAGCAGCTGGGCTCTCCTGGGAGGCTCAAGCTGACTGGGTATGGGCACACAGCTTGAAAAGGGGATGCTTTTTTGAGGCAAAAAAGGCACATTTGGTCCTTTGGATGGTGGCCTGAACCAGGAACAGGTTCTGCAGAGAGGGCAAGGAATCTCCATCCGGGATTATTCTGCTCCTGCTAGCCCCAGCTCTGTGTGGGGTGGGCTGGAGCCTGCCTGAGGTCCATGCTGACCCATTCCACTGCTGCCTGAAGCTCAGACAGAGCTCGCCATGGCAGCACTGCTTATTTCCGCATTCTTTTTCCTCTGAAAGTTTTTCTTCCCTCAAATTTATCTCTTGAAATAAAGTAGCTTATAATATTTTCCACTCACAGGCCTTTAACTTGGTGATGCTTTCCTCGAGTACAAAAGCAGTGGGAGGATTGTATTTTTAAAGGAATCCCCACTTGACTTACGGATGACATGCTTGCACACTTGTGAAATGTGGTTGCTCAGAGTTCCTTTTTTTGCTGCTGCCAGTCTTGTGGTGATCTTGTGCCCATGTGGCTTCCTGGTGGCTTCCCTGAGGCTCCCTCAGGCATACACAGCATTGACTGCCATGAAGTTCACCACGGGACTGAAGTGAGAATAATTTTGCAGTCTGAAAGATGGATTCCTGCCTGGCAGAAAAGCCATTCCAGGGTCCAGGGTGCATCCTCTGTGTTAATCGACAGGTGAGGGAATGTAAAGGTTTCTTCACACCCTCCTTGCTGTGGATTTCTTTCAACTAAGCCATTTTATTTCTGTTTCTGAGGGACAGAGGGAAGATGCTGTATCTTTTGTTTCAAGGCCTTAGGGTGAGAACTTCATCTTTGGCTGTCTTTATGTTGCTACATCAAAGTAGGCAGTAAGAAATTAAAACCACCAGGATAACATAATAAAAAAGAAAAAGCATTTAGGAAAAAAAAAATCAATGTTTTGTCTTTTAGTTCCCCAGCGAGAAATACTTCTGTAGAGAAAATAGAGGGGGAAACATGAACAATGGGCTTCTCCTGCCCTAATTGCAAGTATAGCAAGCATGTCAATTCTGAATTTGAGAGACAGAGGTAAGGACTGTTTTGTAAACAGGAACAGAGCTGCTGAAACAGAGGACAGTAGCTAAGGATCAGCCTGTAGCTAAATCTAGCTCCAAGAAACCTTATTTGAGCAAGTAGGTATCATTCTAGATCAATATATCTTTGTTTTCTCTCATGTTAGATGCCCTTGCTGCATTTTATATGAAGCTTGATTGTATAAATGGATGTCATGTTTTGTAAATACTTCCAGGTTTGGCAAAAATAGATGGGGGAATGGCTGATGTCTGGATGTCACTCGGATGGCATAAAAAAGCAGCTGCAACTGGACCTTCCCTGGGCCTTCCCAGAGCAAGGGTCTTTGGGACCACCATGTTAAAATCTCACTGGGCTTCCCTGTCCACAGAGTGATTAGTCTCCAGAGGCAGAGCAGCAGTCACATTTTGACACACCATGTTTTTGGGTTTAGGGGCAGCTTTCCTACCCATTTAGTGAATGTAGCCACACTTCTTTATTAATATGATAGAGTGAAAAGTGACTGCTTCACCAGCCAAAATAAATCAAACCTACCTTTTTAGGATTGCTGCCTCTGAGTGTTAAAAGTGTGAAACACACTCTGGGCAGCAAGTTGTTAAATACGCAGGGAAAAGGTGCAGAGGTTAAGGAATATTCAGATAAGGTAGATATATGCAAGTCAGCAGGGCCTTGTGAAATTCATCCTGGAGTACTGCAGGTACTAGCTGAGCTGATCTCTGAACTATTTAGCAATTATCTCTGAGAGCTTGTGGAGGATGAGTGAGGTCCTGGCGGATGGGAGAAAGGCAAACACAGAACCTATCTTTGAAAAGGGGAAATAGGGAGACCCAGGGAATCACAGGCCAGTCAGTCTGGCTTTGATACTGAGAAAAATGCAGGAACAAATTATTGAACAATCAATTTGTAAACACCTAGGGGAAAATAAGGTGATAAGAAACAGCCTGCATGGGTTTGTCAAAAACAAATCACATCAAAGCAATCTCATTTCCTTCTTTGACAGAGTAACTGGCCCAATGGATAAGGAGGAAGAAGCAGATGTGATAGATCTTGACTTTAGCGAGGCTTTTGACACACATCCACATGACATTTTCATAAATAAACAGGAAAAATATGGTTTAGATGAAGTTACTATGTGATGGGTGCAAAACTGAAAAATTTGCCTTATCTGTAAAGCAGTTATCAATGGTTTGTTGTCAGACTGGGAAAACATATCAAATAAGATACCACAGAGGACTGTCTTAGGTCCGGTATTATTCAATATTTTCAGCTTTGATGATGGAACACATAGAAAACTTTAAAAATTGCATATGATAGTGAACTAGGAGGGGTTGCAAACACTTTGCAGAACAGGATTTGAATACCAAATGGGCTTGATAAATTGAAGAAAGTGTCTGAAATCAATAGGATGAAATTCAATAAAGAAAGACAAGTGCAATGTATTACTTTTGGGAAAGAAAAAAATCAAATGCAGAAGTATTAAATGGGAAGCAACTAGTTTGAGAGCAGTTTTCATAAAAGAAGCTTAGCACAGAGCACAAGCAAAATGAAATCCAGAAATGTGAGGATGTGTGAAGAGTAAATTCCATGATTGTATGAATTAGTAGCGATATTGTGAATAACTGGGAAATAATTATCTAGTTCTGCCCTGAGTGGTGGAGCCTGACTCAGGAATATTGCATCTGTGTCCAATGTAATGGCATATTTTGAAAATCATTCTCCTTTAGAATGGAGAAAGAGCAAAGCCTAGAAAACAACTTTGATGAAGAAGAGCTGAATTAACTGAGTATGGGCTTTTTTCTTAGAAAAAGGTGTAATGAATCTAAAATATGCAAAATATTATTAAGAATGTTGTAAAGAAATGACACTTGACTGCTTTCCCTGTTTATAATGGTGTAAAAAAAAAAAAAAAAAAGGATGGGATAAGCTAAAGCAAATAGATACCACTCAGAGAGATGTTCTGGCTATGGGGATGATACTGCACTGGAACAGGCTTTCTGAGGATATTCTGGAATCTTTGTTTCAAGTCCTGAAAATGGCTCAGACAGACATCTGTCTGTGATGTGAAATAGATGTCCTCTGGAGGGTACTCCCCCTTTTATATTTTTACAGTAATTCATACTCAGTCATGAGAAAATCTGACATGAACAAGATAAGCAAGAATCACATGCATAGGTATAAATTTCCTCCCAGACTCCCATTTTTCCCCTGCAAACTTCTTCTTTTGGATTTATGTACATTTATCACATAGTCCTCTGCTTTTCTTTTCACCCATATTTGCCTTGAAACAGAAGGAAGAATTGCTAGTCATTCTGTAATTATATGAAAGACTATGAACTTAGACAGGGCTGCCTTCTATCAAAACACGAAATCATGCATGTTAGCTTTCCTGGGATGGTTGCTGGTGCAAAATCAGGACCAAAAGACTTAAAAAAACCCAAAAACCAAAAACCAAAAACCCAAAACAAAACAAAACAAAACAAAACAAAAACAAAAAACAAAACAAAAAAAATCAAACAAAAAAAAAAAATCTAAACCCACACCCAAAGCTTTTTGGTATTATCTGCTATAAGCCTCTCTAAGAAGTGTTTTGTTTTTTTCCTCATTTTGCTTTTGATGAAGATACACAGTCAGAGAATGAAGCTTTATAAACATGCCTTCTCCCTTTTCATGATAGGCATGCTACAAACGGGATGGTACTTTTATGATGTTTTATTGGCATGATTTTGAACTGGTGTGTTATTTATGGGACCATCCTAGACCGAAGGCAGCAAACCCTCTGCATCTTGCTTCTGCATGAGCCATGTGCATCCTGAAATATAACCTTGAAATGTAAAGTGAGAAGAAGGGTCTTCATTTAGGCCTGTAAGACCAGAAATCTTAGTCGTCAAGTGTTTTTTGTGTGAAGACTATGAGAAGAAAAAGCCACCTTTAAATGACTGATCTAAGCTAACATATTTAACTGCAGGCTTTGCACTCTGCATTGCAGGGGATGCTACACTCAAAGAGCTGAATGTCTCTTCTCCTTGATATGCTCGGCTTTGTGTTGATACCTGCACAAAATAAATTTGTGAAACCCTTTTTTAAAGGCTACAAGGCTGTGCTCACCAGAAAAGAAGTGTTTGCCTGGCTGTGAAACTTCAATTCTTTTCTTTGTGTCTCTGTGAAACCTTTCTGGGTGCAGGAACCAGGGATGTTACATTTTGTGTAGATGTTGGTGGAATGAATGTGCTTGCTCCCTGTCGTTATAATTTGGGATAACAGGCTGGGATAACGATATGAGATTCTGAGCTTTCTTCGGAGGGCATTATAGCAAAGGTTTATTGAAAGACAAACTCTTTTATACAGTGTTTCAGTACAATGAATATTATTGGTCATTTGGAACAACACCTTCTTGTAAACATCTTTACCAGTAAACAGGCTGGAAAACACCAGGTGTCAGGAAGAGGCTTTCTACAAGGATTGTTATGGGTTCCTCCTTACGATTTCCCAGGCTAGAGTGAGAGTATTATGTTATTAGAATGAGAGCATTACTTGGCTTTTTCACAGGCTTCAAGCCACCACCTGGAGCCTAAAAATCTATCTTCTGACCACTGTCAGTTCCCACGGCTCCCAGACTTGGGACTTGGACTTCCTCCCAAATGTGGAGGTTTAGGAATAGAAATATACATATTTGGGAAAGGGGCATTTATTTGCCAGGTGAGCTGGCCTGCAGGTGTTTGAGTGGGATCAGCTCTCAGCTCCTTGGGAGGTGTTTGTCCAGGCTGTGTGGGGAGTGTTCACGTGCACCCAGAGGGAGACAGCTCAGCTGGATCCAGGCTCATGCAGGGTGCTAGGGCTGCACTCATGTGATGGTGTGCTTCATGGGTATAGACATCTGTGCCAAGGTTAATAGTGTTACCCACCTTCCTTTTCTCTGTTTCGCTCTGGCTCTGTTCGACTCACATTTTTAACCTCCATGCTTTTGTTTCACCTGTTTTTAAAGTCTCATATTACCCTTTGCAACTGTTTGTCAAAGCTGAACCCCCCAGGATCTACTTGAGTGCCAGCATTATTTTATGCACCAGTAAAGTCTTGCTGAAAGACTATTTTGAGACTTTACTGATACTGTGAAGAAAAATAAACTTGTAATTAGTGACCATTACATGTAGTATGGTTGAACTGATAGGAAGATGCACCACCACCCACATTTATGGTGAGGTCTACAGTATATAACTTTTAAGAAGGAATTTTGGAGCAGAAGGTTTGGGGAGGTCACTGGTAATACTGTCATTAAAGTGCCAGTGAGAAGACAGAACCATATTTAGAGACACTTTTACCCCTGTTTTCTGAAATATAATACTTTTTGAGCTTTCATTAGCCACCACAAATGAAAGATTTGTGGTAGTATGGAACCAAGTGGGTTCTTCTTATCACTTGTAAAAGGTCTTATTAAACATAAAGTAAAATAAAGCTTCCTGGATCTAAATAGAGGAAGGACTAAATTGGCAGATTTCAGTAAACATGACTGCTTAGTAATGGAGATAATGCTTAGTGAACTATATAGAGGGGGGAAAAAACCTAAAAAAAAAAAAATCTAACCTGAAATGCTGCCAACAATTAATGCCTCTTTTCCCCTCTATGAAACAAGGTTGTCCTTTTTTTCCATCTCAATCAGCTAGAGACATCTCATTGAAAGATGTTTCCCCTAGTCTGAAGCATATCCACAGCCTGTTCCATTGCTAAAATTATCAACCATACAAGTTCTGTCATGATAGACAGGAAAAACCCCACCAAACCCCTGTCTAAGACAAGATCAATTCCTGACTGTATTTCACACACACACATACATATATATATAATTTTTTAAAGAACTAATGTTGAATTCACAGATTAGCTCCTCTAGGAAGGAGTAACCTCTAGTTAATCAGGTGGTCAGGCAGCATAGAGGACACCCATCATAGACATTGTGCATCTTTAATTGTAGGGATGATGCTGGTTAAGAGAAAAGATCTGTTAAGAGGAAAAATTCTTATCTAGTGTTGGTCAGGAGGGTTCAAGTCCATTTTTGAGGCCTCTGAAGTGATCTTATTGACACAGTCACTGCTTGAATTTCTCACCCATTTTCCCTCAACTCAAGCCTTCAGGCTCAGCTCTGTGTTGTGCCAGAGGGGAGCACCTTGGAGGAGCTGGGTGAGCACAGCCACCCTTCAACTGGGACTCAATGTGGCTCTGCCCATTTCCAGGTAATCTCTGACCTCATTCCCCAGCCCCTGAGTGGAGAGATGGTGTCTTCTGCAGATTCCTAGCTATGCCAAATTACTGCAACACAAAAACCAAGAGGGGACACTCATGCAGATGTTGCAAGGTCATGCATGGAAAAAAGGCAGCAGGGGGCAGAAAGTCAATTTGTTGCTTACCAGCATTACATAATTCAATTACATCCACTGAATTGACTTTATCTGTAACAGTAGGTTTTGTGGAGAGGTATGGCCCACCTGTGATACATATATAAATATATACATGTATATATTTATACACTATCATGGTGATAAATTTTAATGAGAGCTTCATCACAACCAGCTGGTGTTGTTTGAAACAAATTACATTAATAATGAGTCTGAATTTTCAGCATAAGACCAAATAATGAGAGTTGTAAAGCTGCAACATAATGTGGAGTCAACAGTTTAGTGGGCTGGCATTCCCACCTTAGGCAAGGTTCTGAATCTGTCTCCTTCTGTAGGATAAGGTTTAACCCTCCCTCCTTCACACCCCGCTAGGATGTCACAGGGGTGCAGTCTCCTGGCACTGAAGAGAAATGCTGAGATATCTGACAGCGAGGCCTGTATTAACACTTCAGGTAGCACGTCTATTTTGGGGCCAGCAGGCTGACAGCTCCCTGCTATGTGATACTTCTGTTCCCTGTCTCCCTGCTTCGGTGTGCTCTGGGTCCTGCTTGTGCCACCCTGTGCTGTGTGGGAGAGGTGGTGGAAATCACAGCACTTCTCCTCCTGCTGGCCTGCAGTGGTGGAGGGGGAAAGGCAGGATGTATTCTCAATGTGCTGCCTCAATCAGGGTCCAAGAGGTCCAGTAAGGCGCTTGGACAGAATCTGCATCATGGTGGCAGTGTTGTTTCCATGGTGGAAAGGCTCCATTCCTGGTAATGTAGAGTACAGGGACCTTAATTTGGGACTAGAACGCAACAGCACCTCGGTGCTGCACACTTGTCACCCATTGTTGGAGCAAACCTCCTCCAGGATGGAAGGATTTCACCACTCTTCTTGTTACATATTCACAGTACATATATTTAAGGTGTGCTAGAATGTCTTCCTTGCTTCTCTATGACTTCTCACTGAAGGTCAGCGTGAACTCTTTGGTGCTCCCTTTCTCTTTCTGGTTTTGAGGGCAGAATGCTCTCCTTACAAGCCCCACCTGCTGCCTGGCTACCCAGTTCCCATCAGAAAGACATGATTAAAGGTAAATGTGTGTCTCAGTGTGTGCACAGACACAGAGATGCCCATGCCTGTGACTCTTGGTAAATTCTCTAAGTGTAGAGTTTCTCTATACATATTCTATTCTTCATAACCTTTCTCTTTTATTCACTCACTCGTGTCTGTCTTGACACTTAACTCTGTGAATGTTTTCTTTACTTTCTAAATCATGATTAATTAAAGGACTTATCAGTTTTCTACAATACTTTCTTTTTTTTTTTTTTCTGAGGCTAGTCTTCAATTAATAAGGAATTGTGAGCATATAAATAAAAAAAAGTCTGTTGTGTGTTTTTCTTGTAATAAATCCATTCATTCCTCATACTGCTGTTCAGTATATCTCCCCTAAGGTATGCTGAATTTGATCAAATCACTACATCACCGGAATGTTGAGCATTACTCATTTGTGTGCTAATTACTCTTAATCTGGGCCCTTTTAAAAAGGTCGTCAATTAGACTTTATTGAATTGTCAGCCTTCCTAGCAGAGAAGGGAATCTGGTAGCTAGTGTAATGATGTCACAGATGGCTAAATACTCTGTAGTCTGAAGGGAAAAATGAATTAAATATAAGTTCAAGTTACACAATGTGGTGTGAAAATGTTGGAGCCTGGCTTTTTGTGGAGGAAACTTCTGTTCGCAGCTGATTGAAGCTGACTCTAAAGACCTCTTTTATGGCACCCTCTGGAAAGAGCTATGAATAAATGACCCTTTCTCATCATACTCCCAAAGTTCACCTTGAAATAAGTCTCTTCTACATGGAGCAGGTCTTCTGCCTTTTTGAGAACATCTCAAGGCCACCTTGCTGCTGTTTGTTTTCCTTCGCTGGAGGTTGGGCCAAGAAGATGAAGACTTGTAGCATGAATTGCTCAATACCCACCAGTTCTAAACTTTAACCTTACCTCAGCCAGAAATTTTTGCAGGTGTGTTGAGGACCTGGAGTAAATGAATCCATATTTTATAAGCCAGTATTTTCATGGATTTGCTGTGCATTACTCCTGTCAGTGTGTCTCCAGAAAGAATAGGCGAGCAATTTTGTGTTTTCACAGATTTTTTTTGGTACGCAATTTGGTCTGAGGAAAATTTTGAATGAAGGACATTGTAAGCAGAAGATAAATGACAATCAATACTTGATTCAACAATGTATGCCTGAAACTGTACTTACCTATGCATGAGCACAGTAATGGTCAAAGTTATGACATAAAGATCTTTTAAGCTTCTGATAGTCAGTTTCTTTTGTTATTTGGCCTCATTTATTATTGGATATGTAATTTCCACTGCACATTTAGCTCACATGCTTATTAGTCTTATCCAGTTAAGCAACAGAAATTCATACCCCTTTTATTAGTAATATTACACACTTGGAGAGTGTTGAGAAAAGCCATAGAAAGGAGATGTACTCGTTATCCTGATCAGAAAACAGGGCAAAATGACCAGTCGATTATGTGTGCACCTTACAGATCTCATTAATGGGTGCAATTTGGTTAGTCCTGAGGTGAAGATTTTTCAGGTCTTTTTGACTGCATGGGAAGAGAGAGAAAATCTAACTTTAAAAAGTTACCACCTTTTCTAAAGTGTACTTGGAACTTTGAGAACTGAGAAATTCGAATGAAGGGCAGGGATGGTTACTGTGCTTTTTTTTTCTTATTTTTTCTCCTCATTCAAATAAAGTTTGTCTGGGATTAGAGAGAAAGAGCCAGAAGCTATCTTCAGAAGGGACAGAAAGTTTCCAAACAAGGCAACTGAGCTAGCAGAGAACAACATACTGTACTCGTAAAAACTTTCTGTGGCTCTGTTAACAGGGAAGAAGGAGCAGCAGTGGTGTTGGTAACCTGTTCAGATGAGACTTCAGGCTTCTCTCCTGTGCACACATTTGGCTGGCCATGCTGTGGATCATATCCTCCTCAGAGGATCCAGTATTACATTCCTGCCACAGGAGTCCCTGATCTCTGCTAAGTTCACTAATTGACACCCATATGCAAACATCAATATCTCCCAGTGGGGATTTTTTGTTAACAATTGTATAGGATACTGGAGGCTGGTGTATGGGGATGGCTGGAATATCTTAGTCTGGAAAACACTGGGGAGTCCTGACTCTTTTTTCACGTTGATTACTGTGAGATATGGAATTTCCTATTTTCTTTTAACTTTGGGATGGGTTCTGATTCCTTTCACTTTACTCCTGAGCTGAGTAGTACCTTGTTCCACAAATAGTCCTGTCGGTTCAAAAGGATCATTTGTTGGTGGGAAGGCACCATTCAATGTGACTAAAAACCTTGGAATCTAGTCCTTAAATCAAAGTTGCTAGTTGAACTTTATGTGTGTGTTTGTGTGCATATCTGTTTTTCAGCTGTTTTTTTTTTTTTTTTATGAGGGACTGTAGTTTGCCCTTTTAGACTTCACTGAAACTTTTAATTTCTAGTGCTACCGTTAGGTCACAAAGTTTCATAATGTTCTTCATTGTTGTTTGTTTCATGCACTGAATTAGAAATTAATCCTCTCTCAGCTTCTCTTGCATGTACTTCTAAAATTATATCCTCCATTTAATGTATTCCATGGTATGTATGTCTCATCAAATGTGACAGATTGGGGTGATTCTGTCAATAATTCATATTTGATATCAAATAGAACAAAGTTAAGAGGGAATTGCAAGGTAATATAATCCCTGTCCCTTTTAAACAAATGATTTGGACTAAAATTGATGTCTTAGACCAGGACACCTAACATTCAGAAGCCAAACCTACCAGAACAGGGAGTGATAGCTGCTTGTTTGGAAATAATATGGGAAGCCAGGATAGAGGATAGCAATTGACATCTTCAAAAGAAGTCCTATGGGCCTCACATTTCAGAGGTGAGGAAGCAACCACAGACCTCATCAAATTCAACTGGAGTCTCAGGTGCTCAAAACCTCTGAATTTCAAGCAGTTAAGTAGGGCGTGCAAACTGGGATGATGGAAGCTAACAACAGTTGAGGATGATCCACTTGAAGGTGCTGCTAAAGCAACTGCTGAGAAACTAAAGGCCAAAAAGGAAAACACTGAAATCAGTTTTGTGCATGCCAAATTCCCTTCAAACATCTTTGGCTTCTTTTATAGAATCCAAGATTATTTGATTAGTATAGAGAACTAGCAGTCGAGGAGGTTTGGTGTTTTTTGTTTTTTTTTTTAAGTAGCTCTAAATGGTTGGAAGATGTGAGGACAAGAGTCTGTTTCTGATATGTCTGGGAGAGGAAGTCTCCCTTGGCTCTATGCCAAGAGTTTGCTCCATGATGCTGGATGGAAAGCAGGGGCTCCTGCTGGGCTGTGCAGGCTTTCAGTGAAACAGCTGTTCTTCAGAAAAGGGACAGCTGAAATTTCACATGGGTGTTGTGCATTCAGTGCTTCACCAGGCATCTTTTTTTCTTCTACAACTGGTCATTCTTCCACAGGCATGTGTTAGAGGTCTTCTCTTATTGTTTTGGTCCATAGGACTGAGTTACAGAAAGAAACCCTTAAATGTTTCTGAGAATCAGAAAGTTTTGTAATCCCCTGGAGACCTGGAAAAATACAAATTTTCTGCAGTAGAAGCAGTAGCAAAAGTCCCTTTGAAATCCCATATGCCCATGAGGAACTACAAATTTCTCCCTAATTTCCTGTGGGATCCTTCTGCTGTGTCTGCAGTATTTTGCATCTCATGATGCCCATCTTCTGTAGGTTGGATAACATACCCTGAAAATGTTCTGCAGTTTCCCATGGAATTGTCTGTTGAGGAAGTTATGCTATCACAAAAAAACACCTTGAGATTTTCGAAAATGTAAAGTTCTGGGTTCATGGACTTTTCCCAGCTCCCTGTTTTCCTCAGCCAGGCTTAGAACAGTTGTCCCTCCTCTCCAGCTGAGGCACCCTTCCCTGGATCAGAACTGCTTTGCCTCTCAGGGGCTGATTTATGTGCTGACAAAAGCAACCACGTGTAAGGAAGCAGTCTGTCTCCCAAGCCTTTCTGTGGGCTGAAGGTTCCTGCTGCACAGATGCTGCTCAAGAAGACATTGAGTAATTCAACTGCAAGAGTCTCAGAGGGCTGGGAAAGCAAAAACCTGGCTGAGACAATCAAATGTGGTGCTGTGAGATGAAGCTCTAAGCTTTCATGCCTTTGAGTCTTTTTGATAAGATAGGGCAGTACAGTGGAAAGCACTATGTGAAGAACAGGGTGAGTGCCACCATCTCCAATTAGGATAGGTCTGACCCAAAATGAAGCACTCATCACCTGTTACAGATAAATTTACCCTGCTGTTCATGCAATATTCCCTTTGCTAAATGTGTTGCAGAGGTGATGAAGCCACATGCTGCAGTGAGGTTGGTGTTGATTGAAGGTTTTTCTCCTTTAGTGTGTAAAATGTGCAAAGTGAAGGTGAAAACAAGGAGTGGTGGTAACCAATGCTCAGGGTGTTCAAGAATGTCAGGGTCTCTTGCTAATATAGGAAAATCAGAAATACACCCACCAACTCCCTCAAATGTAGTCTCAAAGACCCCAGTCTATTTTGGAAAACACACACTGGACTCAGAATTGCAACTCGGTGCTCAGTCTGTGTTACCCTCACGGTGGATTTACTTAACAACTCACAGTTAATTTGACCTGATTCTTCTTTCTCTTGCAGTTTTAGGTCAGCAGTTATTTGTACAAACTATATAGGATTATCCTTATAAAAAACTCTATTTGTTCTTGTTTCAATGAGGGTAAACTCTGTGTCTGCAGTAAAGCAAGCATTGAGGTTTTGGTTCTTGTTTTGAAGTTGAGTCTGATGGAAGCAACTGCTTGCTGTTATTCACAGCACTTTCACTTAGGACAAAAAATTAGAGTGAAATAGTGAGGAGAAGAGGATTATGCTTTGACATTAGTGTGGAAAACAAACACTTCATTTTGAGTGACCTGGAATGGGAAAGAAAAAAAAAAAATCTGGGTAACGATTCTAGTCACCAGGTAACAGAAATGCCTGAAATCAGGCATTTACAGGCTTTTATGAAAGCGTTTTCTTTGTGTTCCAGCGTAAAAGAATAATGATTTGAAACACAGGAAGTTGCCATGGAACAGAATCATCACCCACTGATGAGCTTCATTGTCTCATAATGTGTCAGCCTACAAAGAGTCACAGCAAATGGTCAAGATACTCTCTGTGGTGATGGCCCAAGACCATGGCACTGTCTTGTGACTTAAAATGTGCAATAATAAACATCTCTTCTGCCTGTCATTTTCTATTTCACTGTGTTTACCCCAAAAAGAGGATAACTTTTCAGAAAAGAGTGAAAAGTTGCAAACAAGAACAAAAAATATTTTCCCAGGGTAGAATATTCTGTTATATAACACGCCAGAAGGATTACTGTGTGCTGGAAGGGAAAAACACACTCGAAGAGCAAGATGAAAACAAGACTCTAAAGAAGTGAGTTTTGAATGTATCCTTAATGCAAACTGAGAAAACTGAAGTTAGAGAATGTAGATGACACACCAGTCATGGCACTCTGCTTGCACTTTTAAATGTCATATGCTGTAGGCACTTTTTTGCTCCCCCAGCCCACATGAGAAACTCAATTCCTCTCTTCTCCCTGACCATCAGCCTGCAGCCTATGGTCAAAACACATTGTTCTGCTTTTCATTCTCACAGGTTTTCTTCTTCTGTGGTTCCAGACCAGCTAAACAGACTCTTTTTCTTTGCAATCTGGAAATCCAAAAATCTCAGCCTAATCTTTCTGCTTCTGATGCCTTCCAAGTTTTGATGAGGTTGTTTTATCTCTTGCTGTTATTAAAGAGCAGGTCAATGCTGCTCCACTTACTCTGTAGATTTTTACCACTCTATGGATGTCAGGAATATTCTTTTTATCTTCTCTTTTGAATCCCATGTTAATCATATCATGATGCACCTTTTTCAAATCTATAGTTTTATTGAATGGTATTTTTAATCTTTGCAGAACTCCTAACTAGTCATGTCCATAAAGAAATGAAAAAAACCCTGGTATTCACATCACCTGATGTGGTTGGTTTTAGGGCTCTGCAAAGATTAAAAACGCAGTAAGACGTGAGAGTATCCTAGAGGGAATATAGAGGTTGCTATTAATATGTTCTTCTTTTGAACAGAACTGATCTGAGGGTTTGGAAATAGAAGAAAAGTGACTGTTTAAAGGAATAGATAAGGTTGAGATTTTAGATGTGTATATTACAGTGAGAAGAAACTGGGAAAATTAAAAGGGCCAATGCTGAAGCTGCTTGTGGGTTCATCCTCATTTTCATATGCTCTGATGGGCCACTCCCTGTGGTAGGATTGCAGTAAAATGATTGGGGTGGTATCAGTGGTGCAATAACTCCTCATATGGTCATGGAGAGTGCTCTGTAGGAGCCAGGCAGATCACCAAGGAGGTTTTACATGCTTGTTCATGGTCAGGACAGTTCTTTGTGTCCCTCTTCTAGAAGGGCAGCTCCATGCTGCTGTTGCCACTTCTGATGTTGGCTGCTGGTGGGGAGGGACTGCAGACCTCACTCTCTTCGACACGGCCACTTGGCCACAAGCAATGGCATTCAGACCAGTAATAACCTTCTTTTTCTCTCATACCTCATTTGCCTGATCTTTATCAACCGTGAGTGTCTGCCAGAAAATGTGGCCAAGAGCTTGGGTGTGCACCAGCCTAATCCTTCTGCAGGAGATGTCGGTGCAGAATTCCAGAGGCTCCACAGAAAAATGAGAGAAGGGGGAGGAGGGACAGAGAAGATACCAGACAGGAATGGACGTGGTGGCAAGCACAGAGGAAAGGAGGAAGGGAGAGGGACAGGAAGAGTATAAGCTCTTTAAATAAAAGGAAGGGCAGGATGGAAATATGGCAAAGACAAAGAGCATTCCTGTCGGGAATCCTGGGGTCTCTCTTCAGGTCTGGACACAGATTTGTCATGCAGCCTTTGGAAAGTCATGTCACGTTCCTGCCTGCAATGTGTCCTCAGGAGCCTGGAATGTGAGTTTAGCTGCTTATTATTGGACTCCTTATTTACAAAGCTAGGAGGCCCTGTTTTGATCTTTTATTCCAACTCTTTTTGCAGTGTATCTGGCTGAACTTGCTAAAATTAATTTCTGCTTAACCTGCAGCCTATCTTCTAAGGAAAAAAAGTCCAGAATTTATGGGGAAAATTCAGTGCAAATCTTCAAATCCCAGTTTGGTGTGTTTGCCTAGCAGTTAATCATTCTGGGTTTTGTGGGGTTTTTTTCCCCTTCTCTAAATTGTTTTACCTTCAACTTCAGCAGATGTTAAAGCATCGATGTCTCTTTGTCTCCAGACTGAAATCTCCCTCGATTACCAAATTTTTATCCCTCGCAGTTGGTTGTAATCTCTAATTAATTCATCCTCTCTTCACGTGTCTCTCCACAGAGAAAGACTTGATTTATTTAAGCCACCAGGCGCGTTTCCCGGTGCTTTAGCTGTCCTCGCAGCTCCTCTCTGGTTCACCTCCCGTTGGCCACCAGCTCCGTGGATCGCGGGGTGCCGGAGGAGGAGCCGCCTCCGGCGGGAGCAGCGCACGTCGCCAAGAGCACAAAGCCCCGCTTGTGGGCAGGAAATCCTTTGTGACCGGCTCCCGTCCTCCTTCGCCAGGCAGGCGTGTCCGCGGCCGCAGGCAGCGGGAATCGCCTCTCCTTCCCAGCCTCTGGAGCTTGTGCCCACATCTCCCCGGCGCCCCGGGCAGGTCGGAGAGGTTGCGAGCATCCTCGGGATGCTCCTTTGTCCCAATGGTTTCAGGAAGAGCTTCGCCGTCCTGAGGATGGAAGCTCGCTCTTCACAGCAGCGCTGGCTGCCTTTGTTTGGTCCTGTGTGTTTAAACACTACTCTGCAGCTGTTTCCCACACACCTCTTTTTTTTTTTTTTTTTTTTTTTTTTTTTTAATCTGGCATTTCCCTGCATCTGCTGATGTTGGAAAAAAATTGCAAAGATTTGTTAGATTCCCTCTGTTTTGTTTTGGGTTTGGCTCTTTCTTTCTTCCTTTTTTTTTTTTTTTTCTTTTTTTCCTAGATATGTTCCCGAAGTCTGAAATGAGACACACATACACACACACAAATAAAAGTAAAGGATTAGTAGATATTAAATAGCCCAAATTACAAGAAGTCTGAAACTAAACCCTGGAATCAAAACAATACCAGACTCCATGGGAGCTGAGGCTGAACCTGAGTCCAAATCCACATGCTGTGGTTTGCTCTCAATTACATGTTGGTCCAAGCCAGAAGTCTCATTCAGGGCAGAAAGGAACATGAGCTGAATTGGGATCTGGGTCTGAATTTTGCAGTGCAGACCCATTGACCACTGGCAGTGACAAAATGCACTTATAAAGGAACAAATTATGTGGGTGAAACGTATTGCCAATGAAAAACCAATACAAAGCTGCAGGAGGAAAATACAATTCCAGCCTAATTGTCAGGGCTGATCTGGAGTTGTTGACTAGCAGGAGTGATTTTATTCAGGTGTCTCAGATATTTCAAACACCCTGGACCTTACTCTCCTCTTGAAGTTTTTACATCTCTGTGACTCTGCTGATTTCAGTGATTATTTCCAATTTACACAACTTTAAGTGGTGCGAGAATAAGTCTTCTGACACTATGAGTGTCTGATCCATGTCTAACTATTAAGAAAAAAAATTGGTTTACATACAGAGGTATACATAAAAATTTATCTCACAGTCCAAGTAAACATGAAAAGGCTGCCAAGTCTGCCTGTATAAATCTCAATATTTTCAACATTTAATTAAAAAAGAGAAGTCTTCACACTCCTTATTAGGAAGGGGGGGAAAGGTTAGATTATTTTAGTGTTTTCAGAACAGCCAATGATATAGAAGTATCTGTTCTGAAACAAAAATATTAACATCTGTGATCCATTTAGAAGAAATGTAATTGATTTTTAGTTTAATTGCCATTCCAGATCAGAACAATAAGCTTTTTATTTTTACTTCTGCTATATATAAAAATTTTGGGTTTACTGACTTTTTTTTTTTAAAGAAAAAATTCAAAACACTAAAAACAATGTCTGTTATTCAATTAATGGGCAAATAACATCGTTTGTAAAAAGGTAGGCACTAGAAATAAATACAAAGAAATTCAGTGCAAATAGCAGGTTTTGCTGCTTTTCTGTTCACAACTGACTTGTGAGCTGATCAATGTTTCTGAGAACATATTTCACCCTCAATTTGCCAGTAAGCCTGGTGAGAAAAAAATTCTAAGACTTTTCTCTCTATGTATCTGTTGTAAGTCTTTACAAGCTTGGTCTGTTCAGGAGATTCTGGTTTTTTCTTTATTCCACAATTCGAATCTGGATCCTTCCTGCCATAGGAAACATAAGTTGTGCCCTAAAGTTCATTCAGTCAGTTACTTCAGAACGGGGATGCAATTTCCAAAGACTCTGTGCTGTGAAGTTCTGACAATTTTGCCAGTCAGACCCCTTTGTACATGCCTTTTCACAGCATTTCACAACACACTTGCAATGGCAGATGCTCTGATTTAATTATTAGCTCATACACCAGATAGTTCTATTTTCTTACTTGAAAATTTTTATGACTGATTGTCTGAGGAATCTCAGCATTTTTCATAAATTAATTCCTTGTAATATCAAGTATTTTTCTAGCAATTTGCTTTTGAAGGTGTTTAGACACTTGCCTATACATCTGATGGATTTCCAGATTTCACATCCATATGCTAAGGTAGAAAAAACATCAAAAGTTAAAAAAAAAAAAAGAAGTTTTCTAAACCTGAAGTTGTAGGCTACTCATGATCAAATTTTGAACAAGCAACAAGCTGCAGCTTTCCCCATGCTAATTCATGATACTTCTTTCCTTTTGGACATCCTTGCTAGCCTCCTCATTGCTGTCAAACACAGGAAACAAAATAATTGCCCATTTAAAGACAGACATACAAGGTTCCAATTAGATAAGTGGTTTTTTGCGCTTGATTATTTAACCCATAAGTTTTTGTGATCTCTTGTTTTCAGGTTCACCAAGTTATCACTTTGGATAGCTTCTTTGCTAACTCAGTAGAATGAAACTGAACAAAGTCAAGCTGATATTTCATCTGTTTATACTTTTTGTTTTCATGGTGAAACCCCTTGAATTTAGTGTTTCAGTCTGTAATCAGAAAGATGACAATCTGCCTACTTCAAACACCCACAAAATGAAGAGAAAACAGGGTGTGTTAATTTTTGCATGAGGCAGATTTTGTGTTAAGAGAAAACTTGCCTGCATTCAGGTGTTTGTATGGATGACAAGGAGCACAGTTAACACAGATGAAATGATATAAAGGACTCAGTCATGGGAAGGTGTGTCTATTTAGTTTCTGTCCATCCCAGTGGGGAGTGTATGAACCTGGAGCAGCAACCAGAATTTCTCTGTGCCTCTGGTGGGCAAGGTGTTGGAAACTCTGGCTTTGCACAGAAGCTGGGCCCTGTAGGGTACCTGACACCTTGTACTCTTCAGTCCACATATTCTTTGTGCATCCTCTGCTGTTCATTAGACAATACTGCAAACAAAACACCCAATCAAATAAAAGTGTTTTAAAAGCATAAAATAATTACAGAAACAAGGGAGTATTTGCCAGTAGAGCAGCTGGAGTATTTGACCAGCCAAACGTGTCTGTTACTGTCAAGGCTGCACTAGAATTTCTGTGGAAGAATTGGACTCTCAGACCACTGCAGCTGCACCTGTGATGTAAAGCAAGGTGGGTGTTTTGATAATTAGCTGAGCACCCCAGTTTGGTAGGAGTGGGCAGATTCATGGCAGGGTAATTTAGCAAAGGCATGCTGGAGTCAATGGAGATGCAGCAAATTACAGCAGTCAGAGGTCTGAAGTTACAGCCCTTGCTAAGGGACAATTTTTCTGTCTCTAGATACTTCAATCATGCAGAGTCAATGTGACAAAAATTTCATCTTTTGGTACAATTTGGATAGTAAGTTCTAATGCTGCTTTTTAGCATTACTTATGCCTGAAGATTTTGTTCACATGTGGTGCCCTTCAATGAATTACAGCTGTGTTGAGGTATCTGCAATCTTCATGTGCCTAAGGAAACCATCTTTCTGCATTGTAACACCAGAATTGTTTGCCAGGCAGAAAGTGATTCTTTGCAGAAGCATAATGTTTTTATTCCTTGTTTAAATAACAAAGCAAATAATCGTATCTTCTTATGATGAAAGCATCTTAGCTCACTTAATTCTAGATATCCAAATCTGAGCTAATCATCTGGGTTTCTTTTTATAGGCAATGGAAAGGAATAAATCTTTCTAGGGCACAAGCCAGTGACCTACTTGAGATGTCTATCTGAGGATAAGATGTTCTGTGGGTTAAAAATGCCTGTTAAAGAGAGGCCATATTATTGCCTCTGGTAGTGATGTTTTTAGCTTTATTTTTCCAACATCGAGATGATTTTCCCTCTTCTTAAAATCTCTGAGGAGCAGGCTCACACTCACCTCCTCCTTCTCAGCCCTTCTGATTGTATAGATCTACAGCTGCTACCGCTTGATGCAGCTGAGAATCTGTAGCAGACACATAAATCCACAGTGGTGTGATCAGCACAGGCACAGAGCCATTTTGTGAGCCTAGATACAGCTTTGGGCACTGCTGGCACAGCCATTCCTTTCCTTTTCATTGCCTTTGGCACTAGCTGTCCACTCGTAACTTCTGACCCAGCAGGTTAGGTTTGCATCTCAAAATACCTCTGTGTGACTGCCCTTGATTAAGACTGGAATGTTTTAAGACTGAGGAGATTTTTTTTATTATTATTTTTATTTTTTTGTTGTCCAAAGTCTGAATTTTGTCTTTGTGGTGCAGAAGGCTGATAACAGCATTCGCTAAGTTTCTGTTGTTACGCTTCAGGGACATCCAGATGGCATGTTAACTTCTGCAGCTTCTGAAGGATCTGAGAGAAAGCTTCTGTGTTTGTCCAAATTAATATATATATATATATAATATACTTATGAAAGTTTTAAAGTCCTTTGCTCTCCTGACATGGTATAAAAGCATGGCACTTCAAAAAAGACACAGAGACTTGTCTATGCAACAAGCTCAAGGGAGAGTGCTTTGCCATATTATTAAAGTTAGTCAATCTTATGAGTGTGATTCCAGAGTTCTGTCTTTCCTTGATGAAGCCTGCTGGGCTGATTAGTACCCTTTATTTCAAGCACAGAACACAGGAGATTATTTTTTAAATTTTGTATTTTCATCGAGGCCTTTGGTGAGCTTAAAGGTGAGCAGCTCACATTGGATGTGCAAAGAGCACTGTAATACAGTTCAGTTTTTCAATATCCCATTTTTTGCATTCTTTGAGGAAATAGGAACATGATTTCTTCCTGTAGCTGTGCAAAATTTTTGACATTTTTCAGACTCTCTTACCTGGACCTCTCCTGGACACTAAAGCTTCTGTCTTCTCTATTGACCGTTTAAGGACCTTTAACTTTAAGGGACTTGATATTGCTTCAGTTTTGTGAAATTCCACACCTTCATTTTATTCTCATGATCATCAGATTTTGCAGAGCCTGCAAATGCCTTGTAAACCACTTTTCTGCTGTGAACCAAGCCAGTTCCACCAGCAACGCAGACAAGCGGCCTGGAGACGACTTCAGCCAGGAATACATGAATAGTATTTCTATAGCTGTAGTTTCCTTTCTTCTTTTTCATGCTGGCACTTAGAAAATAAGACCTCAGACTCCAGTTCTCTGGTCTGATTCAGAAATAATGTATTTCTAGGTTGCTTCCCACCTCCTTTGAATCTAACTTCCTTGCCAACCCCTTTTTTTTTCCTAGCTGATGTCTGAAAACATTTTCAAAGTTGTTGTTTGGACATCAGTTTAGGAAATGTCTGTGCAGGAAGATCACTCTTCTCACTCTGAGGTCATCGTTCCTACAATCATCTTATGTTGGTTCCAGTGCTTTGTTTTCCACAGGTCATCAGTAACATTTGTCAGACTGTTTTGTGGGTCTGACTGACCGAGATCTGCCTTATCAGCGAGCACTGGATTTTTCTAGATATCAATCTTTCTGAGCAAGGCTTTAAGCATCTTTGTATAGCTTGAAACCTTAGAGGTTGCAGATATGCCAATACTTGAACTGGAATTATTCAGCTGTTGTCATATTTCATGCAGGAACTCTGGAGCTCATCAGTGTAAAAGTAAGTGACAGCCCAAGATCTGAGGCTAAATGCCTCTTACTGTCCTGAGAGCCTTTACTTGTTGGTCTGTCAAGGTTTTCCCAAAGATTTGAAAACTGAGAACATTTTCTTTCTGAGGTCAGTTTTGGCATTATATTCTAAATTCTAAATTATATTTTCACCAGCATCCTGTAAATAAGGACAGAAACAGCAAATATACAAACAGAACTGGTGTCTTCTGATTATCATTTCAGTGACCACGGTGGATAAATGATCTGTCTAGCAAGGTTATCAGATGTAGAACATCTTCTACTGAAGTGCATCCAATTTTATTTTTTTTTCTGGTTCAGAGAAAGATATGAAGTTAGTGTGGGGCACTCAGTGGTGACACTGCTACATTTTGACTACAGCAGGTGCAGGTGTGAGTCTGTTATTTAACTGACAAATAACCTGAATTGTTATTTGACTACAGAAGCTGTTGTGTCTCATTGCCTGTAGAACAGCCCTGGGCTGCCTCTGCATCTTTGGCTGTCCTCAGGGGCACTGGTTCTACCTTCTGTTAAGCTCCTCTCTCAGCTGTACCACGAGTCACAATTTGCATCCACATGACAGAACATAAGGATGGCAGAACACACCAAAGGCAAACACAATTCCTTGTCCTGACCTTTGACAGCTACCAGATTCCTGAGGAAAGAGGCAGGACACAGGTTTTGTACAGGTATTTTACCCCAGGTATTCATCTGGCTTCTAACAAATCCTGAACTTCCTAAATTTATCTGTTTGATGGTGTTAAGGATAGGTAGGACTTAATACAGCACTATAGACACTCTGCCAAAAAAAAACCCAGACAAAAATGCCTGCTCATTTCAGGCAGAATTCATGGTTCCTCGGGCATCTTTCTCCAAATTTTCCTCTTGTGCAGGATATTAAATCAGAAGTTTGCTCTAGACATAAAATTTATATTCAGATTCAGGTATGCATTTGATATCTAAACACAGCTTGCAAGTAATTTATGGCAAAATAGTGTTGGAAGCAAACAAAAAAAGCTGCAGCTATAGACACCCTTCAGTTTGGAAAAACCAAAGCAAAAATTTTAGTTATTAGCTTCACCAACTCAGTGTTTGTCTGTTGGGTTTTAACTACCTGGTTGCCTCCAAATTTCTGCAAACGTTATTCTGCTTTTTTGTGCATATAACTGGACTGGCCTCACTAGATTTATCTTCGTGTGACTGGATCTGTTCATGGAAGATTAGATGACAAATCCTACTGGGTCAGTATAAACCAGATTTGATACAAATCAAATGATCATCACTGTGAAGGTAACTCTTGGTTGGCTGTAGTGGAGATGACCAGAGTGCTGCTCCCTCTGAAGAGATGTACAGCAAGCCCAAGATGATCCAATTATTTTTAATTGTATTTCATTGCTAGAAAACTACTTAACTGATCCTGCTTGTGTATCTTTTGCATTGCTCTCCCTACTCATGTCCTGTTTTTAATGAACCTGGAGAAGGATATTGATTGAAGCGTAAAATCATCTAAAGAGCTCAATGTCCTCAGCTCAATAAAAGATAAACTTTTGTTGAGTCTAATTTCAAAATGCAACTCTGCCTTGTTTGGTTCTGAATGTTCAGGGATTTTTTCCTCATAAATTGGTCACTGACTAAACACATAGCTACCCCAAGTTTTTGATCTTGTTCAGTTTGCTATGTGGAAGCTGAGATTTTCAGAAACCAGCAAACAGCTTCTTGTTCCCCATCAGGTCTGTTTAAAACACCTCAGATTTGATACCAAAGTCCCTGAAGTGCCAGTGCTCAAACCTGAATCTCTTCCCTGCCAATTCATGGCTCCTGCCCTTTCCTCTTTCCTTGACAAACTTTGTCATGTCTTCTGAAGAAACTGTCCATGGAAGCAAGTGAGAAGGCCAGCCCCTCTTCTCCTTGTCCTGTGGTGTTATAAAATACTTATTGTAGTCACTAAGAGGGGTCCCACTCTCCTTGTAGGTGCTGTCCTAATCCCTGGGGTTCCTGTTTGTTTCTGTTCACAAGGGATACCTTTTGTATACATGATTCTTCTGAGGTGGGTGTAGAGGCACCCACCAACTCTGTTTACATGAACTGTGACTCAGAACTGCTTTCAGAGCAGCCACTGATCTGGACAAAAATAAAACCATGGACCAAAAGCTGTCTGTTCTCTCATCTACTGCTCTGAGCCTGTGGTGGTAACCTGCAGTCACTTTCAACTCCACTTGCAGATGTCATCTCACCTCATGAAAAAAAGTAAAGACAGGAAAGAAGCTACAGCTTTGACATTTTCCTTTTTTTTTTCAGATAAAATACAGTTTTCATATTTTATGAGATTAATGTCCCTTGTTTCTGATTACAAGAATCTGATCAGCATATTAATAAGTTAAAAATAAAAACCCCTCAAACTATGTAACAGCTGCTATTTTGCTGCTGAATATATTAAGGGTATGTAATTTTTTATGAGATATTTATTGTAATAGAGAGAGGGATTTGTCTGAGAGTGTGTCTATGCATGTGTATGTGACTTTGACGCTAGCATTAATAAACCAGTTATGTTTCTTCTACATAACACATGAGGGCAGACAAAGGATAATGTCCAAAGGATCCTAAAAAAAGGTACAAAAGGCCTAGAGTCTTAAATGTGAGTTGTAGGTTGCAGTACCCTTTTGAACTGCTTCTTAGAGGTCTTGATCCTGGAGTGGAGGAAGGGTATAGAAAATACTGGATTTCCCTTTGAAGCCAACAGGACTCTGAAGCACTCAGCATCTCCCAAGCTCGTTGTACAGCTGCAGATTCACCTTTAGAAGGTAACAGCTGTGCTGCAAGCACAGTGGTCAGTCCATACATGTGCACTTTAGCAGCCACATTGTCAAGCTGAATGGATGGTGGGTGGTGCCTCCTTCATTCTCTTTTTCTCCCCTGAAAAGAGTTAAGGAGAGTGAGAGAGCTGGAGAGTGGAAGACATGTGAATTGAATTCCTACATAGTCAAAACAGAAGTCTATTTCATCATGATTGAAAGTTAATTCACTGTGTTGCTGTAGAAACCCTGGCAAATGCATTAACCTGAATGCCCAACAATTGCATTCTTGTAACCATTTTTTTTTTAACACTTGTTTACTTAAGAACATGTTTCTGTTGTGTTACCATGTATTTTTTGTACTTCTGCACAAGAAAGGTATTTCTTCCCAGGTAAGCTGTGCAAATAGCTCAACTTAACTCCTGCCTGCAACTTCTTTACTTCCTGAGTGGCATATTCCCTGGATGTGCCCACTGACAGTGCTGTGTGATATAATTACCCATTCCTGCACAACCAGGGTGAGCACACTTTTCTCCAGCATTCAGAACAACCTGGTCAGGGATCTGAAAGATTTCATCTTGCTGGAGTTTCCACCTTTCTTTGAGAAGGACAGTAAATTGTGGAGACTGGGGAGAAGCCAGGAAGTTCTGCTGTTTTGTTTTGGCAAGATACTCGTACCTCCACTTGCCTTTCTCCTCTCACCATCCATCCCCACCCGGAGTGTTGATGCTGGTTTGGTGCCCAGAATACATGATCCCTCCACAGGCTGTTAAGAGACAATCTGGAACAAGACTTTGTGTCAGCTGTTGCTTAAAGGAATGAAAAACGAGAGTTGGATCTTGAATCCTGTGTTGTTCCTCACACAAACGGATTGTGACCCGGGTATGCTTAGAAGGGTGTAAATTAGAGCAGGGTTAATCGTTGATGATAAAACTAAGTATAGTCTTGGGAGGCTGCACCCTCCTTTCACTCTTCAGATTGTTCACAACCCTTGCAGGCATTTGCCCATTGTTTTGTGCTGCCTGGTGGATTGAATTTGTGTAGCTGGAATCCAACTCATCCAACTCCTGAATTCCTGTAAGGGCCTAGTGTGAGGGAATGGCCCCGCGCAGCACAGGGGTCTCACCCCGTGCTGACACCATTCAAATTCTCAGCACCTTCCTGCTTCCCCGTGTAATTGCCCTGGACAGAGGAGGCATGATCAAATCGTTTAACCTGAAATTCTCTGGATGGCAGCAGATGATGGAATTAGGAGGTAGACAGACAAGACTGGGGAATTACCTTTTTAACTCTTTCTAGTGTCTGCCTGAAGAATTGTCACTGAAATTAGAGCTTTTTAATGTTTGCTATACTTGAGTTCTTTAATATATTTTTTCCCCCCATCATTGCATGTGTGTCGTGGAATGATGAGCAGTGTCTGTGGCCCCAAATGTGAAGGACGTGCCATTTTTCTATCTGATTTATTCAATTACATTTGTATCAGGGCTCTGGTGAGGGGCTTTAAGGGATCCAAGCTCCAAACAGTGCTGTCATGATCCTCTGTCAGTCATGTTTCAACTCTGTTGTCAGAGTTCTTATGTAGGGCTGAGGACCCTAATCCCAATGGTCATTTCTTAATCGTTGTGCTTTGCCCATATGCTTGACAATTGTATTTACCAATCCTCTGTTAGTTTGCTGTTTTCTGTCACCTTTCACCTTGGAGGTGGTGAAAAACAAGCCAGTAATTTTGATAACCTGAGCTCTAATTGTAAAGCATGTGATTGGGTTTCTGTAATAACCTCATTGTCAGGGCTGCTGGAAAAGTGCCAGGAGGTCTGCTCCTCTTCTGGGTCAGTCAAAAATCTCTTTGTTTGTTGTTGTTGTTGTTTTTCTGTACATTTTCTGGTCACCAGTTCAACACGTAAGGGTGAAAGACAGCATTAGGAGAAGGAAGATTTGTCTGAAAGACACAAATTTCCACCTGAATCTTGGGATTGTGTCCAGTGATTTGAACAGCAGCAGGTTATGTATCACAACCTTTATACCTCAGTTAGCCAAAGCCTATGTTGATCTGTAACATAGCAAAGCAATGTTAAGAATTTTCTTGATAAGGTGAAGAGAAGGGAAACTCTTCTCTTTTAAAGAAAAAAAAAAGAATTAAAGTTTGCTACAAAATAAATTTCAGATGCAGGAGTGAATGTGCTTTTTCTGCTGCTGTAACCAAACCTTTCCTGCTCTATTTCCATTTTTCAGCTCTAGTGGATACGTCTGAATGAAAGCTGAAGTAAAGTTCATGTATCATGGATGTTGAAACCAACGAGCTGGGAGTGACTGGAGAAAAAAAATTGGAAGTGGCAGAAAAATAAATAGTTTTATAATGTATTATGCTCCTGTCTTCCACAGAAAAGTTTGAATAGATACATGATATTGTATAATCAAGAAATAATGCTGTCCTCTGCAGTCCTGATGGTACGTTGCTAAATATGTAACACAGACAGAGAGGAAATGCTGCACAGTTTCACAATGTTATCTCTGCTGATCATCTGCTCCCTGTAGACCTTATCAAAGGCCCATGGAAGCTACTGGGGATTTTTTCTTTCAGATAATTTTAGTCCATATCTGCAGCTTCTCTACTGTTCCCTCTCATGTCTCCAGCAATCTGAGATGGGCACTGGGAAGAACTTCTACTTACACTTTGCTTTCTTTGGAATCTGTAGAGTATCCTTAGAAATGAGACACTGTTCACTGGATCCAGCTGTATTTTCCTTACTGTTGGCTTGGACAGGGTCCCCAGTTTCCACACAAACATACACTAACATGCACTTGGATATATGTGTCAATAAAACTGACTGGTTGGTTTTTATTTAAAACTGGTAACTGCTGGTTGGAGCAGTCAGTGACAGGTTCTCACTTCCTGCTGTGTTTTCACAGTACTCACCTCCTTTACCATATCTGCACACCCAGATGCTTCATGGGGGGAACTCACTCTTCACTAGTGTAGACATCCTCTTTTGAAAATAGAAGCCCGTTTGCCAAGTTCTACAAATAAATGGCCATTTTTAATTTTTTTTTTAATGGGGGGAGGGATTATTATGACCAGTTTAAGGACAAGAGAAATTGATTCAGTTCATAGTTTATATATGTTATAAAGACAGAATTAAGACACCATACAGTGGGAAGACGATTGACTGGGAAAAAATATGTAGTTATGCCCTACAGCTGATGAACAACAGAGTCCCTTTAAGGCAAGGAAAATATGTGCATTCTTTTTGAGCATGACTGAAGTCACTGCCACTTGTGTTTAATTAACAAAATGTAAAGACTCTCAAAGAAAATATATGGAAGAAAAAATAGCCTTACCACTTAGGTTAGGACTGAGAAACACAGGTGTGTACTTCAGGCTCTGTGAATGGTGATTAATTTCTTTGTTCCTCAGTTGCCCGACTGTAAAATAAGAATATATGTTTCTTCTATTTATTTGTCTGAGAACATCTAAGGAAGGAACTAATATGATTTCTAACCCCTGGGTGTGTTCAGTTCCTGGCACCACAGGGATCTGGCCTCAGCTGGGGCACTCAGGTGTCTTAATACAAATGCTAATACCACATTAGCATTAGGATATACGAAATAAATTAATCTTAAAAAATAAATCCCCACGTGTACTAGATCTCAAATGCATTCATTATTTTGTATCCCAGTTAGTACATGATGCCATTTTTTATTTCTATAACTCCTCAAGTTTAGTGAAAAAATTACTCTTCTTAACACACAATCCATGTATAAAAGGGTATTTGTGTTAAATAATTACATACCGTCATGAATTAGGCTTTCATCATACAGAATGTCTCCACACAGGTTTCTGAATATGCCAGACTGGTGGGAGTCAAGAGTGGTCCAAGATCATCCTGAGTTTATGGAAATGGCAGAATTTCTCATCAGGTTTATTTTTGCCAACATATGTCCCACCCATGGGGCCACATTTGCTGTTCCCAGCTGATGGCAGCTCTGATACAGTGGTGGGCAGAGTTCTTCCCTATGGTTTCTGGGTGGCTTCGAATTCCAGCTGAAACCTGCCCAGACAGTGGCACTTTCTGCCTCAAAACTAAAAACAGCAGCTGTGTGAATTTCAAGCTGCCAGGCAAAACAATTGTGAGTAGACTACAAAAGACTACTTCTGCTTTTGATGATTTCTCAAGTCTGGAGTTCCTGCCTTTCCAAGTCTCGTTGATCAATGTCCTTATCCCACCAGAGTGGCAGAGTTTCCCCATTCTTCTTGTTTTCTCTTTAATTTTCCTTTTCATTTTGCCAGGTACTTTTGCTATAGAGGTCAGGCCATGAGATATTGAATGACCAAGGCCACATATATCTGGGAACTTGAAGCCAGATTACCCATGTCCTTGAAAAATTCCTGAACTTTAGTTCAAGGTTTTCCTTTCTGATCCAGTCTGTGCTCTCTCACACTGTAACGCTTGACTGTAGAGGAGGAGTCGTATGATTCAGTTATGTTATCCTGGATGGTTACTCAAACATCAGTCTCCAGTGAAAAAAAAACAAAACAACTTGTGCCCCTGCAGCCCATGGATGGCATGGGGGAGCAGAGATCCACCTGCAGCCCCTGGAGGATTGCACACTGGAGCAGGGGGATGCCTGAGAGAGGCTGTGACCCTGTGGAGAGAGGACCCCATGCTGGAGCAGGTTGTGCCTGAAGGACTGACCCTGTGGAAGTGTGACCCACATGGCAGCAGTTCATGGAGAGCTGTTGCTCTTGGAATGGACTGACCTTGGAACAGTTCATGGAGAACTCTCTCTGGTGGGAGGGGCTCCACGGTGCAGCAGGGGAATGACTGGGGCTCTCTCTGAGCAGCTGGAGAAAAAACATGTTATGAACTGACACAATCTCCATTCTCTGTATCCTTGTGCCTCCTGGGGGAGGAGTTTGAGTTGGACGGGAGGAAGAAGGGATGGGGGAAAGCTGTTTTTAAGGGTTGATTTTACTTCTCATTGCCCTGCTATGAGTTTGTTAGCAACAAATTCAATTAATTTCTCTAATTCGGTCTGTTTCCCCCATGACAGTATTTGGTGAGTGATCTCTCCCAGCCCTTAACTCAAGAACTTTTCATTATGTTTTCTCTCCCCTGTCCAGCCACAGGGAAGTGAAAGTGTGACTACTAAAAACTGGCCATACAAACCCAATACAACTGTAATGAACCCAATTCTCAGACATGTTGTAACATCTACAAGTAAAGCTTGTGGTCCCAAAGGGCTGGAGGCAGCACAACTTCTGCTCACCAGTGAAGTTAGTGAAACTTCCTCCAAGCCTGATCTGGCAATTCCTGGAGCGCCTTTCCTCCCACCAAGCAGATTAGAATCATGTGGAAAGTTTTATGGTTAATGGCACTTAAGAATGAGTTCAGGCAAGGCAATTGTTGCCGAAATTGTAGTCAAGGAACCCCATGAAAATTTCAATGAGGTTGTTAGTGGTGAGAAGTGGTGGTGGATGTTTGTTTTCTGCCATATCTTGTCTCAAACAACCCCACAACATCTGGTGGGAATATTGATTAAGACATAACCCTGCCCCAAAGGTGTGTCTAAACAGGTAATACCTGGCAAGATAAGGCTGGTGTGTACCACCTCTGCAGAGTTCTAATAATTTCTGCATGAGCATTTTAGCTGGGGACTATATTAATTTAACTGTTTTAAATGGTCTCCAGATGTTGCAAAATCACTATTTAACAAAAACCGTAAAAACATCTACAGATTTTAAGAAGGCCACAGAAGGGCAGAAGAGAGAGTCAGATACTGGGCCTCTTATCATTTACAAGAAATATCTAAGTGCACATGCCATGGCAAACATGCATGGGAACATCATTCCCCAAATATCTGAAACTTGCAGAAATGCTGTGCCCTGGATGTTGGGGCAAGTCCCTCCATCTCATTGCATACTCTATTTACTGCTTCCATCTCTCCTAGAGAGTGCTGAATCATGATAATCAGCACTTTTGTTTGCATTGTAAATAAAATAAAAACAACTCAATAATGGAAAATCTTGAGCTAAGGGTGTTATTTTTGGGAGTGTGCTCATTTTCCACCAAACGCACAAGTTGTGCATTAGAAACTATTCCCTCTGGCAACCCATGAAACAGAAACTTCTCCATTCTTTCCACCCCAGGAAACATTCTGTCAGCAATTCACTTGCAGTATTCATCTACGGATATGGAGTTGGGGGGCGGTTTTGTGTCTTGTTCTTAATATATTAACACAAGGTGCTCTGGGTATCTACAGTGTACTACAAACTGTGTGAATAATTACAGCTTTAACAGCAGTAAGCCCAGTCAGGAGAACACAGACGGCTGGAATGGAATTTTGAAAACCACAACAGGGCCTGTGCCATTATGAATTTACTCTTCTTCTGTTCTACCCCTGTCAGAAAACCCATTAGTTTTAAGGCTGTGACCTTGTGTATTTCAGTATTTGTCAAGTTCTTTAAGGAGGTGGTACTCCATGCTCCAGTGAGGATGCAGAGAGGCCCAGGAATACATCAGTTGTGGTGCTGGAAGTGCATCAGGATGTATCGGCCAGGAGTGCAAACAATTTCTGCATGTGCAACATCTGCAGCACCCTAAATTTCACTGCTGAAGTGTGTGACCACTGCAAGGATTCATGGCACAGTTTCACCTGTCAGTTAAGCCAGCTAAAATTAATGTTTCATTGAAGCTTCCACATGGGAACTGTGTGAGTACCACTGGTGTTTCACCTATTGTTAACTACTTAAGTTGCAGCAACTTGACTGTGACTTTTTCATCAATACCCAAGTGTAAGGCAGGAGAGGATGAGTCATGAGACAGCAGAATTCAAGGTGAGACAGCAGAATTCAAGATATCAGTGTACCCTTACAGGAGACCTGGCAGAGCATGTGCAGCTTGGACAAGGGTTTGTGCTCTCCAGGGTGAGTTTCAAGAAGACATTTGAGAAGAAACTATGTATTGGCTCTGAGGACTTCCACAGAGTGCAAGAATATTGGTGGGAGGGAACTTCAAATTCATGAATAAGATTTCAAAAATCATACAGGTTAAAGATTAACTTACCATTGTTTATTTTTAATAATGGAAGAGCATTCTTTTAATTTGGTTTCTTATTTCTGAAGTATGTCAGAGTACATTCTGGTTTTTGTTTGTTTGTTTGTTTGTTTGTTTGTCATGACCAAACTCTAGAAAGATTTTTTAATTAAAAAATGAAAACTGCTTCCTTCCTTCTTGAGCTAGGGCTTCAAGAAAACATCAAGTGTCATAAGATTCATGATAAAAATGATAGCTTTGGCAAAACTTTTAAACTGGTGGTGGGGTTTGATTGTATGTTTGTTTGTTTGTTTGTTTGCTTGTTTGTTTGTTTGTTTGTGGCTTTTTCTGGTTTGGTTTTTGTGAGTTTTTTTGTTTGGGTTTTTTTGTGGATTTGTGTTTGAGTTTGAGTGTTTCTTTTTTGTTTGTTTATTGTTCTGGGGTTTTTGTTTGTTTTGGTTTTGCTTTGGGTTGTTTGTTTGTTTGTTTGTTTGTTTGTTTGTTTGTTTGTAGTTTGGGTTTTGGTGGGGTTTTTTTGGCTTTTTTTTTTTTTTTTTAATTCGATTTGGTTTGGTTTGTCTTTTTGTGTTGAGCCCAATAGCTTTGCTTTATTTCTAGGTCTTATTCACTTCCATGGAAACTATATTGGATAACTGTCTGGTACCTGGGCTGTTGTCCTTCTGATGGAAGGATGTGTCACTTTCAGTAGCCTTCAGCTGGAACAGGCTGCTTATTGCAACACAGACATGGCTGCTCTCACATTTTCTCCTCCTGCCCATTGTGACCCACCCAGGAAGAGAAGCCCAACTCTGCTTTGGAAGTGTAGGGTGCCACTGATGAAGAGATTCAATCACAGATTAAGGACTCCATTTTGTGTACTGGGGAGTTCTGAAATCCTGCATCCTGCTGACAAAATGAGCTTCAGCTCCTAGAGCTGTTTTAGGTGACAGCAGAATTCTCAGAAACAGAAGAGGAGGGGAAGAAATCAATGAGCAGAAGTGATTAGGAACAAGCATATAATCCCAGGAAAAGGGTGCTTTATCCACCTGCATTCTTAAACATTATCCATCACTACTGGTTACTGTTCAGTACCTCCAATTATAAATAGTCTTTATTTCATCTTTTTCTGCATTTTTTGCATACAGAATATGTAGATACACCTATGAGTGCTTCCACATGCTTCAAGTGTGACAAAATACAGGTTTGCACCAGACACCATGACAGCAGTAGTCAGTCACTTGTGGAGAGAGCCTCTTTAACTGCAGCCAGATAAAACACTGCCTCCTCCACCAGTTCTGCATGGGCAGGGCCCACACCATGGCTGGGTCTGCTCAGGTGGGTGGAAACAAGGTCTTGGAGAAGCTGTGGGAGTGGACACGGTAATGTCGAGATAGTTTTGCCTTTCCCTCCCTGCAGGCTCCCTGTTTTCATGCAAACTCCTCCTGCTCAAGACTGTCATGATTCCTCAGGGTCAGCACTGGCTCCCTGCCACTGAACCTTGTGTCTTGCAACTGCACCCATTCCTGCTGCTCACAACACGTGGAGGAGCCACAGGAGAACTGGGATTTAGCGTTCCAAAGCATTTTCCATCCTGAATTCAGTCCTGTAGGACTGGTGCCAGTCCAGTGAACTCAGTTGTGTCCATTATGTCCATATGTCCATCAATACATGGCAGGTTTGCAGTCCAGTTCATCACATTTATCCAGGATAAAATGACAAAGGATCTCACTTGTTATTAATTGATGGGGATTCTGGCATGTGCTCCTGTGCATTTCCTTCCACATTCCTTTTCTTGGTAAGAAATCGTGTTTTAATGGGCTCACTTGGAAGGACTCCCAAAGTTGAAAAGAGACCAGTACAAAGTTATTTATCTAGGATAAAATGGAAAGAGTGAATGAATACTGTGCTGTTCTAACACCATGGTCAGTTTTTGCCTATGATGTTTTTGCCTCTTAATTTTTAAGCAAATGAAACAGAGAGCCAGCTAGAACATGGTCCTGGCTGTGGACATTGTCAAAATCCAGGCAAGTGTTTGCATATTTCCTGGTTATATTTTCTATATCTTCTGCATTTTTACTTCCCAGATGCTTCTACTGTCTATCATGGTCCAGATTTTGTCTGCAGCTCGTATGAATAACTGCTCTAATAATACCTTGTGCAAGCATTTGCCATGACAAAAGTACCCTAAAGTTATTTTTAAACTTCACCATATGAAAAGACATCTAACTGCTAGCACTTGCGCTGCTGCAGTTCACTGATACAAAAATATGTGCACAGTTAATTGCTGGTATTAAATTGCACCTTGCAATTTAGCTGGGACTGCACTTAATACGTTCTTTGAAATGGATATGCATGTGTGTGTACACCATGTGTTTGTCTTGAACATGAATGAATGGCCAGGACCACTGTAGGGGTGCATAAAGCAGAAAAAAAAACCCCAAAAACCAAAACAACCCATAAAGACATAGGTTTGGCCAGAACCTGTGACTCAGAGCAACCCTGGGTAGCAGAACGATTGGGCAAACCTCAGTGAGCTGTGTTAGAGATGCTGAGTTTGAGTGGAAGCAGGAGGTGAGCCATAGCAGAAGGAGACTGACAGGTGTGGGATTAGGGACAGAGGAGGTCCTTTCCTGTCCTCTTTGCTGTGAGGGCTTCAGAGTGGTTTAAATGTAAATTTGAGCACTGTTTTCATTCTGCAAGCTGTAATAAAAAATCAAAGAATCCCAGAGCTAATATGATTGCTCAGCTACCTTAGCAACCACATAAATTTTATTAAAAAAAACCCTCCTGCTTCCTCTACCATAGCCTTTTCTAGGTTTTTTAGGGGGGAAAGTATTTGCTTCAAGTGTTTCTTAAAATGTAAGGAGATAATTCTGCATTCCTGTTCAGTCTGGGGCCTCTTGGCTGAGCCTGCAGATGGTGTGATATGGTGGCTCACATGACACTGATAATATATCCAATATCAGTGGAAGGGGGACCACATTATCCACTTGCACGGGCCACAAAGCAGCCAGTGATTTCATGTGGTCGTTGCCATTACTTATTGACACGTCTGCTTTGCCAGGTTCTGCATGAACTTCATCATTCTAACAAGAGTCCTTATTCATCTTCATCCTCATGGAGTAATTAATCTTTTTTAAAAAGCATTTTTACTGTTTGCTTGTTTTACTGGTACTTTTTATTTACTTTGTTATTTTTTATGCTAATGCCCTTTTTTTGGGTCACCTCAGCTTCTTATTACCCTACACAAGCCAGGCTTGCCTGCATTGTGTTTTGCTGGGGCCTTTCTACCATTGTGCATTAGGATATTACCCATGAAGCTGACTCCCTGAGCAGCAGAGATTGATTTCCTCTCTGAGTAGCCATACTCTCCACAGAAGTATCCTTTCCAGTTATGTTTTGAAAGTCATCAGACATGCTGTTATAAATGATCACTGAAGATTACTGGAGAAGCTGCAAAATAATAGTGAACCAAGTAGCATCTGTAATTTCCACCGCTGGTTTGCAATCATTACTCAAAATGAAGCCTGTCTCAGTTATAAGGCTAAACTTTTTTTTCCTTCCTCTTCACTGCTGTATAAGACAGTTGAAATAGATACTGTCTCATGAATTTTTATGCAAAAAGCTGAGCTGCAATCCTCTGTACCAACAGCTAGAGGTCTTTGTGAAGATCAAGACTAGCTTAGAAAATGCTGGAGAGAAGTTGGCATTTCCAGTTACTGTGAGGCTCTGTTACAGCTCAAGTGGCTCTGAGATGTATATCTCTGATGCTCTTTCTTCTTAATTTGCTCCAGTATAAATCCAATACCTCTTGCACAGCATATTTATCACCATTCCTGTTTGTTAGTAAAGGTGTTTTATGAGCGTGGTCACCTCCATAGCCCTTGTTCTCTTGTGAGTCACCGGTGTCATAAACGCCCTCAGTGCAAAAGGACAGACATTAATCAATTTTAATGGAAAATGAGCTGTCATACCTGTGTTTTTCTGTATCTTCTGTGCAAGGAATTGTCTCCACAACAATGCCCGAGGCCTTGCTCTGGTAACATGCACAGGCAGGTGTATAACTTCAGGCACAGGAGGAAGCCCAGTGACTATTAAGCTATGCAAGCTTCAATGCTTAATTCAAGGACATAATAAACCTTCCATCTGACTTGGAGATACCCCAGTGCTTCTGGTACAACTTCTCATATGTGGGGTTTTTCCCCACCTTGCCATCTGGGGTTGCTACAGGGTTTTAGAGAGGAAACAAAATCACACCTGGCTGTCAAGCAGGGGAAGGTCGGTGGCAAAGCTCCAAAGTCCATTCCTATACTGCCACATTGAAAACTCAGGTACTGCCAGTCAAAGCCAAAACCAGGGAAGAATGGCAGTGCTAGAAGGTTGTTTTTTGATTTTGTATTTCACCCACAGGAAAGGCTTTCCTTGCACTTCCTTCGTCTTTCCTTAATTGGAATTTCTGTGGTGTGTGTTCTCTTTCAAGAGTTTGTACATTCCATGTAAGACCTAAGGCCCATTGAGAAGGGAATGAGACTGCACCAAACTATACTCATGGCATAGAGCTATCTGAAGTCCATGTTGTACTAATAAATTTCTTTTAAAATGTTAGAGGAATTCATCAGTACCTAAACTAGCAACCTCACACCCTGAAGTGGGACAGAAGCTCCATCTTCTTTTGAAACAGATGAAGCAGCCAGTGTTGAAGTCGAAGGGGAGAGATGGATTTTAGTCCTGACTTTGGTGAAGAGGGAAAAGAAAAAAACATAGGAATGGAAGATAGGAATAGAAGCAATCTTCAGAGTTTATCACACACTGCATGTACAAAACCATTTTGTTCTAATACTCTTCTCTCCACAGCAACTTTTACATCTTCTTTGCCTGCTATTTATTTGTTGATGAGAGAGTCTCATAGTGATTAGCGGAGGGAACTCAGAACTGCTGAGCTGCATCTCTCTTCTTTCAAGAGCTAAATGATCTTCCTTCACTATGCTACCTGTTCATAGGGCTGAGCTTATTTTCCTATACATGATAGGTAGTTTGGAGTATTTCTGAAGCCCTCCAGCTCTTTGACTCCTGTGAATTAGGTGCTCTAATACACTTGAAAGTATGTCTGGGTGTTAAGTTTTTACTCTTAGACTTCTACATTCTTTTCAGAGCTCTGATTTCTATTACTGGTTACTTAATTTCCTCATTTAGCCCAGCACTTTGATATAAAAACCCTTAACTCTTTCACAAAGATTCAGAAAGTATTGCATTAAAAAAAAAAGTTTTGCTTTTTTATTGCCAGGTTTGGTTTTAGTCACTATTAACACTTTCATATTGATCAAATTTAATGGAACCTCCTTCACAACTTAGCTCCAGCAGCATCAGAAGACTGTTCCTATCAGCCACCCCTTCTCAATAGTTTCTGCCAATGTGTAGATTTTGTCAAGCTAAAAAGCTTGCAATATTTCTTACAAAAATTAGGATAAGAATTTCTGTCTGCTTCTGACAAATCACACATGATACCAAAGCAAAATGATTTGTACAATCTCTTCTCAAAAATTATTTTCTTTTATTCTTTTTTTAGGTTTTTTTATGTTCCATGAGAACTTTTTTTGTGAATTCTGAACCACAGATTCTTTAAATGGGCTTGCATTGAGATGGCTCCTTTATATGAATTTGAGAACATCACTGTCAATTCAGATCAATAATTCCTGAACCAACTGAGTTTTTTAATACAATTTCCTGAAGAAGAGGAAAGTACTATGGATTTGATTGCTTCCTCCAGCTTTTGAAATGTAAAGAACAAACACAGTGTTTGAACATTGTCTTTTTCCTTTCTCTCTCCAGGTTAGGCTTGTGCAGTAAGTATTTAGTCATTCTGGCTGATTCACAGCCAGCGGTTTGCATCTCGGAGAGCAAGCACAGGGTGTTCCTTGTGAGATACAATGATCAGTTCTGCAAACACTGCTAAAATGATATCTCTCCATATTATGGCAGCTCCTGCCAAGCACCTCTGTAAGTCAAGGGTTGTATCAGCATTTCCATTATAAATATAACATTTACATTACTACCGCCTCCCTTGATTTATCTCATGCTCCTGTGCTATAACCCAGAATCACATTTGCTTTGTTCACTGCAGCTGCACAGGGCTGTAGATGGGGCTGGGAGCTCGGGGGATTTTTCTTCAAGTGCTCCCACATCTCTCTCCCACACTAAAAAGCATTGCATTGCCTTTTCAGCAAGTATTGGTGCTTTTTATTCTTTGCTTCAAGATATTATTCTGTTTATATGCTGTGTACCTGGGCTAAGGTGCATTTACAATTTATTGGTGCACGTACTGCGGGTGCTCTAAATCCTTCTGTTTATTATCTACATGGTCAGCCAGAAGGAACAGATGTCTTTCTGCACCAAACATCTCATTCTGAATTCTCCATGGCCCTGGTTTTGCCACTGAGTCGGGACTCAGGTCTCAAAACACGGGATGTGGACAAGTGACAGAAAAGGGAACCAAGTCTAGGAATGCAACTTTATTAAATCCACCTATAATAAGAACCTGCTGTATTCATGGTCCATTTATATACATCATTACAGATGGTTAATAAATCATTAATACATGATGTTACAGGCCCAAATAACAAGCTATTAGAAATGGCATCATTATTCTATCAGCAAGTGGTGTTGGAAATGGCGTTTTTAAGTACACAGTTGGGCCCACTAGCTTTCTGTGACAACACACTTTCCAATTCTTTCCTATTTAAAGCCATTAAAATGTCTTATTGATCACTGCTAAGCTCTTTAGAAACGGGTACTCTAATATTTGATGCACCCCTTTATGGGATTTACTGAAATTTTTCTCTGGTCTATTTTTTTTTTTTTTTTCTCCATGCAATTTTGTACCTTCAACATTTCTTCTGCATAACAGCATCTGTGAATTGCTTGTTTGCAAGTGGTGAAAATGTTGTTGTTTACCTTTTTTTTTTTTTTTTTTTTTTTAAATTTGGGTTACAAGTCGTTTGGGAAAAAAACCTCTCTACTTTTGACCATAATTTTTTAAAAATGCATTTGTTTGGAAAACCTGGACTTGATACTCTCACCTCAGGCAGTGTGCAGGGCAGGGAGGGCAGGGGCAGAGTGGGCAAGTGGAATCAGCCAGGCTGCTCAACCCTCCTTCCCTCACTGCAGAACAGGGCATGGAGGCAACTCCAATTTGCAGGAATGTGGGTACCACCTGCCCCTTGGATTAAAAGAATATTTCTGCAGACTTCAAGCTGTGGATCCAGTATCTTATAAATAATTACTCAAACTAAGAGAAAGAAGAAGTAAAGAAAAAAAACCCCAACAAACTGAAGTCTATTATTACAAAAATTACCCAGGAAGATCCTTACATTTTTTCACCTACTAACACAACCAGCAACTCTCTTCCCACCTCACGAATTATATTTACAGTTTCCTTGTGTTTTTTGCCCTGAAGTCAATTTTCACTCCAGCAACTTTTCTTCTGTACTGTGCCTTGGCTCCTTAGGTCATTAACCTCAAGCAAGGAACTTTGTCAAATACTTTGAAAAATGAAGTCCACTCTATTTCCCTTGTCTGTCCTGGTGGCAATACAGCACTTTCAAAGAATTCCAGCAATTTTCTGAGGCGTGACCTGCCTCTCCTGAAACATGCTGGTATCTTTGCAATCTTTCAGCAAGCTGTGCTGTACCAAATGTTCCTCCATTTGATCTTCTTAAATATTTACTCAACTGTTTCCAGTGGCTCTCATTCAGTTAACTGGTCTCCAGTAACTTGACAAACTCAGCCAGCTTGATAGATTGCTTGTTTGTTTTCCATAAAAATTTCAAAGTAAACAGTAAAATATATTTTATTCTCACAGCTTACAGTCTCTCCTGATGTAAAAAATTGCTAATCATTCAGTGGCTTTGGGGAAATATGTTTGGTTGTGTGGCAGAAACAGTTGGATCTCTTAAAGTATTCTCTGAGAGCTAACTTGTTAAGTAGCCACTGCCCATGCTTACTGCTATGTGCAATGAAAATACCATTTTACTCACAAATGGAGTAGAATTTGTGTTACCTGTGGAAATGTGGTGATCATTACAAAATGATAACGTAATTGCTTTCTTAGCAGTGAAATGCTTCAGGAGGAAGCTCAGGAGGAAGTGGAATGGCTTCTGTCAAATTTAAAATAGTCCACTGTATTAACTGCTGATCTGAATGGAAGTGGTGGGCACAGGGAGGCAGGAAATACTTTCGGCCTTTATTTCAGGTGACCAAATCATCAAATAAATTGGTGTCTGTGCTGCAATGCCCAGGAATTATCCTCCAAAACAAACAAATAATGCTTATGAATATATTTCTGGGCCAGATCCTTGGCTGTTTTCTCGAGGTATCAATCACATCCTTGCCTTCAGTGCAGGCCTCCTTCCCTCTCTCCTGCAGGGCCTGGCCCCTGCCTCACCCACACAGAAGATCATTTTAAGTTACGAGCGAAGGAAATTTTTAGACAGCTCTGTTTCTCCCCATGTTCCCATCTCTTCAAAGCTTGCAGGCAGTGAAGGCTCTCCTTTTACTTGAGCACAGGGAAGTTTGAGTGTTTAGATCAGAAAATCCAAGCTTGCTCTCTGCTGTCACTGAGAAGCTTTGAATGGCTGCATTGTGAGGCACTAACCATAATGTCCTAGCTGGCCGTTGATCTTTTCAGACACATTCTTCTAACTGGGGCATCCTTGTGGCATGATGAACAGAATAATAATTTAGGAAGAAGGCATACCAAGTCATCTCAAAGGCAGCTCCTTTGGTCTCTAAGATGATTAGAGCAGGGCAGAAGTTTTCTGAGGGGAGTAGGTGAGTGAGGGATGCAGCAGCAAAACATTGTGGAGGAGAGGAAACACGAGGACCTGAAAATTCCTGCACAGAGGGAGGACAGCACATGTTTGGCATTTCTATTGGTGTTTTCTTGGATAGCAAAGAGAGACTGGTGAGGAAGTGAATTTTTTTCCTGGTGCCCAGCATTTCAACCTTTTCTTTCCCCCTTCTCTTCCCTGCTCCCTCTTCCCTCAAGCCATAGCCCTCACTGGCTTGCAAACTGAGCAGCGTTTTTCTTCCAAAGATAAAAAAGATTGAAGTCCATCTCCTTTGCATCCATCCCAGGGGCAAACCTTCTCTTCCTACTGTGCTGCAGTGGGTATAATTTCACACCTCAAAGCATTACTCTTGCTCTTTGGTGATAACTAATTATGTTTCTCTGAAGCTTACTCTAATTTACTCCTGAATAAGTACTAGTCATTCTTGTTTATTTGGCTACACTGGTTATCCAAGAGTCACCCCAATAGAACAGATGGCTCAATCAAACGTGGATAGATGAGGCAGAATGTAAAATTTTGTTGTTCAAAACGTTTTTTATAGGGATTTTTTTTTTGTCAGAAACTAGCATTTCAATCAGGCTAATTTTCTTCTCTAAAATGTCAACACTCCTCTATTTAATTTTTCAGAAGCTGGGAAAGGTTTCTTTTTTCCTTCAGCCATTGGAAATTTAAAGTTTTCATGGATTTTTGAAAGAAAAATTTAAAGGGAAATGTTGATACAAATGGAAAGAAATTTACTTTTTGAAATACTTCGAGGGAACCAAACTTCTCTTAATTAGCTTTTAACATGCTGCAGCTATAAAGAGAATTTGAGAGCTCTCATTTTGCAAACAGTATAGAAATTCTCCTTACACAAGCTTATTTTGCTTAGATTGCCTCTTTTCATATTGATTTTTTTTATTTCTTGAAGAATCTAGCACTGTCAATTCACTTCAGATAATATGTGTATGGATACAGTAGTATTGCTGATCACTTTTCTGATGCAAGGCTTTGCTAATGAGTATGGAAGAGATCTCTGCAAGGCAAACACTGCTCCTGGGAGCCTGGGGAAAGGGGACAAATTGAAGTAAATATTGTTCTGTGGACAATATTGGAAGTTATTGCTATCTTATCTGTGGTTGGAATGCTTTTTTGGTTCCATTCTTGTATTTCTGTTACAGATTCTCCATCCATTTACATACCTGAATCTTTTCAATGCACTCAACACATACCTTTAACAGCCCACCCTACATTTTAATAATCAAAATCATCTTGGGGTGTGGCCATCCGCCTTACAGTCAAAGGCTTCAAGTGGTGGAGGATCTGAGACTGCTCAGTGGTACTGGAAAGTGTTGACTTTATTCACTGGATGTTAAATCTGACACAAATCTGTCCCTTCCTTTTGGCAAAAATGTGGCACATATTTGGTTTCAGCTGAGTGCTGAAAATCTCCAAACCTCTTCTCTCTGGTGCTGTTCTCTCCACCAATGCCAACCAACAAGGATCCTCTGCACGTATGCCTTTAAAAATTCTGTGAAGGTGTTTTTGTCCTCCTCTGATTGGAATTTCCTCATATTCTTCCTCTGCTGGGTTACGATTATGACTCCTGTAAGGTCACAGCTGTGCTTGGTGGTTTTGCAGCGAGAGTCAAGGCAAGATTCAGAGGTGATATTGCTGCTCTGTATTTCACTCTGTCAAAAGTTATGTATGCATGTCAACACTGGGAATGGCACAGTAAGAGAACTACTTGCACCTGAAATGCATTGCTATTTATTGTCTCCTTTCCCATTTCTATCACCTGCATACCATTTCTTAGGAAGCTTCTTTTCATAATTCCTTCAAGATTTAATTTTGTTTGAGGCAAACAGATACTAAGATTCTTTCCACTCCTGTAGACTCATTTTTGTTCATAATCCATGAAACTTGCATTTGCTCTTCTCTAATAATTCAGCAATTCTTTTGTTAATCCCAATACTTTTTATTAGTGTCTGATGCTTCCCTGTATCTCTCCCTACATAAGTTGTCATTTTCACCTCCTGACATTGGGAAAACTTTCCCAGTGCAGGTAGAAATAGTTAGGAGAGAATGCAAAGTAAGAGGAAGGTTTCAGTTTTCCAGCCCTCTCCTTGCCCAGTGTGTGCAGACCTGATGCACTTTGTTCTCCACAGTGTGTTATGGTGTCCATTATCAACAATGGAAGCTTGTTAACACAGTAGCACGAAGACTGTGCATTATTCCTCTTGCTCCTTTATAAAGAGACCATTAAAATAGAGCCAAGCTCCTTTCCCTACAGGTTGAATTTTGAACAAATTTAATTTCTATTTGTTAGGGAAACTTGGGCTTCTGGGGAAAAGAAAAAAAAAAAAGCCAGATTGACAGTTCTGGAATATAAAGTACTTTATTCATCCACAGCACAGGTAGAGGAAGTGGCTATTTCACTTGTCTTGCCAATTTTTGCTCATCTCTGACCTAGAGGTATCACCTCAAGCTTGGAGTTCACTCTCCACATCTTTCTAATCATTGGGCTCTCTGCTGAGGTAGGTGCCAATTAGCACAGGTTATTTTAGTGATGTGGACAGCTGACCATTACAAGAGGATGAAAACCATGAATTTCACTTTGTGTAATGACAGTTCATCATCATGGCTATGTTGGATAAATTCATGCTGCTGTCCTGAAAGAGTTTGTCTGGGCTTGAGTTGATTTACCAAGATATTCCAGGCATTTCAGCCCCACCAGCTGTGCTGGTTTTCACATAGGAAAGGTCTGTGTGTAGTCTGCTGACAGTGAACCAGCTACCACAGCCCTGAGCTTTGCTCCTGTCCTGTTTCTGTCTGAAAGTCTAAGTCACCCTAGTCAAGCCAGACAGTGAAATATCACTGTCTGCCTAGAGTCTTCTACAAAGAAAGGAAAGACAACCAAAAATACTCAGGAGTGGCAAAAACACATTGAAAACCTCATTTCGAGTTCATGAGAGAGCTCTCTTTAAAAGTTCATCCTGATATTTAATGCTGGGGGATGGTGATGGTGGGGGTTTTTATTGCCATCAGCCTGTTACTGACGGCAAAACCAGGTGCTGCTAGTCCCCAGAAATGCAACTGAAAGGGAAGAATATCAGATTCTTGAGCAGGAAAAAATGAACTTGAGGTGATCCCTGGCTTGGACATATTCACTGTTTTTCAGTCTGGGCTGAAGTTAATGTATACAGAAGAATCTACTGTGATTACAGATGTGCCCTGCATTGCTTGTTTGCACAGCAAGAGGCCAAGCAGTCCAAGGAGGCTTTGAAATGTGCTTCTAAGAAAGCAAAGAAGGGGGTGGAAGATGCTGGCACTCTTGGGTAGTGTTACTGACATGCACACAGAGTTGCTCAGTCAAAGGAATTTGCAACCAAAGGCTCCTTATTGAGCCTGGTGGGCAGTGGAAGCCCCACCTTGTTTGAAAACTTGAAAACATCCCAGGCTATAAATCTCATTCATTTGCATTTCTTTTCAGAGGATGAGGTGGAGCGTGGAGGATAGCAGTATTGATGAGGATTAAACTAGCAAATGGGATGAGCTTGTGGAATACCTAGTGCTAAGCCAAAGTGCTCTGCTTCTGGTACATGTACCAGTGAGATGAGGAGGCTGCATGTGGCATGGTTCAGTTCATATAGGATTGTTTAATTGTTTCCATAAAGATGGAGAGAAATCAAATCACCATTCATAATATGAAGTATTTTCCTATATTTTAAATGAAATTTACATAGTTTGAGGTTTTAAAAGTTCCTATTCTTTAATATTATTTTTCATTGTTTAGGTGTTGTCTCTACCTCCTGGCTTTGTGGGTGGTTTTTTTGTGGTTTTTTTTGTGTTTGTTTGATTTTTTGTTTTGTTTTGTTTTGTTTTGTTTTGTTTTGTTTTGTTTTGTTTTGTTTTGGGGTGGTTTTTTTGTTGTTTGTTTGGGGGTTTTTTGGTTTTTTTGGTGGTTTTGTTTGTTTCTTTGTTGAAGTTAGAAGGCCCCACCTCTTGAATTCAAAAATTTCCCAGCCTCTCATCTATTTTTATCAGCCACATCCATGACGTGACAATGGTGATGTAAAGTGGACTCATGGAACTTGGTGGGACCCACCATGTGGAGCATGGTGTGTCAATCTGACAAGTGTAAGAGACATTGTTTTCTATAAGCTGATTTACTTAGGGTTTTTTAAAAAAATTACTTTTCAAAAAGAACACCAAAACTATCAGACCAACCATAAAGGAGAGAATTAAAAAAGAATTGTTCACCTGAAAGAAAACAAGAAGGAAAATGTCCTTGAGAATCGGGTGCATTGTTCTCCTGCCTTGAGATGGCCAGTTACTTGGTCTGAAACACTGGGGAGAGAAACAGATGTGGAAGAGTATATATCTTGATAGCTCCAACCTCTTCCTCCCCCAGCATCCCCCCGCAACTGAACAAAGTTGCCTCCCACTCTGTCTGGTGTAAAAACGATGCGTATGATGATAGAACACAAATCAGGTGAGGTCTCCCTGAGTCAGGCAAGAGATTCCCCACCAAACTGCCAACATATACTCCAGGCTTTGAATAAACCTGCAGAATACAGCTGCAGCCATCAGGGAAATCTGGTAGGTCTCCAGATAACAGATATACAGATATGTACATATATGGATATACACAGAGAGGGAGGGAAGGAGGGAAAGAAAGATGCTGCATAGCAAGACCCTGATAGTCACCTTTATGCCGGATGCAAGATATCAGGAAGGGAGGATTTTCAGAATATTAAAAAAAAAAGTCATCTAGAGATCTCCCTGTCTTCCATTCTTCACTCAAACTTGATGTGCAACCTTTCCAACATAAGCCTTAAGGTAGTAGATTTTGTGTTAGCAGATTTCCGTTCAAAGCAAGGAGTTTTGAAACCACATATTCATGAACTGAATCCTCTTTTCTACTCATGCTCTGGTTTTTTTCTAATAAAATATCTCACTGTATAAAGACTTTTATTTTTGGCAGCCACTAAAATCACTTTGTTATGAGGCATCCAGATTTTATCAGACAATTAGCAAGCCAGCTCAGTGTTTGTGTGTGTGCATGTGCACGTCTGTTTGCATGTGTCCGTGTGGTAATTGATATTCATGATGTATGGCTGGCTGGCTGGAATATCTCACTACCCACACAAAATGATTGCTGGTGAGAAGGCCTTTTCCAGCTCAGTATTAACATGCTTCATTTGAAATTTGCTTTGCTGACAGGCCTTTTGCTCCTGATCGTGTGCTCCTTATGCAAAATGCATCATTTTGCCTAATTTCAAGCATAACAGTTCTGTAATAATCTCCTGAGGAGATATTAAGTTATATCTATTTGTGCTGTCTTGGGTGATCATGCAAGTTGCTAGTGTGACAGCAGCAACAAGACCTGGACACAGAACAAACAAAGGAAGGGCCTGCCAAAAGCCACAGACCTGTGCTCCAGTTGTGGTGTAATATATGAGGTATGTAAGATGTCTTTTTAGGAATGCTGGGTTCCCAGCCTCTGCAGGTTAAATATTCCCCTCTGCCTCACGTCAGCTGAATTGATGGTTTTGCCACCCAGCAGCCCCAGGAAGATAATAACTGTCAGTCACCAGCAATCTGCACTGCATTTACAGTAACAAATAGGATGCCAGTTTGGGGAGAAGATGATATTTGTACAAATATGTGGTAAGTGACCACATATCGTTGCAACAGTTGTCGCTCCTTTATACATATATGCATGCCCAGACACATGGGACAAGTGTGTGTTAAACACAAAACATTCAGAGCTGGATCTGGCCTTTAACAAAGGCATTGTAGCAAAGCAATTTCTGTACCTGCCTTGATGAAGAATGCGACATGGATGCAGAATCCCTGCAAACAAATGCATTCAGAGATTTCTTTTTTGCTGGTTCAACCCTATTAATCTGTTCAGCATGAGCTCAAGTATTTTAATAACAGGCATGGAATATTATGCCTGCTCTGAAATGGCTTGTTTTTAAGCACAACTTGCGCTGTGTTTGTGTTAACCTAGTTGGGGGAAAAAAACCATCAGGTTTTAAGCTTATCCTCCTTTTCTTTCCCTAATCACAGCTACAGGGCAAAACATACCAATAGGAGAAGTAGCATTATCATATGCTAATTTACAGTAATGTTAAGTACAGCACAAAGAACAAGCCTTTGACTGTATATACATGTTGAAATTCATACTTGTGAATAGCCTTGTGGCATGGCTGCTTGGCCTTTTGGGGGCAGAATTTGTGTTCCTGAGTAAACTGCATTTCAGGAATTGGTGCTGATATAAGAGTTCTTACTCAGAAATAGATTTTTTTTTTCCTGGTTTTACCTGTATTTATTTCCTGCTGAATATGACTGCAGGAAAAGGTACTCAGTCTGCAGCCAAAGACTATCTGCTCTCTATGATCAAGAGCAACCTCTCCATCTCTTACTGGAATAGACACTGACAAGCTACCAAAAGTATCTGTCTGTTCCTCTTCTCTGTCTGTTCCTCTTCCTCTGGAAACTGCAGACTGTACTAGAGAAGTCCAAGGGTGAGAGAAACTGCAAATGGAGAAGAGAAAGGACATCTGAGAGTCTTCACTAAATAATCTGAAGACTGATTGATTTCAGACTAAGACAGGAGTTATATAATGCATTCCTCCTCTGTGAGTAATCATATGCAAAGATTGACATGTTGTGAGTGTTTCCAAAACTGATCCTGGGCTTACTGTGGCCGTTCCTCCATGAAAAAAACATCAGTCAGAGGGAAAGAGGAAAAAAAAAGAGAGAGAGAGGGAAAAAAAAAGGAAAGAAGTGTGATTGTACTCCTAGGACAACATCCTGAATTTTTCCCTGGTGGACCCTTGCCATTACCATGGCAAAATGCCTGGAAACTGCCGTTCTTTTCCACAAAAAATGTTTTGAAGGAAGAACAAAAGAAGTTTGAGCTTTTGGCAGATCATTGAAGATCACTGTGTTCAGATCCTCAGCTGGTGTAAATCAAGATAACTGCAGTATTGCTACAGTAGTTAAAAACTGACTGACTCTCCCATCCATCATGGCTTGCTGCTATGGGGGAATATTTCTTTACAGCTTAGATAGAGGAAGGAATCGCTTTTACTGCATGGTGCATGTTTTCCTGTTAAGAAAATATTTCTTATCCTTAATTGCTTAAGCTCCCTTGTATATATAATGTGGTGGTGCCTTCTGTCATGGAGGCATTTGCTGTGTGTGACACCTTGCTTTAATTCTTTGGTTTGCTAGTTGAATGACATGTTAATCTGCTCTGAAGGTGCATAATAGGATCAATGGGAATCAGGATGTATGTTTTAAATTAAGAAGAGGTCCTTTCTTTGTCTGATTCACGTTTCTGTATTATATCACAGCATGTGTGGTCAAAGAGTATTCCCACTAGGCCAGGATAACCTGATGCCAGTCAGTAACTAAAAAATAATCAGTAAAATTGAAAGGCTTTATGTTTCAGAGTGAAAGGGTGTTTTTGTGGCTAATGGTAGTCAACAGGTAAGCACCCTGAGACTTCCATACATGCAAATGCCTCATGATCATTCAGATACAAGGGCTTGCAAACCCATTTTATAGTTGCAGAAGGATAAAGTCTATAAACCCTCCTTTGCTTATGAAGCAAGGTGCAGTGCATCTGACTGTTGTGCAGCAGTGAGTTGGTTGTGAGGTTTTTTGTGGCTTTTTGGTTGTTTTTTTTTTTCTCTTCTGCATAGATAGAAATGTCTTGGGGAAATTAAACTCATCTGAGCTATGTCAGGAATTGCGTGTGCCCACAAGCCTGAGATAAGCCTAGAAAATTCCATTGTATGTTCATACCACTCATTGTTTGACAGCCCAGTCTGGATTTGTGATGTTGAGGTTTGCAGCAGGAGAGGCAGGTGTATACCTCCATGTGCCTGTGGTGGGTGGTGCGTGGCTGAATCAGCAGCAGTGTTCCACATTCAAGTGATCAGGAAGCAGACACAGGAGTGGAGAGGCAGTCTCAGAGACAGACCTCACATTCCCTTACATCCCACATTCACTCAGCTCTGTCCACCCTTTGCAGTGAAGGGGCCCAAAGCTTTCCACAGTGTGGAATACTGCAGCAAAATTTATCTTTAAAGACATTCTGGAAGACAGATTTTCATTTATGTTGAGGAACATTTCTCCTGATCTGAAGCCCAGGTGTTGTATCCTGTTTATACATGTATTCACTTTTTTGTCTTCTGTTGGTAAAGGGAATTTCAGGATCACCTAGTAGCTGATTTGATTACCTGTGTTATCTTCCAGAGAGCTCTAATGCTGCTTTGTCCCTAAACCAAGGGAATGTGAGATTACGAGGGTAGGAATCATAGGTAGCAAATAAAATACCATTAAGACTGGGAGAATTGGACTCAGGTAAGGAATAGCAGCCCTCTGAACTTCCACTTTTCCCCAGGAGTGTCAGATGGCGTACTGATAAAGGGTGATAAGGTGGTTCCCTCGGTTAATCCAGGACTGAGATCCTCTCCCTGAGGAAGCCACAGCTCTGCCTTCAACTGATGCCGTGCCCATGCCGTGGTGTCTGACTGGTCCAGTGCTCACCCAAAGGTCACGTCTGTGATGAGCATCATTGTGAGGAACACTGTGTGGGCTATCCTAATCCCCTGTGCTGACAGAAAACGCCAAGGCTGAGAGAAATCTCCCCGTCCTTGTGGTTTTAATACATTTCGAATTTTTTTAAAAATTACTTTGTTGCTTACTCTTGCTTAAATGTACGTTTCAAAATAGTATTGCTTCTGCACTCTTTCTTTGATTCCTGTGTTTGGTCTGAGAAACACTTCAAAAATAAGTAGAACATGGGCCTATTTTTGGGGCGACTTGAATTTTCTTTCTGAATCTGCCTATTTGCTACTCTGTTACTTGAGGAATATCACACCATTTCTTTCTGCCTTGATTTACTTCTGCCAAACAGTAGTTACCACTTTCAGTAAAATGTTACAGGCTTTTTAGGTGGCTGCTCCATTAATGCTCCCAGTTGCCTTTGGACCTCCAAAGAAAGGTGAGACAAACTAAATGAAGGAGAGATTTCTGATGATAGCATTCAGAAAACTGTGAATTCACTGAGGCAAAATGTGGCTCTGGTAAGTAGTACACCACTAACGCAGTAGAAATCCTTCTAGTATGTGGCTGGGAGAAACCTTGCACAACATGCACCTGGCTGAGCTTCTTTATGATTGGAATCCTTGAGAGATGAATAGTAACGGATTTGTGCAACGTTAAGGATTGCTACAGCTCTGCTGGGGTACCAAGCCTGTTATTGCTATTTCCCACCATTCTTCTTTTGGCTCTGAGCCTGTCCTTTAAGTACCCAGAGCCTGCCTGTGGGTGAGGCCTCCTTTCTTACTGAATCCACCCATGACCTTCTCATGAGGTTGTTCCTTCTAAGGTTCTACCTACACGCATTTTGTACTCATTTTTCTTCCATGCTTTCCACAACTTTCTCTCTTTAGTGTTTTCAGTCAGACCCAAGGAGAAAGAAGCTTCAATATAATTTGTATCTGTCATACTTAAAAACTTTCTTTCCTTGCCTGGTCCTTAATCACAAAATGTGTGAGGTTGGAAGGGACCTCTGGAGATCACCCAGTCCAAAGCAGGGTCATCTGGAGCAGGTGACATGGGACCGCACCTGGGTGGGTTTGGGGTGCTTCCTGAGGGGCAGACTCCATGCCTTCTCTGGGCAGCTGTTCCAGGGCTTTACCACCCTCAGTGGGAAGAAGTTCTTCCTTGTGTTGAGGTAGAACTTCTTGTATTTTTTTTATGGCCGTTGCTCCTTGTCCTGTCTCTGGGCACCACTGAAAAGAGTCTGGAACCATTCTCTTGGCACCTCCAAGATTTTTATATGCATTAATGAGATCTCCTCTGAGTCTTCTCCAGACTAACCATGCCCAGCTCTTGCAGTCTTTCCTCACAAAAGAAATGCTCCAGACCCCTCATCATCTTTGTGGCCCTTAATGACAGCACTAAGCCTCTCCAGCAGAGCAAAGTGCATAGTTTGGTCTGCATATTTACAGCTGATGAGGGCCACACACCCTTCTCTCCCTAGGGATTGAATTCTCCTGCATGTGCATGCCAGTTTTGATCTGCCTGCTGCATCCAGTGCATGGCAACCTTGGAGCACCAGACTCCTGAGAATGCTGCTTTTGTTCACCCTGCTTCTGAGCTGTGTCTGTGGTCCTTCACTGAGGCTTTCTGTAGTCTGATCCTGTCCAGATCCTGCTTGCTTTCAGAACAGAGTCTTTGGGGATGGATGTCACTGGTATCAGAGTGGGTCTGGTGCATGTGCACTTCTGAGGACTCCACAGAAGAAAACTCAGAAACATAGTGTGGTCAGGCTGACTTATATTTACAAGGTATCTGCTTTACTGACAAATGGACTTCTCTGCTGTCTCCAGAACACTGGGGATTTCTGAGGGCCAAACTGTTCTGTGAGAGCCCTCATTAGTAATAAATATCTGTCACCTCCAGCATGGATTAACTGCATTTCTGTCTATGCTCATACCTTCCAGCATCATCCAGCTCCTGTTGAAACCAGGAACAACACCTTCCTCAGGCCAGGATCACAAGCTGTAGCCTCCTCTGGGGATTTTCCCATGGCTTGAATGCTGCACTTATTTTAAGCAGACTCTTGATCTTACAGGGAGAGAGCTGCAATGAGCTGTGAGAGCTGAGGAGATGAGTGGTGGAGCAGAACAAGTGTGCTAGAGGGGGTTTTGGTGTTTCTTTTAGGTTAATGCAATCACTAAAGATAAAACCTCTCCAGCAAAAAGATAATACAGCTTCCCTTTCTTTACCTCCACATTAAGAGTGCTTCTTACACACACATAATAGATACTAGAAAAATATGGGAGATGAGACTGCACAAGCTTTCAATAATGGCTGCAGAAAACAGTAAGTTGTCGTCTCAATCAAGAGGTCTTGAAAATGTAATAGGGCAGCTGGCATTTCAAGAGGACAGTTATGTTTGTCTCTGTCCTTACCAATCATTTCCTTCTTCCTTTCTGTGCACAGGGGCCCCACAAAGCCTCTGAACATAGTTTATTTTTTCTGTCTGCTTAAATAATTGAGAAGAGGGATTACATTGTGGTAAAGGAGTTGCAGTCAGGTTTGAGGGATCTGGCATAATTTTCAGATCCACGATATTCTTCATTCCTAAGCTGTGTCTTCTTGTCAAAGAGAATGGTGGGTGGCAGAAGGTACACTACCTTGCCCTCTAGAAGACTGCAATCATTTTAAGATAGATACCACCTGGCTGATTTTCTGGATATGAGGAACTATTAGCATGTTTGCTTTGAGTGAGCAGACATTTATGTGGCTACACTTCCCTGCATTTCTGAGACGGATTGTTCAAAGCTATCTGTGTGCGTGATGTACTGCCATGAGCTTACACCCTTCCTGTCTGAAAGCATCTCCTCCCCACCCAGATACAATAGCAGTGGCATGACTGTTTTTCCAACCTCTGTCTCTTCTACTTATTTTCATTGGAGGCCTTTTTCTTGCAGAGACTGTTTCATCTGCTGTCTTTTTTTCAGTCTGTCTCTCAGAAATGTCTTGCATGAGGAGTGGAGGATGAATAGGATGGTTGTGACTTTAAAAAAAAAAAAAAAAGAAGCATATCTGTATTTTTCTGCCAGCTGATGCAGCTATTACTTTGAAAGCTGATTGTGAGGAGAAAAAAGGTCTCTGATACAAAGTCAACAAGCAATGGACACCAAAGAGGTGGCAATTCTCTTTTGGAGTGAACTACTTGGTGTGATGCAAACTGGAACAAGTAAACAACCAACAATTAGACCATGATTACACTTTTAGAAAGGGAGTTGGGCTTTTTAACCCTTACTAGCTCAAAGGAGGTCTATGATCATGTGTAACCATAGCAGACAAGCCATTTCAGCCACCCACAAATGGGTTGAGGGAGCTCCTTGAATGCTCCTTTCCCTTGGCACATCTGTAAGATCTTTTCCCTCTGACATTGAATCAACTTATCTTTGCTGTGACTGATTTTGAGAGAATATGAGCAATTCTTCTCTCCCAGTTTCTTTTCTGTGACTCTTAGATAGTGGGAAACACTGCCATCATTTACCTATGCAACCCCTCTCTATCTTATTGCTGCCCCATAAAACAAACCTTCAGAAAGGATGAGCAGTTGTCAGTTCGTTGCCTGCACTGTCACTTCGCAAACTCTAAATAATAGTGAGATTATGGCATGCTGTAAAAGTACCTTGAGATTAACTTGTCTGAGTGCAAGGCTGATATTTGCTTTTGGATTAGATTTCAGTATGATCTCTCTCTTTCTTTCTTTCTTTCTTTCTTTCTTTCTTTCTTTCTTTCTTTCTTTCTTTCTTTCTTTCTTTCTTTCTTTCTTTCTTTCTTTCTTTCTTGGTTTTTTTTTTTTTTTTTTGGTTTGTTTGTTTTTTTTTTTTCCCTATATAGCTCTTGTGATTCTCTTAGAAACTCAAAGATTGGCCTTGAGAGTGAACCTGCCGAACACATTGTTAAGCCAGAAAGGAAGACTGAATTAAGTTTACTTTCAGCTGATTTGTTTGTGCTCTTAGCTGAGTTACCCAACCTTTCATGTAGTTCTCCCATGCAAGTACTAATCTGGCTCACTGGCTTTTGAGATCTTAAAGGGTCCTAGCTCAAGCCCAAGCAAAGTACATGTGGTGTCTAGACAGAGAGTTTAATTCACACTCAGACTGCAAAAAAAGTCTAATGTTGTTTGCCTTTACATTAGAAAGGTTGAGTTTGCTTAAAACTTGAGTTCAAGAGCTTGAGTTCTGTCTGTCCAGAAAAAGAAATTGTTCTTATTAAAACAGAAATAAAAGGTACAACTTGAGCAAGCTGATGGACAGGCAGACCCTGGAAGACAAATATAAATAAACAAACTATCAATTAAAGCTCTTCTCCTTGTTTTGTCCCTTGTTCAGTTTCACTTTCAGAGCTGTTCCAGAATGACCTGGTTGTTCTTGTTATGCCTGTGCCTGGTTTTACAGCTGTTGATGGCTGACTTCTTTTTCATCTATTTTTTTCAAAGTGAAACCTAAAAAAAGGGAAAGACTATTCTCCACCAGAGACACCACCTTCCTCCAGGGCAGACTCAAAGGCTCCTCTGGCCCCAGAGAGATGCCTGTTGTTTGCCATCCTTGGACCAGTGAGTTAATCTCTGGGGGATTGCCAGGAGATGTAAGCTTGGTGAGTCTTTCTCATCAAGAAATGGAATTTTTGAAGCATTTTCCAGAAGCTTAGCAAGCTATCTTGAGACTGTGATCTCAGACTGCCTCACAAGCTCATTTGGGAAACCCCGTGGTCAATTCAGTGGAGAAATATCTTATTCTCCAAGTGTTATTCTTGGGTGTTTCTGACAGAAGCCTCTACATTCTCTAAGTCCTACAAGTCCCATCAATGAAACTGTGATAGTTTCGTGGATGAAAAGTAAAAGAAAGCATGTTTTTGGTGAGCTTAGGCTGGGAAGTCAGTGTGGAATTAACATTGAAAACTGGAATTTCGCCTTTCTTGCCCAAAGTTTCCAATTATCTTCACCAAATTCTGGTGAGAAAAGTGGGCAAGCAAAGGTGGAGTTGCCAGGATGCCCTGGTGCTGAAGACAGTCACTGCATCAGCTACCTTGATTTGTTTTGCCAAACTCATCCACAAGTTCCTAACATGCAAAAATACCCCAAGCCATTTCATGTCATCTGACAGGCAGCAAGGCAGGAGTTGTGGCTCTCATGATTTATTAACTTGGAGTGGCTGTGAATTGACCACACAGAGGTACAAGGCTTTGTATCCCGCTGTCAATCCCTTGGGCTGCAGAAAATACCTAAATATATTTTAGTGCTCAGAACAAAGCCCTTCACTAACACTCACCATTAATTCTCTACCACCACCTCCACCACATCATTAGTTGGAAAGTCTGTCTCTCATCAAATTGAGAGAAAAACAAATAAAACAAACATGAGAGAACAGAATGTGGGTGAACCTGAAGATTTGTTCAATAATTATTGTCTCAGTTGAAGAATAGGAGCAGTACTTTGGAAATGAAACCACATCTCTCTTGACTATTTGACTACATTGTCCTAGGGGCCTTGGTTGAAGTCCTAACAGCATTGTCAGCACTTTTCTTATTTCAAGCTCACTGAGTTTCCTGCTGTGGAAAAAAAAAAATCTGGCTAAAAAAAGAAAACTGCTAGAGCTTAAAAGCCCTCTGTTAGCAAAAGCCAGCAGTGGAGGCCTTGGTTGATGAGTCACTTCACACAAATAAGTGCCACTAATCAATGAGAAATACTATAAGGGGCACTCAATGGGCAGGAAAAAGCAAAATCAAAGACGTGGGAATGTTAAAGGTGGGGAAAATGGGGAGGGTTGTGTGCTGGCATGTGGGTTCTTCTGTATGGGATCAGAGAGCAGGTGGGAGATGGGGAGTGAGGTATTTCATTGGAGGATGTTGTTCAGGAGGTAAGGACAGGTGTCCAACAACCCTCTGGCCCAGAGTCTTGTTTGTGATAATACCTTATCCAAGGATTTCATAGTGAGGAAGGAAACCTGACATTTTCATCACATATTTATGACCTGCTGTGGAGATTAATGTTTCATATGCATTTGGAAATCCAGACACTAACACAACTGGCTTTGTTATGCTTAGCATGAATTCTGTCATTATATATCTGTTAAGCATGTATTGGCAATTTATTGACATTGCTATTCAAATTAAATTCTTGAGTAATTAGTCACCAGTGGATTTGCTTTCCCAAGCTGCAGCAATATGTCTCAAAACCTTTTCAAGCTTCTTCCAAGCTTCACTCATTGGCATTTTTCCAAGATGTTTCCTAAGAACAAGCACTGAAGCTGATATTTAGAACATATGGTGATGATGTGTTTGTATGTTCATTAAATCAAGATACCAATGAAAGAAAAGTGTAAGGCTTTCTATCCTTTTAAATGAAATTGTCAACCTAGATATCTATTGCCTTTGCTGAAATCCAGTCTGAAATGGCTTGTAAGCAGTGCTCTGTTATGATGACAAATTAATTCACATCAGACTTTGATCACTGCTTGAAAAGTTTTCAGGCATCAATTTCCAGCAGTTGCATTTAGAAAATTAGAATTCAGTTTGGAGCCTCAGATTCAAAACAACAGAAATAAGTGTGCCTTCATGTAGCTGGTATGCAAACCTCCAAAAAAAAAAAAAAAAGCAGGATATTCAGCAGAAACTTCTTCTGTGTGTAAGATAAAGAATTTCAGCAGCAGTGGCTGATATGTGCAATTAATGTTCTACATATGGCTCACTTTGCAAAAATCCCCTCATGTTACTGTTGCTCATGTGTACAAATTCATACACTCACACAGAATATACCTGTCCGTTTGTCTGTCTGCCTTCTCCTATTGGTCTGCCTCCTTGCCATGTAACATGTCAAAAGGAAATGAAAAAAGCAGGGGGGGAGTGAATCTGTCTTAGAATAGAATCATATTAGCCAGGCTAATAGTGAAGGTGCATTTTGGAAATGTGGTTCTGTATATCTAATGTTTACCACTTGACTACTCATGCCTCAGGCTCAAAATGCATAATAACACAAATTAAAACACGGCAAATGGAAGAGCCAGAATCTCTGAGATAACCACACCTAATGCAAAGTATGACAGAACATCTGCTCTTTAATTAATCTTACGTAAAGATTGAAGCTGTGCATTAAGATGCAGAGCGTTTATGACAACTCTTTTTATTGTAGTTAACATGCTCCTGGTTTCCCCCATGTAATTGTTTCTGCTTTGTAACACACATAAAGCTCTGATAAACAACAACAGACACCTAGAAATAAAAATGCTGGGAGAGGGATGGTTCAGAAACACAAAATCAGAATGTTTCCAGGGAAGCATAGGAGTAGCATTTAAGTAGGTGGAAGTGGATTTTTAATGATGACGAGAAGAATCTAACATCTGGTTTTGAGAGTACACTGATGACAGCTGAAATCCTGTGATTAAGATTAAAAATAAAGAAAAGCAAGAAACTCCCCGAGGTCCTCAATTTTTAGGTGGTCAATTTGAGCTCTGCTTTAGGAGTCAGATTTTCAGAAAGTATTCTGCCCTCTTTTCCAGTGTTTTTCAGACAAGGAGGGTTACTTGTAAGCACTTGGATCCAGCTACCCCAAAACACTACTGGTTTCTGAAACTCTCTACCATTTATTCCATCTCCCCTTTGTTATGAATGTGTGCAGGTGTTTGCATGGATACAGTTGCTACAAAGAGCACAAAGTATATCTGGAACCTACTCATTCATCTTGTTAAAGCAGTTTCCTCATTCCAGGATTATTTATTCCAGTTATCCACATGGACATGGCTGCACTGTGATGGACACACTGGATGAAGATTAATTTGAAGACAACCTGACAAACTAACTTCTTTTAATCAAGATGACTCTAAAAAACAGTTAAAATCCCTTTTTGGCTTCTGTCTGAGATGGGGGTATGAATCTGGGCTTGGCCTCAGTACAAAGGTGAGTGAAGGAGTTGTCACAACAAAATATGAGAATAGATATCAGTAGATCATCTTTCTCATTGCCTGCCAGTGCAAACTGATGCAACTGCATCAGGGGTTTCATCAAGAACTCATGAGAACTAACAGGTTGACTCCAAGCATAGTTTAGACCTCTGGAGAGAAGAAAAACTCCATCTTTATTCCCTTTCACAGAGAGGTGCAGGATTATACACAATTTGACACTCAAGAGGCAGATTCTTCCTGTGCATCCATCTGGAGGAAAGATGAACAGGATTCTCATCTAGATTTGTGAATCCAAATCTCATCCCATACAAATTCAGTCCAAGCCTGAATGAGAAGCTCAACTTTGTGTTACTAGGAGATGTTCATTTGCAAGACATATACCAGGTATATCATCTATGAGGAAAAAGGAAAGGAGGTGAAAGAATTGTAAAAATATCTATTTTGTGACTTGGTTGTGTTTTCCTAAAATAATGTTTGGGACTCTGTGAAGCACATTGAAAACTTTTCACTTGGTACAAATGGCTAGAGTCCTGAATAAAAATTATAGAATGCACTTTAAGCCGAATGAAAATAGGTTACCTGCAGAAAATGTGAAGCTGGCATATGGGCTACGTCTGTCAAGAATAATTTTTATTTGCCTAAATATGTATAAGGGAGGAAGACAGATAAATTGAAAGAAAAATGCCATCACAGTAGCGTTCACTCTGGCAAAAGGTTTGTAAACAACATAAAATAGCTGCCTCTCTGAAATGATAGCTTTACTCAAAATATGTCACATATATATATGTATATATGTATATATATGTATATATATACACATATATATATAGTATATATGTACATATATATAATCCAAAGGTAGCCTTTTCACCATGGGAATTGTCTGCAATTATGTTCCACTTCCATGCTGTATTATAATTAGCAATTTCTGTGTCATCATGGGATGATGCAATGTAAATGCAGGCTTTCTGCTCATCCACTTCTTCCCATGTGTAGTTTTATTCCTCCAGCTGAGCCTGTGCAGCAGATGCCAGCGTTCACTGTAATGAGGGACTGGAGAAGGACCTAAGCTTTACCAGCATTTGAATTGCTCTGGACTGCTCATCACCACTCCTTTAATTTATACCCTTAGAGAGATGGCAATAGGGTCTATGTCTCCTATGGAAGTGATTTGAAATCTTGCCAAGAAAGAGCTTCAGTCCCTTCCTCCTTATAGTCCTGGCACGTAAAACCACAGGAGAAAACAAAAAGCATTTGTGAGGAGTCATCCAGGAAGAAAGATTAACAATATAAACCAAAGGAGAAGAGAGAAAAGACCCTTTCCTCATTGAAAGTGGGTCTGTGCTTATTTTAATGGATCTTTTACAGTCTCTGAATGTCCTCTAATCTGAGCGTAATGCTCATTGCTGTTTCTGCTGCTTCTTTGTTCGACATCCTGCCTGTTCTGCTTGTGGTTGGGCGAGGGGAGGGGGAAGTGCAGTCACTGGCCAGCTTTATCTTTGTGTGAGGAACAAATGTTGTTGTCATCCTCAAGGTTATGGAGCATGTCTGCTCTGCAAAACAAAGGAGTAGCCAGGGCCTTGTTTGTTCACCTAGTTCTCAGTGCACCCTGGACCTCTCATGAAAAACCGGGAAGGTTTCTAATTTTTTCTTTTCCTGAAACACATCAAAGACCGTGAGTAGAGAAGGGAGATGCTTCCCCTGCTTCCTATAACCACCCCTCCCTTTCCTCCCTCCCCCAGCCATCTCTTTTGGTTCTGAAAATTGTGTGGCTTTAACCTTGCTTGTCTAATAATGTGTGACCTTGACTAAAGGTGGGTTGGAAGGATTTCAGAGTTGGTTTTATCAGGATTAGCTTTTCATCTGCACAGAAGTATCCAAGGAAGTAAGTCATCTCATCTTCTTTCACCTTAGACTCCGAGCTTTCTCCTTTAGTTCTTACAACAGTGAGGAGAAAATAGACTGAATTATTGCAATGGGTATGGTGATATTACATTCAGTGCAACACATGAAAGGTGAAGCCACCGCTCGGTGCGGGGCTCGGGCTCGGTGCGGTAGGGAGCACGCAGCTGCCTCGTGCAGGAGTTCAGAGCTCTCCTCTTCCAGCACCATGTACTCCTTTTCATGTGCTCTCTGCACAGGCAGCCTATGCTCAGGGAAGAGCAGAGAAGGAGGGCTGTGGAAACCAAGTACAAAGAATTTATGCCTCTTCATGTCTTCTCTGCTTCTTGGAACACAAACTGACTTTGAAAGATTGGCTCAAAAAAAGAATACCCAGGACATTGCTCTCTGTTACTTTGCTGTGAAATTACTTTCCTGAATGAAAATATTTAATTCCTTTGAAAGTGCATAACATCTCTGGAAGTGAAAATCCTGTGGAAATCACAAAGGAAAGAGGTTTGATGGATATAAAAGCTTTATAACTCTAAATGTTAGTGAAGCTGGGCTGCCTTTACTTTCTTTTCATGTGTGTTTTTGTGACAACAATCATAAATGCTCTTTCTAATATTGGTATGGTCAGTGCTAGAATCTTCTCATTGCTTGCATTAGATTTAAGTTTTAACTACAATAAACAGCCAATAATGTGATCTTTAATGCATTGGAGAGCTTATGAAAACCCTGAGCTAACAGATTCCAGTTGTTTAGCAACCCCAATCTGCTGTCACTACACCTTATGGAAATTCCTGCCTTCCATGAAGAACTGCCTCATCCAGGATGGCATAATATAAAATTCCCTTACAGTGGGCCAACTCCTCAAGCCCTTAGCCTTGATCAGTAACACCTGATTCTTCACATTTTCTCCATGCAAGAGTGCTGCTTGAGGAGAAAACTAAGACACTGCCCAGTGTGACAGGTGATTTTCCATTGTGATCATCTGAACAGGTTGATGAGAGAGCAAGGTTCTACTCCATATGGGAGAGCTGGCAGGATGCATAAACCTCAGTGAAGACTGATAAAATATGTTGGACAGATTTTTGGATGTAGCTGGCACCTTTCTCCTTTATATGTTCTTACTGAATCCATCCCACACATTAAGGAATGAAGTCGTTCCCCATAAATAAAATTAAATAGGCAGCCCTAGAAGCCAACAGCCAGTCTGAGCATCTAAGACGACACAGGACTGTGCACCTTGGTGGCTGTGGCCACCAGTTTTCTCTTGTTCAACCCACCAGACTGAAAAAAACTCTCATCTTGGAGGCAACCACAGCCCTTTGTTAGCTCCCTGCCTAAAGTCTGGGATGTTTAATATACAGAGAGTTCTGACATGCTCTAAATCAAAATGTCCAAACAGTTCCTGGGTATTACTTTAATGGAGTCACAGAGATTTTGTTGTGTGGGAAAGGGAAGTGAAGGGATGCTGGAAGAGGGGTGAGGGATCATACAAATTTTGATCTAATTTTCTTTAATAAAATACCTTGGGCTGTAGATAAGTAACAGAACTCTATGAAGGAATAGGGGGTTTAACTGTGACCCCAAAACATCCTCTCCATAAGTTTTCACAGGAAGGTATGCAGGTTCTGCAGTGCAGGGTATGGATTAATTAATTCTGTATTTGATCCTTCTCTTACTCATTCACATAATCTTCTTGCCTTGCTCATGATTTACACCAGTGAAACTAAATAGAACAAGCCATTGAAATGTCCTGCTACCATTTAACATCCCCACAATTCTCTTTCCCGTTGAGTAAGATTCTTAAAATGTAGAATCTGCTGCAATTCTGCCCTTGCTAAAATCAGAGGAAGATCACTTTGTAGAATCATATCAACACAAAGTACTTTGGAAGTTCTCCCTTTTGGACTCGTGATTCAATATTATTTTTAACTCTAGAATGAGAACACATTTTAGGTCCAATTATATCTGTTTCTGGCCATTGTCAGAAACAAGATACTAATGGTCTGGCTCATATAGGTATATAATGTTCTTACATGTGAGCATACACAAAGCTACATATGAAATAAAGAGCTGGTGTTTTCCTTTTCCAAATTTCATTACTATTATATGCTGTTGACGAAGAGATCAACACTGTTACCCAGACCTGTCTTCTTCACTCTGGTCTAGAATCTAAGCCTGTTTCTGAAATCTGCCTGGGTGCCTAGTCCTTGGACCAAAGTATGCACATCCAAAACAGAGTTCTTAGGTGTGCCATTTGCTGAGCTTCTTCATCAGCCTGTTCAGATAATCACAATGGAAAATCACCTGTCACACTGGGCAGTGTCTTCAGCTTTCTCCACAAACTCAGATCCATGCTATAACTTAATCTTCACATTGTTTTCACATCATACTTTATGACTGTGTCTTCTCTACCTATATCACCTATGACTGGTCAGGGTCCTCACATCTTGTGCTGTAGCTCAAATATTCAGGTCTTTGGCAGAGATTTTGGCCATCTTATCTCATTCTTATAATCTCTCCAACCTGTCATTTTGACTGAATCTCCCTTCAGTTAATATCTGTCCATTTATTTTTCCTTCTTTAGCATTTGGGATATAGTCTGTTTTCCTTCATTCACAAGACTCTTCACATCTTTCCTACCTATTACCTCTCATTCACTGAAAGATGCTTCATTAATTTAACGTCTCCCATCTCTGATCTCCACCTTTGGTGTTTAGTATCTCCAAAAGGGACCCTTTGTGCTTTCCCTGTGCTGCTACATTAATTTGGTATGAGGTCTCCATTAGTCTCTGCCTCATCTCCACCACAAATTCTTCATCAAAACCATTAATTAAGACAGTTTGTTCCTTGATATGAGGATTGACTGGTTGGTATGTGGGGATGCCTCCTCCTCACAGTCCCTAATAGGGCTCTGCTCTTCCTTTCTCCTCACCCATCAAACATTTCTATCCTTTCTTTCTCCTTTCCTGCTGTGGCTGTTTTTATCTGTTGGCTTTCTAAGGCTTTCATTTTTTTTTATGCTGAGTTTGGACAGAACCTACAACAACAAATTCTTAGCTGAGACTTTGAGAACTCCTATGACCTCTTGGAATACAAATCAAGAGTATGAATTTAGAGAAAAAAACTGTGCTACTTTTGGGTCTTGCAATTAGGAAAGATAATACTGCCATAAATTCTTTGAGCAGGAACTGAAGCTCTGTACTGTGTTTTAGTTGCCACAGTCCTCTTGTATGACCACTAGATAGTAATTTACTCTCAGTTTTTCAACACTCCCCTCAAGATTGATAAACATTCATTAGCATTTTGTTATGGTTTAAAGTCATAAGCTAGCGCACTGACAAATCACAGCAGTATTTAGATAAAAATGCAGGGAAAATTCTTGAACATCTGGATATGCAGTGGAGAAAACAAGTTCATTGCAAGTAACTGTATCTACGATAGTTAATGTCTGTGCAGAAGGATGATGATGGTAAGAAATATCTTTCCAATGTCTTAGTAATATTTCCTTAGCAATCAAGAAGTTCAAGGTGAGTTACAAACATTTTCTTGCTTTGTGAATGACTATTTCCTGTAAGGATCTCCTGAAATCTGAGATGTGCAATAGCTCTAGCATTTCTTTTGCTGTACAGAATTAGTTTCATAAGCAAGAAATAAAATTAAACCCAGGCACAGCAGTACTTTAAAAGGGAAAGGCAGTAGCCTTGAATTATCCATGTTGATTTGACAAAGCCAGTGATGCTGCAGATATAACACACGGCACTGCTGTCACATCACCAAGTGACATCTTTTTATCCAAAGTGAAAATGAAATGTCAAAGTGAAGGAGCTATGCAAGTCTTCTCGTGCTGCTTGCAAAACATGTAAAACTCACTTTTGTGGAGTAAGGTGGGTGTTTACCAGAACTTTGCTTTAAATTAGAGGTTAAGACAGCAAGGTCTGGTTGAGGTTCCCTAACATTCTTCTTACCTATGACCCTGTTGTACGTTACTTTTAACCTTGCCAGACAAGAGATGTTTGGCTTGAAATTATCAATGCTTCATGTATCTTGGGTTTGTTTTGGAGATCTTTTCACCATTTAAACATTTTTTGAGAATGTTAGCAGAAGGAATGCATCCATAATAAAATTTTACCATTGCTTTCATGGCCCTGTTCCTCTTTGTTTTGGAGATTCTCCTCTGATTTGCCAGGAATGCTATCCTGTAGTAGTGTCCTGTTAATACCCATAGAGAAACCTCCTCCAGAGGCCTTTTTCAGTTTCTTTGTGCTCAGGAACTTCCTGAATTATGACCAACCTTCTGTGGAGATTTTGTCTGTATTGAGAGACTGACATTGACAACAGCATGTGCAAACCATTGCTAAGGAGAGGCTGACCAAGGTACAAACAGCATTGCTGAGCTTTCTTGTCAATCGCTACCATGGGCTGCTGAAACTGGGATTAAAAAAAGACCAAAATGGAAAAAAACCCCCAAACCACAACAACAACCAACCAAACAGAAAACAAACAAGTAAAATGCTCACAAAAACCCCCAACCAAACAAAAAACTCAGAATGCAAAACAACCCCAACAAACAAACAGAAAAACAAACTAACAAACAAACACACCCCCCCAAACCCAAAAAAACCTCTTAAGTGAGCAAACTTGAGCTCGTGGCTTCCTGGTCAAGATACACAAAGATGTGATGTGGAAGAAATTAGGGTTTGATCCTTAAACTAAAGTAGGCATTATAATAGGTACTGAGTGGCTTCTGTGACGAGATGTTTTTTGTAAGAGCTAATTTTATATTGTCTTCACCATTGTGTGTTTGACCTTGCAATCTTAAACACTTTGCTTAACATAGCTCTTGAAATGGGCACAGAAATCAGGATATGCAACATGTGAGTAAATTCAGGCCAGCGTTTGCCTTGTGGACTTTCTATAAACTTGTAATCTAGATGCAGGCAAAAAAGAAAGATTGGAAAATTTCCCCAGCATGTGTAACTTCATCAGCATGAGAGGAATTCATATTTGTGTACATACAAGTGCATATATGAATACAAAAAGGAATATATTGGAATGAATTTCATTTGCCCATCTACTTCTAACAAATTTTTCCATAGCTAAATGATACCAAATCACAGTGAGAACATAGTCAGAAGGAAAGACCAGTTATGAACAGTACTTGAGTTTATGATATTGACAGTGCTTGGTTGACACCACCACATAACTCCCTTTCCTCACTTGTTCTCTGGTAATTCTGAACCTGTTAATGTGTTCATTTGTCACCTGTTAACTCTTACACAAGGAGAGCAGAAGCTGTAAGAGATTTTAGCTGGCATTCTCCAGCTGGTATCAGACAGTTCTTTCAGGTAGAACATGACATTCTGTCTGTGTTGCTCTTGGAATCTGACCTGGGATTGTATTTGCTTTTGTTGTAAGATTGCCTGAGGTCCAAATGTGTTGCAGATCATATATGAAGAGAATAATTTCAAATGCAATTTACAGGTAAGGAACTGAGTCACGGGGAGGTAAAAGTGACTTAGCTTGTCTAGGAATCCATTGGAAAAGCCATGAGATGAAACAAGTCCCAGTCCAGTGCCTGAATCATACAATCAGCCTTCTACTTCATCTGACATTCAGCTGGAGTCATTGGAAGAGTCTTGAGGGCCTGAATACCAAAAAAGACTCAGATGTGTGTGGGACAACACAACAGGACATAAGTGAATCAGGAGGTTCCTGGAATATGCTGTTGACAACTTCCTTCTCCAACTGACAGAGGAAGTGATGAGGAGAGCTTCTGTCATGGACCTCTGCCTCACCAACAGGGTGGGGGCAGTGGGGAACGTGAAGCCCAAGAGAAGCATTGGCTGCAGTGACCATGAAATCCCATGATTCTGCGAAAGGCTGTATTTCAAATTTTTTAGGTCAATGAGGAGGGTCTGCAGCAAGCTCACTGCCCTGGACTTCAGTAGAGCAGGTTTTGGCCTCTCCAGGGATCTGTTTGGTAGAGTCCCATGGGATAAAGCCCTGCAGGGAAGATCAGCCCAAGAAAACTGGTCGATATTCAAGGATCTACTTGGAGCTCAGGAGCAATGCAGCCCAATGAAGAGGAAGGCAGGCAAAAATCCCATGAGAGCTGTGTGGATGAACAAGGATCTCCTGGACAAACTTAAAGACAAAAATGAAGTGTGTAGGGTGTGAAAACAAGGACAGGCAGCCTGGAAGGAGAAAAAAAAAATGCCTGAGCAGCCAGGGATCAGGTTAGGAAAACTAAAACCTGTGTAGAAATAAACCTGGACAGATACATCAAGGGCAAGAAGAAAACTTCTGTAAGTAAATGAGGGATAAAAGGAAGATTGGGGAAAAGGTGGGCCCTCGACAGAAGCAAATGGGAGGCCTGGTTACCTGGGACAAGGAGAAAGCTGAGGTATTTAATTACTTTTTTGCCTTGGTCTGCACCAATAGGTTCTCCAGCCACACTGCCCAAGTCACAGATGGCAAAGGCAGCAGGGATTAGCAGAATAAAGAACCACATCCCTTAGAAGACCAGGTTTGAGAACACTTAAGAAACCTGAAGGTGCACAAATCCACTGGTCCTGAGGAGATCCTGATGAGATCCTGAGGAAACTGGCAAATGAAGGATCTAAACACTATCCATCGTGATCCAACACATCCATCATAATTTTAGAAAGTTGTGGCAGATTAGTGAAGTTCTAATTGAGTGGAAAAAGGGAAACCCCAAATTTAGAAAAGGGTGAAAAGAAAGACTGAGGGAACTACAGGCCAGTCAGTCTTACCTTGGTGCCTAAAAACATCATGGAATAGATCCTCCTAGAAAATATGCTAAGACACATGGAATATAAAAACATAATTGATGACAGCCAACATAGCTTTGCTGAGGGCAAATACCTGACAAATTTGGTGGCTTTCTATGGAGGGGTGACAGTGTTGGTGGGAGAGGGAAGAGCAGCTGACATCATCCACCTGGGCCTGTGCAAAGCATTTGACATTGTCTCTCACAATATCCTTGTCTCTGAACTGGATTTGGTGGATGGAATTCTGGGTGGATAAGGAATTGGATGGACAGTCACATTCAGAGTTGCTGCCAGTGTCTCAAAGTCTGGGTTCAGAGAGAGTGGCCTCTCTGGGTTGGGACATCTCTCTTGGTGACATGGACACTGGCACCAACAGTTTTGCAAGTTTTCTGATCTGTGTGCTGTGGCAGCCGTTCGAGAGGGAAAGACTGGATCTAGAGAGACCTTGGTAGGCTTGAAAAGTGGGCCTGTATGAACATCATGAAGTTCAGCTAGGCCAAGTGCCAGGTCCAGCACAGGGGTCAAGACAATCCAAAGCACAAATACAGGCTGGGCAGAGAATAGACGGAGAGCAGCCCTGAGGAGAAGGACTTGGGAATGTTGGTTGATGAAAAGCTCAACGTGACCCAGCAGTGAGAGCTCACAGCACAGAAACCAGTGGTGTCCTGCAAAAGGTCACAGGAGGAGAATCTCAACCTCCACTCCACTCTTGGGAGACCAATGCTGTGTCCAGCTCTGGTGTCCACAACATAAGAAGGACATGGAACTGCTGGAACAAGTTGGAACAATAATTACTATATTATTTCTGCTGGAACAAAAACTGTTAGAGGTATGGAACTCCTCTCCTATAAAGACAGACTGGGAAAGTTGAAATTGTTCAGCCTGGAGAAAACTAGACTATGACAGACATTATAGCCCCTTCCAGTGGCTAAAGGAGCTAAAAGAAAGACAGAGAACCTTTTTACAAGGGCATGTAGGTACAGGACAAAGGGTAATGACCTTAAACTGAAAGAGGGCAAGTTCGACTCAAACATTAGGAAGAAATTCTTCACTGTGAGGATGGTGAGAGACTGGCACAGGTTACCCAGAATTGTGGTTGCCCCATCTCCGGAAGTTTCCAGGGCTAGGCTGGATGGAACTCTGAGCAACCTCATCTACTGGAAGGTGTCCCTGCCCATGGAACAGGGGTTGGAGTGAGGTGGTCTCTAACCATACCTTTCAACCCATACCTTTCCATGCCTGTCTAATTCCATGAATCATTTGTTGTGTACAGCTTGCAAGTCAGCATGGCCAGGTCATTCTGCAGCCAAAGGGAGAGTAGGAAGCAATCAGGCATAAAGCACTTTCTAGGTGAGGCACTTTATTAGGTCACCCTCACCCAACACCTTCACTGTTGGCTGGACAACTGTATATCATTTATTACTGAAAGTAACTGTTCCCAAGAGAGATGATCTTCTCTAAGAACAGAATGTCGAGTACTCAATCCAAGATCCCTGTAAATTATTATTTACATGTTCTCAGAGTATGGTGGTCCAAGCATACTTTGTGCAAAAATAAATCTTTGCTTAACTAAGCTCATTTTCTTCTTTGTGAAGTCCACTTTGCTGTAGCTCTGTTTATGTAAGATACAGATTAATCTTATTTAAAAATACTGGATTACAGTATTCTTGACGGATTAAAACAATTGCAGGAAAAAGTGGACCTATTTACACATTGGAATTTACAAGACTATATCGTGACCGTACCAGCATTACTCCAGATCAGTAATAATAATTTTTGTTAGGAAAAAAAGGTCAACATTTAACACATGGTAGTACTTGAAACTTTGGGGGTTTTTGTAAATTTTAGAGTACTGTGGAGTATTAAACTAAAAATTGTATTGAACAACAAGGTTTATTGAAATGCAAAGCCTTTTATAGTGCAGTATAATACAGATTTAGAAATTAAGTTCTTTAACTCTTCAGAGACAGAAGAAAGGGCTGTTTATAAGGTATATACACAGTACAGCTGTTTTTAAATTATTTCATCATCAGAGCCCCATTTTACATTTTACTGAAAGATGGTGAAATCTGTGTCTATCCCACTGGGTAGAAATTCCTATTGTGTTGAAATCTTCATGATGACCAATGGAAGTTAAGACCAATAGTTTGCCATTTGCCCATTTTTAAAAAATAATCTGTAATAGATATTAATTAGCCTGTCATTTTACTTATCTTCTCATGACACGTCTTTAAAATATACAACACTATGTCACACATGCTTTAGTTAATTTTTACGGATGCGTCAGACAAGGAGGTTTTTGACCCAAACACTCTTTTTGTTCTGAGAAATCCCTCCTTCTCCTTCCTGAACAAAAACATGGAAATACACTCTACTCCTACTAATTCAAAGACTCTTTAGGCCACTTTACTAAGCATTTTCAATATTTGTTTTTAAAGGGCCTCTTTCTAAGTTGCCGTTGTAGACAGTTAGTGTGAAGCAAATTTCAGATTGTTTTAGGTAATATTCAAGAGTTACTCAAAAGACAGAAACTGATTACTCATGTACTTCCTTTCAACTGTCTTTCTACCTGTATCACCTTATATAGACTTAGTTTTGGATGATGATATAAATAAAATTAAGTAGTGGTACACAAAACCTATAAAACTCTTTTGAGTTTGAATGGGCATAATTACAAGAATTTCATATATCTAAAAGAGGAGAATTGTACTTAAGACTTCTGTTTAAAAAACCCCAAATAGTGACCAAGAGAAGCTTAATAAGGTCTTATGGGGTTTGTGCACAGTTTCTCACTGTTCTTGACAATCTTTTTCTAAAAATCTGGCACCAAGGATAGTGTGCTGATGTAAGCATGCCTGTGTTATGCACATGCAAAGCCTTATTCCACCTTGATGAACTTTGGTGAATACTCCATTTATAATACAAGTTCTCATCTGAACTCGTGAGACCACCTGTGAAATGAGTTGCTGGCAGATGTGCACAAGAATATCAGAAACTTGTCCATCCACAGAGGAGGAATCTCAACAATGGTGAGTCAGGCTGATACAACTATTGCCTGTGGATGGAGAGCTCTGTAAATACATCTTTAGGAGACAGCCAGTGAGATGTCAGAGTGCCTGGTCAATGAAATGTGATTTCACCCACTCCCTTGGTCAGCATTCAGAGAAGTCATTCAGCAACATTGATTAAAAGCCTGGGCCTGAGTCCGAGTGTGAAGACCTCCATACCTTGGTGAGGATGGTCTTCCACCTGCCTGTCAAATTCCAGTCTGCAACTTTGGCTGCTCTGTAACTGAGGTTTCAAAATATGACTATCAACCTGTCCTTGGAAATTCTGGGGACAGATATAGTTGCAAAAAACCCAACCCTGCTAGGGCATTCATGTTGCCTGCAAAGGACACTGCAGCCCTTGCTCAACATCCCTAGAGAAAAGCCTGTGTTCTGTCCTTCATCTCAGTTATCTTACACATATCTGTGTTTAGAGAGCTTCCAAATCCTGTCTGGCTTGTAAAGTTGTTTTCTCTTGGTGGAGGTGGATGGGGAACAAAACTCACTAGACTCACTACAGTCAGTGAAAACATCACTGAACATCTGGGACTAAGGAAGTGTCGACACTAAAAACAGCCACCACTTAAAATGCTAGCACTTACAGAAGTTGATGTGTTATGGCATCAGTATCAGGCAGCTGCTCCAATAGTCAGAAAGGGAGAAACTTTGGGGTATCTGATTTAGTCCTGGTAAGTGCTGGGCACCAGGTGGTCTCTCAAGTTGTGTGTGCTGTGTACAGGGCTGTAGCTTTCAATGGATTCCCTTCCCAAAGCTCTATTAGGAAGGAGAATTCACCATTGTTCACTGTCTGAGATGAGATAATGGGGGAAGGCAAAACTCCTCCCCTGCTATCTCCCCACAGACTTTGAACAGGTAACTACCTGGAAAAGTCTTTGAATCTCTTAGAGGGAATTCATGGGTCTCCTTTGTCAAGCTGAAAGAAGTGTGCCTGTTCTTGCCAATGCTGAGCTGTGTGACAGCATGCTACTAAATCTGCTTTTAGCTGCTTCAGAGGTATGTGAAGCAAGGAAGAAAGCAGAGTATCAGTGGGTGAGCTTTTAATGGGGTGGGAGACAGACTGCTGCTCTTTTCTCCACCATTCTGGAGACCATCACGAAAAATGTTGCTATTTCCTTCTCTCTCCTGAGGTTTTGCACTGTTACTGTACTTTCACTCAAAACTGTCATTCTCCAGGTGTGCCACCCTGAGTGATCCCTCAGGTTTGTGTATGTCTTTGCAAGAAGGTGTCATGCACAACTTTCATCTCTGGCTTGGTGATAAAAGAACAAATGCAGCTCTCCAGCAGCCTAAAGCAAGTCCTGCTGTGTTTTTCCACCCTTAGTAATATTAGACCAGAGTTAGAAATAAAGGGAGATCATAAGAGTCACTAAGCATAAATTTGTTGGTTGCAGCTTGGAATTCCTTCTGCTTAAAATAAATCCAAAATCCAGCTCCATGAGACCATGCAGTGTTCCATCACTCCTCTTACGTACAGTATCTGAACACATTTGTCTGGGGCATCTAACGTGGTCCTTTTTGTTTAGGGAGACTAGATAAATGTTTATCTGTCTTCTTTACCCAAGTAAGTATTTAGAAGAAATAAATTCAAAAATCTTTCTTGGCTTCATGTGTCATATTGATTATACCTGGTTTGGTTGTTACTGCTTTGGACAGTTAAATGGAAGTAGTTCTTGCTTCCTACTAGTCTTTACCTCGTTGCTTTGTGCAGTGATAGGCCAGGTTTGCAGTAACTGGGAGAAGAAAACAATTCTCACCTCTGCCACATTTAGCCTGATTTTCTTTTCAATGTTGTCTTTTCTCTCCATCAGAACTGCTAATGACAGCAAGCCTGTAACATACTATTTCTGCATGAGGTGAGATTTTTGGCACACTGTACAGTTCCTTGAAGATGTGGAGTCTATTTAGAAATGTTTTTCTCCCCTATCTAGGTCTTTTGCATTCATTGAGCATTTAGTGGGCCATGCTCTGTGGAGAGCAGTAGCCATGGAGACTCCTGCGTTTCCAAGTTTTTTGGTTGTGGCTACACAACCTAAGCAACACCTGGCTCTGCTCTCTGGAAGCCTCAAAAGTTTGCAGTGTAGCTTACACTGAAGATAATCCATTTGATTTCAGGGAGGATTCTGTCACAGTCAAGGGCTGCTCAGCATGGTTGTATCTGCTCTTCTGCTTTTTAAGCTTCCATTCCCACTGAGAGGCACCAAGCCCTGACAGTGTGGAGATGAGGAAACAAATGGCTCAACAGAATCACTGCATTCATGATGACAGAGAGTAACTAGTAACAGAGCTCTGACCAGACATTCCAACTCCAAGAATAAACCCAGAGTCTTTCCCAGTTCTCAAGTAAAATTTTATCAAGCCTTTTGTACAATTACTCTTACTTTTCCCTGACATCATCTGGAAGCAGAATCACAGCACGTGTATGTGAATGCAGAATGTGACCCATGCTTAATAATCTCTTCAAGATTTGTTGTTACAGACAGTCAGGTGGGAGTGGAGCATCACTTCCTCAGCAGCAGAATTTTAAAAAGCACATTCTGACTTTTAGTCTATTTTTCACATTAGAAAAAGTAGGCCTCAAATACTTGTGAAAATGTGGATACCAACAAGAATTTAGGTTGCTCTCTTTCATGAGAGGAAGAGATGCTTAAGTCTAATAATCACAGTTATGGAAATTTATTTTTTTAAAACAAGAAAAAAGAAAATCAATGAATACAAACATCCATACCCTGTTACTAATCCTACACTTAATCTGACTAAGCGCTGCTGATTTTGCATGTGAGAGATGTGTCTTTGACAGGGAGTTTGAGAAAGTGACAATTTAACTGGCAATTCCCCTGTTGCTATTGAGATCAAAGGCACACCAAAGCTGCTAACCTGGAATATGAAGTGTGCTAAGAAAGTGTGAAAAGAAGCAACAGATACTTCAGAAAAACAGCTACTTTACAGTATTGCTGCAAGAACTAAATTTGTTCACTTGTTTTTGGCATTGCTCCCTGTATCTGACTCAGTGATATTTTCCTAGCTGCCCTTATGGTTTTTTGGGGTTTTTTTGTTCCTAAGAACCAGTTTGGATAATAATGGCCCTGCAAAATGTGTCTTGCACGCCTGGTATTTGCCATACAATCTCTAGTTCTCCTGTACAGGATGGCTCAGTCATTCTGCTTTGACAGTGTAGATGGGCCTCAAAAGAGAGTGCAGGTGCAATATCCTTCCTCCCTCCACTTGCTGATGGAAAGCTGGACCAGATCCCTGGAAATGTACCCCTAGTGGGCCACATGTCCCACTGCTGTGAATGGTACAGTGTTATGGACTTGCATGGAACTGATGGTCTTGCCTTTAACTGAGCACTCTGAATGTGTCTCTCTGTTGTAGAAGAAATATTTGCTCTTGGCTGGCAAGGCAGGACTGTAGAAAGAGGAAGTGAGTCTGTTCTCCTTATTTAAATGTTTCTCCTTTCTCAAAGCTGTTAGCTGGTTAGATTTTTCACTTCATTATTCATCAAGTCTTGGTGAGCTGCCTACATGCAGAGTCACTCAGGGGTTCCCAGAACTGTGGCTTTACCTTGGTAATCCAGGACCCACGGAAATGTTTTCACTGATGTCTGACTAAGGGCAGGCTTGAACCTTTTTTAGGGCTTTGAAGTGTGTTTTGTGCCAGTCATCAAAAGCAGGGCAGCCTTTTCTGCAGCAGAACTGGGCTCCACGTAGCCATCACGCTTTGCCAGGGACCTCCCCTTCTAGCACTGAGTTTGGAATTGGCCATGGAGAGAACTCAGGCCTTCCCTGACAGGCAAATGGTACAGGAGAAAACAAACGTGATGGGAAGTGCAGAATGTTCTCTCTTCTGCGGACAACTTAAAATTTTTATTGTGTTTTTTCCACAGAAAAACCAGCCCTACTCTGCAACAACTCAATGAAGATTTAGTAATACGAACAAATGAACTTTGAATTGTGCAATTGGGTCTTTCAAACTGCACTATCAGGAACTATATTGTCTGCATCTCTTTAAAAGTCCAATTTGTTCCTAAGCCACGAATAGTTTAAATTGTCAACGATTTTGTGAAAATCAATGAGAATCATGCAGACAGAACTCAGAGAATCATTTTAGCCATAAATTATGCACCTGATAAATCCTATCCAATGGTCACAATAGACAACAGAGGGCCACAGAAGTACTGTATCCTTGTTGCTTTTATTTCCTTTCCATGTGCTAGTTCTAGTGTTCGTGATCAGGAGGGAAGCATCAGTTACAAACCTCTTGGCTCTGGGTAACAGGCAACATTCTTAGTGATGCATTTGAAAAAGTGCTTTTAGATAAATTGTATACAGCATATAATTGAGCATATAATTTATCTTTCAAGTGTTCTGTCAATTTTTCCATTGAGAAAACTCCTCAGGTTTTTCCAAAGCTGATGTTCTCTCTGTGAGCTCTGTTCCTTTCCCAACAGTGTCTCATAACACTTCTTGCAGCTATAAGAAGGTGATTAATCAGTTTAACCTGACAGATCTTTAGTCTTCGAACTGCTAACCTCACAAAAATTCCAGCAGATTCCCAACAATATCTTGATATAATCTTAGTAATATGGAGCCTTGATCTTCCAATTCTTGCAGGTTTCTGGCAGTTCTGCTTGAGCTGGTGGTATGCATGATATGTACCTGTCCCCATGCAAAGTTATCAAAACCAAAATTGATTCCCAAACTAGTGTATAAATTCGTTTTCAGATGAAGAATGGGGTGAAAAAAGATCCTTATTGCTTTAGTGATGAAGAGGATCAGAGGATTAAACCCCATGATTTTTTTCTTGATGAACTCCTTCATAAAAATCCTTGCATCAGCATTTTCCTTTCTCATTGCTGTGATTTTTGTTGGAAATGATTTTTGTTGGAACTCGCTGCTGAATTTACATGAGAGATGTCCTCTTGGCTCAAACGGGAAGAGTTTTACCTGAAGCATAGTGTGTGTCTGTGATGGCAGCAGCTCAGAGCAGAAAATTCATAGTGGATTCCTCCCAGACCAGGAGGCATGGGCAGAGAGGGAGAGACAGTGATGGGCTTGGTTCAGAGACACACACTGTGCTCATTCTCAGCCAGTAAGAAAATCAGCAAGAGGTGCAAAACCCCACAGAGAGATGTAAACGAAAGCACATAAAAAAAAAAAAAAAAGTTAAACAAGACCTTACAGTAGATATTTTCTCAAAATCTGTCACTGCTTTTCATGCTGGAACAAAAAGAAAGGAATGAAGCCTTTCAAGCATCTTCTTGGCAAGTCCTGTTGATAGCATTCACAGTTTTTGTCTCCAAGGAGGTCAAGAAAGTATAGAGGGAAACATGTCCATAATGAAGTTTCTGAGCAGGCCACTGATACAGGAAGCAGCACCAGCAAAAGTATATCTTGCACATGTCTAGATGAGGTAGAAACCAAGGCCAGTTTCTTCCTTAAAGCTTTTTGGATCCTACCCACATATTTCTCATTTTTGCATAAAACCTGCTGAACTATTGCTGTGACCAGTTGCTTCTTCATTTGAGTCATCCCCTTTCAATATACAAACCAGATGGTGACTGTTCTTCATGAAAAGAGCTATTGTTGTATTTTTTTTTGTTGTTAGTAAATGAGATTTAAATTACATGGAAAAAATATTGACAATTTTTTATTGAAAAAGTTTTCATCTCTCAATTTTCTACTTTCATCAAAATCAAGAAATTACTTGCAATTTCAATTTGCCAAAGCCTTAGGATTTTCCTGTATAACATAATTATCTTGTAGGTTTTGAAAACCTATATGGAAGTTTTCTGTTGTTTTTTTCAATGATAAACTGCAGAGAGAAATAAAATAATTTTTTTTCTTGTTTGTTTTAAAGTTGTCATTTTAGAGTTGTTTGAAGCAAAAGCAGCTTTAAACACTTTTGTAGAAAATTCCTTTCATTTTCAATCAGGCCTAGTGTACTTTAATGGACAGAAGACACAGATACTCAAGTTATGAAGTCAACTCACATGGTGTGGTTGCAACTCTGACATACTAATTTTAATTTTTTTAGTATTTTCCTTGGATACCTGAAGAATCTTACAAAACATCCCTTCATTGCTGCTGAAGACAGCTAGGAATGGATTATAACTGTTGGAGGCTCTCCATCACTGTAAGGTCTTATAAAAAGGATTTAATGAACCTTTGGCAGGAAGAGTTTTGGTTTTCCTGACCCAGTTTTAGGGTAATGGAACAGGATAGATAATGGTTTTGCATCCTTTTCTCCAAAAAGGATGATCTTATGAACTGAACTGATGATCTTGTAAAAGTCAGTAGGCTCCAATAATTCAGGAGTTGCAGAACTCCTAAAGCTCAGTGAAGGCTGCAAAACACATATTAGAAAACCAACCCACCCTGATATTAGGGCTGCTCTGGTGGACACATTATCCTATCAGAAAAAGGGCATGGATGTTTTGATTTCTGTGGGCAGGAGCTCTGCTCTTTAGTGGACAATTCTGACCAAGGGAAGGTTTTGTCCTTGTGGTGGGGCAGCAGCATCTTGTCTTGTCTCCCATTTTCTTCACACCTCTGTGCATATCCAATGAAGATTTGGTTTATATTTCAATTGTACAGTAATTTACTGAACAGTAATTTTGGTTTTTTGAAATTACTGAAGTGACTGAGAAAGTGACTTTTCCTTCTCTTTGGAAAGTATCCAATGCTTTTACGTAGTCTTGAAATAATCCCTTAAATTCATTGTAATCCAACCTTAGTAAAGACAGACTACATTGCATTCTCCAACTAACAAGCTGCTTTTTCTGAATCTAAATATCAGAATGAAAACAATAGGTGAGATTTTCCATTATGCAATGAAACCTGATGTTTGTCAAAACCTATTGCACTGAGTCCTTCTACCTCTTCAAACAAAAACTGTGAGGGTTTTTTATTACAAGTTTTTGATATGTTGACCCATTTTTGTCTGTTTGTTTGGGGGGTTTGTTTGTTTTAACTTTGATTATTAAAACTTTACAGTAAAACATCACTTTTCTGGACAGATAAGGATAAGCAGAAATCTCTCCATTTCTAGATTTCCGCCAATGCGCCAACTTTGTGTGGAAACCCACTTACAGAACCAAGGAAAATAAGTTGACAAGTAAGCACAAACTTCTTTCTTGGCTACTGCGAGAGGGAGAAAATTATTCTAAAATCTGTTTACCCAGAGGAAGACTCCAGAAGTTTGTTTATGCATGTGTATGGCAGAGCAATGCTGCTTCAGAGCTTACCTTGAACAGCCATGTCCCCTGCAGACTGAAATATTTTGGTACAGCTGACAGAATTAAGCATTACAAGGGGGGTTCTTAGAGAAGTGTAATCACCATTTTCATGCAGAGGAGCAGTATGCATGGCATTGACATCAAAAACTTCCTGAAACTGTTTTTTCAACTAGTGCAGAAAACTAATAGTTAGACTGGAAACCACTGAAAGTGTGTTTTGGTTTGAGAATGATGGGGTTTAATGTTTTTAAAATGTACTTAAGTCAAATTCTAAGGTAGGCAGTTTCTTCCTGTGTGTGCATGCAGGGTATTTCTCAGCAGACCTTTTTGAAAGGTATAAACACTTAAATAGGTGCAGTTCAACATTTCTGTAATTACAGTAATTTTTGGTTATTCATGTCCTGATCTATAATTTGGAGGAATTCAAAGACCAGCCATGTTTAGTAGTCACCATGCCTAATGCGTTCAGCTCTCCAGTTCTGAGCCAAGAATGAGTGGTATGTGCATACCAGAGAAAATGAAAAAAAAAAAAAAAAAAGCCTGTGAGTACTCATTGAAATTCAGAAGTCAGTTTTAATTCAATGATGTTCATGGAATGTTCCCATTCACTTCCTACAATCAGATCTTGAGCATTTGTTCAAGAAATCAAGCAGGCCACAATTTTTCCCGGGGTTTTCATTGCAAGTTAATTTTAAATTTAATATTTAAAGCATGGATTTATGGGAAAAAAATTGAAAGCATGAAACATTAGTAATATTTTCAAGCTGCATTTAGTTGGTTAGATGATGTCATTACGCTCTGCCAGCTCTCTCTTGGGTGCTTTTCATGAGCAACCAAGGATCTGCAGATCACACCTTATAGACAAATCCAGCTACTACATTTTCTTACAGATTTCATGCAAAAAACCAGTTTGGAGTAATACAGTCTTGGGGCTGGTTCACCATAAATGTGATAAAGAAAATAAATAGCTTTAAAGTTAAAGAAATCAGGAATCAAGAGAGTATATTTCATCCTATTGGATCCTAATTTTTTTTTCCCCTCTCTGGTTTGATTCAGGAAGAATGGTCTTGCCATCAGTGGAGCTTCATCAGACTGGATTTTTTTTTAAACTGTTGCCCCAGCAGAGACTGGATTTTGTATTTACCATTAATAAACAGGTAAATCAAGAGATGCTGAACCTCAGCTGTGCTTTCTACAATCCTTAAGCCCTAGTAATTCCTGAGTTCCAAACACCCATGTAGGCCCTGTGTCACAGAATCATAGGCTGATTTGAGTTGGAAGGGACCTTAAAGCCCATCCAGTCCCATCCCCCACCATGGTGACACCTTCTGCTATCCCAGGTTGCTCCAAGCCCCATCCAGCCTGGCCTTGGACACCTCCAGAGATGGGACATCCATGGCTGCTTGGTGACGGATGAAAGAAGCTTGGTGGGTGTGATATATGTGACAAATGTTCTCTTTGGGAGAAAAAACAAAATGCTCTGTTAAAGAAAAAAAATAATTTCGTAAGAGATTAATTTTTCAATGTGCTTGCTGGAATTCTGGAAACTGAGAATTTAGGGGTTTAGTATACAGTAGTACATGTGAATCAAGATGGAAGACTTTGGGCATTGTCTGGGTGTTTCTTCTTTATTTGTTTCTTCTTTTTCATGGGTTTGGGTGTTTTTTGGTAATTGGGTGAAAAAGGTTGCGGGTCTTAGGAGGTCATTATTGGGTCAAAAATATAAATAGTATAGGTGTCACCTCATTATTGGGTAATTAGCTCTTAAATAACTTTAGAAAGAGTTAGAGGTACTACATTTTACCTCATTTCTCTAACTTGTTAGTTGGAGCTCCCAGCTCGTTAGTCTGTAAATAGATAAGAAATAATAAACATCTCAGCTTAAACACAAACTCACATTTCTTGTGTATTAATCCCGACTTTGGCAGAGAGAAAAAGAAGCTAGAACTGTCACAGGTATTCATTTAAAGTTTGAAAGTTTTTGACATGTAAAGGGCTTAGCAACTCCATGAAATAGTGTAATCTTCTGGTTATGCTGTTACTGTCCATGTCAGTCTATTTATATATATGCCCAGGGTTAAGATCAAGGGCATTTTTCAAAAACTTTCTTTAATTCCTGGATTGCAATTCAAGTAAAAATCAAAGGTACCTAAGAACATCTTGTGACTTGTAAAATTTTCCCTTCTTGATATTAAAAATGCTGTTGAAGATCTCTCTTCCTTTATCTTACTATCAGTGCTACCCAGTGTGATCTGGATTTCTCAATTCTCACTAAAAATCTTTGGTAAAGACTATTTTTGTGCGGTTTTAAATTTTTTTTACAATTATGTATGAAATTTCAGATGCCTTGTTTAATATATTTCTCCTAAGATCTCCTAATGAAATGTAGAGGACAGAGAAATACAAGTATTTGGTTATTAAAAAATAGAAATGAGATTTAGTTAATGAGACTGCAATCACTGCAAGGAAGAAAACCACTATAAGAGCAAACTAAGGGAATCATGAACCAGCACAGGAGAATTTTTATCTATTACAGTTTTCAGTTGTGTTCCTCAAGTAATGATATTTTTTACTCCTGATAGTCCTAATAATATGCTGAGAGTGAGGTATGAGATTTCAGTGACTTTGTGGCTGTAGGGTCAGGATCTCTCACCCATGTGTAGGAAAAGTGAATGCGTATGCACATTCCTGTTGTGCTCCCTGAGTAATGGTCAAATTCTGCCTACTGGAATGGCACCAGCTGGCTGTTTTGATTTATTTTTTTTTAATATTTTTTAAAGTGAATTTAAGCAAATTGTACAGTGCTCTTCTCTGTTAGAGGAGTTATTTCCACATCTTCAGGTTGGATGTGAAATGAAACCTGGAGTCAGCACACACCAAAACATTCCTTCCACTGGAAAAACCTGGGGGGGATCCCTAATGATGGCTGCAAAAAGGTTTCACTGAAAACACTGGACACTTCTTCTCAGATGTCATCTCAGTTTTCTTCTGAGTTAGAACAGTAACTTCATTATGGCTTTCGTATGGCACACACATGGAGGACACTCCAGACCCTACAGAGGTTTTGTTGTAATGTGGAGAAACAGTGGCAAATATACAACAGCAGCTTGAGTGAGGGATCCAAACCATAGTTTTATATTAATCCATGACAATTGACTAATGAAATCATCCATACTGGGCAAGGTTACAGGAGACAGGGCTGGAAAGCCAAGAGCTGTGTTTTTAGGATGTGCAGATGTGTTTAAGGCAGTAGGCCTGCAACACTCAGGAGCATGTGCAAGCCAAATTGTGCCTCCAAGATTCCCCAGCCAGAGCCCCAGTGCATGTGCCTGCCTGTTCAAGGATAATTTGTCATTTGTGTAACATGCAACAAACCACCAGTTTATTTGGACAGCCTTTTGGCCAAATTCTGGGCTCAATTCAGTCCCTGCAACCTGTGACCTTAGTGCTGCTGAATGGGTGTAAGGGAGCAGAGGATTTATTTTTGTGTTGCTTTTTAAACAATGAATGTGTTGAAATCCTAGGGAAAGCTGGAGGTATTTGCCATGTTTCACAAAACACATCGCAATCAAGTTATGAATTGATGGTTTTACCTACCCTATTAGGCTTCCTGATGGAATGGTAAGAACTGTAGGTGAAGGAAGACTTCTAAAAAGCAACAAGCCTCTTCTGCTGTCTTTTTAGTTTGGAGGTTTTGTTATGAATTAATGAGCAATGCAAAAATTAAACAGCTCTGCTGTATTTTATGGAAATGAAGAATCTCTACCACTGAAATGATACTTTAGGAGAAGTGGGCTACAAGCTGCTTCCCAATTTCTCCACACTCTTGTATGCTATTCCAGTACATATTGCTCTAGACCACTGAATATGGCAACTTAAAATCTGGCACTAGAGTAAGTACAGCCTTGCATGCTCATGCTCCAGTAGTTTTTGGTGGCCTTTGTAGCAAGGGAATCTTCTACATCTAGAAAATATGGTTCAAAATTTTTGGTTCTGTCAGGCAGAGGTGCACCTGCAGATCTCCTGGATGGTTCATTCTGTATTTCAGTGTTAGCTCCTTCACCCTGTGCTGAAGACCAGCACAACTCCCTTGTGCTTACCTAATTGTGACAGTTGTCCCTACAGGTCTTTTTTTGTTGTTGTTGTTCCTAATTTTCAATAGTTTAAGTGCAGCTATGTGTGTATTTGTCAAGGAGAATATATTTTCAAAAACAATACAGTCTTGGAATATTTTAATCTTGACACAGGCCTTTCTGACACTGTTGTTTTTTTTTTTTTCCTGACTCTGCTGCTTCTGATTTCCAACAATGCCTCAGAAAAAAAACATCCCTGAGTCAGGAGGGTGGGAGCAGCTCCCCACCTCTCCCCACATCTCTAGTATTTAACCTACAGTAGTTTGTGGTAGGTAGTTGGAGTGGGCAGAGCAACACACCGACATACAAAATCCCCCAGCAAATGGAAACTGAAGTATCCAAGAGCTTGGGTTTTGGTGGCTGGGAAGAGACATTTCCAAACAGACAATGTTACACAGCTAACTTATAGATGGAGAACTTGCAGGGTAAAGAGGGACACAGGGACAGAGAGGAGGCGTGGAGATTTTGAGTTTCCTTCAAAAAAGGTTTGTTTAGAAGTTAAAAGGAGCATTTCTTGAATATCTCATGCTGATGTCAGTGCAATCTCTGGCCAGGTTCCGCGCCGACTTGGAATTTCGGGGGAAAATTGTTGTATCAAAAGAAAATAACTGAGCAGCTCTAGAGCTTAGTCAGTATAACATCAACACATGGGACCACTCACAACACACCACAGAGCCACACACCTCACTGTGCCATTTCACTGCCTGGAATTTAAGATCTCTTAGCAACCAAAGGAAGATGGTTAGTGTGTTTGCCCATATTATTTCAAGTCATAAAGCTGACAGGAAAAGAATTCCTCTTCTGCAATTAGTTGTTCCCTTGGGAGGCACCATCTGCAATGTTCCCATGAACCATTCTGAATCCTGCACAAAGAAATGGGTTAGAAAGCTGACAAGCAGAGCATTTAGGCTGAGGGACCTTGCACACAGGGTTTTCTGCAAGGCTTCAAGGACTTACCAGTGCTTCTCATTCACACAGGTGTTATCTACCAAGCCTGTTCTAAGGCCTGAACTAAGCCTGAGAATAAAAATCTGATAAAAGAACAATGGTTCTTTTAATGTGCTAAGGATGTTTGTAACTGCATAATTAGGTGAGAATTACAGGACAGCTATTTTCTACCCACAAAACACCTCCCATGGTATTTTATTTTTATGACCATGCTGATGTTCTTGCAAACAGAAAAAAAAATCTGCTTCCAAAAGGTTCTGCTTCTGTCTCTCTAGTTTTGATATATGTTGTGCTGTTTTACTAATTTATATTTGTGCATGATAATTATCTTTCACCCTTAAAGAGGACCTTGACAGAAAAAGATTTTCTTTCTTCCATGGTGTACAATTTGGACTGCTTCCTGTGTCCAGAGAGAGGCTCATGCTTGATAAATTCCTTGCTTGTATTTGTACCTAAAATAGTGGCAATTTCCATTTTTGGCCCTTGCCTCTCCCTGTGCCAGCAAGTATGTTCTGGTAGTTTAGGTTTTCTGACTGTCATGGATTTGTTTTGTGATTCACAGAGCAGCCTGGAGCAGCTGTTCTTGTGAAATCCTCTGATTTAGCAGTAAGCCCTGGGCTGGACTTTATGATCTCCATGGTGCCTTGCCAACTTCATCCTGGGCTGGTTCAGAAGAAAACTCATGAGCCCAGTTGTGCCCTTGGGTGCACACAGAGGTTTCTGCCTGGGCTCAGAGGTCTGTTGGTGTCATTTGCTGCAGTGGTGCTGCACTGGACTGCTGCTCTTGAGCTGTCATAGAATCACAGAACAGCTTGGCTTGGAGGACCTTAAAGCTCATCTCATTCCACCCCCTGCCATGAGCAGGGACACCTTCCACTGTCCCAGGCTGCTCTAAGCCCCATCCAGCCTGGCCTTGGACACTGCCAGGGATCCAGGGGCAGCCACAGCTTCTCTGGGCACCCTGTGCCAGGGCCTGCCCACCCTCCCAGGGAACAATTCCTTCCCAATATCCCATCCATCCCTGCCCTCTGGCACTGGGAAGCCATTCCCTGTGTCCTGTCCCTCCAGCCCTTGTCCCCAGTCTCTCTCCATCTTTCCTGCAGCTCCTTCAGGCACTGCAAGGCCACACTGAGGTCACCCCACAGCTTCTCCTGTGCAGGCTGAACAATCCCAGCTCTGGCAGCCTTTGCTCCCAGCAGAGCTGCTCCATCCCTCTGCTCCTCCTGGAGGCTCCTCCGGCCTGGCTGCAGCAGCTGCAGCTCCTTGCTGTGCTGGGCCCAGGGCTGGGGCAGCTCTGCAGGTGGGGTCTCAGCTGAGGGGGCAGAGGGGCAGAATCCCCCGTCCTCTGCTGGTCACCTTGCTTTGTATGCAGCCCAGGACACGGTTGGGTTTCTGGGCTGCCAGCATATACAAAAAATGACCTGTGTGCATCATCCTTCAGCAGAAATGTGCTACTTGGTTGAGCCACAATTTTTTGGTGTTGTTTGGGATTTACACGAGCCGTTGAGAGCATGGAGCAAATTGTGGCTAACCTAGAAAAAAGTGTCAGGTTTTCCTCATCATCAGTGTTGCTTCCTAGCTAGTGTGTAAAGAAGGGCTTTGCAGGAAGACTTTTCTCAGCTTGGCCTTTTTATTGGAAATAAGGCTTTCCCAAACAGCCATTGTTGGCAAGCTCCATCCAGGCACACTCTCCCTCTTCTTTCGTTTTGCTTTATGATCCAACGTTAGTCAACATCTGCAAGCCTCAAATGTATACAGATGTCCCAAATTCACTTCAATTGTTCTGTTGCTTGGGTTGTCTGATGGATGTTGGATGTTGTCATTTTAAGTTTATGAACCACTAATCCCACATAAATAAATGCATATTCTATTTTAAATGGTGAATTTTCTTTTTTTCTTTTTTTTTTTTTTTGTCAGAAGCCTACATATTCTACTTCTTTGGTGAGTATCAACACTCTCAATCTAATCACTGTTAAAAGATTAACAATATTATTTTTTGGAAGCAACTGAGCTATTTTACATTCAATAAAGAACAAAAATCAAATAAATCAAATTCAGGCAGATAGTCGCCAAAGAATATGATGGAATAAGTGAGTTGCACTTGGCAAAGTTATAAACAACAAGATTTAATGACAAAAATTTGATGGCCTTGGGTTGTACTAATTGTGTCTATTGCGTGTCCACACACATGCTGTTGAATGGATCTATTGGAATAGTATAGAACAATACTACATAAAAATGCACTACTTGCACACATGTTAAAAGACATAATAATTTCAAGTATTTGCTTTATCAGCACTTTCCAGTTGTGAAGCGCCATTTGCAGCAGTCTGGTCTTCTCAGGGACCATCTTTCAGGAAATAATCTGGTAATCTGGTACAAATAACATTATGTGCTTGTGCCAAAACATCCCTTGTGCACGAGGATATTTGCATTTTGCAAAGATATAATGGGGACTCAAGTCTGATTTTCCTTCTTCAGAACTCTTATTGCTCTCTCCTGCTGCTGTGACTGCTTTGGACTGACTCCAAACCACCGACTCTTCTTTCAAATGTACTGTTAATATGCTATTATGTTAAACAGGCTGATAGAGTAAAATGGAAATGAACATGTGCAAAAGTCATTTAGGTCAAATGAAGTAACATGCTTTCAAAATATTAGCCAAAATTTTAGCATAAAACTTTGATGAGGCTGAGAAATCCTCTGTTGAGCGGGAGCATGGAATTAGCCCTTGTACAGACCATGTTTAGAACCTTATGATACTGTTTAATTCTACAGTTCCCCAAGGGCTACTTATAACCAAATTAAAGGGCGTCTTGTGCATGTTCTGGACACTGATTACGGGACCACAGACTGAAGCTGAAGACAGCTCTACAGCCACTAAGTATGCAAGTAGAGACACCCCTTAATTCAACTATATGTACCCTCAGGGATCTTGGTAATTATAATAAGAAGACATTTTGCAATTTATCCAAGGCCAGACTTAGTGCTGGTGTGTTTTTTCATAGTGGTTTTTTTTTTTCTCCCCCACCCTGGTTGTTTCTTTTGTTTATTGTTTGTTTGAAGGTTTGGGGTTTTTTGTGTATGGGCCTGTGAAGAAGGTATTTTTTCAGCCTCAATTCAGCAATTCACCTGTGTCTGCTTTTCCTTGAGATATTCACAGGACCATGATTGCCCTGCAGAAATGTCTCAGAATGCCTGTAGTTGCTGGAATGCTGCACTTCAGAGCATTAACTAGCTTGGGTCTTGGTTCTGTCTGGTTTAAGAGAACTTACTCCTGGGAGTGCAGCCCTGCTGGACAGCCTTACCATTTAGAGCCTGCTGTAGGTTGTCAGCAAGTTTCTGCCACCCTGGAGATCTTGGAATGCAGTAGCTGAAATGGGACTCGAGTCACCTGAACATCCCTGAATGGTCTGAGAGGTGGCAAACACCACAGCATGGAGTTGGAGAAGGGGAAGGAGACTTCTGCCCATATTTCTCTATTTCTCCTCAACAGATTATGTGGTTTGTGAGAATAAATCAGTACAACTCCTTTGACTTTGGCAGATGTCTGCCAGCAAGCACCATCTGAAGATTTGGCTTGGTTGGTAAATTGGGTTTTTTGAAACAAATATGCACATTTTAGGGCAGAGCCTGGTCACACATCTCCCTGATGTGAAGTAGCAGATGTTCCTTTGGATGATCATGAATACCTCCAGGACCAGAGGCACTGTCATGCATTTTCAATGGTTACATCTGGTAGACTGTTGTGTAAACCACTGTCTGCACTCTTTTCATTGTCAGTGAAGGGCACATACCGGTGTGTATTAACAGTGTTCAGCTGAAGCAGAGTGCAACTAATACGCTTTGCACACCATAACACAGGTTTCACTGGTTTCAGATCCCTTTTTTTGGTTCAACATTATTAGAGTGAGCTAGAAATTATTTTCTTCCTATTCCACAGGCTGGTCTAGTAGCAGTGGAAATTCCCATCTGACTGTTACTTGTTCCAGTGGTTTATATCAGGTGTGGGTCTGGTCCCATTGTGTTTGATACCAGCAGAGCTTGTGGCCTCTTTGTGCTGTTTCATCTCCCCTGAAACCCCCTTGCTCAGGCAGCGGGCAGCGTCCAGAGCAGAGAAATTGGGACGAATACTTGGATGTAACAATTACACGCAGTCTACAAAAGGGTGGCCTCAGGTGACATGGCAGAGCGCATCTCATGCACGCCTTGATGGGAGCCAGCCACATAATGGATCTGTTTGGTCATTAGGTCCAGGAGCCCTCCAGTGCTTGCACCTCTTAATGACATTAGAAAGCATTAAGGATGGAAGTGCAAAGATCTAAGTGGGTGATAAGTTGTGAGCGTCCCCAAGACTCTTCTGCCACCTTTGTATTCGGGCATGATTATGTAAGCAGTGAGGTGCTACTCAACCCAAATTAAATTGGGAGACCATGTGTTGAGAGCTGTGAAAAAGCCCAAAGTAATTGTTGTACTGTGGAAGCTGGTGCCTAAATAGCCTACAGTGCTCTGCAGCAAGCAGCAGAAATTAAAGCAATAATATAAGCAAGAAGGCTGCTTACTGGCACTGCAAAAGAAGTTTTAAAAAAACCCAACTTTCTCAGCTCTAGTTCTCCCTAGACTTGTGCAATGTGTTGCCTACAAGGGAAAAGTCTATTCCTGGCAGTAATGCTTGGAGGAACAATAGTCTCTCAGTGATGTTAGAGTTAATGGTAACCCCCAAGAGTGGGACATAGGAAATTCTTGAGGAGAGACTATCCATGGAGAATGGCCAGAAAACAAACTGTTCAAAAGAATTCAGAAAATATCATGTGTTTGTATAAACCAAAAGCAACTCTTAACTCCTGTTGAGAAGTTTTCCCTTTAGCTGCTGAAGGCGAAGCAGGTAGGAGACATAAACAGAAGAAGGTTGGTTGCTCTGGTTCATGAGCTGCCCCTCTTCATCTGTGCAAGCAGTGAAATCCAACTTAGGAATGCTACCGAGGGACACAAAGCAAGCTTTGTGAAGGACCTAAGAAGGTGGTATGTGAGAAGTGTCACATGCTTTCCTTGCTCTTCCACCCTGCCTTAGGCAATTGGTGCTGTTTCCTCTCATTGATCCAATACGGAGCCAAGGGGATTTGCAGTCTAATCTAGCACCTCTGTTCTTACGCTGCCAAAAAAACCTGAGAGAGTGACTTTAAAATCTTGTCTTTTGAGTGGAACAAATCAAGATTTTTTTTTTTAGGGAAAAAAAAAATGGATGGAAAGCATTAGAGCTGTAGCCTGGAGAAACTAAAAGGCCAACATGAAGAACAGGTCCCACCAAAATGCTTTGCAAGCCCTCAGGCAGATCATGGCTTTTTCTGGCATTTAGTCCAAAAATGCATTTCACACACCAGGAGTTTATTGTGCCACGTGTTCCCCTTGGCATGTCTCTCCTCCTCTGAATAAAGTTAACTTCTGTAACTGGCAATTGATAAATTCTAGTGAACACTCCAGGCCTCCTCTCAGTAAAGCCCACCTGGAAAAAACATCAGGTTGCCATCTCCAAACCCATAGATTTCCTACTTGCTGGTGTCAACCAAAGCAGACCTTTTCCTCCATTTTAAGCCCTGTTCTAACTCCCTGCTGACCACAGGCATCCTTCCTCCCAGGGATGTGGAGCTTGATCAAATACATGGCATATGAAAGATGCACTGGGTGTGTGGTATCCTCGTGAAAACAAGCCAAGGCTCATGCCAAATGAACATCTTATCACACTTCTGAAAGAGCCTTTATATATTCAGGCGGATAAAAATAAGATCCAACCCAACCATTAGGGTTCCCCTGCAATGGTGTTGTGCTCCCTTGGCATGGAAACAGAATGGGTTTCTTTGTGCCATTATCATTCCTTAGAAAAGAGAGGAAGTTCCCAGTCCTTCTAGAAGGTTCTCTGCAAAGCCTGCTGACAAGGTGTCTTCCAATGATATTTCATGGCTAGTTATCATGTAGACAGTGAAGAAGCCAGGTTTAGCATTTCAAATTCAGTGATTTTGCTGTTGGAGACAGGATTGTCCCCGATTCCAATGAAAAGAAAAAAGGAAAGTCTGTTTCTAGTCCTGGTGATTGTAAAAATTCAAAAATTTGACCTCTACAGGCCTTCACACTAGAAGGCAAATGAAAAATGAAAAAATGTGCTTAAAATTATTCAGGCCTTCGGGTGGGCTAGCTCATCAATTTTGGATACCTCAAAGATGATGACATATTTTAGTTTTCTAGTTCCCCACTGAGTAAGCATAGCTCAACTCAGTTGCAGGCTGATTACTTGGCAGTTTTCATAGTACTCAGTTTGGCAACCAGTGAGGGGTTAGACACAAGTCACAACTGATAAAACAGGATTTTCTCTGTCAGGATGGCAATTACTTTGGCAGGAATTGTCTCACAGGGGACTGTGCTAAGTTGAACTAGCTTTCTCCTGGTGTGGACTAAGAGACATTACCTTAGCTCAGCAGATGGGAAGCCACCTGCTGAAGCATGGCAACTTGAGGGCAGACCAGCACTTCTAGGGGAAATACACCTTGTGTGAGGGATACCTTTCACTGAGAACATTGTATGGGAAGAAATAACAACGGAGACAATTTTTCATAGGGAATGGGATGGAGGAGGAGAGGAGAGGAGAGGAGAGGAGAGGAGAGGAGAGGAGAGGAGAGGAGAGGAGAGGAGAGGAGAGGAGAGGAGAGGAGAGGAGAGGAGAGGAGAGGAGAGGAGAGGAGAGGAGAGGAGAGGAGAGGAGAGGAGAGGAGAGGAGAGGAGAGGAGAGGAGAGGAGAGGAGAGGAGAGGAGAGGAGAGGAGAGGAGAGGAGAGGAGAGGAGAGGAGAGGATCCCCATTACCTTGTTTTACAGAATCCGAAGGGCAACCTGTTATTGAAACAGTTCAAATTTCAATTTTTTTTCTCCTATGGCACAGTAAGACTGTTTGGCCTCCCTGATGATTAGAGGTCATCCATTTCAGTTTTCTTCTCAGGGGAAACCTATAATATTGGTAATACGACATCCACACAGTTGCACTGTAATCATAATAGTATGTTAATTGTTATAATTACCATGAGAAGCAATGCAGATTTGACCATAATTATCTGTATCTCACATAACCATGGAAAATTCATGTTATTTTGATTCTGCTGATTGATGTGTCATTTTGGAGCCAGCATCTGGACACTATCTCCTGATGGCTACCTAGAAGGCTTTGGATTAGATACCTTCGGGCTGAAAATATAAGGCCAGGTCCTTAGGTGACAGATATCAACGTAGTTAGGGCAGCTGCCAAGCCATAGCTGGATATCTGCTGGTGGCATGTGTTTGTGCCTGCTTCTTCCCAGAAACACAAGAAAAAAAAATTGCAGAGTTCAGAGAAGAACAGACAAAGTGATCTGTGAAAAGACATCTTCTGACAGGAGGAACAGACAGGCTGTGGGAGAGTGTGAGGGTTGTGCATTTCCCCGTTGCGCACTTCTGGTGGATTTTGAGAGGAGAAAAGTGCATGGGCTTAATGGAGAGGTTTCACCAAGGAGCATCTGAGATAATCTCTGTTATTTCTCTCTGCACATATCACTGGGGATCTTCTACTGTTACTGAGGGCAATGCAAGAAAAATCATGCGTGTAAAAAAATCAGATTCCCCTCAGAGTAGAAGTAAGAAGTGACCAACGAACCTCAGAGGAAACAAACACAAAATCAATGACTGAACATGACTGACCTTAAAAGTGAGGATTTGCAGAGGGTAAGGGTGAGAGGAAGTGAGATGAAGTGGATTTTGATCATCTCTATTACACTGCATACTCCTTGTATTTATGTCATAGGAGGAGATCAGAAATTTACAGGCTCCCTCATTGTCTTCCTGCCTCCCATTTATGTCAAAACTGCTCCTGTCCGTTTCAGAAGTACCATTAATCCTTGAAAGCCATTGGAGCAGAAAATTATGCAAATTAATTTTCAAGTTTGAAAAAAGGATTAAGAATTGAGAGGAGCCAAAGTAAAGGACTAAATTTTGGTCTCACACACCATGCTTTCTTCTTGCTGTGTGTCAGACAAACACATGACTCTGACTTGTGAAGATTATGCCACTGTAAGGGATCTTTACAGATGAATCTGGGTCTCCTGCACAACAGTAACAGCAGATATTCACAGACCTCATACTAGTAGGTTTTGTGGAACTATTCCTACATGCCGTGGATTGCTGGAACTTTCCTAAATGCACTTGGCATCTGAGATAATTTGCAGGCTGGTTTAAAAAGGAGAGTGTCACAGTGGTGAAGCAAAGCTGTTTCTGCTCCCTTGGAACTGGAGTCTGCTGTGACCATTTTCCCTGTACTGCCAAGGTTAAAATCACAACAGCATTAGAAATTAGTCATGGGCAGGCTCAAAGGCATTTTATTCGTGGGAAAGGTCATTTACTATGAATGTAAGTGATGTAAACAGTGCATGGTGACATGTTATGCTCCTTCTCCTTTTTTTTTGTTCCTTTTATTTATTTTTTTTGTATGAGTACCTGTTGATATTACAGGCCAAGGGCTTAAATGTACTTTTTTTTTCCCTCCTTTTTTCTTCCTCCTGCTCTGATAATCTCTGTGCTTCTGCTTGTATTTGGATTTTAAGGACAAAACAGTACCTGTTTTATTTGTGGATTCTAAGCCTGTTCAGAGATTTCTCCATTCCCCTGCCTTGGCAGTCATCACTCCATGTTTGTGCTGTTTTTTCACAGAGCTAAACCTCACCTGTCACTTTCATCTGCTAACAAGGTTTCCATAACAAGCGACGGAGTGCTGAGTACCTCCTTTCACTGTCATTCCTTCCCCTAACTGCTCATATCAGGTAGAACACTCATCCTGGCTACTTACATCCTTCTCCCTTCTAAATTTTCATCTACCAAAATAGGGCACTTTCACCCACAGAGCAGAAGCAAGAGTTTGCTCTGATGGGAGGTAATGGTATTCATCTGCTTTCAATAGATGTGTTTATGCATCACCCTGCTGCTCCCAAACAGTCCTTTTAACCCTTTCACATACTCTGTCAGTTCCCGAAGTGCCATCCTGTGTCTCTGAATGACTGGAAGAATAATGAAGTAAACAAGAAAGAGTTAAGCATGTTAGAAGGCCAACTTACTACCCAGATGACTTCTTCCCACATTGACTTCATTCAAAAATAAGTGGCATTTCAATATTCACTGGCTCTCCTTCAGAGAAACCAGATCTCTCTTCAGATCTCTAAACACCCTCCCAGATTATTTCAGACCACCTTTCTAGAAAAGACAGCCTGTCGTGAAGCTATCAGGCCAAACTGTTCAGAAAGTTTGTTGTAGTGTATCTATTGCAGGGTTCCTTTCACCATGAGATTGTCTCTACTTCCATCTACATTTGCCCTAAGCTGAAATCTTCAATGTAATTTTTCATCATTAACTGATACCATAAACATCAGAAATCCATGGGTTTGAATTCAGAAGTTGGTGAAAATCTCCTGTATTATTTTTGGGGTGTTCATTAGGATGTAAAATTTTCAATATACTGATGAATGGAAATTCTGTTCATTGTTTAAATGAGAACACCAAGTTGAGTATGAGGGATTCATTTCGAGAAAGTGAATCGCCAGTGAAGCAAAGAGTAAATGATAAATATGTAATGTTTCTATGTCTCTTGTTATGATCTACTTGCAAAAACTTTTTACTAGAAAGGAAATGATGCAAAAAACAGTTTAATGTCTGTGTTACTCGGTAGTGTTTAGGTTGTAAGTGCACCAGTCATTTTTATATTCATCTGCTTTGTATTCAAATATCATGTCTGCTGAGCCTATAGGCAAAACATTGCTGCAACAAAATATTATACTCTGCTCTGCCAGGTCAATACAGTATTTCCCAATTTGCCAAACAGATATTGCAATAACGTTTCCTAGTGTTGCCATACTGATCAGAGAGATTTCTACTATATCATGCTTCTCTAAGCACAAAACAATAACCAATTTTGCTAGAAGAAATATCTGCCTACTTCTGAACAGGGAAGCAGTTAGTGATATGAAAGTGCCTCCTTCTCTTGAGATGAAGCAATGGTAAAATAGATAAGTGAAATCTGCGTTTTCTTGTCAAAAAGTGGTGAAAAGTCAGATTCCAGACAGTCTAAGGCTCTTGTTAGCACCTCTGTGTACCCACAAGTTGGTCTCCTTCAATTAGGCCAGGTTAGTACAGCTGAGCTGAGGTGTGCAAAGCATTCACTGACTTTGGAAACTTAAAAAAAGCTTAGGAGATAATTGATTAAAAGTTTGGGCTTGCTGAGCTGTGAACTCAGCTATGTTTCTTTCTACATCAGCCATCTTGCTGCCTATGACTGTATTTTATATCCAAAATTTACTGGAAGGTGGAGGATTTGGTTGTGGGGGGAGAATTGGGAATGGAGAGGGGAGCCAAAGGTGCACATTTTTGGAAGTTCCTTCAATTTTTGGTGCTGAAATCTCAAAAAGCTAATTGCTCTCCAATGACATTTGGAGAGAAAGCACACTTACACAGTGTGTTTGAACTCAGGAAACTGAATAAATTTTCTTCCTCCTAGACTAGAAGATTTGACAGGAATACTTCTTTTTCTTTCTTTCTTTTTTCCCCCCCAAGTGGTTTCTCTGCTCAAAGCATGTCTTTGTTTTGTACTTTCTTACTTAATTTCAACTATTTTAGTTGATTTGTTTTCAGCTGGTGCCTTCTTGTTCTGGTTGGGAAGGCAGTATCCAGCCACAGCTTGAAAAGAGGAAAATTATAGATTGTATTCTAAGGGTGGCCTGAAGAATGCCAGTAGAATTTCTCATGTCCATCACTCAGGAGGCAAAGATTTGTCTTCACAGCTTAGAGTTGTAATTCAGATCACACAATTTGAGTTTAGATCTACTGACATTATGATTATATAAGATGATGTTCTCTGAAGGAAGACTCTTGCCTCTCTTCAGCCTGTTTCTGGTTATGAGGTGTTCACTTGAGACAGGAAAAGAATTAAGGGAAGTTTCCTCTGCATGTGTACTTGATAAGATAGCAAGCAAGCAATCTTGTGGATCAGGAAGGAAAAAAAGGCATCTTATAATAAAGAGTCATTATAGCTGGGTTTGTCTCAGAAAGGGTGGCAGTCATTAGACTAATATAAAATGAGAATGGGTGGCAATATTCTTCCAAATAATATCTATTTTCTCTTTCTCTGCTTCTGCCCTTTACTTCATCTTCTGTCTCACCCACTGCAAAAGTCTCAGTTGTTACCATTTCTCCCCGTACCACCACTGATAAAGTCTTCCATTACTCCTTTTCCATTCTCTTTACTCCCCATTTGTCTCCTTGGATTGCCTTTGGCATTTTTAGCTGTCACTCTAATTTTTCACTTGTGTGCTCCAGCACACAAACACAGACTCCTGTACATATACCCAGGAGCAGCCACAAACTCTCTCCCTTGCTCCCTCTCTCCCTGCACCTTCTCTGAGGACAACGATTCCTCTCTCAGCTACTTCCTGGTTACACAAGTGATTCTCACAAAGGCTGGGGGTTAGTTTGACACCACTGTTTTTCACTTTGTCCCATTTAACTATAATCATGGCCTTGAAGAGATTTTGGTTCTGCTCTAATTTTATCAAGATGAAGCTGAATTTTTTTTGCCTCATTTTTCTCTCTGGCTTTCTACTTGTTATTTTATTGAATTGCTAAGAATGTGAGACTTTTTTAATGTGCCACTGAAGAATGTAAATGCTGTAAAGGTTTGAGAGAACATTGTTGCTCTGAAATTGCAGGTTAGCCCCTACTCTCACCCTCTTTTTGACTGAGGGTGAGCAGAAAAGACATTCAGAAATATACACGTACCTGCTCAGATACACTCTCTTTTTCTCTCAGAATTTACAACTTACTATTATCTCTATGTCACTGGAAAAAGGAGGGGGTAATATCTGTAAATTGCCAGAAGTATGATTACTTCTAAATAACCATGACTGCGTCATACCTGATGGCTCAAATAATCCTAGTACTTGGTTTTCCTCATTGCTTTATAACTGTGGGTAATATCTTGAATTAAGCCTTGAAGGAGCATAGGCATGTTTCACAGGCTAAACAGGATAATATCTTCCTAGAAAGACTAGGATTAGGTTTGATTGTCATGCTCATAAATACACACAGAGTGGGGAGGCCCTGGCACAGGGTGACCCAAGAAGCTGTGGATGCCCCAAACCCTGGAGATGTTGAAGGCCAGTTTGGATGGGGCTCTGAGCAACCTGGGTTGAGGAATACAGATAGGGGAAGGTGTCCCTAACACCATCGGTGAGGGTGGAATGAGGTGTTCTCTAAGGTACCTTCCAAACCAAACCATCCTGTGATTCTATGTTTATACATATATATGCTGTATCTTTTTTGCAACCAGTACTGTTTTTCAGCAGATTGAAAGGTGCCTGGCCTGAAAGCTGCTCCAAAAGCCCAATTGAGTATTTCTCCAAGTTACACCCTCACCGAATGTTCTGTCCCCACAAAAGATTAGAAAACCTCCTTTGCTTTAAAGTGTTCTCCCCCAGTGCCCCCTTTCCTAAAGAACCACCCTGCATTATTGTGCTTTCTGGCTCAGTGATCCCAGTAATAGAAGATGTCCTTAGGAAATGGTTTAGATAGCATACTTGTGTGAAATTCTTAAGCAAAACTCTGTAGGGCTGGCTGACCTGGTTCACCAGGCAGCCTCTGCTCCTGCGCTGAAGGCAGAATGGAAAGTCTGTGCGCTTCCTTGCTGCTCCAGTAAAGTGTATTTTATTGCTCTGTGTTATCTACTTATTATGTACTTATAAAGCTCTTCGGGTGACTAAGTTGTTTGCATAACATGCTGTATTTCTGGCAGTAACTCTCCCCTGAAGGAGGCATGTGTGTGAACGCCTGCTCGTGGCTACCGTGGCTACAGCACACAGGCACCTTTCAGCCACAGGAGGAGAACCAGCATGCTGGCCAGGTGAAAATTGCTGCTGCATTGTTCTCTCCTGGCAGTGGTGGACTGTGAGAGGGCTCCTGTGAGCTCAGGGGTGTGCGGTGCCAGAGGCACAGCCTCGGTATCCAAGGGCTTTTGCAAACAGTGCTCAAAGCAGCATAAATTCCTCATCAAACGAAGCAAAATCCCAACTCCTCCCTGAGCCATAGTCACTGCTGGATCAGGAATCTTGTTAGGTTTGTAGCTTTTGGATTAGTGAGAGCCTTTATTAACTGGGACCAAAAACCTTCTCTGAATGGCTAAACCCTGAATTACTGAGCCTTATTCTCCTGGTCTCCAGGAAAGGTCATTGGTGTAGGTCTCCTTGCATCTTCAGTGTAAAAATGTGCCACTGTGGGTGGTCACTCTCTCAGCTACTGTGCACCAGCTTTGTGGAAGTCATGGCCTATTGACACTGAGAACATCTCTACCTTCCCTTTGTAGAAATCTAAATTTAAGCCATGCGGTATTTGTGTTGCTAGTTAAGGGTTTAACCAGTTACTCACCCTGTAGGATGAATAAAATTCAAAATTACGAGTTTGCAGTAATTTGATTACTTTAACTTGAGAAAGGACTGTCAAGCTTAGGATGTCTATGTTGTACTACATTGCTGAATTTGTTAATAAGCATACATAGATCTAATCTATTTAGATTAATAAATCTAAATCCGAAACACTTCGATAATGATAATAGTATTTCCTGATACACACAGTGTGATGATGGCTTGGGACTAAATTAAAACTTTTTCATTTGCTTCCAGCTTAGTTAAATCAAAGTGTTTAATCCCACAGATATTTTGCAATTAATTTTGTAAGACAGGTAAACTTCCAGCATTTTGTTTTGTGTTAGTAGACACCACACAGTTCTTTTGTACTTTAGAAAGGAAAGTAAATAAGCATCAACCAGAAGACATGAACAGTCATGAATTTAATATGGTAAAAAAAGTTAAGATTCAGGTCACACTCTGTCCTATAAACTTTGTATCTTCATTGAATTGTGCTGGTAGAAAGTCTCTTTTTATTTATCCCATCATGAAACCGTGTTCTGTGCAAATATTGGTGAAAGCAAATTGAGATTTAGAAAATGGCCGTTTGCCTTTTTTCATTTGTTTTGGGGGAGGGAAGTTGTTTGTTCTGGTAGGGGTTTTGGGGTTTTGTTGGTTTGTTTTGGTTTGGTTTTTCTGGGTGGGGGGAGTTGGGCTTTTTGGTTGGTTGGTTGGTTGGTTTTGGGGTTTTTGTTTTGGAGTTTTTTGGGGTTTTTTTTGGTTGTTTTTTGTTTTGTCTTGTTTTGTGGGTTTTTGGTTTGTTGTTTTTTTTTTTTTTTGCTTTTACTGACCATTGGCAGGAGAAGACAATTCAGGGTGTGTGGACTAAAGTAAACTTGGGGTGAACACAAGTGATTTAGATCAGCATTCTTCCTGCAGCTATGTATGCCAGCCATGTACTCCATGCTGCTGCTTTAATGCACAAGGCACAGAGGAGTCCTGTGTTCTGAATAACTTTATCCTGGAATCTCTGGCTGAAGCTAATGTGGCACACTGAAAGGAGCATTAATAAGGTAAAGGAGCAGTCTTCATTACCTTGTTTAGACAGTGGCAGGAGAACCACAACATTTCACTGATGAGCTGCTCCTCCTCTATCAGCAGGACCTGAAGTGTTTTCATTTTATTGGGAAGAGTTGGTTGCAACCAGTTTTATACACAGGGGCTGTGCTGTGCAGCACATTCTGCTCTCCCTGGTGAAGTACACATGTTTTCTGACACTGAAACTGGTGGAGAACTGCTGAAGGTGCTCACAGAGGCTGACAGGTCTCACAGGGAGTCGGAAGGTCACAAAGGGATTAAAAACTGCATCAGGAGAGCCCGCTGACCACATTCCTACAGACACACTGACACAAAGGTGGGAATAGCTCTGACACAGCACACATATGTGAATCACTGCAACACTGCTTAACTTCAAAGTTCAGTGGGAGGGTTGGTGTTGGGGACTCAGGGATTGATGGAAGCAAAGGGAGCACGGGTGGATCAAGGGGAGGTGATGTACCAACAGGAGGAGTCGCCCCTTGTGCCTACTATGGTATCTGCTGCTTGTTTCTTCTAAATATAAGTTTCCTTACTGTTTTCCTCTTTGTTCCCTTCAGATGCACTTCTTCCTTCTTCATCTAGCCTCTTTTCTCCCTTTGAGGCACAGTGTTCCTTCCCCCTCCTACCCTCCCTCTTTGTTAGTTGCCTTTCCTATTATTCTGCAAATACATGCAAACACTAAGGGACTTTGAGCAGATTCAAGCTGGTACCTCTGTCTAGCCTCAGAACCAAGCTGAGTTTTGTGTATTCTCTTCCACTTTGTTCTGGTTTATTGTATCTCTTCCTTCTGCACTGCTTTAAATTGTTCACTGAGGAATTCCAAGTCTTTATTTAATGATTTAGCAGAGCTTCTCTCTGAACTCACAGTAAATTTCACTGAGCATCTGTTTGTGAGTTTGAATTTTGTCTTGCTCTGAATTCTTTCACTTGCAGTGCATGGTTTTATAGCACTCCTAGATTCATTTAATCTTGTGTAACACATGAATGATCCCACTCATTCTAAAGGCCACATGCTTGATTTGGTAATTACTATGGGTCTGTCTCTGACGAGTTTGGTTTTGTCTCTGTTTTTTGTCTGTTAATTATTTCATGAGATCTTGCTGTATCTTATTTCTCATCTCCAGTTCATACATGTTATTTATTGTTCTTCTTTTTAATCCCGAAATTTGAATTCTGTAGAAGAAGTTCTGCCTTAATTTTTTTTTCTTTTAATACCAAGACCATGTTTAGTTTATCAGTTTTGTTGCCTAAGAGGCCATCAGACACATTATATTTTCACACACTAGGTATGGGCACTTCCAAGACCATCTCTAAGCTCTGGTAGCCTGGTGATTTTGTAAATCAAAATGTCAAGGCAATGACCAGGTAGGTCTTAGACAAGCCTATGAGAAAGCATGAACTTCACTGGCTCTAAATGTTCAAAAATCATCTCTTGAAGCTCTCTCTCCTCTAAAAAAAAAAAAAAAAAAAAACAACAGAAAAAAGGAAAAAAACACAAAAAAACCAAAACCAAAACCAAAAAAACCACAAACAAACAAACAAACAAACAAACAAAACACAAAAAACCACTCTCCCCCCAGCCTGTGGTTGCCTTCACAATCATTCGACCTGGTCTTGTGGGTGCATGTGTGTGTATGCATGTGTGGAAATAAGTTAGGACATTCCCTGTTCCAGCCATTTAGCAGGCCTACAGGCCCAAAAGACAAGGCCATCTCCAAGTGTCCTGAATTCTGTTCTGTGTCCCAGCCCCTGGCAACAGAGAAAGCTAAACATTTCTGAAAAGTTATTCAGAAGGTATAAGCAGAGCTTTGGGTCATGTCTGCAGCCGGAATTGTAGACTGTTTGCAAAGGGCCCTTCCCTTCCCTTCCCTTCCCTTCCCTTCCCTTCCCTTCCCTTCCCTTCCCTTCCCTTCCCTTCCCTTCCCTTCCCTTCCCTTCCCTTCCCTTCCCTTCCCTTCCCTTCCCTTCCCTTCCCTTCCCTTCCCTTCCCTTCCCTTCCCTTCCCTTCCCTTCCCTTCCCTTCCCTTCCCTTCCCTTCCCTTCCCTTCCCTTCCCTTCCCTTCCCTTCCCTTCCCTTCCCTTCCCTTCCCTTCCCTTCCCTTCCCTTCTCTCTTTCTCTCTCTTTCTCTCTCTTTCTCTCTCTTTCTCTCTTTCTTTATTTTTCTCTCTCTTTCTTTCCTCCTTTTCAAATGAAACCTGAGATGCAAAAGTGCTGCTGTTATGTCAGAAGTCAGAGCTTTCAGGAGTGCTCTATACACGGCCAGAAAGACAATAAATTTGTTGAGTTGACAGCAGTGTAACGGTGGAAAGACAGATCAGATCTGTGCCTGCAGAGCTAACCAAGGTTGCTGGGATGGTGTTATAGTCCTGAGGATCTCCTTCTCATCCCTGCCCCACCTCTCAGAAGATGCTTCCTGGAATTCTGGGTTATTCTGCTTTGTGCCTCTGCCGTGTGCGTCAAGATGTGTGATATTCAGGGCAGTGAAATAGACCATCATTTCTAAGAAACAAAATGTCTGCTGTGGCAGAATGAGTGTTGAAGTCCCGAGCATGTAATTTTGTCTCTAGCAAAGTGATCTCTGAAATATACAAGGGTAGCACGAGCTACATGACAACTGAGACTAAAAGATCTTATTTTTGAATTGGAAAAGCTTTTCATCCAGAGGCTGCGAGGGAGGGTGAAGTTTGTAATATGATGATTCAGGTGTGAGCAAAAGACTGGACCATCTCTAACAAAGGTCTTAATCTGAGATATATTAAATCTCCAAAATTAAGAGAACAGACAAATAATAGAAAATCTTGCATGTCAGAACTTTTGAACAAACTGGCAGCCTTTTATTTTGCTGAGAATATTTCATGTAGTTTTCTGATATTCAATGAAATGATTTGCATTTAAAAAATATTTCTTGATTCAAAACAAAATGTAGCTGCAGAGAAAATGGTTAACTTCTGTTAGTTTTTTTACTCCTTTCTTTCACTCCCCCTTCCTTGACTGAGGAGATAAACAAGGAAACCAAATTATATTTATTTTAATTTCTTCTGATTTGAAAGGAAGTGTATATTGTTTCCAATTGATGAGAAATACTTTTTAGCATGAATCATTTAATTGAAAAAAAAATCAGTACATTAGAATATTAATATATTAGCATATTTTCAGATGCAGATTTTCCCACTGAACATCTTTCAACAGTCCTGCTCAGTTTACAACTTTTCCAATGCCTTCAGAATTTCGGAAAGTCTTGAGGGGGACGGCTGGCCAATTCACAATGGCCAATTCCAGAGTCAAAAATTTGGAAGTCAAGTCTGAGATGTCTAAGCCTACAGCCTCCCACAACCCACCTGAAAAAAGAACTTATGCCGAGAGCTTGGCTGCTTGCTGGGTTGGGGTATAATTGATAAACCATGAAACTAAATAATATAACTCTTCTACCTGGAAAACCCTTGACAAGGCTGCATTCAGGGCTATTGAGAGTGGTAATTATCTGAAATAAATTATCTGAAGCAACAGACAGGCACATAAACAGAGAGGCAGGGGAAAAGAGGCCTTTCTGAGAAAAAAGCCCTGATATCCCCCTCCCACACTTTTACCTCACTTCAGGTCAAGAGATACACTTCCCTCCAGCAGCACATCATGTCCTAGGAGAAAACAAGTCCTCAGCTTCTCAAGGTCACTGGAATTGCTTTGTGTTTTGCACAGGGAGCTCGAAGGGGAGTGTGTGGGGGTGTGTTTAACTGGTGGCGATCTCCTTAAGTTATCTCAGGGTTGCAGTGCTTTCTGTGGTCTACATCAGAATTTGGAAAGTCCTTCAAGGACTTTCCTGGTCATCTGGGAAGACTGTCAAGATGCAATTTTCAAGGCTCTTGTCAGACTCAAGTTATGGCTGGTCTGAGTGTTTTTGCCTGTCTGCCCAAAGTAATGCACTGCTAAAATAGATTTTATGTATCTCTTAGGTATTTGTCTCCAGAAACAGTTTCCAAAGAAGTCTGAAATATCACCTGCCATGGTTTTAGACCATGATGGGAGTTCCTAGGGTTGGCAAGAAAGAAAATTTTTAGGTATTCATCTTTTTCTTCTTTAATGTTAGCTTCAGTACTTTTGTTCACTTTTGAATGTGGCCGAATGCTCAGAAGAAGAACAAAATCCCTACATTCTCTCTGCTCCTCGCTGCTTGTGGAAACTCCCCCTAAGAGTATTTTTCCATAGAAGCAGTCTGGCAGCCTGTGGGAAGAGCACAAGCCCTGCTCCCCCCTCCTGCACTCTTACCTCACTTTCTGTCACGTGAGACACTTCCCTCCAGCAGCACATCATGTCCTAGGAGAAAACAAGTCCTCAGCTTCTCAAGGTCATTGGCATTGTTCTGTGTCTTTGCACGGGGAGCTGGTTCCTGCAATCAGACTTCCTTGATGTCCTCTCATGGAGGGAATCAAAGTGCTCCATTTGTGAAAGGCTGACAAGCCCTGGCATACTAGGAGAGACCAAACTAAGGTAAGTGTGGGTGGATATCATGAGTCATTTCTATGACTAAGATGCTGGGATAAACTACCACTTCCTGGTAATTTAAATTTATTAAGGTCATGAGCCGTCTAATGAATCAGCGTGTCTAAATGAATCCAAGTGTGATGCTCATGATGTTAAACACACCAAAAAAAAGAAAAAAGAAAAATCAGGTGAAGGTAAAGATTTAGTCCTCTGTGATCTAATTCAGCATGAGGCCTTTATTCCTGCATGTGCTATCAAAATGTGGTTAGCTGGTAGTGCTGACGTGGTGCTTCTGTTTCCTGCTATTTCCTGTTATTGATGCTGGACTTGGACAGTCAGCACTTACTAGAAGCCACTAAAATGCCTTCTATGGTCTTTGAAAGGACTTTTCTGGCCAGAGACAGAATGGAGAAGATTCCTCTGTTTTCGTGGTTCAGGACAGCATGGACTTTCTAACCCCAAACTACTCAAGCTACTTCTGTCCTTATTAGCAGAATTTTAATTAACAGCAAGGAATTTGGAAATTCTGAATGCTGTATGTTAGTTGTGGGCAATGAAAGTGGTATCTGAATGCAAAAGAAAGCTTCACACATGAAAAAATCAACAAACATCAAGCACTGGTGTCAAGGGCACAGCTTTCATCCAGGAGACTGCAGATGCTGGATCCTTAGCAGTGGACAACTGTGTTTCTTAAGAGTTGATGACTGTTGGTAACTGATGGAGCAAGGAGAAGGGATACTCACAAAATATGTCCTGACATACCCTTTTCTGTGTTGTTGCCGAAGCCAGAGCTCATTCCCCACCTCTGCCAGCCCTCCTAAAACGACAGCTGTGGGTTCACCCCCACCCTGTTAGGTTGCATCCGGGCTTCCAAGCACATTATCCCCCGGTTGCCTGCCTTACTCTCCCTTGCTGAAAACCAAAAGATGACATAACATGTTCTTTGCTCATGTGTGGCCACCAAATGAAGCCAACAGGTCCTTTATGGAGGTGGAAGTGGCTGCCTCTGAGTGGCAGCAGAACCTACAGAAGCAGCCCATAACCTTCCAGTTATCAAGCAGGGAGTGGTGGGGTTGGCCTTTAGGTAGTCACCTGAGAGCCCTTGAGTGGAAGATGAAAAACATCTTGTTCTGAGTGTCTGGCATCCAGGAGAGGAAATGAACTTGGGTTTATGACATGGGTAGCAAAACAACAGGAGGTCAGATTATGGACATGCCTTTTAAGTGATGTTTGCAGCATTCAAAGCAGCCGAGGGATATTTCAGTAGGAAGGACTCGGCTGACTGACTTGGCAGAGGACAGCAATGTTCCTCACCTACCTCCCACCAATAGTGAGGAATAAGTGTTGGGTGTCAGGCTATAGACTTCACTTTTAAAATGCAGGAAATCTTGACTGCTCTCTGGGATCCAGCTGCAGGCTTCCAAACCTGCTGATATTTTCAGACATGTGGGAACTATGAATACTTTGTGGAAAAGAGCCCCATGTAAAGGACTTGAAAGGACACAATAAACCTCCCTCCCTTCATGTAAACAGTAATGTGCTGCCTAATAGCCCTGTCTCTTGTGCTCATAACATGTTCTTTCTTTGCGTGTGTGAGGAACATATGGGTTCACGTTTATGCAGGTATGCTTTGATTAATGCCATTATTGTTAGCCCATAGAATGCAACCCTCGTTTGAATTTCCATTTTGTTTGGTACAGTTTTTGCTCATGTACATTATAGGGCAGAATATCGTTGTTGGTTCACTTACAATGGTAAGTGCTCTTCTCTCTGGGGTCACCACCAATTCTTTTACATTCTGATAGGTTCAATCTTGCTGCTGGCACAGATCGCTGTGACTTCATGTCCAAAAATGTATGCCCTGTTAGGCACGCTGAAAAGATGTTTCATTACTGCTACAGAATAGAGCACACTCAACTTATCTCTTATTGAAACAAAAAGGTGGGTCTGAGTTTCTCCCCCTCTTTTGCCTATCAGCAGCTCTCTCTTTCTGTATGTGAATGTGTGTGTGTGTGATTATATATACTCATATCAGCTACTTTGGAACTGTGCACTGCTTTCAGTGTATAAAACTACTGTGAAAAACTGCTGTCCATGATCTGCAGTTCAGAGATGAGAAACTGAGGCACAGAAAAGCTGGGAACTAGATTTCCTCCATTTTGAGACATATACTCTGGATGGGCGGCTGAGATGGGATATCTGAGTGGGATACTCAGAGAGCTATTGCAAAAAAGTTTTTATAGGATATCTTGAACCAAGCCCAGCAAACAGTGAAGGAGCAGGGGTTGAATTGAACTGTCCTGTTTGGTGGTTCCCCACTATTGAGGTGATAGGTATTATATTTGTACCCATCAGATAGCAAGACAGGGCAGGGCTAATTGCATCTGGGCAATGATGAAATGGCTTTTCCCAAGTTTCTGGCTCTTAACATTTTCTTATAACATCCTGAAAACTCTTCTCAACCTTCAGGTACTCAAAATATTCAGGGCTCTAAATCAGCTGCTTATCATTGTCTGTCCTGACTTGGGGACAGTCATGGAGCAGAGCTGGCTGTCATTTGCCACCCAGATGGTCACCAGAGCTTGCAGGCTGAGGCTAGGTGGTGGCTGAATGTGAGTTAATGTCTCTTTGGTGGCAGCCTGGCTTCACAGATAAGACAGCACAGTCACAGAACTGACAGGTATTTTTTTAAAGGAACCTCAATTAATAAGCACCTATTACAACAACTGACAGGACTTAGGCAGACTGAAAGCAGCTAGAAGAGAAACAAAAATACTGTTGGGTGGGCAACATCAAAATGTTGATCACAGGGTTCCTCCAGTGCAAAATATTCTGGGACACTAATAAAAATAAATTAATCCTTTCAGCCAACTTAAATATCCCTTGACATAAAGAATTTAGATTCACTATTTTTAACCACTGAAGAAAAAAAATTATCATTTGTGAAATGTTGTTATAAGATTTCTCCCATAGTCCTTAACTCAGGCATATTCTATAGTGTGTATTAATACATAAGAAATCACACACAGGAGTTCATATTTAATAAGAAAACAGGAATAGAAAATTATTATATGTACAGAATAAGACAGGATTTACCTTCTTCTGTGTCATTGGATGTTAAAACCTTCTACCTCCATGGGAGTTTGCCAGAATTCCTCCATGCTCCAGCAGCAGACGATGAACTAGATTGTGACTCCATGGAGCTGAATTCTTCCAAGCAAATAGCTGGGATAGATAACACGCCATGCCCCAGTTTCTGGTGCAGTACTTGCTAACTCAGAATTTTCTAACTTGAAGCCAAGGTCTCCATGACAGGGAAGGATGGGATGACTGGGGGGCCAGGGCTAAGGATGAGTCCATCTGTAGTTTTGGGGATCTCACCAGCCAGCACCTCTGCAGAAGGTCAGCAGAGTCTCCTCCTGCCCTGGTGGTATGTGGCAAAAATCTAAGACCACACTGTCATAGCTGAGGCAGCCTCTTCAAGGAACGGGAGATCTTCTCAGGATTTAGTGAAAAACCATACCTGTCTGATGAAGGCATTTTCAAGAGATGAAAGAAGCACACTGTCCTGCTTGACACATCAAAGAACCTGTTGGCTGTCGTGTAAATACAACTTGGGTTGAGGAAATAAACTTTCCAGTGCCTCAATGCCAGAAGCATTGAGGCACTGGAAAACTGATCTCAGACCACTGGCAAGGTGGCCACATGTAGAGCATTACCACATACCAGGCCACATGTCTTCTTCCTGCTGTGTCACAAAGTGCATGGATGTTAAAAGTCATGAACCCTCCTGACTTTATTTGGTGGGGACCCAGAAGAACTTGTCAGCTGAGGCCTGATCAACGGAGGCCTGATCACAGGCCTTTCACTGAAAATGTTCATCATCTTCTCAAGAAAACAGATCAAAATACACAACCAAAATTTCTTTTTTGTGCAGCTTTTTTCAGCATAGCCTTAGTGTTTTGCAATAATTCTCAGGGAGTGGAAAACTTACTTGCTTTCAAGAAACCTGTCAGAAGAGCAATAAAAGTGATGAAAATTCTCTTTATGACTGGGGGTTGTCTCTGTACTTATTTGAAATAAGTCTGCATGTCCAAAGATTAGTCAGACACCCAATCAGACCCTGACATCCATGTCAGGGACAGCTGTTGCTTTGCGTTTCAGCTGTGCGTGTCATCTATCCCATGGAGAAGTAGCACAGACGTTGCTTATGCTGCTGGTACCTGATAGAGACACACTTTGGGAAGGTTTCATCTTTCTGTGGCCACAATTTATGACAGCATCTTAAATGGATTGAAATAAGGCAGAAAAAAACCCCCTTCTTTCAGCAACCAAACCTGATGTTTCTCCTGGAATCTAACATTCTGGGTGCTCTGCTACTCAGATTGGATACTGAAAATCCAGCTGCTGCATGGGACCAGATCTCCTCTAAGGCCTGGTTCCACATCCCTGCATGGCTGTGACTGTATGAGCTGCATATTTAATTGCTGGCTTACACAGGCTGAACCCTGCAATTGCTGTTTTTGGGAACAATGCTGTCAAGCTGACCTCTTATCTGAAGCATTTTACCAGGCTCAGAAGGAGCTGAGTTTGGGGTGGCTCCCGAGGAGCTTGGACATGGTGCTGTTAGCCCCCTTCTCTGGCCTTGCTCCTCAAAGTCAAGGGATGGTGGCTTTGGGGCTGTGTTCAGATGGCAAACCAGCTGCTGCATCCAGCTCTCCAGCTGCAGCTCATCCCACCTCGGGAAACACCTTGGGAAGGACATGCAGCTGGAGAGCTCTAAGAGCCCAGCTCTACCTGTCTTAGTGGATAGTTTGGGTTTCCAGAGGGGTGCTGGCCTTCAGACATGAGTCATGTTGTTCTTTTCTCACAACACTGGTGTGAAAAGCTTCGTTGAAGGATTGGGTTACCCTAGTTCCAGCAGCGGAGTACTCAAGCTGAAACTCGTGCTCTGAGCTCCTGTTCTGCTCTGGTGTAAAGCAGGAGGAGGCCACTAGAAGTGCCACTGACCACCCTTCAGATTCAGCTCAGGCTCAATCTCTGAGCTGGGCTTCAGGCAGCCACTGTCATAGCTGGGCACTGAGGGCTGGCATGTGGGGAGAAAAAAGGAGATGCTGCTGAAGGCAGTCTCCCCCCAGATATGTTGCAGCTGTGTTAATTATCCAAGAGTGGGAACAGCCTTGCCCTCACAGCCATGGGCATGATAAAGAGTGAGTTAGCTGGTAAGGAGTCAGTTGGAGTCTGCTGGCCATGCTGTGAAGAGCTAGGGACTGGAGGTCGTGGGAGGGACAGAAGAGGTAAGATGCTGTATGTAGGACAGACAGGGTTAGGTGGCCATGCTAGGGACAGGAAGGAGTGAGCCAGAACTGGAGAAGAAAGAGAGAAAGAGTCAGAGCTGTGTGGAGCTGCTTGTGGGAAGATACAGAGAAAAGGTATGGAACACTCCTGAATAACAAGGTGCTGATGCTTGGAGCCTTCAGATGATTTTAATGAAGCACCTTGAGTGCAGTGTCCATCTCAACCACCACATATTAACTATGATACCAGCAGTCCCCAAAAAGTCACGCAATCCACAGAGGCAAGCCCATGATGGCTGGAGACCAAGGAAGGCTGCCAGGTGACTGCTCATTGCAGCAGGAGGCTCAGCCCACTGCCTGAGGGCTGACCCAGTGCTGCTGGAATGAATGCAAGGTTGCCCATTGATTTAGTGAGGGCTGGGCAGGGGAAAAGCCTCAGACAAAGGAAGTGTTAATTAGGACAGGGATGTATGAGCAAGGCTGCAGATTTCAGTGCAGCGGAGGGGACAATGGTTCCTGCAAAGCATTAGGCAAGTAAGCATGGGGAATGCCAGGGAGGCCAAACCCTGGTCTCAAAGGAACTCCATCCCGTAGGAGACACGGGAAGTTTGGATTTCTGTGGAGAAGAAAAGCTGTGCATAAACAGTGCAGAGATGGCTTTTGAAGGGACCCACCTCGGTCAGCAGGCAGAGCTGTAGGCAGGAGTGGGACACACTGACCTGATGCTTTTTGGCTCCTTGCTCCTGTTGAACTCAGGAGAGCAGGCTGAGGACCCAGGACTTGGGCAGCTGGCCTGGTCCAGCCCATGCACATCAGCTTCCAGGAACACTTTCCAGCTTTCTGTCCACTGCTGGTGCCAGGACAAACCACTGAGCATGACTTTCATCTTGGTGGACTCTCCTTGCTCCTAGTCTTGGTGTTTCCTCTGGCTGTGGGCCATTCTTGAGCCTGGTGAGTGGACAGGGCACAGGAGACAAAGCTGTGGCCAAGTCATCGGTTTTCCAATCTAAAAATGGCATATTATCATACTTTCTCAGTTTTTATTTACATATCTTGCAATGCACCCACGGGGTTCATGGTGTTATACTAATTCCTCCAGCTGCAGGAGGATATTTAAAGGTTCAATGTTCAGTTAACTTCACCTGTCCATTGACTTCTGTGGGTGTTGCCAATTCCCAACAGATGTTAGCATACTCCAGATCTCTGCTACACCAGCTCAGGCTTCCAGGAAGGCTGGAGTATTCCTGCAAGAGCTGCAATCATGGCAGAATGAAGAGAGGATCGTTGAGCTTCCAAACTCACGTGACTGCATGTTAGAAAATGTGGTTTCTCAGCTCCGCAGCTTCACTTTTCTGAAGCACCAAATAGCAGAAGGAAGGTTTATCAGTGAGAAATCCAAGTTTACGCAAAATTTCATTCAATTAGCATCAATGTCAGTGTGAAAAACTTCCTGAAACATGTGAAATGGAGCTAAGATTAAAAAAAACCTCAATAAACACAAAGGAATTTTTCAATGTAGCTTTGAACTAGGTTCACCATTAATATTTATGTCATTAAATGGATGGGTATTTTCCTGGCAACAGCTTGATCTCACTGCCTCCAAGGATATTAGAGAGTTTGGCTCAAGCTCACGGTCAGATTTTAGCCAGTTCTTGCTTTCACGGCTGGAGCATGATTTTATACATCTCTTTCGAAAACGAGAGCTTCATGATAGCCTCCAGGCATCAGAAAAGCTCCTTAATTGCTCTCCACAGAATCTGCTGACCAGAAAGAGTTCTTGTTATCTTTAAGCAGTCCTGTTTGTGTTGCCGGATCAAAATCGCTCACAAAGAAAACAAAACCATCTCCTTTCTCCCCATCCCCATGATGGGGAGAAATTATCCTAGATTGCTGTCTCTCTCATTGACTAGCAGGTCATCCAAAAGCTAGGACATATTATAGAAACAGCCTGTTAGCCCTTTCTCTGGAGTGTCTCAGAGAATTTAGACTCCACTCATGAGGACTAAAAGCAGACCAGGATAAGGGCTGCCTGTACACATAGCAGAGAAGTGCTGTTCCTGCCACCCCCAAGGCCATTCCTGAGGAGGCCACTCTTCTGGCCACTGGAAACTGGCAGCAGACCAGGATGAGGACAAGGACCCATCCCCACAGAGAGCAGGGAGACTGGTGATTCTCCACGTTTTCTTCACAGGAGAGCACAGGTGCTGCTTCAAAGCCTGCAGGAAGGGTGGCAAGTTCCTTCTGGACGAGGGTTGAGAGCTGTGCCTTGCAGGAGAAACCTCATATCTCTATCTCCTAATGCATCAGAAACCAGCTGAAGATCAGAGATAAAGTGTTTGAACTGTTCATTGAAGTCTCTGTGGCTATACCAAGCCAAAAAAAAAAAAAAACCAAAATAAACAAACCCACAAAACCCCAAAAAGCTCTAGGGCTTTCCTCGGCAGAACACATATAGGAACAAATGGTTTATCATGGATTAGAATCAGACCTCTCCCTCTAGCCATAAGCTTTTACCACAACTTCTTACTTGCCACTGTTTGGCTGCACACTGACAAGCACTGAAAGGAAACAGTGGAAAGGGACATGGTTACGCCACACCTGGCAAATGTCTTCAGGGGCAGAAACCTCTACAAATGTCATACACATTATGTCTCTGAATGCACAATCATCCTGCTTGTCTTCGTGTCTGGAAAGTCACATGGCTCCTGGCAGTGCACACTACTTTGTGTGTTTAAATGATACACCATTGTAAGTAAAATGCTACCTGAGTGCCTGTAAAAATGCAGAAGTCTTTCAGAACAAGCAAATTACCCACATTGTAATTTCATCGAAAACACTGTAAAAATAGCCGTACCTTTCATATCCCAAGGAGGAAAAGGTGATGGAGATTTATGCTTTTCCTTGAACACAGAGATTTATAACAGTGTGTAATGTATATTCATTTCATCCATATTTATAACTGCATTGATGCAGAGTCTGGTATCCATTACTTTTAATCTATGTAACTTGATCATCAGAAATTTAAACCATAATTTTTAACACATATCACCAAGAATTTCAGCTTGATTCAAAAAAGAAGAGTATATTAAAATCCCAGCTGCAATTAGTTACTAAAACTGAACTTTTTTGCTTAAATACATCTGTTTGTTCACGTAGACTCTGTTGCATTCTGCCTTGTGCTGGGTATTTTACTTCAGGTTAATCCTACAACAACTCACTACAAAATACCTTGAGGCTAGAAGAAAAAAAAAAAAAAAAAACACAGTTAAGGATCATATTTGGAAGAATTCCTGTAAATAAATCTTTTACATCTTGGCAAAGTGAAATCAGGAATTGAAGAGTCAGTGACAGCAGTAGCCTCTAGTCACTTAAAGTGAAGTGGAAAAAATAATTCCAGGCCAAGATCAAAGGCTCCAATTGACAGACAGCAGAAATTAAACCCAGATACCATTTCATAAACATGGAGCGATTGACATTCACCACATGGTTATTGTCCAGCAATGGAAAATAAAACATCTGTACTCCTCAAGATCCTGAATGGATGACCCAGAACTGAAATTACTCAGTAGCCTGGTGCTAAGGAGGTGTTTCATTGTTTTCTATCCCCACTTTGATTTCATTCTTTCAGTATCATTAAAAGGTGGAATACCTGGATTGTTAGAAAATAGTATATTAAAATGAACATTTTCTGACACTAAAATTCACTTTCTGAGAGGAAATGACCTTTGTTTTTCTCATCTTTGGACCCATATTTTACTATTCATACTACAGGTAAACATCAATAATTCCACAAATTTCAATGGGTTTAGTTTAAATATAGCAAGTAACAGAATCTTACATGAAACTAATAGAAAGAGAAAGCTGTCTGTGATGTTGCAGGAGCAGTGTTTAAGTATATACATGTCATGCTTTCTAAGGGAGGTAAATGACATTTTTCAGAATAATTTTTCACTTTTTTTTTCCTCTGCCTTCCTCATTGTTTTTCTCATTTCAGAACCATTCATCTTTACAAATAAAAACAATGGAAATGAGGAGACCATGTGGGAGCTTGCTGTTGAAATCTTTGCATTACTGGGATCAGCAAGGTGATGTTTTTCAGTGAAAGCTACAAATTACGAAAATGATTACTGAAAAGGATAAATCATTTGCCATTTAGAATGAACTTTATTATTAAGAACATTGATTAGCTTTGTGTTACTATTCTTAGCCCTCACTCCACTGAGGAGTTACCCCTTGAATAATGTCTACAAAATTTGTCTGACCTGTTGGCTGTTAATTATTTTCCTCAGGTAGGAAATTGTAGGAGAAAAACAGAGAACTTAGGATTTGTGACACACAGAGTTCCAAAAAAAGGAGTGCCTTGCTGCAAAATAGAGTCTTTGTTTGAATAACTCTATTGTTTTCTTTACAATAACCTCTATATTAAACTGTGGTGCGTGTGGAAATGTCTTATTAAACCAAGAGCATGGGTGAAAGTTGTTTTCAGAGGTTTTCAGATTTTGTTCCTGTAAGAGAAAGATCTTGTCCACCATAACCAGGGCTAAAAAATGTGTTCCACAGACATGTTAGTCCTACTGTATGAGGGCTAAACTCAATCTGAAACACCAAAGAGGCACTGAAAATTAGAAGATAGAAAAAAAAACAATCAGACCTCCTCTATTCAAACTTCAAAGCATTTCCTCCACAGTTCATTAAATGTAGTTGCTGGCTGGATTCAGAGGTAGAGATGCTCAAAATAAGGTTTCACAAAAGTAATTTGTTCTGTTTCAGATTTCTCTTCAGCTGCAATGCAGTTGCCCTCCTCAACTGCAAATACAGAATAAAACATCAGCAAGGAAGAAAAAGACATGTCTCATCACTTTGAGAAATGTGGGAGGTATGCTGGGCCTCTAAAAAGCTCTCGTTTTCTGTTTGATTTGGACAAGTTCCAAGAAATTCAGCTACTCACCAGAAATCCATCTAAAGCTCAAACTCAACAATATTTAGCAGAACATCTCAAAACCACAGTGGCACCCATGAGTTCCCTCCATTGTTTCTCCTGGGAAGATCACAAAAACAGTCTTTTCCAGAAACAGACAAATTCCTTCAACAACAGTGAAAAATGCAGATAAAAAATGCCATGCTTTTTCTTAATTTTTTTTTTTCCTTACTGTACCTTCCACTTGCTAGCAGCCCAGCTTCCAGAGAGCACCAAATGTTTTCTCTCTCAAGCTACCTTCTGTTGTATCCTACGGTACTGTGGCAGCCCACACAAACTAGATGTAGCAAAGGAACAAATAAATCACTTGCACCTTTCGGTACCCACAGAGGCTTCATCTTAGGTGTTGTTCTGGCAGTGGGCAGAGGTCCACAGTTTCATTATGCTGTGAGGCAGTTCAGCCCTCCTCAGCCAGCACCCTTCAAGACTTGTTACCATAACAGCCGAATTTCTCCCCGTTGAGCAACTCCCACCACCGAAAATATGCAAAGTGACAGCACTGCACCTCCACTGTGCTGTCTGCTGAAGAGGCTGATCCCTGTATTGTCTGCACCTACACGGTGAAGTTAAGATACAGCTGCTGGGCTTTTTTAAAAGACATCTACATTTTTCTGCTGGTGAGACGAGCAGCGATTTTCTGTCAGTCATCGTGTTTCCCACAGCTGCCATCACACCACTTGAAAACAGACCCCAGGTGACCTGAGTCCCAGATCCCCTCAGCCCAGGCAATATGTGAGCTGCCATATGTCGCTGTGGGTAATAGCTGACGCTGAACAGGTGTATGTCATCACAGCAGACCATCTGGAGGGCAGAAGATATTAAAAAAAAAAAAAAAAAAAAAGGTACATTTCCAACATACAAATCTTTTTGGGTGACTTTTTTCAAGCAAACCTGGGTGTATAAGGTCTGCCTTTTTTTTTTTTTCTTTTTTTTTCAGCAACATTACTTAAAATGATAGAAGCCATGGCACATGTTTTACTCGACCCGATTCTGCTTGTATCCAGCAGTGGTCTACCTTGAAACTTGATTAATAACCGTTCCAAAAAAACCCCACAAAGATTTCATTTGGGTTCATTGCTTTAGACTCTTTCCATTAACCTCAGCAGTGGAGAGCAGGGTGCCACAAAACTGTTGTACATAAAGCAAGAGGTGACCAGGCAACAGCCAAGATGAAGAGACTTTCTGAATCTCCACCCAACCACCAGTTTGGTTAGTGGGAATGGACTGAGACAGCTGTTGATAATATTCTGGTCATCCCAGTTGCCTCTGTAAGCCAAGCCAAAGCAATGGTATTTGCTCTCTGATAAGAAGTTTGGTATTTTGAATAGCTCTTCTATGTCACATCAGGAAATCTGAATCCAGATGCTCAAAATTATGTAGAAGTTGAATGGTTTGGTTTTGTATATTTCTTGTTTGCATTGCGTTTTTAGGCCTTCTTTCCCACCTATAGACAGAAATCCAACATCAAAAAGGTGGAGTCGCTTCATAGACCATGTCTTTTTTACAAGATTTCTGAAGAAAAAAGTCCTCTCCCAGTTTGGCAAATGATATAAAAGGAAAATCATTAGTGGTAGGCTTTAATTTGACAACACAAACCTAAACACAGAATTTGTAGGACTTACCACTGCCAGTATCTCAGGATTCTGTGACACAAACCAAAGCCTTGGATGTTCAGCCTCCTGGCTGAGGCCATGCTATAAAACTTGGATATATCCAGAAACTTCCCAAATATTACTTTCTATCCAAATTTAATTTGGACTCCACGCATGGCAGCATTATAGTTTCTTAAAGATGAATCATTTGTACAGATAAAAGCTGGGTGGCACTATTTACGTATAATTTTAAACCTCAGGATAACTGGCATATTTTTTACCACCTTAGAGTAATCTGCTTGTGAGTTACAGGATTTTAACCGTTTAGGGATTTTTTTTGGGGGGGGGGCACGGTTTGGTATTGTTTCGGGGGGGAGGTTGACATATAACCCCAACAAAAGCCATTAGTTGCCTTACATGCTTGTTTCAGTCTCATTTGAATGTCTTTTTTGCAGCAGTTTACAATGTCAATGAATTTTATGTTCTAAGTATTAAACCTCCGTTAATTCTTGATCCAAAGATTGCCAGAGTCAGTGGAAACCAGACAATTTTCCTTCAGAAATTTCATTGCCTTTAAGAATTTTAGAAATCAATATAATTTTCTAAGCTAATACTTCATATTCATAAATTATAATAATGTGTAATATTTAAGGTGGTCTTTTGTTTTAAACAAAGGAGAACATAATACCTCTGAATCTCATAATCAAGTGATTTCACTCATTTTCTTATTACCATGGTTTCCAGATGAACGAGATACACAAAGTGTAGCTCCAGATCTCACAAGCAAAAGAATGAATTCCTGGTGTAACTACACTGAATTTAACAGAGTTTACATCAGGGAGTAATTTTGCCCAGCAGGATTAGGCAAGTCATTTACATAAAATTGGTACTGTATATCATGTGTCGAGTTGATGAATTTGCTGAGAGATTGACTTTATAACAGTGGGCTTGTATCACATGTTATAATTATTTGTATCATCCTTGGCTTCTTATTGTGATGTACATTACACATCCCAAAGGAGCTGGATAAAGGACGTGCAATTCGACAACATGCTGCTGAAACACACAGCAGCTGGAGAAACAACACATAGATTTTTCTCTTTGGAGATTGCAAATATATCCAGAAGCATTAATTTTACAAGAGAAGAAATTAAGTGAGTGAGTGGCTTGACTGGAAAGCACACGTAATCTCTTGTCCTCTTGGTTTTTGTTGCTTAACATTTTTTAATGTAATTTAAATTAATTGGATATTTCACAACAACATAGGGCATCTTGAACTCTAGGTCAACTAATGCTTTCATGTTGCTCAGAATCTTAAATAAAATTAAAGTTTACTTTTACAAGGGACTGTTTTGTATGATTTTATCACAGATCTACGGATCCACGTGTTTGTCCAGAAATTAAAAGAAGCAAAAGAGACTGAAATGCGAAATTAGTACCAGGTGAAGGGAGAAACTACTTGTAGAAAAGAACGGTTCCCACAGTTTCCACCCACAGAAGAGTCTCAGAAGACAGTGGATGGATGTAGAGGAAGCCAGCCTGGATAAATGTGCAGCTGAGAAAAATAGGTCTCACTATCTGGAAGAGCAAATCTGCCAGTTTGACCTCCCTGTATTTATAAAATTGGTCTTTACATGGCATTAGGAGGAGGTTGATGAGTAAAATCTGCAGGAAAGGAAAGGAAAGGAAAGGAAAGGAAAGGAAAGGAAAGGAAAGGAAAGGAAAGGAAAGGAAAGGGAAAGGGAAAGGGAAAGGGAAAGGGAAAGGGAAAGGGAAAGGGAAAGGGAAAGGGAAAGGGAAAGGGAAAGGGAAAGGGAAAGGGAAAGGGAAAGGGAAAGGGAAAGGGAAAGGGAAAGGGAAAGGGAAAGGGAAAGGGAAAGGGAAAGGGAAAGGGAAAGGGAAAGGGAAAGGGAAAGGGAAAGGGAAAGGGAAAGGGAAAGGGAAAGGGAAAGGGAAAGGGAAAGGGAAAGATGACCTGAGGTTTATTCACATCAAATAACCAAGGAGGCGCAATGGGTCTCTAACCATCATCCATTTGAATGCCAAAGTTCACTAAGAAATTTCCAGCTTCTTTTTTTCCCATTGACTTCCAAAATAGTGTGGTTCAAGGCATTTCTTTGTTCAGAACATAGTACCATCAGTTCACATGCACAGCTCTGGGATTAGAGGCACCAAATTGCATTATAAACCTCCAGGGTCATTTGGCTCTGAACTCCAAGGAGACAACTTACCAACTGAGCAGCTGCCTCAGGTGGTCCAACAGAAATTTGTCAGTGCATTAAATATTGCACAGCTGAAATTGCTCCCCCACCGTGCCAACAAGGAGAGACTTCCCTACCAGGGAGAAGTCTGTCTTGGAGATCCCCAGGGAGTTACCTTTTGCCTTTTCCCACATGCCAGCTCTTTTGACACAGGAAGCTTCTGTCAAAGTGTCCCCATGTTAGACTTTGCACCAGCCTGGGATGTTACCCTTGCTGATTTGACTGTTCCAACTCAAAATAACTAAATATATATGCAGATATATAGGTGGCACAGCCTATTTGTCATCTAGTCTGTTTCCAGAGTAACCTTCTAAAGCGTAGGACAAGAGAGTGCTGAGCTACTGATGAAAAATGCTGATTTCTCAACCTCAAGACTACAATTATAGCAACAAAACCAACCAAGAATAATCAATTTCATTCCCACTACAATCTATTCCATGTAGTAACACTTCAGAGTTTGCAATAGGTGATCTGGATGCTCCATTTCTGTGTGAAACATGCTTCCCATACAGTGCATTGTAGCTATTCAGGGCAAGTAGGCATTGATGCACTGTGCCACTGAATACTTCCAAAAATAGACTGTAGATACTGCAAAGTAACTGCTTTCTTTTGAAAAATGCTGTGACCTCCACGTGATCACAACACGTCCAAAGCAAAGTGGGCATTTCACTGTTAAAAATGCAGGCAGCAGTTGTGGCAGGGTAGCTGGATAATTCAAAACAGTATTTTTAGGCTCTGACTTCCTTCATTGTCTCCAAATCCAGAAGAAAACAACAGCTACCTAACGACAAGTGAGCTTTTTTCATATCTGCATGTGTGATACTGCCTTGTAGCTGATATATGGAAGCAGCTTCAGATGTACTGCAAAATAGATGTGCTTCAGCTGGAAGAATAATGGTAGATGAGCTCAATATATCTTCAGCAATCCAGATGTCCATATATGAAGGCAAAAGAAAAATGTAAATGGAACAAAAACAAACACAAAAAAAAGGAGCAATCACAGACAGTGTAATATGAAGTCACATGGAGATTTTTGAACAGCTGTTGCATGGTCAGTTTTACATTTTATTTCACCTGTAAAGATTACAAAATAAAAGGGGATATATTCCCCATCATTAACACCCTCCAGATAACTGCTGAGGTTAACAAAGTCCCCATGACCATGTACAGTGGTAGAGGGACCTATTTGTCAGCCACTGAACATTAAAGAATTAGGCACCTTAAAGTCAAAAAGACAGACCCACATTGCTTAAACATCACTAGTGCTGATAACTTTGGAAAAGTTCTACTGACAGATGTGAACACAGTGAACAGCTATGTTCATCTTTGATTTGAAGACTCTTTGTCACTGTTTGACTCATGAGAGGTCCCACCTCTCATTCTCAGGTGAGCTGGGGGTATAGGAGTGAGAGTTTTCTCTCAGGAGTCTCCTTTGGGCTGTGACAGAGCTGAGCTCCAAGAAGACTCAAATGCAAAAATACCTTTTCCTGCTAATCTGGCTGCACAGTGGGCAAGCATCTGAGTCTTGGGCAGACATCTCAGATTAGGGGGGATGATGGCTATGACAGCTATGCTGTTCCAGCTGTGACATCTATGCTGGTACAGCTTTGGAACCTGTGGCGACGACTGCAGATGATGATTTGATGTTGGCATTCTTCAGAAATCCATAAGGAGACATTCAAACTTGAACTGCATTGGGATGGATTTGCAGAACTGAGCATTTTGCAGAGTAGAACAGCTGCTGGTACCCAGCATCCATCATGTTTATGGTAGCATTTTATTTTGTGGTAAGATGCATGAAATAATATATCCTAAAAGCACGCTCCTCCCTTCTCACTTTCATCTTAATGCTGAGCCTTTGAGACCTTTGATGATACATGTAATTTCCTTTTGTTGCACAATCGAGCCCTGAAAAAAATGAGATGAATCCTTGGCAGTTGCTGTGTTAAGCCCTACATGCTGTTACCTACCCAACTGGAAAACCAGGTAGGGAAGAACAGTCTAGCAAAGAGTCAGAACCACAGGATCACAGGATGGTTGGGTTTGAAGGCATCTATGGACACTGTTCAGCCAACCCCCTTCTCAAAGAAGGGCTGAGCAGAGAAGGTGTCTTAGGACTTCTCCAGTTCAGTTTTGAATATTTCCAGGGAAGAACCTCTCTGGACAACCTGCTCCAGTGTTCCACTGCTCTCCCAGTAAAAAAGTTTTTTATGACATCTAAATGGAATTTCCTGTGTTTCAATTTGTGTCTGTTGCCCCTTGCCCTTTCATGAAGGGCCATGAGAATGGGCTGGCTCTGTCTTCTTTACAGACTCTGGCCAGTGATTTATGCATGTTTATAATACCCCACCGACCCTTCTCTTCTCCAGGCTGAACAGTTCCAGCTCTCTCAGCCTCCCCCCACACTGATAGATGCCCCAGTGTTGTAAGCTCCAGTAATTTCCAGCACTGGACTCTCTTCAGCATCTGTGTGTTTTTCTTGGCAGGTGGAACCCACCATCAGACTTGCTCCACTAAATCAATATCTTGCACTGAGGAGCCCATCACTCCAGATGTGTGTCCCTTGAGTTGAGTAGAGGGAAAGGGTCACCTCCCTCAATTTGCTGGCTAAAGCAGCTCAGGATTCCATTGGCCATCTTTGCCATACAAGCATATTCCTGGCCATGGTCAGCTTGGTATCCACCAGGACCTCCAGATCCTTCCCTGCCAAGCTGCTTTTCAGCCATCTGGCCCCTGGCATGCAAAGTGACCATTCCTGCCCAAGAGGAGGAATTGCTTCTTCCATTTCCTGAATGTGGTGGTGTCCCTGACAGCCTTTTCTCCAGTCTTTTGAGGTTCCCCTGAGCATCAGCTCATCCACTTGGTCTGTCAACCAATCCTCTCAGATTAGTATCCTTTGTGAGGAGGATGAGAGTCCCCTCAGTCCCATCCAGGGACTTAATCTAAGTTATCAATTAAGATGTTATACAGTATAAACTGCAGTGGCTGCAGTGTATAAACTGCTGGTGGCTGGTCTCCAACTGGATTTTGTTTGTGCCATTGATGAAAGCCCTCTCAGCCCCAAAACTCATCCAGCATTCAGTCCACCTCACTGGCCATTTTTCTAGCCTGTACTTCATGAGTTTGTCCATGAGGATTTTATGGGAGGCAGTGCTGGAAGTCTTGTACAAGTCAAGACAGAAAACATCTGCTGCTCTCTGTTCATGGGCTGAGCCAGTAATTTCTTTGCATGGTAGTCAGGTATTACGAATCCTTGCTGCCTGCTCATGATCTTCTTCTTGTGCTTCATGTGTTTGGAAGCAGTTTCCAGGAGAAGTTTCTCCACTGCTTTCTCAGGGTTTGAGCTGAGGCTGTTTCATCTGCCATTCTGTGTATCCTCCTCGCCCTTCTTGAAGACAGGAGTGACATCAGCTTTCTTGCAAACCTCGGGAATTTCTCTTGATCTCCACAACCTTTCAGACATAATCAATCACAATGACATTGGTCTAATCCCTCATCAGTTCTCACATCAGGCTCCTCATTTTCCATCTGTTTAAATGTTCTCCAACCTGATCCTCCTCTCCTAAGGATAAGAGTTGACTGCTCCAGAGTTTCTCACCAGAAAAATCAGGTATGGTAGTCATAGTGAGCTTTCCTCAGCAGAAACATTACAGCTGAAAGGGAGGAGCAGATACATTTTTTCATAAGAATGGAAATATTTCCTTCAATGCCTTTCTTTAAGACACTTTTATAGTGGTTTAGGGGTTTCCAGACTTTAATGGCAAGAAATGGCAAGAATGTTGCACTGAATACCTGCTGTGGTCACAGTTTTAGCCTAGTGTGGGCTAAAAAATAGCTCCCCAATAGAGCAATACCCAAAGCAGTAGAAGAGGAAGATTAAGCAGGCTTTGATGCATAGATAGACGGAAGTTCTGAAAAGCACTCTAACTGAATGTCCTCCCAGTTATAACACGAAAAACCTAACGTTAACTCTTAGTCGTTACCTTTCTTTTTCAAGCTTGACTATGTGAATCAACACCATAAAAATGTGGTGTAAAATAACCAGCTAAACATTCCACATCTAAACTGTAAGTACCACAGCAACAAAATAAGAGTCTATTTTATGATTATGAAATTTGTGTGCTGAGCTGCCTGACTGAAACATCACTAATGATTCAGGCTGGAGGAGTTCTGTTCACTTGATCTTGCAGGTATACAGAAAGTTGGTGTCCAGAGGTTGAAGCTTTTCTTTGTTGATTCTCTTGAAAGGCATTTTCCAGAATTTATCTTAATTCTGAACTTGGGATTGAGAGACCTATGTCAACATTTCACCAGCTGTTAGCCACTACAAAGAGTAAGAAGTCTGTGGCTAACAATTTTTCACTGCAAAGCTGTTGCAGGCTGCTAAAAGTGCAAAATCTCGTGAATATGATAAAAAGAAATCATTTACTACTTGTGACTGCTTAAGCACTTGTGAATGCTGCATATTCCAGTGTCCAAGAGAGTTGGATGTGGTTAATGCAATGTAACAGTAGAGTTATGTCATGTGCTCAATAGCTGTGCACAGAAGAAAACAGCTTGCTGCATCATCAGAAGCACCCTTGATGGAATGTTCTAGACATGTTACTTATTAGATTGATTTATTGATGAAAGCTGTTGGTTTTGCAATTGTAATGGAGCTGTTGCCAAGCCCAGGAATTTCACTGGCCTTATTGATCCTGAGGTGTAGAGAACTTGTTGGCACAAGCAACTTAACGTGAATGCCTGAGCTCCAGAAATACTCCAGTCATTATCCCTGTTCTGTCAAAATCCAAACAAGCCCTCTCTCAGTCCCATTGGAAAAGACATCGCTTAAGTTTCCAAAGTCAAAGCAACAACACTGTGAAATGCACAGCATCCTGCTTTTTGGAGTGAGATGCAGCTCCCTGCTCTAATGAGACAGCAGAGCCAGGACAGGTCAGACAGCACAGAACACCAGGGACCCTGATTCATATTTCATTCCCACATCTAATGGTCCATCCTACCTCACCTACTTTCTTGTGATTTGTCAGGTTATTTCCATGCAGAACCTCTGGTTTCTTTTACACTTTGTTGGTGAATGTCAGATTTTCTGTTAAGCCCTGCTGGGTTTGAACCCATCACTGGGGACATGGTGCATTTGCAAATCTTCCCACAGCCTCTGTCTGTCCTAAAACCACAAGGAGCCAATAGGGTAAGCTATGTCCCATTGTTCTTTTGAAGTTGCTGATGATGGGCATTCTTTCTTAGTGATTCCTTTATCGTTTTGGATAGAGCCTACTGTGAAGCAGCTGTGCCCTGAAATCCACGTGTTAACGAAAAAGCGTATTCTTCATTATCAGCTCAGAGCACACTCCAGACATTGCTGATACAGACAGTGATAGGGCAGGGCTGTTTGGCAGTGTTAATGCATCTGCTGGAGCAGGAATGCCATCCAAGAAGAGAAGAGTTCAGTTGTTCAGAGTGGGGAGAAAATGTTGGAGCGGATAAATGATGAGATGGCACCTGTGTGGAAGCAGATGAAGATGGGAGAACCCAAGAGGATAATTAATGTGGTGAAACAGGAGCCAGATGTCAATAGATTCAGCTTTCCTGGTCATTTGAATGCTGATTCTGTAGTCTGTGTTGATGGGAAAGACTTGTTAGGCAGCTTGTTTGTGGAGCTCAGGATTGCCCATCTTAATCACTTGTTAGGGGTATTTGACACTTTCCACTGCAGGTACTGTCAGCCAAAGGAAAAATAAAATTTGAGGAACTGGTTAGAACAAGCCAAAATTTCAGGGTTTGTTTTTTTTTTTCCCCTGGAAATCCTTTCTGCTGCTATTCCTACCTGAAGTGAAACAATCTGCCCAAAACATCTACATCTCCTTTTATGAAGGAAAAAGGCACAGCAGGAGCCCCATGGGGATGTTTAGAGCTCGGCTCTTCACTCCTGCTGCCTGTGGCACATGAAGGAAGGAAGAAAGGAATGAAGGCAGGAAGGCTGTTACCTGGCTAATGCTGGGCCTGATTGGTGCCCACTGGAGCCAGTGGTTTTGTTGTCAGATGAAAGGGACAGGAGTGCATGTGAGTATTTACTCACATGCACCCTGTGGCAGTCAGAGCCAGAGCCCACCAGCCTCACACACAACTCAGTCGTGCTGAAAATTGCTGTGTCCAGCTACCACATTTTTCTCATGGCAAACCAACCTCAGTTCTCCAGAAAGCCAGCCTGGGGAGCAGGAAAGGGTGTTTGCTGTCTGTAGGCACTGAGGAGCTCTGACCTATCCACACAGGGTGGTAGATCAACATTGAAGGAGGTCCTTCACAGGCAGCAGCTCTGGAGGATTCAGAGAAAGCTTGTTTGTCATTCCTACAGCATCCTTGTGCTTCTTCTAACATTAACAATTGGCAATTACTAAATATCCCATTTATAAACAGGTGCCACCCAACCCCCTTGATAGGACAGAGCAAGTGTAGTTCCAGACTCTGCACTCACTTCAGTAGTCAAAAGACAAACATATAAAAGGCAAAGTCATAACTTCTGCACTTACTGGACATCCAGCAGTTTTGTAAAAATAAGTAGTTTGTGTGTGCATTAAAGGAGAATGGGCACATATTTTAGGATGAGTGGCTTTTAAATAAGCATAAAGATACACGGAAGGCAGTTCTGCTTGCTTGTGCCCTCCAGTGAGTTTTACTTGCCTCTCTCCCTCTGCAGAGGGTGCCTGTTCCAAACATTTTGGCCCAGACCCTGGAAGTCAAACTATGCAGGGGCAAGATACTTAGTCATTTACATTTCTTTCAGAGAGAACAGGGGACAAACTCTTTTTTCAAAGGTAGTGGTATGAATTTAGACCAAAGATCCTGGTGATCCTTGTTTAATCTGAATTTGGACCTGGTAGTAATAGAATTAACAGGAGGGGTTTTATGGCTCATGCCTTCAACTGATGTAAATCAGAAGAGCTCCAGAGAAGCTAGTGGAGAATTTTCACATTTGCTGAAGGTCTGGTCATGTAAGTAGCAATTTGTTGTCAAGTTTGCGCTGATGTTTGCTTTGGCCTTGCTGAGAGACAGGAATGCCTATACCTGCTGCTCCCTGGTGCAAGATGAAGCAGGGGACAGTCCTCTGGCTTACCCATCTTTCACAGCAGCCTGGGCCACAGCAGTACAGTGCATGTGAGGGACAGGTCACTGGGAAACAGACATGGATTTCAACCAGCCTTAACTGGTGCAGTGCTGAATTCAGGGCAGCTGGGGGAAGATTTATGCCCTTCAAGGGTCAGACTTGGCTGTTGGCTGAATGCTCCTATGTCAACAAAGAATGATTCTCAGCTGTGGTACCATCCACATATTTCTCTCCAGTCAGGCCAGGGTGCATGGCTTTTCTGGTGAAGTTGTTCAAGATGAGTCCTTGGGAACCAGGAAAGACTTTCACTTCTGCTGTTGTACTCAAAGTGCACAACTAGGGATGCACACTCCAAATAAGCAGCCAGGCCAACAGAGGTGAGCTGTAGGCAGAAGATGTCTTTGCAAAGACTTGAAAAAAATTGAAAGGGGCAATTCCCAACAGTTCCTTCAAAGCCTGTCAGAATTATGTAGGAATGATTGGTGCCCTACAACTTTTTCAAAAGTTTGATCAGGAGTGAATATTAATAATGTCCATAACAGTGCTTTCAAATACACTGAAATTTATCTTCCTTTAGGAAAAGGGACTGTGTTATCAGCCCTGCTAAAAAGGTGTAGCTCTCCGTGAATATCAGACCATGTGGTATTTAAACATTCAGAGATATATTTATTTAAAATGTATGTGGCATCATCTGTTGATACATTATTCAACTATTCCTTGATTAACATCATCTGCACAGCCTTCACCCACTCTCATGTAGATCACAGGCAGGACTACAAAAGGGGGATTACATCTGTATGAAATAGAAGAGGGATCTGAAGCACTGCTACTTGGGCCTGTTAGCCAAACACAGCTCACATCCTGCTGCAGGAGAGAGATCTTGCACCACACAGCTCCCCACTGGCATTTTGACATCTTTATGGAGTGCCAAGGGATAGACAATACCCCCTTGTTGTTGCACTCTGCAGCAGCTCTTGGTTCTTCAGAAGAAGGTGTGGCCCTCCTGCAACAAGTCAAGCCTGCAGTTTATAAGGACTTCCAAGAAAGTGCCTGGAGTTGTACAATTAACAAGAAATGACTCCAGAAGGAATTCTGTTCCTCGTCTCAGCTGGTGTTCAATTTATCTGCGAAGAATGTACACACTCAGCCTATATTCCTTTTATCTTAGCTTAGTTTCTCAGTAATTAAAATCTTCAGCCAGCCCGAAGAGCTGTATATATTTATTTTTGGTCTCCATGAGACTGGAACACAGGCCGGCTGTGTGAGCTCTGGGAAGGAGTTCAGCTGTGTGTGCCTTGGTTTCCCTCCTGACTCCTGCTCTGCCTCATTTATGGCCTGATGTCCCCACTGTGTGCACACCCTGCCCTAGGACAGCAGGACCTCAAAGCTGCCTGGGTCCTACAGGCCCCACCAGAACACAGACTGCTAATTACTACTGAGAAGATTAATGTGCTGAGAGTGTTCTTCAGTCTCAGTGTGTATAGCTTTGGGACCACTTGCTAATCCCCAGAGGTAATATTAATTTTAAAAAATCTTAACGCGCAGCATTGTTGGCACTAGTGATTTTATCATGAGTCTCCTGATATTTGGTGCTCCTTGTCAAGGTCCACTTCCTGGAAACCTGAGCATCTAGGCTTGCATTTTGAAACAGGCAAGTTTTTAGCGCCTTCTCAAAGACTGAGGCTGGGAAACATTCCCCAAGTATGCTCTGGAGACAGAGAAAGGCAAATAAAAAGACCTCAAAATGTGTTAATTAAAAAGAAAAACAAGGATTCTGCAAGAACTTTTTTTCTCCCCCATGATTTATGTGTCTTGTATTGCTTGCATTGTGCAAAACTGCATGTCTTGGAGTGAGATAGGAACCTCCCATTGGTTCTGAGGGGAAAAAAAGACCTAAGTAAACTGCCTTTAATATCCTAGCTATGGCTAGGTTGGCACTATCCCTCTAATTGTACCCATTTTGTTAAAATTTTTGTCCTGGATTATTTTTAACAGCCTCAAATTTCATGCCTTCCTCCTTGGAGTCCTCTTTCTTAATATCCTTGAGGCTTACTTTTTCTTGACTGTGTCTGGTCCTCCTAGCTTTAATTTGTCCTTCAGTTTTGATGAGTAGGTACAGGCTGAATTTACATCAAGGAAAAGCATGAAAGGCATGAAACAGACATTAGTGGTACAGACAGAAGATTTCTGTTACTGTTCTCCACTGTGATCCAAAAAGAGCCTGGAACAGTTAAGAAAGTGTCCTGGACTTATTTACGCTCTGCTCTAAGTGTGACTGGTTGAAGTTTTCCCATTAGAGGAAGGGAGATGTTCCCCAGGCCACTGTGCTGTTTTAGCAACTAATCTATTTCAATGCTTCTTACGTAGACAGGCCAACAAATTTCCAAACAACCAGAGAGCTTTGGCAAATAATGCTGAAAGCAGAGTACTGGACTCACACAAAGCAGCCTGTGTTACTCCAGTACCTTCTTTCAGGGCTGGACTCTAATAATCAGGTCAACTGCCTTAATAAGACAGCTGCTTGCCAAAGTGCAAAATCCTTTCTGGGGGGAGAGGAGAGCCCTGATGGGGATCTGAAGAGGGCAAAGCTCTCCAAGGGGGCTGGGGATGATGCTCGGGTGCTCAGTGGCCTCTCACCAGAGGACTTTGATGGGCTTTACAGAGGCTGAGTATGGCTCGTGTTTTACAGGGAGGAAACTGAGGCACGGAGAAGCATCTCACTTCTCTCAAGGTCACTGCAGCCCCACCCTGCTGCTGCTCACTCCACCAGCAGTGCAGAGGGGTGGCATTGTCTGGTGGGTTGTTGTGTGAGCAGGGGTGGGCTGGAGAGCAGAGGAAAGGGAAAGACAAAGGGATAGGGGAACAACCACAAAGGGTGAAGCCAGAGGAAGGGGGTGGCACATTAAGATATGCCTGGCTGGCCTCACAAGCCAAGTGGGCAGCAGCTGAGGTAGTAGAAAGAGTGAGAGCAGTGTCGTGCAGAGAGCCAGTCTTTGTCCTCATCCAGTCGAGCAAGTTTCACTGGTGGTTGCAAATGTTTCAACAAGCACTGATGCTCTGTGGAAACCCTTCAATCTATTGACAGGAAGGTCTGTTTTCTTACTCTCAAACCATGTCTTTGAAGAAACAAAACTTCTGTGTTTGGTATTTTTGGTAAGATGTGATTTATTTCCCCTTAACTTTGTTAACATTTCCTTCCTTTTCCTTTTCCTTTTCCTTTTCCCTTTCCCTTTCCCTTTCCCTTTCCCTTTCCCTTTCCCTTTCCCTTTCCCTTTCCTTTCCTTTCCTTTCCTTTCCTTTCCTTTCCTTTCCTTTCCTTTCCTTTCCTTTCCTTTCCTTTCCTTTCCTTTCCTTTCCTTTCCTTTCCTTTCCTTTCCTTTCCTTTCCTTTCCTTTCCTTTCCTTTCCTTTCCTTTCCTTTCCTTTCCTTTCCTTTCCTTTCCTTTCCTTTTCCTTTTCCTTTTCCTTTTCCTTTTCCTTTTCCTTTTTCTTTTTCTTTTTTCTTTTTTCTTTTTTCTTTTTTCTTTTTTCTTTTTTCTTTTTTCTTTTCCCTGTCTCCTGCAAACCTTTCAAAAGGAAAGCAAGCTTGCATTTAGCTTGTTGTTCCTCTGCTCTAGATAACTTATCATTTCAGCCTGTCTGGAAATTTGGAAACCCTTATGCTTGGAACCTTATCATAGACATTTCCGCTGCAGGAAGAGTGATCAGACCAACAATAGCATCCTGAATTCAAGGCAGAGGAAATGGATGACTGCACAGCTTGGTTTTGATGTTGCACTCAGCACTCAGTGTGCTGATTCTCATCTGATTCTGTACTTCTGTCATGTCCTTGGATGAGAACCACGAACTGCACTGAGAAGTTTGCATCATGTGTTGTGCTGCCTGACCTGTGTGCTGCCTGCTCCTCCCTCAGACCTCTGGGAAACGTGCATGTTCTAGGTTCCTTCCCGCAAGCAAGAGGCAGGGCTTTCATTTGGAAATACTCTTTTCAGAACTGTCAATCCTTGTTTGAGACACAAGAGCCACCAGAGCAGTTTTCCTTCTAGCTTGCAAGTGATTTTGAGTTTGAAGTGACCAAGGCAATTCTTAGCAAGTGCAGGGTCATCAGCAGTCACAAATGCACAGCGTGACTGAGTGGGAGATGTTTGCTTGTGTTATGAAATATGTTGGAGTAAGAGTACACACTGGGGATTTGTTCATTTTAGCAAACCTGGCAGAACCTTCCTGTGACCTAAATAGAATACCTTGCTCTACATAAAGCATGCATCAGGATATTTCCTGATTTATTCATGAAAGGTTTGCTTTACAAAGGCATTTGGAACTGTGTAATCTCAGAATACATGATACATGTAGCTGGCTGCTCAGCTGGCATTTGCACAAATTGCTTTGATATATGGCTGTAACGTATGAAGGCACAGTGAGGCCAATTTAAATACTTGATATTGGAGTAAACTGGTTAAAAGAGTAAATTAGATCTACCCTACAGATTTTCTTGCTACTGCATGGAGAAGGTTGCTGTCTGGAATGAATAATTGATAAAGGGATGGGAGACTACACTCTAGTAAGCAATAAAATCTTTCAATATTAAGTGGGCAGGGTTAAGGGCAGATCCATGAGTGGTGTGCACTGGTTTTGCATCTTCCACGTTAAGAGCCCTTTTCTGATTTACATCAGATTGAGATCCAACACTGTGTTAACCTGATCAGTAACTGAAGATCTCAGTTGCCTTTCACTTGGAAGACTTTGTGCTTTCCATTGCTCTTTCCCACTGGCAAAAAATAAAGTCTAAGGTAACTAACACTTCATCAGGTCTGTGAATTCCTTAGGGAATTTCCAATATATATCTTTAATGATATATGGTATAGGTATAGGTATTATTTGTAGATGTTTCCTGCTGCAATATAGCCAGTAGAAAGGTAGATGGGGATGGTTGCTTGCAAGCAAGCCTTATTTGGAGCTTTGGAAGAAATTGGGGTTAATTTACAATAGAACGAAAGTGACATTTGTAAAGATGGTAAGAGGGGAATGCCAGAATCCATTACACTGATGATCCTAGGAATGCACTGGCATTCTCCATTGGTGAGTTAATGTTCAAATCCTATCAGTGTTACTTGCTAAACTTATTGCAACCTAATGTCAGACTTCCAGATTTCTATCATGCCAAACATTTGATAGTAGATGGATCTGCACAAATTTTTGGGAAAAATTTTTGCTTTTTATGGATAGCTGCCATAAGCAAGGTAAAAATGTGATTCATTCAAATCCCATGGAATGAACTTTCTCAATTCTCAGTCTCGTGATCTTTTGTTTAAGAAAAGACTTTGTCCTGTGTGGCTCTGGAATAAGCTGAAAAAAGACTTTTTTGATAAGTGTGTTTCTTAAAAAAACCCTATAAACTGTTTTCTAGGAGGTTTTGCGACTGAGCAGTGATTTAAAATTTAAACAACTCAACTGCATTTGTCAGTGTTCACACAGTAAACACAAGGGGCAGCAGAAACCTCAATTGTCCATCCTCCAGACAGTAGAAAAATAGTTTTTTAAAACTTGCTACTGACACCATTGGCTGCCCAGAACAATAGGGAACTGACAGACTGATTCTGTACTTCATATCTTTTCATATGACATACTTTATAATATCAAGTGATATTTCATCTGTATGCACAGAAGACATCAAATAAAGCACAATTCTTTCCATATTTTTGCTTTTAATTTTATCCGTTCCAAGCAGTAAGCAATTCGAGGTCTTTCTTCCTCTGCATTTCTCTCTCCCCTCTCCCCTCCCCTTCTACATTCTTGACTGGAAGGAATCTGTTTCTCCACTGGCTCTGTAAATCTGGGCATTTTAGAGTTAATCAGGACCTGAAAAGAGCAGGAGGACATGAGGTTTGCATTAAAGAGTGGTATGTGGACAAGTGGCAAAGGCATGGATTTTGTGGTAATAAAAACACACTGGGTGATATTTTTGTCAGAGGGCCTCACTTCACTGCCTCCAAAATGCAAAAGCATCAGGAAATCAGATTGCTGTCTCTGAACCATGATTGCAGAAGCAGATCAGTGTGCATCTTACTCCCAACTCACTGAATCAAGTTTAGCTTTCTTCTGGCACATCAAAAATTGTCCACATGCAATGCTGGTGATGAAAACACGGGGTTCAGCTTTGTTTCTGGATTAGCAGGGCACCCACCCGTAAACGGAAGCCAAACTCCACCAAAGGAAGCCATTTGTCTTGCCAATGGTTTGACTTGCCAAAACAAGGAGAAAATTACGATGCTGTGTCAGTCTGGCATCATGGGAAGATTTTGTTTTCCTCATGAGTAAAAAGTTGTATTAATTACTTGGATTTCAAATTCACTGAAAGTCTCAAAAAACTCTGCAGACTGAAGCACCTGTGTCTGCTGGATCTAGTGGTGGCTGGACAAATATATGAAGATCCTGGAGTTCTGGCTGTACCTTTTCAAAGTCAGAAGATGTTGCAACTCTCTCAGCTGACCTCCCTTGAAACACATGGCACATGTGCAGCATTATTTGTTCATGGTAGGGATAGGGACTGCCTGACTTCCCTTCTGTTACTTTGCCCCATGTCCCAGCCAGTGGGAAAAGACTGTCTCTGACCCATCCATCCAACTAAAGCCAGTTGTTGACAGTAGCCTTTCTCTTCTTCTTCTTCTTCTTCTTTTTTTTTTTTTTTTTTTTTTTTTTTTCCCTTTTGGGACGATGTGATTTTATCATGCTGACACTGAACTACGCTCCCCTTTGTCTGAAGCTGGAACTGGATGCAGAAGAGCCAAAGAGTGAGAGATGAGTAGAAGAGAGACAGTGTAATGACAGAATGTTTCACATGCCTTTGAATTTCTGAGGGGATTAGGCACTCCCCTGGTGCTTTGACATGGAGCCTATGGCAGCTGCTTTGGCAAAGCCTGCCAGCAGTTACACAAATATGTTACTTTCCCCTCATTTTCCCAAGGTGCAGAGGACACAACAACTTCTGCTACAGACCAGCAGCAAAGAGCATTTGGAGCTGTCAGAGTCTGTGTGCTCGTGCTCCTCTGCATGCAGGACCACCTCTGAGAACTTGTGCACCCATTTATGTTGTATTCGGATACCACCACTTATGTAGTTGAAGCGTAATCCTGCAATGCACACTGAAATGAGTGCCAGAGTCATACAAGTCAGCCTCCACCCCCAGCCTCTACACCTTCTGAAAGAGTTTCTCTGGGTCAAACCTTTTCCCAAGCATCAGCTGAAACAAAATCCTCTAGCTGCCGTAATTCTATCTGCCCCACGTACTCCAGAGAGTTCTTCGCACAGCAGAAGTCCTTTTCCTGCAAGCAGGACAGGGACAGCAGGTGTTGTGCTGGTGTCCCTTCAGTGGAATCTGATTACCATTTTGGTTGCTTTTCTCTGTCTATTTGATATGGTTGTTTAGGAAGCCGTGGCTGATGGTGCATTTTTGAGCCAAGGACTGACAGAAATCATGTGTCTTCACTTTATAAAAGAAACATTAACCCACAGGTTGAGATCTGCCTGCAGCATCATTGGCAAACATGAAACTTCAGCTTTTCACAAAATGATTGAAGTTCTTTTCTCATTTTAAAGCAGATACAAGGTTTAAACATTGAACAGTAATGCTAGTGGAGATGCAGCAAAAAAAAATGACTCCCTGAATAGGAAAACACAAGAGATGGGAGAAAATGAGGTGCTCCCTCCTGGCTGAAGAAATGGAGGAAGAAGCATCAGTATTCATAGCTGCAGTGAGAGTTGAAATGATGGTCAGGGCCTGTCAGTCCCAATACCGTATCCTTGATTCACATGCACGGATTCAGACATTAATTTGGACCTCAGATGTGCATGTCTGACTCCCAGTGAGCCCTCCTGGAGGGCAGAGTGTGGTCTCCTGAACGGCGGGGTGAGGGCAGAAAGCCCCAGAAAGAGTGGGCTCGGCAGTGGTGAATGCAAACCCTGCCTTCGTTGGCATCTGCACCCTTGGGACGGGACCGGGCTTGCTGATCTCGGTGCAAGACACACACACGCTCACAGAGGGCTCACTCCAGCACCAGAGTGCTGTGAGTGTAAATTAAGACTGTCACGGCCACAGTGGCTGGGTTTTTTGTTGGGGTTCCCCTCCCCCTTCAACCTTCCCGCCCCCCGCCCCTTTCTGAAACAACCAGCCAATTTAAGAGCACAGTTCAGAGGGAAGGGATTCTTGTTATGCTCATGAATCTCAAAGATTTCCTAAAGGAAGAACAAAGAGAGAAGCAGAAAAGAGAGAGAGAGCTGGAAAACCAGGAGCAGGCAGCAGACTTGGAAAGAAATGTCCTCCTTCTCCCCAGCCCAGGAATGCAAACAGGAAGCCGCCAGCAGAATGTTTGGAGTGTGTGCAGCTGCAGTTGGGTCTGAAGACACTGAAAGCTGTGCTGAAAGTATTCAGCTTGCCTCTTACAATGGAGGGGAAACACTTGCTTTGACACTGCATTTGATAACCATTTTATAGCAGGAGTGCAGACCCTTTCATTTGCAGGGAAAGGGAAGACAGCTGTGGCTGTCTTCAGCGAAACTTGCTATTCTATATGTGAGAGAGTGTGCTTGTTAAAGGAGGACAAAAGGGTGCTTACTGAGGTTCTGCAGGTGGCTTTTGGTTATTAACCAGAGGAGCTCAGCTAGTCCAGAATGTGTTGGGCTGCCCTAATTCCTCTCTAAAGGAATCTCAATTGCTGCTTGGGGATAACCGGTGCCATTTTGGAGACTGCACTGTGCATTGCCTGAAACAATAAGCTACTGCTTTGGAAGCAGAAGTTTCCTATCTGCTAGATCGTTCTTCCATAACACATGTTTTCCATGTGTGAATTCTGATTTGAGGAGTTCCGGGGAGAAATCATCTGTAACAATATCTTCTAATTCCTATGTAGATGAACCTCTTTGAGGTACCTGTGTAAAAAACCCACTTGAATTATGTAAATTTAGATAATTTCTTATAAATCATCTTTCAAACAGGTTGGATCCGTGTCTTAATTCAAGCATCTTTAAAATTATCTTACCTAGTTTTCCTCCATTGTTCTTGATCAGCAATTGACCTTGAGCTGGCTTCGTTCTTAAAATAGATAAAATAAGTGTATCACTTATTTTGATTATAATACAGGTTCTGTTTAAAAAAAAAAATGCTTGCTGAAATGAATCTTGCAGGTTCTTTAGTTGCTAAGATTTTATTACTACACTTTGAAACTGCCTGAGATTGTGCATGAGACAGAAAATACTTTTCCTAATTAGCTGATTGTTTTAACATGTATGTCTGAGAGCCATGTGTTGGTAGTTGGGTACTGGTTACATGTATTCATTTGTCTTCTTGTGGAGTTGATAATCTGGATTAAATCTTCAAGCTCCTGCCTTCTGATAGCTCAAATGCAGAAAGTTTGCAGCTGCAACACCATTGGAGACTTTGCTAAAGGCAAGACTTCGGTTGTGAGTTGATTTTGAAAAAGAACCCTGGGAGACAGCGTTGCCTTTATAAGGACTAATTGTACTATGTATTTCCTTGTGTCTAACATGCCTGAATTTTAATAAATGAGAAATTATTGTTCCTTCTTAAGTAAGTAGGTAGGGTAGCTAAATATAGAGGAAGTCAGATTGCGGGGAGGTGGGGGGGAGCTCCAGTTTCAATGACTGAGGAGGAGGAACATGCAACAGCAGCACTTCAGAAGGTGTCACCCAAGCTGTTCCTTAGGTCTGACTCCTTAAGCTCCACACAAAGCTCCACATGAGTCCCCAGATGCTGCCCTTGCTCTGGTGTTGCCCCAGTATTTGTGGTATCACCTTGAGCTCCTGTCTGTGCTCTGCTGGGACTGGAAACTAGTTTTTGTGATTCCCAGCCTGGAGCTGCAAGTGTGAGGTCGCTGTTTCCACCAGGAAGGACACTTGAGCTGGGGGCAGCCCTGCAGTGAAAATTGTTAAGAGCCATAAGAAATCCCAGAGAGAAGGATGGGAGTCAGAAAAGGAGACACAGGAGGGGTGGAACGAGGTTGCATTTTAATCAGCCTTTAGGGGAGTTAAATAGGGAAGGCTACTGGACACACAGGCTGAGACAAAACTACAAAACACCTTGATAAGAGAAGAAAGCCCTGTGTCAGCACAGTTGCCCACAAGGCAAGAGCTGTCAGATCACTGTTTTCTGACACCTTCTGTCTCCTCAACACCTTTTGTGCTGTTTTTCTCTTCTCGTCAAGGTTTGGCTGACAGAGTGAAAAAAAAAAAAAAAAAAAGGTTTTTCAGAGCAAATCACAGCCTGAGGAGCTTCCCCAGTTGCAGATTGTTACCCAAGGGAACTCCAGACCTAGATCTCAACCCATTCCTCAGTAAACATCAAGGGTCTCGTGAGATAGAGATTGCCATTGCCACATCTTATGCAACAGCACTGATGTTGATTCATAGCTCCTATCTGTGCTCCAGTGCAAAGCTCACCCATCAGCAGCGGGGTGTTTGGAGAAGGGAATTTGTCTCGGGCTCTCAGTAACCACAGCCATGAGCTATCGTCGTTGCAATACAGGTTAAGAAACAAAAGTGCTCACAATTACTGTACGGAAAACAGCAAACTTTGCCAGTTTTGACAGTGAACTGGGAAAGGTGACTAAGGCTCAAAGAAGATGGGTTTAACACCTGAGTTATTTTTTGAGACCCTTTGGAATAATCTGATTTTTAAACCAAATAGTGCCACACTCTGCAAAACTGATGAAAACTGCTTTCCTATTTTTCTCATCCATGAGGATTGTCCTATGATCAACCAGCAATTTTTCCTCATAGGGGCACACATCTGGGTATGTCTTTTACCTTGTGACCTATTTTCTTTAAACGTGAGAGAATGTAATATCTTTACCCCTCCTTTACCCCTCCCCCTGACAATGTGATTGAAATCGATTGACTGATTCAAAAGCAATTAGGTGGGGCTGACAGACAGACAGCATACAAGTTTTCTTCTGTAAGAAATGAGGTCAAAAACTCCATGGCCCTTCGAGATATCCTAAGGCCAGTATCAATAAAATTATATTTCACATGTGAGGAAGGGCTTGCATGTCTGATACCTTGCCCTTTTTATCCCCCAAATCTACCAGGTGGTCTAATAAAAGATATTGCCTTTTCCTACAAACCTTTCCTCTCTCTATAAAATGGGGCGTACAAAATCTCTTGTCCCCTGGGAGTACTTATGTTGTGTGTCCCTATTTTCTGTGACAGAGGTTTTACATTCCTCTGGTTTGCTCTGGTTTTAGTGCAGTGCCTTGCTGCCCTGAGAGCTGGAACTACCAGGGGTATACTGAACCAGCCATGTGCTATTTGTCATTCTTATCAACAGCGCTTATTCCCCACAAGGTGGTGGGCAACATCGGATTTTCTCTGGGGAGAATAATTTCCTTTCTTTCTTCTCCTTATGAACAAATATAATCTGAGTCTGGCTCGCTGTTTTGGAAGGCTTCCAGAACAAGGTGATGTGCTCTGTTTGGGATTTGGGATAAGCATGTTTCACTGGTTGACAGCCACTGCAACAGCAGCATCTGAAAAAGAAGGCTACAACAATACCCTCTGTGGCAGGAGTCGCTGGGTGATGTTCTCTGACCTGTGCTATGCAAGAAGTCAGGCTGGATGATCAGAGCAGTCCCTTCTGGCCTCAAAATCTATGAATCTGTGTTCTGATTACACATCTGAGAATGTGCAACCCAAGTTGAAAGTGGTGATTTATTGGATGCTAGCTACAGTCAGCTTCTTGTTTCTGAGTAAGCAACTGCTTTTAAAAGGGTCCCTGTAGCTCGATGGGGCAAAAGAGCTGTCAGCTCTTTTGGGGAAGAGAACTTGCCGCTCTATTTCCGTAAAGCACATTTTAAATTTACAGTCTGTGCAAGTGCTGTTTTACAATAAGGATTGACCCTTTCTGGAGATGGCTTTGTGGTTGATTTATAGGTATATCCCCAGTAGGGCTGCTTTGGGAGGAGGCCAAGGTGGGTGAGATCCATCTTTTCTGTCCTGGCTTGTGGATCAACTCATATATGAAAGCATCCTGGTCTGGCTGGTGGAGTTTTGTTGTTGCATCCTGCTGAGGACTGTTTGAATCTCAGTGAAACAGATGATGTGTTAACAGCCCTTAAGAGGCTTGTCTTCAGCCCGTTGTTTCATTTGCTTCCAAGGACATCACATGCAGAGCAGAAGATTCCTGCATCAGCTGGGAGTCACTTTAAAGACACCAAGCTCCAGCATCTTGGAACAAGGGAGCCCCAGTAGTACCCTCAGATGGCTGGAAGGAGCATGATGCACCTCACATGTTCTCTGAGAGCTGTGATCCTTTAAAACACTGTGGAAGAAAGAGAAGAAAAAAGGCCTTGGTGTGTTGATGAGACAGTGGTGAGGGACTGGGAAAGGTGGCTCCATTGACAGACAGAATTTTAACTTTAGAGCAGTGATAGATTTTTCAAATCTAGCATCTGCTGGTCCTGTTACTGAATTCAAAGTAACAATGCATCATATTTGAAGCAACAGACTATCAGAAGCCTCTGTAAAACCAATAATGGAATGAGGAACCGGCATTCATAAAACATTTCTCTCTTGAATGTGGAGTCTCTGGTGAGATACTGCTTTTAATGGTGGAAATCTAGGGCTGCATTATTATTATCATTATTATTGTTATATAAAATACAAGGTGACAGCAGATAAACATCAATGACTAAAGAGCTCTGCATATTCAAGTGTGTTAGGTTTTAGTTCTGGAAACCACTCTTAAATCAATTATGGCAACACTGCACTTTATTAAAACAGTTAAATCTACCCTAACAATGAAACTGTCACTTTGAATTAGAAGAGCAACTTACTAACTTGTAAAATATGTAAATATCAAGGCAACCATATTTCTAGGTATATACATTATTTTTATTTACAGTACTTCCTTAATTGCGAGGATTAACTGACTAGAGATTGCACTATAAATGGTCCCACAATTATTAAAATGCATGTTTACATTTGCTTAAATTGTTCAAAAGTAATTTAGAAGATGAATTTCAAGAAATATTGAGGAAATCTGCATACAGAGAATGTAATTATTATTGATATTTGCATAACTTCCCTTTCCACTTTCATGCACTATTACGAACCACACAGAACATGACTAAAGAAATTATTAGAGAAACTGCTGTAGTACAAATATGGATTCATCAATAAATGTTCAGGCTTCTAGGCGAAAAACAAACGACATGGCTGTGGAGAAGAAATATTACATTTTATTTAGATAGTTATTTGGAATGGGATCTGCACAGATAAATCTATACTCAGAATATAGCAGTCTGTTATGACAGAGATGAATGTTGTTGAAAAGAACAAGTAAAATATAGAAAAAAAATTCCAAATTCCAATGGAAGGCAGTACAAGGGCCAGGAGATATGCAAGGCAGATGTGCTCCAGGTGTGGGGATCAGAACTGGCCAACAGCAAGCTAAGGTTTTCACTCCAGCAGTGATGAAAAGGTCCTGATTCAGAGGTGCTAACCAAAGCAGAAGTAGACTCCAAGAGCAATACGAAAAATCTCCATCAGGGCTTGCTTGAAAACAAGAAGGTTCAGGTGATATCTGGAATTGCAAATACTGATGCACAACTGTGTGTCTCCTGCAGCTAAGCAACTGCTCTGTGCTCAGTGAAAAACAGACTCCAGCTGCCACCCAAGGGCATGTGGAACAGGGAGTTTTGTGCATTTCTGAAAAAAAAAAAAAAAAAGAAAAAGAAAAAAAGAAAAAGGAAAAAAAAGTGAACTGGGAGTAAAACGAACCAAGAATGAAATGACAAAAACGATTAGTGGAGCACTCTCTGGAAGCAGCAGTTTTGTCCTACATTAGGTTTCCAAAAGAGGCCAGTGATTACTGACTAATTGTCCTTCAGCTTCTGTAAATCAGGACACTTTGCATGGAGAGGTGCTTTTGGGATCCTTGATGGACACATTCCTACCTGAGCTGCAAGAAAGCTGGGAATCCTACAAGACCTTGCAGTGCAGCTGATAAGGGCCCATGCACAGAGAAGGACCCTGTGTGTGTTTGTGTTTATGTGCTGTGTCTAGTGAGACAAGCAATAGAAAAGAGGAGCCTTGTCAAGATTATCTGTCATGAGATAGGAAAAACCCATGTATCACTCATCCTGAAGGCTGTGCACCAAGGAGCAGGAGAACTTCTCACTCCCCGACAATGAAAATAATGAAGTCAGATTATCCAAGGAAACTGTGAGTTTGCCTTACCCACAAACCTCAGCTCCAGGGAGGAAAGAAGAATTATCAGAAAGGTCACTCTGAGCAGTCAGAGTCAAGGACGGAGCTGAACAGCTCCTGAAACCCATACGGAACAAACACAAGGAGGGGGAAAGCAGAATGAGTTCAAGGGAAATAAATAACAACATGAAAAAAAATTTAATGCTGCTGAGGAAGCATAGGAGACATTTCTCTCCATGTTGTGAAGACCTACAATGGCATGCTGATAGGATCCCCAGAGAGAGCACATCATCTATAACTATGCAGCACTGCACATGCTGGTACTACTAATAAAAGAGAATGGTTCAGATCACAGAAATTAATTAGTTTAGAACTGCAACCACCAGGAAGAGAGCATGCACACAGCAGCATCCCAAAGTGTGTTCTTATTAACGATTCTCTGTCTGGTGTGCTGTTGACAGAATTCTGTCTGTCTCAACAAAACTCTGGAAACAGCTTTAAACTTCAGGCCCCCATCAAACAGCAAGCGGTCTCCCGGCAGCATGCCTGCATGGAAGCTAGTAAATCCAGCAAATAAGGACTCGACAGCATCTCCTGCTGTCACAAGGAAAACTGAAGCTTCTGTACTGGAAATGTCCCTTCGCCTTGAGGGGCCATCACTTTGCAGGCACTTACCATGCCTGAAAAGCAGAGCTGTGCTGCTAGTTCTCAAAGCAGCAAGTCCTGCCCTCCTAATCAAACCCATCTGTGGAGGGGAAGGAGCAGAGCACTTAGGAGCCTTCAGCACCCTGCAGGATGGAGCCATGCTCCTCACAGACTTCCTCACTGTGGAGAGCATGTTTTCCCCATGCTGAGAGGCAGAACAAAGGCTTGCATGCATTTTCCTTGCCTACCCTTCATGCAAGAGGGGGCTCAGCTCTCTGAGGTCCGGAGCTCATTTAGAGGCACCTCGGTAGTTCAGAGTTCCCATGTCCGATACTTCATCAGCCACAATTTACTGCAGTGAGATGTGATATACAGCAGGGCCATTTCATCTCCCAGAACTTTAGAGAGGGGGTCTGTGTTTTAGCATCTACCAGTTTTATCTCTGCCATCTGAATCTCATTTCCAGGATAACCAAGGGTCCTTCTAATTACTGCTCTGGTGAATGTATATTGCTCCAAGCCCTTGTGATTTGGCTGAAAACTGGGGAAATGCAGACTGATGTTATTAGTCTTTTCTTCAGGGGAAACCCACTGACACACAGTGAAAAGTCATAATAAAGCTGTATCAATCTGACTACCTATCTAGCTACCTTGTAGAAGTGTAAAGTTTGAAGAATATGCCTGAATTTCATAGAAATTTTAGGACAGCAAGGTCTTATAATGGTTCTTGCTGTCCTAACATTTCTATGAGCCTAAGATGATGGCTGGCGGCATGTTCTTATTCAAACACCAGAGAGGACAACCAGTATTTTGAACAGCTAACCATGGCTTGTCTCTGTGCCAGAACACACATTATAGGTCATGATGCAGGACCTCTGATGCTCCAGGCATTTGCTGCTGTGGTTCAGTGACCACAAAATACATGGGGTCTGCTCCAGCTCTGCCACTGATTTGCCATGTGACTTTGGGCATGTTATGTCCCTTGCCTCAGTTTCCACATACAACATGCAACATTTTGAAATCAATTATCCGTGACAGTAAAACTAGAAAGAATGCAGCATTGATTGCTCTTTTTCCCCATCTCCCCATTGGACATGAGGACTGTGATTTATCTATTACACTGGAGTATGTATCTGTGCAGCACTCAGTGTCTTGTAAATATATACTCATTAATATCCTAGGAAAGCCCCCATGAGGTTGGTAGAGCAATATAGCTCTCATTCTGTGTTTGAATCACAGTTATATGAAAGACCAAATGACACATTTTAAAAGCAACTTTTATCTTTGTATTTACCTTTATTTGCATCAATCTGCTTTTTAAAAACTGGCAAGATGGAGATTCCACAACCTCCATGGAAAATCCTCCCCAGTCCTTAACTATTCTTACCATCAGAAATCTCCCCTTGATGTCTGCCTGATCTAAATCTTCTTTGCTGCATTTTAAGTCTTTGGGTGTGGAGAAGCATTTGAATCTTTATTTTCTGCAGCAACTCAACTGTATGAAAGGATTACCTTCACGACTCACCAGAGTTTTCTCTTTTCAGAACAATCCTAACTCATTTGGTCTTTCTGTCTTAGACATGTTTTTAAGATTTTCAATCATGCTGCCGTTTCTCCAGAGGGATTTATGTCTCTCTTCAAGTGCAATGTCCAAAGCCAGACACATAATTTCTGATACAGCCCAGGGGCCATTGGCCTTCTTTGCCACCTGGGCACCCCTGGGCTCATGTCCAGCTGCTGCCACCAGCACCCCCAGAGCCTTTTCCAGCTTTCCAGCCACTTTTCCCTCAGCCTGGAGCTGCAGGGGGTTGTTGTGACCCAAGGGCAGGACCCAGCACTTCCCCTGGTTGTACCTCACCCCACTGGTCTCATCCCAAGGATCCAGACCCCTCTGCAGAGCCCTCCAGCAGATCCACACTCCCACCCAGCCTGGTGCTGTCAGGAACTGACTGGGGGAGCCCTTGATCCCCTCATCCTGACCTTTGATGAAGATGTTAAACAGGCCTGGCCTCAGTTCTGATCCCATGGGAACCCCACTGGTGCCAGCCCAGCTGGCTGTCCCTCCATTCCCCAGCACTCCCCGGCCCTGCCCTCAGCCAGTTCTTCACCCAGGGAACAGAGCCCTGTCCATGAGCAGCTAGTTTCTCCAGGAGATGCTGTGGGAGATGTCAAAGGCTTTGTAAAGTCCAGGCAGACACATCCACAGCCTTTCCCTCACCCCCTGAGCAGGTCACCTTGGCACAGGAGATCAGGTTGGTCAGGCAGGACCTGCCTCTCCTAAATCCAAGCTGGCTGAGCCTGATGCCCTGGTTGTCCTGTTCCTGTTGCTTTTGGCACTCACGGTGATCTGCTCCATGTCCTCCCTGGCACTGAGGCCAGGTGACAGGCCTGTAGTTCTGTAGTTCCCCATCTCCTTCTTTTAATCCTTTAGAAATGTAGAAGAGTGTCTAATCTACACATTCTTGTAGAAGAGTGCCAAATTTGCCAGCTTCCAGTCCTGGGACCTCCCTGTGTAGCCAGGACTGTTGGTAAATGACTGAAAGTATCTTAGTGAGCTTTTCCACCAGATGCCTCAGTGGAAACCCTTGGGAGTATGCCATCTTGCCCCATGGACTTGTGTGTGCCTAACAGGTGTAGAGGTCATTAATCACTTCCCCTTGGATTATAGGGTCTTCATTCCATTCTGTATTCCAGCTCAGGGTTTTTGGAGAACTGGTTTTACTTTTAAAGACAGACCCAAACAAGGCATTAAGTGCCCCAGCTTTTTCCTCTCCTTTGGTCACTGCTTTCACCTGCATCCAATGAAGAATGGAGATTCTCCTTAGTCCTCCTTTTGCTGCTGATGTATTTTTAGAAATATTTTTATTGTCTTTTACAGCAGTAGCCTGATTAGGTTTCAGTTGGGCATTGGCCCTTTTAATTTTATCGCTGTGTAAGAACCTCATAACATCCCTGTTCTTCTCTTGAGTGGTCTGATCCTTCTTCCAAATGTGACAAACTTTCCTTTTTAACCTGAGTTCTAGACTCAGTTCTCTGTTCAGCCAGGTCAGTCTTCCCCACTGTCTCATCTTTTGGCACATGAGGACAGTCTGCTCTCAGGCTTTTATAATTTACGTCTTGGAGAGTGTCCAGTGTTTCTGGACTCCTTTGTCCTTCAGGATGGTCTCTCAAAGGACTCTCTCAGACAGGCCCCTGTCCAGGCCAATGTCTTCCCTTCAGAACCCCAAGGCAGCAGTTCTGCTGCATCCCTCCTTACTTCAAGAATCAAAACCTCTCTCATTTAATGGTCACTTTGCCTGAGATGGCCTCCAACTCTTCCACCACCCACCAGCCCTTCTCTGTTCCTGAACAACAGGTCCAAGAGTGGCCACCCTCCCTTGCTGCCTTGCTCACCAGGTCTGTCAGGAACTTCTCTGCCATGTATTCCAGGAATCTCCTAGACTGTTTCTCTCTGCTGTGTTGTATTTCCAGTGGTCCCATGGTCAGTGGAAGTTCCCCATGAGAACAAGGCTGAACAACTGGGACTGCTGATGGCATATTTCATCTGCTCCTCCATCCTGGCTGGGCAGTCTGTAGCAGACTCCCACCACATCTGCCTTGTTGGCCTTTTCCCTTATTCCTGTGCACCGATCATCAGCCCTGTTGGCTTCTGGCTCCTCCTCTTTGTTGCCTATGCTGCATTAATTGGTGTAGACCATTTCCAGATGTTTCCATGGCTTTTAAGATGTCAATAACCCTTGTATGTTTGACAGCACATGAATCTCCATCCCCTGCCTTCACTGAGACAACAACTAAAGGACTTGACTAGCACAACAAGACACCTCTGGAAGCAGAACCCTGCAGAATCCTCTTTGATATATTTTTAGATTTAATTGCTGATAATTATTGTTTCCAACCACTTTGTACCCACAGTACTGCTTTATTTAGATGCTTTTAGATTATTTATTAGGATGTCTTCCGAGATAAATTCAAAATCCTTACTAAGTTTGATTTAGATGAGGCCTACTATCTCCATCCACATGAGGTCTGTTTCTCTGTCAGAGACAGAAATAATGTTGTTCTGACATGATTTGCTCTTCATGTTGACGGCATTTGCTGGATTTGCCACCTGGTTGCAGAGGACGTCTTTACTGAAGAGTGAAGCAAAAAAACATCGAATAATGCCACCTGCCAGTATCTTTCTCTCCCCACTGAGTAGCAGACCAAGAGTTTGGGGGGGTTTTGGAGGGTTTTTGTTAGCATCTTTTCTGTATGGAGGAAATGTGTTATTTTAGTTATTCTTCTTTCCTATTGGTGTCACCTTTTTTTTGTTTAATGTTTTCTGGTCCTGTCTGTTCATGATGCTCTTTTGTGTTTGTCTTTGCAACTAGACCTACTTTTTACCTCCTGCATGATTTTTTTTTCTCATGTTCTTCATAAAAATGCAGCAGTTGGGGTGCAAACAGATTTGTCTTTCCTGCATTTTCTCTTCCTCCTTGATTTTTGGAGCAAGGATTTCTTGTGTTGTTAGTATTGCCTGGTCTCCCTTTTTTTGGTCAGCTCGTCACTCCTGGGATATCACCCACCTGCTGCATTTACTGATTATTCTCTTCTTGAATTCACGTGGGATTTTCTTTTTGCATGTTCTCTGTACTTTTTCTCTGGGATACAATTAAAATTCTTCTCTGTCAGCAAAGAAATTAAGTGCATTGGTTTTAATAGTGAGACTAATCCATCATCAAACAGACCAACTCTTACCATGATCAGAATTTTCCATCATTTTCAAAACAGTTTTTACTGGGAAAATGTAGGCCAAATGCAGAACGTATGGTGCCTCCTCACCTTTAAAAGTCTGCATTTGTGAAAAGTTTACACAGATATTTTCTGGTCATTTCACAAGAAAAAAGCAGCAGAGCCAGCAGTAGAACCAAATCCCTGTGGCCTGTTGCAGTGTCAAAACCATGGATTCATCCATCATTGCTCTCTAAATTACATCTTTGTCACTTAAGAGAATATAGGCTTCCCTGCATTTGAAGGAAATTGCTGATTCCCTGAACAATCACCCAAAAGCAAGCAGTCCATAGACTGATAGGGAAGTCTGATGGTCTGATATGTAAAGAGTCTCCTTTGGAACCTGATGCAGCAATATCCATCAAAGGGAATTCAGAAGTTACTTTAAAATTTGCAGGTAATGCGTGGATTCTGGGTCAAGATGGATTTCCAAATCCCTTTAAAACCTTCACTAAAGAACACAAATGATAGTTTGTTAAATCTGTACTGTATGTTTAATACATCTGTTCTGTTGTTTGAGTAGAGAAAAGCCATGTGCTTCGTTATAAGGGATTGTATGGATCCATGTCTCGGTTTTTGCTTTCTTATCTTTATTAAAATCAAACCAGACGGTACTAATCCTTCAAACAAATTATAATTTATTTCTTCATGTTCAAAGTATGAGGATTCCTTGGTTTCCCTTATACTGATGAATTCAATGATTTTAATTAAAAAAGGAATGGTTTAAACATAAGACATAATTAAATAGATGCCTGCTATAGTTACCACATTGGTATGCTCCCTTTTGCTGGTTTGAGCACACATTTCTTACACTGAAGTCAGTGCTGCCCATACAATCTGATTTCTATACCTCTTCCTACATTCTGTGAGTGTCTGCAGAATCTGGGCCTATGTCCCCTTTCTGACCTCATGCTGATGTAATTCTGCTGATTTTCAATGGAATTACATCGGTGTTAAATCGCCAGCTTTATTTGGGTTGTTCACTGGGATCCGTGTAGAACGGGTCATTTAAAAGGTCATGCATTCTTCTTGTATGAAAACAGTGAGTGCTTTTGGGAAAAAAAAAGAAAATTTCTTTTTTCTTCCACATTTTATCAGTCTAACACCTACATTTTAAGTATTACAACAATACAAATAAATGTTGCTACTCTTGAGAACAGCTACTAGACAAACTAAATGTCTTCTGTGAGTTTTTAAAACTCTGCGTTTTGCTATGCATCGCTTCCAGATAGGAGAGAGGGTTGGAGATATTTGTAGAAGAGACAGCATTCCAGAATGCTCGTCACTGACCTGCATTTCCCTTCTGTGGAGCAAAAATTAAATTCTCATGAGCTTTAGTGGGACCCAGTGGACTGTGCTTCCTCTTCTAATCACTGTGGCTGAAGGAACGCATATCTGTGGTACAGGGGATGATGTTAATGAGCTTGTACATTTGCATAAGAGAAGCTTGGACCATTGCACCCACCTTAGTGTTGCCACCACCATTTCTGGGGCTGTAATGGTTATTTGAAGTTGTAGCTTGCTGATTTTTCTTTGAGGGAGCCATATCATGCTAAATGTATTACACATCAGTGGAGATGTATTTTTGCAGGAGGTTTTGCTGGTGTGTTTGTACCTGGTGCCAGAAGATACACACCTTTGCTATGTCTCAGCCACTTGGACCTGAAATCATGTGACAAAATCTGAAAACTACAGTTTTTGATATTCCTGATAAGAATTTATACTGTATCTCCAGTATTATTTTTATATTGTGCCTGTTTGTTATTCCTGTCTTCCAAGTTTGGGAATGGGCAGAGCAGACTGATATGATTTCTAGTGTCCCATTATAGAAGCATGTCAAGTAACATAAACCTTTTTTCTCCTACTTGTTTTGCTGCTCTTGTCAATTTAACTGCTCTTGCAACGCAACTTGAGTTTTTGCTTAATTTTCTTCTTCCTTGTCCTAGTTTTGGGCCAAACTTGAGAGAATTCACTTCTTTGGTGTAAAAAATCTGAAACAAAACACAAAACAAACAATAAACTCAGGCTAAAAAGAAGAATGCCCCAAAAGTAATGAATAATTCCTGCATTGCCTCAGTGCCAAGGATTGAAATGTATCTACAAGACAATGTCACTGGAACCTGGGGACTCAAGGAATTGCATTAGGGACGTACAAAAACAGTTGAGCTGTGTGCACTGAAGTGACCAGAATGAGGACAAATGGTGTCAATGTAGCTAAAAGATAATTTACTGAGTCAATTTTGTTTAGTTGTGGGTGGATGCAGTAAGCTGCAATATACACTGAAGATGTCAACAGAGCATCTACATGGCCTTTCCTACCCCTGCTCACAAATTTTTATTTGTTTATTTGGTTACAGTGCTGCTGATCTCAAGTGCTGAGAGAAGACCAGAAAGAAATTAACAGAAGATTTACCCTTTCATCAGAAAACAAGCCCAAATGAGAAGAACTAAAGCTGGCCAGACTTTGAGTGAATCACTTCATGGTCTGCCTCCCAGAATGACTCCTCTCAGGAACACAGCAGGCCCCTACAAGCATGGATTGATGCCCCCAGAAAGGACATTGGCCTGACCTAACTCTCAGACCTGTGGAGCACCTCCAGCTACTCGGCTTTTAAAAGATGAGGCAAAGACTGACTCTCAGAGGAGAATCTCTGGTTGACCAGAGGCTCATCTGAAGCTCTTTGCCCTTGACAGTGGCTTGACTGGATCAAGCAAGGGCTCGAGGGAGCAGTGGGAACAGCCTGGCAGGTCTGTTGTTGTCTGATGCAGGTCTTACAGAGAGCATCTGCCTCGTGGTTTTGCTGCTCAGTGAATGATTGCTTCCTGTTGTACAGGGGTTTGGACTCTTTGTGATCAAAGGCTGGAAGGGATCTCACAAGGTCATCCAGTGCAATCTCCTGCTCTGATGTCCCAGAAACCTGATCAGAGAGTTTAAGCCCTCTTTTTTTTAAGTACAAGAAGACAATTTTGTGCTCTATAGACAAATTTGAAGTTCATAGAATTAGCTAGTTTAAAGGATTTTCCAGTACACCTATTGTCATGATAGTTGACCAATCATGATATAGATATAGATATAGAATCTATTGAATAATAATATCATATATAATATAATATAATATACTTATATTTATAATATTAATTATATTTATTGTATTATTATATGCTTTTAATATGTATATAAAAACACTGTGAGAGTATCCTGTACTTGAGGCATTTTTCTTCATGGTGTCCTCTGGAAAGAAATTTCACTGTTAAAGTTCTTTGCTATTCAATATCAAATTAACTTGATATGGAGCTGCCCTGCCACTCACTGCATGAATTAGAGCTTTTAGAAGCTCATGTTATCACTGTGTATTGAATTAATCGTGGTCTGCTCCAGCTAGACTCCATAATGTAGGTAACTTCTTTGCATTACTTCAGCTGTTGTTCCAACATATTTAGATGGAGAATGAATGATCATTTTTCCTCACAAATGTCTCACTCAAGGAGACCACGATGAAACTTCCTTGATTAAGGCAGCAAGGAATTTCCCTGACATATGTACATAATTTGGATTTTACTCTTGGATGGGTTTTTTGCTTCTGCTGAGCTTGAAAGTTCATTAGAGCGAGGATTGCCTCTTTCAAGTATATTAGCACAATGAAGCCATGCTTTATGACTGCAGAAAGACATCCTGTCTTACATGGCATGGTCCAGTGTGCTGCTCATCAGCCCATCTGATTGCCAGGTGATTGCTTGCTGGATTGGTAATCTGACCGTGAGAACATGACAAAACATGGGGTTTGTGTAGTTGAGCTCTGTGAAGATTTTTTGTTGTTGTAAATCTCATCTTGAGTATCTCTGGGCTTCTCAGAAAGGTTTAGATAGCAATGTAGACATCAATCAGTTCCCACCCTGCCTCTTCTAGGATCTGCCATGAACCTCCTAATCACTGTGTTCTCTATTTTAAACAAAAGCTGTGTCCTGTGGTTCCTTACTCTTGGCTGTCCCGATTCATTGATATTAAAGAATGTGCCACAACTACTTCTCTTTCTCCTTCTTCTTCTTTTTTTTTTTTTTTTAATTTTTTTCCTTGGGTTGCACTTTCTCTCTTGATTAAACCTGATGTTTTCTGCTTATGTTCATTTTCTGACCTCTCTAGCTTCTGATAATATCCCTGCTGAGCCTATGCCTCTATTATCATACTGCCTGTAATGCTGTGGACACCTGCTAAGACTGAAAAAAAGCACCATTTTTCAGCTGAAACAATTCCCTAGCAGACTGTGATTCCAAGAGTTAAGCCATGGAATTTGAATTTTTCCCACTGGGTGTTTAAAGTGCTCCTCACAAGTAACTTGCTGTCTAAGCTAACCTGTCAATACTGAGGCATGTCAGCTGACATTTGAGCAGCTTTGTCTCCAACTGGTTTGTTAGGTTTAAAATAATGCTGTCTTTCTCCAGAACTGTAGGATCCAGGCAGACCCAGATTTGATCACATTCCTTATAGAATGTGGTTTGGTTTGGTTTGAAAGGGATCACGGAGATCACCTGGCTCCAACCCACTTGCCACGGGCAGGGACACCATCCACCAGACCAGGTGTTAAACTTCCAGTGAGAGACAACCCAGAGCCACATTTTAAGAAGCTGAATGGACGTTTCTTGGAAATTGGACATTATCTTATTTAGGTATGGTTAAAATACTGATTTAGGTTAGGCAGGAGGATTAAAAAGCTTCTCAGGATTCTGCCCAGCCCTATTTTCCCTTCTAGCCATGGGAATGGTTAACCTCCTTTCACAATATTTGAATTTTTTTTTCTTCAATGCTTATTTATCAAAGGACTTTCATCTGTGTCTATATAAAATGTGTTTCCCCCCTTTCATTTATGCTTATTTGATCTTTGAATGTGATAGTCACATTCTTACAGTCTCATATGTGACTGCTTACATTCAGCTGTCCCAAAATCATTTCTCTTTCAAAAGTTAGTCCTATGGGTAAAGAACTCAGCCCAGTTTTCATGGTTGGGTTTTTTTTTCCCTGATTAATTATTAGTAATTTTCCGTTCCAAACACTTCACTTCTACAAATCATTTAGCTGAACTACGCAGGGTAAAACGTTCTAAGGATTTGTGCACAGCACTTTGATATGGAAGGCACAGCTGTAACTGCAAGATTTGCTCAAGCAAAAGAATTGTGACATGGTATTTCAGTATTTCTTTCACCAGGTTATCTAAATCAGGTGAGGAGGAGTGCATTTAGAAATGCACTTGCAACTCAATGGCAAGTTCATCTCCAGTATAGAAAAAGATGACCTATACCCCAAATCATCTGTATCATGAGTCAAAAACAAAACAAAGAAACAAAACCAAAAAACCCAACTGTATTAGTTTACATTTAAGACTAGAGATAAAAATACTAGGTTTTCCAGGCTCTGCACATTCTGTCCAGTGTTCCAGCCCCTGAAGGAGGTTTGAATGCAGTGAAATTAGACCTCCTAAAGCAGAACAGAAGACTTCCACAATTTAATTTCCTATGAAGTACTGTGATACATTACTGGTATTGGTGTTGTATAATGATTTCATTATATTTTGATTTCAAAAGACGGACTTATTTCCCAGAAACTTGAAGTATCTAGAATATCAGATGCAGCTGCAAGGCTAGCTCTTCTTTCCTTCACCCCTAAGCCAAACCTATTTTCCTCTGGATTGTCAGTTGCAGTGCAATTTTGTTCAGTATTTTTTGTTTGTAATTTCTTTGCTTTCATTATCCTAATACCTTTGGGGAAATCATTTTATAGTGGGAAATGAGACATAGGGATTAGACTAAATAAAGAAAAATCACCAGTGAAATGGCAAAAGATGGAATAAAACCATAACCATAAAGCATTGTAGCATCTTTGTCTGAAAGATGGGCAACACTGGACTTAAAAGCAGTGCTCCTTTGCTAATGTGACTTTATCCCTACTTTTTATTTTTCCTTGAAAAATAGAGAGAATGAGACCCATAGAAAAAACAATTAGCTGCAGACTGTAAGTAGTAAGTAATTTGGTTAAATTTTACTCTTGATATGTACCACAGAATCTCACAGAGGAATTAAACCATGAAACTGAACTGCATGTCCATAGTGATCTCCTTTCTGAAGACAGCCTACAATTTTTTTTTTAAATATTGTTATCACTGAAAATTTCCATATGTCTTATCTACACAGTATTCTTGAAAGCATGTTTATAGACATCCTCTGGGATAGGGGACATGTCAGATTGACATTAAATACCCTGTTGCAAAACTCAGTGGTTAAAATATATTGAAGCAGGTGGCAGAGCTCTTACTATACCAAACAGAAAACATGTTTTTTTTCTTTCTGCTTTGAAAGGAGCAGAGAAGATCCTGTTCTCCCTACTGATGCTCTTGCTCATGCTGAAACCCTGTTCAGTTCCTCCACCCCTCAGAAGCCTGAATTGCATCATTTCTTATTGGATATTATCATCACTAATTTGAGATCATAATTGAGCAATGTGCTTTCAGGGCTGACACAAAACATTTGGAGCCCATATGGGAGAGCTTGTCTTGCCTCACGGTGCTCTATAAAAACCAACACGAGCTTCCTTAAGCAGAACAACTGAAGCCTGAGGATGTAACACAACATTTCCATCCTTCAGAGCTAGTCAACTCGCCATAAAGACACTGCCCACTTCTCATCTGTGCTACCCTGCCCTTTGCTGAGCGTGTGGATCATCTCTCTCTGTGTTGTTTCTGGCCCCCAAAGGTGCTAAGAATAACAGTGGAGACAGTTGACTGGAGAAAAGTGAGCTTTCTACATATTGGCCTGTACTCTAGATCTCCTTTTTTGTTTCTATTGCTAGCATTATTTGTTCACAATGAGGAGGTTCTGGTAAAATAAAGATTACTTACCACTTTGAGTTCCTTTGGGTTTTTTTTTCTGGGATAAACATTTCTCTTTTTTGACAGCTACATTTTTTTTTAAAGTGCAGTAGTAATAAAAAAGGGTGTGAACCATTTTTCTAGCTTTTAAAAGAATAGAAAACTGTATTTTGGTTACCATACCTTTGGGGTAAATATTCAGATGAAATTTAAACATGCAATTTTACATGAAATTGTTCTTTACATAGCCAAGTATATGTTCCCTAAAAAAAATTTTATTTCACTTCCACAATTAGGTTGGTCTTCCAGAGTGTTAGTCAATAGAATGAAAATAAGCACGACACCTGCATATTTATAATATGAGATAAAGAAAACTGGTGAACAAACCCAGTAGTCTACGTGCTGCATCCTGCATTACTTTTGGTTCTTTCATCAGCTAGCTGCCTTTACAAATTAAGTGGAAAACACTGCCATCAAGAAACCCTGGCGTTTTTGCATTCACTTTGCAAAGGTGTGGAGGATAACAGTGGCTGCGCAGCAAATGGGAATCGTGGTTGCATGGTTTCTTCATGTACGTGTGTTTTACTGGAGTATCAGGCTGGGTGGACACATTAAAATAAAACACAACACATGTTTAGATTAAATTTGCCTCTATCATGAGTCCCAGTCCTGCCGTTATCACCTCCCAGAAGGATGCTGCTTTATCAGTCTCTCATTAAACGTGAGCAGTTATTTTGTGTCTCCCCCTTACTGCCTACATTTTAATTTTCCATATTCCCCTTGCAGTGCAGACAACTTGTGGGCTACATGTCTGTACATGGTGGCATTTCCTTACCGAGCAACCTGATCTGCTGGCCCACAGAGCATCACTTGATTTGTGGCTGCACATTACCCTCCAGCCTCACTTATTCTCTCGATTTGGAGAGGAGAACGATGATTTCATGCAACTTAAAGGTGTTTCATCAGGGATGCATTTGCTCCAACAAGCTGCAGGTATAATGACAGCCGAACCCTCCATATTGCAGGAGGCCTCCCCCGGATGAATCCCATTCTCTGGATTGGCAATTTTCCACCTTTGGCTCAAAGTGCTGGCATACAGGGTTCACTGTCATGCTGATAATTCAGTAAACAGCGAAATTAAATCTTTTGACAGTCTCCTGTAGGAATTTCATTAACTGTAGGCCTGATTATAGAACTTCATTGCAACTACAGCACAGGGATACTGTTTAGTTGCCTTATGGAAAACATGCTCTCCACTTCCTTTGCTAGTAGAATGGTCCATAGGTTTACCTGCTTCCCATCTCTTGGCAGAGGATGTTTGTTTTTCTCAGGACTTTGAGCTCCTAAGAGCTTTCAGACAGATAACAAGAACTGGGTATTTATCTTCCATGTGTGTTGTAGAAGGACACAGTTCACCATCATGGTGCACTGAAATGTGTGCAGGAAATTTAGATATGTCTGGCTATGTAATAGCAAGTCATATTTTGCAAACCATGACTAGCTTGGTACAAGTGAAAGAGTTTCACCTTAGATCCATCAAAAGGAGAAGTCCAACTGCAAAGAATCTCTTGAAAGCTCATCCAATAAAGGAAGAAAAGGGAAAAGAAAGCGAGGAAAGTTAGGAATGAGTTTCACAGCACTGCTAAAATGCTTATGACTGGTGGAGAGAAATCTATGAAACAATAAGGAAATTGGTAGGTTTGTAAGGCAGAAGTAGAATCAAATGATGGATATGTGCCATGGCTTGAATAGGCAGAGTCTTGTCGATGGTGGTTTGGGAGAAGCTACACTGTACGTGAATACTCAGGAAATGTTCTGAGACACATTTTAAGATTGGAGAGAGGAGAGCAATCAGTGTGGTTAATCTGGTTATAATCCAGATGGAGGCTATGGTTTAAAATATGAAGATTGCCAAGAATAAGATTATAGGATCTGCATTCTGTGGCAGTGGAGAAAGTAGGCTTACCTCTCAGAGAGAGTGCATAGTGTAGGGTGTGTCTTTAAGAAGATGAGAAGAAAGAGGTGAGAGCAAACAATGTAATAACCCTTTATGATACCACCAATTACTGCATGGGAAGACTCAGGGAAACAGTAAATGAGATCCTCACTAGCCTGAGGTGTAAGAGGAATAATGGCTGTATCAGGAAAAGAACCAGCTCTGTTGAGGGGTGGACATATATCAAGGAAAATAAAAATTTAGGGAAGCTCCATTGTAGAAAAAAATTAACAAATTAATAATAAAAATATATTATTTCTCCTTTCAAATGCACTTGCAAAGAGCAGAAATTATTTAAACCTGTATTTGAACCTATAGATGAATGTGTTTTTAGCACCTTATCGTGGATCTTCAGCCTGGTGCTTCTTTGATAACACTGGCTGGAGTGAACTGGGTTTTTCCCCTGGAGCCACTGTTTTCAAAGAGTAGAAAGGTCTAAGAGGTTAGAGTGGAGCAGAGGCAAGCTGTCCTGTGTTATAGGGCAGCACCTCAGGTGTCCCATGAAATGAGACCTCTGACCATTCCCTGTTGTGGGATCTCACCAAGGTGAAGCTCAGGCTGGCCTTGTTTTTTCATCTCTTTGGGCAGAGGAGACAGCAGCAAGGTATGGGAGTTGGCAGGTCAGCTTGGTGATTTTCAGGGGGAAAGATCTTCAGCTCCCTTCTGACTTCCAGGCTGCAAAAATGCCAAGGAAGAACCTAAACACTTAAAATGAGCAAGTGGTTTTGCTGCGCAAGACATAAGAGTGGGACCAGAGGCACAAACCTGAGCCTTGCTAGAGTTTCCTGTGAAAACATTCCTGAGCTGATTCAGCTGCAAATGCCAACACACTAATTCCACCTGTGGAGGCAAAAAAAAAGCCAAACATGACTATGATTGTATCAGTCCCTTGGACTGTGGGACTTGAAAACCTTCTTCAGCCATGTGGTTTGGTGGGCCAAGGATGTTCCAGGCTGCCTTTGACACCTTTTTCTTCCACAACCTCTTCCAGGTGCAACGTCATCAAAGAATAAGGAAAACATTTTGTGCATTGTTCAGTCACTGTTCATGACTATACCCTGAAGCTACTGAATTGTGCTGGATTTGTTTCAGTGCCAGGGTTCCTTTGCTGACCTGGATTCACGAGGTGCTTTGAGACTGAGACTACCACCCTGTGCCAATCCAGAAAGTGAACAGGCAGTTGTCCCCAGCTTATCAGGGTCAATCCACACAGGTAATCAGGGAGGCTGAGCAAAATCTTTGTCATTTTTTCTCTGCCAAGGTAGAGACTGGTAGGGACTGATTGGTCCCTTTCAAACTTAGCTGACAGCCAGATTTCCTGCATGAATTGGCCTGAAATCCTAAGTAAAAGAAGGTTCATACTTCAAGGGACAAATCAAATGAGATATATTAAAATGAAAAACAACAGGTAAATATATTTTTAAAAAAACCTTTGAGAAGTTTGTACAAGTTCAAAAGGGTACTCATGAAACTGGAATTTGGTGTTTGTACCAAACTCTTTACTTGCAATATCTTATCCAGCTTCTTTCTCTGGGTATTGGGAAAATCTCAGCTGTGTGGTCTCCAGTACATATGGGACACAGAGCTGGAGCTTAACCTGTCAGTGTTTGTAGCTGCATTTAGTGTCTTTAGCTGAGATTTGCATCATGTTACTACACCTTCAGTCTCTTCCCAGTCCTGCTACATCTCGCTGTACTTCTGCAGAAGTTCTCACAGAAACTGCTATATCTCAACCTATTGATCTCTCCCTTTCCTTCCCAGCCCCCTCAACCAATTTACCTCCTACAGAATAAAATCTGGCTCACAAATGGAGGCTGGAGTTGAATCAGATGACATAAAGCATCATCTAGAATGTAATGCTACTTTTTATCAATTTCTGCTGTTTAGTTTTTGTCAGGTCACTCCTCGCTATTACTGCCCACAGGTCCTATTGTTCATTTTTGTAAGACTTGGATTATCAATAATGACTGAACTATTTTTAACTGTCTGAAGGATCTGATTATTTATAGACTTCTGATCCACTTAGACAGTTCTTAACTATAACTTGGTCCTATCTGGCATCTTCTTCAAGTAAAAAAAAAAAAAAATTTCTTGAACTATTAAAGACACTGATAAAACTACCTCCAAAGTACCTGCTAGTACCTGGAAAGAAGTAGTAGTGTAATACCAAATACCATATGCCTAGGAAAAAAGTCATTGCTAAATTTGCATCTCTTTCCTCACTCAACTGCTCTCTCAGTTCCAGCAAGAATGTTCCTGTATTTCCAGGGCAATGATGTCCTGTTTCTCGGTGACCCAGTGACATGGGGTAAGCATTGATGCACTGATGACTAGCCTTGTGCCACACTGTACAGGATATTGCTCTGGTCTCTTCACTCCTGCTGTCAGGAGTGTGATATAAATTAGTAATGATAATTGTTGTGATACACTTCAGCTGCTGCTGTTTTCACGTGTATTTGAAGAACAACAGCAGGCACATGTGCAGCAGGTTTTGCCTACTCCAGAACAAGGCAGGCAGGGATTTCTGGGGTGCCTCTTTTAGTTTTACAGGTTTCTTCAAAAGTGTTTAAGCTGCACTGTTCCATTTTGGATCCCTCCCCTTGTGAAGTGTCATCCAACTTTGTTTGATAGCAGCACAGTGGCAAAGATCTTGATAGTTCCTTCTTGATAGAAAAATGCCAGTGAACAGGACAGAATTATCTGTCAGTGAGGAGAATTAGAATCACAGAATTATAGAACAGGCTGAGTTGGAAGGGACCCACAAGGACCATCAAGTCCAGCTCCTGGCCCTGCACTGGATAACCCCAAAAATCTCACCAGGCTCCTGAGAGTATTGTCCAAACACTTCTTGTATTCAAGACATGCTTCATGCTGTGACCACTTTCCTGTGGAGCCTGTCCCACTGCCCAACTAACCTCTGGGTGAATTTTTTTTTTCTTAATATCTGTCTAACCCCCATGATACACAGCTTCAGGCCATTTCCTGGGCCCTGTCCCTGGTCACCACAGAGCAGAGATCAGTGCCTGCCCCTCCTCTTCCCCTCACCAGGAAGCTGCAGAACTGCAGTGAGGTCTCCCCTCATTCTCCTCCATCTCAATAGACTAAGTGTCCTCAGCTGCTCCTCACACAGCTTCCCCTCAAGGCCCTTCACAATCCTCATCGCCCCCCTTTGCACACTCTCTAATAGTTTAACATCTTTTTTATATTGTCATGCCCAGAACTGCACACAATATTCCAGGTGAGGCCACCCCAGAGCAGAGCAGGACAATCCCTCCCTGGCCCGGTAGGCCGTGCTGGGCCTGGTGCCCCCAGGACAGGGATGTCCCTCCTGGCTCCAGGGCACTGCTGGCTCAGGTCCAATCTTCTGTCAACCAGGTCCCCCAAGTCCCTTTCAGCCATGTCTGCACAAACTATGTCTGGAGCTGAGTGTATCCAAGCAGCCCAAGGGCTGCAACTTGGAGAAAATAATGAAAACAGAACCTATTGGACACCAGACAAAAAGGCATAGAAGAGTGGCCTCTGTCCAGATTCAAACCCCATATGCTAAGGTGAAGAAAGGATTAGAGCCAAAGCCAGGCAAAAGCCTCTTTCAGACCTTAATTGGAGTTGTGTTAGTGCTCCTTAGGGTGGGTATCACACAGCACTGGAACTTCCTTTAGCATGGTCCACCAGGGACATAAAAACAATTAGTCCCTAGATTTGATAAATACCCATCTCAGCCCTGCTCTAAGTAAGCTCTTCCATGACTTTCCACTGAGGCTCCTGTGACAATGTGATTGATGCCCAAGGGGCCTTTCCAAAATGCAGGTAAGGTGGGGAACTGCACCCTGTGCAGTGAAACCACATGTGAAACCTCAGGCCACTACATGGTTTGGAAAGGAGGCCCTGAAAGAGCTTCCAGCACCTGCCAGGTGGTGGGAAAAGTTGGCAGGAGGAGACAAGGGGAAGCATACTGTGAGGACAAGAAGCCTACTGGTCCAAAATAACTCATATGATGGTCAGCAAGCACCTCCACAGCCACTGGCACATTTCAGCAGCAGTTTCTTTGGGTGGCAAAGAGGTTTTTTGGGGTCTGCTGTGCATCTCAAGGTCATGCTGTTACTACCATTTCTTCTCTCCTCAGCATTACACCTAGTCCTGTCAGTCCTTGTGGTGCCTTAAATCTCCAAATATTTAATGACCAGGCCTTGAAATTACCTCCACTCAGACATTTACAGGAACATTTGCAAGTTCATTTATTTGTCAGTTTGCAGTTTCAAATTATTAGCAGATTCATGTCTCCAGCCCATTGCCATTCCAAAGGGGAAAGAAAGAAGAAAGAAAAAAAAAAAAAAAAAAAAGAAGAAAGAAAAAAACAGAGAACTGAGAAAAAGTCCAAATAGTTAATTCAACATTTTTTATAATGAAGCATTTTGGGGTACTGTTCTGCTTTAGTACATAATTAAATCTGAGTTTTCTGAAGCAGAAATTCTACCTTATCTCTAACTTAAAACATCTGATCCTGAATGAAATTCTGCAGGCAACCAAGGTTAGTGTGTGTGCAGAAAAGTGGAGGAAGTAGTTTTTTAAAAAGGCAAAGTATCTAAGCATGATTATCAAAAGGAAAGATAAGAAAAAGAATGCTAATTATTGCCAAGCTTTAGGTGTACCTCTGGTGATGGCTGCTCTTTGCTTTTTTGAGCAGGTTTTGCCTAGGACCTTCTGAGTAGAGCTTCTGAATTTTCCGTGCATTTGCATTTGGCAGGGAAGTGGCATTACCTCTGTTCATCCCATTGATGAAAATGGGGCAGAAAAGCCCCGTTTGACACCACAGGACAGCCACAGTCAGGTATGAAACCAGGTCACTGAGGCATCGTTTTCCTCTCTCACCACTGGCCACATTCCATCACTGAGTCTGAAAGAATTTGGCTGCAGGGCCCTTGTGGCATCCACTTGAGGCAGGATATTCCAGTCCTGCACAGTGTGCCCATTGCCTTTATAAACCTGGTGAGCCACTGTATTCACCAGCCCCACAGGCTCTTACGGAAGTTGTTAAAAAGTCTGAAATGTAAAGTGTTTTATTGTCAAACCTCTGCTGCAGTCTTTGCAATTTGGAGAGTCATTCTATATGATATTGCTAGAGCTCTCACTGTAGATGTCTCTACATTCACTTTAGAATAATGAGACATCAATTCTCAGTCAAGTGGCTATTTAAAAACACTCCTAATTTGATGGGTTGTGCAGATAAATTAGTTCATTCAACACAACTTTTGCCATTTATGCTGGTGGTGGGACAGGTGTCTCCTCTTTTTGAGATTCTCCCTTTCTTTCTAGGAATAACTGGTGTATTGTTCTTTATCAACTGAGCTTTAGTGATGAGAATCAGGAATAGGTAAACTTCCAAACAAGAAAGGGGATTGTTTGGAAATTAAATAGATCAAAATAAAACCTGCTGAACACTGAATGTTTCAAAAACATCAGATCCTTCTGGCTTCACCCAGAGTGATGGAGGGCCAAGCCCCAAGACATTCAGTGATGCCTGTAGGACCACAGCTTTGCCAGTAACTTCTGCTCTAGTTGTCTTACTGCACAGAAAACACTACAGGGAAAAAGGCTTTTTTCCCTTCCCCTTACTCCTAACACAACCAGACCTGCAGTAAGAGATGGTCTGACCATTTCTTTGGTGTTAAAGGGAAGAGATGCTCCCAGGGTCTTGGTCAGTGGCCAGGAAAACCCAAAACAATAGAGGCTTTGTACAGAGAAGAGACTGAGTTCCTCCAGGAACAGAAAAGCAGCTGCTGATGGGACAGCAGGACTTTTTGTTCCTGCATAAGGCTGTCCAGTTAACTGTGAAAAATATAAATTTGATGGCCAGATATGGATCAAATAGAGCCCACAGCAGAGTCCCACTTTGCAGCAACATCCCTAGAGATGCCAGTGTCTGCATGGGTAAGGACAGCCATATCTTGAGCTGCAGGGTGAAGAAAAGTGCTCATGGTTGCTGCCAAGCTGCATCTGCTCTGCTGTGAAAGGAGGCTTTCATCTCTATGCCTAGTGATCATGGGAAAAAAAAAAAAAAAAAAAAAAAAAAGGAGCTTGATTGCCTTGGCCAGAAAGATCACCTTCTCTGGTCCCCTGTATGGAACAGGTGGTGGATATGGTAGCTTTTATTTTTTATGGTGAGAAACTAAATTCCTGTAAGTGGGTTATTTTGGTGTGTTTTAATTTTGTAAATAGTCTTTCACTCCAGTATCCCAAGAGCCATTGACAAATGAATAAAAGTGTAAAAGTGTAAAAATTATGTGCATTCTTGGAGGTTAAGAAAAAGAAATGAGGTCTGTTAGGCCTTGGAGAAGTGTTGAGCTAAAAGGGCTAAGAATTGAGGTGGAGGAGAAATGCATTAAAGTACTTTTAGATGAACCATTGTGTTTTTGCAGTGGACCCTAAGAATTGAGGGGAGGAGAATGGAGAAGAGCACAAACATTTCAGATATACAGGGATCATGCAGCTGTAGGAGAGAGTAAGAATTCAAATTATGGAGCCAGGGGAAGATGCTCATGCTCCTCTTTGCTCTGTCTGAGAATCCCTTGGGTGGATTTGACTGTAGAAGAGTCCCCCAAAAAATTTCTTAGCATCAGGACCAGAAGAGATGGAAACCCTTGAAGAGAAGCACAGGTCTGCTCTACAGCCAGCAAACAGACCAGGAGAACATCCAGGTGGAGCATTTTGTGGACAGGTGGTTCCTCTGGAGAGGTGTGATTAACTGTGACCTTGTAAGTGGTTCATCAAAAGAGATTTCTGAATTGGGCTGGGATGTGACTGCCTTAACACAAAACAGACATGCCCTGTCCACACTGGTGGATGTGCACATGAGCAAGAATGTCCTGTTCATGCCATGAGTCATTCAGCTGAGGGCTCTAGATATGAAAAAAATCAGGACCCAGTGCTTTAATATGGTGGTGTGAATTTGGAAGCATCCTAAACATCAAGTCATCTCTGAAATGATGGCTCTGATGGGTAAAGACCTCAGTTGTTCTGCTTGGACAAAAGAACATTTGTGAACCTCTGTAGGATTCTGAGTTCTGCACAGGAAAATAGAGATGAAGAACAGAATTCTGCTGCAAATTCACATTAAGCTTTCATTCCACCTAAGCCCCTGGGAGCAGAAGGGAGTTTACACTGTTCTGTCAGGAATCCGCGACCCAGCGAACAACAACAGCTGGACGTGTTGAGGCTGATGTCAGCTTCTGGATTGTCTCCTTTGGCAGCCTGAGTCACTGCTCTCAAAATGATCCTGTGCACCGTGTGGGTGGAGTAGGGGACACTCAGGACTGCAAGGTAAAACTATCCATGTCCTCTGTCAGAGGGGACCTCTCTGTTTTGTGAAGCCTTTCCTCCCTGCATGCCTGGGTGGTAAAGAGTGAGAAGGTTTTTCTCATCTCAGCAATCAGATTTGTGTTTTTACCCTATCAATATGCCCCGTAGATAACCCCTGTGTTTACAGGTTTCAATCCAGCTTCAGATTTGGCCCCCTGGCCACCATAAGAAAGCAAAAATAATGTCAGACATAGCATGGATTGAATGACACGTGAGACCCAAAAAGTCACATTTGGCAGGGCTAAGGTCTGGATTGGTGTCTTGGACTCTAGCTCACAGCTTGCTGAACTGCTTTTCTATTCCTCTGTGAAGGTGAATCATGCTGAAAAAAAACCCCATATAACAAGTTCTGGAGAGTTCTTCCCACTTACAAAGGTTCTAGGCCCTTTTTTATATTTCCAAGTGCCACAACCTTGCTGTCCCTGGTGGCACAGCACACATATGGGATCACAAGATGCTCTGTTCAGCTTATGGTCAGCTTTAAAGAAGAGCTGGATCTCAACTGCTTAGTGAACACATTTGGTTTTTGTTTTTTTTTTTTGGTTGAGACAGTCACAAGAGGCCCACAGAGCTGCTCAGGAAAGGGTGATGAGCTCACCAGAGAGGTGGGTGGGCTCTGTGGCTCAGCAGAAGTTCAGAAGGCTTTGTGTAGACTCGCTGTGTGCAGCTCCAAGGCAGCCTCTGCTCTCCCTTCAGAGGTGCAATGGGCCAGTGGCTGCAGCAGGCAGTTCCAGCTGAGATGTGCACAGGCTGCTAAAACACCTTCAAAGCATCTCACTCCTTGCCATTACCAAAAAAAAAAAAAAAAAAAAGAAAGAAAAAAAAAGAAAAAAAATCAAGATGCAAAAAAGCACACATTTGTGAAGTACCCTCACCAAGTATTTATTTACAATGTAAAATCAGTAAAAGGCTGTTTTTTTGCTTTTTCTTTTTTTTTCTTTTTTTTTTTTCCACCCCCCTACCCACTCCCTGTAGCAGACATTGTGTATCAATTGGTTATTCTTCTCACCTTTTTCTTTTCCCTCATATTTTATTGTGAGCAGGGGGGTGATGAAGGAGGGGGAGTTGTTGCTATTGTTGCAAGGAAGATTCTGGAATCTGTGAACACAAAGTATTAGTATTTTAAATAATGAGAAAAAATTCCACATGGAAAGCTCATCTGGCTGTGGCAGTTTGTGACTGAATGAGAGAAAAGTGCCCTAGAAGCTATTCATTAGGAATTCACTGGAAGCTCTCAAACAAGCCTGGCAGAAGCTGAAATTGAAGTGGTCTCTGACCTAATTTTCTTCTGCATGAAACATCTGCATCAAGGCACTCTTTGATGTATTCCACTTGGCTCTGTCTACAGTATTGTATCACATGGCTTCAGCGTTGCCTCAGTTTTAAAAGACATTTCCAGCCTGTAGAAGGTAATGTGATGTTACTGTTACCCAAACTAATCACTCAATGTGCTCCCGAAATAGAAACAATAGAGGTTCAGACAACGGTGTCTGCTTTGCAGTCGTTGTTGCTGCCTAAGCTCACGGTTTTAAAAAAACCCAGATCTGTGATATTCATCTCATGTAATTCATCAACACCAGGAAGGGGAGGGAGAGGGGGGAACTGTGAGCCTTCTGTGTAATAGTATGTCAGAGGACACAATGCTTTACATGTGTGAGCCCTGCATTACTCGCCGCTCCAGCCATGCAGTTAGTTTAGCACATTGAAAACAAAACCAGGGAAATGTTGGAGGACGCTATCATAAAACCTCAACAGAAGGAGCTCCTGGTTTTCATTTTGCTGTTTGTTCTCTGCTGATTGACACCCAAAGCTCACGGTGAAAGAAATGTGAGCATGTTTGTGTAGATGCGTGGATGATGTGTGATGTATTTTGAATATATATTTTTTCCCCTCCTTTCTTTTCTGCACCACAGTACACATTTCAGATCCTCTCTCAAGCTCTTCTCCAAGTGGTGTATAAAACACAGCTGCACAAAGATATTTCTAAATATGTACACACATATATTTTACACATATCTACACAGATAAATTATATGAGAAATTTTTAGGATCACTTCTTTACTTTGAATGAATACATCTTAGGCTTCTCCAGAAAGGTTTTCTGCTCAGTCTTACCTAATGGCATGCTGCTGTTTCCCCAACCTTGCTTGTATTATGTGAATAACTGTGGTGTCTTTTGTATTCCACCCCCTGATGAAGAATCCTTTGAAATTCTAAATGACTGTGCTGCAGATTTTAATGTCTGTCTCTTAGAAATAGCCAAGCATTACCCACTCATGAAGCAAGATGCAGCAAGCCTTTTGAAAGTTATTCAGACTGCTTCCTCAGCCTCATGAGTGTGTGCGTGTGTGTGTGTACATGTGCTATTTAATTCTCTGAATGTATAGCAGGAATACATTATTTCCCTGTGAATCACTTTCTCTCTCCTCCTGTCCATCTACTCCACCCCCCAGATCTCTCCTACTTTTGTTGACATGGGAGAAATAAAGCTAACTGTCTAGGGAGCTTGTACAGGTCTTGTGGGTACAGCGTGAGATGAGTTGGTAGCTTCTCAGTACGGTTCCTTGAAGAGATCAGAAAGAAAAGGCAGCCCTACTGCTACTAATTAGATGCCTCCAGGGTAATCACAGCAGAAAAGTCACGGCCCAGAAGCCTCAAAATAGCCTTTTCCCTATGGTTATTTTCCCATGTTTTGGCTGAAACACATCGGGAAGGCAGAGTGGAAGGAAACAGAGTCCCACTCCTGTCTGGCTTTGCAGCTGGCACATACCTGTGTCCTCTCCCAGGTGCTTTTCCTTTAAGACCATGTTTCTTTGCCTCACTGATGTGTGTAGGGCTTGCATCTGGTAGCAATGGGTATAATTAATTCCGTATACAAACAGCTGCTCCATCCTGTTGAAATAATGCGTTTTGCTGTGCTAGGGGCTGTGCTGTGCACTGTGACAGCTAGCTCCAGCTCTGGAGGATTTCCCTACAAGAGCTCTGTCCTGAGACAAGGGGAGACAGGCAGGGAGAGGTGAAGGGATGCATCCCAAGGTCACACTGCAGTAGTCAGGAAGCAAACTCCACCTCATCTCCTGACGGCCAAACTGCGGCACTTTGAGGTTGGGAACACCCTGTCTCATCTTCTGCAGAAAAGCACCAGGCCAGTCCTCAGTGCCTGTTGCCAGCAATGAATCTCCTTGAACTAATTTTGTAAAGGACAAAACCAACACTGTGCAAAAAAAAAAAAAAAAAAAAAAAAGAAAGAAAAGAAAAAAAGGAAAGACAACCACAAAAGACCCTTTGCCCGTCTGTTGTTTCTGAAGGGCAGCAAGGAGCCGGGCAGCCCTCTCCCACCACGTTCTCATATTACAGCCCCCAAAAGTGTTGTTTCAGAGAGCATATTTAAATAAGAAAAGACAAGATCTTCCAGCAAGCACTGGGGTTGATTTACACTTCTGCATGGACATAGTTGGCTGTGGATGATGCCTGGCAAAAGCTTATCATGTCCACTCTAAAAATAACAATTTCCAATGGGCAAGATCTGCTCACTCAGACCCAGCCTTGGTTCTCGAACAGTGGCATGACATTCAAAAGTGTCTGAGAGAGCCTTTGGCAAATGTGTGATGCTGAATAATGAGAGGTCATGGTAGCAGGGCTTGAAGCAACTGGCTCCTCCCCAGGGTCAAGCCATTTTTTTATCCCCAAGTCTGAGAGAAGTGGAGGGATGGAGTTTGGGGTTTGCTCTCTGGTTTTGCTTTTTGCTTTCCTTTTTTTTTCCTCACAGATCACTCCTTTCCACCCTCATTCCTACCCCCAACCCTTACCTTTTCTCTGAATTTTATGGTGGTGCCAGAGACCTGCCTGGTGTGGGGGATAATCAGACCTACATAGCGCTCTCCACCCAGCCTCAGGTCCTTAATTAAAGTTGTTGTTTCTAGCTGGTTGACCTGAGCTCTGGAGACCCTTGTTTTGCAGAAAGCTCCAGCCTCTTCACCAGCGTTGAGGCTTCCTCATTTTCCACCCCCTTACATCTGAACCCTGGAAGACAAGCTGGGTTTTGTCTATTCATTTGGCAGATGGTTAGATTCAGATCTTAACAGGAACATAATGCTAGAAATGAAGTGTGTGTATGTTTGTGCTTGTGTGTGGTGGGGAAAGGATCCCAGATAATTTTCTTCCTCTGTGGCCTTATAACTGCTAGCAGTTTCACACAGTCTCTGTTAGGTAGCAAAAATAAAAAAAAAAAAAAAAAAAAAAAAAAATAAAATAAAAAAAAAGCTGCCTCCCCCTTCTCTTTTTAATTTCTCCCCCAAGTCTGTGCTGTATATACCAGCAGTGTGGTCTAGGCCAATGCTGAACATTTGTGCCTTGGACAATAGCACAGCCTGGCCTGACTATTATCAGCTGCTGTTTTCTGGTTAGCTTTCCTTTTATTCAAGTGCACAATGCAAGCCTTTATCACCCTTCAGTCATAGTGACTCTTGAGGAATACATCTGGTTTTCTCTTTCAGCAGCTCTGAAAAGGTCAGTCTGTTCATTTCTTATTCGCAGGACACCACATTTTTTTCTGAGCTGGAAAGACAGGCCTACACCTTTTCATTCCGTCTCGTACATAATTAGACATGGTGTCGCTCTAGAAACCTACCCTTGAAATCCTCCTGAGTAACTCTTTCAGAGACAGAGGAGACGCGGCAAGGGAGCGAGTGAGCGGGGGGGGGGACCACTTCCATCCGGTCTTAAATCTCTTTGTGTGGTCACAAAAGCACTTCCCCAGCATTGCCAGCCTGGCTTTTCCCTCTTCTTCTCCTTCTTCTCCCTCTCCTTTTCTTTCCCCCTCCCCCTTTTCCCTTCCTAACGCTGGCTGGCGAGCACACCATGCATGGCAGAGGCTTTCACAGGGAAAAAAAAAAAAAGCCCTCTGATTATATGAGCAAGCAAGGTTGCAGTCGTTTTCCTTTCCACAACATCCTACATTCTTCAGGCAGGCTGTAACACAATAACAAGTGTGCCCAAGAGGACAGAGCGTGCAGCAGCTGGTGTCTGACAAATTATCCCACTCCAGACAGGCAAATGGTGGCTTGAGCTCCAGCCATCCAAGGGATGTGTGTTTTGGTTTCACCCTCTGTGCTGGGTAGGGTGGGCCAAATCCTCTTGGGGTGGGAATCAGTGTTGTCTCCTCGGAGCCAGAGAGTCTTATCCTTGCCGGACGTCATTTTCCCTTCCCACATGCTGCTTGTGCATTCCAGCGTGAGGAGCACCAGGCAAGGCTGTCACCACAGCCTCTGTGCTGAGGAGGAAAACAGCCTGAGAACTTGGACAGTTCTTCTCCTGAGCAGTGACTGCCAATATCACCTGATTTTCTTTCTGCCTGGGCTATTTTTACATGTGTTTGTGGTGACGTGGTTGCAATCCACCAGCGCAGGTTGCCCCAGGTTGAAATTCTCCTCTCTCTTGTCCTTGGCAAACACCACAGGACTCACAAGCTCAGGGCAGGGCTTCCTCCCGAGCAGGGGCAATCCCTACATTTGAGATCTCTTAAATCAAGTATGAACCTAGAAATCACAATCACCAGGGTTTTGTTTTTTTTTTTCTGTTAGGAATTTCTCCAAACCAGATGTGAATATACCTCAAATCCAAACCATCACCAGCTTGCTGCAGTGCACTGAAGGAGAGCAGGAGAAGGAAATGCTCAAAGCCAGAGCAGCATCAAAGCAGCTGATGCAGATGAGTGCAGAAACATCCCATTTCTACTCCAGCAGTTTCAGGGAGCTGGGAGATCTCTTCTTGCACACCCCAGCCCAGAGACACTGCCTTGCCCAAAGGAGTACATAGCAGAGTGAAAGGAAAAAATTGAGCTTAAAAGAGGAAAATTAATTTGCTAGCACACTACATGAGCTAGATGTGAGACTAGGAGCAGACCTTCCTCCACCTCCATGTATTTATTAAGTTGCTGGACCATATCTTCTCTAATGGACAGCCCCTCTAGTTAGCTTCACATACAGGACTTGATGTACTGTTGCAGTACAGCAGATGTGTTTAAATATCCACCTCTCTTATTTAGGTGAGTTTCATATTTTAAAGCAGGGGACAGGCTAAAGACAGAGAGCATTTTTTTCTGTTATTAAATTTCTTGATTGGTTTAGAACTATATATTTTATGCATATATATTTATATTTTTTTTTTCAAATTAAATCATCCCAAGATTTTTCAGTCCTTTAGCACTGAATAATGGCTTTAGGACACAGAAGGAATATTTGAAATCTTCATTAAATTTTCTGTATGATAGCTTCTCCTACTAATATAGTCAGACTTCAGGGTTTATCACAGTTTCTATCAAGAATCCTGATTTTCAGGGGTTTAGAACAATGTCGTCTTAAAACCTGACCATAACTAAAACACATTTTTGGTCTTATCACACCAGGCTTACAGTAAATTGGACTAGAAATTAGAAAAGTGCAAGAATAATTATGTCATTTCTGGTTACTTCTTGTAGAAAGCCATAAAAGTTCAGAGTCTTGGCCAGCTGTAAAAGATAATGTTCCTTTCATCTCAGCATTGCCTATCTGACAATTTATGTTTTTTCGTGATGCTGAATTATCACTGCCTGCACATGGGAAACTGCAGCGTGGAAAGAAAGAGACCTAGACCCTGGCTGAGAGCCTGAGGTGCAGTCACCCTCACCATGCTCCTCTGGTCTGAGAAAAGATGGAAAGCAGGTCTTCCTTGAAAAGACACCTCCCTCTGTAACATCCTGTGGCAGCAAGCTTCACAAGTTTTACACAAAATTTAGCCATTTAACTGTTTGCTGTGTTAGTGTTTCACCACACCTATTTCTCCTGATTTGTGTTTTTAGGATGAAGTAAGCTATGGTGAATTCCTTGTTACAAAATATAAAACTTTTATTTTTTCAAGTTTTTTTAAATGTTGTTTATTTATTTATTTATTTATTTATTTATGGTTTTAGGGTTTTTTTAGCCAATGGAGACATCTGATGCAGCTCTAACAGGAATAACAACAAATGTAATAAATTACAAGTATGAGACACACCAGTAGAAAATTATATAACCACTCATTGCTAAAAGCAGTGGATTATTAACATACCTGCTTATCAATAAAATACTGATGTAGTAATTTAAACCTTTCTAAAAAAAGCCCTCACAATATCTGTTGATGGCTTTGCAATAGAATTGTTTTTTAATTTGGAAGAGATTGCTGTGACCAGTTTGAAAGTTGTCGTTAATTTTTTTGAAAAATAATAGCTGGTTTAGTGGTGGTCAAACATGTAAGACCAAAAAGATGCATTTCCATTAGGAGGGGGAGCTTCATTGAGGCTTTGCTAATCTCAGGACACAAGCAAAAGAAAGTTTATAGTTTCCAATTAACTCTTCTGTCAGAGATGTTCTAACAAATGCATATCTGATTTGGCTCAGAGAATATGTTCTTAGCTTTGAAGTATTTCAAACATAAAGAAAAGTTCTAACAGTAGAAATATTTTCTACTTTTTTCCAACTGCACCTGGCTTGTCTATTTAAACAGATGACTACAACTGGCAAATGTTGTCTACAGCGAGGTCAGTTTGATATTTCTGGAACCCTTTATTCAAAAGGACTGCTTTTCCTAAGTAATTTCCAGATTTCATTTCAGCTGGAGATGGGTGATGTCAAACCTGGCAGCATCTCTTAGCAAATGTGAAGTCCCAGTTTTCCACTAGATCTTCTACGTAGACAGACAAGTTTACTCAGACATGGGCACTCTATTTCCCCTGGCAACCTTAAACAGTTGTAGGCATTTGTGGCTTGGCAGGTGCCTGAGCAAGCCTCACTTGTGGGTGAGTAGCCACAGCTACAAGGCAGAGGTACTTGCCTGAAGCACTCTTTGTGTTTCAGAGAACCTCTCTTCCTGCGAGGAGCCTTGGAGATCTTTTGAGCATCCTTGCTCCCAGTATTGCAGAAGGTGGGGCCTTGTCTCTGCCTGTCTCTCTCATGCATTTCCATGTGTAGTGTGTGAATGGGACAGCCATTGACTAGCTGGGCAATTTCCATGTGGAAATTTAGGCTGGCTTCAAGCAGGGACAGTGAAATCTTCCCTTTGCTTGAGGCCACCTTTTGTTCCTGCTCTTGGTGGACTTCCCTTTTGCACATCCCTCAGTGGAAGTTCAGAGTTACACCTTCCATCTCCTTCTTATCCCTCCCCTCAAGATAATGTGTGCATGAACATGTGACATGAGGTCACAGGCTACGCCCAGCCTGCCAGCTGTAAATTCCACAAGCTGATATGACAGCATCAAAAGGGTTTTCAGTAATTTTAACTTATTTTTCTTCCCATTCTGCAAGTCCTGGTGGGACTGAGGCTGAAATGTTTTATTTTCTTTTTTTTCCCTCTCCAGAATTATTCATGTGTTACCATTGTAAATGCTGTTGGATTGCTAATTAAATGCTATTTAGAATTAAAAATGAGTGAGACTTTTGTATAATCCTTTTTTTAAACACCAACATTTTTTAAGTATGTTCACGATCAGAAACATATCTTCATGATTTGATTCAGAGGAAGTGGGAACAAGAGTAGTTTTCAATAATTCATCATTCCATAAATGTGTGGACCCATCACCTATGTTTAGGGATATTATTTTTTTGTCCTTTTATTGGAATCATATGTATGTGTACCCACTGGTAGGTTAAGCCTACATGCATAGGTTTGCTGTGCCACTCAGGTGGCCAGGTGAAATTCAGGGTCCACACATGCATGAGGTTTTAGAAAATATTTTCTCCATCCACCAAAGGCTGTAAAATTCACAAAACCACTGACTAATCTGTGGGAATGCAAAACTTCAGGTCCAGTTCTGGCATGTCATGAAGACCATCTCACTGTCCCAATGAACAGGATAGCAGAGGTTACACTTCTGTGGTGTGTGAACAGAAGAACGCTGTGTTTTGGGGCTGACCTCATGCTCTTCTGTGTACTCCAGAAGATCCTGGTATCAGGGACTACTGCAGTCTTTCTAGTTTTTCCTCAGTGACCACACTCAGAATATGACTGAAGAAATTCACACCCTTTTCCCTCCCCTCCCCTCCCCTTCCCCTTCCCCTTCCCCTCCCCTTCCCCTTCCCCCTCCCCTCCCCTCCCCTCCCCTCCCCTCCCCTCCCCTCCCCCTTCCCCTTCCCATCCCCTTCCCCTTCCCCTTCCCCTTCCCCTTCCCCTTCCCCGTTCCCCTTCCCCGTTCCCCTTCCTCTTCCTCTTCCCCTTCCCCGTTCCCCTTCCTCTTCCCCTTCCCCCTTCCCCGTTCCCCTTCCTCTTCCCCTTCCCCCTTCCCCTTCCCCCTTCCCCTTCCCCTTCCCCTTTCCCTTCCCTCTCCCCTTCCCCTTCCCCTTCCCCCTCCCCTTCCCCTTCCCCCTTCCCCTTCCCCCTTCCCCTTCCCCGTTCCCCTTCCCCTTCCTCTTCCCCTTCCCCGTTCCCCTTCCTCTTCCCCTTCCCCCTTCCCCATTCCCCTTCCTCTTCCCCTTCCCCCTTCCCCTTCCCCCTTCCCTTTCCCCTTCCCCTTCCCCTTCCCCCTTCCCTCCCTTCCCCTTCCCCCTTCCCCTTCCCCTTCCCCTTCCCCCTTCCCCCTTCCCCTTCCCCTTCCCCCTTCCCCTTCCCCTTCCCCTTCCCCTTCCCATCCCATCCCATCCCATCCCATCCCATCCCATCCCATCCCATCCCATCCCATTTTTTCTTTTTTTTCTTTTTTTCACACAGGTCTGCTGCTGTGTGGCAAGAGAAGATGAAGTGAGCCCTCATTGGTTGTGATCACAGGAGAAAGGGCTTGAAAACTCAGGATGTGAACCAAAAGCAGCCAGTGTGTTATTTGACTATCACTGGAGGCTTGATTCATGACACTGTACCACTTGATGACAACAGTGGTGGCCTCTTCCACTCCTCTGTGTGTGTCATCCCCATGATGCATTTCACTACTAGCTGGAATCCTAAAGCTTGTCAGGGCAAGAGATATCTCTTGTGTACACATGTGTGTGGTGCCTGGCAAACAGGACCCCTGCAGGGAGCTCCAGCAGTACTGCTCTGCAGATGTTACTAGCAGCTCACTGTGACAAAACATAAAGGCTGATCTTGCATCTAGGGACGGGCTGAGATCACATTTCTGGACTGAAACACCCCTCCAGTTCCAGCGTGTTGAAAATTCAAGCTCAGCTACACACAGGATGTCCTTTACACCTGGAAAATCCCAGGCTGATCTCTTCCCTGGCTGGTGTTTCTACAAGGTGCAGATAACAGTGCCACAGGCTGTGAAGAGCTCAGCAAGAAAGGACTGGAAACTCAGAGTGTGGGGTTTTGTACTCTGAAGGTATACATTAAGCAGTTCTTGTTGCTTCTTTGAGGTTCCTTATGTGTTAATCCAGTTGTCCCCTATCAGGCTGTCAGGGGGGCTACTCACTTTCTTAGAGCTCAGCATCATTTGTTTTCCCTATTCCTTGTTCCTATCAGAGGGCAAACACTGCTGCTGTCACTTAGAAAAATAGGATTTTGCCTGCTGTGCCTGAGAAATCTTCAGCACCAGTCTGCTTGTACAGGTTCCAGGAACTTTTGTTGTAAAGCTGGGATTCAGCTGACTGATCTATAGCGGCAAAGGTTCACTGCTTTACTCCACCAGCATAAAATGGAAATGTTGTAACATTCCCATCTGTGAAGACTTGGCAAAACAGTTTAGTGTTTCAAAAGCTGCGTACAGAACGAAGACAAGATCTCACTACAAGCTGTGGGAGCTGGGAGAGTTTATGAAGCAGAAAGTATGGGCTAAGGGAGAGATCAGACTGGTGATAGTTTACTGGCCCTGCAATTCTTTTAAGAGGCACTAATGGTAGTGGACTGCTACAGTCGAAGTAGACCCGGACTCATTTAAGGCAGTACCATGAAATTGGTTGCAATAAAATTATGCATTAAATGTGCATTATGTTTAATAAGACTGTATTGCACTCCCAATGTTTACTCTGTGCCCATTGAGGCTGATCCAATTTTCTAAAGTTCTCCAATTGGTTTGCTATCAGGTTTTCAGCCAGAAGGTCAAATTTCACTTGCTCTTAGTACATGTCTCCATTACTTTGCTAAGGCATTTGCACTCCATATTCATTACCTCTTCTTTTTTATCTATCTCTTGTAACTTGACTGCTCCAAAATGCTTCCTGTAGGTGGCATGTTTGACACAAATGAGATCAGTCTTTAATAGATGTCAACTCAAGAACACACACACATGTGAGCACACACTTGCACAAAAGATGCAAAGAAGAAAGAGTAGGGGGGAAGGCTATTTCCAGACTCACATTGGAGGTGATTTTATGTTGCTTCACTCAAGGTGCATGAGTGACCTCTGTGAAATCACAGGTTTCAGATATGAAACTGGGAACGTAAGTAGAGAGGCTGGAATAAATGTTTAGAGCAGTATGTGATCATGACTATACCAAACTGGGAGCTGGATTGTTTTAATCAGAGGCAATGATAGTTTTAGTGTTCCAAAAAACACATTATTTCCCAACATCTCAGCAAACTCTGTCAGCACCGCGCTCAATGTGGGTAGCACAGGCGAGGAACCAGCAGGCAAAATTTCTCAGGGCTTTGTGTATCTCCGTAAATGCTTTAGCAGGAAAATACAAGCCTTCTTGTATTCCGTTCTCCCCTGTCAGGAGATCATGTTGAGAGAATTCAGCTTGCCTAACAAGTGTCAGCCAATAACGTAGCATTCATCACTCCAAAACGGACTGTCCCTGTTAGCAAAGCTGGCTGGGCTGCCCAGAAGGAGCCATTGTCCAGGACACTGGGTACTCTGCCTTGGCAGGGAGGTCTATGCCTTGCCTTCAGCTTGATTAGGTAGGGAAAATGCAGTGGAGGCCCTAAAAAGCCTTGCCAAAGTCTCAGATAATGAAGCGTTTGAATTGGCTGGCTGCAAGGTATGTCCACACCGCTGTCACCCACCGCTCTGCTCCAGGCTGGTGTAGATGTGCCCACATTTGCTATAAAGCTATCTGCTGGCAGGCTGCTGGCTCTGCACACCCAAAACCTGCCCCAGGGTCTGCTGGGGAGCCTGCAGGGTGTGCTGGATCATGGGAGCCTGGGTGTGATGCCTTGGCCACCCTGGGAGATCAAAGTCACAGCAACTGATGCTTTTCTCCAGGGGACGTCTGGGTACCACTGGGACTGCTCCACACCAGCTGGATACCTCTCCTCACCTGTGTCTCCAGGGGGCACCTCCCTGAATCACCCCAAAACTCATGGGGGTTAGAGCAGAGACCTCCATCGCTTTTGCCTCTTTAGGTAGAGACAGGGTGAGAATTGCTGCTACTCTGTGCAGATAGAGCCACATTTTGGCGTCACTCTTCAGCAGACCTCTCAGTTATTATGTGGAATTATCAGTCTATAGGTTCAGCAGCATCATTTGCGGCTGGGAGAAATATTGATACTGGTTTTTTTGCATTTAAAATGTCTTATTATGAGATACTGAGCACCTCACCTATTTTATGAAAGCGCTTTTGGTGTTGTGAGATGGATACCAAAACCAATGATCTCCCAAAAGCATTGCTTTCAAAAATCCTTGGGGAAACCTTGCTGCCCACCTCTCTAAAAGGAAATGGTGTTTCCTGAACACCATCTTTCACATGTGGTGACCCTGATAGAGCATTTGCAAGGGTTTACACATGCAGCTCTGGGCATCAGCACTCCAGTGATGCTATTGTTGGGATTCTGACTCATGACAGGTAGTGGCTGAGGTGAGCAGAAGATCTACCTGCCCCAAGCTGCCCCAGGCTCTGCAATGTCTCTTCAGCCCATATGTGATACAAGTGAGCCCCAGTCCCTCCAGATGGCCCAGAATAACCTTTGGCAGAGGACTGGGGCAAACAGCTGAGACTGCCTTAGCTAAATCCATCTGCAGGCATGAGTCAGAGCCCTAAATCCAAGTGCTTCTAGTCCCCACCTGCCTTGCACTTGTCCTTTCATTTTTCCTCAAACACTGAGCAGTGGGCCTGTTTTCTCCTGGCTCTCTGTCCAGGCTGTCATACAGTGCTCATCTTACCTTGGTTGAGGTATCACATTGCTGCAGAAGGTAGAGCTGACCCCATGCCTGTCCCAAAGGTCTCACCATGGAGGGATGGGGTCAGAGAGACCTGAGGGAGAAATGGGACAGCTGTTCCTTTGGCTTCATTGGGAATGCTGGAGGAGATGTGTCCAGTTAAGGCTGCACCTCTCAAGGGTCTTCCCACTCTCAGACAATCAAAGAGTCTTGGCTTCACCCAGATTTCCTCAGTGGACATTGTTTTTTTGGATGTAGGTATTCCCCACTCAGGAGGATGTGTTCACAAACACATGTAATTATTTTGCTTGGCTTTTCCTCTGGGATGCAGTTTTCTGTTTTATCCCAGCTGTTTGTGTTTGGTACTGCTAAATTGAGGCTGAGGGGTTGAGGAAGAGCTAAACCTCATTGGTGTCTTCTAGTCAGAGACTTACAAAAAAAAAGGGTACAGTTTTGATTTTGGTTTTTGTATATTAGATTACATTGCTGAGAACAACAAAGGCAGGCAGCCTCAGCTATCTGGTTTCCATGCATAGGAAAGAACAACCTAATCCTTTTCTCCCTGAAATCAGCAGATGGGATCTCACTGAACCCAGTCTTCATTGTGTCAGACTACAAATACATGCTTCTCTTTCTGATGTTACATTTTATTATTATTGTTGTTGTTGTTATTATTATTATTATTATTGTGGCCGTCTTTGAATTTTTTTCTTTCCCTTGTCTTTTTCTGATTTACTTTTCACCATTTTATTCCACCAGAAGAGTGGGCTGTGGAACACGTTTGCTTGATGAGATATGGTCCATGCTATTATATTACATGATTAACATATATTTTTTTTAATTTACATATAGTTGGTAGAAGGCAAGTTTAGCCATGAAAGCACAGTTGATATATACTTTTGATTAAAACTCTTTTATCAAACAATAGTCGCTCAGAGGGGAAAAAAAAAAAAAAAGATAAAAGGATCTCACCTCCTTTATATCAAATATAGATTTAGATCTCAATGATTTGTGGTTTGGGACTATTTTTTAAAATAATATATACAATTTGCCACAGGCATGCCAGTCAACCTTAAATTCTTCCACTGTCTGTGCAGGTGTAAGTGAATGTTAACTCCATGAAAAAAGTTCCCTGTGACTTGCATGGAGCCAGATTTACTGCAGGATCCCACAATGTCCTTCAGTGCAACCATCAAAGCAGAGGGAGTAAGACACCAAGACATACAGCCTTCAGTTCAAAGGACAATAAAGCCCTGTTTCAGCACAGCACAGGCACACTCATTTCAACCTGAGTCAGTGTGAGGCTGTAATCCAGGAAGGTGCTTACACACATGCCTGCCTGTAAATAAATGCTTAATCCCATTGGAATCAACTGGGCCCCAGCTCAGCTTGAGCTTTCTTTGCTGAACTTAAACGTATGCAGTGAAGAGAAAATTGCTCACATCACCCTCATCTTTAACAAGCATGATGGAAAAAGTTTGCAGTGAAATCAGCAGGGTTTCAGCTAATGTGATTAAGTGCCTTTTGGAATCCATGTTTCTGCAAACCCAGGCCCATGGATGCTGTTCAAAGCCTTCTGAGGGCAATGGGTGCTGGCTGGACCAGACCCTGGATGCAACTGGGTTTTCTCATATTCCTGCAACAAGAAGAAAAAGAAAAAGAAAAAGAAAAAGAAAAAGAAAAAGAAAAAGAAAAAGAAAAAGAAAAAGAAAAAGAAAAAGAAAAAGAAAAAGAAAAAGAAAAAGAGACTGAAAATATTTGAGAAGGAAAGGGAAATCAAGGGTGTGTTTTATTGTTTCACCACCTTTCAGAAAAACAGCTGGTGAATGAAACAAATGAGGTTATGAGAAAGGAGCTGGTTCCAAACTGATTGTTTTATTTCTCTTCTCCAAACAACCTGCAGGCTGCTAGCTCTGGTTTCTGCTCTCCCCAGAACTAACCGAGATCAGCAGGTTGAAGATCATGTGAAGAGCAGAGATTATGCAGGAATAAGCTGTTCTCTCACTCCTTCCACCCCTGTTTTTTTCTGTGTTCCTGTTGAAAAATCAGGTTCCTTCTCTTTGTGTTTAAAGGGAAGGATCTTTGTGTCTGATTAAAACTAAGTAGAAACTGGAGGACTAGATGTTGTCTGTGGCTCATACCCATATGTCCTATAAACCTCTGGCAAGCATGTGAAGAGTTCTCCAAGCTGACAGTGCACACAATGTCCAAATCTAATTTGAACTGCATGGTGCAGTTTCAGCTTTCAATCACACAGCACTTCCTCTGAAACACTGTCTGCAGCTACATTTCCAAATTGGGACATTTTTGAAATTGCTCATCACGCAGCTCCCTCAATAGACCAACATATGTTTCAGCAGAATCAACAGGCTGACAAACTCCAGGCCACTGAGAATTTTATGTATCAGGGAGCGCGTGTCGCACATGAATCAAAGTGCATGTCATGCTTTGGGACTCAGTGCGTGTACATCTAGAAACATTTTCCAGCAATGGTTATTAATTATTGAGATGCTGTAAACAAGTCACCCTTCCTCACACATCTTGTTTCAGCTCTATGAAGTAACAGAGTGCTCATGCCAAAATGACATAGTCAACCCAGAAAAGGCTCACCCCACCTGCTTCACTCTGAACGCTGTGAATGATCTTATTGTGCTTGGTGGCACATGCTTGTTAAAATTAAGGACTGTTGTCAGTTTTTTGTGGGATTGACATGTGAAACACTTGGAGAAGCCAGGGTGGGGGTGGGAGGTTAAAGGAGACCAGTCATCTGCATGGTACAAAGGAGAGGAGTTCCAAAGGTCTGGGGAATCAGTTCCCATTTCCATCTGAGGTTTGGCACTGTGGCCTTTGCTCAGTGTCTCAGCAATGAGGACATTACTCGTGACTGACCTCTGGGAAGTGCTCAGAGACAAAGGCTGATGAGCACTATTAGAAAAAAAACAAAACAAAACCAAGTCTATAAATAATAAATTTAAAAAGTTTCCTTCTGCTGACTAATACATGTTGTCCTCTATCTTTCACCACGTCAGAAACACACAGTTTAACCACTACACAAAAACACTGAGGTAAAAATTTGGTTTCCACATGGATTTGGATATGGATATGTTGTAAACAGGGAGTTGGGGAAAAAGGGACCTGTGAACTGAAGAGTTTATCTGAGATGGAAACCCATTTCTGCTTCATCACTGCTTGCAACAAAACCATCTTTTACATAGGTAGTTGCTTTTCTTCATTAAAAGCTTTATTTCGCTTTCAGTTGGGGTTTAATTTTAAGACAAAATTGTGGTTTTGTTTGTTTTTCTGTTCAGAATGGCTCCCAGAACAAGTGGCAAGTAGCGGGGATGGTGAATTTTCATTTAACTTTTTTCTGGAGGGACATCTATGAAATATTTACTGATGTCTGTCACAGATGGATCATCAGAGATTGCATCATGGAGAGCAACTCCTCTGCCAGACAGACCTTCTGTCTGAATACAGCTGAATGCCTTCATTTCCCACACAGTAAAAAAAAAAGAAAATTTTGGTTGTTTGGTTTGGTTTTTTTTTAATACAGGGGATCAAGTGGGAGAGTGAATTAACAGCTGTATTTGGAATTCTGTTGTTATAATTTCATTTCTGCTCTGCTGATGGATAGTTCTTTTGTCATTTTAAAACACAGTGGTTCACCTGAGCTGTGCATTGCAGATCTCAGAAGGTGGAAACTGAGAACCTCAAGTCTTGGTTTGGATTCTGTGGTGTCTGAACAAACTCCAACTGCATTGGGAAGTCAATCCTTTCTTCAGGGCTGCAGGCTGTCTAAGTAAGCACACTAGTTTCCATACACCTTTTTGGGCACATGTGGGGAGAGGCTTCACTGAGAGGCTTGAGGACTGTATTCCTCCAGTTTTGCTGCTGCTACGCCATGTTACTTAGGAAACAGAGGCTCAACTTCCCTACCTGAAAATTTCAATGTTTATATCAATCTTCCACTGTAGGAAGTTTAAAGTGATGCCATGGAAAAGCTATGGAATAGTTATTTTTTGTATATATCATATATAAACAGACAAACAACTAGTGACACCTCCCAAAGGCATTGTTTGATCTAGTGACATATATGCACCAATGTGTCGAATTGGATATCCCGAAAACTCTTCCTCCTCTGATTTTTATTTCCAGAAATTGTCCTTCTGTTACTTGTCTCACTCTACCACATCAAGGAGGAGACAGAAAATTCCAGGAGGAGGGCTCATCATGAGGATGAGCTCATCTTCCTAAGGTGTTTATTCAATGTTTCTTTTTGGTTAGGAAAATTTCTGAACTGTGCTTAAGAAGGCCAACTCCCTCTCCTTGGGTAGCCTTCTCAAATGTTTGGCTTTTGTTACTGGTGTGTTACTTCAGGTCAGCTGCAGCAATCTAGAAGCAGGTCCTGCTGTTGGTGTGGTGCAGATGAGGGTGAAGAAATGTTTTCCAGTGCTGGTCCACAGAATGAAACACTGTTTTCCATGTTCTGAGCAGAGGAAGATGAGAATATCTTGAACTGTGCAGGGACTTGGAGTCCTTGGGCTTTGGTCTCGGGAACCTGGCTGGAGTTTGGCTTCCCCAGTGCCCTAGCTGGCATAGCATTTGGAGTCACTCACGGGGGAGTGTGTACCCAGAAAGGTAGTCCTTCACATAATGGATATAAATATGATTCTTGGAATTTACCAAACAATAGGCAAGAGCAGTATTCCCAACAGGCTGGAGGGGAGCAGTTAAGTATGAAGGAAACACCTGCAGAAGTGGGTATCCATTGTTTCCTTTTGATGTTTATCACTGTGCCTAAATCTGGAAAGAATAGACTTTTGGCCTTCAAAAACAATTTCCTTCCTAGCCTTTATTGCCTGGAGGAATCTGTCCTTCTCGAGCATTCCTGTTTTGGAGACAGGGAAAATTATCTCTCTGCCTGGGTGAAATTTCATCTCCAACTCCTCTCAAGGCCGAGCAGGTAACTTTTATAGATCAAGTCATTCAAAATGAAGGGCTATGATCAGTGGCACTGGTAAGGTGCCTCTTGTGGTGGCACATGCTGATTCCCCAGGACAGCAGGGCAGCAGCAGCACCAGCAGGAAGGCGTGGAGGTGGATGAAGATTGGGACCAGGCTGAGGCTGCCACATGAAGGTTTCCAGACCAGGGGCTTGACAGGCACAGTCCCATCCTCCAGCATTTCTTTAACACTTTGGCGGATGAAAACCACCAGGAAACAAAGGGACAGGCCAATCCTCAGGCATTTTTGATCAGCAGAAGGGCCTGACCCCTGCAGGGTGCGAGGTCATGGGCAGCCCCTCCCTTTGCCTTGTCACCTCTGGAGACAGAAAGCATGTCTCCAAAGCCAGCCACCTCTGAATGGCCCTAAATGCTCACACAGCTGCAGGAGTCCAGCTCTGCCCACTCTCCCTTCTGCCCAGTCCTTCTGCTGAATGCCTGAGGTTTATCTTCTCTTTATAGCACCTTTTATTATTCTTTTGACAGGCCTTGAATAGTGACGATGAGGAGGCAGGGGCAGCCGTCCAGTGCTCCAAGTGGTGCTGTTCAGCAACACTGTTGTTTTTTCTCAAGCTGCCAGCTGGTCCTGACACTCTGCTTGTTTTCTCACCACTCAGGAGGCATTTTTTCTGGTGGAGGCTACTTTGCTGACATTTAAATGGAGCAGGGAGTGCTGCTGAGCTGCTTTCTCCTCCTCTTCCACAGGAGCTGTGCTGCCATCTTTTCCTTTGACCATGCCCCACCACTCCTCACCTGGTTCCTCTGCATACACAGCAAAGCAGATACTTTTAGCTTCTCTTCCACTCCCTTCCTTATCCAAACTCTTCCTTCTTTCCACTCTTCTGTTTATCTTTCCTCGAGCTTTGAAAACTCTGGAAGGAAACTCATTATTCTCTTCTCCTTTATGCTGATAGAAACAAGAGCAGGGCAGAAAACAGGACAGGATATCTCAGCAAGGCTCTGCACATGGCTGTAGTTCTCTCCCTTCTGCACCTTCAGCCCCTGATGGTTTATTTAGGCTGCCCCAAGCCACAGAAGATGACAACCATATGCACAGTGCATGGCTGACTAGATCTCAGTTCACCCTGCCTAAACTGGAAATCAGTCATTGCAGTCATCCCACAGTTATTTGTGCCCTGCACTGGATTATTATCTCAGGAATGGTGCTGTGTACATACTTCCTTGATGTCTCACAGGCCTTATAAAGTTTGGGCAGTGCAAGCCTGTGGCTGTCTCCAGTGTTCTTTGTGGATATGGTCAAAGTGATGTCTTTTTCCAGACAAGGATCACAAAAGCACAAAGATTTAGTAGCCATGCACCTCCCACTGAGCACCACAGCACACACTTGTCCCCCCAGAGTTCAAAATTCTTCCCATGCTGTTGTTTGATGTGATGGAAACCTCAAAGTTGTTGAGATAACCTAGAGGCCACCAACAACATCCACAGACCAAGAAGGGCTCTCTGAGAAGGGATGTGGCTGGGAGGCAGAGCCAGAGGATCAGGGCTGGTGCATGTCAGGTATGTGATGAAGGCCATGTGTCTGCTGTGGCTTTTCCAGCTGGCCTTCTCTGCTGGTCCCCCAGATCACAACTGCACAGTTGCTTTAAGTGACCAGAAGTGGGTTTATTGATAAACTCAAACCAGAAGAAAGATCTTAATCTCTTTCAAGATCATCTTGCAGTGAATAGTATGGTAGTGAATTAATGTGACACACTGTGTATTGGATATATTTGGTATTATGTGTTGGAATGTATTTTATGTCATGTCTTTTCTTTCTTTTTTTTTTTTTTTCCTGCATGATCTTGCCCTGGTTAGCACAGTGCACTGTGATGACAACAGGTTTGCTGACGTCACCTTTGATTAGCAAGGTTTAGCAGCCATCAGAAAACACCAGCCAGAGCAGGTCAAAATGTGCCTCACCCCCCTAGGTTTATTTTACAGTGGCAGCATAAATCCATATGAGACAGCACAAGACTGTCATCCCATTCAGACTGTAACAGCCACCTGAAAACTAAATCCATCTCCCTGCTGCTGTGGCAAATCAGCCTGAGAAGTCTCTGAGGCTCCCTCTCTTCAACAGGATATCAAGGAGGTATTCATGCAGCTGCATTTGAGTTTGCAGTGCACAGCAAGGCAACCAGGAAAATGCATGAAACTGCCACACCTGGAAGAACAGTCAACAACACGAATCTGTAAGTATTTTTGGATTGGTCCTAAATTATATGGAACTTTTTCCCAGCATTTGTCATGTCTGCTCATGGAGTAAATACTAGTGTGCCACTATGGCATTTGTATGTGTTTATGCAGCCAGCAGAGTAGGGATCCGTGAAAATTTCAACTTCTGGTGTCTTTAAATAATACTTAAAATTGCCTAAACCTCTTGACATATGCTGTGGCTTGCCAATGCATCCTTTTGATGTTATTTCTATCTCAGCATCACCAGCAGACCCCAACCACAGCTGATTCCCACTGAGTTCATACCTGGATTTATCATGAGAGAATCCAGCACCAAGACCTTAATATAAGGACAGAGATGGGAAGGCTGTTGAGATGTGCCTGGCTCTGCATTTAATGCTGGCTACAGAGCACTGACTTCCTCCTGAGCATTGAGGTGACAGAGCATTTTCCTTAGACCTTTAATTCCTGTAAGCTTCGTTGTGCTGGAGCAGTTGTCCTGCTTCCTCTCAGTCTCTCTGAGTCTTCTGAAACGACTTTTAAGTCACTAATTAATTCAACCACAGGAGCATTTCCCCAAAGAACAGCAGTGCTGGGATTAAAGCAGTGCAGAGCAATGCATTTGCAACTGGAAGAGGGCCTTCTGCATCTACCTGCACCAAAATAATAACAAAAAAACCAACTCTTGGGATGCAATAATCTGAAAGGGAAGGTGACACAGTTCAGTGGTTGATTTGCAAGCTGTTCATGTGGTCTTTCTCCAGCTAGATCCAAAGAGCCTCACTTCTCATTGTGCTTTACACGCCAGAAGATGCACTGGAAGAAGTGCAGTGACTCAGCTGAGGTCAGCATTTTACTGAGGGTATTACTTGTGAAGAAAGTAAGGGACATGCAGATTACTATAATTTTTCTTGATGTAGAGAGAGACTGGAACATTGGTCAGGATTATGATATTCTGCTGAAAGTTGTGTAAAAGTGACCCACCAATTCTCATTTAACCTCTTTCATCTGAAACTTGCTACCTAACCTGACTTATTCTCTTTCACCACTCTCCTACAAACACCTCATCTCCTCTACAGTGTTTCAGCAGGTAAAGTCACTCTCTTCCCTTCCTACCACTGTCCCAGAAAAACTCTCAAATGGATATAGCCATGCTGACACTGAACAGCTTTCTTTGGTTTACCCCTCATCCTTTGAAGGTGTGATGTAACCAGACTAACAGGATAACTCTACCTCTTGCTGTCTGTGCTTGGAAATGACAACAGCACAGGGTCTGTAGCCTCAAGGAATTCTCAGTGCATCAAATCCCCATGGTCAGAGCTAGGCTAGAGCTCCAAACAGCCAGCTGGGCAAAGGAGCAGAGTGTCCAGTGAGCAGTAAAATTTCTAAAATTTCTAAATTTCTAAATTACACATATAACATCCATTAGAAACATTTGCTTGTCTTTATGGTGATGACTGGTTAAGTTTTTCTTTGTTTGTCCCTGGTTCACCACTCTACCTACAGAACATCTGAAGGTTCTAGAAGGACCAACTTACTTTTATCCTTCACCTTTTTCACATTACAACAGTACTTTGCATGAATTTCTGAGCTATTTTGTTTTAGTTTTTAATGTTTGCTAACCCTTGTACCTTACCCTCCTTTTGCCCACTCTTTCAGAACAAAATACAAGCCTTTTTATTCACTTATTTTTCACAACCAGGGAAAAAAAAGATTATTTTTTTCACAACAGACATTAGTGATTGTGTAAAAACACTTTATTAGTCTAGATTAATCCACCACTCATGGTAGTTTTAAGCAAGCCTCAACTGGCTTCATAATGATTACAATGAAGCAGCAGGCCTTGCAAACCTCATAAGAGTTGCAATTAAGGATTCCTGAGAGATACAAGCTGATATTCCTCTGTTGGCTTCTTGGGCATTTCCCCAGATTTATTGGGTTTTATGATCATATACGCAAGCTGTGATTATGCTTTTAAAGAATAAATTAAAGGAATTAAAATTCAAAATGTTGAAAATCCTGGAAATAAATAGTAAAAATGATGAGTGTTCTGGCTTGACTTACAGCAAGCACTAAGGTTTTCCTTCTGCCGCTTAAGCAGTGCACAGTTTAGAAATCTGTGTATGAATCTTCTATGTCTCTGTCTATGGCTTTACAATGAAATGATACTTGGCCATATTTCAGGTCTCAGGGAGCTCAGCAGTTTTATGCAGGATATGTCAAGTTAAGGGAAACTTGGTGAGGGCTGGAAGCTCAATGGGAGGGGAGACAACAGTTGTTTGAGCCTCTCTTGAATTGTAAAGCACAGTGCAGATGTACACAACACTGCAGTAAAGCAGCACAACTTTGTCTCAGCCAGCTGACTGTATTTACAGGGTGCTTTACCAAAGGGAATTGTTCACTGGGCTCTAGCCAGAGGAACTGCACCACGAAAAAGGCTCAGAGCCCTGAGGGGTCTGCACTAGGCATCGAGAGCTGTGCCCAGGGTCAGTCCTGGAGAACTCCAGCTCTGGAAGGGGAGGGTCAGGTGATGCAGGGTGTGGTTGTAAATGCAGCTTGGGGCAGACAGATCCTTCCAACCCCACTTCCACCCCACTCCAATTTGATCCAGACTCATAGCTGCTCATTGTCCAGCCTCAGCAGTGTGCTGGTACACCCCATGTTTTGGGTTACATTCACGAGGAAATGGGCCTGACACCAGAGCAAGTGTTTTTTCCTCATCATTTCTGAAGCCTTTAAGACCATGGCGAGTAACGGTTTGCTGCTGGGTGACAGCAGAGACAGAGTGATTACACGTCCCTCAAAATGCTGAGGGAGGCTTCCAGAACAAGGTTTGCTCAGAAGAGCCATCCTACCTGCTGTATGAACATGCCTAGAGGCAACCAAGTGCAGTTATTTTGGGATTTAGAACTCTTAGAATTCAACAGTGAAACCACTTTTCTCTGTTTTAGTCACTTGTCATGGTGACTTTTGTAGGTTATGACAAAATAGGAACATGTATTAATGGAAACAAAGAACTTTCACTCTTTTTTCAAATATAGGGGTTTTTTCCTCCTCAGGCAGCAATTTCTACCTGATTACAATATTCACCAGTTTCTAAGTATTTCATTTAATAAAAAAACCCTTTTACAAAAGTTGTTTTAACAGAGCTTTATAAGCTTTATTGCTCAATGAAACTTAGTTTACAAGGTATGTGACTGGGAGTCATTCTTCAAATCCCAATTAAAATACATATATAGTTTGGTATTTTTTAATTATCTCAATGTAAAACAAAACAGAGCGTTTATAAGTTTCAGATGGATTCTTGAGGGTTTACAACTTTGATCTAAAAATGAAATTGCTCTCCTACCATTTTCTTAAGACAAAACCAGAAAACAAAAAATCAAAGAAAACTGAGAAAAACATTGTGATTTTAAAACTGATTATGGCAGGTATGCAGTAAATTTTGTCCACACATTTTATAAGGATTTTTACTGGCATTGATCCTAGCCATGGCACCACATCAAAATCTATAATCAGTCCACAGGTGCTGATCCATTCTCCTACTCCACTCAGAAGACTACTTGTAGTCTGTGCTTCCAGGGCTGAACTCTGCTGTCGAGCCTAATGGTGCACATCCACAGACAGTTCAATTAAAACCTACAGATGGTTTCTACTGCCAAGAAACAAAAACACACAAAGTTGCTGTCCCTGCTGTCCCTCAGATGCTGCCCCTCAGTGGAATGGGCTCTGGTGGCACAGTGGGACACGGGGAGCCCCATGTGCTGCATCTCTTCCCTGTAAAGGACAGAAAGTAGCCTTTGAAAGAGGGCTTCACCCTCTGAGTGCCAGAAGTGAAACTGGTAGATGTGATGGAGATGCTCAGCTCACAGCATCAGATGCATGTGAGGCACTGGCAAGTTTGGGATGAAGCCAGAGCAGCCTGGGTGAGAGAGGGAAAAAATGGAGAGCTGCCTGCTGGACCAAGCACAGGCTCTCCCACCAGACAAGCAATGAGCATCAGGAGGAAACGCAGCTCATTCAAGAGTTTTTAATAGCCAGCTCCCCAACTGGCTGTAATTTTAGCAGGCACTTTAACTAGGCTGGACTGAGCTTTTCCTGTTCAAAGAAAGCTGGAGAAATTCCTTCGCCTGCCCAAGGCCAGATGAGAAGCACATTTCTCAAGGAAGCTTTTACAGAGACAAAAATGAGACCCAGTACTACAATTACCACCTCAAGCACTGTGTGTATCCTCCTGTTGGTAGCATGCATTTTCCCCACCTCTCAGTCTCCTGTATCTGAATATGCTCTTACATCTTTTTCGCAGCAATTTTAACTTTCGTTCTGATCACATTTTTCTCAGGAGGGAATTTTTGGGAAATAAATACAATTTCAGACAAGGCTGGACTAGGGGATATACATATTTTCCCACTTTGCAAGCGTCATTTTATTGCACCATAATCCTGTTTTGCCTGGAGAGTAGATCTGTTTCCTCAAGGCCTGTTAGGAGTAAACCAGAATCTTCTGAGCACTGTTCAGAGTTTTGGCTTCAAATGAAATCTCTGAGAACAGCCCCCTGTGGGTCAGACTGCCCCCTCCTTACCCAGCTTAATTCTGGTGAGCTGGCACACCAAGTAAAGGAAATATAGAGGTGAGCAGGTTATTACTGTTTTGATCTTTGCTGTAGGCCCACAGCAAAGGTGGGAGGAGAAGGCATTTGATAGAGATGCTTGTATACGAAAGGGACTGGTGGAAGGGTGCTGGAAGTCTCAGCTCTTCTTGCAATGGACAAAGGGTATAAAATTCACAGCCAGCTTATCTTCTCGGTGGTCCTCGCTTTGTGACTCACCTTAGGAACTCAGAAGTTTCCAGTTTTCTCTAGAATGTCACTTGGTTTGATGGCAGGCCCAAAGTTGGTACCAGAGGCCAACATCTAAATCACCATCCCAAATCTCCCTGGCTTACCTAAATCAAACACTTCCCCACTGCAAGTTTAATCCTGCCAGGGTCTCAGCACACGCCAATGAGAGCCAGAGAATCCGGGCTAAAGGTGACCAACTTATTTCTCTGTACCATCCTGCTCCTCCTCTTTTTCTCACAACAGCCAAGTGTTAGCACATTACATCATCAAGCCTTTGAATTTCCCTGCTCTTGTCATGTTTAAACTCGATTGTCTAACACTCGCCTCTCGCGCCGTTGCTACCAAGCTCTTGCAGTCAGCAAACCCACTGCTGACAGATGGTGGGGAAAAGTGGGTTGAGCTGGACAACTTCCAAAAACTATGTCTAGCCACATGATATGTAAAACACAGGCTCTCATTTAAAATCTGGTCCATTTTTGTTTCTGTTGATCTTTTAGAACTATTTTTATTTTGGGGAGAGTTATTTTCTGTTGGGGATCTTTGTTTGTTTGTTTGGGCCAATGACAAGAGCATACTTTCTGGCTTCTATGCCCTGCTTTTGGCAGTTTCTGGACTACCAGACAGGAAATTCTCCAAAGTATTGCAGCTGATAATTGGCCCCTTTTATTGGAGCAGAGATAAATTTGAATCGTTTTCTCAGGTTCTTCCCCTCATATGGAGAAACCCACAGTAGTGCATATAAAAATCTTCACCCCAGAAACCCTCAGCAAGGGCCACTGATTGATGAAATCTCTGTCAGACGATGATCTGACCATTGTAAAGACAGCATCTGAAATTGTAGCTTATTAGTTCTCTTTTTTTTTCCTAAATATTTTCCTCTGAACACTGTAATGCATCAAACAGTTCCCAGTAAAACCTCTGAAAAGGCAACATTGCTCCAACAAAAGGATATGACTTTCCATCAGGCCTTGAAAAATATTTATGAGATGATTTTGTATTTATTTACTTACTTGTTCAAAACATTTTTTCCTTTCCCAAGTTAAAATTAAGACATGTCTCATGAAATGTCACAGCTCATTTTCGTGGAGGACCTAAGGCTAGGAAGGAATGCAAGCATGGTAGAGTATTATATTTGCTACACTTTCATGTTTTTAAAAGATCATCTCAACCCTCAAGATGAACATACAAAATAACAAAAAAAAGCCCAAAATACATTACTAATACACTATCATGTTGGAAAATATCTTGAATGATCCCTTAACATCCTTTTCAGCGGGTTTTATTTTTCACCTGGGACAGAATGTGAAAAGGACAAGCCCACTTTTACTTGTTCCTATGTATCTAATCAGACATTTGGAATGGGGACCACAGGTAAAAGCAAATATTGGAAATTTTGTTCCTAAAATTTGAAGTATTGTTCCTAAACAGAAGTGTAATGGATGAGGCAAGCATAAATGATCTCTCTTGTGGTGAAAATGGGCATCTACTGTAGGGTTGTGTGCTGCTGTACTGTTAATTATATCAGGCCATAATAAAGGGTGTTAACTATATTAGAAGAAAACACCAATTTCAAGGTTCCTTCCAAAATAGCTGGAACGTGATACTGGGAACTTTTATAGACCATCCATGCACAGCAGAAAAGTCCTAAGTCCTAAATATGAAATACCTACATCACATAAAAGTAAAAGCAGATCAGGAAATAATCAGGAAAAAAAAAATTGCAGGGATGTGTTTTATATGACTGGTTGGAATGTGCCATATATAATTTTAAAGATAATTCTCAGTGAATAAAGAGCTTACTTAAATGTTTCTTTAAAAATAATTCTAAACACCATATTTGTAGTGAAGTTTTTAATGCCTAAGATTCAAATTTTGGTGCTTCCATAAAAATGAAAAATATATGAAAAATTAATATATTTTTCAAAAATGTTGTCATCATGGTTTAGAGAGAAAAAGTGGAAGTCTTAAGGAATTTGGAAAGAATCTCAAAAAATATTTTCAGAAATATTCTTTTCAGAAAATTTTATGCCTGTTTGGGCACCACAATTGCCCATTCTGTGAATGAATAATGGGTTTGTAACGTTCACAACTGTCGGCTTCTATATATGCAAAAAACACAACGTCATGAAAAAAATGCATCATTTTAGAGTTTAAATATATGTAGAACTGTATTGTGCATGCTCTCACATTTAAAGCCTTACTGACCCCGGGTTGGATCCTGAGAAATATTCAAATTGACTGAGAGCTACTTTCAGAGGACTTTACAAACTTAGAGGGAAAATAATAGGAAAGAAATGACAATTTGAGTCTGCTTTCAACAGTCTGCTTTAACCACAGATATGGTACAAGGAAAGTCATAAAGCTGAATATATTTCCTTTGTGTGGTGATAAGGTCTGCGTGATAATTCATAGAGCTGTACAATAGTAGGATGTATTCAGGGCTTGCGAATATAAAGAGATATGGACATTTATTTTTTAAATATTTTGGTTTATTTTCCTTCCTTGGTTTGCAAAAAGATGCAGTTTTATTTATAGTGAATTATATATATAGACTATTTTGGTGACTATTTTGATCCAACAGAAACAAGCTCCACATTTACAAGTTCCAGGATTCTGCTGTAAAGCTGAGCTATCAGAGCAAGAAAAGAAAGATTGACTTGAGACAAAAACCAGACTAAAGCTTTACCTTTCTTCATTTTTTCCCCCTCTTTCTTCCTCTATATGCGTTACGTCCCTCTGATTGTCATCCAGACCTTCACATTGGCCATAAACAGCCTCTGGAGAAGATCAACAGCAGCATTTGACTGTCACTAGTGGTGTTGAATGAAATCCCCTCATTTCCTTGTGCCCCACATCATGGGATTTGTTGCCTTACTATGCTTTGCAATGGTTGTGAAATATAAAGAAGAGGAGGAGTAAAAAAGGAATCGAAAAGTAGTTGGTGGGTAACCAGAACCAAGAAATGATTCTGTGAGAGATCAGAACAGAAAAGACATGGAGGAAGGGAAGGGTAAGGCCAAGAAGCATCCCAGGGAACATATACACATGTGTATTCTCCTTTTATGCACAGGCATCTGGCATAGGGTGTCAAATGACCTTTCAGAAATAATTTCAGATCTGTCAGAAAAAGGGCACTACAGGGATTGTTCCACTCTGTCCTTCAGCACCAGCAGATGCAGCACCTAGTGAAATGGATGTGCAGAGTCACCCCACCAGCTGCCCTGGAAATCATTGCAATTAAGACTTGAAGAGGTCAACACAGGAAAAAAACAACAACAACAAAGAAAACTCATCTAATATCTAATATCTAATATCTAATATCTAATAAATAAATAAGGGCTCTGAGATAGGGGCTAGCTGAGGAAAAGTAGGCCCTGATCCAGAAGCACTCTTAAGACACTGTAAATGACTCAAAGCATAGGAGGAGGCAAATACTCAGGAGCCAAAGTGCTTTGCTGGAGCAGGGTCTTCACACATAATAGGATAACTGGATCTTGGAGATGGTAGGATGTGTTTTTAGTGCAGGAATAGGTTAGCCCTGAACTTTTCCATCCGAGCAAGGTATTATTATTTCCCCAGCTGGCTGGCTCAAAAGCAGTCTGGTCCATGCAGTGGGAGGTGTCTGAAGGAATTACTCTCCAGCAGGAAGCAGAGGGAGATTCAGCAGGATCAGAGATCAGCTGCAGGAGAGCAGCAGACGGGAAGGCTCATCAGCTTGCCCCAGTCAAACTGAAGCTTTCAGCAGTGCCAGCAAAACTCCTGCCAAGGAGACAGCCTCCCTTGGAGTGAGGGAGGATGGATGCGTCCTGCTGCACAACTGGCCCGGTGTCCCATTTCACAGGGACAGAAAAGGTGAATTCTTCCAGTGGCCTTGCAATCCCTGCAGTATGTTTTTTGATTTCACAGCTGATGGCTCCAACTCTGATGGCACAGAGTTCCATCAGATCCATAATATTTCATGGGAAGCAGGCAGAAACAAATACACACTCGTCTAGGCACTAATTGCCAGTGGAACAGCATCTCCCACCGTTTGCCAGCCCTGTCCCTGGTGTGCCTGTCAGCAGCTCTGTTGCTTGAGGAAACAGACAAAGAGGAGGGCAGGGAGGAAGACACTCCTCAGTGTAGTTTACAGCAATCCATGGTTATGAAACTCTCCCACCAGTGCCAGAAAATCGACTTCAAGCTGGCCTTGTTGGTTACTGAAATGTTGGCAGGCTAATCCCATTCCCATTGAGAAAGTAGAAAGTTTTGCCACAGGCATGGGGAGAGAGATGATTGCTTCATAGGAAAAGACATAGCCATAACTTAGATATGTTTTGTGGAAGAGCCCTCTAGATGCAGGGCCTTCTGCCACCCTGAGGCTGGTGTTTACATGGTGGCTGTCTGCTGTAAATAAGAGTGGCTGCCATCCCCTGAATCCTTGGGTGTACAGACATTGGAATATGGAAAGTCTTGAGCTTACAGCAAGATGTCCAAACTGGGGAGACCCACTGGCTACTAAAGTTTATCACATAAAGGGTGAAAAACTGGAGGGGGAAATCTTTGATTCAAATCCAGCAGCTTTTTCTGAGAGATTGTTTTTTTCCTACTAGAGAGTAAATGTAAAAATAAATTTCAGTCTGCTTCGATCCAGAGTAGTTGATTTGAAAAAAAGCTTTTGCTTAACTTTTTTGATTTTAGAAATCTTTAGTCTGGTTGCTGCCTTCTTGTTAGTGGTGCTAAACGTTTTGAATGCTATTCAAAACAAAATATCCACCATCTTCTCCATCCTAAACCATCAAAAAGAAAAAAAAAATCAGCCTTTTGTTTTGGGGGGACACCAAAATGAAAACAAATAAAAAACCCATACCCATTTGCACTCACACACACACAAAATGTAATCAAATTGCTGGTACATAATATTGCAACACAAAACACCCCAAAAATCAAATCCTCCCTCATTCCCTTCCCCAGGCCAAAATTATTAATTGAATTTATGTTCCTGTGACCCAAGATGTAAATATTTGTGGCCACCTGAAATTTCCTAGGGCAAATGTGCAACTGGTTCAGAGCTCTGCTCTATACTGTGCACTTCCCTTTATCACTTTTCTTGTGCCTGCTGTGTGAATTTTGTGAGGAGGGTGGAGGGTCAGGGAGCAGTGGCATTCAGAAGGGGGCTGCCCTGCCTCACTAGCCACCAGCAGTGCTCCTGCCATGTGACCTGGAGCTGCCAGCCCTGGAACCAGCACTGCCCTGCCAGCCTTGTCCCCACCCCGGGTCCAGCCTGCTCTCCAGGCTGGCAGCAGTGGTGGGAAGCAAGCTGTGGAGAGTAAGATGTTGCCAAAATCATTAAAAGGCAGGAAGAATTGGCTGACAAGTGAGGAGAGGCAATCTTGGGCAGCTGTTGAAAGCGGGCTTCATCTCTTCCACTGCTTATACCTGGGGAGATTAGGGATAAAGCAGAGAGGAAGGAAAAAGTGTTTTCTTAGGCTGTGAGAATTGAAAGCAAGGGGCATCAAAGCAACAGGGGAGTGAAAGCCAAATTTTCTTGGCAATCATCCCTCAGCTTTAAATTCGCTGAGAATTCTCATCCTCAGCATTTGAAGGGCTTATTAATAGTTTTCCTGTAGTTGGATTTAAATCTGCAACCTAGGTTGTCGAGTCTGAATTAAAGAACCGAGTGGAAGAGGAGAAATGTCTCATGATGGGCTCTGAGCCAGCTTGGAGGGGTGCTGGTGGGAGGTTTCACTGTCTCTAACATGAGCTGCATCCTTTTGATGTGAGAAGCATCTGCTGAGGGACAAACGGTTGGGCTTGGGATGTCCCTACCTAAAAATAACTGAGCAGTTCACATCAGGGAAGCTGCTCTTTGGCAAATTCCGTTTTCACCTGGATTTGCATCTTGATTTCACCTATTCAGCAACAATTTACGGTCATGTTTCAGCACTACTGATGGCACAGAGAGAGCAGGCAACCAATCACCTGGGATTTTATTATTTGTAATAGCAGATATTGCTGTATCTGTTGATATGTTGATATATATCATCACTTCTTTTTCTTAGGCATTATTACTGCCAAGTGCCCCACGTCACAGAGCAAAGTACCTTAAACTATTTCTTAATTCACAGTAGAAAGACAGCCTGGAACACATTTCTTAACCACAAAAAAAAAAAAAAAAAAGTTGCCTTGTGCCGGAATGTGACCCCTACAGACTCATATATTCAAGCCAGGTCGAGGCATTTGCAGCCCACTTGGTAGAGGGCAGCAGGGCTATTTGTCCCTGGAATCCACTGGACAGGGAGAGAGGGAATGACCTGTATTTCACACTGCCAGCAGCACCAGGAAAGACGTTGAAACACTGACGGAGAGAAGCAGTATCCTGCTTTCACTGAGGAGCCAAAACTGTGTTAAAAACTACACTTTGCCTCCCATTCCGGCACCGTGCCAAAGGCTTCTACAGATAAGGTGTTTGCAAGGTCCTTGGAAAGCCTGGAACAGAGTGGTGTTTAGGGTATGTGATTAAGGGGTTTTGCACAGAAAAACAGGGAAGCTTCCTGATTACTAAGGCTCATCTCCTTGGTGATTAAAAAAAAAAATAAAACAAACAAAAACCAAACCCAAACAACCAAAACAACAAAAAACCCAAGCCAAAAACCAAACGAACACGAAACAAATTAAAAAACCACAACAAACCACCTCTCAGCTAAACAACTTCACAAGAAGGAATGACCCAACATGACCAAAACACCTTTTTCTACATATACTGAAAAGACAGTTTCCTTACTCACTGGCAGAATTTGGCATAAAATTACAAAGCATTGATCCTGCTAAGGGGATGTTCCTGCTTTGGGAAGCAATGCAGGGAATGCCAGTTGATTCAGGTGAATAGCTCATGAAATGACACTTCCTTCTAATCACAGCTGTGTTCCTTTGGAAGGCAAAAAATTTTTGTTATGTTTGTGTGTTAGTGCTGCGGGCTGGTCATTCTGGATGCATTTTGGTTAATTCAAAGCCTCAGACTGCCAGGATTCTGCTCCAGCTTTGTAATGTTAGACTTCTCTGACACAGGTGGATGTCAGATCTGACCTGAGTGATGTTCATTGAGCCAATAATTTCCACTCTGTGTCTGCACTCCATTTGAAGGGACCTGGAGCAGTTCAGGGCATGCAGGCTTGCTGAGCACAGAGTAGCATATCTGTTTGATAACATAGCTGCCTTTCAAAAACTCCAAAGGAGAAAAAAAAAAAAAAAAAAAAAAAAAAAAAAAAAAAAAAAAAGAAGAAGAAAAGAAAAGAAAAAAGACTTCTCCAGATTGCATGGAACTTTCTATTCAATCCAAAACACGTTATCTGAAATTTCAGCGTTTCTGTCACATTTTTCCCAAGCTAAGAAAGGATTGTTTGTTTTCACTTCGAGCTATTTTCATTCTTTTAGTGGGGGGCTTAGACTCAGGAGGAATTAATGGACAAATTAATGCCTTTACTTTTTTCTGCAAATCTTTGGGGCAGTTGTCTCTCCCCAGAATCATGGAGTGTTTGAGGTGGGGCTGTCTAGAGCCACAGTTCAGTGAACTTTTTGTTCACTTGCAACTCTGGCATGACTCTCACCCATATTTCTGCTGTTCTCTTCTCCCTCTTAGCTGCTTCCCCATTTGTGTTATTACAACTGCTTGCAGGCTTAAGGATAAAACAAACAAAAAAAAAACACACAAAAGCACCCTCCACAACCAAACCAAAAGAAGGGCATTTTAAAATGAGATAATTTTCCTCTTTCTGTTCAGCTGCCACAAACTTGAGCTGGTATGACTGAGTGGGCAGGAGTGAGAGGTAAAGGACAAACTATGAACAAGTTGTCCTTTTTGGAAGAAGTCAGTGTTCATCAAATCACAGCCTTGATTTTTTTTTTTTCCTGTTGGAGCTGTTCAGTTTTTTACAAGTAGGTCCCAGCTTATGGGGACAAAAAAGAGAGGGAAGGACTTTGCAAGCTGGTGAGCAGGAGAAGAAAAGAGGTGCATTTAAGACTTTACTTGGCAAAGCAGCAAAGCAGCCCTTGAACGAAGTCGCCTGTTTTTGAGGAAGGAAAGGAATAACCTCTGGGATTCCTTCCCCTCTTCCCTGTGCCCAAAGAAGGTGGAAATTTGCCATGAGCAGCAAAATAAGTATATTAAGGAAAGCAGGAGGCAGAGACACATGGAAGCAAGACAGCATCATGACCATTTCAGCTACGTGCAAAAGCAGGTAGGCAAGCCTGCAAGTCTGTCACCATCCACCAGTTTCTGATACTTTCTTCTACGTGACAGAGCAGGCAAAAAGCAAAACTGAGTGAGAGGGATGTGAAGCATGACAAAATTAGAGGAGAAATATGGGGGAGGATATCAGTGAAATGACTGGTTAGGGAATTTGTTAGTTTCTTCTGTCTGAACAGGTAATGTACAATTCAGGTTTTGGATTTTAAGGAGAAGTTGTTGGGTCAGACTCCTGGAATCACCTGAGTGAAAGAAACAAAATGAGTGACTGTGCTTGCCCTTGTGTGCTGTAATATCCATGCAAAGCACAAATAAACAAATTGCCAAGGACAAAAGATAATTAAGAAAATCTTCCAGCCTTGCCAATGCTTTCTCTGAAAGCTCTGATGACAGAGGTTCCTGCTGGTGCTTGGTAGTAGCAGTGGAAACTCCCAAGCAAGCTCACGCCCAAGATACTGGGACATCCTGGTTTCCATATGTACTGCAGTTCCTTCTCTCAGCCACCCTGCAGAAAACCATATTGCTGAACCCTCAGAAAGCAGGGAATTTTTGTTTTGTCTGGATGTTTGAGTGGCCATGGAGAAGGACGAGGAAGCCTTCTGGGAGGACGTTTACGAAAGGTTAATTACTCAGTCTGTTCAGAGGAGAAATACTTGGTGTATCTACTTAACAGACAGCAGCACCATGAAAAGACCTTCAGAGATTACTGATACTAGAAAACAGAACGAGTCAAGGCCAGTGTGGGCGAGTAATATTTTAAAACATATGACACTTTCAATAAGCCTGGTGATTATGCTGATAGGAAATGTCTGGTGATGCTGTTGATTGCAAATTTTAGTGGTCCTTGTCCAGAACGCAGCCTTACTAGGATAATGTTTTTAGAATCTACATGGCACCAAATGGATAAACAAAGAAAAGAAGCTGCCTTTATGCATCACCAGGGATTCATTTATGAAGAACTGCATTCCCCCCCACCAAAAAATTACAGTAACAAATGTACATTTCATTCTTGTCTAGGAGTTTGCTTGCTTGTCCTCAAATGACATAAATAGATGAATTGTGAGCCCTAGTTTCAGTTTTAAATTACTTGAAGCATAATTTCATATTCTCTTTGGCATTACTGGTGAATAACATAAATACAAAGCATAAAATAACAGTATATGTATACAGCTGGCAGTGTAAGGCAAAACCAAAAAATGTCTGATAAAATGGTATATGATTACCACTAATTAATTACTGACATGTTCATGTCAGCAAGACTCTGTGGCTCACTGACTGCAATAACACTGAAAGAGTTAAGAAAAGATGCCCATAGCATCTCTGTGAGAGCTGGCAGAATGTACAGGTAAAAGCACAGCCCAACTGCAAGGCCTATTCATGGGGATTATTTTGTTTAAACCCCTGCCTGTTAGACTCTTTGGGCATGGTCACAGATTTTTCAGGAAAGCTTACATGTAAAGTGTGGGAGAAGTCACACTCACCCACCGGGATATCTCTTTCCTTTGTGTCTCCCTCTAGCTCCACAGTTGGAGAAGAATGCACCCTTTACCAGCCACCTAAAGGGGAAAAAGCTGCTTGGTGTAATTTGTCATGGTCCTGATGCACAACAACTGTCAGACTGGGGATTTTGAGTGGTTTGGGGATTTTTTTTTATTTTTTTTTTTTTTTTGGTTTTGGTTTTGGTTTTTGTAGTGTTGGGGTTTGAGGGTATTTTTGGGGTTTTTTTGGTTTGCTTTGGTTTTTTGGGGGGTGGGGTTTTTTTGGTTTGGTTTGCTTTGGTTTTGGTGGTTTTATTTTTTTTTTTTTTTTGTTTTGTGTTGTGCTGTTTTTGTTTGTTTGTTGGGAGGGTTGGGGTTTTTTGGCTTTTGCAAGGTTTCAGGGTTTTTTGTTTGTTTGTTTGTTTTTCCCTTTTTTGACCACCTGGGGCCTTCTGTGTGGTGGACAGGAGGGCTCTCTAGAAGATGAGCAGCTCAGTGGCAGTCACTCTTTTCTCTCCGTGTTCAGAGAGCAGGGGGTGAGGGATTGGCCTCTCAGGCTCTGTGAAACACAGGCACTGATTTCCTTGATTTCACTGTCAGGAATGCCTTGCTGGTCTCAAAGTGGGTTAAAGTAAACTATGAAAATGAGTACTTTTTCTTAAGAAAAGCATTCCTGCGTGGAGTTGATTTGGAATAGTTGCATGCACAGAAGCTCTTAATAGCCTAAGGACAAAAAGGAAAGCAACTACTGGGAGGTGGTCTTATTCACTCTAAAAAATATTCCTTCAGCAACAAAACCAAAGAGAATAATTAAGTCTTCTGCCCACCTCCTAACTGCTAGCCCTCACCACCCCAAGGAAGAATGAACCTCAAATATTTGCTTGCGAGCAGTTTTTACAGAAAAACCATGTGGCTGCCCATGGTTCTCCCTTTTGTGTGACATTAAATTAGCTCAAATATGGGATCCTCTCTGAACTGGGATGTGCCACCTAAAAACATGTAGTGTTCAGAATTATATCCTGTCCTCAGCTCAGAAGCTATCCCAAAGCCAACACAGTTCCATCTACTGTGTCTTTCACACATCACTGACTGCACTGTTATCTTGACTAAGCCTTCAGAAATGGCTCCTCATCAGAGCTACCACAGGGAATACAGCATCAGTAATACATACATATATATATAAAATTTTTATTTTTCTTTTTATATGTTTCTATATTTATATCTGAATATATAAATATATATTTATATATTCATATATATTCATATATATTTATATACAAATATAATATATACTAAAAAAGAGAGGAGGTGATTGTAGTGTCTTAAGAGCTTGCATATTTACTTTTGGGAAACCTGAATTGAAAATAATTGAAACATAAACAACAAATGTGCCCTCAATCAAGATGTTGATAACTCTGTGGGTTTTCCTGGATGCTCTCTGGGATCCCCTCTGAACTCTCATTGCTAAGGGAAAACATACCCCTGTGAAATACAATGCACTCCTACTTACATCTGACAGCAGCCTGCTCTGCTTTAGATAATACCAACAAACTGGAAATCTCTTTTTTCCCTCTGAAACCTGTTTAAGAAATGGTGCCCGCAGACTGACTGGCTCCATCAATAAACCCAAATCCTACACAATCTAAGAACCTACCTGCTAAAAACGGCATCACAAGATACAATTTAGGCATGAGGAACACAGCTCTGAAGGTAGCTGGATGACTCCACTTGAAAGAAATATTCTCTCATAGTACTCTTGGGTTGTCTCCCCCAGTCTCTAGTAGGTAGCTTTGAGCTTAAAAGAAGAGAGCTCATCTAAATACAAAAAATGATATAACTGGTTAAAAAAGTTGAGTAATCAAAATACAATACTTCCTCTGTCTTGTATCTATAAAACAAACAAACAAACAAACCAACCCAAACCTCTGAGAATCTAAAAGTATATGGAATAAATCTACACAATGAAAGAAACCCTATAAACCTCTTGGTCTGGCCCATGAAGCTGACCAATATTAACAATGGTTGAAAGGGCAGAGGATGGTTTTATTTTAATTTTTGGGGCCAGGGTCTCCTTTTGAAGAGGAAAGAAGAACTAATAAGCCTCAGTAAAAAAGATTTTTTTGTCTGGTGCCAGTGCTGGCCTTCTTTTCTTTGAAGAAATTAAAACTTTGTGTATGTATTTATAAAGTCAGGTGAAATGTTTTGCCCCAAAAGCTTGTTTACACCCCTCTGCTATTTTAGGTGAATATTCTCACATGCAGACAGAGCATTAGAGGGAGCTGGCACACCAGGCTGTGAATGACAAGAATTCGCTGCAGATACTGCAGGGCCAAGAGCTGGGCTGTTGGTGTGGAAGGTCTCAGCATGGGGTGGAGGCTCTGCCATTCCTGGATGCTGATTTCCAAATCTCCGCTGCAGCAGAAATGCTTTTTCCAGCCTGTGGTAAGCAGAGAGGAAGATGTGACATCTCTTGGCCCGTGTGTCCTAGGGATGGATGGCAGAGGAAGGAGCTGCAGTGTTGCGTTTACTTGATCTGGAGAGACAACCATAAGAAACAGGATTTGATCTTTTGGGTGATTTCTTAATCAAATGTTTCAAGCCTTTGTGATCTTGCCTGCACGTTCCTTGACCCATTTCTCTCACCAGGGCTCAGAGGGTCCTAGAGGTGGAGGTTGAAGTATGCTGGAGATACCTAATGACCCTCTGACACACAACCACCAGCTCCAGCCACCCGCAGCCTCCAGCTGGGTCTGGCCCCGTCCAGGTGACTTTGCTTCAGTGATGAAAACACGAAAGTTCCACAGTATTATTTCAGCTGTGGGCCAGGTAGCACCACCCAGGGATCACCTTGACCCTCTGACACTGCAGAATGACCGGCTCATAATGGCAGTGGATTGCCATCCATTGTTGAGAGAGAATTTGCAAAGCAGCCTAAGGGAATTTGGCGCCCCATTCCTATTGAATTACAATGGGATTTGGGCATTGAATTTCCTCAGTTAGTCCTTTCAAACTTCCCCTCCTTTTTGAAGTAATAAAGATGGCATTTTCATAAGGACTCTTGTGCTGGCCTCTTTTGAAACTGCTTGACGTTTTTTACCACTTACTTCAATGAAAGCATCATTTGGGCAACACTATGCAATTTTGAAAAATTCACGATGGGGATTTTTAATCATTTGCTTTTAAATTTATGACCTAAAAGTTTGTCCAAAAGACTAATTTAGGGGGGGAAAAAATAGGAAAACATGTAAAAGACATGGAGGGAGGAAGAAACTGAGCTCAGTGGAAAGAAGGGAACTTGATGATATTTAATAAATAAATTCCAAGGTGCACTCCAAATTCATAGTGGTTATCCTACTCTCAAATAACTTTTGAAAGCCCTAATTTTTATTTAACTATGGAAGATATGAAGGGGCTTCCAAGACACTTTCCAGCTATGATATACCAATATACTAAAAAATCACCTTTGAAGAAAGAGACCTAATTAACTTTCTTGAAGATGCTTTATCATCTTCATCTAGGTATTTGTTAAAATCTCTTTTAAACTACATATACGGGTTATTAGCTATTAACTAAATTGTGTGACCTTTAGCAAAATCAGAAAACCTCTGAAGTCAAATGTAAACCAGAGTCTACTGGCATAGCTGCATATCTGGAAATGGCTTGAGATTTTTAATAATTCTCCTTGAAAATGCAGGACTTTCTTTGACAGACTGGAAGCCCAGCTCTGAAAGTAGGAAATTATCCCTCTCAGCCGTGTTCTTACCACAGTTTTAAACTGAGATTGCACAGGAGGGTGACACATGGTTAACAATAGGAGACCATTAACTTAAACATCTTCCATTTATGTGGAAGTCGATGGGAAGGATGAGGCCATAAGTCCTTGCTGAGGGCAGGCTCCAGGCTGTGGAATTTTCCTGGAGCCTGAACAAAAGGAGCCAGGTATCAATGCAGTCATCTAAAGAAGCATAAGGGATGAGATTCGGGAGACAAAGCTCCAGGATGAAGAGGAGCCCTGAGCAGGATGTGCTTACTTGGCAGGTGGCTTTTGTTTACTTGGAGGATCAGCCAAGCTAGAAGGAAACTGATCTGGGCTGCAGAGAAGCTGCTGCAGGATTCAGAGCAGGGCTTTTGTGGAGAAAGGGACATCCTGAGCTCCTTAGTGGATGCCTCAGGCCAGAAAGGAACAATAAGGGTGAAGCAACCAGGCAGAAAGAGCAGTGTTTGATTTGGTCTGAAGCCGTTTTCCTTCCAGGAGATAAAGTGCGGGAAAGGTGGCACAGAGCTCCCAGGAAGGAGGTGTATGTACCTCACTGCCAGCAGTTATCTCTGGTTCTAAACAATGCCCCATGCTGGGCAGTCGGCATGGACAGCATTGCTCCGGGGCTCTGGGCTGCCTGGGTCAAATCTCCCATTTTTATGGAGATCTTCAAGCCAAGCAAGGGGGGGGCAAAGCAGAATGGTGTAACTTAGGCCACTGGAGTTTCATGAAAGCAAATCTCCACCAATTATAAGTCCTAAGCAAGCGGCTTAATGAAGTATCCAGCCCTGGGACCTGCAGCTGGGTTTCATCGATCAGTGTCTTCAAGGACCAGAAAGTTAACTTGATCTTTAATAATGAAATAAACTCACCTGCATCTGTTCAACTAAATACTTTCTCTGTATCATTTGTGATTAGCATCATAGTGAACTGAGACTCATGCAGTACCTTACATTGTTTGTTCCTCCATCCATTTAAAAAGTTATTCACTCACTAAGTTATTCAGTTATTCACTGAAGTCCCTTACCTCAGTAGACTCTGGCTCTGGCCCTACCAGCAGATTGGTTTTCTTGTACTTGTAGTGTTTAGAAACAGGACTAAACATAAAATAATTTACTTTCAGTACATATGGAAACTTTTTTGTAGTGGACAGAAGCAATCTAAATGCACAGAGAAATAATGTCTCCACTCCACCAAATATGCTCTAAAAATCTCCTCAAAAATGTGGAGGTAAGTATAAATTGCAAAATAGATTCTACAGAAAAAGTTGTACTAAAAGGAAAAATGTTTCTGGATGAGGATGAAAGAAGGCAAGAGAACAAGGTCTGGTTTTATATTTTTTTTTCTTAATTCCATGAAGATGATAAAAATAATAACCAAAACAACCCTTGTAAGGTATTATTAGTATTTAGGCTCAGCACTTCTATTAGCATTTAATGCTGCAAAAAGATGTGGAAACATATCCAGAGGAAACAGAACATCTCCTCACCTACTGGCTGCCCTTCACCTAACAGGATTTTGTTAGTTAGATGCATATATTTGAGCTACTGGACTATTTGGATTCTGCTCCAAAAACCCCAAATTTACACACAGGGAGAAACTGCAACGTTCAAACAGATATCTCTGATTTAGCAGTTACAAACAGATTTCTCTCTGTAGCTTAGGAGAGAGGCACATATCTAGTGAAGATATGATACTGCAGACAGCATTTCTCCTCCTGAATGTTGCAGGCTGGAGATATTTCTTACACTGAGGAAAAGGCTGATGCAACAAGGAGGACCTCAAGGTCTGACACAGGCTGTCTCCTCCTGGTCTCAGTTCAAGGCATTGCCCTCCACCTCCTGTGTAGGTTTAACTGTCTGATGGGTCTGATTGTGGATACAAGACAAAAATTCTCTTTGATTCTTCCTTAGATGAGCGAAGAAAAAACCCTAAAAACTAAAAAAAACCACAAACCAACCAACAAACAAACAAACAAAACCCTTAAAAAATCTCACTCAACAGAGGAATTTATTAATTTCAGTGGCACTGGCAGTTTGTTACAAGACTCCTTACTGTAGAAAGCCAATTCCAATAGGAGGCTTCTAGACTTGCTTACAAGTGCTCTGAGAGCAGAGAGATGCCCAGAGCTGTTCAGTCACACTTAGGCCAAGACATATTAGTAATGCCATTGATGTTATTTGACATATTAATAATGCCAATAAACATTTTGAGTAGTACCTTTGGCATAAAGATAGGAGGGGAGGGTCATCTGACATCTGTGTGTGTGCAGGGCCCTTCTACTTTTTCCTTGAGTACAGAATTTATAACCCTGGCAGCTCAATTCAGCATTGCAGGAGGAAAACTCAAATGACTTGTAAGATCATCTGCCACCCTCTTGCTCCTGCATGAGTTAAAGGGGTCACAGCTTCACTCCCCTGTTCCTCATTTCTCCTCTGCTCTGTTTATTATCTGTCCATCCCTGCAAAATGTTTCTGTGCTCACAGCTACAGTTCCTCCTCACTGCCCAGCACAAAGACCAGTTCCAACTTCTGTTTCTAGGATCTCCTCCCATGCCAACAGTGCTGAGTAGATGTTCCATCAGGTGACTTTTGCATATTTTTTTTTCTGCCAGAACTTTCCTGTGGTTCAGTTTTATTTTTTTTTTTTTGAGTCTTGTGAGAGGTCTGACTAAAGAGGGACCTTATTGAGAATTTCAGCCCTTCAGAAAGCAGAGGGAGGATAGAGCCAGACTTCTCTAAGAGCTGTGCAGCAACAGGGTGAAAGGCAATGCAGCAAGCTGAGTTCTGTCTACACATGGAGGAAAAGAAAAACCCACAGGCTGGGTAGTTAAACACTGGAAACAGAGGCCCTGCGTTCTCATGGGACCTTTCCTCTGGGTTTTAAAAATTTAACTTGTCAAGACTTGGAGCAAACTGACCTAACTGAGTAAGATGAACCATCTTATGGCCCCCAGAGCTGCCTTCCAACCCAAATTATTCTGTCATTCTATATCTACTTATTATCTTACATATTTAGGCTACTAGTGTTTTAGAGAACACAGTGATATTAAGATTTTGACAACAGACTGCACAAATGAATCAATAAACATACTTTCTTCCTGTCTGGGCATTAATGAAGTTTTAGCTAAGGCTCAACACACTAATTCTATTTTACAAAAAATGCGGGCTGATAAAGAGTAAGTGTGGCTTTTCGAACAATGCACTTCAGACAGATCTTCTGCAGCAGTTGGGGGTTTTGTTTGTTTGTTTGTTTGTTTGTTTGTTTGGGGGAGGGGGTTGTTTTCATTTTGGGAGGTTTTTTTCCTCCAATTGCAAATGCAGAAAGATTAACTTGTTTTATCCTGACCAGCATCACATTTCATAAAGGGACACTATGAAAGCACTCCAATCACGAAAATCAAAGGAAATGCATTTTGTTGGTATCTGTGGTTTGCAAATCAAACCATGTTTGGGGGTTTTTTTCAGTGACTGTTGGGCATCTTTGTGGTTTTCTGCTTGACTTTTTAAAAAATGCATACAGAGTGGATATGGCCATAGTAAATTACTGTTTCTTCCATAATTTTCCATGTACTCTCATTTCAGTGGGAAATGGTAGCAGAAGTGAAGGGCTGCCCAAGAAATAACAGGGAGACACAGGATTTTAAAGACCCCAAACATGTGTTTGCCATCTTAACTCCTCATTTATGTCATTGCTGATTTTGTTCTCTCTGGCTAATTTTAGTGTAACTTATACTACAAAGATATGAAATATACTAATTAATTAATTTCTGCTTTAATTCTTGAAATAGAAACTGACCCAGCATTGTCTTTGAAAGTGACTCTCCCCATATTTATGATGACAAAACATTTAATCATATTTTTGGTCGTCCACGGTGAAGCTAATAAGAAAATGTTACTAGGTACATTTTCCAAAACTTGTTGTAGATTGTGACAGAATTAACCCCCGGCTTGCATGCACTGAGAAATTGTTTGGATGTAACAGATGGTAATACTCTTGTTGCTTTTCTTGTCTCTCATGGAGAAGAATCAGGACATTGTGGTTGTTGGAGGTCTTGATAAAACACGTTGAAGTCAGACGAAGAACATTTACTGACTTCAGGACTGCACGAGCAGGGAAAAAACACACCTTAATTTTGAATTTCTTATGCTCCTGTTTAAAATTTTGTTTAATCCAGATGTTCTTAAAAGTTAACATGGTCTCAAATTATTTATAAATCCCCTGAGTCTTAAAGCTTTGTTTCCTCTCCCCTCTCTTTGAATAGAAGAACAGGCAACTTTATAAAAATAAAGTACATAATTTATGGCATTCCATCATCAGAACAGAGAGGATAACTCTCACAAATTGCATGAAGCTGGGTGCCTGGTTCCCAAAGATTTCCTTCTTCTTTTTTTTTTTTTTTAATTTGGTGGAAGCCAAATGACAGAATGAGACCAGATCCACCCCCCAACACCCACCCAGTGCTGTGGGAACCAGCACTCCAGCTGTAGGTGGGAGAATGGCAGCCTAAAGCCCTGGCCAGACCAAAGCAGCAGACAAATCCCTGGAGAGCAGCTTTTCCATTCAGGCAAGCTTGAGGAAGGGAATAACTGCACAAAAGCAAATTTACTTTGCTGGTGGCTGTTTTGTTGGTTAATACCAGCCAGGATGCAAGTGCTGCGTTTCTCCCAGCCCAGGTTTCCTTTCAGCCTGACCTCCTGTCACATGGCTGGGATAGTCTGATGTTGCCACGGGTTGCCATGGCAATGACAGTGATGATGGCATGTGTTCAGCATAGCCAAATTTGAACCTAATGAGAGCAGATGTGACTTGGAGCTCTTGTCCCCGAAGAGCAGACCTGGTTATATCTCCATGTCTTTTCTTGGTATTCATGGAGAAAGCCCTTAAATGCAACTCTCTGTGAGTGTATTAGCTGTGAACACAAGGGTGGATGGATGAAAATAATTCCTGCTCGCTGTAAACATCTTCTCATGAAGCTGAGCACACACTCACGTCAGGAGAGCTGAGAGAGAAGACAAGCCACAAGGAAAACAAGAAGTCTCATCCATCTGCAGTTCCCTCTTGCTGATGTGCATTATTTTCCTTAAGCATAAGCAGATTCCTGTATGTCGCTGTGTGTTATCAGTTTTGGTCTCTGCACTTTCCTGAGAAAATAACTACTTCCAGTTGCTGCAGGCCTGTGTGACATGCTATGCAGAGCTACAAAGCACCATGACTAAATTATGGCTGTCACCAACTTCTCTGTCTAAACAGGACTGTTACAAAAATAAATTAGCGCTGCCCTTGAGCGCTGCTAAGAGTAAATATCTCACACATGACTTTGCTAACAAAAAAAGTGAGACCTGTGCTCCACCACAGCCAAGCCTGCACAGACAACATGTTCCCAACGTGAAAGAACAGCCACCGCTCTAAACAATCCCAGGGAGATAAAGGGTCATGGTGCAAGAAAATGACTCTCAACCCAAACACTTTAGAACCAATTCCACCCCTGTTAACTTGGGTTAAGATCAAGGATTTGGCTGGAACACAATCAGGAGAGCAGTTTAAGGCTGTTTCATAACTACTCTAAAGTTTCTTGGGGAGAGATTGAACCTCCAAAACTCCCCCTGCTCCTGGTGTGTTGTCAGATGGGGATGCCTGAAATGAAGCAGCTCTGAACCTCACCCATCACTATGTTGTCTCATATTGCAAGAATTATGGCTTTATCTCTAGGTTTGTAGAAACAACTCCAAGTTTGGCTGAAGGAACAGCACTTGGAACAATTCTGTCTGCATATTGGGGTGGAATAAACCAACCTTTGTATATGGACTCCTCCCTATCAACACTTCTTCTTGAGGCTTTTCAACAGACTTGATTCTCAACCAGAAATTCACATGGAAATACTAGTTATTCTGAGCACTTTCTACTAAAACTGCCTAGTGGATTTTCCAGCAGTGGACTGGTTATTTAGAGATTATTTGAGATTTAATCCTCTACACTGGACTAAAACTAACTAGGGCAAACCTGGAAATTCCTCATAAAAAACTAAGGCGCACACCATCCCTATTTGTTTCTAAACGTGAAAAACAGACAAGCTAAAAGAACAGAAGGAAGAGTACCATATAATTTTCTGCTCTTAATCTTGCATCATGTGGCAAGAGGACATGTCTGTAGAGACATTACACCTTGCCTGAAAAGCAGCTAAGACCCATGCTGTTGTTTCAAATATCTGCTGCTGTTTTTTCTATTCTCCCTGCAGCTCCTTGTCCCTCCTTTGTTAAGAAATTAATCACAAGCTTAACCCAACTCCTATTTCCAGACTCTAACTTCAAAGGAGTCAAAGTTCAATGGAGTAGCAGCAGCAAGAGCAGGTAAGCTGCACTGGCCCCTCATCCTCCACTGCTCCACCCTCACACCTCTGAGGGATGTACCTCTAAAACCTCCTGGTAGCTCTTTAGGAGAGCAGACTTCACTGTGCCCCTGCTGAGCATTCTGGAGGGAAAAGCTGGCTTAGCACCAGCCTCCATCCCTGTCTGCTCTCACCCAGGCCATGGAGCTCTTGCCATCCTCAGGCAGGACAGCACAGCAGGACATGGAGCTTGGGCGGAGAGCTGTCAGTGCAAGGAGATGGACGGACGGATGGATGGACAGATGGATGGACGGACAGATGGATGTATGGATGGATGGATGGATGGATGGATGGATGGATGCATGGATGGATGGAGCACCAAAGACAGATGCAGGACTTTTAAAGAGGTCGTGTTCCAGATGGGCATCCTCCCATCTCCCTTCCTCAGTGCTGACCAAACCCAACGCAACTCCACACTCCCTGAGCTCTCCCTGTCACACCAGGCAGGTGGATCACCCCGTGCATGTCAGCGCTCTCTGCCTGGCTGTGACACACCCAGTGGCGGGCACTGAGGTGTGCTGAGCGAGGACTGTAGCGCTGCAGCAGGCTAGGCATATCACCAGCCACCTTTGAAACGTTAGCCCAAAGCTGGGTGAAAGGAATCTGCTCAACAGGTGTGCCAGGAGCCTGGCACAGGGTCTTGGGCTGGGGCCAGTGCCACTGAGTGTCTGCTGTGCTGCCTCGCCAGCTGGCTGGAGTTACGGCAGGGTGGAGGGAATGCGTCTTCATCTGCAGCAGCTTCTTGCTTGCTAGAAAATTCTCCCAACATTCCTGAGCCATCTATTGCCCAGGAGTCACAGCCCTGTTTTCATCTTGTTTTTCTTTTTTTCCACCAGGAACCCATGCAGCTGCCCTTGCCAGAGTTGTTCCTCTGCAGCCCCAGTTTGAACCAGAGAACACAGGGCAGCAGGGAGCAACAGCCCTGAGATTTGGCTAGCTCAGGGCAACCATTAAAATCTTTCAGATATGACCTTGACTAGTAACAGTGGGCAGATCAGCATCTGGCTTTTGGTGAGATAACCTCAGACTAGAGATTTATGCAGCAGCCTCATCCCTCCTGCACTCTCTCAGGACTGCCAGAACTACCTTATCCCAGTAAGGAAATTACTCCAATTTCTAGACTGTCATTTCAGAGCTGCCAAGTCAACCTTCTCATCACACAACTAACAGATAACGATTGGAAGGGATCTAAACACGTTAGGCTTGATGGGTTGGGACAGTTTTAGATAGCAAGCTGAGTAAGAGCTTTCTGAGCCAAGGCAGTATCCTCTGCATCCTCATGACTTCAGCCACATGTCAGCCAGCCCTCACATGTGAATATGCCTGACTGTCAGCCAGAAAGCTTGCTGATGACTCCTTGACTCCCTTCACTGGGAGTTTTGGGTGCACAGGACCACATGACAAAAGAACAGGAGAAGCTTTCTTTGATCAGTTTTCAAATACTCCATTAACATTATTTTTTTTAGTAGAAGTTTGACTCTGTGTGCCTGAGATCAACAGGAGTTTTGCTTCTCATCTTAATGGGATTTTTGGAAGAGCACTTAGCAATTCCTGTGCCTCTGCTCACCAACAACTTCAGCAGGAATGTTTTTACCAAGTGCTGGCCCTTCCTGGGGCAAATAAGGAAAGAAGCTAGAAAAGCTTGGGCTTGCTATACAAGTGGCCAACTTGCCTCCAGAAAGAAGTCCAAAAATAGGAAACTTCAAGTACCCCAGACTGCACAAATCTAGCCAAGTGTGGCTGGCCACAGTGTGACACATTCAAACCACTGAAAATGTTTGCAAGACCAGAGCAATTATCACTTCAACTCTGTGAGCTCTTACTCCTATTACTATTTGATTGACCTCACAGAATGATGAAGTGTAGCAGAATCCATCCAAGAGCAATTAGATCAAAATTCAGATCAAAAAGTGTTTTTCATCACCTGAAAACAAAAACTAACAGAGCCAAAACTGTGGATTATAAAGGTGAATGTTCCTAAATGAGCCTCATTCCTTAATTCTTCCAAACAGCAAGCATGCAATCAGGTCAGGGAGAATTGCTAACCTGAAACAATAATTATGATTTGCCTTCTGTGATTTAGCAATTAATTAGCATATGACTAGTGAACATTAGGCTTATACAAGATTGCAAATCTGTAGTCCCAACCCCAGCTGGAGGCTCTGTTAGACTATACTGCTAACATAAGTCTTAATAAGTGGATTGGTAATCTCTATTATGGGTTTCTTTCCTGTTCAGAGGGTAAGAATCATCCCATTCCTTTAGGTCTGAACCAGGATTAATTGATTGGTCTCATATGAACCTGAAAGCTATTAAGAGCATGAAGGATGAAAAGCAATTCTAACTGCTTTATTACCATTTTCTAGTAAAGTACCAGTTTAGACTCTGGACCTACTGTGAAGCAGCAGGTTTCCAGATATTGACTGTGCTGGCATGTGCTTCTGGAAAAGAGGAAAGGGCTGATTCCTAAAAGCAGAAACATCTGTTCAAGTCATGAACACACTTTCTGTCTGAGGCCAAACAGTAGGACTGATAAAGAAGTCCCTGTGCTGCCAGCCACATTGGCCAGAATCACAGCAAAACAGTGGTGAACTGTGAACCACGCTGATCCTCCTTCTTCCTCAACCTAAAATATTTGTTTTATGGGGCTCACCATAGGCCTTACCATGTTGGCTTTCACAAGTAAAGCACAGAGAGTCTTATTTTCCCCCCAGGTATGGGTGGAGGAGCAGAGTTGTTTGTACAGGAAAGTCATCAAGGAATCCAGAGAGGCCAAGCTTGCCAGTCTGGGCACTGCACTAGGAGAATCCACATTTTTGATTATGGTTGTTCTCATACACCAGTTTCTTGGGCTATTTGATGCATCTGTTGTCCCATTTAAAACAGTGCATCTACCAGAGTGTTCCTGACAAAGTAATGAAAAAGTATAAAATAACTTGGCCCAGTGAATACAATACTGATGTTAGGACCCCATCTAACATGCTTCTTCATCTGCCCTGAGTTCAGTTTATTTGACAGAAGTAAATAAGGGGCAGTGACTATTCCAATGCTTTTCTTGAAGCAGCAGAGCTGCAAAATCCAGACATAAATATCAAGACACTTTTGATAGTTTCGTACTACTGGCAAGTGAATATGGTTGAGGAACCTGACTACCACTGGGATAGTGGTCTGACATTTTTAGAAAAAAAAATATCTCCCCCTTTTATCTTGAATGAGAAGAGTAGACTTTTTCATTTGCCTCAGGAGAACAACATTCTTAAAATCAAAAGAATGACAGCAAAGGGACCAGACCATAAAATTCAACCTTGTGTCAATGAGCAGTGTCTGTAGACTTATATTCTGCAGAGTAAGCAGAGCATGAGTTGAATTTCTCTCACTGAAGCCACCAGATATTGACCATAAGCATTTCCTGAAGTCCTTGTGGAATGAGGGCCACAGGATTGGATACAGCCCAGAGAGAAGGAGAGTGCACAGGCAACCTGTGGGACACATTTTCCAGCTCCTACTACACCTTCCTTACAAATTGCTTACCCCTGTTGCCTGTTTCACAGCATTGCGAGTGCATTTCCTGCCTCAAAAGTGGTGCTGCAGCCTTTGATCCTGCCTGAGTCCCACAGATGAGAACCTACAGCAAGGGGCTCCTTCTTCTCCTTGCTCCTTGCCCTCATGAAACCACGTCTCCACCCGCACTTCAGCAATTCACTCGAGCACATGCTTAACATTAAGGTCATGCAGGACTTATGTCTGTGATTAAAATTAAGCATGCATTTAAATGCTATGTGGAACTGGGACCTCAATGAGGATGGCTGTTGGATCAACCTGCTATGACCCCTGCTGAGCTGATTATAACTCGGCCTTTTGCAGCATTCTGTTTTTCTCCAAAAGTCATAGTTTACTCACTGTGTCTTGTAAGAGAAATTTAAATGGTTCTGGTTTTTTGCTTTTTGTTCTTTTTTTTTCTCTATAACACTATGCAAACTACATCAATTTTTCTAGCCTTGCAAATATGTGAGATGATAAGAAAGATGCCCTACACCCCACAGCTTCCCCCCAATCCATTCTGTAACACCTTTTGTACACCAAGGAGGCATGAAAAACATAAATGTACCTTGGGTGCTTTTAAAGTTCTAGGAAGAAAATAAAATCCATTTCTGTAAAATTTCAAGTTTCTGCAAACCAAGTTTAAGAGAAAACAGGTGGGTGTTGTCTTTGTGTGTGTAGCAGAACAAAGAAGAATGGCTAATCACCCACACCACAGAGATTCCTGACTTGTCCTCTTTTGACCATTGAAAAATGTGGTGGCATAAATAATCAGGCAGACTTCCTTTACTTTCTCTTCTGAGGGAACATTGCTTCCTTGCTGGGAGCTCAGAGAGGAACTCTGAATATGCCTGACTGATTGAGAAGCAGGAGATCTTTAATTTTTGTTTTGCAGATTCATATCTGTGGATTATGTTAGTCTACTATCCTAAAGAAAGGAAAAAAAAAAAAAAAAGAAAACAAAAGCAAAAACAAACAGGCCATGGGATCATCTGCATCACTGCGGTAAACAGATTAGCCCCATGTCATGTGAAAACTCCTTATCACACAGCTGGGACTTAACCTGTGAGGACTCAACCTTTGCTGTGTGGCCCTGCATGTCCATTTCACCCTGAAGTTCCAAAGGCAAAATATTTCAACGGCACTTTTTCCAATTTACCTATCGCCCATATTATGAACAGAGACACTTGATCTCCCTTCTGATTTTTAATCCTTCCTCCTTTCTGTCCAGAAGGACTGCTTAACCTAAAACCTTAATCCTTAAGCTTGGAAAGTCTGTAGTCACTTGCCTTCATAACCATGTTAGCTTTATCACTGCATCATCAGAAGCACTATTTTTTTTCTTTTTTTTTTTTTTAACAGAAAAGTCGATGTGCTAAGCCTCTCCTCCAGCACTGCAGTCTTCTGATATTTCACCCTCAGATACAGCTGGTGTCCTCACCCAGCCTAATAGCTGGGTCACTTTAAATTTAGGTTTATTTTATCATCCCCAGCAAGCCAGGAAATCTTGGCAAATGGGGAAAAAAAGGGTTAGTAAAAATTTCATATCTTACCCTGACGGAGGAGAAAAAGAGCTGTTTACCTTGAGCAGACAATTAAAAATTTCACAGGGGTGAAAGCCCAGCATTGTGAAGTCAGGGAAAGCTCTGCCATTGACACCAACAGGCCAGAATTTTAGCTGGGGTGTTTTATTTGGTTCCTGGGTGCTCTTAGCTTTGGCTGTGCTCTCTTTGGGCAGAGGCTTTACGGCAGCTTCTGCCCTTTTTTCCAGTGAGAAACCACTCGTATAATTGAGTGTATGATGTTTCCTTTTTCTTTCCCTGAGAGTGGCTAATAACCTCACCCTTTATTAGAGATGGGAAAAAGCACATAAGAAAGAGATGCTGAAAACCAAAATTCATTATTTCTGCCACTCATGGAGGACTTTTTCTTCATTAAGCGAGTTATCTTGAGGGCATAAGGGAGCTTTAAATCCTTTTTCTCTGGTTCAGGCTTCTGTTCTCATACACTTTTACCACTCCATCCAAGCATTTCTCCACTTACAGCCTTGGCACTTCATTTTTTTTTTTTGGTTTTTCTACTACACCTCTCACCCAGATACCTCTCCACAGGATTTGTTCTTCTAAAGACATACAGAACTTCTCCATGATACATGAGATGCCTCTGTTATAATACAAGATATGCAAAATATATGCTTCACATTTTCATGCCCCACTGTCAAATTGGGTAGTATGAGATGAAATAAAGCATGTAGATAGTCTTGTTTAGCTCTCTGGCATTTATGAATGAAAAGCTGAAACCTCTTTTTTTCCTGAATATTTACATTTCAAGACTTAAATGTATTTATAGTATAACTATTCATATATTTTTCTAAATTTTAACTAATGAAAAAACAATCACAGACAATATATTTCACTTTTTTTTTTTTCTTTTGGAAAAGGCTAACTTTTCATGAAAAATAGAGAAAAATTGTAATATAGCAAACAAAGATTGGCAAGTTTAGACTTCAGTAGTTACTTCATGTGAACAACTTAATCTTGTAGAATTTCTATTTTTTTATTAGAAAGTCATGAATGAAAATGACAGTCTAGTAGTTAATATCTGATGCCATAAATTCATCAAGAACTAAAGAAGGACTTATAAAATGTCTATTACATGACTTTTGTGAGAAAAGCAAAGCAGCTAAGCCTTCAATCCTGAACATCCAGAGTTCCATGCCTAATCTATAAGGAAGACATGCAAATACAGCCTTCATTGCATGGAATTTTCTGGAATTACAAATTATTTTGTATTTCTGACATGCATGCCTGCACACATCTGGAATCCTGCAGGGGATAGTCAACCTAGCTCCACTGAAACCAGTCACCACACTATTGCCTACTGGGCAAGGATTTTAGTGACAAAAATGGAGATCTGTGTTCCCCACAGCACTGCCAGTGTGCCCACAACCAGCACAGGTGTCTTGTGTTTCCATCAGATTCCTCTTCTAAAAGAACCAGTCTTGTTAGCTGACTGGTAAGATAAAATAAAATAAAATAAAATAAAATAAAATAAAATAAAATAAAATAAAATAAAATAAACACTCCTGATTAAATTAAAAGCAGGACATCAGAGAGCCTTTGTAATTTCTGTGGAAAATTGAGGTCTACTCTGGCTTACCTTAACATATACATCATTTTCTGTATGTCTGTTGTGCTCCTAATGCAGAAAGTGATGCTGTAGAGATGTTGTAGTGCCACTCTCGAATTTAATCCATTCCCTCCTTCTTCACTAATATTATTTATTTAACAGCACAGGCAAAACTAAGGCTCCATCTTACTCGACTATTCAGCAGCATTGTCAAGCAGAAGAAAAAGAAAATATGCAATTACCTAAGGTATGCAGAATTGGTCATGTTAGGTCAGATTGATCCCATCTCTGACAATGACCAACAGCAGATGCTTGAGGAAGGAATATGAAGTCAGAGCAGCCAGAGAGAGATCTTTTCCTGGTATACCCCTCCACATTCTGAAAAAAAAAATAAGGTAAGCCTCTACAAAACTGAATATATTACTGCATGCTGTGAGAATTTAGTTGTGTAATTGCCCCTGTGCTTAGTGTCATGCATGTCCAGAAGGGGCTTCTAATCCAATCTCATACTTTGAAAAGCAGCTGGCTCACAGGGCCAGTAACTCCATCAAAAAAATACCTGACACCTGACGTGCTGCATCCCAGAACAGAGCTCTGAAACTTCAGTCTTTGAAAGTGGGGTCAGAGAGCAGCACCTTGTCAAGTCATCTACTTTTACTTCAATGCAGCTCAGATTTTCAGCTCTGGCCAGGTTTGGACACCACCACCTCCACAAACCCTCCTCCAAAACAGGTTTAATTGGGAATGAAATAAACCACACACCTAAACAACAGGAGCAAAATCCATCAGGCTGCTCCCTGTGCAGAAGAAGCTCTAAACTCGGAGGAATCTGAGGGCCCCTGAGGGAGTTAACACCGTGAGGATGGCACTCTCTGTGCTACTAATACTCAACCCTGCAAACTATTTGGCCAAAATAGAACAGCCAATCCCTTCATTTCTGTAGAACAATCCTCACTATATTGAGCTTGGATTGAGGAGCCTGAAGCTTGCCAAAACCTTGACTTTATCAAATGTTCTACAGTAGCTCAGCCAAAATCAACTCACTTTGACTGGTTGAAGAAGCTTTCTGTTCTTTTCTACCTGGGGTTTGCATTATGTGCATCACTTCCAGTGGGGCTGAGCAAGCCAGCTGAGGTCTTTGGTGTTTCTGTGGCTCTCTCACCCTTTTCCAACAGGTTGTTTGTGCTCACAGGTATCCTGCTCACACAGTTCTGTGTGTTTCCAGGCATGCAGCCTTCACATACACATAATGCTTGTGGCTGTGCATTTGCATGGGCCAGGGCAATTTCAAGGAAGCCCAGTTTCCTTTTTAAACAGTGGTGCAGTTTGCAATTGTCCTTATAAGGCCATTTCTTAGCGTGGCCCCAGCCCTGGCAAGATGTTCCATTCTGCTCAGCAAGTGCTGCCTGTGCAGGGTGGGGATCCACTGTGCTCTGCAGGCACGAAGGGCACTTGTTACCTTGGAAAACAAAGAGAAAGCTGATTGAGGCCCCATGGGATATTGTTCTCCTACTTAAAATCCTTTCTGAACTGAAGGATTGATGGGTCCTTCTATAAAAGAGCAAAGTACAAGTGCACCTAGAAGGAAACACGTTTTGTTTTGTTTTGGGTTTTTTTTTTTTTTTTTGTTTTGTTAGGTGGTTGGTTTTTTTTTTTTTGGTTTTGGCTTTGGCTTTGGTTTTTGTGTGTGTGGGTTTTTTGTGGTTTTTTGTTTGTTTGCTTGGTTTGGTTTGTTTTGGGGTTTTTTTTTTGGTTTTGTTTTTTGGGGTTTTTTGTAGGTTTTTTTGGGTTTTTTGTTTTTTTCTCGATTTGTTTAAATGTGTGGCGGAAGGGGCTAATCCTTTGAAAAGAACCATCTAAAGATTGGGAAAAAACCAAACCAAAACAAAACCAACAACAACAAAAAAAAACCAAAACCAAACCAAACCAAAAAACCAAACAAAACAAAAACAAACAAACAAAACAAAGCAAAACAAAAAAACCAACAACAACAACAACAAAAAAACCAGCTTAGCAAATGAGTGCAACAGGCAGCCCATCAAGCCCATAGCTCTGCTGCTTTGTGGGCTACAGCACAGCCTTGCTAGGTGAGACCTGACGCAGGGTTTTGGAGGAGGAGCAAGGGGAAGCATCCTTCCCCTGCCTGTAAAGTTAAGGCCACACTGAAAACCAAGGATGAACTCTCCACTCTGCTCCTGTGCTTGCAGAGAGAAAAAAGCCAGTGGCTGAGCTGAGGAAGAGATGGCAGAGGCTGCTGGCGAGGATGAGGATGGTGGGACTATATCCAGAGGGAAGCACCATTCGGAGCAAGGAAGATTGCATGCCCTCAAGGTTTGAGTCAAGCCCTGTTGTGGTTGATGGGAAGGTTTCCATTAACTTGAGTGGAATATTTTAATAAATGGTGGCACGCATTGTTTATGTGGTAGTGAGTGTGCAGTTCTCCAGCTACAGGAACGAATCAGAAAGGTGCAAGCTCATCGTGTATATGAAGTCTTTTCTAGATACCGATCACACTACAGGAAGACTTTGATCTTCAAGGAAAACCTCACTTTGCCTTCAGCAACAAGGAATACACACACAATGAGGCAGAAATGTCCTCCTCAAGCAATACTTACTGTTGTTACACTGACTTCACCTCCACAACAAAGAGTGAGAAAGTGACAGGGCTGAAAAGCTCTGAGTGGAAATAGGAAGAGGCTGCAGCTCAGGACACTTTGCCGTTTATGAAACGTGGCTTCCAGGCTGATCAAACCCGACTAGCATTCATTTTCCTACAAATTGTTTCCTATATTTGGCAATTCAATTTCCAGCATGCCTCTTGTGCCCAGCCCCACCAATTGCTGAAGGACAGGACCTGGGTGTGAGGGACTCCAGGTGTCAGAGGCGTTTGTGCAGAAATCAGTGCAGCTGTATCAGCAGTGTGGTTTGTGCCCCTCTTTGCCACAAGAGGTGAGGTGAAGTGCTTGTGGATGCCAGAGTTAGAATAATTTGTGGCTATTCCTTTCCTTATTCACTCAGCCAAACCCACCTGTGCCTTAAACTGAGCACAGGCACTTTTTTTCCCTGTTAACTGCATATTTTTGTCAGGCAACACTGGCACTGAAAGGTTCAGTTCAGCGTTTCTGTTGCTCCACCTTTATTATAGGTCTCCTCAAACATTTGTTCACCCTCCTGCTCCACTCTTTTCAATATTTTGAATGCACTGGTAATATATTTGTGCTGTTTTGATAACACTTGCCTGAGAAACTTTAATTCAGTGTGTATTAGTCTTTAGTGTCTGCTATTCCTACCCAACATTTTAAAAGATGCTTCCTTCACTTTTATGTTGAATATTTTTTATGTGACAGGAATGCAAACACAAATTCTACGAAATTTGCCAAGATGAATGGATTACAATTTCCACTTAAATTTTTCTGCAAATCTCAATGACTGTGTTTATAATTTTCCCAAATTCCTACACTACAGAATAGATCTATTTAATCTAGGATGCTAATAACTTCTAAAGCATAGTAATACAAATGAAAATACTAAATTCCTATTTTGAAAGTCTTCAAATTACTTCCACTGTATTCACAAAAAAAGTAATATATTTCAGTACAACTATTCTTTCATTCAAGCTGCTGTTAGAGAAGACTATTTTTTAAAACCCCTCCAGCTATCAATAAGTTACTCCAATACCATTTATATAATACTAATTAATTATTTTAAAAAATTGGATCAATTGGACTTTGTTTAGCAGTTACTGCTAGAAAAACGCATGGAAGCACAAAAGAATTATTGAAATTACTTTTGAGATACCAATTTTCTGTACAAACAGAAATATAAAATAGAATATAAATATTCTATTTTATAAATATAAATAAAACAGAATATAAAACAGTTAAACAGTTTTACCAAAATGCTACTGATATGTCTCTGGTAACTTCTAATCACAAAATGATTCATTAAATTAAAATACAGTGAAATAGTCATAAGAGTTTTTTATTTCCTCTGCTGAATAGAACAAAAAGAAAATTAAAAATATCCAACCTCTCTTGAATTTCAAAGTTTGTTTTCCTGTCAACTTTACATAGTGGCTGTTAAAAATAAAACACTGAGTAATGAAAAGAAACCTGAAATAAGAAGTGCCTGGATTAATTGGTGACCTTTTGTGGTGTGTTTTTTAATAGTTTAGAATAGGTTTAATTGTTTTCCATTGCATGGCTGAAGTGACCCAATACACCCATGTTTCTCAGGAAGATCAATTGAAAGCTATTGTATCTTGTTCTCTTATGTTCCAGAGAAAAAGGAGAGAATAGGGAATGATTTATGCTCCAAGACCTCAGGGAAAAGAGTCATCAGTGGCAGGGAATGGGATTAATCTGATTTTTGTCCTAACCTGCAAGAGTATTTCTTAATAAACCAAAGGACATGGTCAACAGCATTCACATTTCAAAATCCAAGTGCTTTTTTTACCTTTCACAAACACATTTTTTGAGACAGGAGAAAGTTAGATGGCCCTCTAGACACACATTTCCTCATCTGCACAGCATTTGTTCCCAACACTTTGTTCCAGGTCACATCTTAGGTCTCCAAGGTCCTTCTCAGCCCTGATTTCAATCTCGAGTGCCCAGTGGAGAAAAATGAGCTGAGGAAGGCTGGTAGAGCAGGATGAAAGGCATGGCTGGAAGCAGGGAGACATCCCTTCCTGGACTCCCAGTGGAGATGTATGTATCCCCATGGGGCCGTGGGGACAGCCAGCCCTGCTGGAGAGCAGGTCCTTGTGAAGGACACAGGAATGCTGCTCCCCAGCATCATCCCCAAGGGATGGAACAAACCAGAGAGAACAGACCTGGCTGACAGGTACTGTCAACAGTGGAGATTTTAGGTAAGCAGAAGGCCCTGACAAAACCTGGCAGAAGTGAGGTCGAAACTGTGAGGAAAACAGCCAGGACTGTGATCTTGACGTGGTGGCTGGTTTTTTTAATTGCCCCAGTAAAGGGATGCGCAGGAGTTACTGTACTTTCTACCTAAGAGCATTCAAGCAGTGGGATTCCTTTGTACTGTTGAATTTTACACAGCAAGAAGAAGAATTACTGCTATGCAGTGAAACTTTTGTGTCTGTTGCAATCTTCTTTTTATAGTTCATGCCCACAATGCTCAAAACTGCATATAAACTTGCTCTTGCTGGTTTGGCTTGGAATAAAATAAAATAAAATAAAATAAAATAAAATAAAATAAAATAAAATAAAATAAAATAAAATAAAATAAAATAAAATAAAATTCAGAATAGTGTGTGAGACTTATTAAAACTGAAAACTACAAAATGCAAAAAATCTATTCACCCTGTGGTGCATACTTGCATTTAGGTGTCTTTCTAAGATAGATCTAGCTGCATCAGCACAAATCTCTTAGGTGTTTTGGTGGTGGCTTTTTTCATATAATTTAATAATGTGTAAAATAACTTAATGCAAGAATAATGGGATGTAGAAAACCATGAAATAAAGGCTGTAGAAGGAAAATGCCATCTTTGCCTGCTATTTTCACAGAGGTAAGTTGAAGAAAAAAATCAGTGTTCGATGGTTAAACTATGAAAAGGATTGAATAGGAATAATGGAATTTCTTGATTTTGTAAGGCAACATTAGAGACAGTGGAGAGTATTGGTGCCTTTTTATCACAGAACTCTCTAGGAGCAGGTACCTTTGTATCCATTTGTGAAAATTAACGAGGAAAAGTAATAGACCTCCAAATCTGCATTCTGGCCTCAAAACGCCCATTCAAGCATTAATGTTTGAACAAGGATAGATATCCATGGACAGAAGAACCGAGGAGGATTTTGAGCTTGGCACAGTAGGAGCATCCTGGTGGCAGGATGTATATGGCTTGGCTGAAACTCCTTGGCTGGTGGGCCAAAGATCTGGAATCAGATGGGTTCCAACGCTGAAATGGCAGGAAGCCTCAAACAAAATGAAAATGTTTGGCAGGCTTCATAATCTAGGAGTGAAATGAGGCTCCAAAATATGTTCTAAGGCTTCTGCAACTGGGCTTGTGGGTCAGGCAAGAAGATTAGTCTTCAGGGCTTGTCTACACAGGAAATGGACTGGTTATATTGAAATAATGATACTGCAAGAACTTGGCTGGTCCATTTCCTGATGCAGATGAGACCTTTGCAAGGCAAAGAAATCCTTTTGGGAGAAGGAAAGCACAAAGTTGGCTGGGCTTATCCTTCAGGGTAAACTGTGGCTATCTCAGAGCTTAGTCGGAAGATGGCTTTCAATCCTGCTTGCTGGGGAAGACCAAGGCAAAACAGCTTATGGCAGGTGAACAGGTTAGCTGGGAAACTGGGCTCCTGGTGGTGAGCACTGAGACAGGAGCTGCACGCTGCCCGGGAATGACAAGCGTCCACCTCCTGTGATTCACACCTCCTCTGCTTGTGTCCTTCAATCCCCAGGCCAAGAGACAAAGAGCAATTGTTTAACTTAACGACTTAACAGTAGAACAGGATGGATGTTTGAATAAACTCGTGGAGCACTAAAGTGCTGCGAATTGACATTTGATCAGTGCAATCAGGTAGCATTTGGTGGAACAAAACTGGTTAACACCAGTCCTCCAACCCCAGAGTTGCAAGATCAAGAGTGAATAAAGTCATTTTGAACTCCTCACCAGCAGACCACACTTGATTTGTTGTGCCAAAGGATTCTTGTTGCCGTGAAATTACATGCAGCTTGATTTTTACACTGAAGACATTGAAACCCATGAGTAACTGGCTATGAAGGCAATTAATCACTCAGTACATTAATCCCAGGGACAATCAAGTAGGTAGGCAAACCAATTAATTTATTAGAGTTCCTATGTTTTTTCTAGTGTGCCATTGGTTCTTGCACTGAAAATTCCCATTTGCAGCTTGCAAGTTGTCAAGAGGGAAAATAGATATCACTGTAGCTCTGGACTTTCTCACCTGGAGGCACAAGAAACACTTTGAAATTAGGGGATAAAAACTTCAGAGGGCTTCTATGAAATGATCAAAAGGGAAACAGTAAACATGTGAGCCCAGCTCTAAACCTAATGTTTAGGTTAGAAGAACGTGAAGAATGATAATTTAAGAACATACTGAGATGAATGAGAAGGTCCAAACCTCTCGGAGCGATTGCTTCAGGCTCTCCGCAGACTCAGAACTACCTGCATCAGCTGTGTTTGAGGCACATTTATCAGAATTTAATTTGCAGTCACAATGACTAGAAACATGTTATACAACATGCACTCATGGACCTTGGAGAACAACTGGGCACCAGGGAGAAGCTTCCACCAGCAACAGCACCTGCAGCAAAAAAAACCACTGAGAACAGAACAGGCAAGCAGCAACAAGTATGATAATCCAGTTTAGAGACAGGGAGCAATTTTCAGTGCAAACTCAAATGAACTGGAGCTAACTGGCTGCAGAATAAACCTGACTATATCCTCTGCATATGTAATTTACCTAGTTTTCCTTCTGAAGAGGTGCAAACTTGCTATTGCCCTCACCTTTTCTATTCAAAACATGAATGTTTACTGTTCTCCATGAAGCTACTAATTTCTTTGTGGCTGTTCTGAAAAAGCTTGCTTTGGTTACTTTTGCCTCAGTCAGTTCTGGTGCTTTTCCTAATACCCACATGTCCCTTTCCATCTGTCCCAGATACCACCACTAAATATCAACACGAGATTCCAGCTACATCTCAGCCTTCTCCTGAATCCCCTTCTGGTTACTACTTGCAATCGAGTAAAATTTGAACCTTTCTTTTTTCTTTCCTTTTCCTTTTTTGACCCTTCCCCTTCCCCTTCCCCTTCCCCTTCCCCTTCCCCTTCCCCTTCCCCTTCCCCTTCCCCTTCCCCTTCCCCTTCCCCTTCCCCTTCCCCTTCCCCTTCCCCTTCCCCTTCCCCTTCCCCTTCCCCTTCCCCTTCCCCTCCCCTCCCCTCCCCTCCCCTCCCCTCCCCTCCCCTCCCCTCCCCTCCCCTCCCCTCCCCTCCCCTCCCCTCCCCTCCCCTCCCCTTCCCTTCCCTTCCCTTCCCTTCCCTTCCCTTCCCTTCCCTTCCCTTCCCTTCCCTTCCCTTCCCTTCCCTTCCCTTCCCTTCCCTTCCCTTCCCTTCCCTTCCCTTCCCTTCCCTTCCCTTCCCTTCCCTTCCCCTCCCTTCCCTTCGTATAAACTTTTCAAGATCCAGAGCAGAAATCATGCTCACAATAATACAACTAACATATCTGCTCAATCTCTGCTCAATTATATCACTTCTCATTACATTCCATGTCAAGTTTTGATGCTCGGCATGTTTTACTATTAGAATAATAAGTACCAGCTTGATTGCAGCTATATCTTTTGAAAGACTACACTGAAAAGAGTACCACCCACTAGCAGTTGTCAGATTTTCAGATAAATTAGTTCATTACTGAGGAAATGATGGCTTTTTTTTTTCTGCCATCTTCTTTTGAAATTAATTCAAATATTAATATATTGATTGGACAGGTGGCATTTACATAGAGACTGATATGTATAAATAATTGTTACCTTTCTGAAGACAGAATGGGATGCTGGAACATTTTTGCAATTATAGGTGAGGATTTTTTTCCAAGCATGCTGGTATTATTTATGGACTTTTTTTTGTATTCTCTTCTGCGTCTTTCTTTTGTCCTACCGTCTCCCTATTAACGGGATCCACCCAGTCACCTCAAAAGCCTGGGTTTCCATAAAACAGGTGGAAAATCCTAATATTTTTTATGCTGGCCAAAAACAAAGCAAAATGTACCCAGCTGTTTCCACGTGTTCGTGTAAAAAACATTATTCTGTGCAGTCACAAGACAGGTAAGGATGTCAATAAGTTATGAAATATATATATATATATATAAATATACAGTGTAGAACCAGTCTCCTTAAATATGAGGCTACATTTCATGAGAACAGGATTGGTACCCCTGACTAGATCAGTCTGCAATGTAATCGCTGGAAATATTAACTTACATGACAAACGGTGCATCTTCAATTATTCTAGAGAACACAACATCTGCAAAAATAAAAACTGGAAAAAAATGCTTTCTACATAATTGTCACAACATGAGTATAGGTGAGATGTTGCAGAAGAAGGGCTCCTTTGAAAAACAGCATATTGAAATAAATTAATTCAGAGAGAAACTCAGCAAAAGTATGGTTCAAAATAAAGGAGGTCACGGTGGGCATTAGAAAACAGTAACTCTGGAGAGATGAGAGAGGGAAGCAAAAAGGGAATGTAATTCTTAAAAACAGACTAAGACTTTATGAGCATCACAGATAAAACACTAATGGAGAGAGACATGTACTTTCAATACATAACACCTACAAGTAAAAAGAGAAATCTCTAAATTATTGAAAGGAATTGGTAAAGATTATTAACCCAATTAGATGCAAGAATGAGCCAAGCAGAAGGTTTAAATTAGCAGTTTATCCATTGGAGTCAATGAAGTCAGCCAAACTGCATCAGCTGAGGTTTTGGCTGATCATTTGGAGATGTGGAATAGGGAAAAAAAATTAAAAGTGTCATAAATACATGGCAATAGAGAAAATTTGATCTTTTAACAGAGATGAATGGCCAGGAAATGGATGAGGAAGACCTTGATTTTGTGCTGGTCACAGACTTAAAATCCTGAGCAAAATCTTCAGAGGGATTTTATCAAAACTTCTTCAGAGTAGCAGCAGCACTGACAAGCTCAGAGAGAGGAAAGGTGTGCCCAAAACAAATGACATTATTAGAAGAATAGAGCTTTGGCAGACACTTCAGCAATGCTTCACTTTCTGCAGTGTGCATCCCTCTTCTCCTAGGGAAAATGAACTGGAATTGACCCACGGGTACCACTGGGACTTCAGCAAAAGCTGAGGAAGAAACAACTTCAGTAGAAAATAAACTATAAGCTGAAGTAGTTCAAAAAGTAGAAGATAAAATACATTGTTTCCTTTTTATATCTTCAAAGGCATGCAAGATGAGAAATCAACTACGCCTGAAATCCTTCCACAGGCAATGAAAATACCTACTGGAGTTGCTTCAAAAGACGAAACTTGGGCTAACTTTGTAATGTATCAATAAAAATGTCATCAAACTGCATATACCAGACAGATTATTCTGTGGTAGCAGGTACTTCCCTACAAACCAGAGATGGCCTTGATCAATTTTATGGTGTGTCTAGAAAAATTAGGTATCAGAAAAACCGGCTAGGAAGGGGAACTCAAGCCTTTTGGATGCCTGTATATTATACAAGTTGATTAGGACATACAGAATAAAAATTACTTGGCTGATATTTGAGAGGTTAATTTTTTAAAATACTGAGGTGTTAGAGAGACATAGCAAGAGATGCAAGAGTTGTATTTAGGTCTTGGAAAAAAACCCCAAGCAAACCTTTCTCAAGGGTATACAAGCAAAAATAGGTTTTTATTGAATTGCATACATCTAGTAAAATACATGAGGAGAGCGTCACACACTGGGAAATGACCAGTAAATATAGCCAGAAACCATTTGTATCTAACCCATAAATTCAAAATCATTTCACAAATCACTCAGTATCTCTTTCTTCTGAAGACAAAATCAAAATGTTTCTCCCCTGAAGTCTTCTTAGCAGTGAGCATAATGCAATATTGGGATATCATATCCCAACCAGCAAACTGTTGTCATCGTCCAGAGGTCAGATGATGTAAAATGACTGCAGTTTCAATCTCATTGACTCCATCTAAAGCCATGCTGAAGGTAAATGAAATCCAGCTGTGTCTTTTGAAGGACTGAATTTCATAAAACTTAATTTGCACCTACAGCAAAGAATATTTTGCTTCTAAAGATTTCAAAAGTGAAAGTGAATTTGATTAGGCTTCATGGTCACTGCTTTTTAGCAGTAAGTGAAGTCAGGATGTGCCTTTAGTTGCCTAGAAATCCTTGTTATGGTAACTGCAGGTTTTTGCAAAGTCAGTTTGTTGCTTGTATTCTAGTGGTGGATAAAACATCCTTTTGACTAGACTGCATTCTATTACTTTATTAAATCAAACTTATCATTTAAGAGTGGATACATGCCGACAAATTACTTAATAATGATCTAGGGCCATTTGTGGTTCATGTTTTAGTGACTAATGGATGTGTTTAGTTTGGTTACAACCCAGTTAATTTTAACACTGAAGGAATTCTTTTTCGTTAACTCTACTGCAAGTTTCACTGGTCTCTAAATACAAGTTTTTCTGCTGTCTGCACCTCTAGACATGTTCTGAGGCTGGGGAAGTGTGACCTGTGGTACCCACTAAACCCACCTTGCGGTCTACCACAGCCTGCCAACACCACACATCCATTATTCTTGTCTCACGCCTCAATTAAAAGGTTTTGGAGAAGGATTGGTTGGTTCTCTTTGCAAAGTGATTTCTTGAGTCTTTCCTAGCAAAGAGTTTCTGAGGAACTCTGGAAGCAGGTATAAAAACCCAACTGTGAGTTTACTCACGCATTTGATTGCCAAAGATTCAGCTTCCTCAAAGGAGCAAACCCTCTATTTCTAGTAATTGCCACTTATGCATCTATCAGAGAAGGAAGTAACTTCCAATACCCAGCATGGTCCTCACCAGTGCACTTCTCTTAAGCATTCTCAGCAACATAAAAATACATCTTTCTACAGGTTTTCAACATGTGTACTACATTCTAGGGCGTCCTTGCAGACAAAGTGATCTCACTGTGAAGAGCTTGCTCTTGGAGATTGCAGTCTGAGCTCTACCAGGTTAAAAAAAAAAGGAAAAAAAAAAAAAGAAAAAAAGAAAAAAAGAGGCATTTCAAATATTGTTAGCAGGCTAAAAGTTTTATGTTTTAATAGGAGAATTTTCTGAAGAGCTCTTAAGAGCCTAGATTTGCACTATTTGCATGTAAGCCTTTTTGAATACACTATCTTCTATAAGAGTACTTGCTTAAAGAAAATTTTCTTGATGAGATATCCCTTGTCTTTCATAGATCAGAGCAAGACTTCAGCGCTTCCAGACAACCAGCTTCTCCTCAAAGTCCTTTCACAATTAGGAAACTCTTAGACGTTAAAAAAATAAAAGTTAGCAGGGTAAAGGTCAGATCAGCACATTACTAATCTTTTCTAGACAGGAAAGTGAAATTCTCTCAATAGGTGGAGAACATAATATTCTACAGACAGACTGATACCTAGTTGTTCAGAAAGTTGATAGAATACTCACCTGCCTCTTGCATAAGGATTCTGAAGCCTAGCTCTGGTAGGATAAAACAGTTGTGAAGAAGAGGAGAATAAACACAAGTTTATATAAACTTGTTGCAGGAAAAAGAAGAAATTCTTCCAAATCTGGGAAGGAAAAAAGAGAAGCCACTTCCAGTTAGCGAGCACATTAACAACAGTGCTTCACTGCTATGTACAAAGATTGTGCTTTCAGTGATTTATTCTCCACATTGCTTTCCTGATATCTCCTGCTCACTAAGGCTGTGTTCACTGTCCGTGTTGAATGTACCAGTTTGCCATCGTGAGGAGCTAATTAGACCCCGTGGTGAAACAGGCTTGGCTGGAAGGAGTGGGCTAGGGGGAAAGGAAAGTCAGAATAGCATCATCTTGGTCTTTTCCCACTGTCTTCCCACCCCTCTGCCTGTGGTCTTGCTACCCTGGGGCTCACAGTGCAGCCTCCATGGGCAGCTGTGGCTGCAGGAGCAGGATGCAGGTGTCAGCCACAGCCATGCAAACCTGACTCATTGCATAACAGCCAACACCAGATTTAGGTAGGGATGAAATGCCTGGGATCAAGCTCAGGCTGGTCAGATTTTCTGGGTAAGGAAAGATGTAGTCAATCCAAGAAGCTGGAAAATGTTTGTGTTTGTTTATTTGGTGTTTTTTGTTGGTGTGTGGTTTTGTTTGTTTCTTTGGATTTTTTCCCCTCACCCCTGGCTTTTCTGTTCCCTGGCTACATGGTGAAACATGGACCATCTACTGCTGATCAATGAGCAAAGGCTTAATTTTTTACTTTTTTTTATATACTTTTCTTTTCTTTTCTTTTCTTTTCTTTTCTTTTCTTTTCTTTTCTTTTCTTTTCTTTTCTTTTCTTTTCTTTTCTTTTCCTTTTTTTTTTTTTTTTTTTTTTTTAATTTAAAACCAAGATCATCCCTTTTTCTGTGGCTTCAAACCAAGACGGCGGTGGGACACCTTTGTTGGAAAGACAGAAGGAAGCTGAAATCCCCCTCTAGCTTCCCACGCGGGGGTGAGGAGCGGAGCTGCCGCGGGCTCCGTCCCGACTGTCCCGGCGCAGGAGCCCCGGGCCATCCTGGCCACAGCCCGATGTCCCCCGGCGACCCAAAATGCCAGCACCCAGAGAGGAGCAAACTCTCTTCATCGCTCTTAATGGGACACTTAACCCGCCGGGGTAATTAAGACCAGGGGGCTGTCAGCACGTTTAACCTCTTTATTGCCGGGCTCGGCACCGAGGCGAGCCAGGAGGGTCCCCCCGCACGCCCACCACCCGCGGAGGGTCCCGCACCCGCCGGGGCTCGCCCCCCTCCTCTCGGTAGCCGCAAATGCCGGTTCCTGCGCGAAACCAGCGGTCCGAGGTCTCGGAGGTCTCCGGGGAGGCTCCCCCCCCTCTTTTCAGTGGTGTTCGCTTCTTCAGAGCCCCGCGTGTCCACCTCGCTGCGGGCTGTCCCCGGCGGCGCTCGGAGCGCGGTGGGGACGGCAGAAAGCCTGCGGGAGGAAGTTATGGACCACCGGACCCCCGGGGAGAAGACCCCCGCCCCGTGCCCCCCAGCGCTGCCCCACGGAACCGCAGTTCCTCCGGCCGCCCCGACCTCCTCCCGCCGGGCTCCGCGGGTGCGTGTCCGGAGCCCCCGTGTGCCCCCGGGGCTCGGGGGGCTCCTCCGGGACCGGCGAGAGTGGGACTGCCCCTCCCCCCCGCCCAAGGACCGGGAGGATAGGGCGGGAAAACACTTCCAGACTATCTCCATGAAGATCCAGTTTCTTTCTTTCTGGTCAGAAGTAACGTGTTTTGTGGTTGTGGGTTGCTCTTTCTTTCTCGCTCTCTTTTAATTTATTTTTTTTTTTTTTTCGGTTTAGTCCACACCCCCCTCCCCCCCCCCCCCTTTGTTTTTTGGGTGGTTTTTGTGTGTGTGTGTTTGCTTGGTTTTTAAATTTAAAATATAATGCTGAAAGACAAAGAGGTGAATTATCTATCTCGGCGTTGATGGTACGTCAAAGACTGCAAAGCCAAGGCGCTCTGTTCCTGCGATGAGGATGATTTATAGAAAATTGCAGGCAGAACACATGCACATTCTGGCAGCCGTAAAGACAGTCCCTCCCTTTTCCTTAATGTTCTTTTATCAGCTTCTTAGGAGGTGTCCGCTCCGTTTGTCTGCATGAAACCAGTAGTCTTAGTAGGAATCCTCAGCTTTGGTGTTGTCTCTTCTTTCCCTTAACAAGGAATCTCTAAATCCAACACTGCTCCTTCTGCTCAGATATTATCCTTTCTCCCATTTCTCACAGCACTTGTTTGGGGTGGAGGGGGGGTGGAGCGGAAAGAGGGGAGAGGAGGAGGGAGAAGATCTTTCTCCTGTTTAGTCATTAACTTGCACGGCTCAAAGAAAAAGAAGATTTAATGGGAGAGATCCTGCATGTGCGCTTTGTACTCACGGCATTCTTGCGGATGGGAAGATCGGAGGGTGCACGGGTTTAATATCTGACCAGTACCTGGGCGACCGATTTTTGTTATTTTATTTTATTGCTATGGATAGTATTCCTGCGTTTGGTCTTCAGCTGAGCTGAGAGAGACAATGAAGTTCTAACACGCCTGACTTGTCCCAGAGTCAGTAAAACCTGAACTCAAAAATTTCCAGGAGATCTCCTCAGGTTCACCACTCGTATGTAACTTCCTCGGAGCAGGGGAGGATCTCCCCCTCCACCCGAACCGGAGCTCCGTGGTTCTAGTCTCTCTTCCAGCCATGCAAAACTGCAGAGCTGGAGAGCTGGAGAAACCCCACTGATGTTCCAGCACCAGTCATGCCCTTGTGCTCAAATTGATTTTGCCTCACTCCCGCGTATTGATTTACTGAGTCTGCACGTAAACCCTAATTCCTCCCGCCCCTCCACCCCCATCCCCCCTTCCCCGCTAGACATAACCCCAGAAAGAATCTGACCTGGTGCTGTGGAAAGATTGGAGGGGGAGGTGGGGGGGATGTGGGCTGCACTGAGGTGGGGGTGTCGAGCAAAAGAAGTAGCTCAGGACAATGCTTAATAGAAATGTGACTAAATAAAAATGCAGGCTATAACCGCTTTGTCTTTGTCTGCTTGCCTTCATCACCCAGATACCTTTCTTTGTGAGCCTTGATCGTTAGTTTCCACGGTTTTAAATAATCAGTCACAAAGAGGCAGACAACTAGGTGTTGGGAGACATAAAAGTTATTTTAAGTGGAATTATTTTTTTTTTTTTGCGGCCAAAAACCGTTTCACCAATGTAAGAAGTGATTTTGGTGATATTAGTACAAGCTCTCTTTACTCCCAAACGCTTGTGAGAAATAAAAAAAACTGGAGATGACTGTCTTTATTTCCAGGAGTAGACTTCAAAATACGTGCCAGAAATGGACAATTTGAGTGTCCTTTCTCCACATCAAATGCGAGCTGGAAGGGGGATTAAAAACCAACCACGTGGTAGATCTGGTTTTATACTTTGCAACCTCCAGCTCCATTTATGTTCTTTACCCTGCTCAGGGAAGATTAGCCTCTAGATGGATGTGTCTGAGGGATCACCTCGGGGGCAGATCTGCATGCAGAAACCGGTTTTTGTCATGGCTGGAAGAGAGCTATGACCCAGCAGAGCGCTCCATCCGAGCGGCTCCCCCAGCATCGCAGGAGCTGCTGAGCGCTCCTGCACAGGAAGCTTTGTGAAGGCAACAGCTTGGAAGGGGAAGATCTTCAGATCTTTCCCCCTTCTTCTCCTCCTCCCTGGCCTGTGAGTGATCCAGTATCCCAAACCCTAACTTTTTGTTACCACCTTCCTCCTCTTAATCTCCTTCATCTTCAACACCTCCTCCTCTATCACTACCATCTTCTCCTCCATCTGTCTGCCTGCTGGATCTCTCTTTCGCTTGCTTGCCTTCCCCCCTCCTCTTCCACCTCCCTCCTCTTTCTTCTTGCCTTTTCCTCCTCTCTTTTCTTCTCTTTTCTTTCTCTTTTTCCTCCTCTTCCCCTACACGTTGTTGTTGTTGTTAGAAAGGATTCTTGCACCCCCTGGTGCTCTTGCGTTTTGTGTGGTAGGAGAGGAGATTGTCTTCTTTCTCTCTCTCCCTCTGGTTGCTCATTATTCAGAGAGAGACACAGAGGGTGAGAGAGAGAGAGAGAGAGAGACGGATATCTCAGGTCATCTGCAGCTGCAGCAAACCAGTGAAGGAGAGAGAGAGAGAGGGAGAGGGAGAGAGAGAGGGGGGGAAAAGCAGGGAAAGATGGCGATCCTCCATTGCTGAGACCTGGCAAGGAGCACATGAGACTCACAAAACAACTTCCACAACAATAACAAGAAGAGCTAGGCAGAGAGGAAGAGGAGAGGAGAGGAGGCAGCAGCAAGAGCAGCAGTGCCGGGACGCTCCTGTAAGTTCTTGCAATTAAAACCCATCTCTGGTTTGGCATTGGAGAGATCATCTCTCGTTTGTGTGTGTGTGCGTGTGTGCCTGTGTGTGTGTGTGTGTCTGTGCGTGTGTTATTTTGTTTGGTCTTTTATGTCTGGCTTTCTTTCTACCACCTTCCTCTGAAATCCATTCATTCGGTCAACGGAGGAAGGAGGAAGAAAGAAAGGAAGAAAAAAAAAAAAAGAGAGAAGAGAGGGGAGCGAGAGCGGGGTGTTTTGTTTGAGAGAGAAGTCTCTTGCATGGAGGAGGAGAAGAGGAGGAGGTGCTGGTGGTGGTGGTGGTGGTGGTGGGAGGAGGAGGAAGGCGGTTAATTAATTTTTTGTTGTTGCATTACGGGGGGGAGTGGGGGGGGGGGGGAATATGGGGAGATAAGTGAGATACCAGCCGGGCTTTCGGGGTGGGGGGTGCCTGAGAGTATATGTGTGTGTGTGCGGGGTCTGGATGGTGCTGTGCGTATGGACTTGGATCAGAGACGGGAGACACACGGAGGAGAGAAAAGCTCCGTGCTGGCACGACCCAGGCAATCGGGTGACCTCTTTCTTCCTTCCTTCCTTCCTTGCTTCCTTCCTTCCTTCCTTTCTTTCTTTCTTTCTTTCTCGCTTTCTTTCTTTCTTGCTTTCTTTCTTGCTTTCTTGCTTTCTTTCTTTCTCCCAGCCACTCTCCCCCTCCTCCTCTTTCTCCTCGTCCCCTCTCGCTGCCCGCCTCGCCGCTGGCGAGGCTGGTCCCTCACCCCGGCGGTGGTGCCCCCACCGCGGTTCTCCTGGAGTTGGGATGCGGGGGTGCCCGGCGGCGTCGGGGCTGGAGGGCTGGTGGTGCCCGCAGGAGGTGGCTTGGAGGAGGACAGCGTTCAGCTGGAGAGCAGGAGCCATTACACACGCTTGTGCTCTCCTTTGAGAGAAAGGAGAGCGAGAAGGGAAGAAAGGAAGGGGAAGGAGCCCACTTCTACTTGCTCAGTTCCCCGATGTCCCTACCTTTAAACCAGGCAAGGGATAAGGCGCTTTCTCTCCTGCCCCTTTCTCAACCCACTCGGAGCAGGTTTCTCCCTATCTCTCCCCCTCTTTCCCTTTCTTTATCTCCCTGTCCTCCATTTGCAAGCTGTCTGCTTTGGTTCCAGTCCAGGCTCCACAACACAAAGCTTCTCCTCGCTCTCGCACACATGCACACACACAGTCCACAGGCTCTTTATGTCTTCTGGAGTAACCTTCTCCTTCCCCCCCGTGCCCCCCGGCTCCTCTCAGCATTGTGGTTTCTATTCTCCATACAGAGATCCTCCTGGAGCTTCATGTAATTGTGATCTGATAGGATTCCTCCCTGCCTTCCCTTCACCTCTCTCTTTTTTGGGGAGAAAAAGGGAAAAGTTTCATTTGTTTTTCTGGTGTTTGGAAGGGGAAAGACCTCCAAGTTTTGAGTGCTTTCTGCTCCTGCTTTTGTGTGTGCGTCTGTGGGGGTCTGTTTGTCTCATGAAGCTGCTTGCATGTCTAAGAGGAAGTGACTAGTTTGGCAGAGAGCTGTGATCTGAGTCAGGTAAGCCATGTCATGTTCTCTAGCTCCACCAGAAAATGGAGGAGAGAGAGAGTAGACAAAGCTGAGATGGGAAGTGCTCCTAACATTGTGGATGTCTCTCCATGTTTTGAGGCTTTGCTGGGCAGGAGCTGGCTTAATCATGATTTTTTCCCCTAAGGTTTTCCCTTCAGATTTTTCAATGCACAACATTGTGATGGGTCTTCTCGCTGTCTTCATGCTATCAGGAAATGAGGATTGGAGGAAATTGCTCAGATTCTTCTTCACACAGAGAAACACATCCTCAGGCTTTTTTTCTCTGATGCTTTCATGCAGAGGTCACCTTTCTAGATATTTTTCTTTGGTTAAAGACCACAGGATTTTGGAGGTTGATCAGTTGGCCAAGTAAATAGTGTATATAAGCATATATTTTTAGATTTCTGAAAGCATTTGGAGGTAAGTGCATGCAGCTTGAGGCTGCTCAGGTTCTTCCAGAGGGTATCATGAAATGTCTCTTTTTTTTTTTTCCTAGGTGATGATGCCTAATTTTTGGGATTTTTAACATCTCATTTTCAAGAGCATTCTTTCTTTTGGATGTGATTTAAATTAAGATGGAATATTTTCCCCCACTCACTAGGTTGCATTAAAGTGATACTGGCAAGCTTTTAGTAGGTTCCTCAGAGCATCATAACGTACATAATTTCTCTTGGAAAAGGCAAAACAGTTTTCACAGGTGTCTTTTTGGTGTCATAAAATATTCTTTTTTCCTGAAAACCTACAGCAACATTCTTACTGTGATTTTAATGTCATTATGGAAACCTGAGATCTTTAAAGCAAGATAGCAGTTGATCAGGAGTTTGTGTGTTTTGTTTTTCACCCACCTTTTAATCTCAAGCAGTTTTGAGTAGACCCAAAGCAGGCCTTGGATCTTTTCCCACCCACTGAAATCTGCACATCAGCTGCAGAGTAGATGCAGTTCCTCAAAAAGTTCAAAATACATCCTGAAATGCGTGAGGGGGAGACTGGGGTGTAGTGCTGCTGAGCTTGAAGGCACAGCTCCATGGAAAGGTGTGAGTGATGTCCATACATGGTTACTGTGAGGTGTTTAAGAACAAACACGGGAAGATGTTAAGTGGCAGGATGGGGGACCAGTGAATCTGAATCAGAACACGCTCCCAGACGTGCAAAAAACCAGAAAGATTTGAGGATTGCAAGGATGGGTGATGAAAATCAGTGCTCTTGTTTTATTTTTGCTGTGGAAGAAATGTTTTAATGTGTAATCTAATATACCTTGGAAGGACATGGCTTTATCAACTATGCATTTCTTAAGTTCTGGTTGCTGCTGTGCCACCCAAATTACTGAGATTCTCCATCTTTCAGAAGAAGGCCATGGAACATACCATTTCAGGTATGTTTAATCTTGTATTTTGACAAAAAGAGAGGTTAACTGCTTTTGGTTTGGGGTTTTTGTTTGTTTGTTGTTGCTGTCGTTGTGGTGTTTTGGCTTTTTTCCCCCGCCCCGAGGTGATATTTTTTTGATGCATTTTTCAGTCTCTGCACAGGTCTAAATCAGCCATTGAAGAAAAATTGAAAAATTGCCCACTGACCTTTGCTTATTTGGGTCACATCCCAAATATCCATCCCCTATATGGACCAAATGCAGAGTGCTTCTGGTTCAGAGGTGTGAATCTCTTCTTCTGGAGAGGTCAGCCCAGTGCTGGCACTACAAGGTGCCCTGCAGTTACACTGCCCTCGAACTGGCATGTGCAATCCAAGAACAACTGTGAGATTTTAAGATCAGGATCTTTATGGGAGGGCCTCTTGCGCCCTAGAAAACCAAACAATATTGCAGTAGTTTTATTTTTTTTTCCTGCGTTTCCTCGCTATGAGACTGAAACCTCTTCAGAGAATTTTGTTCTTGTTAATGGTGCTTCTTACTGTGGTTCTGCCCAGATAACTGAAGTTCACCTTACTGTTAAAATACTAGATGAAGAACTTTTATTTAAAAAAAAGACAACCCAAACCAACACAAAACAATTCTACCCCCCAACAAAATCATAAACAAACAAACAAAAAAAACCCCATTGGTTTTTAAAGAAACACCAGAAAGATGATCTTAATTCATGCCATGGTGGTGACATGAATGTTTCTCCTAATAGGCATAAATTTCTTCATTCAGACAATGGCTTCCAATTGCTTTTGGTTTGGGGCACACAGAACCTTTTATTGGTCCAATCTGTTATAGAAAGAATAAGCATTGGTAGCTTATTCTCCAGTATTTAAATATGCCTTTCTTAAGCACTTTCCTCACACCTACTAGACGTAGCCTATGAACCACTGCTTTAAAAATATTTTAAAAAAATTTTAATTTTGTTTTACATTTTCACTGGCTTCACACCAGGTTATGTTGATGAGAAACTTGAGATGTCATGTGCACAATTTCCTTCCATAATTATAAATATTATTTTATTGCAAGAAGAAAACTAAAAATACAATAATGTGTATGCCTAGAATGTGAAGAATATGAGTACATAATGGGATGCTGGAAAGGGAAGGCAGGGCAACTGCAAGTGGAAATGGAAAAAAAATGTGATCATTCCAATCCAGTAGCCTTTATAACAAATTTGTTAGCATTGTGCACTTTGACTTAAAAGAGGACTGACTTTTATGAAGACCGATAAAAGGATGATTAAAAAGAGAATTGACAGGTAGATGACTATTGTTCAACATAGATGTCTGGACATCTGGCAGATGTTCCTCTGGGCCCCAAGGAATGGACAAGTTTAATTTTAGCTTTAAAAAGGAAATGGGAAGAACTTAAGTCTTGTAATAGTACAACTTACAGTTTGAGGAAGATTACTTCAGAAGAGCTCAAAAGATGTCTCTTGAAATCTGGAACTCCCAGAAACTCAGTGTAAATTAGCATTTCCTATTGGGTTTTCCTATTATTCCAAACAACATGTGTGGAGATACAATATAAATTGAGATTACCTCAGTTTACTCTAACACTTTCTCTGTGTGGTGTTGTGGATGATTTCCTTAAATGGGCAGAACAACACTGCTTTGAAGTAAGAAACTGCATAAAAAGGACTTGAAAGTGTGAAACTGGTCAATAGCTGTGTACTACTCATTAACTAATATTGTCCCATATTGAAGCTTCACCAGGCAAACTTAAAGACAAATGTGAAAGTCCCCAGTGAAATAGTGATTGGAAGAAGCTGCTGATGGAGGAAGGAGGTCCTGTTTTTCACAGATCAGGAAAGATTTACAAAGGCCAAGATGTCTGTTGTTTTGTGTATTTCGTTTCCTTATAGTTTGTTACACTTCCAATCCATTGTAGGAAAAAAAATGGAAATACTCCTAGAGCATTACATATTTCTCCTGTTTTGACTCTTAACAGATATTTTTCTACTTTGAAGTAGAAGATTATATATTTTATGAACTTGTTCTGGATGAATATGGTTTGCTGCCAGTGCCAGAACTGTATGATTTCCTTAACTTGCATACTTGATCCAAGATGTGTTCAAATATTCACTTCTATTTGCTGACTTCAGCAGAGATGTTGAACTTCATCAGTCCAAATGCCTGCTTGCTTTTCAAACAGTTGCTTCTGGGGTACTATACAATCAAGAAATCTGTGGGTCCACAGGAGGTGAGCAGGAGGTCTGTTGAGTGTTTATTGAGGAGAGAATGAGAAATTCCATCTTACTCTTCAGAGAGAGAGAATAATATTTGAGAGAGGAGAAAAAACCAAAAGGAGTGTGATGAGAGTGAAGGTTGCTTAAACATCTGCTAACTTCTCAGAGAGAGGAACTCAAATTGTTTAATCAAGAGGTGCTGGTGTGATGCAAGTCCTCAGCTGCTGGCAGAGACACAGTTAACATTGTACACGGTTGAACTTCAGCATGGCACTTCTCCAAATGAGTTGACTGTTGAAAATAAAATGTTCCAGAAGAACTGGGAGAACAGGAAAGAAGTTAAAATAGCATGGTTTGTATGCCAGTGCTGAAAGAAGAAAAGGGGGGAGGAAGGGAGATAGATCGACTTATGATAATTGTCTTGTTGGTTGTAGCAAAAAAAAAGAAAAGGTCTTTAGTAGCAGTTTCCAAACTTAAGGTGCCAGGTTTTGCATCCTGAGTTTTGGAAGTAGTATTCTGCTTTCAACTTGTGTTTGGGAAGTTCAGCTCATAGGTAAATACAAAGTCATGTGCAACTGTTTTTGGGTTCTGTTCCCTTTAGTTCTTTTAACATTAAAAACAATACCAAAGATCTAAAAAGTCTGTCCCTCATCTCTCAAGCTTTATTAAGCTGTGCCAGAGGTTGCAGCACAAATACATCTCTGAAGGGATTTGGAAAAGAGAGAGTTTGAGATGAGGAAAGGGGAGCCTTTGTGTTTGATGTCTTACTGTTGAACACAATCCTAAATACAAAGTAATTTTTTTTTTCCTCTGGGCTCTTTTCCGCTCCCTGGGAATTGAAGATCTTGGTGCAGTTGCTTTGGTCAACTTGAGGCAACATGTGTTACTGCAGTAACTCACAATATCCTGGCCTAACCACTACTTGAAGGAACTTCTCTTTAAGCAGTGTTTGGGAAAGAGCTTTCCCTCATCATTGGTTTTGACTGCTTTGTAGTAATTTTTGAGATACACTGGTTATCAGAACATCAGTCCCAGACATAGCAGCAGTGCTATACATTGTATTTTATCTTGATCAAAAGTCTCATAGTTTTTGGCTGGTTTTTGTGGTGTAATTGTGGACCTCCACGGCTGCTGTCTAGGGGGAATACAGTGGGGTTTTGACTTGGGCTAAAAGCAGCTTCCTAGGTAGAAGACGGTAAGTTCCATCAGGGGAAGCAATTAATTAAGTTGATTTTAGCTGGTAATTGAAGGAAGATGGAAATAGGAGATCTCAGGATGTTCAGGAGTTGTTCTTGAGTGGAGTCAAATGCAGTCTCTTTAAGAATACTTGTTAAATAGTGTCAGCATAAAGAGCTGTAGGCACAGCATCAATGTCATGAGTGATTAGGAAGGACTTATTTAGAGCTTATTAGGGTAGCAATCATTGCAAGGCCAGTTTGTGTTGAGAACGAATAATTCTGAGAAAGCACTTGATTCACTGGGCTACTTCTATTAGTTTTGAACTAGTTAAATTAAGAATTTAGTTCTTGAAGTGTGTCACTTGTTACTTCCTGGTGGAAAATAAGACCTTCTAATTGGGATTATGAGTGAAGAAGCTAAGTGCTTGCATTATGTGACAGTGTTTTTCCTTCTTCTTCCAGTTCCAGGAATATGCAATTAATAACTTGATAGTTATTTAGATAATGGGTCCTCAGCATCCCTGGATGGTGTATTTGCAGCACTTGTTACAGATGCAGGCTCTGTGCTGACCTGAAGATTAGGAAGTAGGATGTTCATGAGAGTGGCATTACTGTTGCTATTAAAAAGGTCTGGAAAGGGGCCTGAGAACCCCAGCTGCTGTTGTGGTGTGGAGGAAGTCAGGCCTTCAAAGAATACAAGGATTAGAGCGTCAGGAAAAGTAAATGGTAGCATCAGCACAAGTAGAAAATAGGCAGAGCTATTCAGCAAACAGAAAAAAGTAGACTAAGGCATGCCATAATTATGTGCAGTGGAAACTTGCTGCTAATAGAGCAGTGGCATGGGGTAGAGAGGCAGGAGAACAATTTTTCAAGACAAAACAAAGCAGACATTGCAGAGAATGATATAGGAGGACTGAGGATTCAGTGTGCTCGTGATAATGTGAAAGAGAAGACTGTGTTTTGAAAGATGCTAAAAATGGAATCTTCTGATGCACATGTGGTCAGTGTTTCCGTGGCCTGGTAGGACAATGGGGGCTTCTTTGGCACTGCTGGGATGAGCAAACTCTTCCTTTCCGCCTGCAGCTCTTAAGTTCAAACAGTGGCTTGGGGTGGTATCAGTGTCTGTGGAAAGAAGGCATCACAGGATATTCCTTTTGGGAAGAAGATGGGTCATCTTGGGTTGGACTGTTGTCATGCAAATGCTTCAAAGGACAATGGCCACTTATCACAGGAGCCAGGCAAACATTCCTCCCACACACTGTCCCCAGACCTCTCCAAAGAAAAGAGCAGAATGGGGGGAATGTAACACTTGGAACCTGTGCTTCAGCAAGCACATGTTTTTAAATTTTCTCCCCCTATCTATCAAATAAACAGCAAAGCTAAGGAGAGACTACTTGTGCTGGAAGATTTTGGTCCAGCATGATGGTGACGTGGAGGGTGGTTCATTTACCTTCTAATGACTGACTTGATGGAGAATTCAATTGAGTGTGCAGCTGGGACAGGGATCATTAAAGGCCTTGCTGTGGTCCAAAAGTCAGAATTCAGCTGGCTGATGGTGCTGAAAAGGTTTGAGGTTTTTGTTGTTGTTGGGGGTTTTTTTGGTGGGTTTTTTGTTTTTGTTTTTGTTTTTGGTTTTTTTGGTGGGTTTTTTGTGGGTTTTTTTTTTTTTTTTGGTTTGTTGGTTTTTTGGTTTTTTTTTCATTTCTGCCTCCCTCTTGTTGATATTAAATGGCCACCTAAAATAGATCCTAGGCCAGAAATTCCAGAAGGATTGGTGAAGGTGGTTTATGTCAGTGGTGATTGTTTAACAACTTTTTTGTATTTTCCTTTTTTAAAAAAATTTAATTTTCATGTTTCTATTGAAGTGATAACTGCAGTCTGGGCTAAACTTGGAATAGCTTGAGGAGTGCTGGTCTTGAAGGGGATGCAGTGAGTAAAGGATGAGTACTCATCTCTAGTTGAGCAAACTGCTTCTGGAGAGAACTTAAGAGGCCCATGGATGTTTATTTATTTTAACTCAAACTTGTATTCTTCAGTCCTAGTCAGACTCAGCTAGATTTGTGAGTATGTGACTGTTTGTAAGGGTATTTGGGTCTCTGTGACCAAAAAGAAAGGGGACCAAAGAATTCCTGTCCAGCCCTTGAAATCTTGCTCTTATTTTTTTTTATTCCTTCAACCATCTGTCCTCTACCTAGTAAAATAGTCATAATTAGGATTTAACGCGGATGTTGGAAATTACAACCCTGGTGCTGGATTCTGCTGCTATGTGTGTTAAAACAAACCAAGATAAGGAAAGAAAAGCCTTTTGTGAGTGGTTCTGGTGTGTGAGACTGGAGCAGAGCTGCTCTTCTCTTGGCAAGCGCTTGAGAGATGAGATATGGTTACCCTGCCACCTTGTTTCTGTGTCACTGCTGTAATTCTGACTGAGCCTGTCTTCTCAAGTGTGTTGTTGCTTGTGGTGAGTATGGACAAATATATAAATATGCACAGTACCTACTTAGTTGGTGATGCAGCAAAGTTTTGAAGGAGTGGCCAACGGAGTCATCTTTTTGTTTTGTTCTGTGTAGTGGAACAAGTGGCACCGTGAAGACAAATAAATAAATAAATAAAATGTCAATGTGAACAAATTTGGAATTATTTCTCTCTGTATTTGATTGGAAGGTCTGATTTTGCATTTCAGTTTTTCCCCTCCCTTTTGCCTACAGCTGGGTGGTTCGGGCTGCAGGTTGTGGGACCTCCAGGACTGGTGGGCTCTGAAGCCTTGCTTCTATCATGCTCAGCTAAATAGCTTGACAAGTGTAAAAAATGTAACAAATGGCTGATGCAAAATTGAGAGCAGCCAAACAGCTCTCAGCCTGGTTAATTAGGTCCTTGACTGCTGAATTGTTCCTGCCCCTTCATGTGGCCGTGGCTTGCAGCCCTGGGAGAAAGGGTTTGAGTTCCTGGCCAGGAGTGCATCCCAAAAGTTGAATTAATGTAACTTGAAGTCAGTGTGGACAGGTTCCTTTTGGTCTAAATGACCTTTTATCTTTGCTGGGGGCGGGCAGTGGGGAGAAAGCATATCAGCTTTCAGCTATGTCGGGTCATGCAGAGGCCAAGTTCTCTTGTCTGATCAAGCATATGGTGTGAAACAGCCCAGTGTGCACAGCACCAGGGCCTGGGCAGAGGAGCACTCCAGCAGCCCTTCTGTAGGTAAATGTGACCCAAGGCCATGTTCTGCCTTGCAGGATGGGTGTGTTTAACCCCTCAGTGGCGCTGGCTCCTGGTGTGTTTCCATCCTGGTAGGCTGAGAAGAAGCTGTTGTTGCTCAAGAGTGTGCGGGTTTCTCCTGCCAGAACACCCGTGCATGTGTGAGACCTGAAATCTCTGGCTCCAAGGACATAACTGTATTACTCACTGGGGCTGCTGAGAGAGTGAGTCAGTATGTTTGGGTCTTTGCATGAATAAATGAGTAAACCTGAATTATTTTAAAATGATCAGATTGCAGAGGTGATAAAATACTACAATGAACTTTCCATTCCACACCCTCTACTAGTGTGCTCCTTTTCTTCCACCGTGGGGCAGGGGAGGCGAGGAAGATAAAGATTTTCAGTGTGCTCTCCCGAGGAACCATGTAAAACCACCTGCTGAGGCTGTACTCAGAAAATGTCTTTCAAAGAGTCAGCAGTTGCTTGGCAAGATGTCAGGCAGGTTGACCAAAGGTTGCATGAGTTGTGCTCCTGCAAAACGAACATGCAATGGTCGTTGCCCTCCATGGTTCTTCTGTGCTTCTACAGGTTCACCAGTGGTGTACAGGAATATAGTTTGCTTGCTGGTATTCTGTTTTATCTCTGAAGATATTTATTTTAAGAATTCATGTCTACATAGGTTTGTTAATACTGTACTGTAATATCAGATGGGTTGCTGAGACCTCAAGGGGGTGAGGAATCTATTTTTAGTGTGTTTGAAGGGTAGATGATGTTTCAGGTTGTGGAATGACTTTCTAGGGGGCCTGTCACCATATACTGAAGTTTTGTATGTCATGGCAGTGAAGGCCAGTCATATGATGATGAGTTAGTAACTTAAATGGGACATTAAAAAAAAAAAATCCTGCTCTTTGGGGAAATTTTAAAGATAGATGGAGCTAAAATGTCACACCGCCTGTTCTCATGCTTGTTTCCTTGATGTGTTGAAGACATCTAATCCTCTTTACAGGTGAATTAAGCAGTCTGCTTATGAGCTGAAGGCAATACCTGCTGATCTGTTGACATCCAGGTTGGAGGGTTATTCATGTCTCAGTAAGACTTTTAGTAATGGATGACCACAAGAACATTTTAGCTGCCCAGGTGGTGTGAAGAAGATGGTTTGTGATCTCCTTCCACATCAGAAGTTAGCCACATGTGGGAAGTTGAACAGTAACAGTGCTGTCCTCCTTGAGGGTGTTTGACACCCCAGCCTGCAGAGGTTTGGAGCTTTAGGTTGAAAAGATCGAGCATCAGAGAAATGCATGTGTGCAGCAATCTGAGCAGTGAACCCAGTTGTGCTTTTGAAGAACTGCACTGTGGTGGTAGCCACGAAGAACAGATTTTAATGATTCATTATAGCTAGATTTTATGTGGATTTGCTTCCTATTTCCTTTGGAAGACAGCAAAACTGCAACTTTTACAGGATTCTTCTTACATTCCTGGGATTTTATTTAGTGTGCAGGCATGTGCACTTTATTTGTTTATTTTATAACTGCTCACTGCCACTGTTAGGAATGTTAACAAAGGCTTTTTAATAGGTCAGACCTCACCACTGTTGCATTTTCATAGTTAACTTAGTGCGTTTGGTAGATAATAGATGATGGGAGCTACAGCCCGTATTCTGTAAGAGCTCATTCATGTGAACAGTCGCTGTGTTCTGATTCTGAATTTTCACTGCAGCTACTTATGTGAGTAAACATTTGAAGATCAGATCCTTAGCTGCATGAAGTAATTCTTGTGGAGCTTTTCAGGGAGGCGTTTGAAAATTACATCTTGAATTGAGGATGCCCTTAACTTTCAACAGCTTCCACCTACATACATGAGATGCTCATTTGTGGTTGCATGTGAGGGCATGGCTGTAGCAGATTTGCAAGATTCAGCGGAAGCATATGCATAAGATAATTCTTTCACTTTCATTCATGTGCTCCTTCTTTCATTCTCTTTGTATTTTGACAGCAGGAGCATATATGTTATAAATACTCAACTTTGACTTCAGTCAGTGCTGGCATGGCCCTGAAGTATGATTTCATGTGACTTTACAGATGTTCTAGTGAGAACACTCCTGCTGCTGTGTTGCCTGTGGATGCTGTTCACGCATTCTGAAGCCCCATCACTAACTGTGGTGGTTTTGGAAGCCGTTTTTCCCCCTCATTTTTTTCTTCTTAATTAAGGGATTGGCTTGAATAGATACTAATATGGTAATGGTTTGTTGGAGACAGATCCTGTTTTGGATCAGGAGAAATGCAACCTAGGTACTTCTACAATGGCAGAAGTGTGTACCTTTGTGTGTGTGTACATAATACAAGTTCCTATCCATGTGGTTCATGCTGCTGTGGTGGTTCATCTGGCAGATAGTTTAAATATTTACTCCAAAAGTTCTCTATTGGTGTGAAACAGTGTTTCCAGTTATTTTTAGGTCATTTTCATCTTAGCAACCCTTTTGGAGATAAACCAGGTATGAGTGCTCCAAACCATCCCTGTGTTTTGGTAGAGGTTAATAAAATAAAACTTAATGGTTTGATCCCAAGGGGAGAGAGTAGGCCATCTGGGTAACAGAAGGTTAGGCAAAGCAGTACAGCACTGAGAGTGCCATAAACCAACCCAGAATATCTGGTGGTGTGTCCAGTTCCTGCGTGTACAAAGCGTTGAAATGGTGCTCTCGGATCTGCAGAGCCAGCAGTTCTGTTACCACTGCTGTGACGCAGGAGATAATTCTGTTGGGCAAGCATCAGCATGGGGGTGGATCTACAGCACAGGATGTGTAATGTCAACATGAAGCATGGGAGCTGGCAGTAAGAAGGAAAGCAGCCATTTCATGCCAGTGCAGGAAACCCAAATAGATTTTTTCCCCCCCTTCTGCATCTTGTCCTTTTGTGCTGCTTTCATGCTTGGTATTAAACTATTACCTCTGCTTTGTCATCTGGAAACTCCAGCCCAGCAGGGTTTCATTAATTCCTCTCTTTCTCTTTCTCTTTCTGGACCTGTGAAGGTTTTTTTGTTGTTTTTCTTCCTTTTTTTTTCCTTGTTTGTTTGTTTGTGGGTTTTTTGTTTGTTTTGTGTGTATGTTTCCTTTAAAAAAACCAAAACAACCCAAACCAAACATAAAGCAATGAAGTGCACTCCAAAGGCATGTCTGATGGATTATAAAAGGGTCTGGGGGGAGGCTGAAGGGCTGAGCAGATCTGGAGAAAGAGAAGAGTTCAGTCATGTGCAAGTCCTGAGCTTCAGATGTAGCTCCATTGTAGATCCTTTTGGCTTTAGTGCAGACACAGTTTGTTCAAAAGCTGTAACCATTTGAGAACATTGAACTGCAGCTGCGAAATGCAGAAGGTATGAAATGCTGTGATAGTATGTAGACCTTGAAACTCTGTAATTACTAAGAAACTGTAGAAAGCTTCTGTAACTGTCCCTGCTTTCTTTTTACCAGAAATACACTTTTAGAATGCCTTTGTCCCATTTGGCTAAAGCCGTGACACCCTTTTGTTTTGTGGTGGTTTTTTTTTGTTGTTTTTTTTTTTTTTTTTTTTTTTGTTTTTTTTTTGGTTTGGTTTTGTTTTGTTTTGTTTTGTGTTTTGTTTTTTGGTGGGTTTTTTTGTGTGTGTGTGTGTGTGTTTTTGTTTTAAAGAGTGGAATATTGTTACTAGTTTATCTTCATCTGTACAAAAAAAGATTCCTAAGTAAGCTTACTAAGCATTCAGTGGACTTAAAAAATCTGGTGATATGTCTTCTGTCAGCTGAGTCACACACTGGTCAACTGTTTTAGGGTTTTTTTCCACCCATAACATTTGGAGATACCTTTCTGTAGCTGCAGCCTGGGAAGATCTGGAATATCAGAGCTTGCTTATTGATGGGCACAGCAGAGCTGAACTTCATAATCAGAGCTCTCATGGTTTCCATTGCCTGTTCAGCTGGATCTTCAGAGAATATATTACAGATCCCCTTGAATGGATCCTTGTCTTAGATGCCATTCTGTGGCAGCCCTGCAAAAGCATGACTTTCTTCATGTGTTCCTAAGAACTGGAGTGGGAGTGTGGGAGTAGTCAGCCCACAGGTATGTTTTCCCAGTTGCAATTTGGTGATGGGAGGAGGGGATGCATATAAAACATGGCTTGTGTGTGAAGACTGTTTGTTCTGTTCCACAGTAACTCCATCCTTAATACTGCTCCACTGGCCCTGTTCAGATTTTTTGGTTGGAGCTATGGGACTCTGGCACTTCCGCATAGGGCACTTGCAACTAAATGGCAGAGGAGTTACATGCGACTTGAACATCATCCGTCAGGGCAGAACTCCTTGGTTCCATGGATAGACCATGGTGTGGCTGTTCCATCATCAGGAGTATTAAGGATGCAGGCTAATCAAAAGATTTTTTTAAAAAAATAAAGTATGGGCTCTCCTGTCTACCCAATGTTGCAGGCTGTACTTTGTAGTGGCTGGTAATTTTGTGCATTTTCTAGTGATGCTGGAACAGTTTTCAGAACATGCTGGAGGACTGTTCATCAGAAGTGCTTCTTTGTATGCAAATGAACAATGCCAGCAGATAGTGTCTCCACATTTTCTCATAGACCATCTCTGTACTGCGAAGAAAATGCATTGTCCTTGACTTTTTTCCTACTGAAAAAGGTGCTACTTGCTGAAGATAGTTTATTATAAATAACTACTAAGATGATAATCTCACCACAGCATGCTTGGCAGTCTTCCACTGAGTTAGCCTGTTTCAGCAAGGAGCTGTCGCTTAAGATACAAAGCAATCTGCAGGGACATATGATCACACACACTGACTGTTTTCTCAGTCATCATGGATGCCATATCATTTCCTGTGCCTGAAATTAGGAACTGGAATTATTTATCTGGTGAACCAGCAGGATCCACCTCCACAAAGAGGGACCTGAATTCCCACCTCACAAGCATTTGGTTGCAGAGAAGTTCTCAGTTATGGAGGCTCTAGTAGAAGAATGTCTGTTAGACATGGGCTTTTTGCCCGTTATTTTGTCAAAAGGATGGATGTGAACTCCTGGAGAAACTATATATATATATATGCTTACAGCAGTCATTCCTATTAGAAATCATGGAGAAATACAAACTTACCTCTGGCAATGGTGTAGAGAGGTTTATTTTGTGGGGTTTTTTTGGTTTGTTGTTTGTTTTGGGTTTGGGTTGTTTGTTGTTTTTTTTGTGTGTGTGTGTGTGTGTGGTTTTTTTGTGTGTGTGGTTTTTTGTTTTGGTTTGTTTTAATTATTGTTAGCTTTGTTTGGGTAAATAATGACTTTAGGATCTCTGAATGCTTTGTTTTGTAGAGATGCTGTCCTGAAGAAAGACTATGATAAAGAGATGAGACTGTATCCATTTTTTATGAGAGTATCAGAAAACTGATATTAGTATCCATACACACCTAGTGTCAAAATTTGGCTGTAGTCACATAGCTGGATGGTGACTTTTCTGAATTTGAAAAGTTTACACTGCTTTGTGGTACATGGCTGTTGAGTTATGTTATTGCATCAGTTATGTGATGGATATCAGTGGCAAACTTCCTTTCAAATAGAGTGCTGGCAAGTGTTTGCCTTTTATTTGTTTAAAAACAACTTGATCAGGCCATCTCTACTGCTTTGTTGACAGTACAATATGAATCAGAACTTTCTCTAACTTCCACGTTACTTATGGATTCTGCTCTGTGGTGCCTGATGATTCTCAGTCCTACAAACTTCTCTTTCAAGCTTGGGCATCTTAGTGGTTGCTTAGAGGTGTGGAATGTGATATTTAGTGGAAGCAATTGGTGAGATTGAGTTGGAACAAATAAAGATATAAGCAGTGATGATGGACTTTTTCTTCTACTCGATTTGGCAGATGATGTTACATCCATGTATCTCAACGAGATCAACGAGAAAGCAGGACATGAAGAATTTAGTTACACACTGGCTTGCACAGCTTAATATCAGCCTTTTTCCCCCCCAAACCTTGCAAGAGTATGGAATTGACTCATCCAGACAGAGAGATGCTCAATCTTTACCCAGTGATGGTGTCCTTCCCTACAAACTCTACAAAGGCTTTGCTCTTTTCCTGTGAAGTTGTGGGAGCAGATTAAAGGTGGAATGGGTTCTGCTGACAGATGAGGAAATTATTGAAGCTGGTTCCTGGTATTCAATTCCCATGCGTGACTGTGGATTGTTCTTCATCTCAACTACTGACCCAGATGCTTTTACACTCTGGGATGGCTCTTCAGAGTCTGTCATGTCCATAAATCATCTGCCTTGGGCGACCTTCTGTCTTGAAGGAAAATCCTGTGGAACAGTTAGTTTCAACCTTACTGAAGGACACACTCTGAAGAGCCAGCTCATTAAGCGAGCTTTGAAGGGTGTGCTCTGCAGAGCAGCTTCCTGTTATTTGGTTAATGGTTGACCTAGTTCTATTGCCATATGCCTCCTGGAACGCATTCTAATATAAAATATGTGCTAAAGCAAGACTAGGATAATAGATGGAACGTCAAAGCCTCTATGAAACAGCATCATATATAATGCTGTTGCGTTTTGGAGGGTATTGTAGTTACTAAAAATGGCAAATCTTCATGCAACTGTACTGATTCTGATGGCAGACTTGGGAATGTTAAACACAGCCACCCATGGGTGTTTTTTTTTTTTTTTTTGGGCTGGCCTTGTACAAATGGTTTGTATCAATAATTCCCCATGCTCCGTATGTGAAGCTAAAGTTAGGTAGTGAAGCACTCAGAGTGATATTACAGCTGTGAGAAAAGATTAGATTAGATTTGGCTAAAGGCAGGAGGATTTTTTTTTTCCCTGTGGTAGGTGTTTTTTCCATTGCAACCATGGATTAGCAATTTTTTTTTTTTCTTTTTAAATGCTGGCTAGAAGCCAGAAATGGGTATTTGAGCTTTTACCTGATAACAGAGACAGCATACTTATGCACATACTTACACTTCAGCAAAAATATAAGAAATTTGGAGGTAGTAAGTAAAGTTCAACCTCCAGCCTGAATGAGACTTTCTGACGCGCTGACGTTCTGAAGAACTTACTGGCTGTGTTTTCTGGTTGATTTGGTTTTCTGCCCTAGGAAGAGGAAGGATGTATGATAACAACTGTTTTCATAAGCAAGTGTGCATTATGGTAGGACAGGGGGAAGGGAAAATTAAAGCCATGTTTTGTAACCTCTCAAGAGCTGAGGACTCTATCAGTAGAGGTTGGCAATTTATTTTTCTTCTGTCAGTGTGGGAAACCGAACTGAACTGCTCACCAGACAACACCACCTTGTGTGTTCACACAGCCTGGCAGTGGCTAGGTTGCAGGCAGTCCAGGTGTAAATTCTGGGCAGAGGTATGTCACCACAGTGGTGGGGGTGGCTGGGGCCAGCCCAGTTTGTCTGTGTGGGAAGCAGTAAGCTGTCAGGACATGCAAAGGCAGCTAGCTGTTTGCTGATGAGCACGAGGAGTGCCCAGCCTTCAGAGAAGTGGTGGGATGTCTTGGGAGTCACAATAATCTTGTCCCTCTCCAGCTCCTTCAACTCAAGCCTGTTCAGGTGCTTCTGGTGACTGCGCTTGTTTGTGTGGGGCTGGGAATATTTTGTCATATTTGTCTAGGATACATGTAGCAACAGCATTGTGCAGTTTCCCCTTCTTAGCATGTAACACTGAACTGACTTTTTTGTAGGAGAGCTGCCTGGTGGAAAACAAAACTGCAACATTTTTAGCAGGACACAATGTGTTGTGTGAGCTGTAAATCATATTGGTCATGAAAAAAAAAAAAGAAAAATCTCTGCTCTGCGACTGACACAAGCACAGCTATTTGTGCAACCTGATCAGAACAAAGGATAATGCTTCTGCTGCAAGATCAGACAGATCTGACGTTTCAGCAGGCTGAGCACATGAATGGCGGAAGTGGTCCGCCTCCTCTTATCCATTGTCTCAAAGATGCAGGCTCATAGAGAAGAAAGGGAGTTTGAATAGGGCTTCTGAAGGAATATGCTGCTTTGTGTTCTGTGGGAAGAGAGCAAGGAGGAGTTCTAGAAGTTCTCTGCATTGGCAGGCTGACAAGCTCATAATAGGAAAATGTGGCAGTGGACTACTGGTGTTGAAGGAGCACTTTCACTTCTGTAGCCTGCCTAGAAAATCTGATCTGTAATTAGGAAACTGGTGAAATGTTCCAGGCCTGGAATATGGGACCAAGCCCATCCTGAAGGAAGGTCAGTGGGTCTGTAAATCCAGTGAACTCTGACCTCCTGCTTGAGACTTTTTCTTTGCTTTTTTTTTTTTTTTTTAAATTATTATTTTTCTTTTTTTTTTCCTGTGTCCCCTGAATAGTCTGTGTGTTCTGGGATACCTCTCAGTTGTGTTCCTGATGGGATTTTTGCATAGCAAGGGCTGGACTGATCAAATTACTGGGACTGTCAGAACCTTCTGCTTGGGAGATTCTTGTGGTTTCTCATGCTCCAGCTGTCAAATTTACACAACTGGGATTTTAGTAGCGATCTCCCTTTTTAAAAGCATAATGAAGCCAAGGAAATGTGAGAAGGGAGAGACCAGGACAGGGATTTTTGATAAGCCAGGTAGAACTGAGAGTTACTTCACATTTCAGAACTATAATATATGACTTCCAGCATCAAAGGGTATTTCAGCTGAGAAATGAATCCTTTGGAGGGAGGGGTGTAGAATTTATATCAGTAACCTGGCTGGTTAGCTCTCTGTATATTACCTTTTGCATGGTCACTGGGACTAGAAAATGCTAGTGGTTAGGTGCACCATGATCAGAAAGCTTTCATATAGAACCAGTTTTCTTTAAAATCAAGCATTCCCTGGCTCAGGAATCAACAGCTTTTTTTTTGTTTGTTTGTTTGTTGTTTGTTTGTTTGTTTTGTTTTGTTGTTATTCTTTAAGTTAATAGAGATTAGATTTGTGTCTGTGAAAACAGAACCAGTCTTGGTCATCTGTGAGATCCCTTCTGTCCTTTGTTTTCCCACATACAGTCTAGAAGATTCTGTCAATCCAAAAGAGACGTAAATTCCACAGGATGCTGACAGTCCATCGTCAGCATGCACTGGGAACAAAGCTGCTGCTTTAGAAGCCCACTTAAAAAAAGCACATCAGAAAGTCATCAGACTCTCCTGATTGGAAGCCTGTGTTGAAACCTTCAAATGTGTGATGGCTGGGCTGCCATGATTGGCGTGTTTAGTGTTCAAAAGCAATTGTGAAAATTCACAGAATCACACAGAATGACAGCAAGGGTCAGGTTGGAAAGGGACCACTGGATGTCATCTGGTCCAACCTCCTGTTGTCTTTTTTCAAGAGACAGTCCCAGCTCCCTCAGCCTTTCCTCATGAGGGAGATGCTCCAGGCCCTTCCTCACCTCCACAGCCTCTGCTGGACCCACTCCAGGACCTCTGTGTCCCTCCTGCCCTGAGGAGCCCAGAGCTGGACACAGCACTCCAGAGGTGCCTCCCAGGGCTGGGCAGAGGAGTGGGATCACTCCCTGACCTGCTGGCAGTGCCCGTCCAAGTACTCTGCAGGATCCCACTGGCCTCCTTGTCCCCAGGACACTCTGCTGGCTCAGGGGCAGCTGTTTGTCCCCCAGGACCTCCAGGTCCTTCCTTTCTGTTTTCCAGCAGATCACACCCCTCCTCACCCCCCTCCCCTCTGTGATGATGCCTGGGATTATTCTTGCCCAGGTGCAGGACCCTGCATTTCTGAATTTCAAAAGGTTCTGCTCTACCCATCCCTTCAGGCTCTTGAGGTTCTTGAGAAGGGCAGCACAGCACTCCTAATTTTGTATCATCAGTGAACTTGCTGAGGGGACAGTCTATCCCAAGCATTAAAACAATACTGGACCCAGTACCAAACCTTGGGGACACCACTAATTACAAGACTCTGTGCCACTGGTCACATCCTCTGAGACTTGCCCTTCAGCCCGTTCTCAGTCCACCTCACTGCTCCCTCTGTTTATTCTCAGCAGAGACTAAAAAACCATCCCAGAGGATGTGCCATGCTGGATTTGACCCAAAACCCACCAGCATGTGTTTCCAGCTTCTTTGACCTAAGGGGAATAATACTGGGGACAGGAAATAATACCACTAGTGTTGCTCCTTTATTCAACCATGGTTGCAGACTGTCTAAACTAAGTCAGTGTTATTTGGACAGAATGATCAAAAATGTTTATATTCCAAAAATGTCTAGTGGAAGGAGTTCAATGAGCTTTCAATCCATGCCTGTGTATGAGGACAAGGGGAAAAATCTCATGGTTGCACATAAATCTCAAAAAAAAAAAAAGAAAGTGTTCTCTCAAGTGATAAAGTTTTGGGTCTAAAAGTGAAGGAACAGTATCAGCCTGGCGCTAAGCAGAGATTAAAAGGTCAATTGTGTATCAGTGAAGGCTGCAAAATGATTTCTTACAATCTTCTGCTTACTCACCTCTTCAGGAAATAAAAGGGACAGCAGAGGATCTTGGCTAGGTTTGGAGATCTTGAGAAAAGTATCCTTTGAGGCTGTTACTTTCCCAAATTTATATTAGGTAGATCTTATCTTTGTGGGATATTTTTATTATTTTCTTAGTAATACAACTCCTTAAGATGTAAGACAGCTGGACCAATCTCTACATTCAGAGTACTGTACCAATCATAGAGCTGATCATTTTTCTGGGAAAAAAAAAAAAAGAAAAGAAAAAATCAGGCTATATTGTGGCCTAAAACAATGAGGAAGCAACACAGAAAGAATGGAGGATTGGATTCCACGAAACTTTAAATGACAGCAATATGCTTGGGTTCTCAGTCATCTGTTAGGTCAAGCAAAGTGGATGTCTGAAGTTCCTGTGGACAAAACTTGAATTTTGGAATTTATCAGTTACACTTAAAAGACTATAACAGACTTTTGGGCTGTCATGGAATGTTCACAATGGAGCTGAGCTGAAGGAGACAAATGATCAAAACATGTATTTGTACCAGCTTTAGATCTATGTCTGACATATTTTGTGGTTTGCTTTTTGTTTTTGGTCCCCCCCCACAGTAAAAGGGATTGAGAATTGGGTCAGTGCCTCAGGGATCATCCAGATGGAGGCACCTGTTTTTTGCAGCTCTAGGAGAAAGGGACTGTGGGATGAAAAAATTCTGTGCAGAGAGTGCAGGAGAGTCATAGATCTCCTTGGCCATTGGCTTTTCTGGTGTATCAGAAGACTTTTGGATCTTTCCAAGATTGAAATAAGTGATGACCTTGCTTTGATGTATCAAACAGATAACACCAGTGTTGTGCCTTTGAGAGCCCATGATCCCAAAGAGATAAGCAAGGGTTTTCCTTTGTATTTTGGACCCATTCCATTCAAAACAAAAGTATCCCACAGGTCAGAGAAGAAGGGTATCTGACAGGATTTAAAGAGACTTTTCCCTTTTTCTGTTTTCTATGACAGTAATTTATATTGCTTAATATGTCAGACCTAAAAGCTTGTAATTCAGTTTGTATCTGTAAAAGACAGAAAATGTGGAGCAGAAAATTGTCTGTGACTCACTCAAGAAATGTGTTGGCTTTGTAGCCTGTGTGGACTTAAAGAAGAATCCTGTCTTCCTTTCAAATTATAAAAATAAAATAAAAAATCCTGCAAAGTAGTAGATATTATAAACAGTTAGAATAGCTAAGTGGACTAGGCTGGAAATGCTCATGATAGTAAAGGTTTAAAGTCTGGAAAACTGTGCTTCACCATGAGAGCTTTCAGGTAGTCCCTTCCTTCCTTTCAAAGGTTTTCAGGAGTGACACTTGGAGGACTAAAAGCAGCCAATTTGTCTGTCTGTGTAGAGTATTACAGGAATCTGGAGTCTGTATGAAGCTGTAAGAAGATACAGTGGCTGGAACCTAAGACTAGAAAGATGCTCATTATGTAAACAATTCCTAATTTCTAATTGAATTGCAGAAAAAATTAAAGAGATACTGGAATTTTTAATGGACTGTCAAAAGTTGTAAGGGGTCAAGTATAGTTTCTCCTCAGATGCTATGTTGGGATACAGGCCTGATTGAGTTGGTTGCAGACAAATTGTGTAGCTGTAGAAGCTTGTACCTTCAGCAGGATGACTCCCAGTGCTGCTATCTCGTGCCAATTTAGGGATTAAAGCACATCTGATGAGAATCCTGCCACCTGGAGCTGCAGGGAGTCCAGGGAGGTGGTTGTGTTTTCCCAGAATGTGCAAGAAGATTCTTTTTCACCCAGCAAAGAAATGGGAAGCAAATAAACCAAATTAGGTGAAATTATAAGGCTGATTGTGGGTTTGTAGTTACCAGTTAGGGCTTGATTATCTGTACTGGGTTTTCCTCCATCTCTCCATTTTAGGCTTAAAGCTGTACAGTCATGCATTTTTCTGTTGTCTCTACAGCAGAGGAAAAAAGGAAATTTAAATTTGTTTGTTTGTTTGTTTTTATCCTGACAGAGCTACTGTAGACTTTCACATAGCAATTTCTAAAGGATAAATAAATCCCCCAGAAGGAAGATCTCTGTTTTCCTCTGGAACTTAGCAGCACTTTAGTCACCCCAAACTTTAGTCCTGGTTTTACAGATGGGAACCATTTGCTTTTGTCCTGTAGTTACCATAGAGGAGGTTGTTGCAGAAAAACCCAATCATAATTTGTCAATATGTCAGTTTCCTAGGGTAACCTAACATCCTACTATAGATAGCCCAACCAACCCGTCTGAAATTATTATTAGCAGTAGCATTATTACTGCAAATGCATTTCAGTAGATTCGAGGGTCTCAGCAATTTCAGTAGTAATTTGGTTTTGGTTTTTTGTTAGTCATCTCTCAAAACCTTAGGCTTTGGTCTGTCAAGGGTGATAAATCTAGGAGACCTAGAGATTAGGTCGTTTTGTCTTCTGTGCTTATGAAAGACTTTAACAGTAAGCACTATCATCAGATTCTTTTTTGATAACTGATGCAAAGACAAGTCAGTTTCAGGGGAAAAATAGTTCATTAGCTTGGTTTTGAAGGTCAGCAGTAGAGGCCTCACTGTAAGCGCTTTTTTTTTATTTTTACTTTATAAACAAATTACTACAGCAGGATGAAGGAGAATTTTGATTTCCTAATTGACAGGTTGTTTTCAATTCTTAATTTATAGTTTCAGTTTTGGAAAGGTTCTTTCAAGATTCAGAACTCTGTATGGCAGCAGTCTGACTGAAGGAGCTAGAAGCCAATGGGAGAAGAAAGGAGGTCAGGAGTGAAGGAGGAAAAAGATGTTGAAGCTGTTTCCTTTGTTTTTGGAATGAGTGACTATTTTAACCTGTAAATAACACTCTGATTAGTGGTGTCCCATCATGAAATGAAAGTAAAGATAAGATATAAAAAGATTACTTCCTCTTGACAAACCACTTTTTCTCAATTTCTGTCCCATATTCTGTGTCAAATCTTTTCTCCGGCATGGGTGCAAGTACACTTGTCTTCAGCCTGAACATTTCCTTTCCTCTTGTAATCAAGCCTACAGATACAGACCCTGTGTACTCTGCTGAAAAGGAAACAACTTTTTTTTTTTCTTTTTTGACAGTGAACCTTCACTACTGAAATGATCTTGTAGTGCAGGTGGCTTAGAGGTATATGGTATCAGTTATTTTGTCAGCTTTGCAACACATCTGAAGGGCAGGCTCTACAGGAAGGGTGAACCATAGCACCAGTCCGTGATTAGCATGTCTGGGATCTGCCTCCTTCAGCTTCTGAGACCTGGGAGATCTATTGCTGGTTCTGCTTTCAGGTTAGGAGAAACTCATTCCTGTTTCAACCCTCCACTTCATAATAAAAGGCTGTAATGAGTACTGATCCATATAAAGGTCTGGTGCTCAGCTGGGGAAAGCTGGCAGAACTCCAGCAAATTTCTAGAAATAAAAACCTAGAGAAGTCTCTAAAACCACAGCAGTTACTGGGACTTGCACAATATTCTACAGCTTGCAACAATACAGCAGCATGAAGCTGGGATGACACTGATGGCTTAATCATTTTTGTGATCTCTTGGGGTATTTTTGTGAGAACGAAAATCTTCAGGCGAGAACTTTACTCCTGTTCTCTTGGTGGCATTGGCTTGGGTGGCTTTGTTTTTCTTTGAAAACTGATAGCAGAAGACTAGCCAACCTTCAGGAGTAGAGCCATTATATGTAGGGCTGTGCAACAGGAGCCAAAGTTTAAAAATAAAATACCAGGCTGCCTTCCTGAGGATCCAGACATAGCAAACACACACGCACACACATACGCAGGACCTCGGCTGGCCACGGTTGTATCAGTTACAGAGCCCAGAGCAGCAGACAATGAGAACCAAAAAGGGAGTCTTGTTCCTCAAAAAGAAAGAGGAAGAAATACAAGGCTTCAGTAGCCTCAGATACCAGTTTCTGGTGTGCACAGGAGGCCCCTCAGCAGCAGCAGCAGGTTGAGGGACAGGAAACTGCCAGTCATTCCTGGTGATGTTTGCTATAAGCCCTTCCCAGCCCTCCCTTCTCTCTCCCACATTTTCTCTGCCCTCTGAGTAAGGGGTCTGAGCTGAGCAGTCTTTTTTGAGACGTGCTCCTTTCTTTAGAGAGAAAAGCAGTGGCTTTTATGTCATACTGAGTGCTGAGTGACAGGGATGACAAACACCTTCAAAAGAAAGGAAGGAAGGACCAACTATTTTGGCTTCAGAGCCATGTTCCTGGCATGTTTATCTGTTGGACTGTAGAAACAGCAAATGATCAGATCATCTTTCTAGCAGAATGGAGGATGAGAAACATACAGGGGAGATAGTGGATAGACCAGGAAGAATAATTTGTGACAGAAAAGCAGAAAGGTATGGCTTAGTGCCAGGAATACAGCTTGGAAAGTGAGGCAAGTTATGTTAGAAAGTAACAGCCTTCTGAAAGAAAAAGTGACTCAAGTCTAGGAACCTAGAAAGGTAAAAGTCTTCATTATTTATGAATGTGGAGAGGGATGAAAAAGGTGAAACATTTAACCCTTTTTTGCCTGCTTCCCCGCAGTGCTGACCTCACACCAACTCCCGTGGCGACTCTGTGAGCTGGGCTTGCCAGGGTGGGAAGCCAGGGTTCCTCCAGGGTCTGGGTGTGCAGCAGCTGAGATTGTCCTTCTCTCAGGTGACATTGACAGAAACTGTGTGCAGGAATCAGCTGTGCAGAGCCTTACCTGCCCGTGTGCCACCTCAGGTGTGCTGAAAGATTGGACCCCATGCTTTTGACTGCATGGTGTGCCCAGATGCACCTCGTAGTAAATGCAAACTGAGTTTTTAGCCAGCAGGCATCTTCCAACTGCACCAAGAAACGTTTGTGTATCTCAGTTGACAGCTACAGACAAGAAAAAAACAAAAACAAAAACAACAAAACCAAAACAGCCAAAGAAGAGGTGTTCTTCGTCATCTCTGCCCAGGCAAAGTAGCAGTCACAGCTGCCCATGACACACTTGGCTTTTAGAAGAGCTCAGCCTGGTTCTGCTCTGCAGACACAGGATGAAGCATGCTCAGTGTGCTTCGTTTCAGCAGGAATGCCAGCAGTATCTTGGATTACTACAGAGGCTGCTCTGTGTCTGTAAGCTCCTTTTGCAGAGTTTGGGTTCACATGAAACGGGATCAGGAGTCCTTGGTAGGCTGTGCATGGCTCTGAGCACAGAGCCTTTTGGAAAGATGTGTTTTCTTAGCCATCCAGGCTCTCAGTATGGAACACTTATTTTATTGAAAAACCATATTTTCAGAAAAAAAAACATAGTAGCTTCTCATACTGGTTGAACATAGGCCAAAGGTGATGTGTAGCCTAAAGGTTTTGTAAGACGTGATTCTCATACAATCTAAGCATTTAAAAAGAAAATCTGTAAAGTATCTGTGTCTTGCTTGTGGTGATGTACAAACAATGAAGGATAGGTGCAACCGTCAGCATGTGAAAACAAATTGCTTGGTTTTCTGCTGTCATAAATTTTGTCAGCCAGGGTGGAGTGGAAGTGTGCACATGCTTTTTGGCTCCAGCTAGCATGTGTGAAAGAGAGGTCTGATTAAATCAAACTTCCTCTTCTATGGTCTTGAATATCTCCTGCTTAAAAAACAACATTGAGGAAGACCCAGAGAGTTCCTCTTGCAGGTATCTTTATGAAGATGCTATAAAGGAGACTCTCTTTGACTACTAGTAAGTATTGATGGGGTTTTATCCAGATTACTTGTTAGAACAGAATTTGTATAATGTTGCTGATTATTTAGAAGAGTTTAGGAAGACTCAGCAGTTTGGGCAACGTCCTATTAAGAGAAAAGCCTCTCAGATCATCCAAGAATTTAAATTCTTCTAGCTGCCAGCCCTGCAAAACAAATATTCTTCTTTCACTCTCACATAAAGCTCCCTTAAAAAACCAAGTTTTTTCCATGTGCATCCTTAGCTGCAATGTAAGTAATATGAGGGTTAGATCATGTTCACGAAGCCCAAACTCTGTCTCCACTGGTATTCTTCTCTGCAGCTTTTCAGACATTTTGCCGAGTTGACCTAAATTCTTCAGCAAAAGGCCTGGATTCTGTGCAGAAATGTGGAAATGGCAACTCCAGCTAGAAAATAAATACGAAGATAAATAAGGAGCATCAGTTGTATCGTTGTGGGTGGTGCTTTGATTTACCTTCCTTCTGAAATTCCAACTTCTGCCATGCTGGAGAGCTTTTTCACTTCTTCTTGTGGAAAGTTAGCACTGGGATTCCAGGGATAGTGGCTCAGGAAGGTAGTGTGGTATCACAGGGAAGGGCTGGAGTCTGGAAAGCCACTTTGTGCTGCTGGCTGTACAGCAGACCAGCTGTGTGACCTGGAGCCAGGCTGCTTCACTTCTTTGTGGTTCTCCACTACCAGGTAAAGGAAGAAGGTTTTTTTTGTGGTGCAGACTGACTCAAATTGCTTTTCACACAGACAGAGCCCACCAAGAAGTGCAGCCTGAACTTTGTGAGTCAAATAAACAGGTTGTGATTGGGTGGAATAGACTGTCAGTATTGCTGCCTGAAATACTTACATCTGCCTTTTTGGTTATGTGCAACTTAAAATCATGAGCCTTCAGATTTTGTTTTGAATTTGCAAACATTTGAAAACCAGAGTGATACTTCAGTCTTTGCTCTCCCTGAGAGCAAGTCACTTCTGCTGACTTCAATGAGTTTTCTGTGATAAATGAATCGAAACCTGAAACATAAGATCCTGTATTTTGACATGCTCCAGTGTTCCATAAACAGCAGAAGGGAAAATGAAATTTGTGCAGAACTGATTGTACACTTCTCCCATAGACACTTTGTCAATGAGGTCATAAATTAATGTGGAACTTTGACTCTGCGTGCATTCCTGCAAACAAGAACCCACGCCTGAATGAATGCTTGTTCCTAGAAATGAATACAAAAAAAGCGCAAATGCTGTTTATTCAAATGCTTTTAAAAGGGAAGAAAGTCTAGAGTGGACAGCAATCCATGTTATGGTCTTTTTTTTTCCTTTCATACTGTTCAAGCATGTTGCTTAAAAACAAATCAAATACTCAGAATACTCTTTGTGTGAATTCTGGTGTCATCAGGTTCATGTATGCCTCTTTGGGGATGAAAGAAACGGGGTCCACCGGACTGGGAAGTGGTGTTGCTGAATGCTGTGTCTGAAGAGCTGTTCACTTAGCTGGACTCTTAATGCAAGGAGAATGTGTTGTTTATATATGTGATTGTCCTTGTCTCCTCTCCATTCGTAAATGAAAAGACACACCCTGTCCACCCAACCACCACAAATACGTATTTTTTTTTAGCAATAGAGAATAACAGATCTTTGTGCTTTAAGTTTTGCTTTTCATTTTCTTTGCTTGTTTTTTTCCTTGCTGGTTTCCATCTTTATTCCTTTAGTAAGAATAAAATAGAATTCTTTATGTGGTTCTGCTTTGAACTTAATCCTGCATTATTTTAAAATTTCCTTGAGCTGGAGGATTCAATGACACTTGATCTACTGAAAGTACTTAGATGTACGTCTTGGAAAGCAGCAAGCTGGGAAGGTTTTAAGTGCCTTCTCTTTAAGACAAACCTTGGTTCCTTTTTTTTTAAATGGTTCTACAATAATCAGTAAAGATAATAGGAGTTATGTACGCATTTGCTTTGGAACTGTGGAATGTAGCACATGTGTCTTTGCCATTATCAAAAGTGAATTTACTTTGTTGAAATCACTGAGAGCCAGAAAACCCTTCCTTTGCTTTCAGAACATTACTTCTGAACTTGCCAGATTAAAAGGCAAGCTATATTCCATAATTCTGTATGGATCTCATCAGGCTGAAGGTTCTGTTTGATTTATAGATGGATTTTAAACCACGACAGGGCTTCAATCTTCTGGGTTTCTTTTGCATATTTTTAAACTTTTTGTTACGATGTTTCTTAGCTTAAAAATATCTCACCCACTCCTATCCACTCTTGCATGCAGAGTAAATGTCAAGGTTTGCCTAGCCATGGAGTTATTTAGACAGAGGCACTGTAGTTCCAAATAGCCTTTTTGGGTCCCAAAGTACATAGCCAAAAGCAGAATACCTGTCCTGAAGAGCCACTGTCCCACCAATTTTCAATAATGTAACTGCATTTGCAACAAAGTGAGGGTTTTTCTGAGGACAGGTCTTATTAGAAGACCATTTTTGGCCATTTATTTAATGCTTCTCCTGAGGCTTGTCTTTATTGCTTCATATTATACACAAAATCAAAACCTTGACAAAACCTGAGTTGCCACTGGGCTCACTTTTCTTGATTTTCTCTAAGAATCCTGGTGGGGTTTTAACTGCATTTTGTTTTTTCCTAATTGGAGAAGGTTCAACTTTTTACTAGGGATGCATGTAAGTGCTTTTTAAAAAGCCCCTCCACCTTGAATTTCCCCAAGAATTCTCCTCTTTTAGGCCAGGAAAACTGAAAATCTCTTCTAGTCTCTTCTCTCTTACAAAAATCAAGTATTTGGGTGCAGATTCCAGGTTACTCGGTTGTTGGGTGGTTTTGTGGGTTTTTTTTAACCTCAAGAGATACTTTTTATCTTGATAAACTAGTCTTGAACTGAACTTTCCTTGTCACAAGAGGCTACTGGGGGTTATATATGTAGTTTGGCAATTGTTTACATATTCTGGAGTGAAGTTTTTGCTTCACTTTTTTATCAGATGTCATCCTGTATCTCTAAGGCCAAGTGACAATGGTTCTTCAAAACAAGAGTACATCTTATGACAATGGGGACTGATTATTTTGTTCTAAAATTGGATTTTGTTACCTTCCTAGATAAATTTGAATGCTTGAAGATTGCTGAGTTTTAAATCATTAAATGCAAAGCATTTGCAACAGCTGAAAAAATAAGGTGTTTTGTAATGGACTTGCAAGAGAAAAAAAACATCTTAAGAGTTCTGTAATGTCTACATATTTGCAAGGATTGTAGCTTTTGAAGGATGCAGTTGCTTATAATCTAAGCCCTTATTACAAAGAAAGTCTTAGTTATTTTTTATTCTTTATGATCCATTTCCTGTTTGAGTATTTCTTAGGAGAAAAAAAAGAAACTGGGTATCGGTGGCTGACCCTCAGCCAGCTTATTTAAAGCAGAAAGGATTAAGCTAGGACAGAAGAACTGCATTAGGAGCTTCAATCTCTTACTATTTTTGATACAATTGAGATATAATACTAGATTTCTCCTTAATTTGAATGCATCCATAGTAGTCAGGGGCACGAGATGTTTATTACTGGAAAAACATGAAATAAGGTTAACAAGAGGTTAATTATGGTGGGTTTTTTTGGTGGTGGTGGTGTTTTTTTGTGTGTGTGTTGTTTTTATGTGTGTGGGTTTTTTTGTGTGTGGGTGTGAGAGAGATTTTTCTTAATTATTACCTGCATAACAAAGCATTATATTTTTTTACAGACTGGGACCAACAGCTTTTCTCTGGTTTTAATGTATTAGTTTCTAATTCCTCTTTGATTAAAACACTTTCTGGCTGGAGAACTTTTGTTAACCTTGGTCAATTCACAAATGTTGTGATCCATAATTACAGGATCGCTCAGAATTCCCTTTTCCTCCCATCCTGAAGTGCACTGTAGATGTTCCACTTGGTTTCTTCTAGAGCCTATCTTCCATCTATGTATCACATTAATGGTGATGATTACAAGCCAGAGTGCTATTTTATTTTAGGTATTTTGTACTTGAACTTTTTATTATTACACCAACTGCAGAAATTTGATTCCTGGAAGGATTAAGTGAGTGAGTGAAAATGGGGGCTGAGGAGGGGGGCAAAAGGAGCAAGGTTCTCATTTGGACCCAGGATATTGCAGTCATAATGCATCTCAAAATGCAGTCCAAAGGACTCTATCTATATCTGAAGTTGTTTGGGAGAAAGTATTTTGGGCAGTGTGTTAGCAGCAACTTGTTCCTCCTTTTCTGCAGCATCCCTTCTTAGCTGGCAGGACCAGCATCATGCTGCCACCACCACAAAACAGACAGAGGACCTTCACTTGCCCGGGTGGAAAAGAACTCTTGGGAGGGGTTGGGAGAAAGGTGTCAGCCTAATGGTAATCACTGGTCTGAGATCTGTCAAGTGCTGGAAAAGTGTATGTTCTTTTAACTGGGGCAGAGATGCTGGCTGCCATACTGCATGTGAGTCAGTGGGCAAATAAAACTCTGTATTCTGTCTGGTATTATAAATGGGTCACTGATGGATTTGTATTACCTGAGGAAATGAACTGGCGGACAGAGAAGCTTCTGCTTGCTGCCCTGCAAATGTCAAATATAGCAGAAAGCTTGGGGGAAGGGGAGGGATAGCTGGAGACAAAGGCAGTGTTAAAATAGCCAGGGTGTCAGTGGAGCTCCTCAAACAAACACGTGCTTCTGAGAGGTAGGCTGGGAGAGCTGAATAGTCTTTAGACTTTGTTAGCATTTTCTTGCCCTCCAGCAGGGTTTCAGCAGTGGATCTTGCTTTATAATTGGAGTCATGCATGAGATGGGTTTCCATGAGGTGGTATGCTGTTGCACTTAGTTTTGCTGGCCGGTGCAGAGCATGAATTCTGGTACTTAGGTTTTATGGGGTTAAAACCATTCCTCTGTATGTCCTTTTCCATCCTCTCCACATGCTTTCTTGTACTTTTAAAGTACCTCAGGAGCACATGAGGTCTCTGGATGGTCTGAGGGAGAGGGCTCCTTACTCCCCAGGGTCCTTAAAAAGCTGAATTCTTACGGGTGATGAAAGACAGCAAGAGAGCTATTGCTCACTTGGATCTGATCCAGGCAATGTTCCTTTGGTTCCCAACTGCCCTGTGAACTTCTCTTAGTGAGTCTTGAGTGACCAAACAGGGTAGCAGGGTGCCAAATTAGGGAAGTGATCTCTGGCTACAAGATTACTCCTCTCACCAGCCAAGTTCAATCTCTGTTACCACAGCTACATCAGGTTCAGTTCAGTTTCTGCACTTCAAGAAGGAACATCAGTCCAGAAAAGCAACTTTACACATATATCTTTCAAGCTAGTGGTATTCTGGCTTTATATGGTATCACATTTTTTTCAGTAGGAGGACCAAAACAGAGCTTTGCCCTTTGCATTTGTGGTTTCTGAGTGCTAGTGACTTGATTTTCACCTCTGTGACTACACTCAGAGTGCCTGCATGTGTTTTCAACCAGCTGTGTTGATCTAATCTCAGATCTCTTAAGATTAAAATTCTGTGGCTCCTAAAATAATCCAGCAGTTTCTGTGTTCCCATGGTTTAGCTCTGTCACCAGTTTATAAAGCTGCATTTAGCCTCTGTAAAAATACTGTGCCTCTTGCAAACTGAGATTTGGTCCTCTTTAAAGCTTGCAGCTTACCAGCCACAGCACTGCCAGTGACCATGGAATGGAGCATGGAGTTCAGGATGAATCGTAAGATGACTTCCAAATGCACTGGAGGGTGTTTTAAGGGCAGATGGCTATCAGGAGATAATCTCTTCTCTCTTCAGATATGACTTCATGACTGTTTTTTCAGTCCATGGTCCAGTGGGGTATGTAACAGAGTTTGTCAAATCTGATTTGCCACTGGTAGGACCCTCTTTAAAACAGCTCTGAGTTTTCTTGGCAAGGAAGAGATCTTTGCTGGAGTTGTGCCAAGCTGAGGAGCCTGCTCCTCCCCTGCTCCTTCTAGGGTGAGGCTGGTAATGCATCCTTTGTGTAAAAGCTCCTGGAAGGCGTTTGCAATGCATGAGAAGGAATTAGGTTGTTTCTGGAGTACCCGGCATGGTGCTGCCGTGTTCTTCAGCACCACCTACTGACATCTCCCTCTCTCTCAACTCAACATACACCGGGGCGTGCACCCCTTTCTTAACTCACAGCAACAGCATTATTCGAGGTAATTAACAATACACTCCTGGCTGGAAATCAGAAACCCCAGACCCCAGTGCATTCAGTTCCATTGTGCCATATGGGGAGCACTAATGAGCAGGGTACAAAAGCCAAGCTGCTTGGCTCTGGTGTCTGTTTTCCTCAGCTGGGCCAGCCCACTTGCCCCTTGAACACATGTGTCTGTGGAGAAGAGCATTGAGGGGCTGGGTTGTGTTGGGGAGGTGAATGACTTGGCTCATGTCCTGTGAGTACAGGAACCAAGTAGCAAAACAACATTTCTATTCTAAATTTTTGCCCCAAGCTATTTCACCTCCCTCTTAAACTAGTTTGGTGCAGCAAATTAAGTATCATACTTAATAAGGGAGAAAGTCCTACTCTGACCATCCAGTTGTTCAGATTCGCATATATATATTTAGTGTCTTTCTGAATTCTGTAGGGATTAATAACTTGCCATGAAAGTAATTCAGAAGATCAGAAGAACCCATCCTAGCCTTGCTTGGAGCAAGAGCATTTAATGTTTGAGAGCCTTTCTCATCAGGGAAGTTCTTTATCCTCAGACTTTGTTGCCTATGCTCTGTATCATGTACTGCCTCACAGCTAACCCAAAGGAAAGAGGAATAAAAATTCCAGAACTGTAATTTGTATGACAGTGTAAGTTTGTAGTTTAATAAGATTGTGGCATTTTATTTGCAAACTGCTTTTATTTCAAAAGTCTGAAGTTTGAAAGTATCCTTCAGGCATTCAGATGGCCTCTTAATGTATTTTCTAAAACAGAACAGACATATATGTAGACCCCAGAACATAAAGAAAGAGAAGAAATATTTGTGATAAAAGAAGGAGTCATCAGCATTTAGGTAGCTTGAATCAGTAAAGCCCCAGCAGCAGCAGACAGATAGGTGCCGCTATCTGTGAGTCCCCTGTCACACTTTCTTCTAAAATCCACGGTGTGCCTTTATTCTGCTATGGTTTTACAGTGAGATGGCTAATAGGTATTAACATACAACAACCACATTTTTCTGGTGTTTTGGATTTTTTTATTGGTTTTGCCTTTTTTCCACCACCATTTTTTGAGAAGTTATAGTTGGGGGGAACCAGTTGAGTTGATACCAGTGTATCCATCATTTGGACCCATTTAATCCCATTGATGTGAGAGGTTCTGTGAATCCTTGTTTTCTTGAACTAAAAAAAAAAAAAAAAGAAAAAAGAAAAGGAAACCCAACCATGCTTCTGACAGCAATGAGAATCATCTCTACCATAAGCTTTAAGAATAATGTGTGTGTGGGGGGGGGGGTTGTTGGTTTTTTGTTTTGGTTTTGGTTTGTTTGTTTTGGTTTTGTTTTTGGTTTTTTATGTAGAAGATTTTGCAAGCTGTGGTAGATTTAGTGTGAAATATCTGTATTCAGGAACATAAATAAATATCAACTGTATGGGATCAGTCATCTTATTTTCCATGACAGGGAGATTTCTGAAAAGTTTGGAAGATGATGTACAAAGAATGTGTAGAAGACCTCCTTTTGTGGAATCAGATCTGAGACCCACTTCAGGTTCAAACACTCTTTCAGGTAGCTGGATAAGGATGTTTTGGGAAGAAAATGAGTTTGTGTCTTCTCAGTTTAGATTATTTTTACTATTGATTTGTAGTGAATCTCCAATAGTAAAGTTCTTCCTGAAAATACCTTACATTTTCATATGCATTTCCATGTAAGTCAAGGGAAATACTTACTGGAAGAATGCAATCACAGGCTAATGTATCAGCTAATGTATTTCTTATGTCCTTAACTGTTGAGTTTCAGAATGGAACAAACAACTGAAAACTGGATGTATGGAAATACTGATCATCAAAGCTGTAACCGGTGATGAAATTTTATCATTAATTCCTTTACAGGAAAATATGAACCACAAAGTATGTATATGGTAGAGTTGCAACCCAACCTATGGAGCTTTATCAAAACCCAGTTGTATCAAATTGAAAAGAAAAAGAAAAAAACAGTGAAAAAAGAAATGGTATTTCAGTTTAGTTTATCCTGTTACCAGCTCAGAGAAGTAACTTGAAAGACAGTCCTTGGAAGACCAAGAATTCAAATAGCTTGACTGGAATTCAGTAGTTGAAAAAGACCCATGAGTTGAGTAGGTTTATCTGACTGTAGTTGAGAGATGAATTTATTTTCTGAATTCTTCATTAATTATGGGGTTTCCTCTCATAAATGAAAGATGTCTGGCTTCCTCCAATTGGAATAGTCTTCAGGTTTCCAGTTTCTCACATGTGTAAGTTTTCGCATTACTCCTATGATATTATTTGTTTAGTCTTCATTTTTGCTGTTGTGATCTTATATTATAAAAAGAGTTTAAGAAGAAAAAATCGGAAAAAAAAAGCCCAAAGCCCCAAATCCAAAGATCAGAGCAGCAGCTCCACTGTACATGGGCTGAACCTGGCCAGGAGCCCAGGCAGCAGGGCTGGAAGGTCCTCAACACAGCTGTAGGCACTGGTATAAAACCCAGGCTTCTCTAGCAGGGAAAAATGCCTGAGGTGTTAGTCATGGGAATTTTGAAAACGTGTCTTATCTATAATTACATGCCGCAAAGTTCTTTTCCGTGGTGTTTGGTAGTTAATTTCTGGAAGGGTGGGGAAGACTGGAAAAACCTCGAGGACCATGGAGTCCAACCATCAGCCAGCACTGCTCATATTCACCCACTAGACTGTGCCCTCAAGGTACACATCCACACATCTTTTAAATACCTCCAGGGAGGGTGACTCAGCCACTTCCCTGGCCCATGTTTTGAAGAGAGACTTTCTCTTCACCTCCACCTTCTGAGTAAAATGAAAGCTGTGAGTGCAACCTGCAGTTGTGTGATGTGGGGATGAAGATGCCTCTGATCATCAGACCAGAGGAAGGGCTGGAGAGCTGGAGATGCCTTTGTTTCACAGGCAGTGTTACTAATGCTGAGCTGGAAGCTCATGGACTGCTGTGTGGTCTGACTGACCTTTTTAGTTGTGGTTGTGCATGTGCATATTCTTAACTTGTAGAAGCTCTGCTGACTCCATCTCAAAATATAACGGATGGGTAGTCAAACCACAGAAGCTCAATTTTGAGGTCAGTGCCTTGGGCTTCACAATTAATTTTGTATTTTGAAGCTTTAAAACCAAACTTAAACATAATGATTTGTACTACTTTGGCTGCTGCCAAATTCTGTAATTACTGTTGTTCAACAAGCACAATTATCTTTTGTTTTGGATTTTTAAAAACCTCAGAATCTAATGCAACTGTGTCTCAGATGTTCTCAGGCATTTATGAGTGTAGAGAAGGATGCCGTAGACAATTTGAGACCACCTTGTGTCTTTAAAACGGTGGCTTTGAGAATCTTTATTGCCCAATGTTCTGAAAGCTTTTTGCACGTAAGAAAAATGAGAATACCTCCATATTTAACATTAAGGCCATGTATTTAAGAAGAGGTTGTAAATGCAAATTAGCCAGACAATGGCATGTTAATAATGTTTTGTGAGGTTAGCATTGCATTAGTAAGAGTATTTTAGAAGTCAAATATTATTTATAGGCAATGTGGTCTCAAGAGATTGCTTGTGAATATGTTCGAGGGCTTCTGGGATTTATGGATTCATTTAATGGTGGTTTTGTTTGGTTGCTTCAGGTTTTTCTTCCCACACTTCTGCTGCTGAGTTCCTAGATTTGGTAACTCCTGTCTTACTCCACCTCTATTCCCCTCTAAATTTTTTTACTGAAAATGTAAAGGGTTAGCTTAGCTGACCATGATGGAGATGTGTGAACCTTGATTTTTCTCTGTGGCTTGGGATGTGTCTTGCCAGTGTATTAACATCTGCACTTCAAAATGCCCTTTGCTGGTCTCCCGGTGTCATGTCCCATGCCGACAAAAAAGAAGAAAGATGCACATTGTGTTACAGTTTCTTTTGATATATGAGCCCAGACTTGCAGTGTGTGTTTTTAGCCCTCACACAAAGGTGGGATTTTAAAGAACATGGAAATGGTAGAGCAGAATCCCTTACAGAACATTTCATCCTGCTCTCAGCAGGTGATGCATGGCGAAAACATCACAGTGAAGTCCACTCAGCTGTACCTGATGTTGGGAAGTAGTAAGATTAACCTCTTCTTGGACTTCGTGCTGCCTTTATGTATGTTGAGATTCAAGCTGGAACCCATTAGAGAGTCTCCATCAGTTTTGTAATTAGCAGCTATTAAAGATGCCTCTCAACACAGTGATTGGTTTAAGCTTGTGTAGACAGCAACCAGCATCCTTAAGGATGCATTCTCCAAGCAGCAGTGTATGCTGGAGATGAATGAAGATGGTGGTGGATTTCACCTCTTGGAGCTGCCAGGATTGTCTCTTTTTTTCATATCCTCAGCGTTGGTCTCCCTTCTGGTTTGCTATTTCGTAAGCTGGCCTGAAGTTTTCCAAAAGAGACAGAGCTGAGAGCGTTTTTCGGTGATGTTTCTAAAGGGTCTGAAGTTATCGGGGGGCTGAGGAGGGGGAGGGCTGAGGGGGTAAGAGTGAGATTTTTGTGTGTGCGCGTTGTTTTTCATCTCTTCCACACAATGGAGCTTTCAGAGAACCTCTCTTAAAAGGCATAGCGACAGCCTTTGTGTGAAGGGTGTGTCTGCTGGCAGGGTTTGCTGATGCAGACAGGCTGGGTGGTGATTAACAAAGGTCATTAGACTTTGGAATCTGGCAGGGGAGTGGGGTGGTGTGTCTTCTGCGCCAAGCAGGAGAGCTCCCCAGGGACAGGCCCGGCTGGAGGCTTCCCGCCTGCTGTCCCCCCTCACTCCCCCGCGCCTCCTCCTCCCTCCTCCTCCTGCTCCTGCGAGGCTCAGCTGCGCGTCGCCTCTGCCTGTAGGACAGCTTGGACCAGTGTCTTGGTGCTGTGAATGCAGGGTTTGTGGTGCGAACCGCCACATTTTGTCATCCATGGGGCAAGGGAACCCAACCCTGAGGAGATGGTTTGGGGAAACCCGAGCCTTCTGCTGAAGGAGAGAAGGTGCAGCTTTGAGGAGGGCGCAGGGGGAGAGCAGCAACATGATTTGGAGGGCAAGCAATGCAGGAGAAATGGAGATGTGATTCTGGAAGATGGTGATTTTTAAAGAATCACCTAAGGAGGAGGAGTTTAAAAAGGGGGGGGCGGGGGGAAGAAGAAGGAGGAAAAAAAAAAAGGCTGGTGTGCTTGAGCTGAAGCTAAGTGAGGCCATGTTGTGCACAGGCGAGAAGCTCTGAGGCTCTGAGTGCAGGAGTTGTCTGAGCTAAAATGGCTGCTCCCAAAGCTCAGAGGACTAGGGCAGCTTAGTGAGTCTTAAAGCTTCAGTGACGCAGGGGCTCATATCTCTTGAAAGTGTGATAAACACATTCAGTAGAGCTGTGGCTTGTTTGGCTGAGATGAAAGGACTAAGCTTGGGGGATGGGTAGTGAAAACTGGATGATCTGCTTTTCTGTGAAGTGCTCTAAATGCAGGAGTCGTCTGCTCCATGGAAAAATTTGTTTTCAGGTCTAATGGACTGTGCTAAAGGAGACGTGGGGTGGGGCTTCACTCACTGCTGTAATTTGATCCAGAGCAGATAGCAACCTCTTCCACACAATTTGGTCTGGTGCTTGCACATAAAAGCTTGAGGATCTCGATTATTGTAACTTTGTTAGCTGAAAAGAAGCTGGTGCAGCGTTCATTTTCTTTATTGGTGGTGAGAGGGAGTGGGGGGAGAGAAAGGACACAGTGCAGCCTCCAAAGTAATGTAGGTAAATATGTGGAGAGCCTTTGTGCTCAGACTGTCCGGAATTTGACTTGCTAGAAGTTTATTTTAGCAGGCTATCAGAAGAAGCATTCTTTCATCTAAAATCCTGGGTACTGGTGCAGAACCCTCTCCTGTTTCTATGCCTTCATGTTTTGGAGCTTTCTCCTCACTTTGTAGGTTGCTTCTTTCATACTCCATATACAACAAACACATGGAATTTAAATTGCTGTGGGCTGCTGTTGTGTCATCCGAAATGCTCTGTTTGTCATCCTTTTCTAGCACATGCAGGGACGCTTAAAGAGGCAATTGCTGTATTAGCATGGGAAGGTAGCTCTTGTGCCTAAGTACAGCACAGGGTAGGAGGGTGGCTTGTGCTTTGTGTCTCCTGTCCTTTGTGGCAGTGCAACCTTCTGTCGCAGGATTTAGTTGTCAGAACTGAACCACCGCTCCTCACTGTATCTTATGTTGCTTTGTACTTGAAGGTATGCAGGGCTTTTTGGATAAATCTAGGAAGTCATAATGACTCTTGAGTCTTTGTAATCCATGTTTCCATTGCAGTTTTTTCAGTATGGTTATTCCCGTTGCTGTCCTTTTCTTCCTCTGGCTGTCTCCATCCCCCAGACTGCTAAGGCACAAGGGTCTTGTTCCTAGAATAAACTGAAATGAAACTGTAAACATTTTAACAAAGAGTGGAGATGCCCTTAAAAGCTTGGTGGAAGTAGGGCAGAGCAAAGTATTTTGCCTTGGGTTTGTGTAACTGCATCTAACCTTGCTGTTAGGTCTAGCTTTTCAATATCAGGACAGATAAGATGTGAAAAAAGATAGATTTATTTCTCCCTGTGAAAGCTTTTGATGCATGGTAGTGAATGAGACAGGAATTGGCAACTGCCAGGAAGGTTGGAGTGTGTCTCCTGAAGGCAGAAGCTGCTGTCTTCTGATTGTAAATTCCAGTGCATGACTGGGAGTAATGTGCCATTTCTCTGCACATGGGCTGTGGTCATTGAACAAGACCAAGTTCTGAATAACAACGCTGTGTAATGGAACAGCTAAGAGGTCAAAGTGCACTGGATGAGTAGTCACTTGTCAGAGAGTTGAGTGCTCACAAAGTTGAGTCAGCAGCTTGTGAGCTACCTAGATAGGACTTCTTGTGGATCTGAGTAGACATTTCTTAATAGGGTAAGGAAAGGTTGAGTTTCACGCCACTGTGTTCATGGAATCTCTGCAAATGACTGAGTCAAAAAAAGCTTGGTGTTACCTTGGTGTTTCCAGGATTTGTTCCAAAAGCACTGCTGTAGACTTATATCTTTCTTCTTCTCTTCTTCCCCTGTCTTTCTTGTAGATTTTTCTAATGTAAAAGATCATCCTGAACCATGGAGGTCCTGCAGTGTGATGGCTGCGATTTTCGAGCTCCATCTTACGAAGACCTAAAAGCTCACATTCAGGATGTTCACACTGCCTTTCTGCAGCCAACTGATGTCTCTGAGGAGAGTCCTACCCAGCCAAGGTCTGGTTCCATCAATGCTAGCAACCAGACCGAGGTTGAATTTTCTTCTGTAAAGGATGAATTCGCAATTGCAGATGACATAGCAGGTAATTCTCAACTCCAAGACTGATCTCAGCTCTTAAGATCTCAGGTCTTACCTCCCCGTATCTTACATATGTCTTATTTCAGTACATTTTGGTTTCTGCCGTTATTGTGGTTTAAAATTTTGCATTATCTTTATGGCTATGTCAGCAAAGCAAGCATCTAGCATCAGCCATACTGGTTCTGACCATGGTTTGTTTTTTTTTTTTCCTGCAAATGCAAGCATGGAGGATGGTTTTATTTCCCAGATTCTTTTCATGGGGTTCTTCATACTGATTTTTCTTTTTCAGCTTTTCATGGTTGTTCTTCACTACCATGAACCACCTCCAAATTATAATTTTTGTTAGTTTTCAAACTGAAACTAGTTTTATTTTTCCCCAAGAAGGTCATTTTGGAAACTATCCACCCAAAGCTGTATATCACAGTCATTTATGTGTAGAAATTATGCATAATGGTTACTTTTCTGACCATTGGCAGGTCTATAGATATTACCATAACTAGGTGAGGGAATTCTGGAATGGTTTTTGTCAGTTCAGGATATGGTTACATTCTTAAGCATACAGGGTGGGTGGAGGAGAAGCCTTCTTATTTTATTTTATTTATTTACGTATACACCTTAATTCTCATTTTAGGGCAAAATGCAACAAGTCAGATGGGGACTGGAAGTTACTATAGCCAGAGCCAGACTTTCTATGGCCAACATATGGCTCCAAATCCTAAACCAACCAGCAAGTTTTTCCAGTGCAAGTTCTGTGTGCGTTACTTCCGTTCCAAAAACCTCCTCATAGAGCACACACGGAAGGTTCATGGAGCACAGGCTGGGGGGAGCTCAGTGGGGCCACCAGCTTCTAGTTCCCTAAATTACAACATCATGATGCATGAAGGGTTTGGTAAAGTTTTCAGTTGCCAGTTCTGCACCTACAAGTCACCCAGGCGTGCGAGGATTATTAAGCACCAGAAAATGTATCACAAAAACAACCTGAAAGAGAGTTCAGCTCCTGCTGCTGCTGCTGCTGCTGCTGTGTCTGAATCAACGTCTGCTTCTGTGCCAGTGCAGGAACCCTGCAAGGAGCTGCCGGCAGAGGTGGTGGAGCGGAGCATTTTGGAGTCGATGGTCAAGCCCCTGACCAAGTCTAGGGGCAACTTTTGCTGTGAGTGGTGCAGCTACCAGACACCTCGGAGGGAGCGCTGGTGTGACCACATGATGAAGAAGCACCGGAGCATGGTGAAAATCCTGTCGAGCCTGAGGCAGCAGCAGGATGGAACCAGTGCACCTGAGGTGCAAAGTAAGAGTGCCCAGAGTGCCTCTCCAAACTCGAATTACATGTCCATGAACACAACAGGACGTGAGATGTCGAGTGCTAATGTCTCAAACTTCAGGGGATCTATGGGCAATTCACTTATCAGGCCCAACTCTTCTACATCTTCAAAGTTTTCTTCTGTGTCTTACCCTCAAATGAAGCCTAAGTCACCTCACAACTCGGGCATGGTTAATTTGTCTGACAGATCCCGCTATGGAATTGCTGATATGACGAATTCTTCTGCTGACCTGGAAACAAGCAGTATGCTAAATGACTCCAGCTCAGATGAAGAACTAAATGAAATGGACAGCGAGAATGGCTTAAACTCCATGGATCACCAGACCTCAGGAATGTCTGCAGAGCAGCTGATGGGATCTGATGGCAACAAACTATTGGAAACAAAGGGAATTCCCTTCAGAAGATACATGAACAGGTTCCAGTGTCCTTTCTGCCCTTTCCTGACGATGCACCGCCGAAGTATTTCCCGTCACATTGAGAACATCCACCTGTCTGGGAAGACGGCTGTGTACAAGTGTGATGAGTGCCCCTTCACCTGCAAGAGTTCTCTGAAGCTTGGTGCCCACAAGCAGTGTCACACAGGAGCAACATCTGACTGGGACACCATGAACTCCCAGGCTGAGAGCATTGCCTCGTCCCTGAACGACAGCACAGTGTCTTACGAGAGTGGGAATATCAACGGCAGGAAGTCAGCTGGGATGATGGAACCCGTGCAGCCGCAGCAGCAGCAACAGCAGCAGCAGCAGCAGCAGCAGCAATCACCCCAGCCCCATTCACAGCATCCATACAAGTGCACGTTGTGCAACTATTCCACCACCACTTTGAAAGGCCTCAGAGTTCATCAGCAGCACAAGCATTCCTTCTGCGACAACTTGCCAAAATACGATGGGCCTCCATCAAACGCACCACAGGAGAGCGAGGCAGATGCTCACCCCTCTGCCAGCACTGTGAAGAAGAGCCAGACCTCCATCCTTGGGCTCTCATCTAAAAATAACTTCGTTGCAAAAGCTCCTAGGAAGGTCTCAAATGACTTTCCTTTGGATCTCTCTCCAGTGAAAAAGAGAACTAGAATTGATGAAATAGCAAGCAACCTGCAGAGCAAGATCAGCCAAAACAAACAGCAGGAGGATGCTGTGATTAACGTAGAGGATGATGAGGAAGAGGAGGAGGACAATGAGGTGGAGATAGAGGTGGAGTTAGATAGAGAAGAAGAGCAAACAGAACCAATGATAGAGGTTTCTAGTTCTTACGCACCCCAGCAAATGTGGGGCAGAGAGGCTAATGATTCCCAGAAGGAGACGAGCTTCAGGAGCATGCAGCATGACTACAATTCCACCAATGGGGCAGAGATTGAGCTCACTTTGTCTGAGGATGAGGAGGACTACTACTCTGCTGTCAGCATGAAGGACCATCAGAGCCCTAATGCCTCTGTTCTGGGCAACCAGTCCAACATGTATGGTACCGACCAGAACAATGAGAATTCAGAGTTCAGTGACTCTGGCAGACTTTATTATTGTAAACACTGTGATTTCAGCAACAAATCTGCCAGGAGTGTTAGCACCCACTATCAGCGAATGCACCCCTACATTAAATTCAGCTTTAGGTACATCCTGGATCCCAATGATCACAGCGCAGTGTACCGGTGTCTCGAGTGCTACATTGACTACACAAATTTTGAAGACCTGCAACAGCATTATGGAGAGCATCATCCTGAAGCTATGAATGTACTGAACTTTGATCATTCTGATCTGATCTACCGCTGCCGCTTCTGCTCTTACACAAGCCCAAATGTTAGAAGCCTGATGCCACATTACCAAAGAATGCATCCCACAGTGAAAATTAACAATGCAATGATATTTTCAAGCTATGTTGTTGAGCAGCAAGAAGGGCTGAACACAGAGTCTCAGACACTGAGAGAGATCTTGAATTCTGCTCCAAAAACTATGGCAACCTCCACCCCTGTGGCTCGCGGGACTGGTGTGCCAGCTGGTTTTAACAAAAGTGCCACCAAGAGTTTCAGTCCTGAATGTGAAAATCAGAAGGAACCTTCAGTCAACACTGTGGTTGTTTATGACTGTGATGTGTGTTCATTTGCAAGCCCTAACATGCATTCAGTTTTGGTGCACTACCAGAAAAAGCACCCAGAAGAAAAGGCCTCCTATTTCAGAATCCAGAAGACCATGCGTGTAGTCTCTGTTGACAGGGGCTCTGCCCTCGCTCAAATGTCATTTGAGCTGGGGGCTCCCATCTCCCCCAAACTGTCCAACTTGGCTTCTCAGCCTCCACCTCCCCCCCCGCCACCCCCAGACCTCTCTACTGAGCTCTACTACTGCAAGCACTGTTCCTACAGCAATCGCTCTGTCGTGGGGGTGCTTGTTCACTACCAAAAGAGGCACCCGGAGATCAAGGTCACAGCCAAGTACATCAGGCAGGCACCGCCGACCGCAGCCATGATGCGGGCAGGGGAGCTGCCGCCTGGCATCCAGAGGCCACCAGTGTCCATGCAGCAGCTGGGCCGCGGTGGGTCCGAGACCTCCGTGAACCCTCCCGAGAACGAAATGTTCTTCTGCCAGCACTGTGATTACGGGAACCGGACCGTGAAGGGCGTGCTCATCCACTACCAGAAGAAGCATCGTGACTTCAAAGCCAACGCGGATGTGATCAGGCAGCACACGGCCACCATCAGGAGCCTTTGTGACCGTGGCCAGAAGAAATCAGCTGGCAGCCTGCCTGCCCACACCTCCGGCACTGAGCGGGACAAGTCCAAGCTGAGAGCCCTCAAGTGCAGGCAGTGCAGCTACACATCCCCGTACTTCTATGCATTGAGGAAGCATATTAAGAAAGACCACCCAAATCTGAAGGCCACGGTGACATCCATTCTGAGGTGGGCATTTCTGGACGGCTTGATAGAAGCTGGTTATCATTGTGAATGGTGCATTTATTCTCACACAGAGCCAAGTGGCTTGCTGGTGCATTACCAAAGGAGACATCCTGAGCATTATGTTGATTATACCTACATGGCAACCAAACTCTGGGCAGGTCCCGATCCTTCCCCTCCTGCCCTAGTGATGCCAACAGAGATGAAGACCTATAAGTGCAGAGACTGCATTTTTGAAGCATCTTCTATTTGGGATATTACTAATCACTACCAAGCATTTCACCCTTGGGCCATGAATGGAGATGAATCTGTGTTGTTAGATATCATTAAAGAGAAAGATACTGAGAAAACCATGCCACAGCCTGATGAAAGTGGGGTCAGGATGGATTCTGAAGACCAGATAGCAACACCACAGATGGATCAGGATGCAGAGTGTGCAGAGGATCCCAGCCTTTCCCATGAAAAAACTGTGCAGCTGGCTTCTGCAAATCCTGCCATCTCCTCCACTCCATACCAGTGTACAGTGTGCCAGTCTGAGTACAACAACCTGCATGGCCTTCTGACACATTATGGGAAAAAGCATCCTGGCATGAAAGTGAAGGCAGCTGACTTTGCTCAGGATATAGACATTAACCCAGGGGCTGTATATAAGTGCAGACACTGCCCATACATTAACACACGTATTCATGGCGTCCTCACACACTACCAGAAACGGCATCCATCAGTAAAAGTCACTGCTGAAGACTTTGTGCATGACGTGGAGCAATCGACTGACATTGCTCAGAATGACGTAGAAGAGACAAGCAGGATTTTCAAGCAGGGCTATGGTGCTTACCGGTGCAAACTCTGCCCCTACACCCACGGAACCCTTGAGAAGCTAAAAATCCACTATGAGAAGTACCACAATCAACCCGAATTTGATGTTTTTGCCCAGTCACCACCAAAGGTGTCTGCCTCAGTGGAGCCAGACATGGTGGCTGAAATCAAGGCCTCCCCAGAAATTGCTGCTGAGGATGTTGGAGAGGTCTCCATGCCAGCACCTCATTTCTCCAGTTCTCACTTAGTGTCTCACACAGTTTTCCGGTGTCAGCTCTGCAAATATTTCTGCTCCACCCGGAAGGGGATAGCAAGACACTACCGCATCAAGCATAACAACGTCCGGGCGCAGCCAGAGGGCAAGAACAACCTCTTCAAGTGTGCTCTGTGCTCCTACACCAACCCCATCCGCAAAGGGCTTGCGGCACACTACCAGAAAAGACATGACATTGATGCTTACTACACTCACTGCCTGGCAGCCTCCAGGACAGTAAGCGACAAACCCAATAAAGTGATCATTCCATCTCCTCCCAAGGATGACACTCCGCAGCTCAGTGAGGAGCTGAGGAGGGCTGTAGAGAAGAAGAAGTGCTCGCTCTGTTCCTTCCAGTCCTTCAGCAAGAAGGGCATCGTGTCCCACTACATGAAGCGTCACCCTGGTGTTTTCCCTAAGAAGCAGCATGCCAGCAAACTAGGGGGATACTTCACTGCTGTGTATGCTGATGAACATGAAAAACCAGCTCCAGCCGAGGAGAGGAACGACTTTGAAAAGCCTGAGGTGGAGGCTGAGGCTCAGGAGATTGAGTGGCTTCCCTTCAGGTGCATTAAATGTTTCAAGCTGTCCTTCAGCACGGCAGAGCTGCTGTGCATGCATTACACTGACCACCACAGCAAGGATTTGAAGAGGGACTTTTCCATACTTGGAAGTGGCACCCGCTCTCAGAGCCCTGTCTACCAGTGCAAGCACTGTGATACAAAATTGCATAGCACGGCAGAGCTGACTGCACACTTGAATGGTCACAATGAGGAATTCCAGAAGCGTGCCAAACGACAGGAGAGGAGGAAGCAGCTTTTGAGCAAGCAGAAATATGCAGATGGTGCTTTTGCAGATTTCAAACAAGAGAGGGTAAGGATTTGTGTGTCTGGTCTCTTTCTCTGCCCCCTGCTCCCCACCTGGAAGCCCACCAATGCTCACTTGCATGTTCTCTTCAACAGCCAAATGACCACAGGCTAATGAATGACTCAGAGTGCCAGTGATCTCCTTAAGTCCTTAATTACACATCCTGCTTTAATTTCCTCATCCATCCGCCACATCTCCCTAGGTTCTGTAGGAAACTTTGTTCCTTCCTACTGCTTCCCTTCAGTATTTTCTTTATCTTCTTTCCTCCCTCCCACACTTCTGGAGGGCCATCTGTGTCTGACAGTCGCTTGTTCTTTTGTGGCAAGGCTGCCATGTACTTTGTCACATATTCTCTACAAAATGTCCCATCCCCTTCTTCTGTGTCCCTCTGAATAACACAGCAGTTTTCTTCTCAACCTTCTCTCTTTCAGTCCTTTCTCTCATTGAGCACTTACGGTTAGCATGACATGAATTTGTCTGGTGACAGGAGCTTTGAGCAAGTGCCTCATAAGGAGAGGACCAAATAGTTTCTCCATTTCTTGCCCACCTTCCCTCTTCCTTCTGCTTCAGTTTGAAAAAAATACACTTGCGCAGGAAAAGCTTTGCACAGAAGTTGAGGAAGTTATGGGGTTGTGGAGGAGGAGGCCCAGTTTCAGGCCAAACTGAAATGGTCTTCTAGAGGACCACTGTTAGCCATAAACTGAATGTTTCTTCTGCATAGATGTCTTGTCCACTTTGTAGGAATTAATGCTATCAACAGAAACTGACCTTGCAGTTCTGCAAGACCGGACCTCAAGTGTAGCATCAGGTCTAAAGTGGTCTGCACTCCTAAAAACGAGGTGAAAAAACCTGCTTCAGTGATCTATGCTTGTGTGCTCAAACAGGCTTTTGGACACTTGGAAGATGTTTCAAAACTCAAGGAGAGGAAGGTGGTTGGCTACAAATGCAAATTTTGCGTGGAAGTCCACCCAACACTTCGAGCTATCTGTAATCACCTCCGCAAGCATGTCCAGTACGGGAATGTCTCTTCTGTGTCAGCCACTGTAAAGGTAAGAATTCCTTAAAGGTGACTGAAAGTGACTGAAACTACTTGCTTTGTTTAAAATAAAGGTCTCGTTGATAACCTGTGGAGGGCTCTTGTGAAGTTGAATGGGTTTTGAACTGGGCATTCCGGTTCAGCATGATGTTTTAATGTAACACTAAGTTTCTGAAGTGCATCTGGTTAATTTCAAGATGTTTTAACTTTTTTTCGCTCTCAATCCAGGGACACGAAGACTCTTTAATTCTCATTTCTTCTCAGCCACAAACGAGTTGATGTCGTTGATGACCAAAAGACTTGATTTATGAGCGGGCAACTTTCTCTCAGCTACTTTATGGGCTACATTTCTGCTTAGTTAAGCTCAAAAGGAGTTGTTTGTTTTCTTTTTCTCTATATGTATATGATTTTTGTTTTAGGAAGAGGAAGTGTGCATATACAAATGTGTGAAGCTGCTTGTGTTACTCCTTTCCACATGGAAGTTGCACGCTGGCTCCAAACAAAACATTCAGTGGCCAGCTGAGCCAGTGGTCCCCTTCAGGTGATGAGGTGGAAACGTGTTGTTCCTTTCTCCCTGTGGAAAGGGGTACCTCCAATGGCATCTCCAAGGACAGGAGATATTCCAAAATCTGATTTCCAGGATGTTCATTGGCAGGGGAAGTGAAAGTGCACCAAGGCTGTGGGAACTAGCTCTTGTCAAAGGCTCCTGCTGCCTGACTGACAGGCCTTTTTGGTGACATAATCTGCTTTTTGTGGGGAAGCCGTGTCCTCCACAGCCTCTCACACTACCTGAGAGAGCTTTCATTACCCTACCACTGACCTTTCCTTACCTTCTTACCTGGTGCTCCTGACAGATTCAGATGCTTTCCTCCTAAGAGTCCTTTGCCTCTTCTCACTTCTCAAGTGATGCTTGTATAGGGTCAGTGCTTTCTTTTGAGTAAATAAAATCTTGCATCAGGGATCAAAAGCTGAAAGTCATGGCCTAAAGAATATGCTGGAAATGCCTCTTGCAGGGTATTTAAGTAGCTGTACAAATGCATGGTCTGGTTCGAAATGGGAAAGGAAAGTTATGAAAGAGAGCTAATAAAAAGGACTTTTTCTGTTTGCTCTGTATTTTTAGAAGGTTTTAGGGTCTTAGTGTACCAGCTTGTTTCTTGAGAGTTGGACACTGATGGACAAAGTCTACTGAAGAGTAGACAGCTGTATTGCTCTGCAGGGTAGCTACAGTCAGAGTGAAATAAAATTAACTTCTCTGTAACTTACTAATTACTACATGATCGAGTTTAGAAGATTCACACTAAGATCACTGAAAGATAGTTTGTTGTCTTTTTGCATGATCTGACACAAACTTGATCAAAGAGTGAGATCTTTTTTTTTTTTACATATGCATGCATGTATATAATAGACGTAATTATGTTTTTCCCTCCCAAGAATAGGTAATTTTTTTTTTTTTCAGAAAGCCATTGATGTGGAGTTTGTCTAGGGATATGTTTGTCTAGGGATAGAGAAATAATGCAGTAGGAAGCCTGGACATTCTGATGAACACAGGGGAAAGACTGAGGGGCAGAAGGGAGAGAGAATTGATGGCTTTGGGGGGATATGTGTTTTTTAGCAGGAAGCTGAAGATCCTTCAAACACAACTTTGATGGAGGGTTTTGAGGGAGCCAAAGACCCTGGCATTGTGGAATTTACAGAAGCTGAATATGGAGCATCCCTGGAAGATGAAGCCAGGCCTGGGGGCTACCACTGCAGCCAGTGTGACCGGGTTTTGATGTCTATGCAGGGTCTGCGATCTCACGAGAGGAGTCACTTAGCTCTGGCCATGTTTGCCCGGGAAGACAAGTACAGCTGCCAGTATTGCTCCTTTGTCTCTGCTTTCAGGCACAAGTAAGTCGTGGCTTTTATTTTTTTGTTTGTTTGTTTCCTAAAGAATTGCCAGCTAGCAGTGGTGTTTTTGTGGGCTGACACTGAAGAAGAGCTCGCGTGACTGGACATTGAGCCACGCTTTTCTCATGGCATTTACATATTTTCCACACTGGATGATCTTTGGCCATTATGATTGGCTGTTCGTAAAAGATTGCACTTTTTTATCTTCTTGAATTTGTGTTTGCCCTCTTTGCATTTGGAGAGAAGCATGCAAGGCAAAGAATAAGGATTATTTCAGTAGGCAAACAGTGCCTCCCACTTCTTCACCTTTGTCAAATGCATGAGACTTAACAAGCCAAGAAGAGAAAAGTTAATCTTCCATATTTAAGAAACTTCTGCTGCATGTAACTACCTTGTTTGTAATTACTACAGCTCTTTGTGGGTTGAGTTTTCATTTCTAATGTTAAAACAGTGTCATAAATTTACCTTAAATCAGATTTTTTTCTTAATTAAGAAATGGCATGCAATTTCAGTCCACAGATATTTCAAATTCATATCAGTGTGCTGTATGAGTGACTCCCTCATCCTGCTTCCTTGTCTGATATATGGTCATCATTAATAGTCACATTTCTTACAATTTGCTTCCTTGAGATTTTACTTACCTTTAAGTTTGTTAGTTTTAAAAATTATTTTAATAATAAAAATATATGTGTCTCCCCAAAAATGGGGTTTGTGATGCATTGTCCACTGGCTCCCTGGACCTGATTCACAGGTCTGTGTTTCCTCTTAATTTCTGGGGAGAGAGCGGCTTGTTCACTGTTTTAACAAAAGTAAACAGATCCAGGTGCTCATTTGATGCAGGCATTCACAGCACTCCTAAATAAATGGTGATGATGTCACCATTTCCCAACCAAATGCATGTGGCAGAGAAGACATTTTTTAGTTCCTTGTATTAAGAAAAGCAGGGTTTCTGCTAGTGTCACAGCATTGCAAATTGATGCCACAGTTGGAAAGGTCCTTGGGATTGAGCAGCCAAGGGTAGGAGAGGGATTGGGGGAAGGATGTGCACTGCTGGGTGTATCCCACCCTGCTTTGGCAAGGCTGACAGTGAGGGGAGCCCCTGCAGGGCTTGCTGTTTGCCTGGTAAATTTGATTCAACAATCAGACTCCTGTTGAGTTTGGTGCCTAGTTGCTCTCTTTCCTACTGAGGATAAGTCATGTCCCAGAAGTTGTGGGATGGGTAAATCAAAAAGTGGTGGATGGCAGGGAAGAACTCACCACCTAACTTGCTAATAGGTGTGGTCACTGTTGTTGAAGTTGTTTGCTGCTTCTTTTATTTTTTTTTCTGATGCAATTATTCTCCTGGGAGATTAAGTCGGTGAAGGAAACCAAACCAAATGTTTAAACAGCCCACTATTCTCCCAAATCTGACCAAAATTTTAAAACCTTCTTTTGGAAGAGTGCAGCTGGCAAGCAGTGTGGTTGTGAATATAGTTTTAATTATTGCTATGTCAAATACCTTAAGGTATATATATTTATAATAGCTTAATATGTATTACATATCTCTTTGGCAGTCTGCTTTAATTGTTAAGTAATGTCATTCCCTGGAGGCTATTTAAAGCAAGTTTTGTTCTATGAAGTATTCACTGCAAGTGTCCAAAGCTTAACTCATTTAGGAGACTTCTTCTCCATTTCTCTAGAAAACCTGTGCATTTTGTCTTGTCCTAAACTCCATCCTGGATTTCTGCTAAGTTGTATTTGTATGAAGTGACCCTGAGAGGAGATACAAGTTCATTTTCTATTTTTTTTTTTTTTTGCTGTTATCAGATGTTGGAATACACAGGCTTCACTGTTAGTTCTTGTAAACAGGGATTTTCTGGCTCAGGCTCTTGTCAGTGTGGGACTAAAGATCACGTGAAATCTTGTGTAGTGTGACAGGGCTGGAACAACTGCTATTTGAGCTACATGTTGATACTCTGTAAAAGAGCAGGACAGTTTAAGACAAATGAAAAGAGCTATGCCTGAAATACATTCAGAACTGAGGTGGGAGGGTGGAGGGCAGTTTTGGCAAATTGCAACTCCCTGCAGTGTCTCTGCCCCGTTGTTGTTCCATCACCATGCGTGAGACGACTCAAGCTAAGACCAGATCACAAAGCATAAATGTGTTCAAAGTAGAGGCTGTACTGGCAATGTTGACAGCTTGGGCTCAGACTACCTGCCTGCCACCCAGAGACACTGAATTCATGTCTGTCAGCCACAGTGTAAGAACTGCAGAGCTCTGCAGGATTCACTCAGTTAGAATGAATTTGATCTTCTGTTAGAAAATGTGGGAAACGTCCTTTTTTTCTCCTCCAATACTTTACTGAGCTGTTAGGACAAATTGTGTCGAGAGCAGTTTTTGATCACTTTGCAGTATTCAGGCTGTTGGTACTTCCATTTTCCCTGAAGAAAGTAGAGGCTGGTCTTTGCCACCCCTTCTTCTCCTGCTGAGCTTCATGTAGAATCTCCTACACTGCTGCTTCTGAAACTCTGCTGCCTTTTAATCCTGGAACTCATCAACTGTAGCCTGCTGGCACCCTCCCCAGAGCAGCATCTCTAATCTGCTTTTGCTGCTATAACCAAAAGAAGGCTTCCTCAGTAAAGCTGGTCAACAAAAAAAATATATATACATTTATTTTTTTTACCCTTGATCAACAGGACAAGAGGAGATATATATATTTTCACGAAAATGTTTGGCAGGAGAAAAATTGTGTAATGATAATTTAATAAGAAAATAACTGCTTGTCTGTTTCATGTTTCTTCAACTGGTCCTTTCAGTCTGGATAGTGCATAACTTAATTTATACTAATCTTGCCCTATAACTTATTTAAGTGGCTTGCTCTCCATGTAAACAGAATCGGTGTCAGCTCTTCTCCTTTCCTTCACGCTAGATTTGACTTTATTGTGTAAGCAGACCTGTTGAATTTGTTGTATAGAGAGTGTGAGAAAGGATATTTACTTGCTCTGCTGTGCTATAAAGTGCTTTGCTTTGCCTCTGAAGGGACAGCTGAAACAATTGACCCTTTTCTGTCTCCCTTTTCTGTCTCTTCTCAAGCCTGGACCGCCACATGCAGACCCACCACGGACACCATAAGCCGTTCCGCTGCAAACTCTGCCCCTTCAAGTCCTCCTACAACAGCCGCCTGAAAACCCATATCCTCAAGGCTCATGCTGGTAAGTTTTTCCCTCTCAGTCTTGCAGCTGAAATGGCCCGGTGTGTTCTTGTGGCTGATCACAGATGCTGGGTTGAACCATGTGTTTTGTCACCAGAACTGGGTAAGACTTTTCGAAAGGCCACAGTTGTGGTTGGCCAGCCGATGGAACCTCTCGGGTTAAGTGGGAGTTTGGGAAATGGGAAGGGCAAGGATTTAAAATGATGAGTGCTTCAAGAACTTTTTTCTTCTCTTTTCTTTTACATAAATGATATTTTTTCCTTATTTCTGCTTTTCTCCAAGTGGATTTCATCACTTATGCCATAACTGCCATAAGGAAATTGGCTGTGAGCTTTGCTCTGCTCTTTGTATTTATGTTTGTGCTTTAGGTGACTGGGGAAAAGTCTGTGAACAGCACCTTGTTTTTTGGTAGAGTCTTCTGCTGGCTTTCATGTTAGAACCAAACCCTGCAAACATTGGGAGTCAGGTCTGTGTGCAACAGACTGAGAATGTCAAAACTGCATTACCAGACATGGAAATTTGTCTTGCAAATCTCTGTATTTCAGTACAGAATCTATACAATCAAGCAAGCAAGACATGCTTCTGAGGAACAGGAATTGGGAAGGTGATGTGTCACACAGACTAGGTCACCTGAAATGATTGCACCTTCGATTATTAAAAAGTGAGACTCAGGATTTCCTCATCTTTATTCCTTGGCTGTAGACTCTTGGCACCGTCACGCGTCCTGCATTGAAAAGTTATCCTTTGGTTTGCAATCCAAGCGTGCACTCTGATGCAAATAATAGAATAGCGACCAATCTGAAAAACCTGAAAACTAGCCCAGTTGTTAAAAAGTTGTGAGTAGAAACTCCTTGAACAGGAGTTTCTGATAAAAAGGACCACAAGTATGTTCCTTTTTCTATTATTTGCTTACTCAAAGCCATATACTCTGGGGTGGAGGAGGAAGGTGGAAAAATGGGGAGAAAAGGCCTAAGAAATTTGTAGCTGTCTGCTGATACAAAAAAAAAAAAAATTGTTGCCATTCATCCAAATGCATTTTTCATCTACAGAAATATAGGAGGGACTGATGGTCTTGTGTACTTTGTTTCCTGTATTTTTTTTGGATTTCACAGCGCTTGTTCCAGTTCGTGTACTTGGATGGATAAAATAGGTCAGCTTAATTTTTGCCACCTTCCTTTTGCATGGGAAGACCATGGCATTCTGTCCCTTCTAGGAAATCCAGCTGTATGCAGCAGTTCACTTCACAGAATGCCACATTCTGTATGGAGGAGCCATGGTTCTTTATTTTCACCAACCATAAAGTAATGTTTTCTTTATGCTATTACACAGCTGGGCTCTTGCTTGAGCCTGCCAGATTTTTAGGCCCAAAGTTACCATGCAACTAATATTTACTTCACACTTCTTTTCATGTAATGCATTGATTTATTTATTAGGAATTCATGCTTCTGAACTTGGTTTAGTGGATGGACACCCCTTGAAAGGGCTATGTTTTGCATTGTACAAGAACACAATTTCATGGTTGCCTAGATAGTGCTTGCACAATGACCTGGGTAATAGGGTTTCCAAAGGCTTATAGATATGTTTCTGCCTCAGTCCCATTTCTACCAAATGAATGGTCACGTCACAGAAAAGTTGCTTGTATGTTTTTCAGTCAGAGCTTTCCTTTGGTGTGTTTTGAGTCAGTCATTCAGAAATATGTATTATTGAACAAACATGTCTGACTTTCTCAGACTCCCCAGTTTTTCAGTAAGACAGTGGTTCTCTGAACCTCTCTTATCTTACCTTTTTTTTTTTTTTCCCAATTGTCAGTCATCTCATTATCCATTTATTTAGAATTCAGAACTTCAGTCCTCCTGAATTTTTCCTGAGGTCTCCTGGAAATCTTTGAAAGTCCATAAAATCTTGAACCCTGAAGTGTTTTTACTTAGTCCGCCTCTCTCCCTCATTTTCTGGGTATGGATCAAAATTCAGTGAACTACAAAATCCGCTCTTGTGTGACAGCTGGTACCAGTGTTTCTGGCATTTGTTTTTCATCCAGTGTGTGCCATCTCCTTTGGCATGGAGCAGAACAGTTTACAGTTTCTCTAAACGGACTCTCTGTTGTTTTCATCTGAACTTTTTCACCTGTTTTGGTTTGGGGTTGGTTTTTTTGTTTGTTTGGTTGGTTGGTTTTGGTTTTGGTTTTGGTTTTTTTGCTTGTGTTTTTGAGGAATCTGTTACCAATTTCTTAATCAGCAGTTACTCTGGAAATGCAGAAATGGGTGATTGTAAGATGAGAACATTGTCCCTGTTCAGTTTCTGTGTAATCTGGAACATAGTGCTTTGAGTACATATCAAGTATTGAGACCAACTACATAAATGCTTACATTTATTTATTTGTATTTGTATTAATATGATCACTTTGTGAGACACAAAACTAGCAATCAAAAAAAAAGTGCAGAAGACTTCTGTTGGGACAAACTGTAGCTTTTCCTCTGCAATAAGACATCCTTTCAAGTTTTGATGTCCATTGGAAATGAATAGTGGGCATATTTATTAGTGTGTCTAGGTTGCTTGGTATGTAATCATCCTTTATTTGCTTTAATGTCTTGTGGCGTTTTTAAGTTAAATGTTGGTGCACATTGTCACCCAGGAATCTCTTACGCTGACAAAGCCAAGAAGGTCTATATCTATATCCCACTGGTATCTTGTAACCTTGGAATATCTTTTGTCCTTAAATTATTGTGTCTCATTGAGCAACTCGTTGTGCGTGCTACTCAAGAAATGTTGTATTTCTTTTTGTAAAAAGGAAATACGTGACTCGTACAATGCACAGGTGAGGAACGTCACTTGAAAAAACACCCAGGGCAGTTTTTTGTTTCACCACTTCAGACTCTTCAAGTGATCTGTTCTTTTTCAGATGCACCAAAAGAGGGCATTCTAAGAGTTTGTATTTTGTTCTGATGATTAGCATGTTTTTTTCTGGAAGACAGGGGTGGGAGTTTTGTGGAAGATGGTTGCTGATCCTTTCAGGTGTGATTATTCTGAATGGCTGCAAACGTGTATTTTGATATTCTCTTTTGGTTCACTTATTTCTGGTGTGGGAAACAGTGCTGCTTGAGAACCTTCTTTGCTGGATTTGTCAAGAGGTGGAAAACATTTTCTGCTTCATCCATTACCAGAACTCTTGTTCTTCTGTTACTGTTCATGAATATTTCGTTCCTGTATTAGTTTTGGCACTTTATGTACAACTCATATGTGGCCAGTGTTAATCTTGTACATGGAAGTGGCACTTCCAAAACAATAACTTGGCACCTGTATATAATATCATATTGTTTGTGTTGGGACGGTTTCACTTTGTGTTCCAATTGCCTCCATGCCTCCATGCAAAACAAATCTTGTATCAGGATTTGTTTCCCCTTGTTTGCTATCTCTATGGCTTGGAATGTATTCAAAATTAAATCCACTACTGTGCATTACTTCTGTTCTTCTACTTCTTTTAGTGCTTTCTCATAACACACTTCCACACAGCCTGGTAGACACACCCTTTTGTACTTGGCATTGCTGTGTTCACCAGCCTTGACCTGGTTGCCACTTCTGTGAAGATTCACGCTGCCTAGTGGCAGATTTTTCATAAGGAAAACTGTAACCTTTCCTAAATGTAATTACACCACGCACCTTTTTTTTAAAATTATTTTTTCTTTTTTTTCTTTTTTTTTGTTTGTTTGTTTGTTTGTGGAGGGTCCTTTTTTAGCGTTTTGTAGTGTCCTTCTTGCTTCGTTAACAATGACGCTGGATGTGCTGCATGCAGAAACAAATGACTTCACCATCTCTAGTTTGTGTGCTCCCAAACAAATTCGGAAGTGCCATGGTTAAGTTACTCCATTTTCATCCCAGAGTCTGTTTTCTTCCCATATCATGCAACACAGGCATGCTGAAAGTCGGGTGTCTGTTTTTCTCCACATCAGCCTCTGTACAAGGATCTGCAGTTGCCAGAAAGTGATATTTGGTCCAAAGCAGGTGTCCACACCCACAGGCTCCAGACTGCTCCAACAAGGAGACACGCATGACTTGTTTCCTTTGGGATCAGTCTTTTGCTGAAGAGTCCATGGGAATTTTACTGCCAAGTTCAGTAAGAGAAGTGTGAGGGCCCCATTTTGTTTCTTTTGTGAGCTGATGACTTGCCTGTATTTCGCTCACCCAGGTGAACATGCCTACAAATGTTCCTCCTGCTCATTTTCCACCATGACAATCAGCCAGCTGAAAGAGCACTCCTTGAAAGTGCATGGGAAAGCACTGACACTACCAAGACCCCGCATTGTCAACCTTGCAGCCTCACACGCCCACCACACCTCCAAGAACCACACTCCTGCTGAAGAAGTGGAGGACTCTAATGGTAAGAGGTGCCTCAGAGCAAGAATTTAATTGTCTAAGGTGCCGCTTAATATTTTTGTTGCAAACCAAATTGCAGCAGGCAGCTTTGCACCAAAAGCATCTTCATTTGGTCATTAAGAGGAAACCAGAAGTTGCATCAAAACCAAGAGTAAACATGGTGTTGTAGGAAGCCATCTACTTTAGGTCCTCACCAGTTCATACTACATTAATTTGTTCCCTCACTGCTCCAGCTGATTTTGGAACATGTCATAGCTGGCTTTGCTAACAGATTTACATTTCAGACTCATAATTTCTACTCATAGCCAGTGGGAAAGGTATCTTCAAATTCCATCCATGCTCCTGATTTTCCTTTATACTCATAGAATCATTCATAGAGAGTGGTTTGGGTTGGAAGGGGAACCTTGATGATCATCTCCTTCCACCCCTCTGTCATGGGCAGGGACACCTTCCACTATCTCAGGTTGCTCCAAGCTCCATCCATCCTCACCTTGGACTCTTCCAGGGATGGGGTAGCCACAGCTTTTCTGGGAGACCTTTGCCAGAGCCTCACCATCCTCACAGGGAACAAGTTTTTCCTAATACCTAATCTCATGAGTAGAGCACTTTGATGAAACCACGTGATTAAGCTTAAAATGTGAACCTATAATAGTAGGAAGAGCAGTAATTGTTGTTGTCTGTTGTACAGAGGACACCAAAATTACCTTCAGATATTCAGCAGGTAGGAGAACCTGAGCACTATTTCCTTTCCAATGCTTGATTTGAAAGCTGTTAATCCCCTTGTGCTGGAGGAGTGTGTAGAAGATGCTTGGAAAAGCAGCAGAGGGAGGGACACTGTTTAAACAGAGAAATGGAAGAGGTGGTGTGGGCTTTAAGGCTTTTAAAGTAGTAACTTATTTAGGCATCTTTTTGTGTCACTTCCTACCAGTTAAGAGGAGAACTTCTCTTTGGAAAAAAGAAACCCCAACCTTAATTCCTGGATGAGTTTCATTGACATGGAAGGAGAATGTTTGTAGATGCTCAGAGAACTAGAACATATGGAAGGTGTGTTAGAGGAGGGGAAAATACTAGTTTTTTTCTGGAAGCTGGAGTTGTTCTATAGCTGCTAAATAGCAGGAATTTTGTTGTTTGCTGTTTCGCTTGGCATACTAGTGAACTTAGGATGGGAGGTAAATATTAACAATAATTATTTTGGAGCATTTTTGATCTCCTATTTTCCTTCTCTTTCTCACCATTAAAAAAGCCAAAAAACCAAAAACCCAAAACCAAACAAAAAAAACCAAAACAAACAAGAAACAAACAAAAAAAAAAAACCCCAAAACACCACAAAAACAAAAACAAAAAAAAACACCAGCCAAAAGTGAAATAATAAAGAGTGAAAGAAAAGTTCAGAAAACAGCTGAAAGGAATTGAAAGAAGTAAATAATCAGCATAGAAATACCTAATTGAAGGGAGAAAAAAAAAAAGGCAAAATTGTTTTGTGATTTAGCAAGTCACTTTTTGGATCAGAATCAGAATCTTAACAAGAGATTTTGACCAGCTGCTCCCAGACAACCTTTTGTTAATGGGTTGTCTGGAACAATGCAACTACTGAGTTTTTTTGCTAATGCTAGCTTAAGCTAATCCCACAAGCTGAGTACATCTTGAGATGTGTTCTACTTTTTTTTTTTTTTTTTTTCTCTGCTTTTAAAATAAAATGTTCCATTACTGGCTTAAGAAGTGGAGAATACTTTTCAGTGGCTGTCCTAGCCTTTCCTGTGTGTTAGCAGTCTTTTGTTGGTGGTGTGTTGAGAGATACAGGAGGACAGTACTCAGTTTTGGGAAGGATGGTTCGGTTACTTCTTTTTTTTTTTTGCCTTACTCAAAACAAGAGCTCAGACTCTTGATTAGTGGAGTTAAAATTTAGGATACCTGCTGTATTCAGTAGAGGATAATTTTACAGCCTTTAAGAACTCTTCCTAAAAATAGTTAAAACGATGACTCTGTTAACAACAGCAATTCATTGGGTTGACTTTGTCACCTAGATCTGTATTACAGCCTGAGACCAAGGCCAAATTCGTCCCAATTAGCTAGATCATCTTTAAATGGGGTTAATGGTTAAGTCACTTTGACAATAATAGAAGCCACCCACTGGGGAGTTGGAGTACAGGTGTTACAATAATAGTGTTAGCATTTTCAGCATTGCTTGAGGAAGGAATAACCTGCTTTAAGTAGTTTTTTCGCATTATACAGTTTGCTGTAGATAAGGTTCATGGTGGCTGCTCTTACGTCTTTGCATGTTTTTTGGGTTTTTAGAAGGCAATAAATCATTCCCTCTGTGGCCCAGGCCTGTGAGTCGCAGGTGGTGTGCAAGACTAGATGAAATACTGGTCCCAGTAACAGGAAATGCAGGCACAGTTATGTCTACCTGGAGTATTAGGAAGGGCTCACATGGTGCAGAGTAGCTGGATTTTGTCTGTTGGTGTGTATGCATAACCTGCAGTGTGAACCTTGGTCAAAGCTAAATCACCATGGATGCAGCACTGAACCTGGGCTGGGGTGAAAGGCAGACAAAAGGCTGCATCCCATTGTCAGGGAACTTGTTTTTTAGGTTGATAGGTGTGCAGCAGGCTTGTGTAATTGAAATGGTTGCAGAAGGGAGCTGTTCCTTCCTGTTAATGAATATGGTGGTTGGAGCAGGAAATACAGCAGGGTGGCTTGGGGACATTTGAGGAGCTGGCAGAACTCATCTTGTTGATCTTTTTGCAGAACTCAACTCAATTGTTGAGCTCTGCAAAAATGTAGAAGAGGGAGAAGGATACTGAATTGTAATAGCAAAGTGCGTGTCTGAATAGAGCTGCTCTGGGACCGCAATCCAGTGGAACTTAGGATGCTTCTTTTCCCTGAAAAATTTGTTTCTGGACGGACTTTTCTTAGAACATTCCTTTTGTTCTTTTAGATCCATCCATTCATTAAAAGAGGTGAATGTGTCTGGATTGCTGTGGCTCATCTCTTACAGTTCTGTGTACCTGTACAGTTCTGCTACCTGTGTTGGTAGCAGCAGACTTATCTGAAGTACTCAGCTGCACATCCCAGAGGTGTTTTGGGATGCCTGATAGAATTTTCATGGAACTGGAGTCGGTGCTGACCATTTTGGGTAGAGCCATTCTTGCCAGCTGTAATTCTGGTGACAGCTGTCATTAGAAAGCATAACAACCTCTTCAGTCCAATTAATAACCATCATTCAGAGCATGTGTGCTTCTCTCAAGGCATTTGTGTAGGAAGGTGATGGTGTCACTCTTGATGAGTCAGCAGAGAAGTCTTTTTTCACAGATACATTATTCAAAGATCCTGCTTTTTTATCATAACCCTCTTTGCCTGCTGGGCAATATTTTAATGCACAAAGAACCCATTTCCACTGTATCCTCTTCTAACCAGAAGTAAAGCACTCTGTGGGTTTTTTGGGAGGGTGTGGTGTGATGATACTTCGGTTTGTGGGTGCTCTTCTTACAAACAGTCACAAAAAAATCCCTGGAATATTTTCAACAGAAAATACTGATCATGAAGTGCTATTTTTCTGGTTTTCATAGTACAGGGGCACTGAATGGTTTGTAGTATCCAGCTCTTGTTGACATAATGAGGTTGCCATTGTGGTAAAATATTCTTTTTCTCTCTTCATAGTTCACAGGTGGTTTTTGTCTTGCAAGAGGGAAATGGTGGGGATTTGCTATATGTTTGCATGAGTATTTGGCTTGTTTGTTTGAATTTACTTATTTGCGATTTACACTAAAATGTTCCTTAACAGTTCTGAGAACTTGAGCAGCAAAAGTTAATTGTAAATTGAAATACTACAAACTGCTAGGAGGACTAGATGGATCTCTTCACCAAGATCTGGTTTTATGTTCTTTCAGCCTTTGTGAGAATAAGAGCTTGCATTCATGTTAATCTCTGGCCAGAATGAATTTTTTGGGTTTTTCTGATGGCAGTGTCATCCTGTGGGGTTCTGTGTTTCACAGGTAAATGTTCCCAGCTCTGCTCCTGTTGAGGGCAAGGCAATGGAATCCCAAAATCTGCATTGCCAAAGAACCACGTTGGAATGTTCCCATCTCTTTCCATAAGAAAGATCTGCAAGTGAGGCAGAGACACAAAAATTGTATGGCTGGATGGGAGTTGGTGTGCAGAGGGATCATCAGCTGAGGGCAAAGCACATGGCCACAGACACTGCCTGTGATGTTACAAATGTGTGTTTGTGTTCAGGGGCTGTGAGGTGGTGATCTGCCTTCCTCTCACAAACTGAAGAGACACACGAGCTCAACCTCTTGTCATAAAGTCTATAAAGCAGAGTGACTCAACAGATTGATAAACAGTTTCATATTATGCCTTCAACCACAGCAAGGGCTTCTTGAGAGCATGTGAAATACCTGCCCTAAATCGCCCTGGCTGCTATTATTGATTTTTAGAGTAGCCCTTTATTTTTTGAAAATAACCCCTTTGGCCTATCCATGTTGTAGAGCAAAGCACTGCTCTTTATTCATCTGGCTGGCAGATTTGGAGCCTCATAAATTTCCTCCTATCATGACTGCATGCACTAATTCAAAATTACAGCTTTTTAAAATTTTAGTGTTTAAGAATGTTGAATTGTCAAAATAAAACAGCAAAGTGCAGCACTAAACAAATCTGGATGTGGTTTCCAATGTCTCCTCAGTCATGCTGCCGTGGTATTAAGACCATTTCTTTTTACTGGCCAGCAGTTCTTGATCTATAGAAAGCAGCACACTTTTTGTGTGCTCTTGAAGCTCTGTAATTGTGTTTTTCACTGTTGTGCAAACCAAATGGGATCTAGCATTAATGCCAGCACACATCACAAAACACATGTAAGATAAGAACTAGAAGACTTGAGTCTCCCAGTACATGGTATGTCAACATCCTCAATAAATTTAATTACTTGCAGCAGCAAATGCACAGAAAACTGCTAAGTGAAAGATCCAGTGCCCCGTTCCTGTTTTTCCCCCCTGAACTTTAGCCTTTGCCAGTGGAAAATAACTTTGCCTCATCTAGAGGCTGAAATATAAATACATCTGCTTGCTTTGCCAGAGCCAGGCTGGGCACAAAACTGCTTGACTAAGTCTTGTTTCTTGGACTGTTGCTCCAGAACTGTAAATCTCTTCCCATTTCTGTACCTTTTTTCAGAGTAGATAGTACATAATCAGACTCTGTCTTCTGTGCTGCCTCACAGATGAACTCCTGAAGGGGGCAAGAGGGCCTTTGGCAGGTTTTGTTAAAAGCAATTTCATGTACTACCAGAATGAGGAGAGAACTGTGGGCAGCAAGGAACCATTTCAAGAAAATCCACTGATCTGGTGCCAGTGAGTCATGATTCTGCCTTCCACCTTTCAGATGAGAGGCAGGCTTTCTGTATGGTTCACATACTACCCTGATTTTTGGGTTCTCCTGTTTTTTGTTGCTGTTGAGTCTTTTAAATCATGGATTGTGGCTGACTTGCTTATTTTTATTCATATGCACTGTAACTCTTGATAAAGGATATTTTTCTAACCTTGCAATCAGGGCAGAAGGTTCCTAAGATGGTCCCTTCCCCTTTGGTGCTGTTTCTCTGTCATTGTTGCTTGTGTCTTTGTGTTTTATGGCTGCTGCTGTCTGGGGAAAATCACAATGGTCAGTCCTAACAGCCAGAAAACTTTATATTAGAGCAGAATGTATTTGGTTCTGGGTTTGGGGTTTTTTTGGAAGGAAGGGCTTGGACAAAGACTCTTTTAAAGTTTCAGACCCTGAAGTTTGACTGGAAGGGCAGAGAGCCAGCAGTGACTACAGGGCAAATTCAGGCAGTGCTTCAACAGCTAATTGCTTTAATTGCCAGGTGAGTCGGAAGATGGTAATCTGCATACTTCAGAACAGAAGATGCCTCTGCTTTTGTAGTTACAGTTGGGCTACAAAGAACTGTCTGCTTGTTCTGCTTGTTTCCCCTGCTTTTGTGCCCCACAGGAATGATGCCTCATGCTCACACTCAAGTATCAGATTAACCTGTGTTACCTGCAGGCTGCTTTTTTTTTTTATTTTCCCCAGCTGTGTTCCTTCTTTCTCTAATCTAGAGCAAGTTCCTACTTTCCCCTCAGCCTTTGCCCGTCTCTTCTTCCCACAGTGGCCATGCTGCCTTACAGTGCTTTTAAAACTCTGTGGTAATTGTTGGTATGTCTTACTCCTTGTGGTCAGTGTTAAGCTAAATACCAGATGCTGGATCAGATAGGACTTTTCTCCTTCATCAGATTGGCAGGGACTGGTGGAACAAGCACAGGGCTTGTTCACCTCTACTTTTACTGAACAAACTCCTCACTGTTCTGAGGTCCTGAGGCACTGGGGGGATGACCTTGTCCTTTGTAGCTCTCTTCCACTGGGGTATAGTTGTTTGGCTTCTGGCCTTTTCTTGCAGCATGTTGAGAACTGTTTTGTGTCTGGTGGAACAGAGGGAGATGTCATTGGCTGTGCTGAGGGGAGTGTCAGCTCACTGCTCATTGTGCCTTTTTTTTTTCTGGTGGTGTTTTTTGTGCTTGAGCTGAATGGGTAGAGGCAAAGCTAAGATTGAACAGGACACAGACTGAAGCTCATGCATCTGGGAGAAGGTTGGTGTCAGCCTTGTATGGAGTTGGCCACCCTGCTGTGATGAGATTGCTGTGGCACTGAAAGGCTTGCCTAGGGTTGGGAGAAGACAAAATGTTTGGGTGGATCAAGAAATAAATGAAGAAAGAAACATCTTCTGGGTTCCTTCTGAGCAGAAGAATAGCACCTGATAGCACCCACAGTGAAAAGAAAGAAGCATATCCTGACTCCTGTTGTGTGTGGGGGGGTTGTCATTTTCTGAGGTTTTTGCTTTCTTTTGGCTCTGATTTTCTTGTTCAGGATGGAGGACAAAGTGGTAGATGCTGATCTTTTTGTGTGTCTGGGGAATTTGTGATCACTCAACACAGAATGGAAAGGATGCTGTTGGCATGAAGGGATAGGGGTGTAACTTGACCAAGGGTGTGCAAGAGGGCATTTCTGCAGACTATCATTCCCATATATTCTCAGCCTTCTCTATCAGCCTCACTGATACTCTCCCTGTCACCTGAGACTCCAGTTTATCCCACTGATTTAAAACATGCTGGAGGGGTTTGGTGCTTGCCAGAGAGGTAAAACTTCTTTGCCCATTTTAGCTCTGTTGAAGTGGATGTGTGTTATCATCATAGTTGACAGCCCAAGATTTGACATTTAAGTAGCTGGTTTTATTTCTTCTTTAAGGAACATTGTTACTACAATGCTTGAAAACACTGCCTGGAGTGTTCTGAGCTCAGAGCTGGTGATAGAGATGAGGACTTTCTGTTGGCAATAAAAATAATGCCAAGGTGTGTGCTGGAGGTCTCCAGAACAAATTACACAAGGGCAGGTTCATGAGCTCTGTGCTTAGAATGAATCCTTGGTACCCACATACTGCCACTGTAATTTTAGGGCCAGTTTTAAAGCAGAATGCCAATACGTATTGCTTGATAAATTGATTTTTTTTTTCCCCTCTTCATTTCAAGCCTTAGAGGAGAGTGAGCATTTAGGTGACAGAAACGTGTGTTTGTGGCACTGTGTTTGTATTAATACAAATACGTAGAGGGTCATACAGAGAAGGAAATGTGAAAAATACCTGATGAATTGTCCTTAAAATGAGAAGGAAATAATGGAACACAGTAGCATGAGGATCATTTGGTTACTGATAAAAAGAAAAACATTGATTGGTAGATTATTGTCTTGAATGAAGGATCAGTTGAACTTTGTACATTTAAATTCCGAAAAGAGCCTGTTACCACTAAGTCCTTTCAGCAGATTGGTTAAATCAGTGTCTTGATAATGCTATTTCCAGTTCTGTTTTGTTCCCCTCTTCTGTGAATGCACTTCCATTTGTGAAGATTGAGTTTGGTTCAACAGAATAAGGAATAGTTAGACAAAGTTTTTATTTTATGAGTTTTATTGAAATATGTAAGTTCATGGAGGCCCCAGTGTTTCACATGTGGCAGAAGTCTTGGTTTTAAGTGTAATCCTGTATTTAGGCAATGAAATTTAATTCTGTTTACAATGAGAGGGTTGTGTGCAGCCTAAATGTGACCAGTAAACGGCCAAGCCACCTAAAGAACAGGAAAGTCAGATTGAGTTGAGGCTAGGAAAGAAATATTGTTATGGGGAGAAGAGATGAAAACAAGGGATAACTAGAAGTTATGGTGAAGCATTTCCTGAGCAGTAACTGATCCTCCCAAATCACAGCATCAGCAGAGCAGCGTTGTGCCTGCCTTGAAAGCACATGCAAATAAGAATTTCTCGTGGTGTTGGGTACTCTAAAACAGAGGGGCATGGGGATCTCCTGGACTGATCTTTTTCTTCTTACAGACATATTGAAGTATAACTTATTTCATCAATTATATTACTCCTCCACAAATCTTAATTAGTTCCTGCTGCTTTCAAATGCATCATCTTTTACAGACTATGGTAGCCACTCTTGATCTCAACTGTGGAACTCCAAAATTCTTGTACAGGCAGCAGTGTGAGAGTCTTTCTGTGGAAATGATTCAGATGATAAAAATTATTTATTATTTTCTTCTTAATAGGTGAAATTATGTCCCTTGGAAATTACTTGGATATTAGCACAAGAAGCTGCATAGCCTCTATCCTATCTCAGTCCCAATCAGAGCTATGGTATGCACAAAACTTCAGAGGAAATTTAAAGTTATAAAGAAATACAGACATGGCTTCTCTCGCCTCTTTTGAATAAACAAGATTGCTTGGTTCATGTGCCTTTCTCGTTGCACTCTTCTGAAGCTTAGAAATACATGTAATATCTTTCTCACAAAAGCTGGTCTGACATGATCCAAGAAGTGGCCTTTAGAGATAATGCTGAAATAAATTCCACCAATAAGGTTTGGTTTGGGATTTTTGTTGGTTTGTTGTTTGGTTGTTGTTTTTGTTGTTTTGGTTTAAGCTTGTTGTTTTTTGTGGGTTTTTTGTGGGGCAGTAGTGGTGTATAAATCCCTTAAATGGTGATTTTATTCCAGGGCTTTGTTTTCTTTACTTTGTGATTGCTCTTTGTTTTTTCCTTTTGGAGTGTGCAAGTGAGGGCACAAAACTTGTTTCTGTTACTCTTGCTCAAAACATTCTGACAGTGTAAATGTTCTTAAGCAGAAATCAGAATTTAAATAGAGGACTAGGCTCATACTCTGTTTTTAATCATGCAGTGGACAAGACTTGCACTGTCTGGTTTCCTGAGCTTCTTTATGAATGCTTAGTTGCATGTCTCTGAGTCTTAGTCTCTTCTGTCTTCCCCTCCCTTAAGCTTAATTTATTGCCAGAATATTTCACCCTCCCACATATTCTTCCTTCCAGGTCAGTGCTGCATGACATAAAGTGAACAAATGTGTGCATCTTCACAATCTTTGTATCACACCCTTCTTCACCACCTTCCCACTTTTCAAGCTGTTGCCACTCACGGCTATGTGCAATCCTGCCACTCAAGTCAGCTGGTGATTTTGAGTCTTGTTGAATTTTGGAAGGGATTGTGTTCCTAAATCTCCTAAATTTCACCCTTACACTTATCTTTAGCATTTTAAAATATTAATTTGCCTTACGTTGTTTGTTGGTGTTCTTTAGTGCATCTTTACTTGGTTTTACAAACTTGTTTCTATGCAGAGGAAATTGCTACTTTTCTTAAATCCTTGGATTTTTTTTCTGTCCTTCTTCATAGAAATTTTCTCTTTATGAATGAATTTGGATAAAATTAAATAGCATTCCAAATATTTTCCTCTTAGTCTCTTTAGAACATTTCCTTGCAGATCCAGAATATCGTAGGCCTGTATTAATATCTTATTTCCTTTTTTTTTCCTCACAAAGCATTATTAACCACTTTCTGTTATTTATACGTTCCCTTTGGGTTTTTTTCTTATCTCATGAGCCAAACATCTCTGTCCCCAGTTTCACTGTTCTTACAAATGCTGGTCTCTTTTGTTTGGTTGATGTTTCTGTATGAATATACCAGGAGAGCATGGTGTCTTCACTTCTGTCTTCCCAACAACTCCTCCTGGTCGTTGAACTATTCAATTATTAAAATTCTGTAAATTCAATAACATCACTTTCCAGTGTATTTCAACAGCTGCTTTTCCTGAGCAGTGTTACTCCCTCCTCCCCTATCCATCACTGTGCAGGCATGGAAGTGTTTATATTACATATGTCTGGTTCTGTCCACCCTAAAAGGATGAAGCAGTGCTTTAATTTCCTCCCTGTAATAAGTCCTTTTCCCTTTTGTTTCTCAGCTGTTGCTCAGTGTCTCTTACTTACATATGTCTGGGTGAATTTCTGGCCTGTTGTTGTGTTTAGGTCTTGTGGAAGTGTTTTGCTGTTGCATATGGTGTTCCTTGATACCTCTGAAAATACCTACAGACAACTGAAACATCACTGAATTTCTGTGTAAATGTATGTTTTCAGTTCAAGATCTGAAACATGCATTTTTTTCTCCTGGAAGGATCCCAAAGTTTTGTTTTCGTTTAGGTATCTCAAATATGTTATATGCTATACAGGATCCAATGAAACTTGGGTTTTCATTTTTCTTCTGTGGTGGGTTTTTACTGTATATTTTCTTTCTGCATTTTTTCCCCAGTGTGTGACCCCAGGGTAAGCAGGGAATCAAGCTGAATTTTCATGACTGTATTGCCTTGCTCTTTTGGCTGAGGTAGTAACTTCCAGATTTGTTGGCAGACTCACTTGTCCCAGTCTTTGGGACTGTGCTCTGGATGAAGTTTTTGGGGTGACAGCATCCCAAAATATTTAGTGTTTTAGACACTCTGGAAATGCCCGTGAAGGGACACAGTGAGACTTGCTTGTGTGTTCTTACAGGAATGCAGCAGTAATTTAGATACATCTGTGTTGATAAATCACCACATGGGCAATCATTTCTTCTGCTTTCCTTTCAAATTCTGGAATTTTGTGTATAAAAATGCTCTTCTGTATTAAGGAAAGGTAATGCCTTTTAGATCCGTGGGTGCTGGCAGGGGTTATATTATTTGTTGGCATTGTTATTTGTCCTGTGCAAGTAGTTTGTAGGTAGATGCCGTATGTAAAATGTTAAAATTAAGGTTTGCAGCCTTGCCTCTGTTTTTTCCATTTTTAACTACAGCAATCACTGTTAATTTTTTCCTCTTGACACGACTATTGGTGTCCTTCATTTTATCTCAGATCATCTTATGCTGTTACCTTGTTTTTGAAGTTGCACAGTGAAGTCCTTCAGTTCTTTTTGAATAAAATTAGTTTTTAAGAAGGAATCTCAGTGTTTTGGGTGTGGGCTTTTTTGTTTGTTTGATTGTTTAAAATGAGTCAGGGCTAAGTTCCATTTCTTCCTTTTCATTGCATATATGAATGTGCTTTATTTTCTTGTGCTGTCTCAAGGCTATTTAGTAAAAAAAAAAAAAAAAAAAGTGCCTTTTTTCCTTAAAATGTAAATTGTATTTCCTGGTGTTTAATTTTTCTTAATTTCCCTTCCATTTGTGTTTATTCGCTGCTGCTGTGTTTTACATGTACTTAATACAAATTTTCTTAAATTTTCCCTTTGCTTATTTTAAATGTTTTCTGCTTTCTGACTTTGTAGGCTTTTAGGGCCTTTTTTACTTTTTTCAGACATGGATGGCTAAACCCTCTTCCTTCTGTAGGCCGAGGCTGTTAACACTTTATCAGAGCGCTCCCAGCCCTTTATGCTTGGGGGTGCAGGAAAAAGAAGAGGTGAAACTTGCATTGTATACGACCGTGACTCAGTTTTTGGGTCAGTTCCGAAGGAAAAGCTCTGCTCCTTTAGTCCTTCATTCTCCAGCCTGGCATCCTGTTGTTGGGGCAACACCTCCAAAACGTGTCTGGAACATCAGCCCACTCTTCCAGCAGGAATAGAGCAAGGAAAAGTGCAGTTTTTAAAGCGGTGCTGTTGTTTTGTGACTGTGGATTTGCAACCCCTTGTCCTTCCCTGAGACACCGCTTTTGAAAAAATGAATTTTAAAAAAATATCTGAAAGCTCATTTGCTCATTTGTTTCTCTCTTACTGGCGATTTGCTCTGTGCTGTGTGCCAGAATGCATCTTTGGAGGCAAGGCTCAGGTCAGTTGCTGTCGTTCCACTGCCTCTGCTGGTTTTGGAGTGGGCACGATGAAGGTGGGGCTTGCTGAATCCAGTGGAAAACTTCTCGAGCCTTCAGTCTACTGTGGCCTCTGTCCAGGGTGTTCCTGGGGGAGCTGGGATGGACCTTCGTGCCAGGAGAGGTGTCTGGCAAACTGGTTCTCAGACACCAACAGAAGCCCTATGTACATGTGTTAATCCTGAATGTTTTCCTTCAGGAAGTGCTAAATCTTGCACTGCAGCAAGTTTGCAGCAAGTATAATGAAAGAATTTGGCACGGGAAAAGGCAAAGAGTACACCAGGCCATGGCTGCTACCATTGTTGAAGGGTACGACTCACTGGAAAAACTCTTCAGATGGCTTTTTTTTAATTCCTCTAAATATCATAGCTCTTTTAAGTGTAATGGAGCAATATACTAAAAACTGTGAGGTGGCCAGTGTGAAAGGTAGAATTTTCTTCTGGCTCTTCCTGATGACGGGGAAAGCTACCTGATGTGCTTTTTTGGTTGTTGTGTGTGGGAATTGACATGAAACTATCTACTACTGCAGTTTTCACATACCAGATTCCCCAGGGCTGTGTAAATAACTGATGGAAAAGTTTGAAAGCTGGAATAATAGACACCAGATGACAGGAGGAGTAAAAACATCTGAAGCACAGTAGATCTTGCAGACAACGGCAGAACTTCCTTCTCCTGAAAAAGGATCATTTTTAGACCTGTAGCTTTCTTAGCCATGGATATCTCTGGGGCTTCGGCCAGGAACATTGGTCATGTGGTGGAAAATTTTGATCTTTTCTTCCTGAGGAGAGGAACAAGTGAGCCACAAAGTAGACTTCAATACCCTAAGAGTAATTTGACTACACATAAAAAAAAACCAAAACCCAAACAACAAACAAACAAACAAAAAAATCTGCCTTACCCTTTCCAGGGGATCTGTCCAAGCTTTTAGAATCACTGAACCTGGCAGCCCAGAGAAGTGAGTCAGCAAATCCCTTTTGAGCCCTCAAGGTTCTGTTCCAAAGGAAGGTGAGCACACAGTTGCTGCCTTGAGAAAAAAGGGACTTCTGCAGAGGGTTTATAGTTCCTCAGACCTGTCCTGTGCCAAAGTAAAGGATGTGGGGAGCCTGCTTCAAACAGGAGGGAAGGAAGGCCTTGACATTTAAACAGGTGGAGCTCATTGTGAGCCCTCCTGGTGAACAAACGTGCTGTAGAAGTGTAGAAGAAGGACATGATAAAAGCTGTGTTGTAATCCAGCCTCACTCAGCCCACGGGGCTTGCATAAGAAAAACAAAACCAAATTTCATTCATTTTACCAGAATTTTTCATGTGTCTGCCTTTCTCATTGCTACGTACACCTGGTGGTGGAGCCTGGGGAGCGTGGGGACATTTACCTGCTCTGTCTGTTTTGTTTCAGGGTTTGGTTTTTAATTGTCATGATTTGTTAATCATTTCTTGGGCATGTGTAACCCCTGCCTGTTGTAGTGGGAAAAGAAAGCAAGCATTTTGCTCTTTTGAAGACAGGTGGAGAAGTCCCCACACTCAGTGTTTGTATAGGCCTGTTTGCCTTTTGTTTCCCCATACTAATTGGTTGGAATGGATGGTGTTAAGTTCTCAGAAATGTGTGTCTATTAGGGAATTCTTATATATCTAGCCTTGGGGAATTCAGCTTTGGAAAATGAAGTACACATCAAAGCAGGAGATGGCTGGTTCAGTTCGTGTCCTGACTTCCCTCCCACCTCCCTAACCCTCCCCCCCTTGTTTTTTTCCCACCTTCTAGAAAGCTTAGGAAAAGAGCCTTTTGTCTTCTATTCAGGAAAATTGCCCTGAAATTCATCTGTGCTTTATCCATCTGCTTTGATTTGTGCCATTCATGGGCAGCTGTGGGTTATGTAGAACAAAGCAGATGAATTCCTAACCTCCACATTCAAGCAGTGTGTTGGGAAAGGTTCAACACCACCCTCCCCCACACACTCCTTTTTTGGGGTATCCAACCAACATATTACAGCTTTCAGTTTCGTACTGAAAAATCTCTGGACTGTCCTCCACATGGCATTAAAATGGTGTGACAGAGTTCTGCTAGGTTGTAGAAGGGATGTGTCTTTAGAGATCTCTTTTCTCAGTGTAGCAAAAGAGTGTTTTGGAAGAAAGTTTGCTTTACTGGAATTTATGACTCAACGTATTTTTTTTCCAATGACGATTTAATTTCTAGCATCATCAGCGTGAGTAGGGAAGCGTATCCATCTATTTTTCTTCTTTTTTTTCTTTTTTTCATATATATAGATTATTTACATGTATCCTGTGGAAGATTTTCACCTCGTGTGAACTGGCGTAAGATATTTGAGAGGATCTGGTCTGATTTGTGTGCCAAACACATAAAACATTTAGCAGTATGATTAACAGGCTTTACCTTCACAAATTAAGTGTCTTAAAATCAGGCTTCTTTTTAGACTACTTTAATTTAAATGTGTCACTTCTTCCCTCCCAAAATCAGATCTAAAAAATCATAATTTATATTGCTTACCTTAAATTGTAGAATACACATTAAATTAGATCAGGAAGTGCTGCACCTCTTAATCCCTTCAGAAAGCAGGATTAGTTTCATAACCAACAGCTTGATCAACCCCCTCCAAAAGCTAGTAGGTTCTGGAGCAGGCATCATCAAACCTTTTTTAGATTTGTTGATCCACCTGGAATAACAACTTTGCTCTGTTTCCCTGCAGACTCTTCATACTCGGAGCCTCCTGATGTTCAGCAGCAATTGAACCACTACCAGTCTGCAGCTTTGGCCAGGAACAACAACAACATCAGCCCAATCCCACTTTCCGGGAGTGCTGCAGGAGTGGAGAAGGCAGAAGCCATCCTTAACTGTGAATTTTGCGAATTCTCTTCGGGTTACATACAGAGCATCCGGCGCCACTACCGTGACAAGCACGGAGGGAAAAAGCTCTTCAAGTGCAAAGATTGTTCCTTTTATACAGGCTTTAAGTAAGTACTGTGCAAAACAGATGAACTGAACTCGTAAGGGGTTTTTTTTACCGCTTGAAAGGACTTCTGAGGTCTTTGAGAGCTGGCTGTAGTTAGCAGGAACATGGCCACTGCTGACCAGGGAGAGGAATGTAGGAAATGCCATCCAGATCACAGCAGCATCCGTGTAATCCATTTTCTTCTCTCCTATAACAGTCAGTACCATCTGCTGCAGACAACAGCACACTAAGTCCTTGCAGTAGGTTTCAGAATCATAGAATTGTTTAGGATGGGAAAGACCCTTAAGATCATCGAGTTAACCATTAACCCAGCACTGCCAAACCCAGCATTAAACCTTAGTGACATATCTGCACATCTTCTAAATCCCTCCAGAGGTGATGACTCAGCCACTTCTCTGGGCAGCCTGTTCCCATGCCTGACAACCCTTACATCCAGTCTAGATCTCCTCTGGTGCAACTTGAGGCTGACAGGTTCACAACATCTGCTTGGCACAATCCTTCTTGTGAAAGTCATAAACTCTCCTTTTTTCCCCAAGTTCCAGACACATCTCTCTGTTCAGCCAGGCCAGTATCATCTTTTGGCACATGGAGTCAATCTGCTTTTGCAGCTTTAGGATTTTCTCCTTAGAGAAAATCCAGTGTTCCTGGATTCCTTTGTCCTTCAGGATGCCCTCCCAGGGCACTTTCTCAACCAGTCCCTTAACCAGGCCAAAGTCTGACCTCTGGAAGCCCAAGGAGGCAGTTCTGCTGCACCCCTCCTTACTTCTCTCAGATTCTCTGAGGATCAAAAACTGTCATTTCCTGATCCCTTTGTCGTTACGTGTGAAAATTTTCTCTGCAGAAATAATGTCATTTCTGCATGCAACCAACATGAAACATGGGACAATCAAGTGTCCCGTGGCTACAGGAGAATTTATATCACCTTACTGAAGAAACCCTTCTTGTGTAATTTTATTTTCCCCCAATCTTTCTAGCTTAAATAATAGAAAGATGCTATTCTCTTGCATATTTGATAGCATACAGAGGCATATGAAAATCCAGAAAATCCAATTATTTAAATTTAAAGGCTCGGTGCCTTCTGTGCTTGTTTGTGTGCGTGTGTGTTTCTGGCTGCTCTTTTGTAAGAAAAGTGAAAAAGGTACCTATGCAGTTCATCATTTCCTCCTGATGTGATGGGCCCTCAAGCATAACACCCTCAGCTGACATTTGGGGTCTTAAACTTGTTAAGAGTGACAGTAAACAGTAGGACTGGATCAAAGGAAGGAGTTCTGTTGAAGAAAATGTTGAATACGAACCTGAGAGGATCCGCATGGGAACAGACTCTAGTTACGTGTCTCTACCCTTTGTTTCTTTATCTTTGCTCTCCCCTTGTTAAAATTTGCAGCTTATGCTTAGTATCCTGATTGCTCTCTGTCAGAAATTTACAGGTCCAATCTGTCTGTGTCTTGCAAGTGACATTTTCTTTCACCTTGATATTATGAAATAAATCAGGCAGCATTTAAACACATTCATAGCAGCATATTTTCTGTGTTAAAAAAGGGGAGGAGGAGGCAAAAAAACCCAAAAAAACCATACCAATCCCTTCTTCAAGCCACCCTAGAAACTTAAAAGCATGAGATCAGTGACCAAAGTTGATGGAAATATACCTGCAGAATTTAGTGATTGCTGGATTGGGTCCAAAGCCACTTTTTACTCTATTTCAGTGTGTCAAGCCCCTTAGCTTTTGCAAGGTTTATCACTGCTTTAGGAAAAAAATTACCAAGTGCCCAAGTTTTGAGACAGCACTGGTTTCAGTTGTTGGGCTTGTGGTTAGATGGATGTTCAGTTAATTTCTTCTGTTGTGTGGATCTCTTGCAACTTCTAAGTATGCAGCCAGTGTATTGCCAGCATGAAATTTTTGGTTCAGAAGTACTGCGGAGTATTCATTCATTCTTCCACATCAATAAATACAGTCTTCTAGGTCTTGGGTTTTCAGATCATTACAGCTGATGCTTTGAAAGTTAAACTACTCAATGCCAAACTCACGATGAACACAAATCCCTTTGGTACCAACAACTAAACAGCTTAGCTGGTTAGATCAAGATGGTTAAGGATGTTTTCTGCCTGAAATAAGTTTGTCCTCCCCTCTGCAAGTCCAGAACAGTTGACTGATTTTGTTCAACTTGCTAAAAATTTAACCTTTGCTGGGGAAAGCGCACTGAATGTTTCAGCCTGAAGACAGATAATGAGTGTGAAGGATGGGAATTCTTTTGCTATCTTATGGAGCAGCCCATGCAGCAGAATATCTTGTCACAACGAGTGTTTGTTGCTTTGAGGGTACGAGCCTGCAGATTCCTGTGCTCACGTGTCGCTCATGTGAGCAGCCCCTCTGCAGGGCCATGAAGACAGGGCTGAGTGGCATCTGCACTTTTTTACACCACACATCCCTTATAGAGCTGTGACACCTCACTGCTCCCCTCCTGACTGCTGCCATTGTCTCCCTCCTCTCTCACAGATCTGCTTTTACTATGCACGTGGAGGCCGGGCATTCGGCAGTCCCCGAGGAAGGACCCAAAGACCTTCGCTGCCCTCTTTGTCTCTACCACACCAAATACAAACGCAACATGATTGACCACATAGTTCTGCACAGAGGTAACAACGTCCGTGGCTGTGGCTGTGTCTGGTCAAGGGGATGCTGGACAGTGCCCTGGTCTGGTTTCATCGAATATTTCAGACTGGTTTAATTGATTTGTTTCCGCTCTCTGTATGTGAGGACAAATATGTTGAAGGAATAATTTTCCCTTTTTTACCTTTTTGTTTCATTTCTGTAAGATGCATCTGATTTCTTTCCTGTAAAATCCGAAGTTCACTGGTGAAACAGGGTGGATTTGGGATAATTTTTAAGCTTTTCCCCAAGAGAGATGAGCAGCCATCAAAACACCTGTTTAGCAAGAGTTGCCCTAATTTGCCACTTTGATCTAGGCCAGAGTTGTGCCCTGCCCATGTCCTTGTTATCTTAAAGGCCTTGCTATCATAAACTCACCCAAAAGGTTTATCAGCTATCCATAGAGACCTCAAAATATCCCTTGATAAATTCCTTGAGTATTTTCTCCTCAGTGGTCTTAGGAACAAAATAATTATCTCATTTGTTGCTTTACTGTAAGACTCCTTTTCTGTCTACACCTCTCCATTTTTAATTTTTTTTTAAGGCCTGCTAAAAGTGGGATTGGGGATTTCTATATTCTATTAACTGTGGGCTTGCTAGCTCAGAAGAGACAGCAGTTTGGGCTCTCTGGGCTGGGATTCTTGCCCACAGCTATCACACTTGATGCTTGTGGATGGTCTGTTGGCTGCTGAAATCCAAACCCATGTGTTGGGATGGCACTCTGCCTGCGTGCAGGTTGGGCAGAGTTTCACAGTGGGGTACTGGTGGTGAGCAAACACAGGTTTTGCATGCCATCTTTTTCCTGGAGGAGATTCTGGTGTGACAAGTGCTGTCGTAATTCCTTGTAGCGTACCACTTCTCAGTGTTGGTAGCTTCAAGTCCTTCTTGTACCAGTGCAGGGAGGTTGGCAGAATTCAGATTTCTTTCTGCTAGCAGGGCTGCTCCTGAGGGAACATCTGGGGAAATGTCCTGTCAGTGATCCAGAAAGTACATTGCAAAGCTGCCATTTTTTGGTTGCAAGGGTTTGGCTGATGGTTTGGCTTTTAATTCCTGTCTCTGAAGGTGCTGCTGTTTTAGTTTTTGCCTAGTTTGCTCCATTTTCTGGCCATGCCAGGGCTCCAGCAGACAGTGCCAGACCTTTAAAACAGCTGGATGGATTTAGGGTATTTTTCATCATGCACAGGTTTGGTATTGGGAATGTCCCATTGCAGAAGTGGAAGAGCACTTCATGAGCTCAAGCAGTTCTACTGCTTGTGCAGAGCTGTTTCTGACCAGTTGAAAGGAGGTTGTCACCTCCTGGGTGAGTGAAACTGGATCTTTTATTCGTTACAACTTGCTTAAGTTGCACAAACCAACCTGAAAGATTTTTTGCTGCTGCAACAAACTTACGGCAAAAGGACATAATGGTCCACACACCACATGCTGTGGGGAGAAAAAACAGACTAAAAGAAGTTTTAATGCAAATGGGGTAATAGCTGAGAAAGAGTCTCAGAGGCCACGAAAGGGTTTTCTTTGACATCACTTATCCAGGGTTGATACTTAGAGTCATTTCTGGTGCATATATTCAGCTGAAAAAGAGCCCTCTACTGTTGTATTTAATTGTGTGGCAGCTGAAGCAGATAGTTTTGACAAGATTTAACGTGCACTGAAAGAGAGACTGAGGGATAGTCAATGTAGTCTGAGATAGCCTTTCTGTTTTATGGCCATTGCATTGGCAAAGCAAGGGCATAACCTTGAGCTGCAGCCCAAGAAGATGAGTTTTGAGGTGGATGGAGTGGTGCAGTATGTAAGATCAGAGTGAAGGATTCAATACATAAGTTAATGTTCCTTCTGTGCAAAAGTCATGTTTACAGATGCATGACTCTTACATTACTTCCAAGTTGCTGCACCCCTAATCCTTGGTGAAACAGCATGTGCTTGAAATGGGGAATATATTTGCCTCCTAACGAGTGGCTATGGAGGCTGAATTTCTCAGAGTTAAAGCAATATCAGCTAGAAGGCTGAATGCCTAGTGAGAAAAAAAAAAAAAAAAAAGGAATTTACTTTCCATGAAGAAGGAGAGGTTCCAAGAGTTTCTCTCATGTACCGCCTGCCCCTGATCAGTGTTAGGGCAGTTCAGCCTCCCTTCTTTGGGTACAGATGGAGCACAGACTCATTACAGGTGTCCTGTCCCAGAGGCTGACACAGCCAGAGGCTGCTGCAGGTCAGTGAGGAGAAGTTTGGCTCTCTAGTTCTTCCTGGTCTTTATGACAGGTGAGAGAAGACAGGGAATTCCTGATCTAGCAGCATGTTAGCCTTTAATTTATGCTGGACAATACAGTTTGGGTGTCACAGAATCAGTTAGGTTGGAAAAGAGCTCTGAGACCATTGAGTCCAACCTATGACCAATCCCCACCTTGTCCCCAGTCCTAAGCACTGTATGCCACCTCCAGGTGTTCCTTGGACACCTCCAGGGATGGGGACTCCAACACCTTCCTGGGCAGCCCCTTCTAATGCCTGACCTCCATTTCTCCTGATGTTATCCTTTCCAATGGTATTCCCCCCATGCATTTTGAAGTATATTGGTATTTTTCTTCCTTATCCTTCCTTTAGAGAACTAGTGATTTTCTTCTTCCATATCAGAGAAAAACACCTATATGTTTATAGTAACAGTATAGTAATAGTAACCTTTAAGAAAATTTTCAAATTTACCTACCTCCCCAAAGGCTTCCTTGCTACAGATCCTGATTCCTTGCACATGCTTTTTTCTGGCATTTTCCACTGTACATACAATTTCACTGATACATGCAGAACCCTTATGCAGTGCTTGCTTTTGACTACTGGAATGCAAATTCTACTTCTTCTGTGACTGTAGTTTGGATTTCCAGGCAAAAATGTATATTTTCAAAACCCAAGATGACGAAATAATTGGTCCCAACCTAGATAGTAGGACTGCCTTTATTTGGTTTACCTTTGAGGGAAGGAAGTAAGTTATATGTGCTTTGGTGTGTTGCCGAGTACAGATTTCTCCTCACAAGGAGAAAGAACTAAGAGAGTCCCAAACTCTCTTGTGACTTGAGCAAAAAAATGTATGTCTGCTTTGAGTTATAGTGCAGTCATTAATGTCCTTTCAGTTAATTGCCTGATACAATTAGCCTCAATTTTTCAGTCTAAATAGAAGGATTGGATTTCTTAAACCAAGATGATGCTTTCGTTAGATGTTTATTTTGTTGTTAATTTTTTAATTACACCTCTCACAAAATTGTTCCATAAGTCAGGACATCTTTTTGTGAGGTATCTACAGTAGCCTTTGAGTAGACACTGGTGAACTTTGAAGAAGTCTCACTGGGGTAAAGAAGCTACCTCTTCATTTTTTTGTATGAGACTTTATGATTTGCTGTAATTTTGTTGGTTGTCCAGACATGATAAATGCATTCTAAATGAGTAATTAAATAAACAGGGCTTTGCAGGGGCAAGCTGGAGGTGAGAGCATCACATTAAGAAATGTAACATTCCAGGTCCAGGTAGCCCTGCAAGTTCCAAAATCATAGCTTGGAGGAAGCTCACTGACATGAATGCATCATGTAAAAGCTATAAATCATTTCCTGAAATCGAAATCTTTCAATCTAGGGTGGATATTTGTGTCTGTTTTGCTCTTCTCTTACTGTGTTGCCTGTGATTTGGGGAGTCTGTGTGCGTGGTTGTGAGTAATAGGTTTTGTTCATGTGAATAAGAGAATGCTGCTTTACTTCAGCCTTTATACTATCGGATGTTTTAGCTTTTTTATTCTGTGCCAGGTGTTAAAGGAAAAGTGAATGTTAAAATATTTTAATTAGTATTTCTGGTTTTGAAAACTTCACTTGGCTTTTTCACTTCGGAAACCGGCTGTGTCACTTATTTCTGAGAGTCCAAAAGCACGCAGCTGCAACAACCTTGTAAAAAGTTTTTGTAGTGATCTCAGCACCACAGCTTTAAATTCTACTGTGTCTTAAACTCTCTTCTCCCCTGTTTCTACCCTGAATGGCCACTAATTGTTTTCTTTATAATTAGAGAAGCTGTTGCTGGTGTAGAAAAGAATCACAAGTCTTCGGGTGTTTGTTTCCTTTTTTTTTTTTTTTTTTTTTTTTTTTTTTTTTTTTTTTTTTTTTTTTGGGTTAAGACTTAGCTTTGGGGAAAACTTCAAGAAGAGGAAGTTACAAGATAGATAACAAGATAGATTTTGTGCTCAGGGAGAAGCTGGGCAGGATGAAATATTTTGTTGAGCTGTAGAAAAAAGTCTTACTGTAAAGGGAGTGTGTGTTTCTGTAGTTGTCTTTGGATGTAATTTTACCCTCCTCACTAGAAGAAAGGGCCCGTTGGCTCGGATCCATGTGTGCACTGCCACGTCTTACATTCCTTCAGCCTTCATGTCTACCATAAGAGATTCGGGCCTCTTTTTTCCTCTGTCCTTGGGGATGAGCCTGGATGAGGAGGATCAAAACCCTCCTTTAATATGCAGTCCATAAGGAGGAACAGTGCTAAGTTTCAAGTGTTCTTGCTCAAAATGCTAGTTTGGGTAACAAAAGACATAATGAGGATCTGCTGGTGACCCTCAGCTGAATGGTCAGATTTGGGGTTTCTCTTGTGTGCACAGCGTGGAGGGAACCACAGTGTATGAATGTTGAGGCACATTGGATTCTGGCTGTGTCAAAGGACCAAAATTAATTGCTGCTCTGTTAAACATCACTGCTTTGTTAGAGGGTGTGCAGAGTTTAAAAACCCAGCAAGAGCATTTTCTGTACATCATGTGTGCAGAGTTTGGGTTTTCTGAAAGCTCTGGGTATGTCAGGAAGTTTTTGCTGCTGGCTGAACTTGCACAGCCTTTTTCCAGGGAGAAGTGCTGCCTTGCTCACCTCAGTCCCCAGAGGGCAGGTTTGGGTGTGATGGTGAGGGCACCAGCCCCAATTTATGCAGAGCCAGCAGCGGGTGATGCTTTGGGAAGCACACCCTGCAGCTCTCCTGTTTATTACTTTTCTAGAAGCTGTTCCCAGCTGCTGTCAAGTACTGAACAAAAGCACACTTTTCGTCTTGCCTGATTTATGGCTGGTTTGTGTTCCTAGGTTCTGCTCCTCTGACTCATAGATGGAGTCTCACTTGGCCCAAAACCTTCCGTTCACCAGTCACAGAGGACACCTGCCTTTGTAGCTTTTGGAGATTAACCCTGCCCTGGCAGGGAGGATTGTTTTCCTGGTGTTATTAAGTGAATGTTCTGCTGTCCCCACAGAGGAGAGGGTCGTTCCCATTGAAGTCTGCCGTTCCAAGCTGTCCAAGTACCTGCAGGGAGTCGTTTTCCGCTGTGACAAGTGTACTTTTACCTGCTCCAGTGACGAGAGCTTGCAGCAGCACATAGAGAAGCACAATGAACTGAAACCTTACAAATGCCAGCTCTGCTACTATGAGACCAAACACACAGAGGAGCTGGATGCTCACCTTCGAGATGAGCACAAGGTGAGACCCAAGTAGTTTTAATTTGTGGCAATCTAGTCTTTGTTAATACTGAATTGGTTTATTTGCGTGTTTGACTAGCCAACTTGACACTGGGGTTATTTTTCCCTCTCCCTCCCGAAATCTGAAAACTAATCCTGTGTTGCACTTCCCTTTCTCATTTTTCTCTTTATTTATCTTTTTATTTGCTTGTTTGTTTCTTCAGAAACTGAAAAGTAATCGTTTCTGAAGTTGTTCAGATTGATCAGAATTGGCAAACTGCTGCATGCAGAGTGTGATTATCTGGAAAAGGCTCTTGTGTATGCTGGGTTTATTTAAAGGGGGTTGGGGAAAGGGTGGTGGAACAATACCGAGGCAGTGTGATTCAGCCCCTGTAAAAGGCAGGAGATTCCAACACAGGATTGCTCTGGTAACTTCAGCAGGGTGACATGCCACACATATTTTAATAACAAAGAGGTCTATACATCGCCATTTACATTTAAGAAGGGAAAGATAAACAGCAAGGTCTAACCAGCACCTCAGTTAAGACTGCTTTGGAGTTTTTGTGGATTACCTGAGTGCATACCAGGTCCAGTCTTTGAGAAGTCATTAAAGGCTTTCCACGGACTGTTAGTTTTGAATTTCTGTAGCTGAGAAACGTTTAAGTTCTAGAGCTCAGATGTGTTTTGGAATATTTCCTAGAGTGCTTCCTTGGCAGGTTTCCAAGAGAGGCAGCTATATGCCTTCACCTGTTGGAGCTCAGCTGCCCAAGGTCCTCACTAAAAGCTGCATTGGCTGAATGACTTTTTCTTAAAGCCAAATATATATGGAAGGTATTAGCAGCAGAAGTCCCAGAAAAAAACCAGCACTTTTCATGCTCAAAAATATTGGCCACCTTATAAATCCAAACTTCGTTAATTTACGTGTTGGCATGATAGGCTCCTCTGCCATCTTTATTACTTCTGGAGAATCTTCTGTGATTCAAATGGTGCAGAAGGAGTTCCACAACTCTTGGTCATCACAGCAAGGTGCCTGGTATATCCAGGAGGAGCTGTTGCTTGGGGTTTTTTTGACACAATGCATCAGGCTGGGAAGATTATTCCTTTAACTTAGCTCTCTCCTCTGATCTGGGACTGCAGTGGTGGTGCTGGTAGTTTAAGGTATTGTTTCCCCCTTTTTTTGTGGGTAAATTATATCTCTCCAATTTGTGCCTTAAGTTCTGGGGCTCAGATACTACCCAGGTTGTATATTGCATCTTAAAAAGAGTTCCTTTACATGAGCTGAGTTGGATCAAATCCTTGCATGTGGTCTTGTTTGTTTAAACCTCTGTGGGTGATATGTTAAGTTAGAGAACCTCATCACAACTGTCTGTAACCCACTACTAGGAATCTTCACACCTTTATATTCAGGATACTTTGCTGTTTGGATGTACCCTACAGCCTGCTTCACATCCTCCTTGGGATCATTCACATTTCCTTTCCCACAGAGAGGTAAAAAGCAGTCAGTGGGTGTTGATACTTCATTCAGCCTCTTGCAGGACGTGTTGTACTGCACTCACTGCTCCGATTCCATCCCCTCTGCCTGCGTGGCTCAGTGCCTGTGCTGCTGGAGGGCTGTCTCTCTGCATGAAAGATGAATCCAAAACCCTTCCCAGCAGTGATCAATGAGCTCAGAGGGCGCTTGTCATCCAGCAAGTATTAGCCTTAGTGTCCTGGTCACGCTCCACGCTCTCCGCCTCCACTATAAATCTGGGCTGCTGCTCCACTGTTCCTGCTGGATGTGGTGCAGTTCCTGACTTCTGTGCCCTGAGCTGCTCCTTTCATACTGCTGCTGTGAGCTGTTAAGTAGCTGGTGCATTTCACCCCAGGGTTAGCTGAATTTGACTGCTGGGTGAAATGTTCCCATTATAGGCTGCGTATCAGTTTGCAAAGCACTTTGCAGCCCAGCATAATGAAAATTAATCTGTTATTAATGAGTGAGAGTCTATGTGCCACACAGCAGCCATGTGCTTGTGAAAAAAAGAACCATCCTTTCATGAATAAAGCTGAATGAACCCGTCACAGAGAGTTTCCCTTCAGCGTGGATGTGTGGTAGCAGTGTTTGATCACAGCGGTTGAATAATGCCATAAAAATGAGGACACGATTCAATGTTTTACATTTCTTGGATGAAGCAATGAAGGGGGTTTACCGAATGTCAATTATTTCCAAAAAAACCAGAAATAAGAAATGCAGAATTAACAGCAATGGAAGAATCACTGCCACTGGAAATAAATGAGTGTTAATTTGATTATGGGGACTGCATGTCACCTCGAGCTGAGCAGGCTTTGGGGTGCACTCAGTTTTGTTTTGCATCTGTGCTCATTTTTCTGTCTGGTTGGTGATTGTGCTGAGTGCTAACAGAAGTGTTTCTTTCAAAGGTGAGTCGTAATTTTGAGCTGGTCGGACGGGTTAACTTGGACCAGTTGGAACAAATGAAAGGGAAGACAGAGAGCTCTAGCAGTGATGAAGAAGAAAAAGAAGAAGAGTTAAGCCCCAAGGCTCAAGAGAGAGGTCAGTGAAGCTCTTTGATGTGTTGGGGGTTTTGGTTGTGGTTTTTTGGGCACTGCTACCTGCCTCAGCAGTCCAGTCATGCCAGGTCAGCAGTTGAGTGGACAGCACATACTCTGCAGAAACAATAACAGAATGTGGCTTTCCTGAAGACACGGCTCCTGTAGGAATCTTGTGTTTCTGGTCATCCTTACAAGTTTTTTGTCTCTTCAGAGAGAATACATGCTATGAGAAAGCATAGATAGCATCTGTGACTAATCTGCCTGTTCAGATAACTTCTATAAGGGCTTGGAAAACTGTGTAAGTGTATTTTAGTGGCCTGTCAGATTTTCTGTTTTGGTAACCAGTTTCCAGCTTTCACTTGGCGTTGTCCAAGTGAGGGATGAAGGCTGCTTTATGGGCTGTTATTTATCTGTCTGCCCAGCATTCTTTGTCAGACAGTCAGTCCTGTTTGCAATTGTTGCAGTTAGCAGCTCCAGAGCCAGGGTACATCCACGCCCACCTGTCTGTATCATTTTATATTTAAATAAAGTTTTTATCTAAGAATAATCCCACTGACTTCAACAAGGCTAGGCCATATAGTTTTGGTTTGGTTGAATTTAGATCAGCAGAGAAAAAGTAAGTTCTCTGTTAATTAAATGGAGGGTTTCCTTTCCAACAACCTTCTCCCATAAAAGACAAGTTATTCCAATATCTGGTGTAACTGTTTTGTCTAGTGCAACAGTGCATCATTCAAATGCAGCAACTCATTAATATCTTTAGTCCCTTCATGGTTTGAACAACAAGCCACCCAATTCTTGATGCTGGCAGCTCCACTTAGCCAGGTTCTGTGTAGTTCAGCTAAGGGTACATCACTGTGGTTGGTGAACATTTTCCTCCTGATTTTTTAGCTTTCAAACTCACTCAAGATCTCTTCACAAAAGAAAAAAAAAAAAAAGGTATCTCTGTACATTTTTTCAGGCGTTGAAAAATTCCCATTTCTGGATTCACAGGTATTTTACAAAACTAGGGGGATTCAGATCATGCTTCTTACCTTTTAATAGCGAGACCCCAGCATCTTGGGGTTTTTTTTGTGCCCTGTATTGTGAATTCAGTTTGTGCTTATCAGCAGCGCTTCAAGAGCAGTTGGGGATGGCTTTTAACTTAAATGAGAATGCAAGCCAAGTGGAGAGGAAACCATTTATGTTTTAATGAAAAATATCCTTCACAAGGTCTTAGGTAGAGCAGCAGAAGAATCTGAGGAGGGATGTCAGTTCCACATGCTCTTCAGAGTTCAGCATTTCTTGGGGACAGCTCCAACCCTGCTGGCTTTGTCGCTGGAACAATAATTGTGTCATGATTTGACTAAAGCACCAGCTCACCTCAGCTGCAGATGCAGCAGGCTGATTAATGTTGTGTGTAGACCCACAGCTAGCAGGGGGTGAGGAGTCAGGCTGTCCTTGTGAGGATTACCTTAGCATTACACACAGGCACAGGTGCTGAAGTGACCTTGGAGGCTGTGGTGCCTGGACCAAGGAGAAGAAAGTGCTTGCTGCCAGGCCTCAGAAATCCCTGTGAATGTGCCACAGGCAGGGAGGCAGCCCAAGATGAAGTTCATTGTTTAAACTGGCTTTAGGTTACACCCTGGAAGTATAAAAACATCACTTTCCGTGCTGGAGTTTTACCTGTGCCCTGTGCAAGGGTTAATAGATGTGTTATCCTCATGTTTCAGAGTTAAGCAAGGCAGTGTCTTGATGATTCTGTACTTATTTTTTTTTTCCACCTCTGTCTCTGTTTTCTTTAATCTATGACTGGCTAAAATGATTTCTGCATGCTTGTTTCGATGACCAGCTTAAAAAAATAAGGCATATTTTCAGGTTTGCTTTGCAGCATTTCTGTCTTCTCTGACCTGTAGGGTTGATGTTTCCATTGTTTGGTTGGTTTTTTCTCCTTTTCAACCTCTTAACCATTATAATAAAATATAGTAAAATAGATAGAAAATGCAGAAAACACTTGCGCTTACTACAAAAAGGATATTAGAAAGGACCCAGTTGTATTGATTGCATTTTTTCTAGACAAGTTGTGTGAATTGCCACTCTTAAGGTGCAAGATTTTTAAAAAATGTGCCAGTGAGAGAGGAACTAAAGGATGCCAAGTTGCATGTGGCATCTCCCTAGGCATTTTCAGAAGATCTTTCTGACACAGCAATGGTTTGCCCTGACAGCAGAGAGCCAGACCTGTGGTTTCAAACAGAGCCTGTCACTGTGGCTAATGCTGTCACAGCTTTCAAACTGTGCAATCCTGGGTGCTGCTGGGGTGCATCTGACAATTCTAGCCTTTGTGGTGTTAGAAGGAAGTGGGATTTGCTGGGAGTGCCTCTTTGTGCTCCAAGTATCTGTCTGAGGTCTGTGACTTCGGGAGAATCGGGATTTCTTCCCTAGATTTACCGCTTCGCCTTGAGCTGCTCTTTGCCGTGCTGAAGGTGCAAATAAGAGCTTGTGGCTTCTTCAAATGGGCTGTTGCACCAAACAAAGGCCATTGACCATGTGGACAGTCAGAGCTGGGCAGCAGGGCTGAACTGCACTCTTGGATGGGAAGGGAAGGGAGTCATTTGCTTGTGGTAGAGGATATAGTATAAAAGGAGATGTGTGGGGAAAATGAAGTGTCTGGCATAGACCATGCCAAGAACAGCTCTCCCAGGTAGAACAGTGACTCAGAGAGGCTGTTAACTGATCTTTATGTCTTGGTCTTAGCAGATCAAGAGGTGTTTTTCCATAATAGGCAAAAATTAAATGTCCATAGGTGCTTGTATGTGTGACAGAGCAAAACCACAGAGAGGTCAGGTGTGGGTGCAGTCTACTCTGTTGTTTCTCTTCTGCAGGACCCAGAGAAGAGCAGCTTCTGATAATCCTCCAGGGAAGCAGCCCCAGTTCACACCCCTAGAGGCAAAAATTACTGGGGAGTAGGATGAACAAGATAGTGTTGTCTGAAGAGGTGGTGAATTTGCTAGAGTAACACTTATTAAACTTCATGGGATTTGCAAGTATAAATTATGGATTGGCTTGGGTAGAAGAGCTCTTTACAGAGCATCCAGCTGCAGCCCCTGCCATGGGCAGGGCCACCTTCCACTCTCCCAGGTTGCTCCAAGCCCCATCCATATCTATATTCTTATACAGAACATCAGCAGCATTTGCTTCTAAAACTATTGCACACCAAAAATATTTATCCCTGTGTCATGACTAGTTTGTGTGTTGCAGTGTGTTTATACATTTGTGCCATGCTTAAGGTGTTAAAAATACAGATGTAAACTGAGCTGATGGCATTTGCTTGCATTCTGGTGTTCCCCAACACAGCAGCTTTATATTTAACCACATAATAAGTAAGCCCCCAACAATAAGAAATACAAAGTGGATTTTTTTTCCTTTCACAGGAGGAGGCCAAAAAATTGTGTCAAGAACCACTCCATATAAAACTGAAGTAATGGTTAACTAGTGAGAGGTGTGTCACACAAATACGTTTGCAGGACTTAGGTGTGGATAATAGGGAATGTGTGAGCAATTTTGAGTTCATAGACTGATCCCAAACAGAGTAAGTCTGAGAGTGAAGAAATCAAGTGAGTAGAGATCAGAACCAAAATTAAGCAAAATCCCTTTTCTTTTATTATGTAGTTCAGGAGGAGTCAGAAAGACATTCTGTTGATTTCTTGCTTAAGATAATCCCTGCTAAGGAATTAATGCTCTGAGCAGATGGTGCTGTCTCATTTCCAGCAAAAGAATCAAGTGAGATAGTTCATGCAATTATTTTCAATGGCTTGTGTGGTGATCTTCTTAATTTGTGAGAAAATCTTTCATCTTTTGTCAGAGCAGGCTGTGTTCACATGGAGCTTGGCTTTCAGGAATGTCACTGCCTGAGCTGCCAGTGACTTCACTCATATTACAAGGTGCTTGACACTTCTGCAAATGAGGCTCCAAGCCCTTCGTATAAAAGATTAGGATGGCATGAAACACCTATGCACTTAAGATGCAGGACTTAATCCATGAGACTTCTTGCTCTATTACAAGAATCACATGTTAAATGTACCAAATCCAGGTCTTTCCTAAAATTTGTACTACCAGTTCCAAAATTATAGATGGACTTGAGTGGAGTTTTTTGATTTTGTTTTCAAGCCACTTCAGTCCTAAGCTTTGCAGTTTTGGTTTAGAATTTAAATTCCACAGTTTCTTAATTTGTTGAAATACAGGAGCAGGGACTAGTAACTTGTTACTCTTACTTGCAGAGATGCTTTAAGACCTAGGATGGGATTTGTCCCTTGCAGTGTCACTTTTCTTTTCAGGAGCTGCATTTTCCCAGTTATTTGACAAGAGAGTGCTTCTGCTTCTCTGGAATGAGAGGTGCAGCAGAGGGGACTGGAGTAGGATCATAGTGGTCCCTTCTTGCCCTGGCATTTCTGAGTTCACGGGCTGTGCTGTCTTTTTCCAGATCCCATGATGTTTCCTGACAGCAGTGCTCCAGAGAAACGCTTTCCGTGCGAGTTCTGTGGCCGATCCTTTACTGAGGGCTCCGAGTGGGAGCGGCATGTGCTGAGGCATGGCATGTAAGTTGGTTTGTGTCCCTTTGCCACACAGCCAAAGGTGTCAGTAGGTCTCTGTATATTGCCCCCACCCCATCCCTGCCCTCCCAAAAAGCTGCAATAAATGCAAACTCAGTTCTGTGAAGACCAAATCTGTCTTCAGTACAGTCATTGGATGTATCTGCATCCTTTTTATCTCTGCTGCCCAAGGTGGCTGTACACAGTAGGGTTTAACTGTGATTCTAAGACTTAAGATTGTCCCTAGGTGTCCCTAGGTGAATGCCTCTTGGCCAGGATTAACTTTCCCCTAAGTGTTCCGTTGATTTTTTCAAAATTTTTTCCTCTCTATGGCAGTTTGCACACTGCACAGTGATATACGTCTCAGATAGGAATCTCTGGAGCAATCTGTTTCCTTCTTTTGATGTATATCTCATTGGTAGCAGAGATCTCTTTTATAGCCAGTTTCTTCAAAGAGTAGGTTTCATTCAAGGCTGCTGACATGTGGGAAGCATCTGAATACAATATTGTGGGTTAACTGTGATGGGATGAGAAACAGTAACATCTCTTACCCTTAAGAGAATGTAAGTCTGAATATAACTGCCTGCTACCTGTGAAGAGGTTTATTGGATTTTATTAACTCTTTGGGAAGTGTACTCCTTTCCTGTGCCTTTGTTTGGTGCCTCCTAAGTCTTGTTTACAAGGGACCAGAGAGACGGGAATAAACTTCCAGTGTCACAATTTGAGTTCTTCCCAAATCTGTCCCAGCGCAGAACAAACAAAGATTCAGTTTCAGGGCTAGAATGTCCCACCAGCAACTTCATTCCGCTGCCTTTTGAGCCAGTGGCCTGGTGTGGCTGCCTTTTTGGAAGGTGACCTGCTGCTGTCCCTCATGTGACAGGCACAGGCTGGCTTTGCTGTACCCCGTGCCCAACTGTTCCTGTTTTTTGCAGGGCGCTGAACGAGAGCAAGCACAGGAGTGACGAGGACAGCCAGCCCAAGGAGGATGTGGAGGAAACGGCCAGCACGCTGCCAGAGGAGAAGGAAGGCATCGAGACCATGGTGGTGGACTACTCCCACCACGGAGAAACAGCAGTCAGCATGGTGGCTGCTGACCAACCTCTCCTAGACACTCCGGAGGCCAAAAACGAATAAGCAAGTGTTTGGTGTGGTTCTAATCGACAGTACTTGAACAGTGATGAGTGAGGCAGGGCAGGCGGGGTGGGCTGAAGGAAGAAATAAAGCTGCTTTTAGGACTGAATGATCTATTTTCAAAGCACTGGTACCCGTGTGAGTGTGTGTATATTAAAGTTATTTAAGTGATGGAATAAGTGGCTCCATTACATCACTGCATCTTTTTTTCCTCCTGGATCTGACGATGGGAAGTTACATTCATCTTGGACTAATGAAGCAACTCCCCGTGTTTTTCCTACATTACACATCGTGCTTTGCAGTGGAGACTTCGATTGTTTTATGAGTGGAAGCGTCGTGAGCGTGGAAGAAGTGGTGGGGGGACAACTTTTGGACGCACAAGTTTGTGTGCGTTTTTCTAGTTTTAATACATAACGCTTTTCCAGACTGAACGCAACTGCTTTAGAAAAGAAAAAAAAAAAAAAGAAAAAAAAAGAGAAAAAAAAAACACAGGGAAAAAAAAAAAGGAAAACAAACAAAAAAAAATAAAAAACAAAACAGAAACTGCTTTGCTTAAAACAGTCACCTGTTTCCTAGTACCTCAGAATTAACCAAGGGAGATCTCTGCATTTGTCAGTACTACCTGTTGTTGTTGTGGTTAAATGTAGAGAGACTGCTGGGCAAGGTGGTGAATGGAGGAAGAAAAAAAAAAAGTTTTAAAGAAAGGAAAAACAAATTGTGCTTAAAATCCCAGTGTGGGTTTTATTTCTTAAAATACTGTGATTTTTTTAATTATTTTAGTAAAAAAAAAAAACAAAAAAAAGAGAGAGATACTTTAATTCCTAGATAACTGTTTGTGAATTGTCATCCTTTATTCCAGGTAAGCTGTTTGTTAGTATTCAGTTATAATTTTAGTATTTGGTAGATTTCATGTGACTGATTGTGCGGTTTTGTTTGCCACACATTTTATTTTCTATCAGCCTGAGGTGTTACAAATACAGCACAATTAAGTTTCTCATGTAAAAATGAGTATTTCTTTTTGAGTGGGGGACAGGGAAAGGAGACTAGATCTTGTGAATAGAACCTTTTTTTGTTGTTGCTGTTGTCGTCGTCCTCATTAATTTTAAACATATGGAGATAAAAAAGAAGTTTTAACTTTAAAAAAAAAAAAAAACAAAAACAAAAACTAAAGAACCAAACTTACAGCACAGCTATGCAGCTCATGGGCCAAACACATGGGTCCTCATAACCGTTCTGTTGCTTGTCATATTAACATCGATCAGTCTCACACCAGTAACTTTTCGTTGAGATTGGCTGCCTTTTTTTTTCCTTTTTATTTTAAATTCCGTCTGTGGTTTGTGCGTGTTTTTTTTGTTGTTGTTGTTGGTTTTTGTTTGTTTGTTTTGGTGTGGTGGGAGGGAGGGGTGTCCGTTAACACATCTTTTTGCAAGCGGAGGTGAGTTGGTTACACACGACATTGAGCCTGGAGAACTACTTTTAACTCAATTCAGTGGATGGAGTTGCTGAGTTTTTTTCCCCTCCTCCTTAGCTTTTTAGCATGAGGGGAGCAGTGTAGAATGAATAGGAACCTGCATACCTTAAATGGCTGATCCTGCAACTACCCCTTGGGTAGAAAGCCTATTTAAACTCAATTTGGGGATTTTGCCTGAGCGGCCAACACAGGATCTGGTGCCCATGGTATGTTCTGATTGTGAACAAAAAAGAGAAAAAGAAAAAAAAGTAATTAAAAAAAAAAAGAAAAATGAGAAAAAAAAAAAAAACTGAAAAAAAAAAAGTTTCTTTCCAAAAAGTAGAAAGTACTTGACTGAAACCTAGTTTTAGAAATGCATGTGTCTTCGTTTGTTTTTTTTGTTTTTTGGGGGGTATCTGGGGGAGGGGGAGGGGGGAAAATAGGAAGCTCTCCAGGAAATAGTGTCCTGGAGAGCTTCACTTAAAAGTGATGGCAAAAATGTTGCATTTGTGGAATAAGTGCTACTTGAGAAGCATGGTGTTTTGCTTTTGGGGATTCATCAATTGTGTGTTAGGGGGATTCTTTTGATTTTTCTGTTGTTGGTTTGTTTTGGTTTTTTTTTGGGGTTTTTTTTTGGGGGGGTTGGTTTGTTTTGGTTTTTTTGTTTTGTTTTCTTTTAAATAGGGAGGGAACATCATAGAAAAAAACACATTGGAGGGATAAGTATAAATACACATTTTGTGTCTGTATTTGTTTTTTAATTGGCCTCATTTGAAATATATTTGAACAGTTCCATACCTGGATTGGGTGTTTGTAATGGTTACCAAAAAGGAAAAAGAAAAAAAAAAAAAAAAAAAAGAAACAAAGATTGTGACATGCTTTTATCACTACTTAATTTTTCAAATAACATGTAAATATTGTAATCCATTGGATTTTGTTTTGCTAACCTGTAATAAAAAATATGGGACCATTATCCTTTTAACAAGCTTAGAATGTCATATTTTTTTCCTTTTTTTTCTTTTCCCAAAAATGTATACCTGATATATTGTGGACACACATTTTAGGTGCATTATTATGATTCTGTTGACTGTAATGACATAGAATTGAAAATAACATTTTTTTCATTGTTTAATTTATACAGAGGACTTTTTCAGAGTTTGACAGAAGGAAATAATAGCAAAATGCTAACCCATTGGCTTCAGCACTCGGTATTTCCTGATTTTAAAATTACTGCTTACTGATGGGGGATAGGAAGGGGATACTGAACTGTTGCACTGACGGGTTTGTTTTTTTTTTAAAAAAAAAAAAAACAATGAAAATTAATAAAAACTTTTTAAGAGTGCATGCTCGTCTGTGTGGTTTTTATATTGGCTTGCTCTGGAGATGGGTTCCTACAAGTGACTGGTTCTGCACTGGGCAGCTCTGGCGGGGAGCAAAGTCCTCTTTTTTCCCTCCTGCACCCTTTCCCCTAGTGTTTTACAGGAAATTTTTGATTTGCAGGTCATGGGGAGTGACTTGCCTTAGGTCACACAGGTCTACAACATTCCCCAAAAATGCCTCCAGTGTGCCCCAGGACAACGACATCCATTAGAGGTCAGGGGCAGGCTGCCAAGCTCTGCTGCCTCCTGAACCCAAACATAGGAAGAAGTTTTGCAGGCTGCATGGGAAGATCAAAATAGATGGAGACAGGCTGGTATTTGGATTACCAACTCAAGCCGTGTCATGAGCTGTTGCAATATTGTATTCCCCAGTATCTGATGACCTGCTGGATCCAGCACGGAGGCTGTGCTTGACTGGAGCTAAATATTCACCCAAAAGTCTGGAGCTGGGTGTATTTCCTCATTCTCCAAAAAAAGTGATGTTCGTGGTGTTGTCATGGAATCTTTCTTTGATAAATACAGGTTTTTAAACACATGTTGGTGAGATGTCAGAAGGTTTTGGTTTTGTTGTTTTTTGTTTTTTTTAAATCTGATTGTGTTTAATCAGATCCTGTTCCCAGTTTAAGCAGCTTTTGGGTTGTACTGGAGTTGGATCTTAAAGGAATGTGTATGCTGTGAAACATTATGAAACCTTTGATCACCTGATAGGCATGATCATGTAAAGCTTTTTCCCTCGTAGCCAAAAAGTAGAGAAATGTCCCTGTTAAGATGCTTATTTCCTTAACCTGAGTTTACAGGGAAAGGGGGGGAATGATGATTTTGGGTTGTCAGACGACCTTTTTTCAGGGATCTCTGGAAACATTTATTCAGAGAGACCTACAAGAAATTTGCACATTACATGTTCTAGCCCAGAGCCTACCTGCACTTCCACTAAATTAAAAGAGGAAAGGGCTTGCTCAATGATATATCAATAAGAATCACATCACTGATGTAATAATGGAAGATCTTGGGATGAGTTCTAGATTCTTGCAGTTGCATTTTCCCATCCACCTTAGTGTCAGGATTGTGTGAGTTTGAAACAAAGCATTTGATCTCCCCATATTTAGGTATCAGGCTGGATGTGACTGGATAATAAAATCATTGAATTATTTTGGTTGGAAGAAACCTTAAAGATCATCTTGTTCCAACCCTCTGCCATAGGCAGGGACACCTTCCACTATCCCAGGTTGCTCCAAGCCCTGTACAACCTGGCCTTGAGGGATGTGGCAGCCACAGCTTTTCTGGAAAACCTGTGCCTCACCATCCTCACAGAGAAGAATTTGTTTCCTAAAATCTGTTCTAAACCCATTCGCTTTGATTTGAACCCACTCCCCCTTGTCCTATCACTACAGCAACAGTTTTACCCTGTTTCTTAAGTTTCCTTAAGTTCTCTTCATGTCCTGGATCACATGTGTTGAGGTCCCTGTGCTGAACTGAAATCACAGGAGTGGGAGGGAAGAAGCAAAGGGAATGGTTACTGACAATGATCCTTGACTCACATTATTACCCCTCTGCCTTGACAGGCAAGTCCCTTTCTTTCAGCTGAGAACCCTGGGCTTCCCGGGGAGCGTCAGTGCCGTGGGATAACTGGGATTTTGCACACACTGTGTTCCCAGGCCCATTGTCCTCCCTTTGCTTATGAAGCCTGGGTAAATGTTTGCCTCATTATTGCTATCTTGACTGTTGGCATTTTCCTCCAGCCTGGAGGTACAGTGGCTGAATGCTCCCCATGCAGAGCTCTTGCCTTTGTATCCACCCCAGAGCAAAGGCTTTGCAGGAGTTGCTATGGGAATAGGAGTATCAGGCTGATATCTCCCTCCCTTCCAAACATCCAGCCTCCCTGGAGAAGAGTTCAGCCTTTGAGGTTGTCCTGTGACTCAGGGACAGCACTGAAGCTTGGCAGAGTCACATACCAGTCTGGATCTGTGGGGTTCCCAGAGGAAAATTGACTCTTTGGGAAGTGGATGTGAAATGTTGGTACTTAGGGCCTGTTTATCTTGGAAGACTTCTTGTGAACCCACACAGCAAAAGTCAGTCTCCAGGCTTGGAGGAAATACCTCAACACAACTGCTGGTGTTCAGTTCAATGGAAGCTGGCCCAAATTTCTGCTCTCTTCCTCAACCTGAAGTCTTCCTTCAGTTTTTTCCTGAGAATACAGGACTTTTCCACCGTGAGAGCCAGCTATCTGGCTCCAAAGCAAAGAGATCACAAACACCACTGGCCTGGTCTAGTATCAGCAATAATCCTTCTTTTGGCAAGAAGCTAAAACTCTTGACCTCCAGATCTCCCTCATGGGCCTGTTTCCCAATTCCTATTTCTTTGGTGTTCTCTAAACCCTTGACTTCTCCAGCTTGTCTCTTTTTGCAAGCCCATGATTTTGGTGAAGTGTGAACTACTTTGAGGGTGTGCTCACTGACTCACAGCCCTTCTCTGAACAGCATTTCTGCCTGTCTTGTGTCTAATCATTTCTGACTAAAAGGCAGACCTAAAGGTTTGAGCAAATGCATGGGCATCTACGTGTATGCTCAATAGCATATCATGTAACTAAAGACAGTAATTTCTTAGCAGAATCAAAGTGGATTTTATCATTTTCTCTTTAGGTTTATAGGGATCACTGCCAGGGGACAGCACACAAGAGCCCTTAACATGTAGAAAATTACCATCACAGAGGAGAAAATATCGATTTCTGTTTCAGATTTAATTAATTCCAGCTTGGATCCTACAATCCCTTCTCCCTGGCACTCACACAATATGCTGCAAAGCAAGTGAAACACCCAAAATGGTGTCAGTATGGGGAGATTTGGGGTTTGCTTTGGTCTCATGGTTGAGCCTCTGTTCTTGCTTTTTACAGCTGGAGGAATCCAAAGCAAAGTTCTGTCAGCTCACAAAACCAAAGTGAGAAAAAAGGCTCAAAAAATAGGCAAAATAAAATCTCATGCAATGCACTGTATTGTGTAGCAACAGACAGAGTGTGCAGCTAAGACTCAGGTAGCACTATTGACTTTCCTTTTGCTGCATTTGAGATCTGTTTTGTTCTAGCAGAATGTGGAAATTGATCAGATCAGGTGTGTTCCCCCTCTTGTTAATGTCTTGACTCCTGAAGGAGAAAAAAGAAAATCTCACGCTGAGCAGGAAGGGAATAATCTGTCCCTAATAAAAATCTCACCTTAATCCATTCTGACAAAAGCCTTATCCACAGAAGTAGAAGTCCTCTTTCACATTCGTTTTGTGTTCTGGTAAGTTACAGTACTTTTGCTACTAATTAAATTTTAGATTTGACTGAACACCTGTTTTTTCTGATGAGAACTGAGAGGTAGAATACTTTTGTGTTAAATTTTTTTGCTATTTTAATATCCTAAAAAGAAATGCTTCCTAAAAGTTAGTTGTGCAAGCTCTGTTACTCTGACATTGTTCATAAAATGAATTTTTCATAAAATAATCCCTCAAGAATTCTAATTGATTAATTTCAGCTAGGATGCTTAGGGAAAAAAATTAAGTCAGGTGCTGGAATGAGAAGAGACATGCTTTCCTTCTCAAACGATTTCTCTCTTTGAATATTTGGTGTAAGAGCAAATATGCCTCAGCTTGATTCTTGAATTCTCTGTAGAGTTTACACTTCTATTAATGAAGAGCTTAGCCCAGTCTAGCCAACTGTACATGCATGACTTCCAAATCTATGTGAAATGTGTCTCCCTGCAGCTGTTCTGTTGTGCTCTCAGCAGCATTTAAAGAGAGGTGGGTATTCACCAGCAATGCCTCAAATTAATTTAGCTCATGCTGAAAATGCTGGACTGAAATTCAAAGTTTTCTCTGCAACTGAAGAAAACCATATTTAGCTACTGTGCCAAATATTGCTTCAAGTCTTTGTGGAATCATTTAGATCAAAGTCACTGCAGGCTTCTAGCAGAGATGCTGCAGTTAAAAGAATCTTAAACTGTTGCAGGTAGTTTTGGTCTGTAAGAACAAACAGGTAATTTGCAGGCAAGGTCTGTAAAGCACTAGGTCTTTGCTGTGTTTTTGCCAGAATAGAAGCATGGTTTCCTCTGCTTAGACTCTTCAGGTCTTCAGGCATGTGACTGTTGAAACCAAGTGATCTGAGTGAAAATAGTCATTCAGTAGTGGAAATGGTTTGGTTTCTCATAGACAAATAAATATCCAGCCCTCAAAATATGCTGTCTGCAGAAAGGCATGAGGCCTTTGAGATGTTTTGCTGCAGCTGCTGAGTATTTCTTGCTAATACTACAGAAATATCCTCCTGGAAGACAGGTTAGAAAATTATGTTTGTTCCCTCTGTTCCTCAGCTGCTCCTGTAAGCTCTTCTTCCACCTTTCCTCATGGGATTGTTCTGGAAGGCAGATGGCAAATGCTGGCCAGGATGTGTCTGGTAGGAGTTGGGCTGTTTAAGGAGACATTATTATGGTTGTTGGTTGAGGTGCTGCAAACAGCACTTGTGTTTCTTCAGCTCAGTGGCAGAAAAAAGATTTTTGGGGACCAACACCTTTAAATATGACTGATCTCTCCCTGAGGAACTAGTTGTGCTTCTGTGCTGTTGACCAAAAGCAGGAAGGACAGGTGATCAGATGTTGATATCATATCCCATGTAAATGACTCAATGAACAGCAGCAACAATAGTATAATTATAGTCTTACCATCAGATTAAATATATGTTGGTATTTAATCCATTTGAAAGTGCATGTTTAGCAATTAGGACCTCATTCTGCAGGGTGTTGTGCTGTAATCTAGATTTCTTTGCATGTAATTTAATTGGGAAGTTGACAAGGAGATTTTTTATTTCTCCACCTAAATGGGTGCTGTCACTGAGTCAGTGAGCTGTTCCTGGGGACAGTCTGCATTCTGGGAGAGCCTTAGATGGACAGAATTCACCTGTTTTTTGCCTGTAAAAAAAAAAAAAAAAAGGTAAACGTTTTCCTCAATGTCATCCTTGAGAGCAAAATTTGTGATTATACACTGTGAATTCAAATAGAAGCAGGATCACGTACCTTCACCAGGCAGCAGTAGAAAAGTGCTGTGCTAACAGGTGGTGAAACTGCTTAGGGAAGAGGGGATCACTTCATTTTTCATGCAAAATTGGAACCTTGAACAAGACAAGTTTCAAAGATTTCTCAGTTAAAATGTCCAGATTAAATTTCAGAGAGCTCCCCTCCTGAAACAAACACCAGCAAATGCTGTAGATTAGATATCAGGGGTGCAATGCAGCTGGGCTGTTCTCCAGTATTCAGGTGAATTTCTGCTTTGTGAGAATTTACTAATTCTCTGTTCAGTCGTATTTTCTGCAAATATCAGGAAATCCATTCTGTGGCTGGTTCTTATGCACACAAAGGTGGTTTGCCTTTTTATCAAGCTGAAGTATCTCAAACCTTGCCATTATACTTTTGGGTTTTTTCCTTCTTTCCTTCCTATTTTTTTTTAGATGTCTAAGCTGAAAGATAATGATGGAAAAGGGAAAACAAAAGAAGAGAGTGATGATAGAAGCTTGCTTCCTAGTTTATTTCTGTCTTTGGGGTTATCTGTAGCTCCTGCCCATGTTACTTTTCCACACAAACCTCAAAGCAGAGGATGAACTGAGGTGCTGACGCATCTGAGCTTTTGGAGCTTGAGCTGGGTGTGAGTTGAATCCTCTCAGGTCTAAACTGAGCAAGAACTTTGGAGACTTCAGGGTGTGAATACTGCCCCAGCTCCATGGAAGATCAGACTGAAGACTCACCTGTAGCCTCTCTGAATCCTGATAAAAACTTTGTGGCTCAGATCCATATTTAATTTGAAAATCTAAATTGATGGTTCCTAAACAACCTAAACAAACAGCTGTTTCATTGCTGGACTGCTTTACTCTGCAACAAGTTTTCCAGATTGTCTTCAGCTGACTCTGAGCAGTGGGGAATCTTGTTTGCTTCTTCAATAGCAGGTTCCCAGCACAGCTTTGGTTAGCCCAGGTTGTCTCCAATTTCAGACTGGGATGTCTTTTGTTCAAAGGTAGTGATAGACCCCTCTTGATTAAGTTTACTTTGTCAGGAGTAACACTCACTAAATGTATAGTATTTAACTTGGAGTCTCTCAAAGCAGGAAGAGCTGTACAAACTTGCATTCAAAATCCCTAAACTTTAATTCCTGTTTATAGTCCAGTGACAGACAAAGGCTTAAAACTATGTATAAATATCTCCTATCACCATTTCACAGTCACTTCATGGAGGATCAGTTGCACTAGAGAGGCTTTTGTTGTTCATGAAGTATTTCAGTTATTTTGAATCTAATGTTTCTTTTCACCAACAGTAGATAGAATTTGAGGAAAAGTCTGGTAGTATTTAATCCTTTGCCACTAACGCTCTTTCAAAGAGAATAATTAGAAGATGGAATGAGAAAAATGGAATAAGACAATAATCTATTTTGCATAAAAATAGAATAAAAAAATAGCATTAAAAAATCATGTTACACAAATATTTCTGTAGTGTTTCCTGTAGTAGGAAGCGAGCAGAAACCTTTCCCAAAAATCTTACAATATAAAGCACAAACAAGTTGTGTCTTACTGTTGAGGCAGAAAAGGGATTTAACATCCCTTTTTGCTAGATGGAGAACTGGTATAAGATGAAGAGGGAATGTTGTTTTGAGGAACTCTATCATAACCCAAAAATAAATTCTGGTGAGTTGGGTCCTTGTCCATGGCCTTAGCATGAAGACATTCAGAAGTAGAAAGGATTTAAGTTAAATATTTTCTCCAAGTTATATGTTTCTGCATGAAAGGCACACAATTTTTTAAATTATTTTTTTATCATTGATTTTTAATTTTTTTTCTTTTTAATCTTTGAATCTGGTAAATCCTATATTTTAGGATTTACTATCTAGATGAGTGACGAGTAAAATGCCATCAAATATTGTCAAATAATTTAAGCAAATTTAGTGGGGCAACATCCTTTTTCTGAGGGGGAACAAATTTCACACCTCTTTGCAGCCTGTTCAAAAGCACTTCTGAGGAAAGAGAGGCTTTCCTACCCACTCTGGGGAGAAGCAACCATCCATCTGGGTGTCTGGGGCCAGAAGAAGACCCTCTCTTGTTGGACTTTCAGTTTGACCAACCACTTCCAGACCTGCCCCATGGATTCAGGGGGCTGTTTGGGTATCCCTTCCTCACCACCTCCTTGTGCAAGCAGATAAACCCTACAAGTCCCTGGACTGCACTCGGCAGACTTGGAGCTGAGATGAGGTTGTTATCTTCCTCGGAAAATGGAGTTTATGCTTCCAAAGCTCATTGTGGTGGGGAGGATGGTAACATTAGCTTGGGCAGAAGCAGATGGCTTCTTCAGGAAGGTGTTCTGGGAACATGTTCAGGTTTTGCCTTTCATGTGGTGTGTGTGCACGCTGGCAGCTGAGTCAGACTAAACAAAGGGTAATTCTGCCTTGTGGTTTCCTTCTGTCGACAGACTGTGTGATTGGGTGACGTTCCCAGAGGCACATATCAGATATTATTTTCCTCCCTCTGGGATCCCTAGTGAGAATCCATCCTGACTGCAGGTCCAAGTTGCAGCCCTAGGCCCTGCTCTGCCAGCCCTCACCCTTTTTCTCCTACTTCAGACTCCCATTGTGATATCGAGTCCCTCACTTCCCTCCTGGTGGTGCTGGGGGCCTCCAGCCCTCCAGTTCTGGCTCCCCTTGTGTGGCCTCTGCCACAAACCCTCCTGCTGATGTCATCCACCACTGATCTCTTCCATCATGAGGACCTTCATTCAGGACCCTTTTCTCTGTCCTGATGTGCTGATGGAGGTTGGCACAGTGTAAATTGCTGTTCACACCTCATTTTTTGGCCAGATTTCTAAACACAGCCTCATGAAGGTGAGGGCTGTAGACCTTTCTCAGGAGCATGTCCTCCTGCTACCCTTCCCCTGCCTTCTGGCTCTCTCAGGAATATCCTGTGCTGCGAGGTGATTCTGGAATCAGGGAAAACGGGCAGTTTATCACTGTCCCCAGTCTAAAATCACTGAACAGCAGCTGAAATCACCTAATTCCCAGGACAATACCAGCCCTGCATGCTGAGGGGTGGTTTCACATGGCTAATGAAGAGCTAAACAGTATTCTAGTGATAATTTGTTACTTAACTTTTAGCCTGTTATATACATGCTAATTAAATGTTTTAACATGCTGTACATGTTTTATGTATTAATAAGCAATAAGTGTACAAGTTACAGTTTTTATGAGATTTAGAACTAATTGCAGGGTAGCAAGATTTTCTCCTTTATATACTTATTAAACCCACATAACTGCTGTTTTTACAGTTGATGGGTGTTCAGTTAACATATAGTAATTGCTCTTTAAGGGCTTCAGTAAGTGAATGTTTGAGACAATTTACAATGTTAGCAGTTTCCTAGTACTATTCCTCAGAGGTGCAAGGAAGTTAATCATGCCCAACTCTGGATTTCCCTGGGAGTCTGCCTAGAGTCCCTCACTGTGCACCATGCAAGCTGCATCCAACTATGAGGGATTCCACTTTCAAGGATGATAAACACACAAAGAAACACTTTATTGGCTATCATACAACTGTTTAGGCTGAAAAACACCCTTTAATATCAGTTCAACCATTAACCCAACGCTGCCAAGCCATGTCCTAAGGTGTCACATCTACATGTTCTTTAAATCCCTCCAAGGATGACAACTCTGTCACTTCCCTGGACAGCCTGTTCCAATCATTAATAGCCCTTTCAATGAAGAAATTCTTCCTAAAATCTAAACTAAACATCCCCTGGCACAGCCCAGGGCCGTTCCCTCTCCTCTTGTTCCCTGGGAGCAGACCCCGACCCCCCCGGCTGTCCCCTCCTGTCAGGGAGCTGTGCAGAGCCAGAAGGTCCCTCCTGGGCCTCCTTTTCTCCAGGCTGAGCCCCTTTCCCAGCTCCCTCAGCTGCTCCTGATGAGATTTGTGCTCCAGCACTTCACTGCACAGCGTTCTGTGAGCAGCTGGGATGTAGGGACACGTTGTTAGAAATACAAATCAGGAGGGGCATCACTCAGTGTTTCCTGGTTTATCCTGCAAAGCCACAGAGGAAAACAACCATCTGTCCTCTTTTCTCTTGGTAGACCACGCAGTCCCTCTCTGTCTGCCTCCAGTCTGAAGCCAGGGAAGCTGTGAGCCCTGGTGCCTGCTCCTACACTCGGTGTCACCTCGGGCAGATCACTTCGTGCCTCTGTGCCCCCCCGCCCCTCTGTGGGTGTGACACTCTGCCTGCCTTCACTCTGGGGGATATTGTTCATTCCGGGCTGCAGGCTCCAGCACTAAGTTGTTCAAATGGTTATTTAAGGGAGATTTAAAACCAGACAAACAGCACCACCCTTCTGCCCCATTAATTTAGAAATTTTGTGGGCAGGAGGAAACTGCTTCCTGAGGCAGCAAGGTGCTCTTGCCATTTAACTGGCACAGTCATCTGAAATCCAATCTACCAGACAAAGCAAAGGAGGAATATAATTTGAAAACTGTATGCCAGTGAGAGAGAGCATGTGGAAAAGAAGGCAATTTTTTTCTGTTCCACTTCATTCCTTTTGCATAATGTTGTATCCTTTTGACAAGGCAGCATAATAAAGCTTAACTCCCTCTCTGCTGTCCACCCTCCAAATGCTGACTTAAAAGAAAACAGCAAAGCTCTATCTTTAGTGTCAAATGAACAATGGGCTCTCTTCCAACAAGCAGAAATGAGCTGATTTTGAAAGAGTTCTGAAGAAAAGTGCAAAATGTTCTTACTTCTCATGAAATAAATATTTGAATGATAGTCACTTGGCTCGTCTTGTAAAGTCAGCGCAGACTTTGCACTCCAGGTTTATATAAAATATTGGTTGGGTAGAGAGAAGGGCCAGAAAGCCCATATTGCAGATAAGAAGAGACAGAGACACCATAACATCTAATACACTTCAGAAACAGTAACTAATTAATATTTCCACCACAAGATGGTATATTTCATCCTATCTCTCTGACGAAGCTTGGCCAAAGCTGTCTGAGCAGGCTGTGGGATGTTGAGAGGCTGGTTTTCACAAGCCTGGGGAAGCTCAGTGCCTCAGGCAGCACTGTGCACTTCACCAGAGGCTAGGGGCTACAGGGAGCTGCAGGGACTCAGCACAAAAAGCAGGGAAAGTGCTTTTTCCTACAGAGTGATGGAGACCTAACAGAGCACCATGGGCTGAGATCAGCCAGGAACCTGCCTGACAAAGTTCAAGGCTTGAGCCAGAAGATTTGCCAAAGCTACAAGGCACACACACCAGGAGTGAGGAGTTGTCCCCACAGAGACAGGGACAGACAGCCTTGATACTGCACTGCTTTTCTGATTCTGCCTCTTTTTCCTCACTTCTCTTCTTTATTAAGCTGTTCAGCATGGAAAAGACACTTTGTTTACAGTGTTTACACTGCTGTTATTTTTGTTGAGAGCTTTCGGAAAACTTTGGAAAAGATAATTTAAAATATGATCTGGTGGGCTAAGAAGTTGTAGATTTAGCATTTTTGAAGGATTGCCTTCATTTAACCCACTTTAGGGTGTTTGGGAGGGACACCACCAGTCTTCTCTCCCGTCCAGAAAACAGACACTGGTGAAATGGAGCTTCCAATACTTCCTTCACAATGTGATAATAGTGAAAATCCCCTCGTATGTTTGTGCTAGCTCCTGTGCCCACAGGAAAATACATATCAAGATGATAATTTACCTGGATGTGCATAATGTCAGACCGTAGCACTGCGCCCAGCAGCTGTCACAGATCTGGCAGTTCTGCATTGTCTCAGTTACTCACATGTCTCCCAGTTATTTTCTTCCTCCAGTGTAGTTACATATTTCCCACTGATGATGATATATCGAGACTTGGCACACACAGCTGGGAGAGGGAAAGCAGTCTTAAAGGTCAGGCTTGGGGGTAAGGTTCAGATGAATCGTCCTCAGTTTTCTACACCACGGAATGACTCCTGTTTCAGTCAGCTGTGACAACGCCGTCCTACTCCTACAGCGAGCAGGAATGTGAGGACAGTGAATCCCACAGGAGGTTCAAGGTGGGCAAAAGGAATGTGAAATGTCCTGTGTAGGCCTGGTTCACAACGTGGACTCATATTTTAGATGACTTTTAGTTCTCACTACCTACTGTCTGACACAGCAGTGGCTGTGGAAAGGTACCTGAAAGAGCAAAGAGCAACAAAATATGTTTTCACAGCAAGTTGCTTTTCTGAAACTTGGAGGCATCTGGTATTCTGGCTTTTTCACAAAGGTTAGAATTTAGGATTCTTGCTTGTTGAAGCAGAGTGATAGTTAGATGTGTTCATGTATCCTGTTTGCTTTTAATGCTTCTGAAATTGCTGCCTGTGAGTAGCTAGCATCACCTAGAAGCTCCTGCGGTTGTGAGGGCGATAATGTTAATTTGGCAGAGGGCAGCAATGTAAGCAGTTCTAACAATGCTCATTGCCCTGGGAAGAACTGGAAGCGGAAAAAGGGTTTTTTGAATTAAGGGTGTGGTGAAAAAAAGCTTGTTCTGGGAACCCTGTAGGCTTCTATCTGCATCTGAGGTATGATTCATTGTTGATGTGGCAGCTTGATTTGCCCCAGGCGCTGTTTCCGAAGAAATGATGGATGGAAACTTGCCACAGGTGAGGTTTTCTGCTGAGAGGTGCTGATTCCATGGATGCAAAACCTGCCATACAGGAGCATTACCATGGCTGGAATCTCCTGGCTAAATCAAAACAGTGGGTGCCACTTGCTCTAAGTCCTGACAGGGACGGCGTTTGTTGAGGGACAATGTGCTGCTAAGAACTCGATTTGAGAGAAAAGGTTTTAGTTTTGATTGGAACTGCAGCATTCCTGTTCCACCAAGTCCCACAAACCCACCCTATCAGCCCAGAGGACACCTGGTACTTCAACACCTGGGCACTTAATTGAACAGACACTGATGCAGGAATCCATGCTCTCCAATTTATCTTAAACCGAGTGCTGAAGGCTGGGGTGTCAAATGGGGGCACAGTGACCATGAGGGATTAAAGCTGAATTATCTCATCCCTCTGGAACTGGAGCAGAGATGCAGAGGGAAGGGGGCTTTAAAGATTGGTAGCATCTCAGCCAAGCAATAGAAGTGTCAGGGAGTCAATGCCTTTACTGATAGCTACTCTGAAGCTTGGTAAAGAGGCAGGCAACTGAGATGAGAAGCTTCAGTTACCATCTCTGGATCCAGGCTGGACACTGGAGAAAAGGATGAGGTCAGGATTACAGAAACAGCACAGGCTGAGGAGAGGCAGAGCATGTCAGGCAACATTTCCCTGGTGTTTTTCCATGACCTCACCAGGCTCTGTTTCTCACCTTCTGAAGCCCAGAAGACATACCAGGGAGTCTCACTAACTGAGGATCCTAAAGAAGGGCATGCACTTCACACTATCCTGATGAAAAATACCCTTATGACAGAGAACTGGGTAATACCTTTTAGACTTGCATGCACCCCACAGTAGCTGTCTTGTTTCCCTGTTGTATCCTACCACCAGCTGCTACCTGAAAACTGGAGTATTTTCCCCTCTCTGTGCCTTTCCAGAGACATAACCATGGCAAAAAAGAGTTTTCAACTGTCAGTGGACTTGTACTGGTTCAATATTCTTTCTTGTTACACAAAGTCTTGTTACAGGTTTTCCTAAACCTTAGTTCAGAAAAGGTTGAGGCTCACATGATGCCCAGAGCTGTTATACTCCCTTTCTTATAAAAGCACCTATTCTGCTCAACTGCACATCTGTGGCTTGTTCCTCTCTGTCAAGGGGACTGCAAAAACCCCAGAAGTTTTGTCAGCTTCTCCTTCCTCACCAACACTGGTCAACCCTTTTTTTCCTCTAGCACTTCATACTGCTGCAGAAAAAGATTATGAACACTCTCAAATTACCTCCAGAAAGATTGAAAAAATAATAAGACCCTGAGTACTATTAAAAATATTTTTTCACAAAGAAGGGAAAAGAAAAATAACACAATGGAAGGTCACCTCCTGAGTATTTTCCAACTTATGTCAGTGACTGCAAAGATGCTGATCCCTTATGGAGGCAGCTGTGACACTAAATTTTGGTTCCAGGATAAGTGCTGCCTGTCAGAGTTGTGGCTGGTAGCTGGTGCAGGAAACAAAGCTATTGGGATGCACTGGGCTAGGAGAAGTGGGAAAGGTGAGGGCCCTGCAAGGACAGGCTTGGTGGGGACCATGAACATGGGAAGAGGGAACTAGAATATCAGCTAGAAGTGGGTGAAGACCTGGTGTTTGGGTAGCTGTCACACAGTCCATTAGGAGCTTGGATGAAGCTATGCCCACCAAGTTGCAGAGGAAAAATAAATAAAGAAAGAAGGAAATCTTGCTAGCTTCACACCTGCATACACATGCATTTTGCAGTGTCTCTGCAAGAGAAATCTCCTGATGAACTGGAATGTGTGACTAAAATGTTTGTGAAGTTTCCCCAAGGCAACAGCTCTTTCACTGGCATGGATCACCAGCCCTCCACTGACTGATGGATTTACCTCCCTTTGTTCCCCCCCAAAAATCTGACCAGAGGCTCTGGCCACTGTTCTTCGCTGCCCTGTTGGGTATTTACATGACCAGGTTCTTTGAAATCCTGTCCTTTGGTTCCAGTGACAAAACAAGTCAGCCTGGAGCATTTTCAGTGATTTGGAAGGTGCTCCCATGTCCCTCTATAAATAGCTACCTGGATCCAGCTCCTTAATGCTTCCAACCATGGTTGCAGTGACGTGAACTGCACCTCATAGATTTGTGAAGCTCTGAGAGTTTTTGCTGCTACTGTCTGGAGAGCAAAAAAGCCTGAGGGTCCTCCTGGAGCTCAGTACATAGATGATTTCAAAAGCGTGGCTGACCACTGGAGCTGCTGCTCAGCTGAGTGGCCTCACGTGTCAGGGCTGAGGGTCTGCGCGTGGAGTGGGGTGAGCGGTGTGGGCTCACCTCTGCCCCAGCTCTGCCTCCTGGGGTTGAGTGCTGCTTGGCCCAAGGGATTCAGAACGTGGCAGGACAATGCAAGGTGTCCTCCTTCCAGGCAGCATGGCAGGGAAAAAAGTGTATTTCTTGACAAAGAGCTGTCCCTGACCGAAGCTCAACTCCGCTCTCAGAAGTGTCTGGAGAAGTGCAGGCTCAGTTTGCTGATGACCTCCCACCCTCTGTGCCTCAGTGTGCCATGACCTGCCTCTTCTTCTTCACCTGCCAGGCTCCTGTGCTCTGCCTCAAGTGCCAAGAACACGTGGGGTGTCCTCATCCTCCTTTGTGAGCAGCAGGAGTGGAAGGGTCTCAGAGGAAATCTCTGCTTTTCATTCTGCTCACATTAATCTTTACAGGGTGGTGACAGGAGCTCAGAAAACAATTTAGTGATGATCCACAGTCACAGACCAAACCCGTATCCTGCTGTCTCAGGGATGTCATCTCCACAGTGTCTAGGGAAGGGAAAAGCTATGAAGTACTTCTGTAATTACTCGGGTCACCAAAGTTGTGCATACGCAGAGGATCCCTGCTCTGCAGCAGCTGTCTGGCAGATGGAGATTAAATGTAAACATCAGAACTGGTGAAATAATAACAACAACCACAATAATTACTATAACAACCGTAGTAATGGGGGTGTGGAGGTCGGGGGGAACTGTTCATAGGAATTTCTGATTTGGGTTTCTCACCAAATTTGTCTGTTCAGGCCACGCTCCAGCTTTGCCTATTCAGTATGTGTGTAACACCTCAAAAATCATCTTCTTATACCAACCCATGCATATAAAACCCTGGCAGGTTGCTGCTGCTGACCCAAGAGTAGTGGCTGACCTGTGTTGGCCAATGTCTTGCTGTTTCTGTACACTTTCCTGTCTGTAAGTGCCTCTCCTCTCTTGCACTAATATTGATCCTTGCTGCAGGACAGGCTATCTGCAACCCTGCCACAGAATCCTGGATCCTGGTTGGATCCAGGACCCCAAAAAATGTGCCCAAGAGAAGAACACAGTATAATTTGCAGAGTTTAAGGATTTTACCAAAATTTTCAGGATCATTGACTCTGCCTTCTATAAGAGAAAGTGTTACAGACTGAGGGAGTGAAAAGTCCAAACCCAGAATTTTGTGCCTGAGTATTTTGGTTTCTGCAGTCTCAAGTCTCTATCCTTATAACCTGGTGATAAATGGAGATGGGCTTGGAAAGATTTATAAAAAAATTAATTTTTATATATATTTTTGCATTTCCTTTAATTAAAATCTTGTAAAATACATCTCTGCTTTAAATATGGTCTTCAGTGGATCCTGACACCATTGCTGCTACATCCCACCCAGGTCTTCCTGATGGTGGGCAGGCAGGGTGACTTTTGAGAGTTTCACACTTATTTTCTCAGTGTGGAAGAATATTCCTGATGGCACAAAAAAAAAAAAAGAGAGGAACAACATACATTCCACTCCAGACTGCTGAGTTTGAAATCATTGTTCTCTGGATTGTATTGGCTTTAACCTGGATGCTATTTAATCCCATCACCCAAATGACAGCATTGTGTTAGAATGTATGGGATGGCTCTCAGGAGATTACTAGGCAGGCTGGGAAGGATCTTTCAGTTTGAACTTGCTGTATTATATTTCTCTGGAATATATAAGAAAAGTCAAGATTTGCCCTGATTTCACAGAGCTGTTGAATGATTGCAGGTGCTTTTGATTTTTTGGAATTGTGTGATTTTAGAAAAAAAATTAGGTCGACCTGGAGTTTCTATGAACTAGATTATTTATTTATTTATTTATTTATTTCCCCATGGAAAAAGAAAATCTCCTTTCTTCCCAAAATTTATTTCTATGCAGACCTTATGACCCTCAGCACCTTGCAACCTTGTTAACTTGCTGGTTGCAGCACTTTTTGCTGCACAGGTTGGTAAGCACACGAAGGCCCTCCATGGAAAATTCTGCAGTGCTTTCACAACCCCAGACCTGGATGGGAGAGAAAACACCAGGTTCACCTCCTAGAAACTGCCGGTGTGTGGTTCCAGAGTTATTTCTCTGGCATTAGAAGGGATTTCACCTGCATTGGTACGTAAGCACTGTGAGAATTTGGCTCCATGTCTCACAAAATCTAATGGATTGAACACATCGTGGGGAATCCTGAGATGCTGCCAGCCAAGTCCTTTATTTATGAAGTTTTCAGCTCCTTTGATTGTTTTAGCTCGTTATGACACAGGTGAGGTTAGGCTTTTTTATCCTTCTTTTTAAAATCAGAAATACTTCCTACTCCTTTCACGAATGAGTGGTGTTAACCTAAAGGTTGTAAAAGGGTCTACATCTTTACACTGTCAACCTGAACAGCCTTGTTTCCAAAACCCAAATATCTCCTGTATCTGCCTCTGAAGGGCAGGACTAGCTGTTCCCTGAGGCTTAGATAATTTCTTGTCCTTCATGTTTGCTGATATTGATGGTTACAGTACAGAGAAAGAGCTGCCTGTTCTGGAGGAGTGCAGTGATTGGCCAGGATTCGATTTTAAAACTGAGCAGGTGGGAGAGCATCAAAACTAAGGACAATGATGAAACCAAGAGCCTTGGAAAAAATGTCCTCAGAATTTGGAAGGAAATGGCTGAAGTCAGAAAAGCTTTCTTCCCTGAGAATGGGACTGAAGGACTGGAGAGATGTTCATTGTGATGGAGTTAAACTTAGGGTAGATAGTAACTTACAATATAAGAGAAAAACTCAGGAGAGAAATGAAGGTTTCTAATGATCATGTTGGTGATTAAAATGCTGAGGAAAAGCATCCATTTGTCTGAATTTAAGACCCAAGGATTGTGTGCATCTTCCTTTACCCACCCTGCACGAGGAGCTGAATCTCAGCCCAATGTTTGTGCTTGGACATCTCTGCTGGCACACGTGGGTTCCTTCTGCATGCGTGTGTAGGTGAGAATTGGATCTCCTGGTACTGTTAAAAAACACACTGGCATGTGATAACTGCAGGCTCCTGGCAGGATGCTCCCTCTCCAAAGCACAGTCCTGAAGGTTCAGTCAGTGCTGCTAGGGCAGCCTTTTGTGTGTCTGTGGAGTAACTTCTTGGTATTAAGTACCTAAACCCTTGGTGAGCTGCTTTGGGGTGGCATAAACAATGTCATCTGGAGATGACTGTTCTTCTCCTCCTTTCAGTCCAGAACAATTGGGGTAATAGATGAGGTTTCCTGGACAGATGAGTGTGACTCACCCAGCTTGACGGACAGAAGGGAGGGGAAATGAAGTAAGGGGCCAAAAATAGTCTTAGAGACATTGGCTTGGAAGGAAGGACAAAACAGGGCACAGACTAGAAAATAAAAGACCTACAGTGATGTGACATTAAGACCATCTGGACAATGTTTGGCAGCAGCTGAAAAGCAAACAAAGCCCTGAGAACGGTTTCTAAAAGCGAGGGGAATATAAACGACACACTGATGGGCAAGTGCTCAGAAAGAACTGAGCTCTCCTCATCTCTCTGCCTCTGTGCCTCCAGTTTTGAAAGGGGCAGCCCAGAGGCAAGGAAAAAAAAAAAAAAAAACAACAACAAAAACCCCAAACAAACTGGAAGAAAACATTCTCTCAGGGAATATGACAGTTTGAAGAGAGAGATTCCACAAGTCTTGGCTTGTTTATACTTAGAGGAGCTCTCTGAGAGATCTGGCTGAGACAAGGGTGTTTGAAAGGCAGGTAGTGCAGTAACACTCACCAGCTATGCAAATAAGTCCCAACAGTAATAGGAGAGCTCAGGGACTGAATTGCAGAACAGTGCAAATGGACCTGTATGTTTGCATAACATCTGCCAAAATGATTGAGGTTGCTAGGTGCTATTGCCAGAGAAGTGAAATAACAGTGATTATATCAAAAATGATATAAGGAGAACCTCCAAGCCTCAAAATCCTTGGGGAAAAAAAATAATAATAAAGGGGTCGTCCTTGGTAGCTGCTTTGACCATGAGAAATGCTGTAGTTTGGCCATGAGCTGCTGCCTACTTTTCTGAATGAGTAAAGTGGTTTCCTGCAAACCATTTTTTTCTGAAGAAAATCTGAAAGCAGAAGGTTTGCTGTGCTTTCCAAGCTGGTGGTTTGAAGCTTTTTTCCCCCGTCTATCTTTTTCTTAAAAAATCCCAAACCTTACCAAACCCAAAGATATTCTAGCTACGACTTTTTCAGGCTGTGAGTCAGAGAGATAAGGAGAAAGAAGAAATGCCAGGGAGAAAACCCCTGTTTAACTCCTTGTTCCACTCCCCCTGATAACATTGATTTTGATCCAAGTGCCACAGCAACATTGTTGGGAATGTTTCTCCTATCTCCCGTCCAAAATTAGAGTGAAGGAACTTTACTGGCAGGCAGCTAAGCTTTGTTTTGGGGAAGCATATCTGTATAGACAATCATGGTTTTGGACAGCAGCTGAGGATGTGGGCCCTTATCCATCCAGACTGATGGATGGAACAGAAGTTTTCCTATCCAGCAATTCCAATAAAGTCCTTAAAACCACCACTGCTGCTGAAGTGGACAGGTGTCATTTTGTTAACAGCAGTGTCTTTGGACAGGGTGAAGGTTTGCCATCCTTCCACATGTGTCTGTGCCTCCTCCTGCTGCTCAAAGAGCAGGAAAAACCATATCAGCTTTGGGGTAAGACGTATGGTTTTGTGGGTTTTGTGTTTTTGTGCTATTTTGTTTTGTGTGTGTCAAACAGGAAAATCCCCCTGCCCCCTCCTTCTTCTGACTATGTTCTTGTCTCCCCAGCCCTGGTTTCTGGGTCCTTTTATCACAACTGCTGCAAAGTTCCTTCTTATCTAAATTGACTTTTGTGGTCTTGCATCTGAAGGCCCAGCAGGAGGAAACAATCCATTGCAGGAACACAAACCACAGGGCTTCAAACTGCTGATTTCACACTGATTTCCCTGCAACTGGCAAGCAAACCTGATTTCCAGCTGTGGCACTCCCAGTTACTAAATTCACAAGAACTGAGAGTAGGAGTTGAATTATGTGAGGGCATTTAGTGCGGGTAATACAGGCTCATAAATTAGAAATTAATATAAGTGTAAGCATTCTGCTTCCATGTAGACCTTCAACACCAAAGGGCTGAGAAGAGTGTGATCTTTCCAAAAGTGTATTTTCCCCAAGGTTTTCAGATTCTTTATCAGTAAGCAGAGTTGGGGAGGATGTTTGGGGCTCAAGCACATGACCAGCCAAGGCTGGCTCCAGCTGAGCTGTGATAACTCAGGGACAAAACAAGGGAGGTGCTCACAGTGGTCAGACAGCCAGAAAACCCTGCTCTGGGGCTCTCTGCAATGTCAAGTGTCAACTGAGCCTGAGGAAAATGAAGGCAAGTGAATTTGAGCATCAGCAACCCATTCAAATAACAGAAGAGTAAAATAATCCTCTGATGGAGGTGCTTCACTTAAAAAGTCAATTGGCAAACAGGAACCCAGAGAACAGGAAGAGATATCTGCTCCATGGCCATGCCCCAAGGCTGGTTTGAGTTATTCAAGATGGATGTTTGTCTAATCTCATCAATCTCTCCAGAGGTGTAGGTGTGATATTGATGCCCTGGGGCTCAGCTGTTCCTGCTGCCTGGATGTTTTGTTTCCTGAAGCTGGAGCTAATGACCTTTTCCTGCAATTGACAGCATAATTTTGTGTCCCATCTGCAATGGAAATGGGAGGCAGGTTCTTCCATTCTTCCTCAGAGCAGCTGAGGAACAGCTGAGGACGTCTCTCACACCTCCCTTTGCTGTCCTCTGAGCTGAGCAACCACCACCGCTTTTCTGTCTTTGCAGGTCAGGATTTTCAGTCTCTCAATCTCAATGTCACTCTCCTCTGCATTTGCTGCAATAGACCCTCAGTTTTCTTGGAATCTGATGCCCACAAAATGGCCAAATAGGTATATTATATGCAAAACCTACGTGTGAAGAAGCAGAGGGATGACTTCAGATGTGTTAGACATAACTGCTGTATTCCTGCATCCAGACGTAAATTGTCTGTAACACTCTTGGTTTACATGTAATTTGTGACCAGCTATAACCCCCAGATATTTTTATGCTGTATTTGTACAATTGATTATTCCTTCCAGATAGTCATTTTTTTTTAGACCGTTAATTTGCTTTCTTAATCTTTTTCCTAGGTTAATTTCCTACTCAAGATCAGATTGAATTCCTCAGAGTTTTTTTCAAAGCTCATAGGCCCTCTCACTTACAAACTAAGGAACAGACTTTCAGGTCCCTCGAATCAATAAAAATACTGAATAAAAAATGTTGAACTCAGTCTTTATCTGAATATTGTTGCAAATTGACTTTTTATTATGGCCAGGTAATCTCTGCTTCACTGAGCAATGTCTCCCTAAAAGGTGGCACACAGAGAAGTTTTGTTTTTGTCTCATGCAGGAAAATGCAATTTAGACATCAGAGATAGGTGTAGGGAAAGGAGGCAGAGTCTGGAGGCAGACCTGGTTTGTGGCCCAGGTTTCATGCTGGCTTTGTGTCCCACCAAACTTGGGAACAACATCAGGAATCTCTTCTTCACCCAGCAATATAACCAGGAATGTGACTTTCACAGGCAGCCAGACTACACTGACTCACTCCTCGGCATTGAAAAGGGACAAAATTTCTAAAAGTATTATTCCTTCACTTGCTTTTACTACTTGACAGCGGTCCAAAGCTTCTTAGAACACTCACCAACAATTACACAGACTGCCCAACACTATCTGTTGCCACGGGTATTTCATATGCAAAATGCAGGGCTCTATGTTCCCAGCAGCTCCTGTGAATTCCTCTTATTCTTGAATGCATTCTTTTTGCAACAGCCAGAGGTGGAAGGGCTCATATAAAAAGAGAAAAGGTGAAAATGGATGTGTCTGCATGTTCTACCAGCTAAAGATATGGGCTAAGACACCTATTTATTACTGATTCTTTTAGCTGCTGCTTTGTTATATAAGAAAACTCCAACTTCTTGAGGACTTGAAATGAGTTTACTCAGGTTCAGAACTTCTTTAGCTGTGGTACCTATGTTTTATCTCACCTTTTTAACAGTGTGCACCAAGTTGTAAATAAGCTTATCCTGCCAATCTGAAATTGTGTGACTGATTCAGCTTTGAAGTATATATTTCATTTTAGAATTTTCTTCCTCATGCAACAGCAGTTAAGCCCCTCAAGCATTTAAGTGCTTTCCAATGGGATACTGACTTAATTAAGTTCACTTTGCATGTATTCAGGTGTGTTTCAAAGGTCCCAGTTTTGGTCTGTGCTGGAGGAAATTGCCTCCTCTGGGCTTGTAGATCGTCCCCTTTGGAAAGCATGTAGGCAAGATCTCTGTCCTTTATAGCAATCCAGGCTGGAAAAGCTGCACTGTGTTTTTATTGGGAACCTGCTTGATGCCAGCAAGGCTAAATCTGCATAACTTCCTTATGTCACACCCAGAGCAGCTGGAAGAATTGGCTAGAGATACAGGAAGGACAAATAGACCCTATCTAACATTTTGTTTGCAGTTATCCAAAGTTTTCACAAGGACTGAGACAGGACGTGCTGCTCCTGAGGGGAAAGCTGCCTGGGATTCAGTGAGGAGAAGCTGACGTGCCCAATAGGAAAATGCAGCACTGTCCAAACCTCTGGCTGCTCTCCTGATACTGAGTCAGGTGTCAGGAGACACCAGGCAGCCAAAATCAGCACGGTCTGAGTGAAGTTTCGCCTCTCTCCAGTGGTTTCCAGCACAGAGCACTGTTGACACAAACTGCCTGGGGTGGAGGCCACCACCCCACCACACCAGTGAAGATCCAGTGTCTCGTGGTTCCAGTTTATTTTCCTGCTAGGGAGAGGATGTCAAAGAGGAAGGCATTTCTTTGAACCCAGGTGTTTTCTGCCCATCATGGACATAATGATTTCTCCAGGTGTCATGAGCTCATCCTGTACCTCTCAGAGGGTGCTGCCTTTATTGTCCAGCCCACTGTTTGCTGTGGGATTTGGGGTTGTTTGACTGCTGGTTCTCTTGCAAGGGCTCTTACAGTCTTGAAGAGGCCCAAAAGAAAAGACTGTTCTTAACTCCAAGAGGTCCAAACACAGCTGGCAGGTTTTTAAGACCAGTACTTTTCACTCTACAGCTGTGTTTTAGCACTGCCTCTGCCTCATGTCAGTCAGCTCTCAACACTGGAACTACAGGTGTTTTCATTGGACCTCCTTCCCATTCCTCCAGGATATACTCAGTTCTTAAAAAATTATTTCAGGGCTCTTGGAGACCTTACTTACCAGATGCTTACTGCACGTTTGTGCACATTATGAGCTGCCTTTTTTTTTTTTTTTTTTTTTTTTTTTTTTTTTTTTTTTTTTGTGTGTGTTTTTTTTTTTTTTTTTTTTTTTTTTTTTTTTTTTTTTTTTTTTTTTGTAAGCCTCAGGAACTGATGGGAAGAGGGAAATGCTTTGCCTTCAGTTTCACAAATAAGAAAAACACAGTATGGACCTAGATGAGACAGATATTAACCCAGCTCTGGGTTTCATGGCCATCTCACTTTACAGCCAACAGGCAGTGCAGAAGGCAGTCAGTGAATCCAGCCCTAAACAGGAGGGATGCCTAAAGCAGAGCAAAGGAGATGAAATGGGTTCTCCCCCAGAAGAGCAGGTTAATCCCCAGGCTATTCTTCCTGTCAGCTTTTTGGAGACAACTTTTGGCCAGGCAGAGGAGAGGAAGGCTTAGTGTGTAATCTAGTAGCTGGCTGTCCCCCAGACATCTTTTGTGTGATCTCCAACAGCTCTAGCTGCCAAACCATACCCCTGCCACCACGTGATGAGCTCTGACTTGTGTTAACTTATTTTGGAGATGGGAGAACCTGATCCCACAAAAATAATTAAGAAAAAAAAAAAAAACAAAAAAGGCAAACAAAGCCACACTAATAGAAAGAACAAAGTGGTGCATCCCTGCACATAACAAATGAAGGGTTACTTTGCCATCTACCTGGGGGTGAAATCATCTGACCACATAAGGAGTTGTGAAGGTGAAAATGAGGCTGTGAAATCATGTAATTAGGCACTTTTCTCCCCTAAACTAAAAACTAAATTAAATATAGACATTAAATATAGTTCAGTTAATTAGAGTGCCACAGCATAGTCTCTTCTTGTGCTCTAATTTATGCCATGTTGAAAGTGGCTGTTTCCTCCACCTCTGCCTCCTTATGAATAAACCATATGTTTTCTGGATCAACTCATCCAATTATATCTTAATTGTTTTTAGGAGTACATCTCCCTACTACATTAATTGTCATAGAAGGATTTGTACACACAGGGTCAGATTCCCACTGGTGATATTTTAATTATTATCACAGTGCAAACATGGTCTTTAATAGCTTATTAACACACCAGAGGGTTTAGCAAACTTCTATCAGCAAACAGATACAAACCAGGATGTTTCATGTCAGGATTTTGGTGACCTCTTTGATAATTTCCTTATAACATGTCTGAAGAACATGGATAGAGCACGGACAGGCCTCAGAAGCTGGAGCTGGGCATTGGAATGCATCTGGTGATGTATCTGACGCCACCACTCCCACAAGGATGTCTGACATGCACTGAGTAACACAAATGGCACAGGGTGAAGAAGAGGGGTGATTGTCTCACTTTGTTACAGCTGCATTCCTGAAGTTTGGGGGGCCACATAAGCTTTACAAATTACATTTAGCCAGGTAGTTGCAAATTTAAATGGAGTTTAAAATAAACACTGAAGAAGGCTTTGGTTTCTTAGCTGCCACTGACATTCAATGGGGCTTATCCTCCTGCATCACTTTGCTGCTGTTGAGTCTGCATCTCTCCCATGTGTATTTTAGTACCTTCCAATAAGGTATGTGTGGTGAAAGACAGGGCGAGGACAATAAATTCTGCTACTTGCAACATCTTACCTATATTTCAGATTAATAAGCCTGGAACTTTGTGAAAAATGGGTCTTTACACTTATTTTAGTTCTATTGGCCATGTGACAAATTTTACAGCTTTTTTTTTCTTTTTTTTTTTTATTGTTCCCTTATAAAACAAAAAGCAGCAGGAAAAATTACCCCATTAGAATCAAGCAAATCTTTAGACTTGAACAAAAACATCTATCTTCAGATGAGCCTTGAGTTTCCAAAGTACACTCATAAGCAGAAGAGTTTTGGTAAGAGACATCACATTGAAATGAGAAATGACAATGTCATGTTTAGGCATTAGTGGGTTTTTCCTAGTTACATTTTAAGCTGCTCTGATTGAGTAGGTTTTGTGTTTTCATTGATGGGGTGGAGAGATGAGGCAGATGTGGAACTCTGACACACAGGAAGCCCCATGTATAACAACAAGGCAGCCATGCTTCCCTCCCACCCCTTTATGCTGTGTGAGTAGTGAAAAAAGGCCAGAAAAAATGTCAAGCCACACCTAAGAGGGAAGCAGAATGTTGCTGGAGCTGAGCTGGGGTGCCTGTTCTTTGGTACTGATCTCTCTGCCTCCAGAATATTCCCTGGGAGAGGACATCAGCAAGGACATTATGTGTGAGCTGCAAAGACAACCTGAAATGAAAGTGCAGACTGACTCCTCGTGTCTACAGCCAGATAAAGTGAACCAACAGCACTTGGAGAGCTGGACACTTGCCCACACTGGACATTTGCCCACTTTCAGTGCTTCTTCCCTTGCCAAGAGAGACCCAGCTCAGGCACTTCATCAGGCATGGACAGAGGCACCACCATCAAAGCTCCACTCCTGTGAAAGGATACCCTTTCAGACACAGGACTGTGTCTGCAATTCAAGCATGCAAATAATAGTTCCGAAAGCCACTCACTGGGTGGAGGAACTGTGGGTGGTTGTGTAATCCTCCTGCAAGTGGAGGTGGTGACATTGCAGGTGGGTGACACATCTGTCTCCTCCAGGGGTGAGTGATGGACAGGATGGTGGCACTGGGGAAGCAGGACAAACCCATCATCTCAGCTCTTTGCTCCACCTGTGGGTGTTTTCCATGAGGTTGTTTGGTTCTTTGGTCCAGCAGCTCCTCACCTGAAAAGAAAAATAATATTGCCCTTGCCTCATTCCAGTGAAAATGAAGGGAGAAGGAAAGTGTGAGGTACTCAGATCCTGCTGTGGAGGCACAGCAGTGTTATGCAGAACTGAGCTGCAGCAAGACCCCTCACAACATCTCATTTACTCAGCTGGGCCAATCCTTCTCTGGGAGCACAGAGGAGCCTTATTTTAGGTGGGGAACTGGTTTTTGTGGTCAATACCAGAAATAAAACCTCTGACAAACAAAGACTTTGTAGCCAAAGAGAAGATGCCAGAAACGCAGATGGGAGCCTTGAGGAAGGGAATCTGGAGGAATGGTGGTTCAAACCCTTCTGTTCTGTTGTCTACAAAGCCCTGGGGGCCTGAGTTCTTGTTCCACCCTGCTCCAGTGCCACTAACAAGCCGGGGACAAGTTCAAGCCACTTGTGAAGGAAGACACCACTAAGGGTCAGGGAGCCCTCTGCACAAGGTTTTCACTGGCAATAGGTGTGAGGCAGTCTGTAACTTGACCCCAAATTGTGGTTTTTAAGCAAAGCTGGAATCTGGGATTCATGTTAGTGATGGACAACGTGCCTCAGCCTATGTCCATTGGCACAAATAGACACTTTTATTTAGAGTACATGTGTGTGGATATATTGTTGTAGTTACATTTCTATAAATCATCTTTCTCCATCTTTCCTTTGTGTTTGCTTCTCATTCTTCCTTCCCTTCCTTGTCCCCACAAGCCCTTGCTGCAACAGTGGTTTTTTAACACTTGTGTTTATTCTACTCTTGCAAAATGTGAATTCTGATGGTTGGAAGTTTAACCAGAAAATTCAGTTGCCTTGCTGTCATTTTCAAATCTAACTTAACCTTTTGGAAACCTAATGATTTATTGAAAATTGATAAGATTTAGGATATTAAATTTCTGATAATCTTTTGGATAGGAAACATAAACTGCCTATCTTCTAAGTGCCATGAATTCATGGGCCAATATCATTCCTAATGAGAATCTCATGGGTAACTGCAATGATAGGCAAGAAAACTAGTTGGAGAGAAGTGTTTTAATCTAGATTTTGATCTCAACCTTTCCCCACTGCATTAATCTGAGTTTGTAAAGTACACAGTATCTTTCAACTGGGCAGCTCTGCAATGCTGTCTCACTGTCATGAATATGAGTTGTCTCTTTACTGATCTTCTGCACTGTTCCAGACCCTTTCATATTTCAAAGGTAAAAATTGAGTCTTCAAGAGGAAAAGCCAACCTCAATGCAACTGCAAAAAAAGCCCAAATACAAAAACAACACCACAAACAAACAAAACCAACAAAAACAAAAACTCCAAAACAACCTAATGAATGACATAATTTATGAATGATTTGAAATAAGTTGCAGCTATGAGGAGGTACTTTTTTATTCTTTTTCACAGCTAATTCACAAATAATCACTATCATTTGCTCTGGTAAAACCAGCAAAGACCACTTCACAGTTAACAGCACAGAGAGATAATTATGGGCTTGCCATTCACAAGTTAAAATACTGAGCCTGACTACTCAGGGTACCTGTTCATTCACAACTGTGTTCAGATGGTTTCTATCTACACCATATTCTCTTAACCAAAACTTATTTCTGCTTGATTGGAGATTTTTGCTGTTGCCACTAGAGGTCCATTCACCACTACAAATATAGAAGAAAGAGGCAAGCAATGCATTTCTTTCTACAGAATTTATTTATTTAAATCACTGCTCAGTGTTACTCTTGGGGTAATGATCTAAAGGATGGTGACTGTGGGCAACTTATAGAAGTGAAGTCAGATAGTGCCACTGTTTCAGGTTGTGTACAATTTGGTCTTACTGAGGTCATCCTTTTGGTTTGGTCACAGGCACTTCTTAGGTTTTATTTTCTGTTTCCTTATTTGCTGCACCTAGGTCTGTGTTGCCCAGATTCATACACCTGCTGTGTAAGTCCATTCACAGCAGGTAACAAACAACAAAAGGCAAATGTTCCCATCCTCCCCCAGAGTATCACACTCAATTATCACAAACTGCAGCAGCCTTTGTTTCAGCCTGGCTAAGAGCAGAGTCCGTCTTTTTGTTTCCCGAGCTTTCCTGCTCCCTTTTTCCCTCCTCCTGTCTTTGTCAGAGTCCATGTGAATGCTGCCTTTGCCTCGTTTATCTTTTCATCCCCAGCTCAGCACAGCCTCCTGTTTCGCTGTAACATCCCAGGGTGTCTGTGAGGTTTCTAACACTCTTCCCCCTTCGGCTGACATTAAATGCAGGCTTTTTGCTGATCATCAGAAACATGCTTCTGCTCAGCTCTGGAGGGAAGGAATAACGCTGCTCTGTAAAGGTGGGGTTTGCTCACTCCTGACTTCATTCTGTTCTCTTTGGTAATCAGGAGTAAAATTCCTGCTAGTTGCAGTGAGACCAAAGCTGAGCTGAAACTTGTGGCTTTTGAAAATCTCCTCCTTGCATCCTTTGGATGTGTTTTTCTGAAGGACCAAAATTAGAAGGCACTTACTGAAGTCCACCAGTTTTTCTCCGGTGGATTTAACAGCTGTCCTGTCTGTCCATCCTTCCCCCTTCAATCTGTGCAGATGATTCGTCTTAGCACAGGACAGGATCATGTCCCACCTCAGGAGAAGTGATGGGAGGAAATCTCATGTGGAAAAGCATTCCTGAAGCACTTTTTCTTGCCTCTCTCTGGAAGCAAGACATGTCAACAGCACAAGGCTGGCTCTTGTATTTGTCACCAGAGCCACTGTCTGGCATACCTTCCCACCCCACACTGTCCCCACGCCTGTGCCTTTTCCATTCCCTGGAATGACTCTTTTTTTTTTTTTTTTCCTTCTTTTTTTTTTTTTTTTTCTTTTTTTGGTCTGTCTTGGTTTGGGACAACAGGTATCTGCCAGGGAAACTGGGGTTTCCCTTAGAACAGAGAATGTAAACCCCTCACCCCCTGCCAAATTATAATTTTGCAATTAGGGGCTCTCAGGCAAAGATTTGGGAATAGGAATAACAGTTCTTTACTAGGGATATCAATAATACAAATGTGGTAGAAAAAAAAAATAAAACCACCCCACCAAACCAGTAAACAAACAAACAACAATTTTGGAAAGCCCTGACAAAGTCAGAGCTACAACCTGACACCCTGTTGGTCAGGGTGTTGGAAGCAGTCCAAAGTGAGTCCTCCTGGAGTGGCAGATGTGGTTCTGTTGGAGCAGAGATGATCCTGTAGCCAAAAGGGTCCAGAGGTGGTGAGAAGGGGTCTGGTGATGGTGAGATGAGGTCTGATCTTCCCAGAAATCGGGTGAAGCAAGAGGCCTTCCTGCTCCGGAGCCCCAGTTTTATCCAGGTAGGAATGGTTGGCTCCGCCCACTGGGTGGAGCATCTCACAATAGGATGATGGAATGTGGATGTATTACCTTGGGGAGGATAGGGGTGTCCTAATGGTCCATTAGCAGAAAATATTCCTCGGGCCGTAAAAGAGATAAGGAACAATGCCCTACCCGGTTTCAACAGTTGGCCCATTACCAAAAGGCACCCGCCCCTCTCCTCCCAGAGTAAACAAGAGATAAAGAAAAACAATTCCTCAACTGCTTTTCAGCAGATGAAAATAGAATACACAATCTAGGTTCCACAACCCAAGACATGGTCCTGTGTACCATAAAAGCTTGTAAAAACCCTTTGGAGAGACAACTTATTTCTACACAAGCTTCCTACCAAGTCCATGGATGTCAGAAGTTAAACTCTTCAAGTACCTGCTCAGGTAGTCTCCCAATAACTGGACTGATTGAACAAAACATAATTGTGAATGGATCAGTCAACAAACAACCCGTGGGCATTTTACAATTGAATTTCCAAGTTTCTTCTCCCTCTGCCAGTGTAGATTGGTCATGAAGCTCAGCACTGGTAGGGAGGTCACCTCAGGATGAGTGTTTTTATAGTTCACCACTGTTGCGGCAAGGGCTTTTGGGAACAGGGAAGTGAAGGAAGAATGAGAAGCAAATACAAAGGTAAGTATCCAAATCAGGAGAGGTTTGGTGCCCTGCACAGAGATCTCTCATTTGCTCAGGCAGTTGGCTGGCACAGAAGATGGTGTAGATGAACCATCCCTGGCAATGGGTGATTCCCAAGATGTAACTCAAGGTTTCTGAGCAGATGTTGCTGTCTTGCCTCTCCCTCTGTGTGATTGTACACAGCCCTCTCTTCTTCCCTTCCCTTCCCCTTCCCCTTCCCCTTCCCCTTCCCCTTCCCCTTCCCCTTCCCCTTCCCCTTCCCCTTCCCCTTCCATTAATAAACAAATAAATTATTTATTTATTTGTTTCGGGTTTTTTGTTTAGTTTTCAAGGTTTTTGGGTTGTTTCTTTCCCCCCAATGTCCTAACTGTTTGAACAGGACAAACCTAGAATGAAAACCACCTATTATTTTTATATCAGCCCTACCTGAAGGTGCAGAACAATGTCACAGTACCACAAGGATAAGGCCTTTTACGCCTCTGATCAGAGAGAGATGTGCTGCTCTGGAGAGCTTTTAATCTAGAGCAGTGTTTCTCAGTCCTGTAAACCCAGCCTGGGTTAGGTTAGTGACTTACTGGTTTTACAGGTTTCATCATGGCTCAGTTCTCCAAAGGTGGACAGAAAGATGTTCTCCACTGAGCTCTGGGATACAGCACAGAGCTGGAGAAGTGTAAACCTGGACAGGTAATGCAGGTAAGGATCAGGGGATGTATCTGCAATTTCCATAAGACAAGCAAAAAGCATACAAAATTTATCCCACTCCCTTAAATCTTCACTCTCTTCAAATGTGGTTTTGGATATTGCACAGTGCGTAAAGACCTGAACGTGGCAAAGATTCCACAGAGGCTTTAGAGTGTGGTTCCTGGTTGTGCCCCTCAGTGGGAAGGAGATACCATGCCATCACTTTTCCTGTTTGGCACTCCTTGGAAGTTTCTTGGCTTTGTTCTTCATCTGACCAAAAAGCCACAAATGCAAACCAGGACAGGCCTTGTGCTGTTGGCTATGACCAATGCAAAATGAGAGGTGTGCATGCCTTTGTGGGCCTGTGTGAACACCAAAATACACCCACTGCTCTGCCTTGAGCCACGCCACTAATCTGTGACTTAAGAGCTTTCTGAGTTGTGGAGGTAAAACCAGGCAATTTTCCTGATCTGGAATGATAATCTTCTTTGCGTCTGTGCTCCAAAAAAGCTCGATAGGAATGAAATGGTGAAAGGGTCACATCTTCTCTCCATGTGAATCAGGAGGCGGGGGGCGGTACCCCAACGGGGAGCAGCCCTGTGAAAGAAAGCAGGGCACTTGTCCTGACACACTTTGCTTTACATCCAGAGGTTTAGAAGGAATCTTGCTGGCCTTGATGCTAGAGCTGTTTACTGGTTTTAGGCTTGACAGCCTATTATTAACTGTAACAGCAGAGAACACCATCTGTCTTCTCCTGAGCTACTCCATCAGTCTGTGAGTTGGGGGTTTTGCTTTTTTGAGGGAAAAGGTGTAATTGTCCTGATTTAGTGAAAGATCTTGAATTATCATATCTAAAGCAGAAATTTGAACCCTCAAAAATTTTTCTTTCCTTTATGACCTCTTGATGTCCTGAGCCCATTTTCTCTTGACAGCTTGCTGCTTTTCCTAATTATTTATAGGCAACGTAGGAAATACAAGAAGACAAATTGGATGAGGACAGAGTGGGACTTCAAAGGTTTTGGGGCAGGTCATTAGCTAACATCTAGCTTAATAGGTAGCACTGGTTGTTTCTTTTCATTATCATGTGCACCTTCATTTCTATCTTTTCTCTCTGCAAGTAATAGGACTAGATTTTTTTTTTTTTTTTTTTTTTTTTTTTTTTTTTTTTTTTTTGAGGGGAGGGATTTTTTGGTTAAATGAACTGTTGGGTAAATTTGGAGGACCTAGAATCTACCAATAGACATCTGACTGGATATCCTTGGGATGAGCTTGAAGATAAATGTCACTGAAACAGGAAACATTATGCACAGGTGTTTTTGGTTTAAGTGACGATGGAGCAGTTTGTTTCCTGTGGAAAGGATCCACGCTGGAGCAGTCCATGAAGAACTGAAGCACAGGAGAAGGACACACCTTGGAGAAGTTTGTCTCCCATGAGAGGAGCTCCAAGGTGGAGCAGGGTAAGAGAGTGATGAGAAAGGAGTGGCAGAGGCAATGAAGTGACCACAAGCCCCATTCCCATCCCCCTGTGCTGCCTGCGGGGGTGGAAGTAGAGAAAATCTGGAGTGAAGCTGAAGGAAGGGAAGAGCACAAGGAAGGGAAGAGCACAAGGAAGGGGTTTCTAGGTTTGTTCTTATTTCTCATTATACTAATCTGCTTGATTTGCAATAAATTGAATAAATTCCCCCAAGCTAAGTCTGTTTTGACCATGATGGCAATTTGTGAGCAATCTCTCCCTGTCCTTAACCCATGACCCTTTTGTCACTTCATTTTCCCCCTTCACTTGAGGAGGCAGAGTTACAGGGAATACTGGTGGGCTCCTGAGAGCCAGGCAAGGTCAGCCCACCACGGTGGGTTCAAATCTTTTAGTGGGTTCTTCTTCCAAGGTTAATGCAATCCTCAGGAGCACTGAGGGTCTCTTTTGCTCTGCACTGGGATGAGATGAGGAGGTGGAACTAGTTTAGAGGTGAGAATTCAGGCTGGCTTTGGAAACGACTTGCTGGCAGAAAAATCCCTGAACAAAAATCTCTTACCTTATCTGCAGGGAAGATGCTACCCCTCGGGCACATTTGCTCCCCACTGTGGTTGTCAGCACACTGAACACTGTGCACAGCTACTGTGCTGTCTCAGTATAACCCCAGCCACCAGTGTGTGGTGGTGTTGCTTTTGCAAAAAAGTCAAGAGAAACTTCCATCAGTAAGCAAGTGTGGGTTTTTAGTCTTGCAAATTGCAGATCCAAGTAGCACATTGATTTTTGCACACACACACTGCCCCAAGCCCTCCTTTTTTGCTGGCACTGATGCTGCTGGATTACTCCTCCAGCACTTGTATTACAGGTGAGGGATTTTCCAATGTCTGCTTAGGAAGCAAGGATGGATGGTGTCCATTCCCAGCCTCAAAATGGGAGTAAGAATCCCTGAGGATGTGGAGGAGGGAAGGCTTGGGGGCAGCTGCCACCTCTTGCAGGTGACAGTGACACTGCCACCTGCAACCTGGTGGCTCCTCCCCAGGGTTTGCACTGTGTGGACCTGAATCCAGCTTTTCATTAATTAACAACAAATTAATTATTTTATACTGCAATAATACTTCGCTGTTCCCATAGGGGAGTCAGACTGCAATTCATTACATTCTTAATGCAGTAAACATGAAAATGAAAAGAGCCAGCTGATACTGTAATTATCGTGGGCCTGGATAGATGTCATAGAAATGGGGGGGGTTATTTTCCTTGAAAAGTTGAAAAAAACTTAGACTTGTTTTGTAATAGTTAAAGGAAACAAAAATAAGCCCTACACACTCTGTATCAGTATGAATGAGAACTGAACACTGTGCGACTTTACATAGAAAATAAGATGTTTTAATTTTAAAATTGGTATTTTGAGAATCAAAACCAGATTTGAGCCAGCAAGACTGAGTATTTTTTTTTAAGTGATGTGCTTTTGCCTAGGTTGTTTTCCAGAAAACAAACCACAAAGAAAGAAACAAACCATCCAACTTTTTACCTGTATCTGTTTCTCTGTCCATAGAGGCTCTTCACTGACACAGGTAAAGAATGGATTAATGCTATTTTTTGGTGGGATTGTGATCTATAAAGTAAAGTACCCAGGCTGTGTGCTGAAAAAAAAAGGAGAAGCTGCTCTAATGGTTCAGGGAACTGAAGTCTTCATTTGCAAAAGATCAGTGAAGGTGATGCAATTCACATCACTATTACATCCTCTCAGGAAAGGTGCCCATGAGGTGTTCAAGCACCTCTGCAAGGTGAGCTGTGAGACTCAGAGGCAGCTTCTAGACCAGCTGGATCTGTGGAGGAGGGGGCTTGTGGCTGCAGACTCCCTTGGGTGGAACTGGTACCTCAGAAAGCTCCATCTGGGGCCTCAGAGATTTCCCAGATGGAGAAGCAGCAGCTCATAAACCTGCTTTTCAGAGGGGTTTTTCAGAGAGGTGATGCCACCAGGGTGCTCGGCTGCTCAGTGTGATTCCCTTCCCTTGGGAGAGACAGACATTTATTGTTACTCTTGGCCTGGGCAAGCAGTTCCTGAAATGGCTTTTCAGGGCAAAAACCAGAGAGACACAGGTCTCCATGCTCCAGGACAGGCTAGATGAAGTGTGATAGCTGGAATGAGTGAGGACTGTGAGACAGAAAGCAGAACAGCAGCGTCGAGGACTTTCTGCACTTGGCACAGAAACGTTACCCCTGCTTTTCAGTCAGGTCTGCCTATCCATTTTTCCACTGGATAAGTCTCACTGCTGCTGCTGCCTGCCTCCTTGCAGAGCTTGTGGAAATGAGCCTTGAAGAGGCTTCTCAGACATTAAGGAGTTATTGTGGAAGTCACCAATATTACCCCCATTTGATAGGGCACAGTGCATCAGAGCAGGGAAGCTTGGTGTGCTAATTTGCAGCAGAGACCTGCAGTAAGGCAGCAGCTTCTCCAGAGAGAGCTCAAATGTTTCAAACGTTATTTTCAAGATAACAACGGTAAAAATATTTGTGCTGCTGTGTGAGGGAAGCCACAGGCATTAATGCAGCTGTCACCACTGTCATGCTGTGGTGAGTCACTGGTGAATGCCACTGTAATGACACGGTGAGAAGCTCCATCATGTCCAGCTTGCTGAGTCCTTCCAGTGCTTTGGACACCAACGCACTTTATGAGAGTAGATCTCCATTCAAGGGCATAAAGGCCACTGCATCCCAGATGGTGTGAGTACAAAATGGGTTTTTAGCTCTCCTTGCCCAGCGCTCACCTGCACTTAGAAAGAAGAGCAAATTCACCATGTTTGTGGAAAAAGTGTGTGTTTATCTGGGTCAAGGAGACCACCATGCAATTAAGTCCTACTGTGATTTTGTCATCCACTCAGAGCAGGAGGCTGGCCACATCCTTGGCCCTGCTGGCAGAGCACAAAGCTGTGGTGATGTGAACCATGAATTCATGGATGTATTCAAGGATGGGCATCCATCTCCTGGAAACAAAAGAAAGCAGCCTCTGTGAGTGCAAAACCAGCAGTGTTCTGGTTATCCAACACATGGGGTAGGTGTGGGAGGGAAGGTGATATTTGACACTGACCTCCAAACTCAGCCTAGCAACTGGTCCTATCCCAATTTTCACACTTCTTGCCATCACTGTTACTAAAGGCAGACAAGTCTATCAGAACAGAGCTTAGGAGATCATTAAGTCCACTTTCTGGGTCCAAGACAGGCTCAGCTGTATCTAGGTTATTCCCAATGAATGTTTTCTTAACCTGCTCTTAAATACATCCCCTGATAGGGGCCCCACTTTCTCTCCCAGTGCCTCATTGCTACAGGATTGTCCAAGCTTCAACACCAGCTTGAGCTCATCACCCCTCCAGTTGTGGAGATTTCCTTTCTTTTTCCAGTTCTCAAGTATTTGAAATTCTCTGTCACGTTCATCTTGAATCACTTCACAGTCTTTCTCCCAGTCCAACACTTTACAGGCTTCTCACTATTCCCACCATGGACTGGAAATTATTTCCAAAATGGGACACGGCTGCCATGCAGAGAAGGGAATTGCTCTGGGTGTGTTGTACACGAAAACCCTGCACACCTTACAACCTTACCTTCTTTTCCTTGCTTTTTCCACAGCAGCAAGCCACTACCACCTTCTCCCTGGTTCTGCTGAACCCTGAGCAGTTGTTGCTCCCTGTTTCCCGGGCCTTTCAGGTGATGGAAAGCCATCTCCACAGTTGCCTGAACTGTCTGCCTGAACTTCAGCACTCTTCAGGGAGCTGGTTGTAAAGTGCTGCAGGGCAGGGGTGAGTTCTTGGAGGTTGCAGCTGCCTGCCTGGTGTTGGGCTAAACACAGCTCCACCAAATAAGCAGCTCCATCTCTGCTTCAGCATGTCATGCAAAGCAGGTAGATGTCTGAAACTCTGATTTTTATTTTACTTTTTAAATCAGGTTAAAAATGGTGTGCATTCTGCTCTGCCTAGCCAGTGAGGAAGCTGGGAGCTGGCTTGTGTTTAGGCCTACCATCAATAGCAAATAGAGCTGGTGTCGTGGGAGCTTCTTGATCTCCAGTATAACTTCCACTCAGCATTAACCACACCAATTTACCTAGTAGCTGTGACGAGAGAACAGCTCACTGTCTCCAAGGAGCTCACAAGTGGCTTGGAAAATAAAATGACTGTGGTGTGCCCGAAACTTTCCCGTCTGCATTTTGGCATTTTTGTGGGGCTTCCTGAGGGGTGATTTGTCAATAGGGGTTGAATATGAGCCCAGGGGTGCCCAGGTGGCCAAGAAGGCCAATGGCCCCTGGGCTGTCCCAGCCGTGCTGTGGCAGCAGGAGCAGGGCAGTGACCGTCCCTGTGCTGGCACTGCTGAGGCCACACCCCGAGTGCTGTGTCACCTCTGGGCCCCTCACAACGGGGACTTGAGGGGCTGGAGTGTGTCCAGAGAAGGGAACAGAGCTGGGCAAGTGTCTGGAGCCCAAGGAATGGCTGAGGGAGCTGGGAAAGGGGCTCAGCCTGGAGAAAAGGAGGCTCAGGAGGGACCTTCTGGCTCTGCACAACTCCCTGACAGGAGGGGACAGCCGGGGGGGTCGGGCTCTGCTCCCAGGGAACAGGGACAGGAGGAGAGGGAACAGCCTCAAGTTGCACCAGGGGAGATTTAGATAGGATGTAAGGAAACATTTCTTTCCAGAAAGGCCTGTGAAGCATTGAAACAGGCTGTCCAGGGAGGTGATGAAGTCATCTCGGAGGGATTTAAAAGATGTGTAGATGTGGCACCTGGGGACATGGTTTAGTGTTGGGCTTGGCAGTGCTGGGTTATTGGTTGGACTCACTGACCTTGAAGGTCTTTTCCAGCCTAAATGATTCTGAATCTAGTGACTGTTAAGTGAGTCCCTGATACCCCAGGAATTGCAATTAAATATGAAGAAGTTAGCAAGACAGAAATTTCTCCCAGCTGTTGTGTTCACTGAAAGATGCAATTTGGAAGACGTATGTTTCAGTGCACTAACATTATACACCTTGTTTCTCAGTCTAGATAAGCCTTTAGCATTCCCACCACACCACCAGAAATTCCACATTCTGAGGAGATGAAAGCCTCACAAAGCTCCTTACCAACTTGCAAAACACACCTCCCATGAAAGAGAGTGCTTCTCCTTCATGGTTCACGCAGCAGAACTTTAGTATCTACAGCAGAAACAGCTGCTAAAGAGAGAATGTGAGATTTAGAAATGAGGGCTGCTGGTGCATGCCTGTCCAGTGACTTGGTTTTGCTGGGTTTTCTTAACCACAGGCATAAGAATATGCATCACAAAGACAAGCGCACAGAAGGGAGAGAAAGAAGAAGAAAGCTGATTCTTTGTCCCTCCCGGGGTACAAAAGGGGCTATTTTGATTCTGCAGCCTACTGAAGTGCAGTGTTTTCTTCATCTACATGCAACTGCTCCTGTGTTTTTGTTGCACTTGTAGTTTTGCCAGCCTTTTTTTTCAGTTTAAGTGGAGGGAAAGGTATGTTCCTATCCCATGCAGTCAGACACTGTGGAAAATGTAATAGCTTACAGCACAGACCCTCTGCCAGTGGAAAAAAAAAAGAAAGAAAGAAAAAAAGTCAGCATAAACTCCACATTTTAGTCTTTGAAAAAAAAAATTACCCTTTAAGCTCTTGCTGTCCTGTTTCATGCTGGGCTGAGACTCCTCTCTCAAAGCCACTTCATAGCTCCCACTTTGACAACTTGTGCTAAAGTGACCTATCTTTCCCTAATACAGCTGAACTACCCTGATGCAAGAGGTCAGGATGCAAGTATCCTCTGCCTGCTCTGGGCCAGAAGATTTAAGCACAAAGATAAAAACAAACAAAACCCAGTGGCAGTACTTCTGTAGCAGTAACATCTGAAACCACAAGTCGGCTCAGGGCTCCACAGTGCCAGGACTTGTGAGGTGAAAAATAAAATAAAAGCCCCTGGTTTTTAGAGTCAAAAGAAAGGTTGTCTAACATTAGCACACCGATCAAGTCCCAGCACTGAGTAATTAAGACTCTCTAGCTAAGTAACTCACCTTGTTTTACAGTGAAAAAATAAAATAAAAGACAATAAAAAAGGCAGAGGCAAGAGCTTATCTGCTACAGGTAAGTGCAAGATATAGTTTCAGCAGATTGTTGGTAGACCATCCCACCCACACAGAAATTAAATGGGACACATTTTAATGATCCTGTATCATTTCAGCTGTGCTTTCAAGAAGATTATCCTTCTTTTTTCCCCTCCAGAGCAGAATGACTTATCTCATAACTTCTGCCTTATGAAAGTTTAGCTGTTTTATTAGTTGAACCCCTTTGCTCCCTGCCGTGTGCCATGTACCCACCAGGTCACTCTGACACCAGAGCTCTTTGCTCCTGGGTATACTTCGCAGGACTGCTGTGACAGCTGAGCCCCTTTGGCAAACATCTATGCCAGGATCCCAAAACAAATAATTTTCTACTTCTCTTTGCACTAAGCCAAGGATACAACCCATTTTAAAACAACAAAATAAAACTCTTTCTCTGGAGTGCTGCACCTTTAATAATTTATTTCTGAATGCTTTTAACAAATTCCCATCTGACTCAATCATTGACCTCAGGAAAGTACCCACTTCACTTATTTTTTAGTAAGAAAGTCCCTGCCAGATCTGCTGGACAGAGCAGGATGGTGAAAATACAAACTACACAGGCAAAGTAACAGATTTGTACTTTGTGGCCGTGTCCTGGTTCTGCCTGAATATTTTAATTTCTAGATTCTCACTATTCAAAGGCAAGGTGGAGATCAGGTTTAGGCAACCACAGACCAAAGCATACCACCTGCTTTGCAGACCTTAGAGCAAAAAAAAATTAGAAAGGATGGGTTAATACAATTTAAGTAGGGACAAGGCAGGTGAAGTGTCACCCATCAGGGAAAGATCATCTTAATTACAAATAAAAAAGCTAACCCAGTGAAATAAATTTTTACCACACTCCTGATCACTCCACTGTACAGTTCAAAGGCAAAGCCTGTGCTTTTGTCTTGGTTTGGCCAGTGTCAATCAACAATTGAAGAAAGAACCCTTGGTCATGTCTAAAATCAACAAGATGTCCAACAGCTGTAGAAGATAAGCCAAAATCCTTGGAGGAACTTTGTTCTACACTTGAAAATGAGAACTATTCTGCTACAAACCGAAAGAAATTACTCTGATCCATTAAAACAGGGAAACTGATAAAGATCAGACCTTTCCACAGTGAGGCACCAAAGATAGAGAACCAAAGGGTAAGCCGGCATAATTCTAGTCAGGACCCATTGGGGCACCCTCCAGCAGCAGCTGGCACTCATCCTTTGTTGCATGGGGCTTGCTGACTGATGTCCTCCTCTCTGGGGGTGCTGAGCAGGCCTCCTATGAACTTCTGAGCTGCCAGATCTGACTGTGCAGAGGCAGCGTGCTGGTTCAGACTGCCACAGCTGCTCCCAGAGCTGCCTGATGGCTCAGGGAAGGACACTCATCCCAGCCATCCTGCTTGCCAGGGCAAGGAGCCTCTTCCTTGCCAGAAGGGCTGGAGAGAATCACCTGAGCTCCACAGGCACAGGAGTTGAAGGCTCAGAATCAGATAGGGGAGGACTGAGCTCTGCCAATATATTTCCCAATCAGCCTCAGCTGATGCTGTGCAAGAATTTTGGTGCTTGCCCCATGCTGACCTCTTCTCCCTGTGTGGTCTGTGTGACACACTGCCAGATGCAGCACTGCTGTAGTCCTTAGAGCAGTTCAAGGTTATTAAAAGAAAAAAGAAAATAAGGGGAAAATAAGAAAAACTAGCTCTCTCTTCTGAGAGTGGGATGGTGCCCAACAGATACAATGAAAAGAAATTAAATGGTGCTAATTTGTTGATTGCTTACACTGCCATGAACACGGCAGATTAAACAGCAAATTTATAACCTGACTGCACTCCAGCTGAAAAATCACAGTGTTTGGAAGAGAAAAGCCCCATAAGAGTGCTGCTGTGCTACTTAACTGCTTTTTCAATTGTTATGACCCACCTCCCTGCCTATTTTACAAGATAGTTCTTTTCCTTTTCTGCTCTAGTTTAACAGGTGCCTGGTGCAGGAAAAGGAAATGAGGCAAACATGGAAGAGGACAGAGGCAAAAAGGTGAGTGGAAGCAGAGCAAAGGGACACAGAAATGCTCAGACTTGACATTTGCAGGGTTTAACATGTGACAAAGGCTCATTCTCAGGAGCAAGGATGGAGCTGTGGGCCTCAGAAGGAAAGCAATGTTGTTGTAGGAAGCAGAGAGGAAGAGGCCAGTGCTCTGACTTTTCTATTTGCTTATCAGGCTGCAGGAAATAAGATTTCTTCGTGTTGAAGGCCAGCAGCAGAGAGTCCCCTTTAGCTGCAGGGAAAAAGCAGCAGAGAGGACTTGTTCCTCTGGTGTATCTCTGGGCATCAGAATGGCTGCTCAGGAGGCCAAGACGACTCTTTGAGGGCTACAAGGTAAACAGACAATGAGAAAGCCTGGAAACAGATAGGGGAGGATGTTGTATATACTTATGAGGGCACAGCATCATTTTAGAGCTTCCCTTTTATTTTAAAAATGTAATTATGGGCTCCTAACACCACAGGCAATAAAACCAAAATGTGGAGGCATCTAAACACAAAAAGAGAACTGTTATGGGAACAGCCTCAAGTATGGAGGGAAGCTTTTCAGTGAACATCCCAGTGGGAGAAGTGGTATGAGCACTACTCTTCCTTATCTGCATCAGCAATTCCAGTGATCAGGTGGGAGGGTCAAGAGGAACTCACAATTTCTGCCAGTAAGGATTTGGCTTGCTTGTAGATGGAACAGGAGGACGCCAAAATTAATGACTCTTCAGGACCAATCAGTGTTAATTACATGCATGTGTAGGAAGGTGTTGATATTGGCCCATAGAAGGAAGCAACTCTGGATTACTCTGCCTAGAGCAGATTAAAGTTGTGACTTTGCTTTTCCCCACTTTCACTCCCGGATGAAAAAGAGCAACACCTGCCTCTATTCTGATTCTTGCTCATTTGTTTCTTCCCCTGCAAGCAGGCTCTGCTGAGTAACCAGCAGCACTGGTGATTCCAAAACCACATTTGTCTCCCCTCATCATCCTGTTGCCTACAGGAGAGCCAGGTTCTGGCTGACAGGCAGCTCTGCCTGAGTACTTGTGAAACAGAGAGGCTGTGCCAAGGAATAGGCAGTATGTCTGAAAACTGAGCACACAGATCAGTGTTTGGCCCTAAATAAGGACATAAAATATATTACAATGTGTGAGTGTTAGAACTGATCCAAGTTTTCACATTCTTAAATCCTGAAGGGAATTACTGATCTAATTTCAAGGGTGAAGAAGAAGTGGGGAAAGGTGTCCTTCTAAAATGTTAACGATTTCTATGCACCCTGATTTAGCAGCACCCTATACAGATGGTGGGTGCTCTGCACAACTCATGCTGGGTCTTGATGAGGAGTAGGTGGTAATTCTGGCATTGGATTGAGACCAAGGCAAGAGCAGGGGCCATGTTCAGAGTCACCAGCACTGGGTTTTACAGGCTGCTCTCAGAAGCAGCTGCTGGCAGGAAGGCTGTTTGACCTCCTAAGATTTTCCCTACCTGGTATGCTGGCAGTTCTTCAAGACAACATTTTGCTAACCTCTCAGAAGACTTTCAGGAATTTCCACAGGAAACAAACAGGAGGCCAGTCCCTGGAGCTGCTCTGCAGCAAAAATGACAGAAGAGAATTTGGAAGATTTGCATCTGGAATTCAGGGAGGAGTCCTGACAGTGTCAGCAGGGGCCTGCAGGGGTGAGGTGGCCTTGGGCATGGCTTTGGGCAAACTGCTTTTCCTGTAGCTTCCTCTGCTTCTTCTGTCTGTGCACCAGAGGTGTCTCTTAGCAGATACCGGTGTGGCCACTGGCCCCTGGTCTCAGGTGGTGAGTCTGTGCCCACTCTAACACATACAGAAACGCTCCGGTGCAGAGCCCCATCCTTCCCAGGTAGTCACATTGGGTTCATGGGAAGGAAAGAATTCTTGGGCTTCCAAACACCCCAGCTGAACTGCAAGGAGAGTTATTGAAGAGTTCACTGCTGTCCATCCAGCTTGCAATCCCCAAAAAGACACATCTACAAGCATACAAAGCTGAAGGTATCATTAAGGCAGTGAAGATGTCATTATCATAGCCTCACTTTAAAAAGTTTAATGGAACTCCACAAAGGGTCCTTTGCCCAAAATTGTTCCACTCAGCTGCTTCCTTTTTACAGCCAAAATAGCATGGCTAGATCTCAGGAGGAGGTGCAGGGTGAGGGATGAGAATTAATTCTCTTGGAGCAAAGGACATCTTACGAATGAGTCTCCTACCAAAAATAAGTCCAGGACATCCAGCACATGAGAATATCTTGGACCTAGGAGTGTAAATGTATCCCAGGACATTTTTCCCAGCCACCAGTGCCTACAAAGACACAAATGGCTTAGAGAGGGCCTCTGCTTTACTTCTCCGGTGGGAAAGTCCAACCAATTGTTAGCAGCAAAAGCAAATGGAAGCCTGATTTAAGCAGGAGGTGAGACAAAACAGGTGCAGTGGTTTCCTTCTAACATGCTTCCCATGGTGTGGATTACATCAGAAGGTTTTGAACAGCCAAGCTGCAATGGCGGTAAGAACAAAAGGAAGTTATCACTCCTGAGCTGGAAGCTATCTGCCATCAAGCAGCAGTGTCCAGTGCTCTGCTCCTCCTCTGCAGCAGAGTTAGCTAAGAATAAAATTTCCACAAAATCTATAGCAGTTGAGTAAGTCATATCCAGACATTTCCACACTGAATGTGGTTCTATCAGACATGGCAGACAATCAATTCTTACTCTGACCTAAGAAATGAATAACATTTTGTGGGAAAAGTAAACAAATAGGAATAGCAGAGGGGACAGTTAAGTGACCCCATGCTGATTCATGAACACCCGTACTTTCAGTGCTAAGGGGTCAAGACTCCAGAAATCTGAGGCCTGGAGGCTTCAGTTTTGACTTCAAGGCATCACAACTACCGGGGTGTAAAGTACAGGTTCTCATGTGTGGGAGAGGTGGGGAAAGAGTTGAGCTCTTACTAAACCAGAGAAAGAGGACTGTGTATGGCACAACATTTATATTTCCATTTCTTATTGCCCTGTTTCTAGAGAAAGACTGTACTAGATTTCTCCTTGTCTTCCAGGACGAAAAGCATGCAGGAAATCACACAGGTACAGATAGCATGAGGCCAACCTGGATAATGAGCAATTCTCTTGTACTCCATCTTTATCCAGACCTTCAACTGTAGCTGTCTAATAGGACACATCTTTCTTTACAGTGAGCCAACTGTACTGCTTACCAAACCAAAGCCAGTGGCAGTTCTAAAAGGCACATTCCAGTCAAATCTGTCATTATCTCAAGTCCTTCATGTCCCATTTTCGGTGCCGAAAAGGACTGCCAGTGAGTAATTAACACACTTAATTAACAGGCGGCTGCCTACTCACTCCCCCACCAGTGCAACGGGGTGAAAAGTGGAAGAGCAAAAATGAAAAAAAACCCACAACCCTGGGCTGAGACAAAGACAGTTTAATAGGAAAAGCAAAAGCTGCACACACAAGTAAAGCAAGACAAGGAATTCATTCCCTGTTCCCCATGGGCAGGCAGGTGCTCAGCCACGCCCAGGAAAGCTGGGCTCCATCACAGGTGGCTTGGGAAGACAAAAGCCATCACTCCAAATATCACCCTCTTCCTTCTGACCCCGTTCTGTGTGCTGAGCCCAATCCACATGGTTTAGGACACCCTTGGGTCAGCTGGGGTCTGCTGTCCTGGCTCTGTCCCCTCCCAGGTCCTTGTGAGGAGCAGCAAAGCCTTGTTGTGCAAACACTGAGCTTCTATAAGCAACACATCCCTATGTTATCAACACTGCTTACAGCACAGATCCAAAACACTGCCACACTCAGGATACTGTGAAGGAAATTAACTGTGTTCTGGACAAAAGCAGCACAAAGTGATTGCCATACACTGGATATCACAGTTATACTCTGCTCCAGCTGTCCTTAAATGTGCCTTTCCATGGCATTCTGATTTAAGTGAAATTGCTCACTTTTTTTCTGTCATAGGGTACTTTATACTACTTTGCATTTACTCCAGGTAAAAGCATCCAAAAAGGCTATCAACACAGAGCATGACAACTTGTGACCCTTTGGGGACTGGTAGCTTTGGGCTACTATGCCACTGAGGAAATGGAGTTTATCTTGATGCCCTGTCTTGGGAATTCTAATAGATGAAGCAGGCATTGTGTTGATTAACATGGCCTTTTGTATCTCTGAGAATTTCTTCGTGACTGAAGGGGCTAAAATCCGATTCCTGTGCAGGAGGCTATCCACATTACGGGAGGAGGAGATTAGAGTATATCTCTGCACCTTTGCTGTGCTCTTCTTGCTCAGGGTTTTATTTTTGTCTGTCAGTAAATATGCTGGCCATTGAACAGTGGTGGCTGAGATAAAGGCACACACCCCTTCCTGCTGCCCCTTTCCAAAGAAGCAGAAAGCCTTTGGTAGCAGGAGAATGAAAGTGAGCACACCTTGACACTTGCTCAGCAAGGATGAAGGGGGGGGCACCAGTCAGACCCAGACTAACAGTTTCTGAATAAGATGCAAGTGTCAGGCAAGAGCAGTGCAGAGGACCAGAGAAGAAATGGTTGGATTGCTTGGATACTGCAAGTTAGGCAGTGTACTGATGCCCTGGAGACTTCCCTCATAGTCGTACTTGTGAAAAAACCAGCTGAATCTTCACCACTGTCTACTGCTCAAGAAGCCTTTTGCTCTAAATAGACAATTTCTAATGCCTGTGAAAAGTTCTGCTGAACTTGTTACTTTGACAAGTATTGTGAAACATCATTTCATTACCACTGACGTGTGGTTAGAAAGAAATACCCCACAATCTATCCAGCTTAATCTGCAGGCACAATTTGTCAGACAGATGCAACTGCCAGATTTGCAGCTGCAGAAGTGAAACCAGAGTTCAGTCAGAGTCAGCCACTGAAAGAACTGTGCTGTGCAGTTAGACTTTCACTTGCTGTATGGTGAACCCAAAATTTCAGTGCATTTCCAGCTGCTACAGAGTATGAAAGCCAGCACAATCCAAATGGGGCAGGACAGGATCAAATATCAGCACATGCTTATCCCTAAGTATTATTTTATTAAAAATATTGTAGAAAAAACTACATAGCAGTCAGAGAAGTCAGCAAGTTTGGGGTTAGAACTGCCATCAAAACAACCTACTCTCAGTTTGAAGCCATTCCCCCTTGTCCTGCCACTCCAAGCCCTTGTAAATAGTTTCTCTCCATCTTTCTTTATGGCTCCTTCAGGCACTGGAAGGGCCAATTAGGTCACCTTTTCTGAAGCCTCCTCTTCTCAAGGATAGAAGCCCAGTTGAACAAGCCCAATTCTCTCAGTCTTTTCATCACAGTGAAGCTGCTCCATCCCTCTGGTCATCCTGGTGGTTTCTGGACTGGCTCCAACAGGTTGATGTCCTCCCTGCGCTGGGGAAGAGGTAACCACAAAGGAAACCTGCACATACCGAGCAAATCAAGGACGCTGTCAAGAATTTCAGGTGGGAATGCTGGGGCAATTCTTCCTTGGCCATTCTTCACTATACTGATAGAACAGTGCTCTCTGAAAGCACCACTTCCACAGCAGTGTCCCCTCACTGGTTTACCACAACGGCTCTGTCATCCAGGAGTGGTCTTACCTGCAAGACTGTTGTGTGTCCCATCCTATTACTCACCTCTGTGCAGCCTGCAGGCTTTGCTTGTTCTTTGTTCAATCAGAGAGGGATGTCGCTGAGGTCAGACTCATTATTGCACTGCACTCTGCAATGCAGGCATCCCCTGGAGCATTCCCACCACTTGCAACTCTCAGCACATACACATCTGCTTCCATGATCAGCAATATGAAACAGCAGAATTATCCCATGGCGAGGTCTCCACAACAGGTTTGAAATGCTGCTGTCAGCAAAGGTATGTGGAGGCATGAACCGAGGCCTCTGCTGTACCCTACAGAGAGCCTCCGTTGTCACGTTGTAATTTACATCAGTTATGTCTGCCAGTTACAGCTTTATTTTTTCATCTGCCCAAATGTCCTTCATCTGAACAAAAACTACGTCCCTAACAACAACACAGCAGCATATCAAAATGGGGGCTTCTTCTGTTTTATGAACTTCTTCATGAAATCCATCTTCATTGGTGAGGATGCACCAGCATGGAAAAACATCACCATCCAGTCAGAGATGCTGGTAGAAATGACCATGGTTTATCTATCCAGTTTAGCCTATCCTGTCTGAGTATTAAAATCTGCTAGACAAGATGTCTATGCTCATATGCTATCAGTTTCCACTTAAAAGCACTGAATTTCATTCTGCTGATTCTTGCCTAGTATATATAGTAGTGCACACCTTTCTCTTCAGTGTTTTTAGTTAGAATTTGCTAAATTCCAGAGTTTTCAAATTTGAAACTTGCTAGGCACTCTGTAGGTGTAAATCAGATTTTCCACTGGTTCTAGGACATCAGAACATCTGAGGATCTGACCTTTTAAGCTGACCATATTTGCCCTTCTAGGTCTGTGTGAATAAAGGCAGATAGATTTTCTTTTCAGTCTGGGAATTCTGCCCTCTCCAAACTGTTTCTGAAACCACTCCTGGGATAAACAAGAGTATTTCGTAAGGGTAAGGTATGCCTTTTCCCTAACAGCCAAATTAAGATGTGTTATCTGATGAAATAGAAGGCCTGATGCTTGCTGCCTGAGAACAATACCTATTTTAAATGTCAATTCATAATGTCTTTACTATAAATCAATTTAAAAACTGCAATGTCTTGTTTTCGTTCTTGTATAAAGGTCAAAGTGTCACAGTGAACAGAAGTTCTCTACAAATACTAGGAGCTAATACTCTGCATGACTAAATGCTTGACAGAGAAAACATATCAGTTAGAGCAGATCTCGACAGAGCAGCAGATTTGATAAAAGTCCTGGATCAGACTTTCTGATATGCCTGTCTGAAGACAGGATGCCTGAAGGGCAGCACAAGTGACACACATGGCTTTTTGCCATCATCTCACACTGTACCTTCCCCACAACTTTATCTCAGACCTCATTTTATCTAAAAAGCATGACACCAAAAGCATGTGTGTTTGTGTCTTAGTGCAGACTTGAACCCCAAAACATTTCCTGCTTTTTAAAAAAATGGTCGTAGAAATGACAAAACAAAACAAAGGTCCATTTTTGGTCTCACATTTACTTTACTCTTCACAAAATTCAGGGTTCAGAAGAGACATACAGGAGGCCTAACCAGGATTTTTGGGGTGTTTGTTGTTTTATGGCACTATTTGGAACGGTTTTATCAGGAAGGCTGAACACCAAATTGTATTGCAGACAGCTTCCAAGAGCAACTTTTTGTTTTAAGACCATAAAAGGCAAAAATAAACTGCCTTTTTCTTTGTGATCAAAGACCCAGCATAAAAAGTGTCAGGAGGACCTTAAATGCCAGTTCCTGTACTCCCAATGTGTGTATCTTGGACTTCTTCCAGTGTGGGAGCAAGATGGACTTTTATTTTTATTTTCCTTTTAAATGGAAGAAAGCTGCCAAAATACATAAGGAGAAGGATTAGAGCCAGTTGCTTTTTGTTGGTTCTTCGGTGGGAACACTGCCAGGCAAAGCCGTATGCTAAATTCCCAGGGAATTTCACTCTCAAAAGCCAGCTTCTGGATTTCCCTCATTTGGGAAGCTCTCCCTGAAAGGGATATTCATATTTAGGAATCAGCTCAATGCAGAATTGTTGTACTGGCAAATTGGCTGCTGTCTATTCAAATGCTCCTCTGCATAGCAGCTTTTGCTGCTTTGGGGGAGGGGGGGTGTGGGGGTGTTGTTTTTTGGTTTTTTTGGGGGGGGGCAGGGTTGTGTTTGTTTTGGTTTTGTTGTTTTGGTTTTTTTTTGTGGTGGTGGGGTTTTTTTGTGGGTCTTTTTTTCTTTTTCTTTTTTTTTTTTCTTTTTTTTCCCATTAGGTTGGGATGCCTGGTGAGCTAGGCATGTTTCAAAAAGCAGGATTGCAGAGCACTCTGGGTAATCCAAAGTGTGCTCTTACAAAAGCAGGAAGAGACCGTTGCTCTTGGTATCAATAGCTGCTAACACTGACTCTCCAGGGTCACTTGCCAAGGCTGAACAATTGGCCACAAACACATTATTTCTGTCTTCTCGGGGCCTGTGATGGTGTTGCAGCTGTTATCCTATAAAGGGACAGAAGCCTGTCTCTTGCTACTCATCCACCCTGTGCCAAACATCCTCCCTGTCTTGCACCTCCCCTCTGCTCTGTTAGGTGGTCACATTGTTGGGGAAGAAAGGAATATTTCTAAAGGAAGTTGCAGCTTCCCAGAATTTCTTGCTTGCCTACATAAGCAGAGGAAAAGGATGTGAAAATCAGACAAAAGATGCAATTCTGAGAACTGTTTTGACATGGCAACAGTTTTGTCAACTCAAAAAAAAAAATCTTGGCAGGAATCAGACTTCTTATTTTTCATGTGTCAAGGAGAGATTTTCTTGAGGCTTTCCAATAAAATACTGTAGAAAGGCTAGACCCATGATTAAAGTATTAGACAGGGCATCTGGATTTTTCTTTCTTGGAAGATAATTTTTACATGTCTATGTATCACTTCATGCCCTTATATTTCTATCTGTAAAATGGGTACAATAACATTTATGTATTATGGATAAATTCTTGAGCTCTTTAAGACATTCAGAGGCTGTAGTGATAAGAACAACAAAAAGTGCTAAGAACTAGCAGTATATATTACAGATACTGCACAGAAAAACTAAGCAACTTGTCAGACATTTCAGTTGGCTTCAGCAAACAGAGAAAGAAAGCAAGAGCATACATCATTGGCCAAGCATGAAAACCACATAATCCACCTTTAACCTACAAACTTCAGTGATTTTGAAATAGATTATTTCTCTGTTCATTAGTACATGAGTAGAGGCATTATTTATCTTTGCAATAAAGTCCAAATGTCCTTATTACTGCTGAACCCTGATGCTGAAATGTAGCTCTTTTAAAGTTAGGAGAAATCATTTGCAATACAGCAAGCAGATGGAGACCCCATCAGAAATCAATGTCCCATTGTAATAGGTCCTGTGTGTCTAGACAGTCAGAGACAGTCCCAGCCTTTGAAAAGATTACAGGCTGAATAGACAAGAGAAACAAAAAATGTGGAGAAGAAGCCAGCAGACCACAAATGAAGTGTTGTGCTCAGGTTCCCAGCGCTGGTCACTGGTGAAACAGAGATGAGGATATGCCTGGGGGTGCTGTGGCTGAGTGCCTCACACCCCACCTCCCACTCCAGGCACAGAGTAAGGACTGCTGAAGGGCTCCTGCTGCCAGTGAGAACAACAATGAAAGAAAGATAACAGGATCATCCAGGGATTCAGCAGTGGAGGAGAGCTGACATGATATTTATCTGCTGTCTGCAGGAGAGAATCATATTTCTTTTGCACAGATGGATGTGCACACAATCAAATCCTGAAGATGCAAAACAAGGGTTTCTGGTTTCCAGGCTTACCTAGTGATTACATTAAAGCCAAAGATAGCTGTACCTGCCTCTGAATAATTTTAATTATCAAAAATTAATTAATGTTCATACACAGCAGTACCTGCAGCTGTAGTGGACTTGCTTAAGGTTAGTTAAGGTCTAGTTAGGATTTAGCTTCTGTGAAAACAGTTTGCATGGCCTCCAAAATTGCTTACAAATTTCATCCAAACTCAGCAATTAGTTTACCCACAAGAACTGTGAAAATCTGTAGGTTGATAGTAAAGACAGAAACAGTGATACTATCTCTCCAGCTGCACAGCCTTATCCATCCACTGCTCCATGGATATTGGAGCTTCCATGCAGACAAACACACTGGGAATTGGGGTTTCTTTTGCCATTGCACAACTTGTTTGTAAATGCACTTATCATATCTTATTTTAACATTACCTTATGTACCTTTCTTCTCTTTAACAGCAGGATTGAACAGCGGTTAAATCAAATTTGGGTGTTTTTAGTATATAGGCTTTGACTGTGAGGAGTTATTTTTCATAGATACTCTTTTTCTTCTTAGCATCTTATCCTGAAGCTTTGATAAAAGTCTGAAGTCCAGAAACAATCCTGTCAAAGTTACTTATAAACAAACAGAAATCAGTATTAATCTGAAAATACATGTCTTGGGCTTACCTCACTAGTCCAGGACTTTCACAGTGTAATCATCATGAATACACACTGAGAAATCTATCACTGGTGGGTTCCTGGGGCCAGGTTTTGCTGCAGCCCCAGATTTTGGCACGGCCAACACAGATGGTTGTTGGGACAGGCCGCTCCTCCTGCCTGTCCCTGCCTCTTCTTCCAACCTGTCCAAGCCTCCAGACAGCCAGAATATTGTTCTGAATTCAAAGACCCAACATTTCTGTGGCTAAACCCCGCAGTCCCTAAGGGTCCGTGCCTGCTGCTGGCCAGGCATTCACCCCACTGCCAGCCCACGCCTTCCACCCAAAGGCTCTCCCACCGCTCCTTATGATCAGGGACTATTTCCCTGTGGCGATAAGAACAGAGATGTGATACAGCCCAGGCAGATGCTCCTGGTGGAAGTGCCAGATTTTCTCCCAGGGCTGGAAGCATGGCTGGCTAGACAGGAAGAAGTGGCCTCTTCTCTCACTGAACCAATGTGTGCCACCAGACTGTGCCAGCTGGCCATGTCTAGGTCAGAGAGGCATTCAGCATTTTGTTCTGGCTGAAAAAGAGGAGATGAAGAAGAGAGGTTCAGGAAAGGCAGCCAAAGATCTCTTGGGGATGCACAGCTTCCAGCTCACTGCCTGTGATGGTGGTGGTAGTGCTGAGCAGCAGGAACATTCCAGGACAAGGAAAGGCCTATTGTATTTGGGGCAGTACCTCCATATTGCAGTTGACAGAAGAATGTGAATAAATGGCAGTATCTTTTCCTTCATTGATCTGAACACAGAAGGCCTTCAATGATTAAGTTTTCTCATCAAGAGGATGTTGGCCTGATGAATCATTGCTTGGCTGTTTCCAGTATCAAGGGATGTAGGAGGCACTGCTTTGCATGTACGTGATCAAATTAATAGATCAGATCTACGCATCTACATCCAACTACAAAAATCACATCGGTGATTTTGCTGATCACCCCCAACCCACATTTGCTGTAAGCTTTGCTTAACAGATTGTACTATAGGGACAATATGATTTCTTCCCTGAGCAAGACGCGGAACTATCGACATCTTTTTGCTGATGTGCTCAAATGTGCTGGTCCAGACTGTAGATTAATTGCTCACAATCTTTCAGCCCAAGACTCAAACGAATTTCTTCCATTTTAATACATTTACAGTTTCAACAGCTGAGTTACATAATATTAATCAAAACTTGGCATAGGCACATTAAAAACAGACTATGCCTTTTTTTTAGTGAGGTGGCAATTTACAACTAGACAATGAATGCCTAAGTTCTGGGAGATGAATTTGGGGAAAAACCCACTAATTTATTGCAAGAATCTTAGTCATAAATGAAGAATCCATTTTCTTGAGCATATAACTTTCTATTTTAAAGTATGCTTTGATCCAGCTGGGTTGCATACTAAAGAAGAGAGCTTTCTTAACTAGGAAAGAAGATACAGCTCTTATAAGGAAATCCATTTTGCACTTTTCTTATTTGTGTCTGTCTCTGTGCATCCAAAACAACCTGTTAACCACCCTGCTCATAAACTCTGTTGGATACTACGGACCCTCTATGTTATTCTATTCTACATTGCAAATTCTGTTCTCATTGTTGTGCATGCCTGTGACCTTTTGCCTTCAGATTCAGCTGAAGTCCTCTGGGAGGTGACAGAAAGAAAAAAACGCAAATCCTTTAACTTGGCTAGATAGAACAGTGGAGACTCATTAAATCTTGGTGACCGGCTATTCAGTTACAGTCCATTTAATCATACAGCAGCAAAATAATTGGCAATGGCTCAAGGCAAACTAATTATTCCAATCTGAAACTCGGCAGGGTAACAAGTAAACTGTGGATGAGGTGGTGATAGATTTTGCACATCTGACAGGCCTGATCCATGAGGCTCCTGACAGGGAGACTAATGACAACCCAGGAAGTGTTCTCTCTTCAGTCATGTCAAAAAATGAGGAAAGACTGGGAGCAGAAAAACATCTGCTGGAAGCAGAGGAAAAGACCACTTTCAGGAGGAAAAAGAGAGACGAAGAAGGGTGGGCTCTTTAAAAGCCTCTAATCTAAACCTTAAGGTTGCATGGCCACAGAGGCACAGAGGCAGGCTAAAGCTTACAGTTTGACCTTTGTTTTTTTGATGATAATTTTCTCCCCTCTCTATCTCTTCCATCAGCCAAAAAGTAATTAGGCTTGCTGGCAATCATACATGTGAAAACCATGTGGCAAGCTCAGAGAGCTCTTGGACTTGCAGCCTGGGGAAGGAATTAGCTGGAGCACTCTGGGTGTCAGCACCAGGGCTGGGAGGCTGGCCTGTGAAATCCCAGCCACAAAGGCTTGTGGATTGTCCAAGAGACAGAGCCTAAAAAAGCAGTAATGTTGACTCAGCCCACTGAAACTCAAAAGACAATATTTGGGTTAGTATTGGGTTAGTATGACACGTTAGTGACAGCACAGCCTCTTCCCTTTGGGAGATAATCACACCACTGCTGTCTGGTGAGGCCCTAAAAGGCTCCAGGACACCTTAAGGAAGTAAACATTATTCACTCCTGGAAAAACACATTAGTCAGCTGGATATTGTTCTGGTGCAGGGTAGAAATTCAGATGTTCCTCACTAAGACCTCAAAAGTCAGGAGATCTGCCAAAATGTTTGAGGGATAGTTCTGAGGACAGAATTTCCTGGAATGGAAGTACAAAAGTGTGCCTTCTTCTTTCTGTGTGGTAGCACAAAAGCTTTCCAAAAAGCAGAGAGGGGTGTACCAAAACAACAGAGCAACAGAGTGGAAATTATTCAAGTGGGAGATGTGAAGAAGTTATCACATCTTGCTCTGTAAGGCGTAACCAAGCTGAGTAGCTGAAAATATCAGAAATTACAACAAAATTTTGTCATTATGAAAATGTTTTTCCACTGACCCTTAAACAGAAGTTAAGAGCTAATGACAGAAGCCAAAGCTCAAACATTATGAGCAAATAGTTCAGAAAAAAAATATTCAGTGTTTTGGGGAATAAAACATCTCTCCGCAGCTACTTCTGTGATCTTTAGTGCAGGGGGACAGGATTGTCAGACATGAAAGAAAAAGAGAAATTAAGTTTAAACTGAAGGGATGAACTATGTACAAGTGTTTGTTAAAGTCACCTCTAGAAATATGCAACAGGTTTGTAATCAGACTACTTGTTTTTCATTCACTGTAATTCTTCTGCAGAAACCAGAGGTGATCATAAAAATGGCATAAAGGTCCAGATTTGAATGGGACTTCAAACTTCCATGGAAAGCAGTGCCTTAGATTAAGTTCTCCCTTCTCTGTAAAACTGTCTCTTGAATACTTTTATCAAGAAAAGTCCACCTCTTTCCTGGCTCCCATGTGTAATTACTCTCATGGTGATTTTCTTCCCCCCTGAAACTGGGGAAGGTATCTATAGATGTCCAATTTGTGGAGGTGGCCCTTAAATGAACTCTCTTCCACATTTGTTTGTCATTGCTTCTCAGCACAGAGACCTAGGGGCTGATCTCACCCATGATGACTGATGTGAAGAGGACACTGAGTACTTCTGTCTTTTCTGTGGGCATTTTTAATTAACCTCCCATCCCCATTCAGCAGCACACCTGCAGCTTCATTGTGCTTCCACTCTGTAACAGAGCAATAACAGCCTTTTATTTGCTGTGTTTGATATCATTTGCCAATTTGACCTCTGGTTGATTTTTTCCTTTGCTAACTACATTACTGCATGCAGGAGCACTATTTCTATATTTCTTTCTGGTATTCTCACCTTTTCCATCTCTTTTGCATTAGAGCTCCTTCAGTAACTCACTGTTTACAGGATGTTTTCCTCTTATGGCTGTTCCTTTTTCTGATGAAAAGTGTAGGCCAATTTTATGCCTTGAAAATGAAAATACTCCAGTACTCCTGAGCTCCTTTGCCCCCCAAGGGGCACAGAAAGGTCAGCGGCTGGTGGAGCACTGAGCTGTTTTCCCAGCAAAATACTGAGTTAGCTGGAGGATGGACAGCAACTTGCATGTGCCATTTGAGTGGGCTGCTGATAACCAGATGAAGCAACTTCTGACAAAGGGGTGGTTTTTTTGCAAAAGCATGAGAAGACAGCCTGTTCTGCCTGTGCAGCATTTGCTGTGAGTGTACACCATCTCCCTAGTAAGTTGAGACTGAGAAACAAAGAATCAGAAAAGCTCTTCTGAGAGCTGATCAATCATACCTAAGACTGGCCCATGGCAAATTTATGGCTGTGGGTGAGCACTTGAGGCTTCAAAACATGCAGGAGAAAAAGATCCTTTTCACAGACAATTAGGAAGGAATAGAATTATGAACCTGAGCTACCTGCAGAAGGAACAGAGAAAGCCTTTTAATTGTCGTTTACTCCATGCAGTGGGCTTAAGGATAATGACAGCTGACTGAACCTTGCCTCCTAAGCACAGTTACAGTCCTGCTGCACTGCCTTTATGGCAAAGAAAGAATCTGAGGACACCAGCACAAGTGATCCTCACCTCTGTTTGACCGTCCCTACCGTTTCACTGACTTTGATGATGGCAGAGAAAGAGCCTGAAGATAAAATGTTCTCACAAAGCCAGTTTTTCCTCCTGCCAGCAAAACTGGCAAACTGGGTATTACCACCCTCAATTTCCCAAAAAATTGAACCTCTGGGGAGATTCGTCCTGAGCAGGAATTCTGCTGGAGCAATAGCAACTCTTTGTTATTTGTACTGCAGCAGCACTGGGGGTTTGGATGGAGCTCTCTGACCATTCTCAGCTGGTGAAACCTGTGTCCTGGAAAAGCAGTGAGTGGTAGGCCGAGGAGCTGCGCAGCCAGGGTCACAAAGCACTAAGGTTTCACACAGATCACTGGCTGCTGGCAGTGAATACAAGTAGTGAGACCTTGTCCAGCAGCCTGAAGCAAAACCTACTTCAGACCAATTTCCCCTACCTGCCATTCCTTCTTTTTCACACCTGCATTTTGTTCTGAGAGCAAACTTTCACTTCTGGTAGCAGAATACTGAGTCAGCCACGTGATCACTCAACCTGGCAGTCCTCAGTACTTATTCAATATTTAACAAGCATCATTTCACAGTATGTTTTCTACAGTTGTTTTTTTTTGTTTACCTCAATGGTATAGTATCGATTAAATTATTATGTCTGTTAAGTGATAAATAAAATTAAGTATTTTGAAGCATCATGCAAGGAGTTTTATTTGTCTTCTTGCGAATATGTTATGCAAGTATGCTTTCATGCAGATATGCATTAAATTAATCTTATTAACAACCAACATATTATTTATTTACTAAGAATGTGATAAATTCTGTCATATTACATATCTGAAAAAAACCTATTGTTAACCAGCATGGATAATCTCAGTGAAACAGAGTTAAGAATAGAGAATTAGAATAGTTTTTAAGAACAGAGTCAATAACAATAGAATTAGAATTAATACGAGCTGTAATTTTTTATGATATGGAAAACAATCACAGAGGAAGACACTTGAATGTCCTGTATAACCTAAAAAATTTACTACCCAAAACCTAAGTACCACTTAAGAAATCCTTAACAAATACCTTTATCTTTAATACAGAATCCATGCCACTGAGGGATGTAAAAACTTGTTGATCCAGATGTTGCTGTTTTCCCAACATCAATAACTGAATTTACAATGGATAAACTGGGAATGGGCAAAAATTATTCACCCAATGTCTATATATGTCTTGAATAATCCATAATTATGATAGCCAGGAGAAATCCTATTGCCAGAAAAGGTTAGCTTCTTATCTTATTTTGGGTCAAATGGACTTCAGTTTTTAAACTTCTCTTAACTTCTTAAACTTCTCTTATGTATTTCATTTTTGTATCAGGGAGAAACAAAAAGATATTTGAGTACCACAATTGATAAGGGATGAGCTACAATTATTTAATCCATAAATATTTTAATCAGATAAATGGCTCAAAACTGGTTTGTTTTATTTTCCCCCAAAGGACTATTGTCTGGATTTCTGAAGAAAAATATCCTACCATCTATAACATCTGTTGAACTAACAGAATTATTTGGACTCCCCCCTCATGTGTAATTTAATACTCATGTTGTTGGCAGTGTTAAAATGGTTTTGTTAAAAAGAGGAACAACAGGAAAAAACCCTTCAAATTTAATACTTTATCTTATTCTGTTTGCACCTATAAAAAGTGCTTCCTAGGAAAGAAACTTGGAACAAGACAGTTTCTATGAAGACTAGTGTGTGTGGGATTAGACACAGACAATTAGCTGTCTTTTGCCATCTTGGAAATGAAAGAGCAAATGGGTTATACTTTACTTTTCATAAGAACTGAAGTGATAATTACAAATTCCTTTCTTCTTACAAAGTATAGAAATCAGAGTCAATTTTGCAACAGAATTCATTAGACCTTATATATTCACAATGGGCTTTTTGTATTATTTTTTTAAGACATGTAAGCAGCAGTTTTGGACTGAATATTCATAAATTATTGAATGCTATACATAAACTGTGAAGTCTAACATCAGAAAGCAATATGATTTAGAAATAAGATTAATACATTTGATTAACATCTGCTCTTCTAACCTAGATAGTATTCATAATAACCAAACTTCTGGAGAACAGGTATTATTCTAAAAAATAAACTTGAGAAATCAGACTTAAAAGGAGAAATAAAATGAATCCTCACTTAAAAGCATTATAAGAGAAATTCTTAAATTTCCTATAAGTATCCTGAAGGAGAAAAGTAAAATTCCCAGGATGTTAAACTTCAGGAGAAGGATTTTATAAACGTGTACATATACTACTATCATAAGGGGGCTGCTTCTTTTTTTTTTTTTTTTTTTTTTTTTTTTTTTTTTTTTTTTTTTTTTTTTTTTTAGGTTGACAGCAGGCTGAATGGAAGCCTACTAAAATAATCCTGTTTTCAGCAAGATGTCGAAGCCATAAAGAACCTGATCAGGGTCCGCCAGAGTGGTGACGGGCAGACGTTTCTGGAGCTTCGATGCCATCTGCTGTCCGGGTAAAAAGAGTGCAGTGATCCTGGTACATCCACGGAGCACTTCACCATTCCCACATGGAAAATTGAGCGTGGGCTCTCCTCCCAGCTTCCGGTTCCTAACAAAGTGACGGCAGAATTAGAAAAAAATCACCCCCCAAAGTGTCTTGGGACAGGGCAGCTCTCCAGGGAATGGAAAAGAAGGATGTAAAACAGTAAACTGACACCTTGATTCCATGCAAAGGGGGAATAACTATTTCAAGAAAGAATGAAGTGGGCACCAACTTCACAGCTTTTGAAAAAGTTTTTCCAGCAAGATTCCTTTCAAGACACTAACCTCTCTGCTTGGATCCTAAAGTTAGGACAGAAGTCAATCTTTAAACAAGAATGCTTACACTTCAAAGATGAGACATGAGAAGAAGCTACAACAAAACTGCAAGTACAGATGGTCTAAGATTTATATCTTAGTTGTAAACGGCAGGAGACTGACAAATAAAACTCCAGGGAAAAAAGATTCCAAAGGAATTTATGTCCTTTGAAGGCCAACAAAAGTGAGATTTCTAGTCTATTTTGCCCGACTCCAGATTTTTGCTGTGCAAGTTTGGACTTTTAACACTGACAAATTCTGTGACATTCACAAAGCAGTAAGGTTTCTGTGACACTCTCACTTCAGAGAGCAAATGGCAATGTCACTCGGCCGAGAAAAATGAGGCAGTGCAGTAAGTGAGCAGTAAGATCTGGGAATCTCCTATCTGAAGCAGCAAACAGATATTTGGGAAATGTATGTTGAGGCACGAGCTAACTATTTTTCTCAACCCAATACAGTCAATATGTGCATATTGGAAAAACCAGCACTTATCATGTTACAATTAAATTCTTACTGTAGGGGTGAGCAGCATTGGCTCTTAAAATTGTTTTCCTTGGGGAATGCAGACATGAATCTTCCTTTTAAGCCAATTAATCTCCACTGCAGTCTTGGCTGTGCAGCTTTCTGCTCTTTTGCAGGGTCCCTTGCTCTGTCTTTTTCCTCCAGAAGGATAGCAAGAGTGTCTTCTGCAATGCTGGAAATCTCTGATGAGATCCCAGAACAGCCTGAGCCGTGACAACCAGCTGCAGCAATCATGCATGGCTGCTGTGCTGCCCATAGCTGGGGCTAATATCACTTGGGTTTCCATGCACAAGACACATCCTCTGTCTTGCTCTCAGCAGGTAGAAGAGGTTTAATGCATCTTGAGTGCATTGGGTGGCATGTGTACATGGACAAGCATGCAATTCACATGAGCTGCCTGTCTCTTGTACTTCAGCTGGAAACACGAAAGCCTTGTCCCTTATAAGAAGCAGCACACTGCTGAGGGTTGTGGTTATTTGGGTCTTTTGCCTCTCAATGTGAAGTGCTATTGAACATGTACTAGTATTCCTTCACTGCCATTTTTTTTTCTGTTTTCCCTATTACTTATCTTCTGTTCCTTTTTCTAAGTGTGCACATCTATGGAAGCAGGGTCCTTTCAGTCTTTTCTCTTACAGCAACCATGCAACAGCAATGATCAGGGGAAAGAAAAATTTGTAACTCCCGATAACTCCTTTAATTTCTCTCCTCAGTGTCAGTTAACTTGGACAACATGACCTCTCCATTGGGTCTCACCAAAGCTTGGTTGAAGTATGCCTGCTTTGCCTGATCTGATGTTTGTCCTTTATGCTCAACTTGAATAACTTTATGCTCAGTTTATTAAAAGTTCTTACCTCAAGCAAGTTGTCTCTTTCAGGCTTCTTGCACTTCTAATAATCTTATTTGTATGTGACAATTGTAGCAGAAATGAAGTGCCACCGTAACTACCAATATTTGTAACCTGACATGCAAATGATCTCTGCATAAATCCTGAAACAGAATTGCTGTTGTTTGTTCCTCTCCTTGATCTCAGAAAACACTATTTAGCCAAGGAAGTATGAAGACAAACCCAGCAATACTGATCAAATTTGATTTTCCCCTTCACTGAACCTGTTTTCTGACAAACAATTAGTGAATGACTGTTATTTCTTGTTCTCACTGGCCGTAATTTAATTTCCTCTTTCATTTTAATTAAAAAAAAAAAAAAAGTGAAGCTGATTTTCAAGTCATTGTGCTTTGCAGAGCCTGCCTGATGGGAGAGGACTGAGCCACATACAGCTAAAATCAAAACCATTAGCTGATCATTTACTTTGGGCAGGATTAGCAGGCAGGACTTTTTAACGCCAGTCAGACAACCTACTCACTCCTCTGAACCACTTAAACTTGCAGTTGGAAACTGCAGAAAAAGAAAAGAAGAAAATATTTCAGTCAGTTGAGAGTAAAGAGGAGAAAACATGCTACTAAATCCCAAGGAAATCAGCCCTCTGTTTTATTCATATTTGATTTTAGTGGTAACCATGGGAAACTGGAGCCAAACCTTGTACCCTCTTGTGTACTGCAATCCCTCAGAAGAGCTGCAATGGAAAACGGCATATCAGTTAAAGGTGGCTCATTTAGCACTAGGAAAGGCTTTACCTGACAGGTTCAGCAGTGATCCAACCCTAAATATGAAATGGCCAGGTGGCCTTGAGAGACTCTGCAGCACTGCTTGGTAACAGCATCCTTGCACATGGTATTTTGCACAGACCTGGTGTGTGCAGCCTGAGCACTTGAGTCCTGGTGATAAACTGAGTATCAGAAACACAAAATACACTAGCTGAAGATTTGACACTGCAGTGTGCAATGCAGTCTGGAGCATGATTCCGGGCTTTGGGAGAGAGGGAAGGCCCCTCTGAGCTAAGAGACTGCTGCTACCTAGAAGCTGAACTTTTTTCCCCCACCAAGGTTGACAGGTAGAGGGAACAACCTGTTCATCTGTTTTACATTTCAGCCTTTCACAACTCTGTAATTATTCCGTCTGCCTTAGCTCAAGTGTTTGCTGAACCTTGAAATTTGTCTGGTAAGTACTGCTCAACTGGAATATGTACTGCAGCCAACTAAGAACCTGTGCAGATCTCTCTTAAAGATAGCACCCAGCACGCTTCTCAGCCACCTAATGAAGCAAGGCAGTGCTTCCCTGTGAGTCTGCTGCCCCACTGGCATTAAAACTCTTGCTGTAACAGTTATGTGCAAATATCTGTGGATGCCTTCCTAAGAAATGACATTGACAATGTAAAAGGGAAGTACAGAACAGGGATGTGTGTGTGTGTGTGTGTGTGTATGTGTGTGTGTGTGTCTGTGTGTGTGTGTGCCTGTGTGTGTGGATCCACTTGGGTGTTAGGAGTGTCTAGGCACAACAGCATCATTCAGCTCAAGTCATCTGAAGCAATCCAAAACATAAAAATAGTCTTGAGTATCAAGAGCCATCAAAAATACTGGCTATTCTGATGATGCTCTTTGCACAGACAAAACATTATCCACATAACTCAAGGTCATCTGAGAAACAATTAACATTACTGGCATGAATGGCCATCAGTGACATCATGGTACAGCAGGTAAGGAGCTGACTTCAGGAAGAGTAGGAAGAGCAGGTGCAGAGAAAGGATCTTAGTTCAGGAGTTGATCTTTAAGAAATTCTCTAGGGACTCACTGTGAATTTCCTTTAACGACAGTGTTGCAAAATGTGGAAACACCTTGCAGAAATTTAAGTGTATTAGCTCAAAGTTTACAAGCACTGTCCATGTGGAAAAAGATGTGTCTGGAAGAGAGAATATAAATGTAATCAGTATAGACTCCAAACCCTTTGGCAACAATAATAAGAAATTCCATGAGATCAGCAGCTGAAAACTGCTGAAAGAGACAGGAAAGTGTGTGTAACTTTGTCCTAAATGTATCAATAGGTCACTAAGAAGAGCTGTGAGAGAGTCAAGTTCCACAGGGCAGGTGCAAAGCAATATCCAGAAGCACAAACCACACTAGTGAGAAGCTCAAGTTCAAGAAAGATTAAATCAATTCAGAACAATTGCAGAGAATGACAACTAAAATATTTGTGAGAAAGAAGGCAAAACTACAGAAGTTTGGTATATTTTGTCTCACAAAATGTAAGCCAGGAGTAGTACAATTACTGTACATGAATACAAATGAAACACCCTGAACAGAACACCACAAAACCAACAATAAAATCCCCAATTTTATTATGTTTTAAGATATTTCTAGGAAATAGGGACTCATATTTGATATGCTGTCCCTGTCTCAAACTCCTGCATTCTACATTTGAGATAGTGGGCACAGAACTACCATATTCCTGCCTCAGTCCAGTTTCTGATCTCTGAAATTGGTTCTCCTGGGGAAATTCATGCTCCCCGGCACCTGCAGCAAGGGAAAGGCCATTAGGGAGATTTCTGGAGGATGTCAGGGATAACATACATCTTACATGTACCAACTGGGATTATGCTGGTTTGCATGTGCTACATAAAATTAAGGAGAACTGGTCAGGGTAAAACTGTAATGATCCAGACACAAGAGAGTTCAAGATCCTGGGCCTGGGGTGGAGAGGAAGGCCAAAAGCCCTGAACTTCATGACAGAAAGAGGTGGCTTACTCAGGGAAGAGGTGGCTTACTCAGGGAAGAGGTAGGTGTGAGGCAGCTCTTATGGAAGCCAGCTCTTGTGGGGTTTGAAGGGCAAAGGAGTTCAAAAAAAAAGTCCATGCTGATGCTGAAGAATAAAACACAACAGATATTTTAGGAGACTGGCTTGGCTAAAAAGAGAATTCATGGCAGAGCAACGCAAAAAAAAAAAAAAAGAAAAAAAAAGAAAAACCAAAACAAAAAAAACCCAAACCCAAACAAAACACAAAATAAACAAACAAAAACAAACAAAACCCAAACAAACAACGCAACCAACCAAACAAACACACCAAAACCCGGTATAAGCACAGTGGGAGTTAGGAGAGGTTATGACAGAGATTATATTATTATTTCTGCTGAGGTATGTAGAGGTATGAAAACCAAAACTAAGCCAGGGTTCAAGAAGTGCTTCTGCTGCTATGTAAGAAGTAAATCAGGTAAAGAAATTATTACAAATGGGTTGAGCAGTACATTGACAGTGATTGCACGCAAAAATGAGGTACTTGGTGTCTTCTTCATCTCAGTTTCCACTGACACTATTCCCAAGTGTTTTAGCCCAAAGGCAGGGATGAAGAAGTGGAGGAATTTCAGGAGTAGAGGACATTCAGCTCAGGGGTCTCCTAGAAAATTTTGTCTTATACAATTCCATTGACCTGAATGGGATTTGTCTGAAGGGGGTTGAGTGAGGTCGCCGATGACAGTGTGAGGCTATTCTCTCCCATTTTTGAGAGACTGCGGGGCCTGGGGGAGATCCCTGAGGATTCTGTGTACACCTAGAAGGCACCTGATGATTCTATGATTCCCAGGGCTCCATCATGTCTGGCTTGCGGCAGACAACTCCAGGCACATGAGGTAAGAAGGTTCATTGGGTCTCGCTGGGAAGCTGCAGTTCAAAGTCCCACAGGCTTTCCCCACATCTCAGCACTTCTGGCCAGCCCTCTGAGCTCCCCTGACTCCTCCCACAAGGAGATTTTCATAGAATCTTGGAAAGGTTTGGGTTGGAAGAGACCTCTAAGAAAATCTAGTTCCATCCCTCCCCTCCATCCTCAAGAGCAGGGATGCCATCCATTAGATCACGTAACTCTGGGCCCCATATAGCCTGGCCTTGAACACTTCCAGGTCCAGGGCACTCTCAACTTCTCTGGTCAAGTCTGTGTCAGGGCCTTGCTACCATCTGAGTTAAGATTTTGCTCCAAATATCTGCCCTCTTTCAGCTTAAAGCTATTCCCCCTTGTTTTACCACTACATACCCTTGTAAAAAAATCTCTCTTCAGGTCTCTTGTAGCCCCTTTAGGTACTGGAAGGTGTGCTAAGGTTTCCCTTTACCTCTCCAGGCTGAACAACCTCAACTCTCTCAGCCTGCCTCTCCTTAGCAGAGGTGCTCCAGACTTCTGAGCATCTTTGTGGCCTCCTCTGGACCAGGTCTAAGAGGTCCACATCTTTCTTGTGATGGGGAATCCAGAACTGGATGCAGCTCTCCTGGTGGGATCTCATGAGAACAGGGCAGAGGGGAAGAATGCCCTCCCTTGACATGTTGCCTCCACTGCTTTTGGTGCAGCCTAGGGTATAGCTGGCTCTCTGGGCTGCTAGCCCACACCATTGGCTCATGTCCACCTTTATATCTATCAGAAAAACCCTGAAGTCCTTTTCCACAGGGCTGCTCTCAATGACTTCTTCTCCCAGTTTACTGTCTGGGATTTCCCCAGATGCAGCACCTGGCACTTGGAGTTGTTGAGCCTCATTGGGTTCCTTGGGCCCTATTCTTGAGCTTGTCCAGGTACCTTTGGCTAGGCCCATCCTTCAGGTGTGTCACTGTACCTGCAGCTTGGTGCCAGCTGCAAACTTGTTGAGAGTGGCCCTGCTCTTCCTGTCGGTGTCACTTAGGAAGGTATTGAAGAGCCCCAGTCCCAGGACACAGCCCTGAGGGAGATCACTCATCACCAGCCTCCAGCTGGACATGGAACCATTGACCACAACTCTCTGGCTGCCTCCACTGAATCCTACACCCTTCAAACCCAGGTCTCACCAAAGGCCTTACAGAAATCCAGGTGGATGACACTGGTCAGTCTTCCCTTGCTGACCATTGCAGTCACTCCATCACAGTGGGCCACTGGATGGGCAGGGACAATTTTCCCGTAGTGAAGCTGTGTTGGATATCTTAAAACACCTCCTCGACTTCCATGTTCCCTAACATTGCTTCTATAAAGATCTGGTCCACCATCTTCCCAGGCATAGAGGCGAGGCTCACTGGTCTGTAGCTCCCTGTGTCTTCCCTTCTCATGGTTTTAAAAATAGGAGTGATGCTTTCTTTTTTCCAGGTATATGGGAACTTCCCCTGACTACCATGACTTCTCAGATATGATGGAGAGTGGCTTGGCAACATCAGCCAATTCCCTCAGGACTCTAGGATTTGTCTCATTGAGTCCCACAGACTTGTGTCTATTTTCTCCCCTATCCAGGGTGCAGGGAGGAGGGCAAGGGTGATCCCCTCTGCTCAGCACCCACCAGGCTTCAGTGGGGCACTGTGTCCTGTTTGGGGTCCCAGGCAGAACCAAAATAACAGAAGGACTCAGGAGGCCACTGGAACTGTGGGACTGAAATAATCACCATGAGAGGAAGGTCTGTGGAGCTGAAGCTGGTTCATCATGGGACAGAGAATGGTTTGGGGCAGCACACAGCACACCCCTGTGCCTGTGGGGATGAGATAAAGTGGATGGGGCCAGGGTCTTCCCAGTGAAGCACACTCCCTGGCGGGAGGGCAAGAGACAGTGACATCAGCAGAAACTAGAGAAGTTCAGCGTATGGTTAGAAGGGGAAAAAATTAGAATAATTATACACTATAGCAGGAGCAAGAGGAGGCTGTGGGATCTTTGGAGGCTTTCAAAGTCTGGCTGGACAAAACTCTGAGGATCAGGGTCTGAATTCATCCTGGAATCCATTCTTCTCCTCCAAGTAATAGTTTGGGGTAGAGGCTACCCATATCTGTGCCAACTACAATGCTGTTGTGGTCTGTGACCTAGGAGTTGGTATTGTTTTACACAAGGTTTTATGTAGACAGAGTAACTACACATGCAAGTGAATCCAGAGGGCTCACACTCCCCAGTTGTCAGGTTACACATATGCTAGGAAAGCAATGTACTGTAGCAGCTACATTACTCCACAGCAGATGGCCTGTACAAGCTATGAACACTGTGACAAAAGCTTCAGAGCACAGTGTATTGTTCTCTTTTATCTGGCAGTCAGTACAGAAAGCAAAGTATTGGAAAGGCATGCTCAAAATCCAGTAATGCAAAAATCCATAGTCAGGCCTCTGTAGAAAATCTGTTTTGGTGTTTAACTCCTCACACCACACTGGAAAAGATTGGTTTGTGTGTCTGGCTGTTCAGCTTAGGCCAAATTTGTTTATATGAGTTTTAACTGCATTTTGATTAAATTAAAATGCTTTCAGATAACCACAGTGATGACTGCAATATGATTAATGACTCACACAAAAATAAACTGATCTAATTTACTCATAGTAGGCCCAGTTAGACCTGTAGGATTTGATTCACTATTTTTCAGATAAATATTATTCTTGGAATTGATGTTCCAGATTAATTGCTGATGATTCCTGACGTCATTTTCCTAGAAACTTTTTATAGAGCACTCAGTAATCCATTCTGCAACTGCTCAACCCCCTCCCGAAGCTGGGAAGACTCACCCTGTGACAACTGTCAATAGCAATGGGCTGCCCTGGCTGGCTGCAGTATTTGCCATTTTAATGGCTCATGCAATTATTGGCCTTGCTTTGGAATATTTAGATATATGGCCTTTCCACAGCAGCTCTGCAGAATCACAGGAGGACAATGTACAGCTTCCGGCTCCCGTTTGTCCTTGTTGTTACAGGACAGGCAGGGACACAGACAGGACAGAAGCTCAAACAAAGCCTAAATATTAGAATAGTTGGCAAAGAGTCTGCACTCTGAAACACTGCAAAACCCCCCTAGAGCCACAGCAGCCCTTCCTGCTAACAGACACAGAGAACACATAACTGTCTTCAGAGGCATTTGTCAAATCCCAAGCATTTTTATTTCCTTCTGTTTCAGCTCTCTGGCACTCCAAAGAAACCAGTGATTAAATAAGGAAACTTTTCATGGGTAAAATATTTTTTCATTTCCAGATAAACTCTCTTGAAGCTTACAGAATTTAATACCTCCCTCTTCTAGGTGACAAGTTGTTTCTGCACACACAGATTTAAAGAGTTTGATTCCAATGCCAATCAATAGTATGTTCAGGGCAGTGACACTGCTGGGATAAGCTTCCAGAGTCACTAGCCATGGCTATTACAAGCCTGGAAGATGACCTGTTCTCTGAAATGCTTGGGGCAAGGAGCACTATGCAGCCTGGTACTCAACTTCAAGTCCCATTTGGCCTTTCTTGGCAAACCTCCTTTCCTGCAGTTGTGAAATGACACCGACATGACAGCAAGAGATTCCCCACCCCTTGTCCCTTACTTCCTTAATAAATGGTATAAAATAAATGAACAGTGATTTCAAATTAGTAAGTTCATGTACTTACTATAGCTATTGCTCCTAAATCTCTATATAGAGGAAATAAACTAAAGGAAAAGTTTTGCAACTGAATGAGAATATTCATTACACGTTTAAGGAAAATTTGCAGATCAGAGTCAGCTGAGAAATCTTTTGTGGTTTCCCCATACTTGGTACTGATTTTACTGACGGAAAATATCTAGATATTCCTAATACAATTACTACACCCACATAATTAGCATAATAAATATATAAGCCTGTCAAGATGATACTCTAATGCACTTGCCATGCTGTTATTTTATAGTGAATTCCAAGCATCCTTGGCAGCTGCTTGAGTGTCAATCAGGGTAAAAAATTAACAACAGAAAAGCAATAGCTCTCAAAATAAAAGACCTCAAGTGTGAACCCTTCATAAAAGAAATTTTAATCCCTTTTGTCAATAAAGACTGGGTTTCATTTTCATCTCATACTAACTTTCCATCAGTGTGGCAACAAAACTGAACTGTAGGTTCTTCTCTGCAGACTTCAGTGCTAACATCCATGGTGTCCAAGGGCGGATGGGAACTCTAACAGGAATTTCCATGCTTCTCAGAGAGCTGCTGAAACTGCAACCAATGATTTCCAAGGCAGTACCACCGCTTCAGAGTGAGATTTCCCTAAGTCTGAAGGATCCAGCCTCTTTGGATGATTTTTATTTTTTCAGACCATGAGGCATGCAGACATGAGAGATTACAGATAAATCCAAGGAAAAGTAAGATCCAGACCCTCTTCTTCCTGCAGCTGGTAGTGGCTGAAGTAGTTACAACCACCCTGCAGCATGTAACCACTGCCTCCATGGTCACTGTCTTAATTAGCTGATTAACCTGCACAGCTGCTCTTTACTATAGTGACAAACAGTGTGAACCTGGTTCAGTGTTAGTCCTGCACAATAAATGAGGATGATTGAGGAAGCATGGTAGCAGTTTCACAGTGCAAGAAAATCCCCAAATTATTTCTGTATCAAAAGAAACAATGCTGCCAACAGGAGGCAGATAAAGCTCCAGAGTGCATGCAGAATAAGATTAAGGGTGAATTAATGAGTTACTACAAACTGGAATCTAAGTAGAGGTTCACCTGCTCCAGAGACATGCTTGCAGTTGGTTCAGCCCTCACAAAAGGTCCAGTGGCGTTCTCAACTAATCTGTGATACAAAGAAAGCCAGTGGGAGATCTGCAAGGAGACATGTGGAACAGCAAAGACAAGTCAACTGAATGGAAAATCTCACCCTCATGGCAAGTAAACTCTACAGCCTAGCACACCTCACATTAATTAATTTCTATTTCACGTCCATAGCCAGTGGGAAAAGCCTGCTTTTGAAGCATTTTTCAGGGATAAGTCACTTATTGTGAAATAAGTGTGAAATGCTGCCTTTCATTAAGGGTAAGGTCATGCTACTGCCTGTCAGTGACAGTGCTAACTTCCCTCACCTCTCCATTTACCAGCATGTGCTCTATTTGATCCCAAGCCCCCTGCAGGCTGTGCTGCCCCTCTGGAGCTCTTCTACACATCTACCTGTGTAACAACTCTTCCTAACCACTACCACAAGCTCAAAATCTTGCCTCTTCCTTCCATTGCCTCTGTTATCCAGATTTACAGGCATCTGTCTGGAGTACTGCCCTCTGCATGCCTCCTCCTCCCAGTTCAACACAGTCAAAACAAGTTGCTTTCTACACCTTTCAGGGCTTTGTTCAGGCCATTTCTGTCACTGCTCTCCTGTTTTTGAAAAGTCTGCACCCACCTCAAAAGGTCTGAAACAGAATGTGCTGCTTTCTTGCAAGCACCATTTCACCCTGTGCTTCCCTAAACAGTTCTTTGGGGTGAGAGTCACCTTCATATCTTTTATCTGCCATCAGCCCTAGAATTTGGGTAGGACTTGTAAAATTTACGGCAACGATAATAATGATGGGTAGCCTTAATTGCATACAGGTTGTCTTGGGTTATGGAACCAAAAATATGTATTCTATTTCATCTGCTAAAAGCAGTTGGGGAGATGTTTTTTTTTTTCTTTATCTCTTGTAACTCTGAGAGGAAGGGGGCGGATGCCTTCTGATAATGGCCCAACTGTTAAAACCAGGTGGGGCAGTGTTTCTTATCTCTTTCACCACCTGTCCTCCCTCCAGGGGGATATGTTCTGCTAATGGGCCATTAAGACTCCTCAAGCAGTCATCCCCAAGCAGACATCCACATTCCATCATCCTATTGTGAGATGCTCCACCCAGTGGGGGGAGCCAACTCTTCCTACCTGGATAAAAACTGAGACTCAGGAACAGGAGGCATCTAGTTTCACCCCAGTTCCCAGAGGAAGACTGGATCCCTTCTCACCATCACTGGACCCCTTTTCTACAGGTCCATCTCTGCTCCAACAGAACCACATCTGCCACTCCAGGAGGACTCACTTTGGACTGCTTCCAACACCCTGACCAACAGGGTGTCAGGTTGTAGCTCTGACTCTGTCAGCGTTTTCCAGGACTGTTGTTTGTTTGGTTGGTTGGGTGGTTTTGTTTTCTACTATATTTGTATTGTTAATATTCCTAGTAAAGAACTGTTATTCCTATTCCCAAATCTTTGCCTGAAAGCCCTTAATTGCAAAACTATAATTTGGAGGGGGTGAGGGGTTTACATTCCCCATCCTAAGGGAAACTCCAGCTTTCCCTGGCAGATACCTGTTGTTCCAAACCAAGACGCAGGTATCGATGACAGTGGGATGACCCAGGTAAGAAAGAAGGTGTGTGTACTTACTGCATGTTAGTGCAGAGGTTGAACTGACATACCAAGAGCACTGACTCGAGTCTTTGCCTCAGTATTTGCCACTGAAAACCACAGACATTTTTCCCAAGATAAGTAGACAAACTGCAGTATCATGCAACAGGGACTTCTTTTGTGGCTGGAGAGGTGACATGCACATAACCTGAGATGACAACACGCAGACATGTGCACATTGATGTTGTTACAACAGGTTCTGTAACAATCAGGGTCCTTGAACCCAGGAGTGTGCTCACAGCTGTGAACAGGTATGGGTAAAGAGCAGCTCCTGGGAAATCAGGGATAACCAAAAAGAGCTAAGGAGGGCAAAGCTATGGCAGCACAAAGGTGGAGTAAGTGCACCAGGGAGATCAAGTTACTTAGAAGCAAGAATCCAAAAGTAATCATCGTATGCATTTGCCACCAAAACATCTTTCTAAGTCTTTGGCTTAATTTCACATCCCTCTCAAAGCAATCCAAGCTGCTTTTTTTTTTTTTTTTCTCCTTTTTTTTTCTCTTTGCATAGGAGAAGTTTGTATGCTCACTGAGTCAGCATATAAACTGTTGTAAATGAAGTTAGCTAACTGTGATGCTCCAGTCTGCACACAGGGCGATTACCCAAAATACTTCAAACACAGAATCAAAAAAAAAACAAACCACCAAGCACTGGCTGTCAAGAAGAAGCACTATGAAACTAAACGATGAGAGTACTCTGGGGGAAAAATTCCAGCCCTCAATTCTGCAACTGCAAGAAACAACTGCAGAGCCAAGCCCTGCCAGATTTTATGGAGCTGAATGGGCTGAGCTAAGGGAAATACTAAGAATCTGTTTATTTATTATAGTGAGTTGTCATAAGTTCCTGAACCACTTAGAATGGAAAAAAAAAAAATAAATCACAGCTTCTTTTTTTTTTTCTTCATTCTATTTCAAAATTCAAGTAAATGGTCAGAAAACAACTTCATCCTTAGCCATTCTCAGCCTCTGGAGTTGTTTCCCAGTTATTCTGGGGGTTGTACAAGCAGAGCTAAACAGCCACTGTGCAAATGAACTCAGTCCTGGGCAGAACTGCTTCACACACTAACCAGCAAACACAGAAGTCAGAATGAGTAGTTTAACACAATCTGAGCAGAAAAGAGTAGTGAAACTGACACAACCCGGCATGAGGTACTTTAGTTTGCATGTGAAGCTTAACACTTACATACCTGGACTGCTGAATGAAAAGTTAAAAAAAAATCCCTTTTATCTTCAACGTATAGACTTAGGTTTGGTATCAGCCAATAGTGAAAGTGAATAAGCAGCATATTTTAAGTTGTAACCATCCAAGCAAAAAATAGCAAGTGATATTTTCTCTCTCTCTCTTTTTTTTTTTTTTTTAGTGGCTCTCCACAAAGAGCAAGCAAGTTATTCTGTGCTGTCAAAAATGCTGGATTCCTACTAGCAACAGTCAGCGGTTTCTTTTTAGTTGTGAAAGCTTCAGGAAGCTCTGGCTGTCTGGCAGCTGTGTGTCAGAGCATGACGCTGGCAGAAGGAGCACCTCCAGCTCTGTGTGTACGTGTAGCCTGTCCCCATTCCCTCCCTTCTGCAGGGAAAGGGGTCTCCTGCTTTCTCTCTGCCTGGCAATGTCATCTGCTGGCCGTGCTACTGGGAGGAAATGGTGAGGAAGCCAAGTCTACTGTAAAAAACGAGTTGGAAGATGGTTCTTACAAACATTAAGCTGACAATGTGGCAGGCTAGAAATTCTCCTGACATTACACAATACTAGGAAATTTGGAGCTTAACTGCAATTAAGTCAGCCTGACATTAGCATCCCCTTTTGCAGAAAGACAGCCTTTATACAAAGAAAATGCCCTGGGAGATCCCGCACTTGCAGATGGAAGAAGCTACAAGGAGATTCCACACCTGATGATGGAAGAGGTTATGAGGTGTAGGGGAAAGGGTCTCTTTTGCCAACACAGCTATCTCAACTTTGTCTATTTGTAGCTGCTCTCCTCTTATATTTCATAAGGAGCACCAAGGCAAACACAGGTTAATACCCATCAAATGTACATATCAACTACGCAAACACTAAACTATAAACTACTAAACTCACCATGAGCCAGCAGCATGCACTCACAGTCCAGAAAGCCAAATGAATCCTGGGCTGCATCCAAAGCAGTGTGGGCAGATGGTCAAAGGAGGCAACTCTGCCTCTCTTCTCCTCTTGTGAGACCAGAGCTGCATCCAGCTCTGGGGTCCTCAATATGAGGACATGGAACTGCTGGACTGAGTCCAGGGGAGGCCATCAAGTTCATCAGGAGCATCTTCCCTGTGAAGTCAGGTGGAGAAAGTTAGGGCTGTTCACCCTGGAGAGGAGAAGGTTCCAGTATCTGAAGGAGCCTACAGGGAAGCCAAAGAGGGACATTTTGTTGGGAACTGTAGTGATAAGACAAGAAGAGATAGGTAAAACTGAAAGAGGGTAGATTTAGGTTGGATATAGGGAAAAATTCTTTACTGTGAGGATGGTGAGACACTGAAACAGGTTACCTGGGGATGTTGTGGATGCCCCCACCCTGGTGGTGTTCAAGGACAGGTTGGATAAAGCAACCTTGAACAACCTGGTTTAGTGGGAGGTGTCCCTGCCCATGGCAGAGGGGTTGGGACTAAACGGTCTTTTCTATTCTATGAAACCAGCGCTGGCGGAACTTGGTGCTATAAATCCGCAATTGTGTATTAATAAACTTGTGTAACAACTTACAAAGGGTGTGTCTGTGCCACTCATTTCAAGAAAGACATTGAGGGGCTGGAGCGTGTTCAGAGAAGGGAAGGGAGCTGGACAAGGGTCTGGAGCCCCAGGAGCAGCTGAGGGAGCTGGGAAAGGGGCTCAGCCTGGAGAAAAGGAGGCTCAGGAGGGACCTTCTGGCTCTGCACAGCTCCCTGACAGGAGGGGACAGCCGGGGGGGTCGGGCTCTGCTCCCAGGGAACTGGGACAGGAGGAGAGGGATTGGTCTCAAACAGTTCCAGCGGAGATTTAGTTGGATATTAGGAAGAACTTCTTCACAGAAAGGGTGACTGGACATTGGAATGGGATGACCAGGGAGGCTGCAGAGTCACTGCCCCTGGAGGTATTCAAGCAATGACTGGACGCGTCACTCACTGCCATGGCCTCGCTGACACGGCGCTGTCCGGTCACAGGCCGGACTCGATGACCTCCGAACCCCTTTACCCCGCAATCGCTGCACTCTCTCTCTCTCTCTCTATTTGTATTTCTGTGTCTGCCCGCGCCCCTCCTCCCGCTCTCCCCGCCCTCAGGCGCGCGCGCGCCTGCGCCGTGCCGGGCACCTCGGGCGGCGCATGCGCATCCCGCCCCCCACCCAGCCCGACGCCGCCTCCCTCCTCCTCCTCCCTTTCCCGGCCTCTTCCCCGCCACCTCTTCCCGGGGAAGGGACGAGGGCGGCCGGAGCGCGGCACGTACCCGCCGCCATGCAGATCACGCTGAAGACGCTGCAGCAGCAAACCTTCCGCATCGACATCGACCCCGAGGAGACGGTGCGGCCATTTCCCGGGCTCCCTCCCCCCCTCGCTCCCCCGCCCCCCGGACGCGGCCGTGGAGAGGGATGCAGGAATATGTGCCCTCACCCCCGGGGAAACGGAGGGACGGATCCCCCCGGTGGAGGTGGCCGGAGATTCAGTGAGGGGTTGGGGCCGCGGGGGTGATGCGGTGTCCGCCGGAGCGATTTTGGGGCATTCTGGGCCGGAGGGGAGGGGGTGAGCTCAGCCGGGGGTGATGAGGGACCCCTTTTCCTCGGGATGCTGATGAGTAAGAGTGACTTCCCATCGCCGAAGGAAGGGGGCTGCCGTGGCCAAACCTCCGGCGGAAGGACTTTTCCCCCCTTGTTTTTGAGGAGAACGCCCCGGAGGTGGGAGGGGGAATAGCTCTGAGGTGGAAAGGGGAAATAGCCCGGGAGGTGGGAGGGTGAATAAATATCTCACGTAGTCCTTGGGAGGAGAGGAGCACTATAGGAAATGAAAGTTTTTCCTTTCGGGAAGCGGGGTGCCGTGGGTTAGCAGTCAGTGGGGCACAGATTGCTGCTGGTTTATAATGGGAGCACTGGGAGAGGGGATACTGCGAGAGCATCTCTCTCTCGGGGTGGGGCTGGGGGTGCAGCAAAAGGAGCACATGGTGGTCCTTCCCATCCCTCCATGGATTCCCATAAGGGAAAGGCTGGGAGGTGTGGGGCTTTTCTGCTGGGGCAGGAGTGTCACCTGGAGAGGGGCTGGTGTTTGCTCCCAGGTGCATCGCTGTGTCTTCGGGCAGGTGTGTGCTGTGGAGGTGGGAGAGTGCGGGGAGGGTTTATTGTTTGGCCTGACGGGGCGAGCTGCAGTGATTAATCAGTCTGCACTTAGGAGGGGAGGGAGCACAGGAGAGACTCTGCTGGCCTCGGTGGAGCCGGTGTAGGGGTGTGTGCTGGGGTTCACAGCAGCCTCTTTCCCTCTCCCGGTGCCTTTGGATGTGTCTGATGATGCTGTTGAGTGAGGAGGAGACATGTTTTGCTTCCCGATGAATGTTTTCTTCTGGCACATGGGAGCCCACTGGAAAATCCTCTGGGAAATGCAGCGTTCTGAGATGAGAGGAAAGGCCTTAAGTGAGTTGGCAGGGTTGGAAGTTGCCTTGTCACTTGCCTGAGCAGTGATGGTTGCTCTGATAGCCAAGTCCGGACACACTTATGGCCTTGGTTTGAAAGATCTGGGGAGGCTGGCAGCTTTCCTTTCCAGAAACCTTTCCTGTGACAGGTGAGCAGTGAAGCCTTAGAAACTATGGAACATTGTATCTGCCTTTTTTGTCTGTTGGTTTACCCTCTTCATCTTAAGAAAAATAAATGATGACAGTTGAAAGTTGGATTAAGAGATCATTTGGGTTACCATTGTGACTGAGGGACATGGCAAATGCCTAGGAGAAGCATGAGTCAGAAACCTTCAAATATTTAAAACATAAGTTTTTGCTATTACTGAGAAAGCTTTTTTTTTTTTTTTTTTTTTTTTTTTAATTGCATTTGGTAAGGTCCTGGGAAGTAAATTCAAGGAGAGGACTGAAGGAATGTTGCCAGTCAAAGCACTCACCAGTTTATGAGACAGCAGAATGTAATGACTGCATGTTGGATTGTGGGAAATGAGAATGCACCCTCTGTTTATAAATGTAGCTGCTATGGTAGCTCAAAATAAAAATGTTCCTCATGAGCATAACTTCAGGTTTTGGCCAGGAATGGATGGTAAAACAGAGAATCTGGTAGAATTTGAGGAGAACTTTGTTTCAAAAAGAGTAGGGTAAAGACTTGATCTTATTATTAGCTGTAGAGATGAAAAACATGTTTGAATTTCTGTGGCACACTTTTTAGAAAATTATGAAGAAATTGCTGATGGAAATGTTAAAAATCAGAGAACTCAGTAAAGAGAAGTTCAGCTTCAGTTGAACTGGGAGAAGTTGAGCCTTCAGTTACAAACTGAATCTTAAAACCAGAAAACGATTTGAAACATGCTGAGGAAGTGTCTCCCAAGTGTGTGCTTTGGAGTTCTCAGTCAGGTTTTTTGGAATACACAAATTTTAGCTAATTGCGCTAGTTTCTTAGATTAATTTCCTGAGACCTTAAAACATGTTTCATGTAGTTTGGGAAACATTACTTTTAGTCTTTGGACCATGTGTGTGTTTCTCAGAGGTAGGCTTGTTTGCTTGGATTTCTGCCCTATGCTGTGACAAGGCCAAAAATCATGTAGTTGCCATAGGCACAGGAAACCTGTTGCTCCGAAGTTGGGTTCTGGTTCTGTAAAATTGCTTTTGTGTTCCTAGCAATCTCTCCCCTTACTCTCAGTACTAAATTAATCTGGAGAAATTGGATGTTACTGTGCAAGGTAGCATTCTGACAAGATTTAATGCTTGTAACTGAGAGCTGTTGTTGATAGGAATATTTAAACCAACCTCCAGTAAGAATTTGAAGCAACACACTTCCTAATAACTAATTAACCTTGCTAATTAGCTTTTTGCACAAACAGCTGGTTTTTTTTTTTTCCCTATTAAATCACAGTTGAGTTTTAAACTTGCCTTCAGTAGTGTGACTCTAGTTTTGGTTTGGTTAGGTTTTAAAACGTTGGCCAGCTGAGTATTTAGAGTGAGTAAAAACTATACTTGAAGCTGTCTTGCTTGCCAAAGCACTGGGTGAAGACTGTCAGGTACTCTGACTAAAGAAGATGAAAAGATTTAGCCTCAGGCCCTGTTATTGGGGGAAACTGTTATCAAATGAAATTTTTGCAAGCCTGGCTGTTTTTCCTTAAGTTTTGTGATACACCCATAAAGCTCCACACGGGTGGATTTGCCCATTCTGGTGTTCTGAGTGGGGCCACTCAGGGTTTGAGCCTTCAGACTGAACCAGGCTAAATGAAGGCATGTGTCCATCTGCACAAGCTGCTGCTTCTTTTTGTTGGCTCTCTGTGAGAAAGTAAATATGTGAAACATTGTGTTAGGAGCAAATAATAAGTACTGTCTACGACTGATGCAGACCTGTGTAGCCACATGCTTGTCTGAGGTAACACTGCTGACACTGTAAGCTTTAAATGTAGCACTTCTGTTGTAGTTATCACTATATAGACAGGAAGCAGAGTTTTAAAAATCTTAAACAAACATTCTTAACTTTGAAAGTGAAACACCAGGCTAAAGTTAAGTCTGTCCTGTTTCGTTTTCAGCTCCTCCTGTGCTGTTAACCTAAAAACCTGGTTGTCAAAATGCAGAGAAGTGCAAGGAATATTCAGGACGTCAGCAGTCTTTTGGCTGCAGTCTCTGTGTCACATAATATGGGCTTTCACATTTCACTGTTCTACCACAGCACTTGAACACCCAGGAAAAAGCCAGCTTGATTAACACCATGTCAGCAGAACACTTAGTTGTGGATGTTTGAGCTTCTGCTATGTTCTGGTGTGTCCTTAGTATGTGTATGCTTTATTTAAACGTGTTTATGGAGATTTCTCGATGCTAATGTTACTGTGTCAGAAGAATTGACTTTATAACAGTTCTGGAAGAATCAGGGACTATTGCTGATGAAGTGGTGAAAGCTGACTCCAGCTGTAAGTTGTGAATGAGTATGAATGTACTCCTGGCAACCTCCTTCCTACATGTGTTTCAGTGCAGGTTAATCCTACAGCAGTTGTGGGTAAGATGATTGTTTTTGTATTTCTCTGAGAGTTTATCATTTTAGTGGTTAGAGGAAGAGTGCTCACTTCAAAATTCAGAAGTACCCTTCTAGGTTAGAGATGCTTTTCTGTTTCAGGTCTTGGTATTTTTCTCTAGTTGCTCTTTGGGTTGTACAATAGGTATTTTTCTCTTCTGGAGGATTGTTTTGTTGTTCTTACTTCTCTTCAGGATTTTATTATGGGGGGGGGGGGTGTGTATGCTTGCACAGGCAGAGGAGGTGTGAATTTAAGGGGTTTGTACTTGCTGCTTGTGGTTTGATACATGACTCTGCAAAATTTTAAGTTCAGAGATCACTAGAGTAAGAGTAGCTGCTTTTTCTTCATTGTCTTCATACTTTCTTCTCAGACTGTAGCATTTTGGGGTTATGGTCTGTTATAATTCATATTTGTTTAATTAACTCTGTAGGGGGTTTTCCTACTGCTTTTCTTTGGTGGATAGTCCTTTTCTGTGTCCTGGTTAGAGTTAGGATTTCCAAGCAAAGAAGTTGTTCTGATTCTTGGCTGCAGAAGGCTGGGCTTTCACATGTTCAGGAATATTTTCCTGAAATTCTAGTGAGTGTTTTAAATATAATTTCCAAAGAAATTTGGGCAGGATGACAATTTTTTTTAATAATAAAGTAAAAGATAAGATATCATAAATTGCTTAATACAACTAAAATTATTTTATTCATATTCAAATATGTTTTTACATGTTACCCATTTTTCAAATGCCGTGGCTCCACGCATAATTTTTCAACTATTTTATTGAGAATGTTCTTACCCAGTTTAGCTGTCAGCAAAGAAAAGTTAGCTTTGTACTTCTAATAATTTGGCAGTATTATGTGCTGTATTTCTCAAAATCTAAATTTGCTTGGGTCACCATTCCCAAGGTGGCCAGTACACTGAGAAGTTAAATGTAGAGCTTGTATACACTTAAGGATGGTTCTATTTAAGGTCTGTTTTGCAGATAGGACTGGAAAGCAAGGGTATCTGTCCTTGATATGGATAACAACAGGCTGGAAGGTGTTCCCTTTGAAAGTTGGTGAAAGTGGAGAGTACAATTTAATTAAAATGGATTAAAACGAGGAGATGGTCCTTCTACTGTCGGGAGTCCCATTGCTGTCCTTGTGCATAAATGTCTGCGTTTACTCACAAACATTTCAAAAATATTTTCTTTGAATTCCTGAAACACAGAAAAGGTATCTGTAGCTGTGAGAAAGGGGTTGTAAATTTACAGTGCTGAAGGCCATGGCTGGCAATGTTTTCTCCCACCAAGGTTTGTGTCTTTGGTCATGGTTCCTGTGGGTGGAGCGGATGCAGTGAAACAAATCTCTCTTTATTTCACAGGACATGGTGATGTGCAGCATGTCTTACCTAGAGCCTGTAAGGATGCCCTGCATGGGGCACCAAAGGAACTGGAAAGGGAGAGGGAAGGGCTTGCCGTGCCTGTGAGCACACAGAGTGCTATCCACACACTGACTCTTGGTTCTCCCTCTCTTTGTCTTTCCTGTGTTTTTGTGTCAGTGGCACCCGTCCAACTGGCTGGTCAGCAGGCAGTGTTGGAAAAGGGGTTTTCAAGTGTCTTTTTAGAATTGATTGAAATGGCTTGTCAGTTTTCTTCACACTCAAACAACGGTGTCACTTTTATACTTGTAAATTGGTTTGTGGGGAGTATGCCTCTTGTAACAATTGTCTGCCCAAAGCTACAGAAGGATCAACAAGACCATGCAAGAGTCACTGCTCAGAATGTAAGCTTTCTTCGTAAATCAAGCTTTTGTGGCTTCAGAGGGACTGTCCATCTTACTTCTTTTCTTTAAGCTGCGGATTCCTGAAAGCTCTGCTTTAGGTTGAAATTTGTGTTCCTGTGTTAGTACAAAACTGCATGAATGCAGCTTTTTTAGTCACCTTTTTGCATCAAAAAACTGGCCCCAGCGTATCCTCTTTCAGGCAGGGCTTAGATCAATTTTGAAATGCAGGGCAGAGGTGTGTGGAGGCCTGGAGGCCAGCTTTGAGATCAGAAATTATTTTTGTTGATCTCTGGTCATCAACAAATTATTTTTGTTGATCTCTGGTCATTGTGTAACAACTACTAGACATCTAAATTTCACTTGTGTGTAGATGAGCTCAATTTTGTAGAGGAAATTAGAAAGGTGGAGGTAATTGCAGAGAAAATAAATGTCAGGGCTAAATTTGGATTTTTACCTTGACAGTTCCAGACTATTTTTCTTCAGAGAATGATGCATCTTTCTTTGTATGCGAACTTCAGCAACAGTAAATACAGCAAGTAAATAAGGGAGCTTATGAATGCTTTATCCTGTCTGTTTTTAAATGCTGGAGTAATTCTAGATGCTGTGTTTGAGTACATCGGGTTTTTTTTTTTCCAGGCACTTAGTAAGCTTGTAAACCTGACTGGATTCACAGGGTTCTTCCTCTCCTGCGGTTCTTCCCAATTACTGTATCTGTTATGCCTTTGAGGCCTGAAGTAGGGCAGTGATGTGTTCATGTAACCACCATGATTGCCTTCTGACTAAATATGAGTGTCCTGCTTAGAAATACAATATAAAAGAACACTGTAAATGGAGTTTTGTGCCAGAAAAACCTGTTTTTATAATTTGTAGAAAGAAGTAGCTGGAACAAAAAGCGTTTTTATCAGTAAAAGTACTGTAAAGCATTGACTTATGAGCTTAGCAGTTTCTTATCCTCTGTGTTTTCAGTAGTAGGCACAATATTCGTCATTAATCAGTTGCTGATCATGGAGTTTGATTAAGGGTAGTAAAACCTGTTGTGCTGGTGAGTTTGTTGCTTCATTAGCAGGTTTATTGTCTATACAGCTGTATTGTCCTCGCCTGACTCTGAACAGTGTCAGAGTATTTAACAGTATAATATGTGGTAAATATTTTTGCAAAGGCAGTGGGAGGAGAAAACTGAGTAATATTAAGCCTAAATTCTAAACAAGTTTTCAGACTATGATGCACTCCCTCAGGGAGGAGGAAAAAAGCAAAGCCGTTTGGAATAAAAGCTTTTGTTCTTGTCTAAATAAGATTTTTCCCAAAGTCCGAGAGAAACCTGTTAGCCTACTAGAGAAAAAGATGAAGAGTGGTAGAGAACTGTAAGGTAGATTAAAAGAAAAAACTCTCTGTGCGGCATTTATTCTCAAAGAGAAGGAGTTCAGTGGTAGGTAGGTTGCTAGTGAGGGTCTTTCAGAGTTTGTCTTGGGATCCATCTCTTCATAGTCCTTTAATTTGATTCATTTGATTAAAATTTGAGTACAAGTCAACAGAAACACAATGATGTTGACACCATTAGTACCTGGCTGCCTAATTGAGGGTCAGACTTTGGTAAATGGCTCTCAAATGAGGAACACAGATTAATTGGAATTAGGTTCTTTAAAAGGTGAAGCCGTGAAGACCACAGATCCTGAAATGTCCGGGGAGAGTAGTGACGCTATTCTGCTTCAAGTGTGCTGGCCACCAAGGCAGTGAATTTCTGCCTTTGGAAAGAGGTGCCTGGAGTCTGTGGAAAACTGACTCTGACATAAAAGGAAACTAAAGGAGACCTGCTTAGCTTAGCTCACAAGTTTGAGTGAAATTGTGTAAATGTTTTACACTGGCAAGCACCAAGGGATGCGGGAAGGCTACTCATGGTTGAATTATAACATCAGCATAAGAACAAATCAATATTAATAGTCTGTGAATTAACTTGGGCTGGAAACTAGGAAGACTTCAAATATCAGAGTTGAACTTTGTAGCAGCCTCACGATAGAAGTAGCGAACAACAGTGTCTGTGGGTGCTTCAGATTCCTGGTGAAGATTGTGGTGTGGAAGATGGGTTTGTGGCTTGATGTCAGAAGAGATACTTTCCAGTTTTGTATTCAGTTTCTCCCAACATCTCAAGAAATTCAGCAATTTATGTTGCCTATGTAATTATACATTAAAAGCGATGAAAGTACACTGTTCCATTAGGATCTATGAAATGAGTCTGAATAAACTGATGATTTTTGCCTCTTCTGTAGTTAGCGTTTATATGAGGTAGAAGAAATAAAAATCGGTGTGTGAGAGGGAAGGGGAAGGGCGTGTGATCAATGGGAGGTACTTGCCTGGATGGAACCCAGGGTGCTCTGCTTGCGTAGCTGGCAAAAGGTGACTGCAAGGAGCAACTGGGAAACTCAGCACTGGTGATTTCATGAAACCCGTTTTAGATGCCTGTCTGGGAGGCAGTTGATGACTGGTGTTTCTTTGGAAGACCTCAGTTTTTCAGTTAGGAGTCAATTAGCTGTAGCTCTTAGATTTCACGGCATATATTCTCGAGGACATTGCATTCAGTTTCTGAGTAGTAGGGAGAGTTTTATGTCTAAATTCATAGGGACAGAAGAAAGTCATCTTACTTGTAAGTGTGCTGTTCCTGAATCTTTAGGGTAAAGTGTTTGTAGATGAATTGATGCTCTTTCTTAAATATATTGCCATAAAGTACAGACTTGGTTTATTGTGCTGTGAAATTTTATCAAGGGCAGAGGAAAAATGGGATTTGGTGAGGACTGAAATACATTTTGAACCCTAATCAAGTTGAATAAAGCAAGGAAGCCTGTAGGTTTGGTTTATGGATCTGTATGAGAAAAATAAATCATAGTCTATGGATGATTTCTCAGTTTGACAGATCATTGTGCTGGGTGTGCTCCCCCCAAATTAATTTTCATTTAATAACCAATGACGGTGCTGAAGTCTAGGTTCTCAGCAACCTAACTTGCTAGAGGCAAAGTTTAAGATGTTGCTTTTTTCAGCAGTTCACTGTACCAGCAGCTGGAAGATGCAGCTGTCTTTTCAGAAAAGCATTGAGGGCTTCTCCCTCTCTCTCTCTTTGCTTTTTAAATTCCTCCTTGAAAATGGAACATCTGTGGTTTAAATCCAAATGAAGGTGGATCAGACTACTGTCTGACATACAGGTTGTTGTACCATCATGCATTTTCTTCGCTTAGCAGAATTAATGGCACAGTTATTTCTCACTATGCCTTCAGTCACTCCAGTTAGAAGTACAAGAGGAAATTCTGTGCCACTGGAATGTTACTACTAAAACTGATGTATTCGATCTTATCTATTCCTTTCTTTTTTCTGAGAATTAGTATTGAATCCTCTGCAAATGATGTGTTTCTGGCCTCCTAGTCTAGGCAGTGATGAAAGCCAGAAGAATAGGCAAGCGCTTTTTATTTTAGTCTGTTTCTTAAACTTCTGTCTCTAATATGAGAATGATGAAGTCTGCAGCTGACTGCATTTTCTTGCAGGTTTGAGCTCTAGTAGTTAAGAGTTGGTTTAAGTCCTTTTGTTTGTTCCTTTAAATAGGTATGGTGCTATCAGTTCATTGTATTCATTTGAGATATGAAAGATTCCCTTATCTAAATCAGTATTCTTTATAAAGCAGTTAAGCAGTGCTCCGAAATGTTCTTGAATGTAATCTTGAAATTACTCAACTAGTTTGGTGTATTTTCAGCTTTAAAGGAGCAACTTGAATGACATTACAGAATTTTTAATTTGCAATTGGGAGCACATGGTGTGTTACTGTCAGTCACTGTGACATATTGAGTATCTTTAGATGGCAAAAGTTCACACTAGAGTGAATGTCCATTTAAATGAGAGACCTATGTAATTGATCTTTCCCTTTGCAAATGGCAGTCTCCCTGGGCATAGATAGCAAAATGCTGTAAATGGGCTCAGTTATGTTAAGCTTGAATTTCTTTTAGATTTTTGTGAGCTGTCAGCCGGAGAACTGAAGTAATTTGTGTTCCAATTTAGGATATAATCTGTTCTTAAACTGATTGATGTACGTGGCAGGAATACAGGCAGAGAATAAAGACCAGCACTGAAAGCTGTAATGGCCTTTTCTTCTCTGGATTTCCAGTCTTTTCAAGAATTAAGAAGTTAATGGTGGTCACTGTATTGGCAAGCTTTAGCCAAAGATTGTCCCTGTTCTTTAGAAGCCAAGCTGTAGTTTGTTTTTATGTTGAGAACCACCATGGTTCTGTAACCTCATGGTGTTATTTGCATTGATAACTACCTCACTGAGGCAATAAATACCAAACTCCTTCACGTGGATCCAGACATATACTAATTACTGCATAGTAATTAGTATATGTCTTTAGTCTGTCGTGACCTAGACCACCACAATAATAAAAATTATGTCAGTATTAATATGCAGAGAGGGTTTTTGGATTGTGGAACAGGACTGCATAGCTGAAGCACACCCACCTGAATATCCAACAAGGCTGAAACTGTCTATGTCTGCTGAGTTAGTTTTCCTAGGTGTAATCCTGTGGAACATGGGTCTGCATGTTCTTGGTGGTCCTCAGCATATGAAAGATGTGGATCTGTTGGAGCTGGTCCAGATGAGGCCATGAAGATCTTAAGAGGGTGCAGCACCTCTCCTATAGAGATGAGCTGGGAGAGCTGGGGTTGTTCAGTCTGGAGAAGGGAAGGCTCTGGGGAGAGCTTGGAGACACTTCCAGTGCCAAATGGGGGCTTATAGGAAAGATGGGGACAGACATTTTAGCAGGCTTGTTAAGAGTAGATGTAAGGAAGGGATTTGGTACAGGGAGAGTGGTGAAACATTGGAACAGATTCCCAGAAAAGATTTTTTTCTCATTTCCCTTGGCCCCATGGTGTAAATGGAAGTTTGCCTATGTCTGGAGATGAGTGCCACCTGCCAAAGGGATGAAAGCATTGTCCTGATTGTTGCAGGCTTATGGAAGAGGGAATATTTTGGGAGGTTTTGGAAGAAGGCAGTGCTTCAGGTCACTTGCAGTGCATCAATCACAGCACAGCAATAATAAGGGGAAATGCTACACACAGGTGGTCAGCAAAGGCAAATGAATTGTTGGATCCTCCTACAGTAAATGTTTTAACTCCTGTTCATAGATCTAATCATTGTGCAGTAAATCAGCATATGTGTTCAGTGTGTCCTGACCTAGACTTCTAGCTGTTCAAACATTTTTGTTTGAGAGAACTCATCTTAGTTTTGTTTCTTGTGGGAAAAAGACTGTTGTCTGGAATAAAACAATAGAAAATGAAGAAGACATTTGATGTAGACATTTGAAGCCAGTACCTTGATTGATGCAGTGGACATGAAACAAACTTCAATTTTCTCCCTCAAAACAGATTATACATGTTAGTCACACTTCAATATTTGTTACAACTCTATGATAAACATGGTAGCTGTGTATAAAAGAAGTAGCCCTGAGTCATTATCTTTGAGTGATTGGTACGAGTGCAAGAATACATGAGGAGGGTGTTAAAAAGTAGACATTTCAAAACATAACAGGCTTTTAACATGGTTCAAGGGATTAATTTACCCTAGTGCATGTAAGACTTTAGCAGAAGTTGTGTGAAGTATTAGACAGTATTATTATTAAAGTTTAGGAAAAAAAAATCCTTGATCTGTGGTGAAGGAGATTTTTCAGTTGCAACATGAGTGACTTCCACCCTTACAATTGGGGAGGAATTAACAAGTTATATTTTTAATTTTCAAGAAAATATAAATAAATGTAAATCCAAGGATAGGACAGATTGTTGTAAAATAAGTGCATGAGAATGATGATGCTTTCAGCAAATCACTGTCAAATTTGACTGTCTCCAGGACTTAGGGGTGGTAGTTTTGCTGTGGGAAAGCAACTGCCTGATTGGAGACTAATTCCAAAGCATTTGGCAGATGCTGGGATGGCATGTATGATAAAAAAAAAAAATGCCAAAAGCATCCTTTCTTCATCTGCTGGGGAAAAAGAGCTGGCTCCCTATTTTTTTTAGTTCCATAGGAGGAAGCAATATGTTGCGTTCTGTATCCTTGCAGAGTTTTATGAAAAAGGTTTTTTGAATATTCAGAAAAAAAGCCCACAAAAAAACCAAAAACCTTTAGAAGGTGGTGTTAGCTTATAGTAATAAACTCAACAGATTGGTTGTCTTTGTTTTGTGTATACTGGAAGTGTCTGCAAGAAAGCAAGAAGAATTGACTGTGTGTGCAGACAGTTTGTCTTAAAACATGACTGCAGATGTGTCAGTAGAGCAATGCTTTTACAGGAGCTTGCTTTACCTCCTCAGGACAGCATTGTGGAGTCTTTCTGGAGAATTGAGAGCATTCTTACACATGACAACTAGCAGTGCCACTTGAGCTATTGGTGCTGTGAAACTGTGGATGATGCATCAGTGGTCCATGCAAGCAAGTAAATGTGTAGGCTTGGAATTGCTGTATGAAGCTCCAGAAATGGTGGTGGAGGGGGAGGAGTTGGAAACAGTTTATGTAAGATAAGCATCTGAACATTTTGCTCAAGTCTTTGTATATGGGGACTTCAAGGTTGAATGTCACGGTGATCTTACCAAAACAAACCCAGGCATTCCCTGAAATGTGGTTATGATGATGGAAACCTTCAGCTCTGTTTTTAGCTGGTGTGCCCTTCTGCATTCAGGGAAAGAACAGGGCAAATTGGTCAAGAGATGAAAAACATTCTTGTTCCCCAAATTTCTTAATTTACTTTTTCACTATGTTATACACTCATACTAATAACTTCTTATGGAAAAAATTAACTACCTAATTTGATTTGGCACAGGAGACAACTTGGAAAAGGGACATGTTGCTCTGCAAAGTGGTTACAGTGACATATTCAGAAGACTGATGAACTTAACATAATCAAGGCATAATTGAAATTGCTCTTCAGTATTTAAAAGTACACTTAATTAGGTTTGTACTGTGAACTTTATTTTCATTAAGACTGTTTTTGTGCTTTAGGTGAAGGCACTGAAAGAGAAGATTGAATCAGAAAGGGGGAAAGATGCCTTTCCAGTAGCTGGCCAAAAACTAATTTATGCAGGTAATGGATATTCTGAAGATAACTTATCTGAACCTGCCTTGTTTTATGTTGTTGTTTGACTTGGATGTGAATGTTAAATCTTCTAAGAATTCTAAGAACTGACATACATACAGGATAAAAACCCCCACAAACACAAAAACAAACTCAGTGTCAAAGGGAACTCTTAATTTTGAATTAGAATTTTTTAGGTTTTAATTCCTGTGTGTCTGTCATCTTTGCTCTTGTAGTATGTCTTGGGGATATGCTGGGTGAAGAAGAAACAGCTTTTGTTACAAGAATTCAGGATTTAAGCAGGTCAAAGCTGGTGTTCTGTCTTAATTCTTTTCTTCTTCAGTTTATGCTGTGTATAGCTGAAACATTGCTGTATATATCTCAGAGAATTAAAAACCAGCTTATTTCTTTTTGATTAACAAAAGAAACCCACCACCAAATCCTTGCTGTACAAAGGTACTTTGAATACTTTCAAGCTCTCTCACTAGAAACTTGTATTATGCATTGGCAAAAAGCAGGCTAATGTCAGTTAAAAACATGAAATTAACTTTATTTGAGCTTTATTTTACTTGCCTTGTTCATTCTGGGACTAATACAGAAATCCATTTTTTTGTTCTCACTTCATGGCAGAACTTTGGTGCTGTTCCGGTGCTCCCTCTAGTGGTTTGGGTTTTTTTCCTGTAAAACTGAGCTTGAAAGAAACTTCTGTAGACTTTTCATTTTTGTCATGTACTGCTTTGTAACAACTATGGTCTTTTTCACTTGTAATAAGCTAAAGCCAGTGTTAACAGTGGAGAGATGCTAGTGGGAGAGAAGTTGTGAGTCTCTGTGTTTGCACAGCTCCTCTGGACTACATATCATGGCAAGTTTTATGTCCCTAGTACTTGGGTGGGGGGAGTGCATGTCAAGAACATGAAGACGGAGGTCTCATGCATAACCAAGAAACGTGAGCCAGGCAGAAGGCTTTGTGCAATGTGTGTAACTGCATGGCACTCTTAAAATTGTGTTTCTGTGATAGCAAAAATCAAAGATTGCGTAAGATTCTGTGATATGATTTGAGTGTTTTCCAAAGCCAGAATGTATCTGCAGTATTGAATAATCCTCACATGCAGTAGTAAATATAGGAAATAAGATTGAGAATATAATATTATCCAAAGATGGATTCTCTTCTTTATCTTTTTCTTGGACAAGAGATATGAAAGTATATTGATGATGTTTTTACTTTTATTATAATGAGCTGGAGAATTTTTGTAGTTTGGTAAAGCGAAGTGATATCCCCCAGCTGACTTTGATCAGAGAGGCAGATCCATTGCATTGACATCTGTATTAGGGTGAGGCCTAGAAACCCTGAGTGGTGTGTTCTGAGAAGACAGGATGTCTGTATATATACTTTCATAAGGTATATATATATTATATTACATACACATTCATTAAAGCCTTCCCCAAAGTGCCTATAGAAGTTGTAGTAAACCCATGTAGATTCTGAGTCAGATGCTACAGGTATTAGCATGCTATTACTGTAATACTTCCTTGAATGTTTGACCTGCAAGACTAGTGGAACCAGTCTTTTGTGTTCTGAGTGCCATAAAGTGTACGTGTTGCTTGATTTCCTTGCAATCGTCAGGATAAGGATGTGTCTTTCTAGTTGCAGTCCACTAGAGAGGTTGTGAAATGGAAGCAGTCTGTGGCACATCTTCAGAAAATCAGTCAGTTTAAATTGTAAAATATTCCCTGAAAATTCTGTAGTAGGAATCAGTGCTATAAAACTCACTGAAATACAGACTTGATTTTCTGATTTGTGGTGCTACCTCTAAGTCAGCTTGTTCTAAGAAAAGGCAAAAAGTATGTGGCTTACTGTGTTCCTAAGTTCTTGTAGAAGTGATGCAAATTTGTTTTGTCACAGTACCATCTCTGCTTATGAAACATCAAAAGTCGTAGTATAACAAATGTTTCTGGGTTTGCCTGATAGCTTTTTCATCCTTCTGTCAAGGTGGCAAGTTATGGAATGGTTCTAGTTTTTTCTAATGTTTTAGAAAACAAATTGCAAATTTGTTGAAGTTGCAAGGTCACACGCTTGTTACTCCAGGTAATACTCTTATCTGAAGAACAAATGGAAGATAAGTAGGAAGGAGTTTCCCTTACTGTGTAAGCAGACATAAGTTAGTTGGTTAAGCTTTTTGTGTGTTAACTAACGCCTTTCCTCTGTATTACATGTATCTTTGTTAAGGATCCCATGAACCTTTCCAGATTTAATGCTTTTATTTTAAATGGTTTTAAAGCATCTTCACTGATGCTGTTGTACACCACCATGACACAGACTCTGACTTCAGAAGGCTGAAAATGACTGTGTTTATTACTGGGAATATCTTCCCTTTTACACTATTCTACACAGAACAACTCGATTGGTGAAACAAAGACAAACCTCTTCAATCACATTGGTCAGACCAGAGGGACATCAAGAAGAAGTCCCTCCTAGGGAAAGGAATGTAAACGAAGTTATGGTTACAAAAACATGTCTCTTGTTTACAGAAAATTCCCTGGGAAAAGAGTTTCAGAAAACCAAAACATCTCAGGCACGAACCAGGGCTCATCTTCAGCACTTAGGGCAGCAGTGCTCAAGCTATCCACTACTCTGTACATCACACAAGGAAAATCCTAGCTTTACCGCCAAAGCTTAATGGCCAAACTTCTTTTTGTTGGTTGTTTAGCTTTCACAAATCTGCATAAAACATGTTTTTGTGAGGAAATTCCAAAATCATCTATTGATTTGCTAAACAACTTCTTAATTTCTCCCTGTTTAATTTCCCAGGTAAAATCCTTAATGATGAAACTGCTCTTAAAGAATACAAGATAGATGAGAAGAACTTCGTGGTGGTTATGGTGACAAAAGTGAGTAATTGTTTCTTTTGAATAGGAAGCTTCATTAATTTAATTCAATTCTATTTTTTCTTGTGATGAGTGATTGTATATGCCCATCCTTGAAACTAGTGGAATTTCATCATTGCAAGTTCAGGTCAACAGTAGAAGCTTGTGTGAATAGATAAAAATACTGCTTCACAGTCTTTGTTTGCTTAGGCTGATTTTTGCTGCTGCTCTGTGCTGAGTGTTTGTATCAAAGAAAAAAATTATTAATGGCTGAGTTTACTATTTATTCTTTCTTATCTCTCTGTTGCTTTTTCCCTTTTATTATTAAAAGGAAGAAGGCAACCTAGGTAGTTTGTTGTTAGATCATCTGTACGGAACTCTTCCAGCCTTGCCATGTTGCTTTTCATAGTTCATGGCTTTTTCTTCTGTCAAAATCAACAGCATAAACCAGTAGAGACAGGATACATCTGGCAGTAAACAAACCTGTGGATTTTGAAAGACTGCAAGTGCAATTTATAGGGAATGACTGTGACACGTGTTTGAAGTATTTCTTCTCTGAACCAGTTGTCAGGTTGCTTCCAGGAATCAAGCCACTGATTTTCCAGGCATTCCAGACCATTGCAATCTGAATAAAACTGGCTTCATCTGTGTTTTGGAATATGAAATTTATTTTGAAGCTAGAGTTCCTCCTCCTGATAAAGAAAACATATATTCTGTTGCCCTTTATTTCTATCTGGTAGTATTAAACATAATTAAACATGTGGGCTTGTTAAAGATAACCGTTGTTGCTGTCTTCCTGAATGAACAGCTTTCTAGTCTGTGGCTTGCCACAGAGTTATTTATATCAGTGCAAGAAAACATGTGCAGATGAGATGTCAGAGTCCAGTTTTTCATTTTATTGATAGCAGAAGACTCCAGAGAAGCTGTGCAACTGCCACTCCTGGATGTGTTCAAGAAATGTGTGGCTGTGGCACTTGGAAACACCGTTTAGTGGTGGATGTGGCAATGCTGGATTAGTTTCAATCATTTTAGAGGTCTCAACAATTCTATGATTCTAAATGCAGATCTCCATTAAGAATTGTTAAATTTGGTGTATTCTGATAATAAAGGACCTGTAGTTTCAGCATTTTTTCAGTCTTACAATCTTTTTGCTAGTCTTGGAGCTCAACTGCCCTTTCCTCATTCTGTTGTGGATAAAATATGCCTAGTCATGTAGACAGAGACTGCTAACTTTGATGCTCAGATGTTGTTGCATTAAGGGTTTAGGAATCCAGCAGAAAATAACTCCCCTTGCATTTCAACTGTGTCAGTGTTTTTCTTTGAGTGTTTATTAAAAGGTTATTTACTGTGCCTGTCATGTCGGAAGCTATTCATTCTTAACCTTACCTCTCCTTGCAGACAAAAGGAGGAAGTAAATGTTTTCTTCTTCAAGCAGGCAATGTCTGAAAGTGGTGCACCTTGAATAAGTAGTTTTGTTAAAGTTCAGCTATTTCTTTTGGAAAGGCAAAGATTGGAGGTAGCTTTGTCAGCCCTTGAGGCTATTTCTGTATAATGGGATTAATACTCCATCCAAGAGAAATTGAAGTTTCCATTAGACATGTGAAGATTATTTCACAATTGCATACAAGTACTATTTGCTCTAAATACTCAGCTGTAAATTTGGTTGTCCTTCATTCTGCTGTATCCTTGGTGCTTACTTCAGAACTGAAGTATTTGAGATGTTATTCTAGTGCTCTGAATGCAAAGACTGCATAACTAAAACATGTTGTAGGTGAAGGTTAATTTTTTTTGCATCTTGTTTTCCAGCAAACAGCATTCATAATGAAATGTGATTTCTGTCTTAATCACTTTTTTCCAGATAAGCTTATGCTTGTTCTGCAGATGTTTTTTTGCAACTTGCTTGATTTCTTCTGGAAAATGTGCTTTTATAAAACACAGGATTGTTTTCATATTTAGAATATCAGGTCTGTAAATATTTAGATCTTTGCATTTCACTTTATCCTCAGAGTGTGAGCACTCAGGTGTGTAAGTACTTCAGTGACGCTCTCAGCTGCTTGTTTGAACACAACGAAGGGCGTTAAAGATTTAATATCTTGGAACGTTTTAATGTTGTGCTTGATGTTGAGGCAGCAATACCAAACACAAATGGTCTTAACAGAACTTAGTGGGTTGCCTCTAGAGAGCAATGGATTTATGAGCTTTGTGCTGTGCCTGAACTCTGTTGTCCTCCTGCAGCCCAAAGCAGCAGCTGGAGCGACTCAGCCGTCAAATGCCACTTCCATTGTTGGCTCAACAACTGCAGCTCCCACAGCAGTTGCCGCACCAATCCCTGTTCCTGCCCCTGTGCCAGCTCCTGTCCCTCCACCACCAGCACCAGATACAGTGGCTTGTGAACCTGCACCTGTGAGTGCTGCGAAAGAGGAGAAGGCAGAAGAAAAACCACCTGAGGCACCAGCTGCTGTCAGTCCATCATCAATTGACAGGTATAAATAAGCCTCCCAAAATGGGTTCCCGTTTCTGTTGCTTCTAGTTTTGATTTTAAGTTTTCATTACAGTGTTAGTCCAATCAGTCTCTCTATTATATATAATTTTTCTTCTTTCTTAACTGTAATTTCAGTCTCTGGCTGAAGTATAACATAACTGATTGTAAGAAGCACCTCTCCTTGCTTATGCCTTCTCCTGTAGGAAGTGTGGTTTTGGGAACAAACCTGTGTAGGGAAGGGTTAAATGACATAAGACTTGAGCTCCTGTTAGGCATTTCGGAGTTGCTATCCTGCAACTTTCTTTTCAGACTGAGGATATTCTGCTGTGGGGAATCTACTGCTCACAAAGCTCTTGAAGTCTTAAAAAATGTGTCCTGTCCTGCTCATAACCCTCTGATTATGCTTTGGATCATGTTGGTCAGATTCAAACCATAAATTCCTTATTACTGTATGAATCCCTTAATTTCTGGAAAGAGCTTTTTCTTCCAAGATGTAGGATATGGTATTGCTCTTAAGTTGTGTAATGCCTTAAAGTTACAAGGTTTTGTTTTTTTTTTCTGAACGTTCCTTGGCCCATCTGCAGGCAATTGTGGGACCTGGGAAAACTTTTCACCTCAATTTTCTACAATTGAGAAAACCAGGTGGAAGTTAGAGGTTTCATCCCTGATGTATGCTGTTGCCTTTTTTTGCTTAAGTTGTTTAAGTACTGCATGGGATTAAAATGTTGTTAACTGGAATTTAATGGTCCCTGAAGTGCTGCATAGCATCAAGTCTTGGTTTTTCATACTCTGAATTTTAGTTATTTGTGTGTTATTTCTGGGAATATGGTGCACAAGACAGTATTAAGTGATTGTATTTTAAACACCATCGAACACTGATTTGGTGATAACGAAGCAAAACTTGCAGTTGCCTAATGTCTTGAAAAACTCATCACAAATTTCTTGCACTAAATACACAAATTGATGATTTTATTTTGCAATTCTGAGAAATGAGCATCTCTTAGAAATGGAATGCAAGTGAAGTTTCATTTATCAGTCAAATTAAAATTAATTATTAAAAAAATTAGTAATGAGTGGAGTTTTTTTCTTCTTTTTTTTTTCACTGCTCAGTTTGTCCAGTAGGTCCAAAGATCAATCATTTATACTGAAATAGTTTTTTTCATGTTTTTCATGTACAAATTGCAATTTTGTAAAACTGCAGTAAGGGAGCCTCAGTGTACACACTTAACAGGGAGGAGCAAAATAATTTAACATATACATTAAGGTTATCACCTGCCCTTGATTTCAGTGAGTACTGTTTGCTTCTGACTTGCTTTAGAAGTTAAATTACTAAGGCAAGATTTATTGACCCAAGGCCAGGCCAGCTGGCGTCCTGCTTTGCCTTTGATCTTTTTTTGATTGTAAATCTTAACTACTGACAGATAATAGTAAAGCATTCGTGTTGGAACAAATTATTTTTTGCACAGATCTTAGAGAGAGCTCTGTAAGTGCCTTGTTGGATTTTAATGGCCTCTTCTGAAAACATTCAGATCAATCTGATGATCTTTCACTTGTTGGTAGGAATTGCCAGCTCTGGTAGCCTGATAAATGTGAGGGTCATGCAGCTCCATGTCCTCAAGTCTATCACGTTATCAAGACTGAACATGTGTTCCCAAAATATGCACACAGTATGTATATACCTATAAGCCTATGTCTGGCTGCTAAGGTCAACTCAGGCAGGGAGAATCTCAGCACTCATGTAAGATATTTCAGTCACATCCTGTTCCCCTCTGGCAATTTAGGTAAAGCTCACTACTGCAAAATGAATATGTACAAAACACAAATGAAAAATAGGAATTTCTGTTCTCATAGCTGGCCCCTTAGTGTTTGCCAAGTTTTTGGTACCAGGGCATGGGGACTGCTTGAGCCCTGCAACCCTGTTCTGGGCCCTGATACTCGTATTCCCATTGCCTCCACATGCACACACACATACACGCACAGAGGGCTCACCCAGGAAATGGCAGCAGTCCTTGGCCTTCAGACTTCCACAGTGTCTGGTCTCACCAGTTGCTGGCTCCACAGGTGTCTGGATCCCCCCAACTCAATTCCCTGTCCCTGTGAACACTTGGAATGCCACATACACGTGTGTGTGTAGAATAGAGACACTCACACACACCCTGCATGATGAAAAATTTTTAGAAATAGAATTTAATAAAAAGGATGGATGGGTGGCAACGTGCAGAGCATGGCCAGGCAAGTGTTTCTTATGTATGACTGGCCCTTTTTCTTCTCGCTCTCTTGACCTATGCTTTTCTTCTGCATGGTGCCTTAAGCTTTCTTTTCCCTGCCTTTGGTTCTTCCTCTAGATTTCCCCCCAGCACTTTTTCCTGGCACCCCACAGTGATTTGCACCACCCTGTAGGCTGTAATGCCCTTGAAGGAGTCCTGTTGACCCACCCTGGGTGTCATCCTGAGACCAAGGGGCTGATGCTTTAATTTTGCAGCCCTGGGAATGGGGCACCCTTGGCTGTGGCTGGTTAAAACTGGTATTCTTCTGCCTAGTGTTGTGCCTCTGTGTTCCTTGCTGTTCATGGAGGTGAGCCTTTAATCCTGTAATTTAACAACTTTGATAACTTGAGATGGAGTAATTGCAAATGTTAGCAGTTTATATTCCTGGGAAAGTGGTATGTTGAGATTTTAATAAATGCTTGCCACCGACCTCCTTGGGTCCTCATTGAGGTCAATTTGGTGACGGTGGGGAAGCAGTTAGTGAGACTGCTGTGTGCTTTTGAAAATCCACCTTGTTCTCCCACCCTTTAAAGCATTCAAGCAAGCAGATGGCTAATCCCTGAGCAGATGGGCAAGAGCCAAGCTTCTGGGGGGTAGCGGGGGAAGGTTGGCCTTGTGTTAAAAATGCATTGTAAGTTTGTAAAATCTATTCTCACTATAGGACCAAAAGGGAGCTCTTTGGAAAGCTTTTTTGGTTTTTTAGAAACAAAAGGGGCTATTAGAGTTACAGCTGCTGCTGCTTTTTTCTTTTTTCCTTTTTATTTTTTTTAAACAGGAAGTTTTCCAAAGTTTTGTAATTACCATTGCACTTGTCTTCATCTTACAGTACAACAGGTGATACATCTCGATCAAATCTTTTTGAGGATGCTATAAGTGCACTTGGTAAGTGGTGAGTTTTTTTATTATAGACATTATTTTAGTGCAGCAGAAACATGATGGATTAGCAGATGTTGACATTTTCTTCTGTATCTGTCATTGTTAAAGTTACAATGAATCAAAGTGCTCTTCTCTAAGACCTGAACTTGATATCTTGGAACCAGTTTCAAGAGCTACTTTGCTGAAGATTATTTCCCTTTATATATTTTTATTGTGTAAAAGGAAGATCCTTGCACTCCTGCTTTTTTTCCCCATTTGCTTTAATTTCTCTTCTAACTATTCTCTTTGAAGTACCTTGAATAGAAGACTAGATGTAAATATGTGTGTGCTTTTCACTTTTGCACCCCTGAGTGCAGGGCTGATAAAATGGCTGCCTTTATTATTCACTTGTTCCAGCTTTGAAAGTACTTTGCTTTTTTGACACATTGTGATTAGATAAATTTACCAGATATGCTATCTGGGCTGAGAAATGAATGCTTCCATGTATTTACAGTCAACTTATTTTTATTTTGACAGTTTAAATAATCTTTGTTTCTCAGTGGAATAGACAGAATAAAGACAAAAGGAGAGTCTGCCCCTGATTTATGCTGATTTGAGTATCTAGGAAATTATTAGACAAGCCCACAATTCCTTACTCCTGATGAAATTTTTGGGTTGTTTTGGAGTGTAACAAATTCAGGCACAGAAATAAGGAGGAGGTGGGCTTTTTATTCTTTATTTTGTCTTTAAATATGAAGCTGCAATTTGGTACAAAGAGTTAATCCAAGTAAAGAGTTTCACTTAGATTTTTTTGTGTGGATGTATTGGAGGCAGGTGCTGTGATTAAGCAGCCCAGGGTGATTTAGAAGCAGCAGTAACATTTGACATGAGTTAGTGGTAGCTACTAGATTTAGTCTGTCCAGCTGCAGCTTAGATCTTAGGTGTGACATACTGTTTTAAATTGTATGATCCAAAATATCTGATAGATACTGAAAGCAGGAGACAAAAATGTATTAGAACTAAACTGGCTGAAGTGATTACTGCTACCAAAGATGCTTTCTTAACCATTCATAATATCTTAGTGGTCAAGATGAGGACATCACCAACACCACTTGTGTTAACAGTGTTGATCAGCAAGTTAAATGAAGTTGGTGGTCTTGATTCAAATCTCTTAAAAATTGGGGAAAAACCCCAAAATTTTTCAAGAGCATCACCTCGTGATCCATTTTATATGGAAGTTTTTTGGTTGGTGTTGTGTCCCTAACATGTTTGGAAATAAGAGGTATTGAGTGTGATTTTCTGGGTAAGCATACTGTGAGTATTGTCAGCCAAAAAAATGTCAAGGGCAATAGGCATGAACTCTGTGATTCTTCTTTAAAAATGTCCTGAAGGGAATTTGCTTGCACAAATTGATGGATTATGCTTTCACATCCTAAGTTGGATGCTACATGTATTCTAACTGTGGCTTCTCAGTTACATTGTCTGAAATTAATTGACTTTGCTTTAAAAACAGGGATTGGTTTCTATGATTGAAACTGAAAACTTGTTTTCAGTTAAAAGCTGAAAAGTGATGTGGCTTTGTGTGCTACGTGAAGATCTGCATGTCTTGCAGTCCTTGTGCAACCACATCTTTCACAGGAGCAGCCTAAGATTTCTTTAGGGCATAGGATGAGAATTATGGTGGGGAGTGTGATGAACTGGATTTGAGAGTTAATCCAGCTTTAAAATGATACTTGAAAGACAAAACCAAAGAGCAGAATCAATTCAGCATTGACCCCAAACATTTCCACTAGCACTAGGGATAGATAGGCCTGACTCTGTATGATGACATTGCTCATTTGCAGCTTCTGAATTATTATTCTGATCTCGCTCTTGTAAACTTGTAAAGTAAGCTGTATGGAGTACATGTACCTACATTTTCAGTAATTCTGTTTTCCTCCTAAGGCTTTTAATTATGCCTTAGGTAGCAGCCTGTGTGGAGCAAGCCAGCCTTTTTGATCTTCTTCCTGTATCAAATCTCTCATACTATTCTAGTCTCCACCTTGCTTATATTGAAAAAGCAATACAGAAGTGTTCAAGTAGCAACTAATTACATCAACAGGTGTTCTGTCTGCTGGGTTAGTTTCTTAGGAGTAGTAAGGATAAACTAGTGCTGTGTAAGGAAGAACACGATTAGAAGTAACAAAATCATTGTGTTGGGACAATTGCTGGCTCGGCTTCCTGCTTCCCTGAAGATATGTATAGAAGTATGTACATTTAGAGCAAAGTTTAGGTGATTTTTTTATTTCATGTCTGAAAAAATACAGGTAGATGTGAAATGAATGATCTTGTAGTTCTGTTTGAAGACATGAAGAACTTACCATTCCTTAAACTCAGGTTGCCACTATTACTTTGAAGCCCAAATAATAAATACTCAAATTAGTCAAGGCTTTTAAATCCTTTATTTATGGATAATTCACAAATACCCTTGGCTGTTTTATTGTTTGTTCTTGAGTATACTGCCCTAAGTCATACACCCACTGATTATTTAGAAGCACACGTTAAGAAACAAGGCAGTGGGGTTGTATTAATGTTGGCTTGAGTTAAACACCTTCTCCCTAAGGGAATAAAACATAATGTTTTCTTTGGTTCTTTTAATTACGACTTATTTGCCTTAACAGAGTAGCTCCTGTATTTGTTTCCTCCTTTTTAAAAAAATATTAATCATTTTTTTTTATGATAACTGTTAATTACTTAATTTTCCTGACACTAACTTGCTAGTTCCAGAGTCAGTCAGTAGTAGGATTTCACTGACATCAGGAATACCTTTGTCCAAGGAAGGAGATGGTATTTTAATGCCTGTGTTTGTTTGTATTTTTTTCCCCCGAGGAAGATAACCTTGAAGATTTGCCCAATTACAATGTATAATAGAATAGTTAGCTTTTTTTTTTTAATTGTTTTACTTGCTGTCTGCTTTTGAGGCAGGAAAATTAAGTGGATTATGAAAAGAGATAATAATCTTCCTTGCAGTGACATTAGTGTAGTGAACAGTTGCCCTTAAATTGCTCCATATATAGTGTGTGTACCTTTTGTCTTGATTGCTGCAGGTGTGGGACAATTTTCATCTATTTTTGCTGTAAGAGGTGGGGGATTTGATGTGATGGATGTCTAGTCAAATGTTAAATTGAGTGAGATAAGAATTATGTGAGATAACTTGGTTTCCTGAATCCGCATTCAAGTCTTGAGTGTCTTTCCTAGACACAACGTTTAAGTCTTCTGTGTGATTTGAGTTGGTCCACGTTAAGTTAAATTACTTTGATAATCATCACCAGCACGTAGCAATATAGAGCAATATAATGGTCATCTGTCTAACAACAGCAGAAAGTCTTTATTTGGAAAATCCTCAATGGCTAATAGTTTAACAGGCAGATTTCAAATTAATACAGTTCCAAATGTAAGCTGCAGGAGACTTCTCTTGATTACATCAGGAATTGGATATTAGTTGCGAGGATGCCCTTGACCTTAAATGAAAACATTGAAGAGAGAACATTATTTCAATTACAAGTACGGAAGTATCACAAGTACTGCTTTTGTCCGTAGAAGTTTACATTTTCTTCATTACCCTCCACTACTTCCAATCAAATTAATAATGAAACCACTGAATATATTTGGAATTAAAGCCACAGAACAACAGCACGTTTAATATGAAGTACTCTTTTCAATGAACAACTGAAATTCAGGTAGAAATTACAGATATCCATTGAAACCTTTTTTTTGTGTGTGTGTGTATGATTATTTTCATCTCATTCCCTTAAAATGGTGGTCCTGTCACTTCTAGTGACCGGTCAGTCCTATGAGAACATGGTGACTGAGATCATGTCCATGGGCTACGAGCGGGAGCAGGTGATTGCAGCACTGAGGGCCAGCTTCAACAATCCTGACAGAGCAGTGGAATACCTTCTGATGGTGAGCACTTGCCTTTCCTGCACCTTGTTTTTTGAGGTTTTGTTTCCACGTCATACCTTTGATTTTGGTGTTATTTTGAACATTACCCAGTCACTGAGAGTGAGTTTGCCATCTGGAAAGATGAGATCGAAATTTTGACAGACATGGTGTGTTCTAGAAAACACTGAAGTAATCCCTAACCACCCCTACCACTTCTTCGCTTTCATTTTTTGTTGATTGCTATGGATATGTCTGTAAATTATGTCCAGTTACAGTGATAGCTTTAACTGCCAGTGGTTGGCTCAGTCATTTCGTGTCACCTCTTAGTGAGAGCATTAGTTGATTAATTGTACTTTTGCATCTCTGTCGTTACCATTCCTTAGGTTCCAGTTCATTGTTTTTGCTAATAATGCACAGTGTTCTTAATATACTTTCCAAACAGGAAGGTTTGAGAGAGTATTTTTGGTTTTTTTTCAATTGTGCGTAATTTAACTGATGTTTTCATTTTGGCAGTGTTTTAGAGAAGAAACAATTTTCATTTGATAAATAAAGCTTTAAAGGTTAAATGAACTTTATTGGCATGAGAGGATATAGAAGAGTAATTTCACTTTAATGAAAACCACCCTGTGTGTTGTTTTAGGGGCTTTTTGGATTATTTCTGGTTGTATACCTTAATTTGACAGGTGGATTGTAACTACCATAGAATCTGTCTGATTTTGTTGCTTAATCACTATTTACAATACTTTTAATTTTCACTCTGGCATGCCATTTTTCCCCAATGAGATTTTTCTTTCTAGCAGATCTGAACTTTATTAAAACCTGGCAACCAGATATCTTGACCTAATCCTTGCAAAATACATGTGGATTGAATTTCTGATTGATAAGAAATCTGGCATCTTTACCCTCCTGTTATAAAACTTTAATTTTGTTAATGAAGTTTTCCTTCAGTAGTTACAACTACAAGTCCCTGGCATGTTAATGTTCCCAAGACTCTGTAATCTTCAGATTTTAAACTGACAATAAATGTTTTGAGTACAAGAATGTGAAAAGTTCAATTCCCAACTAGCATTAAGTCCAAGCAAGGGTGAACTCAATAGCTTCCAATTCTCTGTCATAAGTCTACAAGTTCAAACATTTGTTTGTCATGTTGTAAAAATGTTGGGTTTACTGTTCATCTAGTCTGTAAATACTCCAGGAATTCAGTGCCTCCCTTAAGTGTTGGGCCTATGTGTGGCAGTCCTACACAGTGTGCAATTCTTGTGCACTCAGTTTCTGGTATTTCCCTCCTCTAGCTTATTTCTGTTTAGAAACTCCAGAATAGAAATAGAATATCACTCTGATGGAGCTATGTGTTACGTCTGCCAAATGCATTGAGTGCTATGAGAAGTTCATTTCTGGTCCTGTGTATAAAATGGGTCCTTCTGATATATAAGATGTCCCTTTATGCTTCGTGTTATCCTTTACTGGAAATACCTTTTTTCTTCCTCTTTTTCCTGCTGGAAAAAGGAGTATGGAGGAATGCTCTTGCTCTTGGAGACCATATTAGATGGCAGAATTTTTGCTGTCCTTCTAGAAGAATCTTTTTGCTGTAATTGGTCTTTATAACTGTTCTGGATCTGTTGAGGTCTGAAGATGTTCCTTATTCTCCTCTTGCAACTAAAAAACAAGGTTATTTTTTGATTTTTTGACTTTTGATCTAATCTGTTGATGACAGTGTTCTTTGACCATTTCTCTACATTACTTACTTCCAAACTATCATCAGCACTATTTTTTATATAATCTGCAGATCAGGATTAAGACATTGAGGTATGTAAGTGTAACAACACTTTCAGGTTTAAACAAAACAAGGTTTAAAGAATCTGAGTACAGCAAGGGCAAGGTGTTGGAAAGGACTTAAACTGCAAGTAAAGCACAGCTGTTCCTCAGATGAGCCCTGAAGATTCTACTTGTTGTCCATGGTTCACATGGCAAACTCTTCAGTTTTCATGGCTTGATCATTGAGGATCATAGATATAGTCCTGTGATGGTGACCTGTGGTTGTAGAAGGAGTTGCAAAAGATGATCTTTATTTTTCTATGCCCCAGACTCATCTTTGGAGATATTTACATTCAGATCTCTCTTTCAGCCAAGGATTTCCTAACCTCTAGTTAAAGAAGGAGTTTTGTCATCTCTTCAGTAACCAGCCTCTTAGTTTGGATATTTTTAGGGAACATTTCTTTACTGTGAGTATAGTCAGATAATGAATATAATTCCTAGAGCGATGGTCAATGTCCTGTGCCTGTCAGTGTTTCAGAGGCATTTGGACATCAGTTAATGCCCTTTACAGGCTTTAACTTTTGGTCAGCCGTAATTTGGTCAGTCAGTGGGACTAGATGATCATTGTAAGTACCTCCCAACTGAAACTATTTTGTTCTCTATTCTGTGCAGAAACTGGACCTGATGTGATTATTGCCCTGCAGAGAGCACTGTCAGCTAAACACTGTACTGCTCAGTTAAACAGTAAACAATTGTTTCATCCACCATAAGGCAACAGTGGCCTTTTTTGCTGTCCAAGCAGTGTTTGCATTCAGAGTGGCTTGTGTGTGGTTTAATACCTTGCTTTATTCTGTTGTGTAGATGTGTGAACAAGGTCCATACGCCTCACTGGCCTTGTCTGATTACAACTGTACACAGTCTCTGTTATTTGGAGAGTGATACTTCAAGCTTGTGTTCAAGAGTTAAGATGATGTTCAAGATGACAAATAATTTCTAAGTAAATTTATTTGAACTAGTTTACAGTCCTTCCATTCAAGAGCAAACTTAAAAGTTTAAACAAGCACATGTTGTTTGATCTGGACACAGATTGCAGTCATGACTTATGCCTGTGAATAAGTGAAATCAGCTAGTAATTTCATAAGAATAACCCAAGTTGTTACATTATATTTGGATTGCCAGGAATGACTGATTTGATGGAAAAGGTATTTAATCAGTGCTCTGTAAGCCACTGATAAGGGAGAGTTACCTCAGAAATATACCATGAATGGAATCTTCCTCCCACTCAGTGGAGGGAGGGATGTGTAGTAAGCTTACTGAGCCATGTGAAGGTAGTGAAGTGTGTGACAGGGAAATCTTGCATTTATTCCCCTGAGTGGCTTAAATGTGCACTTAATGATCAGATGATTTATACCTTGATGTGCTTCTTAATAAACAAGTAAGGCTTTGCTTGGAGCACTGTCCAGTTCTCCCTTTCTAGCTGTGCCCTCTATATTAGCTGTGTATTTGTCCTTTTTGTTCAGGTGTAATGATGAACATACCATATGAAGATCATGTTACAGCAGGACTTTTAATCTACATTACCTACCAGTGATTTTTATGGTAGGCTTGACAAACATCTTCATTGTCTGGTTACCCTGTAGTTCTCTAATGTTTCCACCTACTCAGTTCCTTACATTTTGTGGTTCCCCAACAAAAGGGTGACCCTCATTTGGGTAACTTCTCTGGGCTGTTCCAGCAGGGTTTCTTGTAATATTCTTTGTGTCTCTCCCATGAGTAAATTTCCAGGCTTCAGAAAGGTAGATTGAAAGGACAGACATAGTGCAAGACTTCAGTGACAGTGAGGAAGGCAGGGTTAGGGTAGGAAGATTGAAGGATTTCCATGCAGGAGAAAAGTAGAAGAATGAGGTACCATGGTTGTATAACCTACATTCTAGTTTATTATAATATTGTATTTTAGCTTTGTCCATTTCAGCCCTCTGAGCAGTCAGTTTCTATATAAGGTTGCTTGCATGGAAAATAAACAAAAGGCAAGTTAACTTTTTTTTTAAACTGCTAAAGCTGGGTAACCTACAGACCTTTTCACCTTTAAGATACAGTAAACAACAGCTTTTCATTGAGGAAGGAGGTCCCAAGAGCTGTGTTCTTGTATCTCTTCTCAGTTCCTTGCCAGTTGTATGGAATTTTTAATCTTAGTTAGCATTTTGTACTGCAATATGTTGCTGTAATGTCACTTTTGGACAACAGTATAACATAGTGTAATAGTATATTTAGTCTAACTTTTTCACTCATATTAAATATCTTTGAACAGGATTCAAAGCAAGTATTTTTTATCTGGCAAAGTGTGTTTTAAAGTGATGCAGGTCATGCTTTACTGCCTTTTTATACAAACCACACATTTTTCCTGCCGAAAAAGAAAATTAATCTTTTCACAGTGTTCTCTGTCAGTTATAAATGCGTAACTGACAGGATCTTGCCTTGTATTTACAATGAAAGCATTAAGGGTTTTTTTTATTCCCCTTCATTCTGAAACCCAAGTACTGCATGCAGTTGAAGCAAATCATTTCACATTCTGTGGGTAATGATGTGAACTGTGTCTTTAGGGTATTCCGGGAGATAATCAGGCTGTGGCTGACCCCCCTCAACCACCAAGCACGGGTGCATCTCAGTCTTCAGCAGTGGCAGCAGCAGTAGCTACTATACCCACGACTACTAGTTCACTAGGAGGTAAGAAAGACTGTGTTTGAGAAGGTGTTATAAACAATGCGCACTTAATCAATCTCTTTTTCGGTCAGTTTTAAGTACCAGGTGCTTGTGAGCTGTTCAGAGGGAATTGGATAAGAACTGTTAACATGAAAATTCCAGGTGTGGTGGTTTCTTGGGACAAGTGGTTTGTTGTATGCCATGTGCAAAGTGTTCAAAAAATGCAGTGAACTTGCACAATTTCTTTAATTCAGTATTCTGGATTCTTAAGTGCAAGACCACAGATGTGGGGCAGGTTGTGTTTTCTCTCACTTGAACTCTGGTTTTCTTACTCTGTGACTAACTGGGCACTGTCCACTATGACTACATAAATATATTTGCCTCACAGAAGCTGGGATATCAAGGGAAATTAGGGCATGAAGTGTAGCACTGGAGAGACCTATAAATGACCCAGGACTCCTCACTCAGCAGTGCAGCACTTTGACAGTGGTTGGTGCCTGATGAAGAGAAGGGTATTTATCATGTATTTAGCTCCCTTTTAAAGGGAGATAGATAAAGACATGAAAGGAGCCTAATGGAGGGGTAGGAAAGGTCTGTCTTAGGCTGTGGGTGAAATGGTGCTCAAGATACAAGAGACAAGACCGTGGTTTGGGTAGATGTGTCTGATTGAGATTAACCAGAGATGAGGCATCCAGAGAAAAGTGTTGGAGATAAGGACAAGGCTGTTGGATCTTAAGAATGGGTGAAAAGGAAATACACCTTAGAGTGACGAAACAAATTCTTCTATTCTTCAGTGAGTGGTGTATTATCCACTTTCATGTCCTGTTTCTATCTACAATTACAGTGTAGGTACGCATTTTATTAAGATTCTCAGTAACTTAAAAAAACCCATATTATTTCACTGATTTTTTTTCAGGGCATCCACTTGAGTTTTTACGAAATCAGCCTCAGTTCCAGCAGATGAGACAAATTATCCAGCAAAATCCTTCTCTGCTGCCAGCATTGCTACAGCAAATTGGACGGGAAAACCCCCAACTACTGCAGGTGGATCTTAAAATAAGAAAATAATGCTTACTAATTCTGATTTAGCTTTGTAAGAGAGTCCTGTTGATGTTGTGTGGGATAATATGTTACTAGCAGTTACAACATTCTATTTTTGGCTTTTCAGCAGTTCTTGCTGTACAGAATGTATTTTCTATGACATTGGGTACAAATTTGAGACTTCATAAGAGGTGTAGAGGGGCTGAGGAAGAGGGAAGGATCACTGCAGTTGAATTGAAACAAAAATTGCATTTGTTATGATTAGATTTAACAATTTTTTTCTGTGCACTTATTACACATCCCTTTGATTTCTTAATCCTCTGAAAAGAAATATTTTTACTTGTCTGTTGGCATGCTTAAACGTCAGTTATTTAAATATACCTGTTCCTTTTACTGTTCTGTGCATCACAGCAAATAAGCCAGCACCAGGAACATTTTATTCATATGTTGAATGAGCCAGTTCTAGAGTCTCGCCAAGGTTTAAGTGGCAGTGATGATGGTGCCAGCACTGGAGGAATAGCAGATGCTGGGAATGCTCATATGAACTACATTCAAGTAACACCTCAGGAAAAAGAAGCTATAGAAAGGGTAAGCTTTTCTTTGAAATTCTTGTTGCTGTAATGTGTTGACTCCAGTGCATGCTTAAGACATACCTAACTTAAACTTTGTTTAGCTTAGTAGTTCTGTACCACATTTGGTGTTTTGATACTTGGCATTTCATAGCTGTTGTAGCCTTGTTTCAAATCATATCTCTTCTTGCTTTATAGCAGTTGAGTCTAAAGTATCGTAAATCTGCCTTAAGAAGGAAATCTTGTGTCAGAGACGGGATAGTCTACGATCACTTTAAGTGATCAGAGACCATCCTGTGATAATTGATGTTGTGATGGGTTTCCCTCAGGAATTATTAAGGAAGTAATTCCTCTTGCAGAAGCCTCAGCCAGTACTGTTCTAGATCACGTCATGACAGGTTTCCAGGTACAAAGATCTGGCTGCTTGAGCACTGTTTGCAAAATACTTGGAAAGTAAGAACACTCATAGTTAAGTAGATTAGTTGAAGTCAAAATTTACCCAGTTATCTGTCTGTCTGTGACAAATAGTTAATTCTAGTTTTCTAAAACTACTGGTAGGCATAAAAATACACTCTGGGGTGGTATATTGCATTCATAAATACTGTGTGACTAGCTAAATATGGATTTGCATAGATGGCAGTGCCTCTGAGATTTTTCTCAGGACAAATTGCAAGACTGACACTGTTGTACACCACAACGACACAGACTCCAACTTCAGGAGGCTGAAAATGATTATATTTATTTCTGGGAATGTCTTCCCTTTTATACTATTCTACTATGAACAGTTTGATTGGTGAAACAAAGACAAACCTCTTCAATCACATTGTCAGACCAGAGGGACATCAAGAAGAAGTCTCTCTTAGGGAAAGGAATGTAAACAAAGGTTACAGTTAGAAAAACATGCCTCTTGTTTACAGAAAATTTCCTGGGAAAAGAGTTTCAGAAAACCAAAACATCTCAGGCACAAACCAGGGCTACACAAGACTTTTGTCATACTGTGGTAGTGGTTTGGTAGCCCAAAGGCAATGTTTTTTCATCTGGCAAAGCAAAAGTTTATGTAAGGATCATTAGAAGATACCTATTTGAATATAGGTGTCAGTTCTCTAGATCCCGAGGAAATTGGCAATTAATAAAATTAGTTTAATAAAATTATTTGTCCACGTACTTCTTCACAGGTCATCTTCTCTAGTCTTGCATTTCCTTTTAAAGCCACTTTATGCAGTAGAGCTTTATTACCTCTACAACCTGTTCTAAAACCCAGCAGAGATTCTTTCCATGAAAGACAAACCTCAAAATTTAAGGGTCTTAGTATTGCAGCTGAAGCCTTCATAATGTTTGTGAGCCTGAAATAAAATCTAAGAATGGCTGGTGAGAGATAATAGGACACAGTTTTTGTCACGGTTATTTAATCTGACCCATACATGAAGTGCCTTGCAGGTGCTTTGAGGATTTTAAGGAAATCTTCAAATAGTGGAGTGTACTTGCCTTTAGCTAAAACAAGAATTCATTTGCTGAGTGCCCCTAAGTGCTGGCTAAACCCTTGGCACAGTAATAAGTTCTTCTCTCATCTTCTAATGCCCTGTTGTCACTGTGTTCCAGAAATTAATTAATTCCTTGACTTCTGAAAACCAGATTGCTCTCAGCTTACTTGTCTTGGCTGCAGTGTGTAGTTAATTTTTTTAAGATAAATAATTGAAAATATGGCTTAATATGATGTGCTGGACAACCTACTAAAAATCACAGGCTGGGAGCTTTTGTTCCAGGCAATTTTTTGTTAAAAGTGCTTTGGAGCTTTGTATAATTGTTTAAAATGAGCATTGGTTGAAATTGGTGGTTTTTTGTTGGTTTGGTTTTTTTTTTTTTTTTTTGTTTGGTTTGGTTTGGTTTGGTTTTTTTTTTTTCCCTGCAGCAGTGAAATGTACCCTTACTTCTTGGCATTACTGTGACCCAGGTCTGTTTTAGACTTACTGTGTCACTAAAGAAGTGACAAGTTTTTATGGTGCTACATTGGACTTAATCCAATCATTTCTTCAAGTGAGGATCCTCTTTACTAAAGACAGAGGCAGCACCTTATTTTTTACTCACTGAATCTATATTGAGCTAGGCAGTAATGTTATTTTCAAGAAGGCAGTAATTACTTAAGTTACATCTCAAGACACTAGACATACAAAGAACCCTAACATGTAAAGTGTACTTCCTAAATATGTTTCTTTTCTTCAGTTAAAGGCATTAGGATTTCCTGAAGGACTTGTGATACAGGCATATTTCGCTTGTGAGAAGAATGAAAACCTGGCTGCCAACTTTCTTCTACAGCAGAACTTCGATGAAGACTGAGAGAATTTTTTTTCTATTTCACACCTCACACCAGTGCATTACACTAACTCTGTTCACTGGATTGTCTAGGATATTTGGGCTTATATTCATAATGCTTGGTGTATGGCATATAGGGGGTGGGTGGAAGGGAGAACATAGGAAACAAAGCAAAGAAAGCAACAAGTTTTAAATGTCTGTTTAAATTAGCAGATGCAGAAAATCGCACAGTGTAAAAAAAATATATATACAACCAAAAAATCAGCTTCTGCAGATAATTAGTTCCTTCTATAAACTGTAGGTTGACTTTTTCTAGGTTTTCACTCTTACTGTACTAGTTCCAGAAATGTAGTGTAATGCACTGCTTCATGTTCCTTTCCACTTAGTATTGACATTGGAAGTAGCCTGTGCTACGTAGATTCTACAGTCTGCATTTCATGGCAACACTGGATAGCAGCTTTGTGAAATCTAAAAGATCTGAGTAAATGTAATCCTGAATGCCAAAATAGGGGTATTCGGGTTTTTTCTTCAGCTGTGTTAAAGTAGTGCAAGAAACACAGTATTTTTGTTGAATGCTGAGTTAGAACAGTGTTGGCTTTTTTTTTTCTAATGAAAACCCAATACAGTAAAAAGTGTCCTGATTATTGAGAAACACCACCCCCTCCTTCGTCCCCCTGAAATGATCTGAGAAACTATATACATACAGAAAAAATTATTATCCTGTTTACATATTTTCTCTTTGGGAAAAAAAAAATTATAGCTATCTAATTACTGTTCTCTTAATGTTATCTTGCAGTAAAAGTTTTAAAAGCAATAGATTGCATGTTTGGTTTTGTTATATGCACTCTAGTGAATTGAATATTCTTTTTCTGCCAGCAAACAAAATGCAAGCTTCATTTTTGTCTGCTGCAATGAGACTTTATCAAATCAAATTTCACCTTCCCAACTTTGTTGAACCAGCTTTTGTAGTACAGCTGTAAGTGTTCTGTTGCTCTTGAGTAGATTGTAGTGTTCAAGCTATTTCTGTTAAGTAAGGACTTTTGGGGATTTATTCACTTTATAAGGAAGAGAAGTTCAAAACTTGAGATATCAAGGAAACTATCAATTTATTCCAATGTAAAAAAAATTGATATAACTATTGAAAATAAACTCTGATTAGAGAGTTTTGAATCTTCTTCATACCTACTTATCATTTATTTTGTTTAGTCATCATAAAATGTTAACTTTTTTTTTATATACACGTTTACTTTTAGAGGTAATTTTGCCCATCATTGCAATACTAGGAATAAAAACAAATGTTAATTAAGTTAAAGCTGGTTTGTGCAACGTTACCTGAACACAACATGGGGATAGTTGATTTTTGTACTATTGTAGTCCAATTACCTGGATTACAACTTTACCTCTACAGTAACCAGGAAAAAAATATTATTAGTGGTACAGCACTGAACTGCTGTACAACTAATGATATTAATGATTTTAATGATTTAGTGGTACAACTAAAAATTATTTTCTGCTGAGTTTATCAGTGGATTAACTACTTAACTACTACTTAAGCTCAAAGTACAAGTCAAATGTCTTGAAAAAAAGACCTAAACAGACTGAAACATTTGTATTTCATTTCTTCATTGATTGGCCATAGTCTGTAAAAATATTATCTGCACAAAACAATGAAATGTATTAAAGCCTTTTACTTTTTTTTCTATTCTTATACATCTGTGATATTTTTCCAGATAGTGTGTATTTTAATTATTCAGATTTTATTCTTTTAAAATTTCTTAGATGTATGTTGTCTAAGTGATCAGTAGCACAACCCAAATCTATCAGTAGGAGATGTGATACTGCTAAACAGGAAATAAGTCTTTCATAATGTTTTCATTTTAGAGAAGTTAACATTAATACCTGAGTCAGCTAGTAGACTTGTTCTACACAGGATTCTCAGTTTATCTGTGAACTGGGAAAGATGGATTTTAACACTGCATGCCAAAAGGGGCCGTTTGTTATCTGTAAAAGGACCAGCTGTCAGGTACTTGAAAAACACCAAATTGATACAAGGACTTCTTGAATGTAATTTTACTACATAGCTAATATCTAACTAAGACAAAAGCTTTTAGTTTGTGGGAGTCTTCTGTACTGATCAAACTGCTATGAAAAATAACCATTCCTTCTCTAGGAGGGTGGAGAGTAAAGCAAGAATGTCTGGGTGTTTCAGTCCACTCCCTCCAATTTTGATTTTGAAATGTTTACTTATAAATGTATTTGAATTAAAGTCTGTTGAGCTTGTTCTTTGTAAGAAAAAAAAAAAAGCTAGTAGCTTTGTTCATTTGTAACTTTGTATGCTGAGTGACTGAGGGACTTATGGCTGCTGTGTTTGAAGCCTTACTAGTCATGCTGTTCCCGTTTTTTCCAGCAGTGAAACAGTGTTTTTGTGACTTCTGATGAACAACAGGTGTCTGACCTTACATGCTAGCAAAAACTGTTACCTGTCCAATAGCGGGATACTTGCCAGGGAGAATCGTGTCTCTCTTTGTAGTAGCTGCCAAAAGGGAAGAATACATGGAATTCATGTGGTGTTGAGGAGGTGTGACCTGAGCAAGCTGCCTAGGTATGTTGTGCCTCGTTTTCTACCAAGTACTACCGGGAGTTGTCTGCACAGAGTGCTTCTCAGCTTCTCTGCTGCAGATCTCTTAGGGATTTGGGGATCAGTTTCCTCAGGGCTTTCTGAACAGTAGCTAAGAAAATAAAGTATTTCTTCCTAAGTTTTGGTACTGTAGTCCTTACCTTTGTTGTAAAACTTCTGAATATCTGATTAGACAAAAGCTATTTATGATGCACTTTTAATTGGGATTAAAAAGTTGCTCTGAAGTCATATTAATTCTGTAGTTGTCTGTTCTTAAGTCCTCTCTACAGCTGCATTTTAATGCTGTGGTTCATGTACCTCATCCAGAGCTGCCTGATGAACCCAGCTAAAACCCAAGCAATTTGACTGATTAAATGCCCTGTTCTTACCCCACACTAACAGAACTTTTTAGGAATGTGAGATAATCATTCCTGAAGTCAGATTGTTGACTGATTTTGGAGTTTTGGGTTGAGCTTCACTTCAAGAATGTGCATGAATGAATCAAACAGAGACACAAAGCCAAGTCCTCAAATAGTGTATGCAGATCTGCCACCTGTGGTTTCATTGGATATTTCATTTGGTTTTATGGAGTTTTGGATGCAGCCACATCTTTCTTTTTTTTCCTGATTTCTCTTAAATCTAGTTCTGTGCACAAAACTAACCTAGAATTTCTGCACTTGAAAATACTCTCTAGTTCAATGGAAACAATAAAGTGGGAGTGGGTAGAACACCTTTGTCAGTAACTTTTTTAGTTCTTCTTTCCTGCCTGGTTTGGGACGCCAACAGTGTTCTACACACCATCCTTTCAAAACCTTATTTTGACACAGCTATAACCACAACTATGTGGTATAAAGCCACAAATTACAAAATTTTGTAAAAATTAAAAATTAAAGAATTAATTAAAAGAATTAAAAATTCTTCACTAAACCATACAGAAAAGCAGGCTTATTCTGCCTGTGATTATAAGTATTCAGTTACCACAAAATACATGACTGATCAGTGCTGCTGATGCCTGTTTCTGCAGCCTGTGGCTGATGTTGCTGACTTCTAATTGTCAAGTGCCAGTTCTGTATTGATATATTTCTTCATAGAATATAGGACCTGTGAGGGGGAGGGGGGCGAAAGGTCATGACATTTCTTGGTTTCTGTCAGGACTCCTTTCCTCCTGTGCAAGAGAAATAAATGTTAAAGGCACACAATTTATCCCAGTTCTAATCAAAGCACATTTTCATGAAGAGACACCAGCATCTCTGGCATTTCCTGTCCAAGCAGCAGTGAAACTAATAAAGATAAATACATGCTCTTCAATAATGGTAGTAGTGTGGAATAACTAATGGTGGTAGAGTCTGAAGATCTTCCCTCCACTTCATCCGTTTGCTTTGGCATTTTCCTTTGTGAGCTGTTACAAAGCATCATCTGCTGTGTGCTTCCATTTGCTGAAAGTCTGGTACTAAAAACAATCTTTAAGGTTTTGTGTTGTGTGTGCCTCATGCTGTTATGCCTCGGAGACCTGGAGTGCCAAGTGTCTTTCAAAATAGGTATCTCTCTATTTTTATATGGCTCTACACATAAATGTGAATACTCTGTGGTGCTGAAGGCAAGGAGCAACATCCTTGAAATTCTTGTTGCCTGAGATAAGAGATTTTAGATGTGATAGATGAGGAGTAACCAGATACACCAGCAGGCAGCTGTTTGCCATCCCAGGGGAAGGGTTGTTTGCTGTCCTTGTAATGTGAAACATTTGACTTTAAATGTGCAGCAGCCAAAGATGAAAAAATAAGGCAGTGTCTCCCACATGTCTGTGTGGCTGTATCTGTAGATTTGTTCAAAGTCTTGTCAAAGTCAGACATGTATTTTTAATTATACCTTTGAATTAAGCTTGTTTCTTCCCACCCCCACTCCCTTGTCTTTACTCTAAGTCTCCTTTTTGCACCCCCCCCCTTCTTTTCATTATTGAAGAAAGCATCCCAGCTGCAAAGGGAGAACTACCAGCTTCTGTTAGAGGATGGAAGAACAGGATTTCAGAATAGGAAAAAGGGCAGGAAATAGTCTTCAGGGTGGGATATGAAACAGGACAATAAAAGTGATGAACACCTGGGAAAGAGATCTCCATAGGGAGGTTGAGGTGAGGAGTCTGGACCTGGAATTGGCAGTGTGTGTGAAAGGAAATGCCTGGGAGAGTTACAAGTATGATGAGGGAATGGAGTGGTGTGACAGGGCCAAATGGGGAGTCAGAATGAGCAAACTTTTGGTGGGACCAAAAGAAAGAGATGAATGATGGATAAATAAGAGATGGATGGAGTAGCTTTTTGTGTAGTGCTTTGGTTCTAAAACCAGTCTGAGGGAGATGATAAAGAGGTTACAAAATAACGATAGCAGCAAAAAGAAACCAGTTTGTACTTTGGCATGTGGTACAGTACTCTCGAGTAATCTGCACTGAGGTCCTCCTGCTTAAAGTTGGAGGGGAAAAAAGGGAATTAGTTTTTTATTTCTGTGAGTCTCTGTGTTGCTTGAAGTGAGAGATGATTTGCCTAAAAGCATGCATTTCATATTAACAAGCATGCTGCTTACTTCCCCTGGCTCCCTGTTAAAATACCAGTTTTCCCTTTGGCAAAGGGCAGGATTGTGCAGGACACTCTTGGAGCAATGCTGCGGACTCCATTTGGACAACTGCTCCTGATGGGCTTGTGCCTTTTGAGCATGAATGTAACTTGTGATCCATGAGTGTCCTAAAATCTAAACTTATCGCCTGTGGAAAGCTGAAAAAACCTGGGAACATACAATCTTGGAAGAGCAACAGGGTTAAGATGAGAAGCTACTGGAATATATTAAATATGACTGTAAGTTAAGAAAGCTGTAAATTTTTTTCAGCTTCAGTAAGAAATTGTTGCTAAATGTGTACACAGCCTATTTTTCACATTTCACAGCATTTGCAGGAAGTGGCTCTCTGGTACAAAAACAGGAGGCAGAATATACAAAAAGGCATTTTCTAAATCTAGTTGAAGTGTGCCTATCTTGCCTTCAAAACCTGTGGCAAATGGTCATTCCTGAAGCACTGAACCTCAGTTTGCCATGAACAAAGGTGATTTTGCTCCCAGGCAGGGGCAGCAGGATGGAGAGCTGTTACTGCTCAAATTAACTCTTTCCTGTGGCCAGCTGTGGGGAGGGGCTTGTAAATTCCTTGACTGCTCTTGGCAGGAGGGAGCCTTGTTCAGAATTCCCTTTGCTCCGGGGTTGTTGCAAACGACCTGTTGCTTTCCAGATTTATCAGCGTGTGGCCTTTGTCACTTGTGAGTCCCGCCCTGCTTAAAGGGAGGCTAGCTGACAGCTAAGCCTGCAGGTGAGGAGAACAGGGAGGGATCCCTGATGAAGGGGTAAGACTATAGACAGTTTTTGGGAAGAGTCACCTCATTTAAGCATTCTGATGCAAAATGAGTCTGGGAGTTGAAGCCATGCCTTTGATTCACACAGTGTTCGTGCTGTCAGGTGGCAGATACAAACTGGTGTTGTTAGAGGAGAGAAACACCCCATTGGAAGGTAGGGTGGCAAGAAAAATAGGCTTGCCTATTGGGGCTGCTTCTAATAGTGCAGAATTCTGCCATTTTTATATTTGGATTTTGAAAGTGAAGCCACTGATGCTGCAGTTTTGTTTCCCTGTTGCACAGCTGAAGGTTGTGATGTCTTTAGAACACTCTTATTCCCTAATAAGCCTTATCAAGCCCTAATAATACCTTCTGAATGCCTCAGATGTAAGTGATTAGGCCTGTGCTTACATAAATAGGTCTCAGTGGTAAGGTGTTATTTGCATGATTGTGGTTTGTAGGTGGAGAAGCTGCAAGCCTGTCATCAAATTACTCGTTCTAGTTGAAAAAAACGCACTCTGTGTGGCTTTCACATCATCATCACCATAGCTTGCTTGGAACAATTAGTGTTATTTTGCAAGGGACTGGATTTTTGTTCCTTTTCGTCTCCCTGGGAGTTTTGCTTTATTGTGAGTGTCCTGATTTTTTCCTGGGATAGAGATCATTTTTCTCACTGTAAGAAAATTACAGTAGGACAATGTAGTTTGGATTTGTGCTGTAAACACCGGGATGATAACACCGGGATGTTTTAGTTATTGCTGAGCAGTGTTTGCACAAGGATGCCTTTCCCTGTTCCTCTCACCACCCTGGCAGTGAGGGTTTGAGAGTGCTCAAGGATTTGGGAGGGGACACAGCCAGGACAGTTGATCCCAATTGACCCAAGGGATGTTCCAGACTGTGTGATATCATGGCCAGCTTAGGAAATGGGGACACAAACCAAGGGCAAGGGACACATGCATTCAAGGGGTGATGGAGCCCAGCTTTCCTAGGGATGGCTGAACTCCTGCCTGCCCATGGGAGGTGGTGAATGAATTCTGTGATTTGCTTTGTTTGTATGTGTGGGTTTTGCTCTCCCTGTGAGGCTGTCTTTATCCCAACCCATGAATTTTGCAGCTTTTTACCCTTCTGATTCTGTCCCTTGTTCCACTGCTCAGGGAGTAAGCAAGTAAGTGGCTGTATGGGGATAAGTTGTGGACTGGAGTTGAACTGTGGAAGTGAGGAGAAGACAAGCCATTCAGAACACTGAGATAAATTTAAGCTTTCTGTATACTTACCTTTTCCTGGATTCTGCTAATACCCAGTCCTGTGTTTGTGGACACCCCTATGCTCTGGAAAGGGCTGTGATTTTTTCTTTGCTAGGAATAGAGGCAGAGTCATCATTATACACTGGCCTTATTCAGGTGGAAATACAGGTTGCTTCGTTTTAATCCTGCTCTCCATTCACCTCTGACCCCAGCCACAGTGTTGGTTGTCCTCCTGTTTAACTCTCAGATTTTGTAATCGGGAATTGAGCTACACTGGGGAGATGGAGAATGAGCAGCTCAGTTGTCAAATTAAATTAGCATTTAGAGAAGCGTAGGCAGAGGTCACACAGAGCTGGCCAGGCATCTTGCATGGTTGGCTGGCAAGGTAACTGGGAGAAAGGGGTGGGGGCAATGGGGAAAAGTGATTCATTCTGCATTTGGGGAAAGAGAAGGGGTAATGCTTGCCAGTCTGGGGAGTTCTGTGGGGGCTGTAGTGCTGGAACTCCAGGTTTGAGAATCTTAACACACCAGTGAGGTGTCTCAAGAAGGGAGATACCTGAAGAAATCCTGAGGGGTTTATAGATACAAAAAAAAAAATACGTAGCTGCCAAAATTAGGGTTGGGCTTAAATGATTTAGTGTCACTTAAGTAATTTTGTGTCACACTTAAATAAACTGTGTCACTTTGGTTATGCAGACTTTGAGTGTGCCAGAATCTCATTAGAGACTGCCATCCCAAATCTGAGTATGTAAATCTGAGGGCAAATAACATCTCAGAGAGCTGCATGTGGGGATGGGAAAGGCAGTCATGTGAGTTTGGTCCTGTGCTTGATCCCTAGTCTGCTCATCAGATGTTTAAACAACGTTAAGGACTAATAATTTTGTGGGAGGATGAAGGTCTTGGAAAGATTTCCCATTCTAGTATTTTGTAGAACTAAACATAACCTTTTTTACATCCTCTATTATAAGATTTTCTGATCTGTTCTTTGTAAGTTTGCAGCTTTAAATGAGCTGGAAGGAAACTTTCCATGCTTGGTGTCTGCCTGTGATTTTGTTTTGGTTTGGGGGGATTTTGGTTTTTTTATGGGATTTTTTTTGTTTGGGTGTTTTTGGTTGTGGGCTTTTTTTGGATTGTTTTTGAGGGGGTTTTGATTGTTTTAATGTTTCAGATAATAACCAATTTTACTGTTTTGGAAAACAGAATTGGGGCAAGAAGAATACATTACTTTTTCAAATTTCAATTTTCTTTCACTGAGGAGAGGCACTAGATATCTAAATGTTATTGGATGTGGTTTCTCTTTTTCCCCACATATGTGCATGGGGCCAGGAAGAGTAAAAATTAAAATTAAAAAAATTAAAATTAAAAATTAAAATTAAATTAAATTTTAATTAAAATTAAATTAAAATTAAAATGTAAAAATTAAGAGTAAAAATTATGATTATTGATTTTTTTTCTCTTTGGTTTCCAGTGCTAAGTGTGCAGGCAGAATTTTTGTCATTCTGAAGGTCTTGGCTGTATCCCTTGTGCCCATGTCAACAAATCTGAAAGGTTGCATGTAGCAAGTTAATGCTTCTGGTCTTGTGCATAGACATTTACCTGACCTGTTCTGAGTATTCCAGCTTTGCTGTTCATGCACAGGACACCTGCTTCTTGTAGGCATGGAAAGCTGGTGGTTCTTGACTCCTGTGGCAGCTTAGAGCATATGGAATCTGTAGGCTTGGAGTTTGGACTCCTGGAAAGGAAGAGAGCAGAGTGAATCAGACTTGGGTTAAAAAGGCAGTTTTTGAGCCACTTGGAGCCAAACCGAAGGCAGCTAAAACTGATGTGCTCCTTCAATAACTTCCATTTACGAGTTTGTAAAACTTGAGCTCTCCATCAGTGCCATTGTTACTAATTTCATTTTTTTCCTCACTTTTTGCTGGTTTTTTTTCCTTCTTTTTTTTTTGAGATGTCCCAGTTCTGTTTGTCCTATCTTGTGGTCCTGGCAGCAGGTCCTATGCAGATCACAGGGTATGAATCACCAAGCTGTGGCACATTGAACTCTGGAAAGAGGTCCTCAGAATCTGGAACATCGTGTCTTCTGCTGTCAGCAAGTGCCTGTGAAGGCTGCTAACAGAGTTTGTGTCACATTGTCCCTATTCTGCTTGAAGGACAATATCCTGTAAGAGTTATTAGCTGCTGCTTTAGATGGGAGTGGAAAAGTTGTGTGGCTTTGACCATCATCTGTGAACCACAAAGGGGTAGAATCTGATTAGGTTTTTCATACGGGCAGCCTTGACTTCATGGTCAGCTTGGCAGGGGGATGCACTGTTCACACAGAATTTTTCCAGGTTTCAGTGATGTCTAAGCTTTTCTGAGTAATGGAGGACCTCATTATTAATATAATAAGATCTGAGTCACATATTGAAGCAGGTTGTACTGTCTCCATCTTTGGAAGTTTCCGAGTCCAGCCTGGTTGAAGCTCTGAGCATTCTGATATAATCTCGTGGCTCACCCAGGATAACTGAAGATTTCCAAAGGTCCCTGGCTGATCCAGGTCCTCAAAATTAATTATTTTTGTCATGCAGCCATACCATTTCAGTGGGGATTTATCTTCTGTGAAAGCTTAGCCTCAATTTCCATATCCTGCCCATTTTTTTTCTTTTTTTTTTTCTTTTTTTGAAGTGTAGAAGCTGCCTAAACACCATTTGAATACTGAATTCTGCCACCTTCTCTCCATATTTTAAGCAGACCTATAAAATTAACAAAGCAAGCTTGTCTGACATTGTTAGTTCTTCAAAATCCATCAATGGTGTCACGACAAATTAAATTAGGCCAAAATTTATTTCTTTCTTAGGTTCTGATAGGCAAAAAAAAGAATTTGCAGAATCAGGAAGAATTAGCTGACTTATCCAGTGATAAATTGGAAAGAAGGATTTTCTGACCTAGCATATAAAATAAATGCCCTGGATTATTGACTGTGAAATTTTCTGACATCCATTATTGTTATGGAAGCAGCTGCTCATTTGTTTATTTCAAAAACATTGCTTCCACAGTGGGCTTACTTCCTCCCCTCACCCCTTCCAGCTAAAAGCATCTATTAGTGTTCGTGAAAAATTTTTGAGAAGCAAAAATCCTCCCCAAAAAATGCCACTAATTGCGTGGCTTTAAAAAAAAAAAATCCAGGTGAATAAGAACATGGGTTTTTAAAAGTGTAGACTGAATAGAAAATGTGACTGGAAAGCCCTTATTTTTCGTGTTAACATACAGCTCAGGAATCCTGTTCAATCTTCCAGGGCTGGGAAAAAGTGAGTAGAATAAATCATAAATACCAGAGAGATTTCAGTGACCTGGTCTCCCAGGCTTGACTTGAAGAGAAAACCAGCAGAGTCCCTTGGGTAAGTTGTGAGAGAAATTTCACAGTGAACTCCCTGCAGGCTGAGACAGGGAGCACCTGAAAACCATGTGCTGAAATCATCCTGGGAGAAGCAGGGAAATCTCTTTTTTCAGTGTGTTGGGTTTTCCAGCCATTCTGGTGGGCATGGAACAAAGCAGATGCACAAGCCACTACTTTATCTTCCTGTCTTCTGCTTGGTGTTGGTTTCTGGCTACCTGCTATTTCCTTTCACACTGGGACAGCTGTGATGGATCAGTAGCATGGGTTCGTTTACTTTTGTAGGGATAGATTTGTTGGGGTACCTAAGTTCAGCTAGTTAACATTGGTGATTAAGGGGGAAGTAGCATCCTGGCATTTCTAAGCAGAATTAATTTCTTTGTTACGAAGTTTTATCTTTGGGTGGAAGTTAGCAAGATGTGGAAAGCTCTCCTAGTACTTTTAACAGCTGGTACTGAAAATTTAGCAACAAAATTAGTCTTTCACTACTAACAAATGTGCTGTGACTATTTCTGTCACATCTTCTCAGGCTTTTGTGCTTTAGAACTTGCACACTCCAGCTATCTGAAAAGAAAAATGAAGCTCTCGTTATCCTGAACCAGTCTGTCACACCACAAGGTAAAAGCAGTCATGTTTATCAAGACTTTTAGGAGCCAGAAGGCTCCTAAAGGAGCTGCCTTTCATCCATGAAAATAATGCATTTAGCTTCTTGGGACATGCTTGCTAAAATATCCCCCTGATCCTTCAAGGCAGAGCTGCTTTGGTCTCCATGCCACTAAAGCACTTTGTTCACCGATAAAGGATAAGTGAAAAGGAAGCTTCCACTTGGAAACCTCTCTGAGGGTTTATCACCTAGCAATGTCTGAACAATTAAGAGCAGGTTGGGGGTCGGAGGAGAAATTTCCATTCTGGAGTGACAGAGCAGGCCACAGCACCAAATGAGGTACCCATAACTCTGTTCCACTTCAAAGGGCACCCTCACCATGAGCCCTGAAGTTACCAATGCACCTTTTTAGCTGGGAGAAAACTGAGGGGTAGAAAGGAGCATGTACTTCTCAATCCTGTATCCCTTCTATTGGCGCAGGCTGGGCTGCCTAAGCCAGCACAGCCCTGAGCTCATTTCAGAGTGCTAAAAGGGTCTTGACAAACCAATAAATGGCTCTTACTGCAGGGGATATGGAAAGAAATATTCTGGCCAAGAGGGCACGTTGCTCTGCTCCTGAATGGAGGCCTGCATTTCGAGTGTCTGCTTGTCCACTCTCTGTCCAAATCTGAGCCCAAGAAGACTGAAAACAATCCTTTTGATGCCTGAAAATAACCTGAGAGGCTGAAAATTAACTTGCCTGCTTTTTAGACTTTTGTACACTGTAATAAAATGGCTTGTTTCCATGGTGCCTGTTTTCTATACGGCTCTGATTGTATTAGCAAATTAAAAACCTTGGATCTGCTTTCTTCCATCCTGCACTGTGTTGAAGATCACCTTTGAAGCAGTCACTCTGATAATAAATGGAGTCTCCATGGTGACCTGCAGGTGTAAGTGATGTAAAGAGGCAAGAAGGATGTTTTTCTCAAACTCCCTGCTCAAAATAACTCAGGTGCCCCCCAAATCGCCTCTCTGTTTCATTGTAGTCTAGCCTTGTGAAAAAGAAAGTGGTGTCTATGTAAAAATGGGGTATGATTCACATCAGCTGGTCCAAGACAGCGTAAAGGACTTGTTACTTTAGGCCTCCTCTTTCTCTGCAAGCCTCCTGTGATCATAATGGAATTCTTGTTCACATGATGAACAATCTGTTCTTCCTCCTGAAAGAGGAACCAGTACCTGTGTGACACCGGCCAAAGTGGGGCTTTTTGTGAGACACCTCAGCTTAAATGTAGGTTTGAGCATTATGTTTCATACAAAGCCAGAGGGATTTTGGTGCCCAAATGACAGCAGAGTCTTCATGGGGATCTTGGTGAGGGTTTGGTTTTTTTCAGAAAGCTTTCAGTTCTCTGGAAAACTTTTTTTGATAGTGGGATGCTCAAACTGAATTTTTGTCAGCTGGGTCATTTGTCATTGGCTCAGCACTGGTGGCATTAGTCACTTATGGCAAGACAAAATATAGAAAAAAATGTGGGTAGGAATTGGCTTTATGGGAGTTTTGACTGACACCAGCCAGGAAGTCCCATGAGTGACAGAAATAATAAAGCCTGGTTTACATGTGGGTCTGTGGCTCTTAGTGTACATTGAGCTCTCACAGAACTTTTCCCTGTGTTGAGATACTTATATAGCTTTTTTTTGCTCCCTCATATGATTTTTTTGATTTCTAACTGCATATGGAGGAGTTTGCAGGACAGTCTGCTTCCTCTCAGCATGACGAATCTGTCTTTGGCTGCTTAACCTCCTAGGGGTGCTAAACCTCTGTCCCAGTTAAATCTGTTGAAGAGCTTTGGGGAGGGAGTGGAGGTGGCTAAAGAGATCTGTGTGACCACAACTTAGCTCAATATATCAATGCCATTGATACAACTTCTTAGGAAATGAGGTTCTCTTCAAAAACTTGACGGAAAACCTCAAACCATTGGAACAAAGCCCTAAATACTCAGTGGCATCTGTTCCCTGTGTGTTATTTTGGACACCTTCCTCCACACTGAATGCCTGAGCCCATCCAAAATTTAGATTAATAGCCATTACTGAACTGTTCTTTTATTTGCTGATGGATATCTCAGCTGCTGTAGTTTTCCCAAGTGCCTTTCCAAGTAGGCCTTTCCCAAGAGGACTTTATTATTTTTAAAGTTTTAAAGACACAGTGACCATCATGCCAAAGCAAGGAATAATTTGTAGTGAATAATTACATTTCAGATTTTTACTTTTTTTTAATTTTTACATTTTTAATGAATTTAATTTAAAGTAACTTTTTAAAAACATTTTCCAGGTTTCTCTAAAGGAGGTTTAAAGAAAGGAGTGGAAAGGGACTTTCCTCAAGGGTATAGAGGAGAAGGAGGAATGGCTTGAAGGTGAAGGAGGGCAGGTTGAGGAGGAACTGAAACAAAGACAGTGAGCCTGGGAAATTCCACTTCTCTTGGACACCTCTTTCCAAAACCAGAGCCCTGTAAGGAATCACTGTTCAGAGTGTTGAGGGCTGACAAAAGGAGCCACTAATTTTCCTTTTGCAGTAGAAAAACAAAAGATGTTGTGAGGGCCAGAGCATCTGCTGATGTAAATTACCCGAGTTTTACTGGTCATGGGGTTCATATCCCATTAACCTAGCTGGGAATGTGTCCCTGGGAGAGAGATTTAATGATTTACACCATCAACATGGAGGCGGATGCAAAAGCAACATTAAGAAAGCAATATGCTTAGGTCAATATGTGGGGCATTAAAGGCCTACATTAAAAAAAAAAAAAATAGAAGAAGCTTTTACTTCGTTGCTCACTTGTAAATGGGTTTCTAGTAGTGTGATTTTATGGTCAGGTGGCATTTTTATATCTGAGGCTTTTTGTTTGTAATTGCTGGCTTTCCAGATGAAATAAAGTTAAAAATAGCACAAACTAGTGCCCTGCTCCTGCAAATACTCAAGTGTTCTTACAAATAGGACCTTAGAGTTCAAAGGGGTCTAAGGTCCTTACGTGAGCAATGTGAAATGCAGAATTTATGTGTTTTAATTCTCTGTTTTCCTGAGTTTGTTTTCTCCTGGTGCAATTTGGGGTGCTTCGTTTTGAAAACCAGACCAAGGACATCTGGAAGTTCCTAGGGTAATCTAATTACCTGCTAATAAACAGCATTTTTTTTCCTTTTCTCCCCCACCTTCCCACTCCCCTCCCTCCTTCTCCACACAGTAGAGGGTTTTTTTTGTTGTTTTGGGTTTTTGGGGGGCTTTTTTGTTTTGTTTTGGGTTTTGTTGTTGTTTTTGGGGTGGTGTTTTGTTGTTGTTGTTTGTTTGTTTTTGGTTTTGGGGGGATTTGTGTTGTTGTTGTTGTTGTTTGGGTGGGTTTTTTTTTCCCCTTGAGTGTTTGTGAAAGGCTGAAATTAACTTCTGGCCAGGTGACACGCAGCCTGGTCAGGCATCAAGTCACAGATGCGACGGGTGTGTTGCTCATCTCCTCGTAGGTGTGTCACCGAAAACCTGGGGGTAAGTGAAACTCCCTAACGCTGTTTTTTGGGAGCTGGCATTCCTTTATCCCAGGCTGGGGAGCATGTCGGAATAGCTCCACCTAGGCGCACACGGCTTTCAAAACTTCACACTTATGTACTTTAGGCAAACAAATTGCCATTCATTGGGTCTAAATTACGTATTCTCTTCTTTAATTAGTGTTCCTCTCTTCTGTTGGTTATTGTTTTCTCGTTTCTCATGCTAACGTATCCACATTTTTGTATGTCTTTTCATTATCTTCCTTTCACAGGCAGGGAGTTGCCAGCATATGTTGAATTGCCTTCGATAGTCTTTTCTTTATCTTCTGGTCACTCCAGCATGTCCTTGGAGGGCTATAAATTCTGGCTTCCAGGTGTCCAGAGCTTAGCTCCCCCAGGCTTTCCTCACTGAAGCTTATCAAGGCTAGTTTAGGAAAACTTAAAACATTTCGGTGATCTCATAAACTCACTCTAAAAATAACAATCTGTGAAAAAAGCAACATTCTGCCTAAAGTGGAAAATTACACTGCTTAACTGCTTGTGGATAAAATACACTGCTTATGATTAAGTGCAACAATTAATCAAAAATTAATTAAAACTGTTAGTGAGAAAAATTAATTAGGTAAGCAATGTCATTCCTAAACAGGTTCAGGGGACATTCTTGGCACTGGGCAGGAAACATCAAAGGCTGCAAGGGGCAGCGTGTCTCTCTGCAGCTGGGTTGGACCCTCTCTCTGCTGGTTTCTTCTCACTGATGCTCCAGCCCAGCTCTGTGGGGCTGGGCTGGGGGAGTGGAGGGAGGAGAGGTCAGTGGAATTGTACGCTGGGCTGGCAGCTGACCAACCCTGTCCGAGCCGGGGGTGTTTGTACAGCTTTAGTCACTGCTGTGTTTTGTATTCAGAAGACCAACACGGTTCTGAGGGTAGGTTCGTGTGACCCAGCCAAGGCACATTACAGCTTGGCTGATTCAGCCCAATTAGTCCTGAATGTCAAAAGCACCAGATTCCAGCAATACTGTTGTGAGAGGAGAGTTGCTTCCACTGCTTCCCACTAAAGTTTTGTGTGTGGGTTTGTGTGCCATGCTAGGGGTGCAGCATTTTGCTTTCTAAACCAGATTGGAAATCCTGTCCTTGGCCCGTCCATCTGTAGTGGGACCCTCTTTCTGTCTGGTTCTGACACTTCCCAGGCCTCCCTGCAGGTTTGCATCCATGCCTCCTGCTTCACAGAGGTACAGCAAACAAGTCCTTCATCTGACTCCCATTTAGGTTAATGAGAATCTTTCCTCTCACTTTAATGGCAGCTGGAGTGAGTCTTTCATCTTTCCTTCTCAGAAACTGGTTGGTTGAGGTCCTTTTTTGTTCTTCTTGTGCTGGCCTTTGTCCCCATCATCTCTGAGCACTTCAGTCAGCAGTGGATTGCTCTGTCTTGTTCTGGTACTCTTAATCTCTTTTGGGGAATAATAGTGTCTAGAGTGTTCTGCATGTCCCCATCTTTAACGGAGGCTAAGTGGCAAAGATGAAAGGACAGATTTTCAAGATGTGGATGAGAGTCTGCTGTGGTTTTTCAAAGATATTTGAAGCCTCAGAAACCACCACTTTGTTCCTGCTCCTTTAAGCCCCATAACTATCCTGAGAAGACCCCGCGTTAAATAGGTCGGAAAAGGTCACGGGGGAGATCTGCTGCAGAGGGGGCTGGAGAAGCATCAGTTTCACATCTGCCTCTGAATGTTCCCACTTCTAAAACCTGGACACAGCCTAGCTTTGGGTCTCACCACATAGTGGCTCTACAGGCAGAATGCCACCAGAGGAGGATCCTACCTGGAAAAGCCACTCTCCTGAGGCACCTGACAGTGGGTGTGGGCTGATCTCAGCCTTCAGAGGCTTCCCTTCTTTTCCTTAGTTACCATTTTTCATGATTTAAGGGTCCAGGAACTAAGGAAGATGTAAATAGAGTAATATTTCCAAGGCCCAAAACATCATGGGGTGGCCACTGTATGACTCTTACTTAAGGTTTCAGAGGCAAAGAGCAACCCAGGGCTTTGTTTCTTTGATACAGGGATGTGGCAGAGATAAACAAAACAGAACAAACCAAACCACAACACATGTGCAAACTACTGCCTTGTTGACACAACACAGTTCAATTTCAACTCAGAAAATTGTCTGCTTTTCTGGCTGCTCTGAGGTGCTCAGATATGCACACTGCAGCAATCAGTCATGCCAGCAATTATTTGTGCCTCCAAAAAAAATAGAGATTTTCATTAAGACCTGGCCTGAGATGTCAGAACCCAGCAGTTCACCTGGAATCTTTGAAGTCTTTGAATGTTGAAAGTCTAACAGTAATAATGTGTAAACACATAAATGTTTCCCTAGGATGTCACAACCACATGAAGGGCAGACTGAAGCATATTGGTGAGAGTGCAGGAAGCAGCAGGACAAAATTTTGAAGATTCTGACTGCACATCTTTGTAATAAACATCATTATTTTAATAGAAATTGTGTCTCTTTGACTAATTTTTTTTTCCCAGTTACTCTGGTGCACATTCATGGCACTTGGTAGAGTGACTGAGTCACTCAGATTACAGAGCAGGACTGGTGCTCCCTGGGGTGGGCATATGACTGGTCATTTAATGACACCCTTTGTATTAACGTGTTGCTGAATGATTGCTTGAAAAGCTCACAAAATTATATCCTTACCACTTTGGCTGACAGGTAGGAAGAGATCATTAAAATAATCTCTGCAGTATGGCACTGACCAGGCCTGGCTCCTCAAACTGCTATATTAGGGAAGAGACTGAAATTTAAAAAAAGCAACCCAAGAACTGCCATTGTTCAAAGAGAGTTTGTGGCTCATAAAGCAAAGGACATTTTGAGCAAACATAGTATAAATAGGAACACTGCCATTCTGAAGATCTTTTCCAGTTGACAGTAGACAATTAATTATTGCTGAACCTTAACAAAGCCATCTGCAGAAGGTGTTATGCCCTTTGTCAAATGATACTGATGTGGCACTGACAAAAGAAAAAAAATGTTTTGAGCCTTCCCAAAAGAAACACTTGGAAGCTACCAGTCACACAGACACATGTTCTTCTAGCTGGCAAATTTACTGCTCTAACAGCCCTACAAGATGGGGACAATAAGGGTGTTATACAGAACTGAGACCAAAATGATGCTTAATGCCCTGTGGCAAGCAGCTGTGGTGTGACCTCCCTTCCATGTGCTCCTTGTTTGTTGACTTTGACAGACAGGAGAGCAGAGGAGTGGAAAAGGAGAGTGGGGTCTTAATGCTAGATAACTCACTCTTTTCAGGACAAAAGTCAAGAGCAGAAAAGGGTTTTGATCCAGAAAGGTTCTCTTTGAATTTTCCCCTGCAGGCACTCAGAAGCAGAGGGAACAAAACATGCACATGAACATGGTCTTCACTGCTCTCTTCTGTGGCTTGTGCAACACCACACAGATACTCCAGGTGGGACCAGCTCTGCTATGGGCACAGGCTGAGAGAGATGGGGCTGTTCAGGTGGAGAAAAGAGGGCACAAGGGAGACCTTAGAGCCCCTTCCAGTGCCTAAATAGACTCCAAGGGAGCTGGAGAGAAAAGTTTTTACAGGGGTCTGGAGGGACAGGATGAAGGGGGAATGGCTTTAAACTGAGAGAGGGCATGTTTAGATCAGATATTAGGAGATAATTCTTCCCTGTGAGGGTGGGGAGGCCCTGGCACAGAGAAGCTGTGGCCGCCGCATCCCTGGACGTATCCAAGGCCAGGCTAGATTGAGCTTGGAGCAACCTGGGATATTGGAAGGTGTCCCTGCTCATGGCAGGGCAGAGGGTGGAACGGGATCATCTTTAAGGTCTCTTCCAACACAAACTATTCCACAATTCACACATACTTCAGGTGCAGAAGTTGGATGATATCAGTACTTCACCACTCATTTCCTGTGTATTTTGGGGTGAACCCTTTGCCTTTCTAGAACAAGGACTGATGTTGTTGTTTTTCTGAGCCTGGGGAGAAATCCTTTTAAGTAGAAAGCTGTGCTATTTTAATTTTGTTGTGGGTGAGATATAATCCTCAGAAGAATGAACGGTCTTGTGCTTACTGCCCAATGGCCATTAAAGTCTCCAAATAATTACAAAGCCAGGTGGTGCAGAATTAAAAGAAAAAAGAAATCTATGAGGTATTTCCAGGCAGCCTAAGATTTTTTTTTTTTTTCCCGTGCATCCACTGTGCAGCACAGGGGCTTGGGCTTTATGGCACCATGAAATTATTCTGACCACAGACACCAAACTTCTGTGACCTGTTTGCTGGGGAGAGGTTTTTTGGAAAATTGAGCTTCCTATGAAATTCTGAAACCTTTTATTTTTTTTCCAGAAAAAAAGGACATCCTAAATGCATTAATTTGCAATTTGTAGTTGGGGTTACAGTTTAGAACACATGAAGGGAAAGCAGACAGCATTTTGCATGACAGGGTGAAGTCTGTAAGTAAGAATTTAGTGGGCCATATTTTCACTATGGAGCAGAGATTTAGAAAATTGTTTGGATGGACTTTACCAGGAGGTATCAGACACATACTTCTGGAAAATCTTAAGCCACATGTATGTAGCTTACTGAAAATCACGTATCACTTTTGAAAATGTAGGCTCAGGGCTTCTGGGCTGTTCAGAATCCCCAGGCCCACACAGCAGTCCTGCAACACACAGAACTGGAAATCAGAGAAACTGATTGGCATTACAGTAACAGACTTTCTCCTCTCCTGCCAAGAATTTTAGGCTGAGTAAGGGTATTACTCTTCTCAAGAAGTATGGCACATACCATGTATGAGACCCAGGTATCTGATTCTGAGATTTAGATACAGGATCCTTGCTGTCAATCCAGGTAATGTATTGCAGGAGTCAAACATCCCATTTACTGTGTCCATGCTAGCCTGACCTGCTTGTAGGGAGGTATTTTCTTCCTCTTCATACATATAAGTAGTCTGTGGAGTTTTTTGACTTCTCAAATTATAATGACAGCGTATTTCTTCTCAGCACCAACTCTTGACTGGTGTTAATTTCATTTGTGCTTTTCTGAACTCAAGCACTAAAAGCTTGTTAAAGAATTGGAAGGCATAAATGGAAAGAAGATAAACTTGTTTATCTTAACTTATAAAGTTTATTCAGAATTCTGGGGTAAAATAGGCTGGTATCTTTAGATGACAACATGCAAATCATACGAATTGCCCAGCTTTGCCTGCTGTCACTTCAGCAGCTGTCCCTGTTCGCAGGCATGAGATTGTATTTTATGGCATCTGAGGCATTTTATGCCTCATTCATGTGCCAGTGTCTGGGCTGAGCTGTGTTTCAGCCACAGTGGCTCCTGTTCTCCCTCTGCACCCTTTTCCCACAGCTTTCCTGTAACTCCCAACCTCTCTTTGTCTCTTGAGCCCTTGGAGAGTGTATTAGCTGTAAGGAGGCACCAGGCAGCATCCCAGACTGACTTACACTCTCTGCCCTGGGATTGTACACATTTTTCAGCTCTAGAAGAACACATTTTTTGTCTCCTTTTGACCATTAACTGGTTTCTTCAGCTCAATCCCCTAAAGATGACCCATCTTCCTCAGGTTTTCCTACCCTACAGCTTGTGAGTCATGCCCTGAGTTTGCCTGTGGAGCTCTGATGTCCTTGTCTAGATAGCGGGCAGTCAAACAAAACAACATTGCAGCAAGGATCCCGTCTGGGGGCGTTGGTAAAACAGACCCACACGTTTCTCATGATCTCATTACCAGCCGCAGAACCTGGAAGACCTGCCACCTCCAGGGGAGAGTCTTTATTCACATCACGTCTTCTCCCTCTCGAAATTACATAATGCAAGATCTTACAACAGGCTGTGGGGTAAAAACACCTTGGAAAATTTGAGCATATCAAGACAGAGCGGCAGCTTTATTGAAATAAAATGTTTGTTTCATAAAGTGTGCTGACTGGTTTCAATTTTATCAGTTTAGGTCCTGCCAGCATGTTCCAGACACCACTGTTGCTTCATTCCCTGAAGGAGACACTGCTCTGGAGCATTCCAGAATGGAGTTTTGTGGATTCTTACAGAATTAGACCATGTTTGTAACTCCCTTAAAGCACAAATATCCCTACACGAGGCACTTCCCTTCGACTGCAAATGCCCTTGGATCAGCTACAGATGACTGGGGGAGGACATCCCATTGTTCCACCCACCCCCTAGCACCCTCCTAGGCTGGCAGGCACTGTCCCCGCATGAGAAGGGCCTTGGCAGTCCCAAACTGTGCCAATGGAATGTGTAGGATTACCAGTGGCAGGCTCTTGGAGGCATTTCCCAGCGTGTCTGGCTGCAGGGGTTGTCTGCCTCTGTGTGTGTGTGCAGGGTCACAGGAGGTGCTAAACTCTGCTTAATTCAGTCAGTGTTGCCACATCTGAAATTCACTGAGCAAACAGACTCCAGGCTCCTCTGCTCCATGCCTTGTGCTCCTTTCTGTGCTGCTTTGTTTTCCAGTTTCCTCCAACTGTAATTTTCTCTTGCCAGCTCCACTGTAGGGGAAAAAAAAAAGCTGAAATGTGATTCACAGCTAAGGCTTAGTGAACCTCTTTTGCAGTCCTGCAAGATATCTACACATGACACACATCAATTAGCCAAACTACAGAGAAAGAAGTCTGCATAACGTAATGAGCACTTTTTGCAGACTTCCTTTAACTCATAATGACCCTGCATCAAGGAGCAGGTGATGTAAAACACATAATTAAGGCCAAAGGTAGGTGGTGAAACCCAAGGACTTCCAGTATGTTCTTTGTGACTGCTTTCAGAGATCAGCATCTGGCAGCACCTTGGGCCAGATTCTCCCAGGATCTCAGCTGTTTGGAAAACCAAAGCACTGATTTAGATGCAAAGTTGCTTTGAAACTGGGTTCCAAAGGCATTCAGGGACCAGGCAGTCCCTCTCTGACTGTCTCTGTCCTTGAGGGCTCACCCCTGGATAACTCCTGAAGCCATTTGCTACCCAGAGGTGACCCAGCAGCAAACAGGCCTGCAGCGTGTGAACTCTGAATAGTAACTGGCTTTTCACACAGCAAGGTGGAAGCGCTGGTGAAACAGTCCCTTAACCACTGGAGAATGAATCAACACTCCTGGTGTGAATCAACTTCTGTTTGCTCAACCCCAGGGGTAAAGGAGTGTGAAGAAGGGGGTGGTTCACTGATGCCTTATTGGGGCTACCTAAAAACATAGGCCAGACAAAATTAAGGGAATAAAAAGCAGTTATATTTATATTGAAGGGCCTTCAAGTACACTTCAGGCAGACAAAGCCCCCCAGGGGCTACACCCAAAATGGACAACGAGTCACAGTTTTTCACACTTTTACACATTTGGTCCATTTGCATATTGGGGGTTAATGTTCCAAATACAGCTTCAGGTAATGAAGTCATTTACTCCAAGTTGCCCACCCCCCCCCCACTCACTTTTGTTTGCATTCCTCCGGGCCTGGGACAGTGAGGTGTCCTTGATTCCCAGGCCTGGAGAGGAATTGTTCTGTCTGACCAAACAGGGAAAGCAGCAGCTAACACTCTATAGGGAATTTAGAGTTATACACTAAAGAACAGCAGGATTACAAATATATGGAAAATATAAAAGCTAAAATTTTAAGGCATCATCATAGCAAAAGGGGGCAGGAAGCGGGGAAGGAATCATTCAGGTCAGCTCAGCCCACATCCCTGATCTGTACTCCAAGGCTGATGTGGGCTTTAACAGCCTCAGAGGTGAGGAGATTCTAAATAAAACAGCAGGCCAAAAGGATAAATTAATGTCTGTGGGACCTTTGCATCTTCTCCTATAAAATCAGATGAGGACATTCATAAAAAAGTAAAATTAGGTGTATCATTAGGGTGTAATGTAATTGTGAAAACCCAATCTTTTAAGTTAATAATTAACAAATTTCAATTTTTAGGGATCATTGTTGGATTAGGAATTTTAGGTTGTTGTGCATTCTTTGGGGTCATTTTTGTGTTGGTAGCTTTTAGATTTTGTAAAAGTTTCTATATGTTAGGGTTTTTTTGAATCATAAGTGCTGGGGTATTTTATGGGTTAGGAGATGGAATTACATTTTTTGATTTGTTTTTTGATTAACTTTTGTGGGTTTTGTACATTATATATTTTTTGAGGGGCCACTGCAGAACTCATACAGGAGTATTTATGTTTTATGTGAGTTTAAGCTTTGGTTGTACATCAGTGGCGCCCTTTAAAAATTTGTTGTCAAAATCAGTTTTTATTTGTATTATCAGTTTTTACATGCTCCAGTGTCACGAGATGTGGATACTCGTGACACTGGAGCATGATCCGCACTAGGAGGAGCATGAGAGACTGTATGGCACGGGTCAAACTTCTGCCAGTTCCTGCTCTCTTCAATGAATTCCTGTTCTCAAGTTTCACTAACCACATGTGTGGTTAGAGGATATATTTTAAGCTGAGTACATTTGAGCCCATATCTTCATTCAAAAAAGCAAGAATTTGGCCAAAACTGTAAAAACACAAATTAAACTTTTTTTCCCCAGCCTTGGAATATCCAAAAGATGAAACTGAAGAAGAGACACGGGTTCTGATACTCATGTGGCTTGATAAAGTAAAGTATCTGGTAATCCCCAAAGAGGGTCTTGCTGTAATAAATACAGTAAAAATAGCATTGCTTTACATATTTTGCCATAAAAGAGCATTTCTTGACCTTATATTTCTACCTGCTCTCACAAATCCTGTCCCTCCATAGCCATGCCAGCTTGAGTACCCTGTAACTGATGTTTTCTCCTGGTTGTGGAATGTGTGGTAAATGGTAACAGAAAGGTTGTCTTTCTTGGCATCCTTGACAAAATCCCAAATATTGCAAGTGGTCTCTTCATCCAAAGGACTGATATCCTGTGTGAGACACGAATAAATGAAAACAAAATGCCACAGCAGCCACTGTGTGCTTGCGTGGTTGCAACAGCTGGGAACATAAACCAGGAGTTTGGTGCTGGTGGCAGCTGTGCCACTGCTCTGAGGGACCTGGATACCTTTCCTTCATGCATGTGGGACAGGCAAAATCCTCCCAGAGAAAGAACAGTGAAATAATTCTGGGGTTTCAATGCCAACAAAAGAATTCTACTTCAGATAAACTTCATATACTCAGATCATTTGAAGAATGCATGCCCCAGCTCAGACTGCTCAGGAGGACACCTGATTGTAGAGGGCAGGGACTGTACAGAACCTGGAGAAAAGGAGGCTTAGGGGGACCTTCTGGCTCTGCACAGCTCCCTGACAGGAGTTGAAGGTGGGTCGGGCTCTGCTCCCTGGGAACAGGGATAGAATGAGGGGAAACAGCCTTAAGCAGTGCCAGGGGAGGGTCAGGCTGGACATTAGGAGGAAACCCTTCCCTTCCTGGAAAGGGTTGTTGAATTTTGGAAGGGGCTGCCCAGGGAGGTGGTGGAGTCCCTATCCCTGGAGGTATCCAAGGACTGCCTCGATGTGGCACTCAGTGCTCTGGTCTGGTGACAAGGTGGTGACAGTCACAGGTTGGTGGGCTCAGTGATCTCCACTCTGCATGACTCTGTGGTGCTTTGCTCAACTGTTGATGAAAGGCAGTGATGAGGACCAAAATTAGAGAACAATTCTCTGCTTCACGAGTGAGGTCACAGCACCATCAACATGTTGGGACCTTCCGGCTTTTCCCTGTGTGCCAGCTTGAGCTGCCACATGTAGCCTCTGAAGCTCTGGGGCAGGTGTGGAAATCACCTTGGGCTGCCATGGAGACTCTCTGTACCTTTCAGCACTCTTCACGCTTGGCACAAAAGGGAAACAAAATTCAAATAGTCTGTGATGAGAATCCTGGTGGGAATGGAATGTAGCAATCCTGAGGTCAGAGCTCCTCCTGAGCCTTCCTTGAAGTGACAACATCCTGCACTCTTTCAGCCAGGGGCGTGTGACACTCCGAAGGCATGCCAGCCTCCCTCTCCTGGAGCACATCTGCAACAGAAAAACACATTACGCAGAGTGGAGGTCCAGCTGGAAGGTGAACTTAATAAATATGGCAAGAGAGAGGATGTGCTTTGAATACAGATCACCCTTCCACTGAATTTGGAACCAAGGACCAATAGATCTTCGGCTGTGATCTTCATAACTAGCTATTCTCAGCTGCTGCTGTGCTGGGATCAATAACCAGTTTTAAAATGTGCTCTTGTTCTTTCCCTGACACCGTGTCCAGGGACGGTGACTCTGTGCTTCCCTCTGCTGTTGGTGACAGGGTCACTGCCCATGCCTTTAAAAGGCAGTGCTCAGTCCTGGTTTGAAGGTGTCCACTTCCAGCTTTCAGCTCCTGTTAGCTCCGCCTAAGCCTTGCTCTGCTAGGTGTTAGACACTGCAGCACACCCTTCTCTTTAAAATGGATTCTTTTGGCATTGTGTTCTAGTGCAGATACCCAAAAACTCTAAATGAGCAAATCTGGGCTTCAGAGAAGTCTCAATATAGCAGCATATGCCTTCTTTTTTTGAAGCAGATGGTGTTGGTCACAGTGGAAGAAAACACATGGGGAATGACATGCGCTTTTGGGCTGATTTACTCTTGTGTGCTGGGTTGTTTTTTCCCAATCACTGCCTTGCAATGTAATTAATTAGTACTTTGTCTCTGTGTCCTGACTGTAGAACTGGATTCAGTGGTTTTGTCTCAAAATACAGGAATGCTGGGACTTTTCAGTAACATCCTTGAGTGTCAAGTGAGAATATCATTCTTAAATGACATCCTTCATCCTTTTTTCTCCATATTTCCAAAAATACAACATAAAATGCTGTAGATTGCCATACCAGCAGCAAGAACCCTGAGGTGCTTTGTTGCCTTCCCTTTAAATAGCCATTATGCAGCATTGAATACCTGTCTTGGCTTTCCTCAGATTTGTGTGGCCCTGGCTGGGGGGGGGCCACATCGTGTGCCAGTCCTGAGCTACTGTGACTCTGCTGTGACTCCATCAGCACCCTGGAGCTCGTGTTGGACACTTGGAGGATGAGCCTGGTTTCTGTCTGGCCTTCTAGGAAAGTGCTGTCCATGAGAGTGTCTCGCCATCTTTGCGTCCTGCACTGCAAAAAAACCAGCCTGGACTTCTCCTAAGAAAGCTTAGGCTTGTCTGGCAGTTCCATTTGTGTTGGCCCATGCCCTGCTGTCTCTTTGTGGTTTACTGTCTCATCCCTACTGAGTATTTTGGTGGCTGTTTCCTCTTGAAGACTTCTCACCCTTTCCAGTCATTGGATGGGTCCAATTTCTGCAGGGAGTTCATGCAAATCTCTGCGTGAAATTGTGTCTTCCAATGGTCTGCACACCAACGAGCACCCAAACATCTCCCAGTGGGCTGAGGCTTGGGAAAACCAGCTTGGGTTGTTTTGTTCTCCTATAGTGGGGTGTCATGAACATGCTCATCCCTGCACCCCAGAGAAGATTTAGGCACCACCTCTGTTTTAATTCTGGCTATGGCAAGGGCTGATGACTTTATAGGAGCTCTGCTTTAGGCCACAGCTTCTCTCCAAATGCCCTGGGAGAGGTGAGTTTGAAGAAAAACAAGATACAGGCCCTGTGCCAAATCTCTGCTGGGCCAGGAGAGGAACAGGAAATTAATCAGCCCTGCTGGCTGAGCATCCTTCCTCAGGGCTTGTGGCAGCACGGTCCTGACATCCAGGGAGGATGGAGGGGATGATCTGTGAAGTCCTCCCATTTTGGGGAGGCTGAAATCTGATCTTACTGTCCTTGTGTTATCTCCTCCCTTGACCCAAATCCTAAGACTCCTGCCCTGAATACCCAATAAAATCCACGACCCTGCCCCTGCTCTCCCTCTCTTCGTCCTCACCCCCTCCCAGGCATGGGGTGGGGTGAATAAAAATGGATTCTCCAGCTTAACAAAGAGATTTGTCCTGTCTGTTTCCCTGCCGGTGGCTGAACCTCCCTGGACATGATGACCTCTGTTGCTTCATGCTGCTACAATGACCCTGGCACAGAACTTGCTCTAAGCTCCCACTACAGCCCACAGGCTGGAGAGGTGGGTGCTCCAAACCTTGGAAACTCAAGATTTGATCCTAAATAAATAGAAATGGATGTTTAAAAAAAGGCACATAAGGAACAGGTCCTTCTCCCCTTCTACACATGTTTTAGAAGACAGATCAGAAGCAAAGTGTGGCATGCTACCACTAAGGCTAAAACAGTGAACATCATTTTGATGCATTTCTACATAGGCTTCCTTGACTGGAGAATGATATATGTGAGGATTTCACCAGCATATGAAAAATAACAGGACAGTGACAACGAACAGCAGGCCAGCAGGGCTTTTTGCTCACTGCTAGATTTTTATTTGTGTTTTTATCCATACTTATTACGTTTAGTCAGAGGCAGAAGTCATGACTCGAGTCCTCTTGATTGTAAGACAAAACAGCATGTTTTATTGTTTGGAACCTTCTTATGTAGGGAGTTCAAAACTCCCCGGTTTAGACAATTGATTGGTCTGGGTCTTTAAACCACCCAGCTCTCTGGCCCATGGTACATCTGCATTTTGGGGCTGGAAGGGAATGGTTGAGGTCTCTGCCTGAGTTTAAATCTGTTCTATCATTTTTCTTCTAGGCACTTGTTTATCATACTAGAAGAGCCAAATTGGGTTTCTTCTTATAGCCAGTTTTATTTGTCCAGCTACAGACCATCTGTACTGTGACAATTCACCCTTTTGGTTAATATTAGAAAATGCAAAAGTGTTTTTTGTTACCCTCCTTACAGGCGCCTTGCAGATAGGATGACAAAGACAGCATGAGCCTAATTTGAATGAGGCATTCTAATCAATTTGACAAATGTAGCACTCCTAGTTAGCCATGTATCACTGGAGCTGTAGCACTCATGTCTAGGAGCTGTTAAGCAAAACTATCAATATCACAATCTTTTAGGCTAGTATGTCACAGTTAACTGCTTAGAAGTTACAAAGTTACAACTTAACACTAAAAACAGTAAACAATTCAACTTAAAACTATTTCAATTAAAAACACACATCCTTTCGTCACTGATGTCTCCTAAATGAGGTTTTGGGATTCAAGCAGGGTGACGAGTTAATTGTCTTACCATTGACAATCTTCTGCTTCTGACGAGCTGTTGGCTTGCTAGTTTATGATGTGAATTGATTGAAAAACATGAAAAAATATGACAACATGAGAGCACCTAAGACTATTGCGGGGGGTGCACATCCACACTACACTTCTCTCCTTTGTTTTAGCAACTATAATAGGAACAAAACATGGAACTTAGAACAAAATTAATAAGGTGAAACTTATAACTGTCTGTATGTTTTATCAACACCCAGGGTCTGCCATTGCTGAGGAGCCTCCTTTTCACAACGAGGACCTGAAGAGCCTCTTCTGGACGAGGCCTTCATGTTTATCTCAAGGGGAAAGGGGTTCACCTTCTGCAAAGACAAACCAGCTAGTCAAAGTGACTTTGACTAGCTGATTTGTTTATGTTTATGTTTAGCATAGAAACACCTGTGTTTGATACTTTTCCTGCCAGTTAAGGCCATAGACTGGCCAGGGCTAAGGCCTAGACTGGGTGAAACTTCCCTATTATATCTTTAAAAGAAATCTTTTAGTAATGACTCATGGAACAGTTGGCTTTGTCGTCTATCCTTAACTAAATAACCATTGATATACAAATAACTTGTAAATAATTACAACTATGGACACTCTTATATAGCTCTTTTGAAAGCACCGTTTACCTTTTTGTTTCAAACAAACAAATTCAAAACCATCAAAGGAAACTTCTCTCTCTCAGCTAAATATTTGCACAGTCTTAGATGATTGAGAACTAAATTTAACTTGAATTTTGAAATCCCTTAAATGAAACTGTAGGATTTTTTGGAGGAGGAAACTAAATACCTTGATGCTTCTTTTTTCTCTGGAGGGTAAAAACAGCTTAGGAAATTATTGTGAGTTTTATACAGAAGAAAACTATTAAATTAAACTAAAATCCTTAAATATTACACAGTATTATATTGAAACCTCAACGCACATTGAAAATAGTTTAGTATTGTTAGGACTAAAACTGTTGAAAAGTACCTAGAAACCAATATTAGAATGGGTATTTGTTTCTATGGCAACTATTTGTTGTGTCCAATTATTGAATACATTACTAAAGGAACTTTTAATGTGTCTTAATTGCGCGGGCAGTCCTTTCTGGGGTTGCTCTGTATGCCGATCACTTGCAGCGTCACGGTGAAGGGGCTGTGGCAGGCTCTGGGGGCACCCGCCGCTCCCCGTGGCCACCCTGCCTGTACCCTGCTCTCCGCTCCCGGCGTGCGGGGGGTGCTGCGCTGGGCTGAGCCAGTTCCTCCCCGCTCACCGTCGCAGGAAACAGGAATGGGACCTTGGCTGCAGCAGGAGCAGTGGAGGCGGCGGGGCTTGGGGGTAGCGCCAGGGTGGCTCGAAGGCCTTTCCCAGCTGGGAAGATGGCGGCCACGCCTGACTGGGAAAATCCCGCCACGTGTCGGGGGGAGGGGCAGGGAATGGGGCGCTGCCCCTTGCTGGGGCTGCCCCTGCCTGGGCCCTCCGCTCCTGCTGTCCTTCCACTGCCTTGCTCTGCTGGTTTCTGGGGCCGCTCGCAGCCAGCATGGTATGATGTCCCGCAGTCCTGGGTGCCACCACATCTCCCAGTCTGTCAGGCACTGGCTGCCTCGGTTTTTCCTAAGTTTCTTGAGTCCCAACTGTGGATGTGGCGATTTGCAGTAGCCCACGGCCCTGGGTGCCGGCAGCTTCATGCACGGCGTGGGCAAGCACAGCACTGGGACAGCTCCGGCGGTGGGGCTGCTGGCTTCTCTTCCAGCTTCTGGTGACCTGTCACTGGTGTTTTTCTGGTTTCTGGTGGGCACACTGGAGGAAGTCCCAAGCGCCAAGGCAGGGGTGATCCTAGCCGCTGCTTCCACTTGGTTGGCGTGGCAGGTCTCCTCCGCCCATGGGCTGCTTTCTGCACTCCGCCACCTTGGATGAATGACTCGGGTGCCATGTGCTGGCCGCCACCTTGGGGTTTTTTGGCAGGCTGTCTCTGGGGCACGTCACGGTGTGCAGAGCCTGAGGATGGTCTCTGTATCTGGGGTGTGGGGGGGCCCGGGAATTCTGAGGATGGATCTGGTCCTGGTGGTGGCCTGGGAGCTCCAGTGAATGATGGCCGCTCCCCCCTCGGTTTTTCACTCGCTGCTCTGCCCCGCTCCGTGTCCTTGGCGGCCTTTGCCACGGGTGGTGTCTGTGGCATCTTTACTGCCGTCCCCGCGTCCCACTCAGCTTCCAACCACCCCAGCATGTGGGTGGTTGCATGTGGCAAAACTGTTTTGGAACTCCAAAACAGTTTTCCAGGGCTTTATTACGTTTAGTGTGTGGTTCCCAGACCACGCCAGCAAGGCTAACAATGCCTGCTGCATATAGTTTACTCCCCATTTAGGTAAAAGGAGAATCAATACCTTGATGATGGGGTTTTCTTCCAGGGAGAACCATCCTCCCATGTCTTCGGTGCCGTTTTTTATTTACAAGGGGTATTTACAAGGGGTTGTCCAGATTTTTGGTTGGCGCTTCACTTCGTTTTGGTGAGCTCTTCATGCTGTTTTGGCGGCTCTCCTTGCCATACTCTGTACAGCCTTATGGGGAGTTCTGTCTCCCTCCACTCTGCTCGCGGGGAATGGCTGTCATCCTCACATGGGGGCACCATGTATGACATTTAGTCAGAGGCAGAAATCATGACTTCAGTCCTCTTGATCATAAGACAAGCAGCAAGTTTTATTGTTCAGAATGTTTTTTATATAGTGGGCCCAAAACTCCTGGGTCCTGACAACTGGTTGGTCTGGGTTTTAACACTGGAACTCCCTGGCCCGTGGTACATCTGCATTTTAGGATTGGAAGGGATTGGTTGAGGTCTCTGCCTGAGTTTAAATCTGTCCTGTCATTGTTCACCTAGGGACTTGCTTATTGAACTAGGAGAGCCAAATTGGGTTTCTTATTATAGCCAGATTTATCTGTCCAGCTGCAGACTAGCTGTACTGTGGCACATACTTATACACTGTGCATTGCTGAGCCTCAGAGCACATCAGCTCTCCTGCTCGTGCTGGCCCAATACCCATTTGCCAGCCCTTCCTTGAGGTCAGCACCAGCAGTGCAAGCTCACATGGTCGCCTGCCATATTTTGCTGTGAAACTCTCAGCTAATTTTTTTTGTTCATAGATCCTAGTTACGGATTTCACATACCTCTGATGAAACAGTGGATCTGTTTTGTATTGTTTTGCCTTCCTCATATGCTAAATAACATGCTGAAACCTGCTCAAACACTAACTAAAAAGGAGCCATCTGGGAGATACTCAGTTTCACAGCCAAAGGTGGGCCTTGGTTGAATCAAATTCCAGAATGCAGAACCTTCAGGGTCAAATCTAGAACCAAAAGGTTCACAGCTCACTTTAAAAACCTTCTGAGCTCACATATGGTGAGACACAAACCTCCTGGCAAATGTGGACATTCAAACACAAATTTTCTAAGCAGGCTTCCCACACTGACAACTTTTGGTTTTGATTTGGCTGTGGTCTGGAGAGAAAAGTTTCTCTTTCAGCTCTGGGGTGGTTTGCATGTTTCCAAGGGAGAACTAGAAAGTGTTTTGATTGTTTAAATAAAGTGGGGGCAGGAATGTTCATGCCAGGGGGTCTGCCTGGCTGGTATAAACAAAGAGAATTGCATAAAAGTAGAGACTTCGGTTGGCAACAGGAACCTGTAATGACATTTTTCATTCTTAGAAAGTATAAATCTCCTCAGCATTTGAAGCAAAGTGATAAGAACAACCAGATGACCCTTAAGGCAGAAAATGACCAGGGTGAGTCACTGCTGCACAGCTGTTTTTTTGCCTTTCTAAGAAAAGCAGGGGTCAGAAGCTGGGAGGCAATGCATTCTAAGATGTCTCTCTCGCGGCTGTCTAATCATCAGCTAGTCATGACTGTAATGAGAAATATCAGGCTCTCTTGTCCAGAAGCTGAGAAGCTGAAGCCATCTTTCTACACCTAAAATTACCTCTAGGCTGATGGTGATTTATTCCTTGCACCGACGCATAAAACCTGTTGATTCAAATGGCATTGGATTCAGGAATTTTGTTTGCTTGATCTTCCAGAAGCACCTTTTAAGAAGCAAATGTAAGATTTGCTGGCCTTTGCCACCCTCTGCCCTCTGACTCAGGGGGCCGTTTCACACTCCAGAGAAAGATTTCCAGGAAGAGGTGAAACTTCCAGGTGTACAGGCTCAGCAGCTCCTCCTGGCACACATTTTGCCAAATGCATTTGCAGATCTAACCTTGATAAGCCTGCCTGGATCAGGCGTTCCAAATTACTCACAGCAGCATCCAAAACAGGCCACCCCTCTTGGAATGGGGCTCTGGAGCACTGACATCACACTGGGACCGTTCTACTGCAGCCAGGCTGGCACTGATTTTCCTTGATTAACAGCCCTCCTGCAGTTTTCCTACAGGAATCCCCGCAGCAGTAGGCATGAGGCAGTAATTTGGTGCGAGATATTTGCTCCAGGGCATATTGTGCATTAGCCCAACAGCTCTTCTCTACAAGTGCTACTGGATCACTGGACAGTGTTTGCATGAGAGGTCATCCCTTCTTGGCTGACAGGTCCATGTTCTTGAAATAACATGGCATACCCTGGAACAGCAACATTTCCAGTTGGGCTACTGCTCTGAGGCCAGCTGTGGGCTGATCATGCCATCCTTGCCTTTTTGCAGCTGTTGGAACCTCATCCACAGATTATCACACTCTGGTGATAAGGTGCACTTTGCCTCCAAGCCAGAGAGAGGTTCTCCAAGCAGGGGATGAGGTGACCCACCCGTGATCCTGGTTGCCTCCAGAGCAGCCTGAGCAGCCCGCTTGCCACTGAGTCTGTGTTTTAGCTGAGCCAGCAAGAGAAAACCAAATTTGGATGGTTTCTCCTCACTAATTCTCCTGTGTAATAGTAACAGGCAGTGGCTGAGGCTAAGGCTTCTCAGAAACATCAGTGCATTAGGAGATTTTAGTGATACCTCTCCTTCACACTGTGCAGGCATCCCCGAGCTGTGGGGCTGCCCTCTGTGACAGGCCAAGGAACTCCCATTCTGTGCCAGAATCACAACTCCCCATGGCCTTGCCTTTGTCTAAAAGTGCTGCAAGAGGGTCTCATTGAAACCTCATCTTTGTTTGACAGTGGGAGTGATGAGTAGGGTTGATAGCCTGTAAAAAGCTTATGCGATGTCTGTACCAAAATGGGATAACCCCAGATGCACACAGGCTGGATCATTGGATGCTGCACAACCCAGGGCTGTCAGCATCTGAAGGGATGTAACATGATCTGCAGTCAGCTTTAGCACTAATAAAAACCATGTAAAATGACACTTGACCAAGGCAGTGCTCTGCCCAAAGGAAATGTGATGGACCAGCACCTCCTGGTGCAAAGGCACTGCCGTGCAGGCAAGAGCAAACAAGTGGCTGGACTGAACATGAAATTTCACCTTGAAAACCTTCTACAAAGAGGAATCTAATTTTCATAAGACTGCTGCTGGACTACTTTATCTTACATTTTTTTCATGGCTGCTTCTAATAGTCTGTGGAAAGCCCAGACTCTTCAAACTGAATTTGTGCATTTACAGGTCAGCAAATAAAAACAACAACAACAACAACAACAACAACAAAACAATCCAAACCAAAACCAAGCAAACAAAAACAAACCAACAGGATATTTTGAAAAAAATTCCTAGATTGTATCTGGTAGTGCATTTGAACATAGAGACCAGGAGAGACGTGGTGCAGTTGGCATGGGGAGGAGATAAAGTCCCCCAGGAGCAGCAGAATGAGCAGTAAATGTAAATATTTTGATCGCAGCTTTTGCAGTCAGGCTTGGAGACAGCCCATGTGCACTTCCAGCTGCTCTTCCACCAGCCCTCTGAAGGTGGTAGTGTTCCCTTCTTCAAGCCTGCAGCTCCAAATGAGAAAGTTTAAATGCCTTCTTGCATTTAAACTTTCTCATTTGGAAGAGATGAGCAGGTGGGAGGAAAGAAAACCAACAGAGGGCAGGAAATAATTAACAGAAAATCAAGAGCTCCCACAGAAGCCACTCTGTGCTGTGCTGGTGAGCTGAAAAATGTCCTTGTTCATGCCAATGGAAAAGGATCTCCACTGTGCAGTGCTGGGAAAAGCATATGCTTTTCATATGGGAGAGACACAAGGATGCACAGAACACTGGCTGTTGCTCCAGACGAGAAGATCCTTCTACTTGGGCCTGCCCATATCCCAGGGAGAGCAAACTGAAAAATAAAGATGCAGTACAAATGTGTTTAGGCCATCTGCACTAATTCTCATTATGGTGATGCATGTAGGGAGCAAAACATTGTGTTCTGTGGAGGGAACTGGAAATGCATTCTGCTTCATTCAGCAGATGTAAATGACAGGTCTTGCTCAGAATAATGTCTGCTGGATCTTGTAGTATCCCACCAGCTCAGAGGCACAAACCTGCATTTAGGGGTTCTGCAAGCTGCCTTGTCCATTTAGCATAATGGATGTAAATTGCTTAAAAAGTAAAAGAGAAATAGAGAAGACTCTCTGGCAAACCTTTAGGTAGGCAAGTAATCAAAGGAATTAGGGAATCAAAGGTCCAAGTTCATAGCAGGACAGTACACAAACTTGGCTTCTGAGCATCTCAGTTTTGTACATATCCCTCCTCAGACAGGAGGAAAAGTTTCTGTGAGTTGGTGAGAGCCCGCGTTCAGTATTTTGTTGAAAAACATCCTTGAAGGCCATTTCCCATGTTATGGAAACTAGTCTGTGGTGTGCATGGCAGGAAGGACCACATCCAAGTTCTGGGGTAACTTCCTGTAAAACACTGAGGCACAGGGCAGCTGAAACTCCTAAATTCCTGTGTGGTGGTTTGTGTCTGGGACCAGGACAAACAGGACCAGGACTCTGATGTGGGCAGGAGCCTCTGTGGTTAGGGAATGTTCGGATACTCATGTTTTATGCTAATATTTGCAGAAAAATTGCTTGGTAGAGGGAGACTTCTCCAGACCTGAGTTCTTCATGTGCACAGAATTTTCTTTAATCCTTTCTCTATACCATGCAGTACATGAAGTCACTCCTCATGCTTCAGGAGTAAGCCTGAACATACTGGTCCATATTACCAGCAGCTGGTCAGAGATGTGGTGTGACAGCACCATCCCTTCAATCATACAGTTCTGAGATGGCAAATAAAACTGGGCTGAGATCCTTTTGTTTTGGAAGAAGCAGCAGGGCAGATAAAAATCCCAAGTATCTCAATGCTAGAGCGCTTCAGGCTGCTGCAGATGGGGCAAAAGTGGCCAGAGACACTCGGAAAAGCCCTGTCCTTGCAATGAGATGTGAGCTGAGAGCTTTCTGGCTGGGGTGATGTTTCCACTCTTAATTTTCCACTGCTGAAGGATGTCAGTCTGTGAAAGGACAGCAAACATTGTGAGGACAGGATACACTCTATTAGCAATTACTCACTTGTCTTTATTAAAATAAGATAAAATACTTGTCAAAATATATTAAAAGAAGATGAAATTTAGCTGGAAGTAGGTTGTTAGGGTAAGTCTAAGACAATGTGAAATACAAAACAAGTTTTCATGTCTTCACTCACCAGCTCAGCCATTGATCTGAAAGCAATTGAAACCAAACAAAGCCTTGTGATGCTGGCCTCTGAGTGTGTCTCCAGGAAGTAGCTTGAGATCGAGACACAAATTTAACTTAATCACATGCAGAAAACAAAGAAGCAGAAATTACAGCATCACTGGAGTCACTGAGGTATTTTGAGCTGCCTTCTTAAAGTCTTAATAAAAGACGGATAAACAGGTTCCAAAAATATGTGAAACCACCACACCTAAACCCTGGCCCATTCCTAGCATTAAAATGTTAAATTAAATGAAATGTTTTCAAAGGCTTTGAAATGTTTGGTGGTTATTTATATGATGGCCATGCCTTCAAGCCTAGGCAAAAATCGAGGTCCCACTGACCATGCACAGCTCTTGCCATCAAAACAATCAGGGCTGTGCTTCCAAAAATGCCAGCTTGGTGCATGTTTTAAAGCTGGGCTGATGGCTGCAGTGACATGGGAGAGGGCTTCTGGGACACTGACAGATTCATTCCCCCATACCTTTCTTCCTTTTTTCCCCTGCCAACAATTTCTTTTTAAATGCATTTTCCTTGAACACACTTCCAGGCCTGTGATGGAGCAGCAGGAGAGGAGCAGCGTCAGGTTCCAGGTTTTGGTTTTTTGCTGTAGTTGTGGCACTGCTTTAACCCAGATGGACAGTGTGGGTTCTCAGGAGCACCCCTGGTCATTGATAAAGACAGGTAGTTCCTCCAGAGGCTGCAAGACCTCTGGTCTGTTTACAAAATGCAGGGTATTGCCACATCCCCAACTCCTGCACACCAGGCCTGAATTCTTTCCATGCTCTTCAGAGTACACCGGGGCTGAAACAAGAGCTTGTCACCAAGTACTGTCCAAGTTTTCAGTTCGTGTGGCTGTGACATCTGCTTGTTGTGGGGTGCCTGTGAACTGCCAGGGTTTGCTGACACCATGTCAAACAGAACGTTGTCATCTGTCGGGGAAGGAGCAGCAGCTGATGGAATTCCAGGCTGTGCCCCTCTGTGAGGCAGCTCAGCCATGATGTGTGGAGCAGACAAGGCTGTTTGCTGTTTCCCCTCCCCTGTCACAGCTGGCAGGGTATGGCAGCTGCAGGAGCCTGGTCCTGGCATCTCTGTCACCCCACAGCCAACAAACTCTGAGCTTTCTGAGCCCTCACACATCTCCTACCTGTCTGACTCCCCAAGAAAATAACCCTCAAACCACATTAAACAACTAGTGCAGGGAAAGGGAAATTTTGTGCCAGATCCCAGAAGTTTTGTAGATGAAACAAGGCTAAAATAAAATGACTGATTAGATTCCACTCGAAAGTGGGGGCAAAGGTTACTTTGCCACAAGTGTTTATCTTGCTGGTTATGATTCAGCTCGCCAACTGTTGCTGTATGACCAGAACAAATTTACCCTCACAACTAGAGAAGCATTAAGTACCATTTTATCAGTCAGATGTCTAAAAATAATGTTTGCTGTTCTAATGCACATCTCCAGCTTGGAGGGCTGCTGAACTGATTGGCTTGTTTGCTTTCTGCTTCCCCCATGGGCTTTTCAACTTCCTTTCAGAAGAGCTAAACAAACTACTTGATGCATTTAAGGCTGAAATCAAAAACCCAGTGTGGAGGGTGAGTAGTTTGATAAATGTCCTGGAGGACCTCGGTTGTGCTTACTGTCTGTGACTGTCAGGCTGGAGCCGTGCAAATGTACCTGAGGTTTAAATAACACAGATCTCACCGAGGCTGTCTTTGGTTACTGCTTTGCATATTCAGGCTGTAAGTGAAGACAGCTCAGGAGTCACTGGTGTGTGCCTGGTCGAGCCAAACCACCACTGGCACATACACTGTCTAGGCAAGAGGAGGACCTAGGGCTGGAGGAGAGACCTGCAGATGCCTTTCCATCCATCCCTGCTCACAGCACGTTCTGCCCTGGCCAACATCAGCCCTGGCACAGACAGCCTGGCCTGTCAGCAGGAGCCAGGGTCTATTTTCATTTCAAACAGTCCCCGGAAATAAATAAATAAAACTTAAAAGAAAATGTCATCAGAAACCATCCTGAAACAGATAGTGAAAAGTTTTCTTCCCGATGCATGTAAAGTCAATTAGCGTGTTACTAAACACATGCCAGGAGACATCATCATAATAGGAACAATTGGGGCCACTTGAATAGCCAAAAATGCTTTTATGCCATATTTGTTTACCTTGTAGAGCGCATCCGCGATATGCATGTAAATGCCAGAGCCTATTTTTTGCTAAGCACAGTAATCCCTCCTGTCCTCAGCCCTCGCTGTGGTTCCTTGTTTGTACCTGTCAAGGACTGCTGGGACTTACAACTGTTGGTTTAAGCAAATGCACAGCCCTTTGCCAACAGGAATATCCTGTTCAGGGCAGCGCTTCGAGGAGCCAGTTATATAAACTTAGCTGTATGCTGCCACAGCAGGCCATTCCATGAAAAAAATGGAGAGGCAGGAGACCCTCACTAGGAACCTCACCACTAGCCTAGGCAGAAACACTGATTTTTCTCCAATAGCATGGGCTATGAATGGTTTATTCCTGGTTAAGAGCAGAGAAAGTTCCACTCAGTGCAGAGAAGCTGGTAAGATATGAAAATATCCAAGTGCAAGCGAAGGCAGACAAACAAAAGGCCTCCAACAAGTCTGGTTCTTGCTTGAGTTGCAGTTTATCAGGGGAACAGGTCAGCATGGCCCCATAATTACACTCAATCCTACGACAAACAGACTTCAGCCACGGCATGCAAAATGAGTGGGAATAGGGAAGTGATCTTTGTTCCTCTTCTAGATGTAGGAAGCTGAAATGCAGGTAAGTTCTGGCACTATTTCAGCAAGGTGCTTAAGCCTGCATTTAATTTTTAAGCTCTGAAATGTGTGGGTGGGAGCTGGCTCCACCAAGTCAAAGGCAAAACTCACATGAAGTAGGATTTTGCCTTCTCTGACTATGAAAGTATTTTGGGAGGGAAATAGCTTGCCTCAGGTCACATTGGGAGTCTGTGGCAGAGCTGGGAATTGACGCCAGTTCTCTGGAGTCCCAAACTAGTGCCTTAACCTGTTTTTAACTTACTGCACACTTCCTCCCAAAACATCATTGGGCATTCTTAGATACACCTGATATCCCAGCACAACTGTAAGCCCATCACTTGTTTTGGCCAGCGTTGGAGGGTGAGATGAAATATGCAGCTTTCATCTTCTGAGTGGTGTTTGAATATGACACAAACAAACAAACAAACCAACAGAGCTGGGTGCATGCTCATGGAGGACTGAGGTGTGTGATGTACACCATTGCAGAGCCACTGTGCTGCTGTATCAGTGAGCCACACAGCTGAAAGACAAAACCCTGGTTAATTTTGGCAGTCTGATGCTGCATTGAGCCTCTTGCCTAGGTTTCCAAAGCTGCAAGGCACGGCTGTGCCGGGATGGCTCAGAGATTTCCTTCAGCACCAGCGGCTCGATGCAGCCAGCTCCGTGCGTTTATTTATTTACTCTGGTTGATCCTGACTTAAACCGATGCTGCCAGCCTAACTCCCAGCAAATCTGCCCCTGCATAAACCGGCGGTGGTCAGCAGGGCTGCCCTGGCAAAGGTGCCGATATTCGCTGAACATTTTGGCAAAGGCAGCGGAGCTCTCTCCGGGCGGCCGCTGGCGCTCGGGCTGAACGGGAGCTCTCGTCTCACCAGGAAAACCCCGGGACCGGCAGTCCTCACGGTGGCACTAGAAAACAATTAATCACTGCTCCACAGGACCATCTGCTGCCGCTGCTGCCGCTGCTGCAGACCAGCGAGCTCGTCGGGTGCGCTCAGGTCGCGCCACCTTCCTTGGTCAGCGGCAGGAGACTTTAAGGGTGAAGCCTGCACCTACTCCAAAACCCACTTAACACTTCCGCAATACCCTCAGTATTTGACATCCAGACAGATACGAACGTTGCCTGATCCGTTAATGCTTGGCAAAAGACTTTTCATCCAGCCTCCACGCACCAGCGAGAGATACCCTCCTGTTAATGCCTCCTTTCACATTCCAGCAGCAATAGCTCGCCTTCTTTGCCTTGTATAAAACGTTAGAAATGAAAAGTAAGGAAAAATAAACAAACAAAAAACAACAATAAGGCACAGCCCAACGACTCAAATATCTGGAAATATGATTATTCTCTGCATTCAATTACTATTGGGGTTCTTCACTCCTGAAAATCATCATACGGATTTTCCTACCTAAGAAAAAAGGCAATAATCTTTCCTTATTTGTTGCTGGAGACTCACACAAGTCAAATTTGCTCATCTGGCCTTGATAAACCAGGGACAACTGTGTCTCTGTAAGGTCTGATTTAGCCAGGCCATAAAATATGTGAGTAGTTCCTGAGAGGTGATGAACAAACCTCTGTTAGGTGTGTGCCTGCCAAAACCAGAATGTGAGGAGGAACACAAACACAGCCAGAGGTTTTCACAGGTGACTGAGGATGCAATAAAGTATGGGCAGGTATGAGGGCCGCTGGTTACTCTGTCTCTGGGAACCAAGGCTCTCTACGAGATGATTCTCAAACAATAAATTAGTGCAGCTATCTCTATTTTTTTTGGTGTTTTTTTGTTTGTTTGTTTGTTTGTTTGTTTTTCTGAAATAGGTGAAACAAACTAATGTCAGGGAGCAAAGGGACTCATTAATTTCCTCTGATATGTTCATGTTGTCACTGCCATGGGACCCAGACCACGAGATATTTTACAAATTCCTACCTAAGAGGTGAGAATCAGTGGCAGTCAGTCAGTCCTGAGTGGGCAACTGACTTCTCTGCTGGAAGCAGGTAATTTCTCAGTCAGCTTTTATTTTTAAACATTATCCCCTGTTCATCTGACTACGAATATGGCCCACCAAGTACTGTCATGCCAAGCATCACTGGCTGGTCACCCACCTGAGTCAGGGAACATCTGCAGGACCATCACCAGGGCTGGTGCACAGCCCGCTCAGACCTGTTTGTGTTTTTATAAGAGAAGAGTTTTCCCTCACCATGTACTGTGGATGGCCATCCATGCTGGACTGTGACCTGTTGAATTCAGACAGAACTGACTGTTCTCAGGCAGGCCTTTGCTCCAACTTCCCGTGCAAAACTGTCCTCGAGACATTGTCAGCTTGTCCTCACAGTTCCCCAGACCAGCCCTGCAGGACACCCATGACTGTTGCACCGGACAGCAGAAGGACATTTCCCTGTGAAATACTCCACAGAAGTCAAATTCCTATAGAGGATGGGGCATGAGCCATTCACAGAGGGGAGGTGACCAATGCCAGCTCATGCTGCTGCTGGCTCCTCAGAAAGATCCAGCCTCTCTCAGCACTTGCTGCTTCTCCTCCTGCAAGCCTTAGGCTGAAGGGAAGAGCTGGGCTTTCCAGGAGCCCCTCGCACACAGATGTAATAAAAATAGCAAACAATAGTTTTAAGAAGACTTTGTATTTCCCCATTTAGGGTCTGTGTCTGTGTGTTAGTGCCCTTTCAGCCCAGGTGGTGCCTGGCATAGTGAGGAATGCCTCAGGCACCCCTGAAAGGTGACAAATCCAAAGATCCCAAAAGAGCCACTGGTCTGGAATGACCCCACACTCCAGGGCAGCAGGTGTGTGAGGGTACAGCCTGAACAGGACTCTATTTTCCTACTCACATGCACATGGAAACATAACAGCATTGCAAAAGCAGTGTTTAATTGCAAGACACAAATCCCTTCCAAAAGCAGAGTTTAACTTCCTGGCCAAGAACATATGTATTTTGTATAGATGTAATTACATGATAGAGGAAAGGAAAGATTTGCCCAGATACTATGGTGATGAGTGCCATAGAAATGCCTATAAATAAATAAAAACACAAAGCAAACCCAGACATCTTCAGCAGAGTTTGAGGGGGAACCCTCTCTGCCAGAAAAAAACTCAAACAAATTCAAAGAATCAAAAAAGCCCTGCCTGGCATTTTCTGCTCATTCCCTCATTTTAAGGAAAGAAGAGATCACCACCACCTCTTTTTGACACAGGACCCAGTGCTTATTTGGGCTTACTCAAGTCAAAAGTCACAAGGTGGGCACATCTTTATTTGCATTCCCCAGTGTCTCCTTCCTGCTGCTTCTCATCACCTGCTCATCACCTGAGAACATTTTTGTGCATACTAAATAATGAGCACCACTGGGAACCTCATGAACTTCTATGTCATTTGAATTCAGAGAAAAAAAAAAAAAAAACAACAAAAACTGAGCTTTCACACACCTCCCAGGTTGAAAACCCTGACCACTTTATACATTTTCTTCATTGTAATAAAGGAAATAAGACGAGGCCCTATGAGGGCCTGAATGGTGATGTGTGGCTTGTTTTTTCATTGCATCCCACAGATGTGAAGAGCACTTGCCAAGCTGCTGAGCGAGGCCCCCTTGTCTCTTGGTTTCTGATTCCTTTTCTCATGTTTTTGAGTCTTTCATCTCAATTTCTCTGTTCATTCACAAAGTGTTCTGTCATTTCACTCCCACCACAGGGCTCCAAGGACTGGATCTTTATGAACAGCACCCAGATGTAAAGTGAGACCCCCATCTCCCAAACAAAATTATCAGCTTGGCTCCACAGCAAAGTTGCAAATTCCCTTGCCATAAACTGGGAATGTTAAAGGGTGTCACTACAACCATAGTGTGGGGGAGAGAGGGAGGAAGAGGAGGACAAGGTTGTATCTCAGAGGTCTTTTCCAACCTTAATGACTCTGTGATTCTGTAAAAGAGAGAAGGAAAAAGAAAGAAAGAAAAGAAGGAGAGGAAGGAGAGGAAGGAAGGAAGGAAGGAAGGAAGGAAGGAAGGAAGGAAGGAAGGAAGGAAGGAAGGAAGGAAGGAAGGAAGGAAGGAAGGAAGGAAGGAAGGAAGGAAGGAAGGAAGGAAGGAAGGAAGGAAGGAAGGAAGGAAGGAAGGAAGGATGGGAAAACAGCAGGAGACCCACTATACTTCAAAGAAGTATCATCTGCTGTTGCCCAAAACAGCTCTAGGTTTGAGACATTTGTATATGAATGGGGAGGAAATCAAAGCATCTATCACCCCATCGAGCATTGCTGAGCCATTTTGGGTGCCTGTAAATTTTCCTCCTGCCAACCTCTCTTCTTTTTTCACATCCCTGTCTCAGGAGCCATGCAGGCAGTAGCAGAGTGGATCCTGTATGCCTCCAAATGCTGGCTGTTAGTCCTATTTGGCAAAAAAGAGTCACAGCATTTATCCTGGGAGTTTGTCTGTCTGCTGCCACCTTGCTCCCAGTAGCTAGGCAGTGCAAAGCTACAGGCAAGGAAAGACTGAAAAAATCTGCTGAGTGCTTCCTGTGCTTCCTTCCCTGAGGAAATTCATGCACCAAGTTTTATATATGATATACATCTGCAGAGGAAGAGATTTCTGTCTTGTGCTTCTGTGCTGCCTAGTGGCATGTTTTTCATGGACAGTCAGTATTTATTTCAATTACTGACTTGGACAGAGTTATTAAATGTAAACTGTGGCACCTTATGTTTAGCACAAAACAAAATGCTGGGAGAAGCCAGTCAGAGAAAACCTCTGACTTAAAACAGTGGTTTGGCCAATGTTTAAATCATTCCTTTGCTCTGTATTCTCCCACACCTCCCTCCCCTCTGCCTCCCTTCCCCCCTCCTTTGCCTTGTTCACACACAGCTTCCAGAGCTGGACCCAGAAGATTCGGATCTTAAACTTTTTCAAAGTGCTACCTATTTATATGTAATGCTTTGGATTTGCTTATGCAGTTCATTTGCATAGCCCCAAATCAGCATAAACTCTAACCTCATCTCATCAAGGGGATTTACCTGCAACCAAATGAATTTGGTTTGTTAATGAAGTAGTTGGATTCCCAGACAGGCCTGATACACCTTGATCACTTCTTAGAAAGAGATTTCTCTCAGCCGGAATGAATTTCAGTACCCAGTACTGAAAACACTGCATTTTTGACACTTGCTGTTCAAGACCCAGGGCACAACAACAGGGAAAGATGTACAGAAATGGGGTTTTTCAAAGAGAAAAGCCTGGAGTTAGATTTGAGCCAATAAACATTGTTGTGGTCAGCTTCCCTCTCCACGTAACAGTAAACATAATAGTAGTAAATACGTAAACCCCACTATTATTAATAATGTCTCAGTAATAAAGGTGTACAAATAAATAATGAGTTATTCCAACACATGTGGATGTTTAGGTACATGAGCTGGAAAACACTTTGTCAAACAGTGTACTCATGGATCTTTGCAAGGTGTAATGAAGAAAATCCTGAAAAGTATTTTTTTCTGTTTTGAATAAAATTTGAAGAAACACCCATCCTTAAAAAAAAAGGAGATTGATGGGTGGGGACTTCTCAGGTGTCCTGGAAATCAAACAAAACAAAACAAAACAAAACAACCCACAAACAAACAAAAAAACCTCAACACAACAACAACAACAAAAAACCAAGCCAGTAAACCAAAACATCATGTAAATATTGACTGAAATACCATATTATGCCAAATATCCTGGCATTCTTCCAGTCTACAGTAGACTAGATTAACTCATCCATATGTAAAAATCTCATATTTACTCTCTCCTCACAAATTCATTTAAAAACACAACCAAAGTCAGATCCTTCCAGCCTTTGGTAGTATGCAATGAATTCAAGGCTGAGTTAGAGCTGGAGGTTAGATCCTTTCCTTCTCTGCAGGGTGTAGGAAAGGGGAAACAGCAGGAATCTGGAAGGCAGCAGTCTCAGAAACTACAGAAAATAAATGCTTTTTTCTTCTCCCCCCCCACCACCTATATTTTTAGGGCAGTTCATAATTAATCACGGAACTCCTTGCCACAAGGTCCCTCAGAAGCCAGAAGCTCAGGAAGACTCCAAAGAAGATCAAATATTTATTGAGTAAGTGGACTCTCCAGAGCTACAGCATAAAATAAACACAGGTTGGAAAGGCATCTGTGCTTCTCAGGCTCCTGAGCTTGAAGAAACCTGTAATCATCAGAGCTCCCTGGAAGGGAGTTTTCCAGGGAGAGTGAAGGGGGATCACTCCAGAGACACCCATCACAGGGCCATTTGTGCTTTTCAGACCCATTTCTGGCAAGTGGCTGGGACAGAACACCCACAGCCAGACAAAAGTGACCACTGCCCCTGTCCTGTGCTTCTCTGCTCTTCCTCTGGACCACAGTTACAAGTTGTTCTATTTGCACAGGAGGCCTTGGCAGTGAGCTTGAGATTGTGAACATGGGAACCTTGTCAAAGCAAGTTCTGGTTAGAAGGTGTTCACAGAAGGAAGGTAGTCAAACATTTTGTACAGGTGACAGCAGCATTGTAATATTCTCTAAAGCTGCAGAGAGCATGAACAGTTACTGGGGAGGCAGGAAGGCTGTAAGTGGTGAAGTTGCTTTGCTTTCCACTGGAAAGCATTTTGATATTTTGAAACACGAATAATAATCTGCTGCATAGCCAACAGATTGAGCCATCCCTCGTCAGCCAGGGGAGTCTGTTGCTGAAACAGTGTGATGTGGGAACTGAGAATGGACAGTCAAGCCTTGTACATCTCAGTGCAAAGACAAATGCATCCCTTTGGGCAGCCCCCTTACGTTGCCAACAGCATTACTGAATCAGTATGTTTTGAGTCTAAACACAGGATAAAACCTCTTCCAGAGCTTGGAAAGTAAATTCCAATCTACTTCAGTAATTGCCATCAGTGTTGCCCCTAGTACTTTATCAACATACTAATTCACAATATTGATTTTTATCAGAAAAGAGAAATGTAACTATGATGGGTGTTAAGCCCCCAGGAGATCCCTCAAGAAGGAAGACCCTAGATGAGATTTGAACACCAAACAGTGCTGACACCACAGCACACTCCCAGAGGACTGGTGTGTGAAATCAAACTCAAGAAGGAACCTCAAGAAGCAGCTTTCCACACATGAGAAAAGCCCTGTCTGCAGAATTTCTACACAGCAGGAAGCACAGGGAGTCAGGTTTTCCCACGTGGCAACTGCAGGTCTGGTTCCTCAGGCCAGCAAAATCAGAGTGCCTTCCAATGCCTTTCCAGGGCTGGAAGGGCAAAGCACAGCCAGGACTCTGCTTCTCCTGTCTGTGCAGGGTTCCACAGGGCTCCATCCTCAGCCCTGTGCTCTTCAACATCTTCATAAATGACCTGGGCACAGGACTGGAAGGGATACTTAGCAAGTTCACAGATGATACCAAATTAAGAGGAGCTGTTGAGTCCTTTAAAGGCAGGGAGACCCTGCAGAGAGGCCTCGACAAGTGAGAGTGCTGGACAATCACCACCTGTGTGATGTTCAGCGATGGAAGGTGCTGGATTCTGCCCCTGGGATGATCCTGGGGCTCCTGGTTGATGACCAGTTGGGTCTGAGCCAGCAGTGCCCTGGAGCCAGGAGGGACATCCCTGTCCTGGGGGCACCAGGCCCAGCATGGCCTACCGGGCCAGGGAGGGATTGTCCTGCTCTGCTCTGGGGAGGCCTCACCTGGAATATTGTGTGCAGTTCTGGGCATGACAATATAAAAAAAGATGTTAAACTATTAGAGAGTGTGCAAAGGGGGGCCATGGGGATGGTGAAAGGTCTCGAGGGGAAGCCACATGGGGAGCAGCTGAGGGCACTTGGTGTGTTTAGCTGGAGAAGAGTGAGGGGAGACCTCACTGCAGTTCTGCAGCTTCCTGGTGAGGGGAAGAGGAGGGGCAGGCACTGATCTCTGCTCTGTGGTGACCAGGGACAGGGCCCAGGAATTGGCCTGAAGTCTCATCAGGAAAGGTTTAGACTGGATATCAGAAAAGGATTCTTCCCCCACAGGGTGGTTGGGCACTGGAAGAGGCTCCCCAGGGAATGGGCACAGCTCCACGCCTGACAGAGTCCAAGAAGCATTTGGACATTGCTCTTGGGCACATGGTGGGACTCATGGATCATTCTGTGCAGGGCTATGAGCTGGACATGATGATCCTTGAGGGTCTCTTTCAACTCAGCTTATTCTGTGACACTGGGACATGCACAGACTCTCAGCACCACCAAGGAGGCTCCCAGTAAGTGAACCCCCGTGTGCCAGTGGTGTGACATTTCCTTTCAGATCTTTCCTAACTGTTGTGGCAGTAGTGGCATTCTGGACAACTGTGGGATATCTGTTCTTAAAATTACAGGCCTTAAACCAAATAACACAGGGAAGCTGTGTTATTTTGTTGAATAAAGCCTGAAAGTTTAACAGTGGAGAACTTGAATGGCAAGATTTAAGCAAGCCTTAGCTTGTGCTTGATAAACAAGCATGCTGTACCCAAAGCAAAACCATGCAAAACTTTTCAGGGTTGCAGCAAGATGGCTGTGGTGATAGCAGCACATGATTACCCTTCTGCTCACCCAGGTTTCACAGTGAAAGCAGCTCGGCGTGTTCCATGTTCCCTAAAACAACTTCTTAATTAGCAAGTCATGAGGTTGACCCCAAGCTAGCCAGGTCTGTGTGAAAATCACCATCTCAGTTACAAAAGAAGTCACATCTCCAAGAGTACGGAAAACATTACTGAAGGGAAAAGGTGCAGCTGCCTAATGCCTCTTGTGAGTAGCTATTAGGGCTGCCTGTCTCTTGTAAAACTCTGGGAACGCATACTCTAAATATAGAATAAACATTAATAAAGCACAAGTCACTTTTTCCCCTCCCGTCTTTCACACCATTAAGGTTCTAGCCTTGAGGGCTCACAGGTATGCATCCAAAGGTGAAAAAGAGACTAACAGATACCTATATGCACCCAGGGTGGAGAACAAGGCTGCAGAAACACCACCACCACCACCCACTTCCATGCCGCAGAGACAATTCCTGCGCTCGGTGGCAATGCCTTCAGCAGTAATAAAAATGTTCCCCTGGTAAAGTCATGGCAAGAGTGAAGGGCAGACGAAATGTGAGTCATCCAGGTGTACAGCAGACAGGGGAATGTGGGTGTGTTACCCCGTGGCTCCAAGCCAATGTGACCTCAATTAAATTTCAGTGAATGATGGGCCTTCCCCTCTTTTAAGTACACACTCATCTCTCTTGGTGTCCAGAGATACATCCACCGAGCCTAAATACAGCTATTTAACCTGGGGAGCTCTCCTGGCAAGCCTGACTCGACATGTGGCAGTGCTGGTGGTGGTGGTGGTGCTCCTCTTCCTCTCCATATCAGTTTTGCTTACAATGCCTTGAGTTTACTTCCTCCTACCAGCTCTTCTACCAAATCCAGATCCCTGCCTGAGTCTTACGGTGTAACCACTGCTCTGTCTGTCCCCAGAAAACAATTCCTATTCTGCTGCTGCCTTAGAGCATGTGACCCAATTGCACTTAGGGGAGGAAAGCCCAGGGACAGACACAGGTTAATTTGGAAATCCTTGCACTCAAATGCTGTTAAAAGTGCCTGCCAGGGACTCCAGTGAAAACGGACTAGCTCTGATCCAGCACACTCCCACAGGAAACCTGTGTAAACTAATTCTGTCGAACCGTTAGCACTCGGGGTGATTAACCGCAGCAGTCTCTGATCTTCCCTTATTAAAGAGAAGGAGAATGAAATTCACTGATTCATATCAGCTTAATATAAATCCTTGTGAGATTCGCAGTTGTGTTCAGCTGTGGAAGGATCTGGTAAACCACCATGAGGGATAAGAAAACTCTCTCTCAAGTACCCCTCCGTGTGACAGAGGGTGGCTGAAGCCACTTGTGCTGGGTCACAGTCAAGCCCAGACTCCCAGGCTCCGCAGCAGGCAAGTGCACGGCAGTTGTGGCTCTGAGAAGATTTTTACTCTGGTGCCACTTTTGAATATTTGGCACTCAGCAGGCAGGCATGTGGCATCTTGTTTTAAGCAGCTCCATCTATACATGCTAAGCGTGCTCCAGAGAGATTTGGGCTAGGGGTGAGCAGGATTAAGGACGGCTGTAGTTTGACTGCAGAGATAACTCCCTGCCGCAAGAGATTTTGCCTTCAGTAGCTGAAATAATGCTCTGGGGCAGCTCTGGAGGTGCTCACCCCATGTCAGAGAGGCCGCCCCTAATAACCTCAAACCCTGACTTTTAGATGCCCCAGCAAAGTGGCACATGAGTAGAGCTTTAGCAACGCTAAACAAATCTTGTTTTTCAAGACATACTTACAAGACTTCTTGATGTTTTACATATGTTTTTACAAGATACGCTTTTTGATATATGTGTTGTTTCACTGCATCCATGTGCAACCCTGCACCTAAGTGCAACTCCAGGATCCCAGACACAATGAAACAAGTGGCAAACACAATGTCCTGTTTCCAGCTCTACGTAGCAGAGCTCTGCTCATTTCAATATTCCCCCAGAGACCTCCTTAAGAGTAAGGACTGCCTCTCATGGGTTGCATGCTGTATGGCAAAAAGTGAGCAGTTGGCTCCTGTCCCAAAAAAGTATAGGAGTAGCAATTTGGAAATGGTTAAAGACAGCAGCAGCATTTCCTTTTAAAATAAAAAGTTACAGTCCTGTCCCTTTCAGTCTGAAAATTCATATGTGAGGACAGCTTGGTTAGGATCAGGGAAAAAAGGGGAATTAAAAGAATCAAGTGGAATAGGGAACAATGCCCTGTTTCAAGAATGCCATTGTTCATGCAACTAGAAACCTAGGGTCCATAAAAACACCAAGCAGAAACTGAAGCTGGCTGAAGTGGATAATGCCCTATTAAGTGCTACAGTGTCTTACAAAATTCTTAAGGGTGAATAATGACAGGACTCTTGAAAAGCAAAAGAAACCAGTTTCTCAGATGAAATCTTCAGATTTCAGTACTTACAGATGTGCTAGAACATAGACCTTGCACGTATGTAAGAGGTTTTGAATGGCAGCCATACAAAGGAGATCCCACACCTGCCAAATGTGCCCCGGCATTATTGGACGGGAAAACGACATTTCAGGCCCTCAGCACATGCCAGCTTCAATGCTGACCTTGGATCTCTCATTCAGAATTCACAGGCAGACCAACAGAGGAGATAAAAAATGCCTGGTTTAATTGTAAAAAAAAGTTTTCACATGGAAAAAGCTTCAGATAAAGGATGACTCATAATTTTAATTTAGCTTTAAATACTTGCTATTTGCAAACCAAACAAGACATTCCTTACTCCCTGTGTTACCTATAAAGCAAATCAACAAAGATAGCTTCCAGTTGAACAAAGCATGCCTAGGTGATAAGGGGTGAGAAATATTTTCTGCATCATTATATTACTTACACAAACTGAGAGAGAAATGGCACTGGTCCCCCCACAAACACCACATCGAAATGTGAGCTTTAGTAGCATTCCAAAGGCACATTTGGACATAAAGTTTTGATATTGTCACTTTTTTTTCTTTAATTACTACAAAGATACAAAAGCCTCTTGCCTGCTGTTTTTTTCTAAGCTTTATTGGGCACCACGTACACCCGAATTCCTAGCTGACAGACATTACAAATCAGCTGAAGAGAATCGCTTCTTCCCTTTTAACAAAGAGTAGTGAGAAAAACAGGTCCTATTCACTCAGCATGAATGGAGAAATCATCTGTTTGCTACACACTCTGTAAGGCAGCTGGAACAATGAGGTCCCGAAGGAGAAGCACCACGGGGCTGTCGATGACCCGGGGCAGGGCTCACCGCCCCCAGAGCTGCGGCGCGGCACGTGCCGCTGGAGGGACGCCGGGGACCTCGCACCAACACGTCCTCACTCCCGGCATGGTCAGCCTTCTCCGGCTACGTGTGCATTCCTGCAGGAATCCTGGCTCTTCGCTGAGTGACTGGATTCCCAGGACAGAGCAGGTTTCAAAAGAAAACTCCGTGCGGGTGACGGTTAAGTGGCGTTTTGTGCACGCGCCCTTTATTCTCCGAGCCAGATTTAATTCTTTGCTCAACATTACTCAGTGGGTTTTACTCTGCTCACACTAAAGTGGTTGCACCGGCTTGCCTAAGAAATCCAAGGCAATGAAGATGGGAATCCTTCAGTGCTGAAAATACTGCTAAAAAAAAAAATAAATTCTAGGATTTGTTATCATCAGATGCACGAGGTCTAATGTCCTCAACAGATTATGTCCTCTAAAAATAATTTAAACTAAGTTACTTTAAAAATGGTAAATTACAGTTTCGCCCACACAGGTGAGATAAGTGGCAGCCCAACATCCAGAGCAAGAACTTTCCATACACCTTTTTCCCTAAAAAGAGATGTTACATCAGCACGGCACTTACACAATCCTGTCTTTCAGAGTTTTGAGATTACAAGCGTTTACCCCCACACCCTCCTTGCCTTGGTAAACTCAACCACAAACAAATACCTAACAAACTTTCTTTGGCCATGTCCATACACAGAAAAAAACTAGAGCAACCATTCAGATAAAATATTATAGGTTTATTTAAAACTTATTTTCACCTTGAATATGCAAAATACAAATTCCAACAAAATGTTCATTATTACTTCGTAGTTTACAAATATACAAAATAGAAGTTTGCTTAAATTTATATTACATATTTATTATGTAAAGAACTATATAGAAAACATTTGTTCTGCTTAAGGCATATTTGGGAATAAACCATTGTACAAACTATTGCACATCGAAACCACAGTGCATTACAGACTGTCTGCATAAAGTTATTTTCTTAATAAAAAAGATAAACCAGGGTTATTCACCTGATTTAGGTCATAATTGGCAATCGGAAAATAAAAAATAGTTCCTTGTCAGATATGCAGCAGTTTGAGAACTTTGGCTTCCTGGTTTTGGTACCTGTAGAACCAACAGTCACTAAGCACCATGAAACAGGCTTTTAAAATATAATTCTGTACCTGAATTTTTCCTCCTCTTTTAACATGGTAATGGCTTTTAGAAGGAAAAAAAAAAAAAAAAAGGAAGTACAAGATGACATGTACATCTAATATTGCATTGAAAGGAAATTAAGGGAATGTCATTTCCCTGTGTAATATCCCCACCCTCCGAACTACATACAGTCTGTTTAAACCCTGATATCCGTGACTTCCAGTCACTCCTTGGCATTCTGTAGTCCAGAAATAATTCAAGTTGGATTTACAAATGGAATGATAGAAGATCCAGTCATTGACCCCAACGTCTTTGGTTCTCTTTAAGTGTATAACTATAAAAAAAAAAAAGCTGCAATGTCCGTATGCAGTTATCCCTCTTTTCCACTCTTTGGAAGACTTCACCTCTATTATCTGTAGTGCTTAAAATGAGTTCTCCCCGTCTTGTGGAAGACAGTCCTTGTGCTGTAAATACTGAATCTCTGCGGCAGTCGGGGGAAAGATTCACTGCTTTCCCAAATCAGAAGTGCCTCTTCATGTGTAAGGCAAGGTGGTCCGACCTGGAGAAGGCTCTGTCACAGCGCTGGCACTGGAAAGGGCGGTGGCCTGTGTGTTTTCTGTAGTGACGAGTGAGTTCATCAGATCGGGCAAACTTCCACCCGCAGCCTTCCCAGTCACAGTGATAAGGCTTCTCACCTGTAAAAAAAACCGAAACAAGCAACGAAGCACATCAGTTCGGGCTTTCGGTTTTTTTGTGGCTACCACCTGTAGCACCTTCTTTCAAGCAGCTGTCCTAGATAAAACAAAGGGTGGTCAAACGCAATCAACTTCATGAAGCATTTGGAAGCAAACTACAAGGACTAAAAGAGCAAGGCTGTCTTTTCAAGATGTACAGGTGCTATGAAATGTTAGTGTCACCTAACTCTTCACTGAAATGCTCGTTTTCACTGCCTTGCACATGAGACTTCAGAGCACTCGAGTGTGTGCTTTTGCTGGCAGTGTTACACAATCAAATAGCAACCAGAAATAGCTCAGCAGACAACGTATTTAGATAATTGTAGGTCTCAAGAATTAAAAAACAGCCGGAAACTGTTTTCATTAGCTCGGCCTGATTAAGAACTCAGTCTTACTAGTGTCTTCATTATACAAAAACCACTGTTGATGGCAAGATGAGCTTCCCCAACAATTACAAACTGTCCTACACATCCAGGGGATGGTGCTGACTGGCTTGGGGCACATGTTCACTGATCGCTTGCCTGACTTTTTTCCCCCTGCTGCCATTATCCGAAGATGTAGCCTAACGACTGCAGTGCCGGGTGTATTTTCCCTTTCCCATCTCCTATTCAGGAGAAAGTTTTGAATTGGGTTCACAACCCAGGGATTCAAATTATGCAAATTCCCAGGTTATTTAGTCACTGTTACAGAATGCCCATGCTGGTGAAACCCGTGTGCCGTACCTGCTTTCACAGCTCAGTTACTGCACCTCTGCACTCAGCTGCAAGGTTTACGTTTGAGGCCACCCAAAGTTGAAACACACTTTGGACAGATTTTATCCCAATTCTAGCAGTGGACAATCGACAAACTACTGGCGCAGAAGGAGATGTCCTACAGGTGGGCGAGGCACCCCATCAGAGCTGCCAGCTCGGCTGAAAACCCCTGCTCTTCAGGGAATCTATCTCGGTTTTCCCAACAAGGGGGCAACAGCTCGCAGAGGTGCACAAACCCCTTGCCCTACAGCCAGCCAAAAGGGGTATATGTGCGAAGCACTTCACCACCAGCAAAGAAATTTTCAAGAGAGGTCTGCTGCCTTCTCAGAGGAGGCCCAACACAATCCAGAGGAACAAATCCCAGCCAGCTACCAACTACCTGCTAATTAGCTAGCCACACAACAAGAGAGAAGTATCAAACTCTGACTTTGGCAAGAAACCCACCCGCTTCCACATCTGAGTCACTCTGAACCATTAAGCAAAATGTCAAGCCAATAAGCAAAGACTGCACAGAACTTCATGTAGCCAAGAGGGGAGGAAAAAAAAATGCCCGGAAACCCAGCAAAGAAAAGTCTCATTGCTTTTAACCCTCCTCCTGTGCTCACGGCCTTCCACTGTCCAAGGGGGTCACCCAATGCCCCTCAGGCCAGGACATCCCCCTAATCCCGGCACTGGGACTGACCTGTGTGGGTTCTCAGATGCGCCTTGAGATGAGAGCTTTTGGTGTAGGTTTTGCCACAGCCCGCATAGTCACAGGTGTGTGTGGCCGTCCTTTTCCTAGGCCACGACCGGCGTCCCCTCTTGGGCTTGGTCTCCTCAGGCAGGCAGCTCCCCGGCGGCATCAGCTCTATAGGCGGACAGGGAGGAGTGAGCACGGCCAGCGCCCAAGCGGGGACATCCGCTGCCCCAGCACAGCGGGGACTCACCTTGGTACTGGAGCGTGCCGGGAGAGAGCTGCTCGGGCAGGAAAGTGGGGTAGCCAGGAGCCGGGGGATACCCCGGGGGCAGCGGTGGGTGGCCCAGCCCCGGCGTGGCGGAAAGACAGTCTCTGCCGCTCAGCATCTCTTCGGGCCCCAGCGAAGGCGTACTCCGGGTGGGCAGCGGGCGGCTGCCCAGGGCGAAGTCGTGCTGGGGAGCTCCTCGGGGGCTGCTTCCGTGCGGCGGCGGCGGGGCCAAGGTGCACGGCGGCGCGGCCTCCTGCTTGATTTTGGGGCACATCCGCGGCAGGGAGGTGTAGGGCGCACCGGGGCCGTCGGTGCCGGGCGGCGGGGCGGCGGGGCCGCTCTTGGGGCTAAGCCCCGGGTGGCTGTAGTCGCCCACCGCCTTCACCACGAACTTGCCCTGCAGGCTGCCCAGGGGCGGCAGCGCGGCCGGCGCTGGCAGGTACACCGCGTCCAGGTCTGGCCGCATCAACTCGGCCACGAAGCCTCCCGAGGGGGACACGTCGGTGATGTCGGCCAGGTTGAAGGGCGCGGCGGACCCGGCGGCGGGCGCCCCGTCGCAGCTGCCCCCGCCGCCGCCGCCGTAGAGGAGACCGGCGGGCTCGGGCCGGGGCAGCGGGTAGGCGAAAGGCCCGGCGGGGCAGGGGCTGGCGGTGGGGGCCGGGGTGGCGGCGGGGGCCACCACCACGGCGGCGGCGGCGGGCTCCTGGTGCATGAGCGAGTTGGAGAGGATGAAGTCGAAGTCCAGCAGCTCATTGAACTCCTCGGCGTCACGGCGGGGCCCTAGAGCGGCGGCGCCTTCCAGCTCCGACGGCGGCGTCTCCACCGGCCGCGCCGACAGCGCCGGCGGCGGCCGCTTCAGCTGCGACAGCTCCTCCCGCCAGCGCTGCGGGGACATTTGCACGGCTCAGCCCGGGCCGCACGGCGCCGCGCCCACCCCGACGGCCCCCGCCCCGCCCGACCCCGTCCCGTCCGACCCCGTCCGTGGCGCGGCGCGGCGGCGCCGATACTCACGTTGCCGGGGCCCGCGGGCCGCGCCGCTTTCTCGCGGCCCGCGGCGCCCGCCGCGAAGGTGGCGATGGAGGGAAGGAGCGTGCCGCTGAGCGCCATCTCGCACTCGCCGGGGGGCTGCCTGCGGTGGGGAGACACAGCGGAGTCAGCCGGCGGCAGGGCAGGGAGGGGACGGAGGGAGGGAAGGCGGCAGCTGCGCCCGGCACCCACCGCATCCGTGCCGGGGCGTCCCGCCGAGCCGCCGCCGCCGCCGTGGTCCCGAGCGCCGCCGCGGAGCAGAGGGAGGAGAGGCGGCACGGACGCGCCGTCCAGCCGCGCGGAGCCGGCGCAGCGCCGCCGCCGGGGCGGTGCCCCGGGAGCGCTCTGCTGCTGCTTCTTCTTCTTCTTGCTCGGCGCTGCGCGGAGCGGGGCGCGGAGCGCTAGCGGCGCCGCGGGGACGAGGAGGAGGAGGAGGAGGAGGAAGAGGCGGCGGCCGCCGCCCGGCAACGCGGCTCCGGCACCGGCAGGGCGGAGGCGCGAGGCGTTTCCCGAGGAGCCGCGGCCATGTGGGGAGCCGGGCAGGACGGACGGGTGCGATGGTGCCAGTGGGGAAAGAAGGGATGGGTAGAAGGAGGGAAGCGCCGGGCGCGCTCCGTCGCCGCCGCCGCGCCCCGCTCGGCACTGCGCGGTCCTGTCGCCGTCGCTCTCTCTTATCACCTCACTTGGAGAGTGCGCCGCCCCCGCCGCTATGGCAACGGCGACAACAAACGGACATGTGGGGAAAAGGGGGGGGACAGGGGCGGGACGGGCCCGGGGAGCGCACAGAAAGAGCGGGGGCTCCGCCCCGCGCGCCCCGTGACGCGGGCCCGGGCGGTGACGCTGGCGCGGGGAGGCGGGACACGGGGACACACGCGCCGGGGATGCCCGCGCGCCGCGGGGGCTCCGGCACCGGCGGCGGGGTGGGAACTCCCGTCGGGAATCGTCGGCCCCGCGCAGAAGGGAAGGAGGTGGAACGGAGCGTCCCGAGGGCCGGCGGGGCCGCTCTGCCTCTCCGCCTTCCCACTAGCCTTGCCTTTTCTTACTACTTTTAGTTTTCCTTTTTTTAACTTTTTTTTTTTTTTTTTTAATTCTCTATATCTTCCCTACTTTTTCTTTTCCTTTTTTTTTTTTTTTTTTTTTTTTTTTTCCCCTCTCCCTTTTTTTTGTTCATTTTCCGAACCGCCCCGTCGGCGCGGGCCTTCATACGGCCCGTGCCAGCCCTGGGCTGTTCTCGACTTTTCTATCACCGGGACCCAGCGGTCCGGGGGACCGCGGTCGGGCAGCCCCACTCCCGGCGGTGCCGAAGGCGCGGTGGGTGCCAGGCTGGGAATAGTCCGTAAAATAAGAAAAGAAAAGAAAAGAAAAGAAAAGAAAAGAAAAGAAAAGAAAAGAAAAGAAAAGAAAAGAAAAGAAAAGAAAAGAAAAGAAAAGAAAAGAAAAGAAAAGAAAAGAAAAGAAAAGAAAAGAAAAGAAAAGAAAAGAAAAAAAAAAAAAGAAAAAAAAAAGAGGGGGGGAAGGAAAAGGGGAAAAAAATAGAGAAATTAAAGAAAACTACAAAACTATCCCCAAATTTAGCACAGCCCCGCGGGGAACCGCAGAGAACGGCCCAGGTTCCTCCAGAGGGCAATGGCGAGCCGGCGCCGCACCCCGGCGCCGCGCAGCCCCGACGGGCCGTGTTCGTGGTGCTCCCCGGTGGGCTCCGTCCCCGCCCCGTGCGGCGGGGAAACCCGGTGGGCCGTGTCCCTGCTCCCCCGGCGCTGTCCCGATCGGTGCAGCGGGGTCTGCGGGCGCTCCCCGCACAGCCCGGCAGCCGCCCCGCTGCCCCCCGGCGCCACCGGCCGCTCTCCAGAACTGGTCGGGCCGGAGGGGTGAAGTCCCAGCTCTGCGTGATTTGCAAACATGAGCCTGAGTAACTTGCGATGACTAAATTAAACCCTAAAATAATAATAAAATGCCGGGCTTTATTTTGCCTAACCGGTTTTACCAGTTTTGTGTTATGAACGTTAATTATTAATAACTTTGGCACTAAAAAAGCAGAGAATTGTTTCTTTTTTCTTTTTTCTTTTTTTTTTCTTTTTTTCTTTTTTTCTTTTTTTTTTTTTTTTTTCTGCTCAAAGTCCGTGTCTTGGCAGAGGATGTGCCAGGAACCGCAGGTACAAAAAGGATTAGTGTGGGGAGATGAAGGCTGGTGAAATACAGGACGATGCCCAAAAAGGGAAGGGAAGGCACTTTCCCCGTTCGGAGACACGGGGGTTTGTGCAGCCCCCTCGGAGCAGGTCCCAGCTGTGACTCCCATCCGGGGCTGGTGCTCTAAGACTCTGACGACCACTCTGAGTATCCAAACTAAATGCAAACAGTTTTAGGTCGAAACCTCCCTTCTAGCTTAGTCTCAGGAGAAAGCCCCTGATGTGGAGGTTTGCAGCTCTCTGAACATTTTTTCCCCATCAGTTTTTTTTTTGCTTCTTTCACTGAAAATTTGTTAATTTACAGATCTCCCAAGCAATGCAGCATTTTCCTGGTGCAAATTTCAAACTTAGGATCACTTGAGGCCAACATCGAAATTAAAATCACATCACTTATTAGAAATAGGAGAACAAGAATGCTTCAGAAGCAGATAAGTGATCAGATATCTTTGAAATAAATGCCAGAACTTCATGAATTCCAGGAAGAGAAGTTTTGAATATTGCAGACTGAAATAAAAAGAGGCTTGCTTTCACAATCTTTCATTAAAATAGATTTGATTGTTATGTTTTTGGATAATTGAGGCAAGACACATATGAAGTATGTGTAAATTTCATGTTAAAAAGATGTGGTCCACTTTCATCTGGGTCTTGATTTTCAATTGTGTAAATGTTGGCAGAGTACTTTAAAAAGTGGATGTTTGCAGGCATTGATAAGTCTAATGACACCTGCGTTTGAACATCCCATATAAAGATCAACACATTCTTTTTTTCCACTAATGAAGCACACTAGTAATTTCCTCTCTTAAATGATAAGGACTGAGATTTAATGGTCCCGAATGTGGAAATGAAATGCACTAAGTTTTAACTGCTCACAACTAATGCTTTCTCAGCCTACGTTTAACAACCTAAATGCTGTTTTGTTAGGACAGATTTTTTCAAAATGACTTCTGTTGCCAGCTGACCATTTCTCCCAAGTCTCAGTTTGCTCCAAATTTCCCAATTTTCTCTAAAACTTTCCTTCCACTAACTCAGAACACAGCATGTTTCTGTGCTGTTCAAAGCCGACTTTGGGGATTGCCTAACTCAGAGAATTGTACAGGATTTGTGTCCCTCTTGCCTTGGGATGTGCAATGACATTTTTCCAGATGATGCTGTGCTGGGACAGAAAGGAGTCTGCTGCAGCCCTCGCTGTGCCAGACTGCTGTGGCCTCTATGTGTTTCTCTCCCACCCTAGGTGGAAGGAGGAGATTTCTTCCACATTTACCACATCTCACTGTGGGAGTGGGGTTGCCCTGTTCTTTGCCACTCGTGATGCTCACCCATTTTGGCAGAAGAATTGTTACCTAATGCAGACAACTCGTATCGGTGGCCAAAGTGTAGAGCAGAGTAAAAATGACCGAGTGAAAGGCCTTAGTGTCCAGCCTGAGTCAGTGCTAAACTGGTCACCTGTGTGTATAAACCACAAAAGGGAAATGAAGCCAAGGAAGAGCACAGGTTTCTGGAGCAGAGACAGTTCTCAGGAAATGGCATCACACGTTGAAAAACATTAAGAACATCAACAAGAAGGAAAAACAGTTGAGCCGATTGTGCCTGAAACAAAGACCAATCTGTTTATCTTGATGTGTTTATTTTAAAGCTTAAGTTTGGAACTTGATTTTCAACAAACTGCCTCTCAGGAACTTCGGTGTGCAGCTTATCCCCTTTGATTTGGTTGTCTGTGGGAGCAGCTGATGGCATCAGGGACTGCAGACTGTGGGAAGGACTTTGGCACTGTCTCGTTGGGGTCAGACAACAAGATGCTTTCCTGACATTTTTGGGATTGCAGTGTGTTGTCCCTGCAGCAGGCTGCAGCAGGTAGGCTACAGGGCCAGGAGCTGTCAGGGCCCCCGCTCCAGTCCTGGCACAACATAATTAAAGGAGAACTGGGAACAAACCCATGATGCTGGGTTAAATCCAATAAAATCCCTGTTGCTGATCCATCAAAAGCAGCGATTCCATAATCCTTGGTGCTGTGCTGACAAGGATTTTACCCTGACAAGGATTGCTGGAGAGCAGGTGAAATTTGAGAAGATGCAGCATCTGGAGGGTTTCTTATGTCGCATGGCACCCAAATTATCTACTCTGAAGCCAAGAGAGAGGGAAGGTGTGAGAGCTCACACATACACCTGCTGTGCAAGGCACACTCTGAAGAGGGGGGTGCACTGATGAGGATTCACCTTCCTCCCACAGGATCTCTGCTCACCAAGGAGGATGAGACAGCCCAGAGCCATGGCCACCAAACTGCCTTGCTGTGCTCTCCTTCAGGGACAGCTGTCCTTGGGGATCTGGTTTTTTGCCATGTATTGTATATTCCTCACCAAGTGCACCTGACATCAGGCTTTATTTATCTGTTCCTGCATGGGTTACTTTGTTTTTGTTAAACAGAAATAAACTCCTGCTCAGCTGGCAATTATACTTGTGGATTATTAGTACAGTGCAAAGGGCACATCTCTGAAGATTGTGAGAAGTTCCAGGCAGGTTTCAAGCGGTAGCAAGTGCATACATACAGAGATGGCTCATGCAGACTTAGGGTCATAAATGTTCATGCTGAGAATGTCAGCAGTGCCCATGGTCAGACTTGTTCTCACCTGCCTTTTGAAAGCTCATCTATATCTTGTTAATAGTTATTTTACTTTTCTAGGAGGTGTTTAAAAGACATGTGGATGTAGGACATGGTTTTGTGGTGGGCTTGGCAGTGATGAGCTGAGAGGTCAGGTTGTGATTCCCACTGAATTTCCCCTGAGGTGATAATTCCCCTGGGGTGAGATTCCAGAGGTGCTGATTCCCCCAGTACAGTACCATCCATGCAACCTCACCAGCCCCTGGCAGAAGCAACCCCTGCCCTCACACAATTTAGCATAGGAAGGATCACTTGCATGCAGCATCTTTCTGCTTTCAAACAGTTGAAGGGTTGTTGAATTCTCTAAAGAGGCAAAAATACCTTGAGCTGTTTATGGAAAACAAAGAGCTTTTCTTTTTCTTTTTTTTTCTTTTTTTTTTTTTTTTTTTTTTTTTTTTTTCTTTTTCTTTTTTCTTTTTTTTTTTGTTTTTGGATCAAGCATAGGCATCCTTACTTTTGTGGGTTAGCTCCATCTGTCATTGTTTTTAATGGGTTTGCCCAATCTTTGAATTTAGATGTTCCCCAAACTGTAACAATTACTTAAATGAGTGGCTCCCACAGTAGGACTAGTGCAAACAAAGACTCCAAAAGAAGCATCCTTTTCAAATTCCTGCATGTAATGTTCCTACATTGACACTTGCACACAATGAAGAGGATAAATTCTTGTTTATTTTTTTGTGAATTTTTTTTGCATGCATGAGGCTGATGCATTGTATTTTTCCAGACCCAATGGAGGAGTCACAGAAAAACAGAGAAAACCTGAGAAATTACCAGGTGCTAGCTAACCAGATGGTCTCCACTGATGGATGATAGGTTTAGTATATGCTAGAAGATGCAGGGAAATGTATCTGTGAGAAGAACAAGTTGCTTTATGGAACTGTCTCTGAAGAGGAAGCTAAGAACTTGGTTTACTATTAATTCACCTTTCTGCATTCTTCTTCAGGACCAGATTCATTATTATCTGTGTGGTATACTTAAGACATTGCTGTCCAGTAGCCTCTGGAACTTCTAATTTATCTGTGTCTCTGGAAGAATCACTCTTTCTGCTGCAAGAAGGGGTTTTACTCTGATAAACTCCCAGTCTCCTCAATAGCTGTGGAAAACTATGCAGAAGAGATCTTCCCCATCCTCCCTGTCCCAGGCCCTTCTTTCTCAGTATTCCTCACCTTTTAAATATCAATCTTTAACTAATTATCTATCTCTATTAATAAAAATGAAGCACCTTACTACAGATTTGGCTTCCCTGAACATTCCCAAGCAGGGGCAAGATAAAATCAGTTCAACCCTCTTTTGCTTGCATAATTCCGAAATGGAGTGATGTCATAAATGGAGCAATGTCCTCATTAATTTAACTTTTCTTGTGGTTGCTGAAGGTGATGGGAGAAGGGAGACTTTGGCACGCCTGTTCTGATGTTTCTTTTGCATGTAGAAAACCTGGCCTTTTCCCACTAGGGACATTCTACTACTGCAGAAATTCATGTTTCAACACTCACCAAGGAGAAGTTGGCTGTCACTGCTTGAGGATTTTTCAAATCTTTCCCTGCTTAAGCTTTGAGTTGCTTTTGTTTGAGTAAAAGTGGTGCTTCTAAGGAATGTAATCTGAATTGATAGCATGCTTCCTAACAAAGAATTAAGGTGCCAGATAGGAGAAAAATAGAAAATACAAGAGATAGCTGCTTCTTGTGTGTAATGCATTTGGATTTGTGTAAGAGAGTTCAACAGCAAAGTGCTCCTGAATTTAACCACCAATATTTGCAATTAGATTTGTGCTTATGAGCTAGGTAATCACAGAACAGTAAACAACACCTCTGCCATCTTTCAATAGTTCCTCCCACTCAGGGTTGTGGATAAATTGACCTGGACAGCTGATTCACCGAAGATGTCTTTCTAAACTGTTTGCTATGCTGAGTCTAAGAACATCTGTTGTTTCCATGCACCAGCATCCAGCAGAGGAAATGATTAGATAAAATATTCCTGTCATTTGTACAGGAATAAAGACCTTATAGGAAAACACTACAGGGACAGTATAGGGAGAAAGGACCAGTGCTGTGTTGCTCTGAGAATAAATACAAGGCTTTCCACATTGTTTCCATAAATGCCTCCAGCTTTGCTCCAACGTTAATGGACCAGCAGGAGCCCATTACTCTATGATAACAGTCCTTTCCTCACTTAATGAGAGCAATATGGCAGCTGCTCTCAGATTTCTGACATAGGCACTACACAATGGTGGCATTGCTGAAGGACAGTTTTGGTGGCTCCATTTCTTCCAGAGAAGCTTTGCCACGGACAGCTGGTGGCACAAAACAGTCGCTGGCCTGAGGGACACCTCACCACAGGTGCCCTGCACCAGCAGAAGAGTTTGAGCTGCCCATCCTTGCTGAGTGTGAGATTCACTGCTCACTTCACTTCTGCCATCAAACAGATTGTGCTTGCAGGGCCCTGAGAAAGGGACAAGAAGTGTCATAGGAAATCAGTAATGAGAAAACATGGGGAAATTAATAGTGGTGCATTCTGAGCAGGGTTTGAATAGCACACAGTAATTGAGGCCTGGGGCCACGCTCTGCACAATGAGGAAGAAACAAAATAAGGAATAGCTGCTCATTAGACTCCAGATTGAGCCAGTCTAAATTCCACCTAAGTCTTTGTGCCAAGTGCTTCCTACTGGCAGGCGCTGGGCCTTCGGGGATGCCGAGTCAATGGGAAGCCCTAGGTGGAATTTAGTCCAGGGATAAATCTGTCTGACACCAAGCAACACCTACCTTGAGCAATCCGTCAGTGATGCAGAGGAAAGTAGTTTGTGATCTTGCAGTGCGAGAAAGGGGCCAAGAGACGGCGGCATGGGCAACTTTAGTTCTGGCACATCCACACAAATGTTGTGTGCCCGGTTTTGCAACATTAATTTTTGCACAACTCTTTTTTTTTTTTTTTTTTTTTTTTTTAAATGGTAGGCAGAATACCATCCATTTGTGGAGAAATTATACAGCTGAACTTAAAAAGAAGTGTTTGTTTCTGAACTCCTTTAAAGTCTCCTCGAGTAAATTAGCTAGGCTCTTTGTAGCATAGATTTGGGACTTAAGAGAGCCAATGCAGCCAAGGCTATGAATAAAATGTGCTAGTAATTACGATAGAGTATTTGCATCAGTTAATAGTTTTGGATGATGGCATCTCATGAGTGAAGACATACTCATTGTGAGATGAATCCATGATTTTTATCCTCAGAAGAATGATTGCCAAGGTGTGTTTCTATCAATAAAATCTACTTTGCTTTATGAATCCATCATCTTACACAATAAGCAGCAGTGAGTCAGTGGAGGACACCTAGTTTACCCACTGAGTTAGGAATGTAGATCTGCCTCCAGAGGGAGGGAGAGAGGAAGAGTGAGCATAGAAATCTATGTGAAGCACTGAATCACCTCAGTGAGGGTGAGTTTTTGGTGGGTTGATGCTGGGGAAGAAGAGTTTGTATGGATATTTCTCAAAAGGGATCTGACCAGTGCTGCAGGACTTACCACAACACTGGCAGCTCTGGTCTTCAGTGCCAATTGCAATTTTTAAATTTAAACTAGATTCTGCTGTGACTGAAAGCTTCTCAGGCAGACAAGTGACACCTTTCTTTACACCCAAAGCCATGTATGTGTAGCTGTGGCTGCACATTTCATCATCTAAAATGGGGCTGGTCCTGCTCTGCATTATATTGTAACTTTGGTGACCAAAAAGGGTATGTAAGTCCTGTGGCTCCTCCTTTGAGTGCTCACATTTTTGTCACAGAAGTATAATGAGATCCTAAATCTCCTGCTCTGCTTTGGTCATGAACCAGGAAAATATTATGAGATGACTGGGCTGTAAATAAAAGGAAGATATCTCTTTAATTTTATGGTGTTCTAACTCACTTGGTGAGGTACTTAGCAAGACCCATCATCTGGATGTGAGGGCTATGAAAATTCAACAAGTCATATTTCTTTCTTGTAAGGTGGATAATCAGATGGCTGCCACCTTTTAAATGGGTATGAGGTGCTGATAGGTAGAGATCCCTTGTAAGTTACTGCATGTGGTGTATTTGGTATTACAAAGAGACAGAAGAGGTTCCTTTAATCCAAGACCCAAATTGCACATCATTGCACATCTGTTCCTTGTGATATTTATCATTGCACACCTGTTCCTTGCAATATCTGCAGCTTTTCTGTGAGCTTTTTTTCTCCAGACTACTTGTGTGTCTGAGCCTCCTGTGTGTTGCCTCTCCTTTGCAGATGTTATTGGTGTTGTTTTGACTCTCCCAGGTTGTCCTGGGTCTGCATTTTCTTTAGTATCATTCTCTTCCTCTGCCATTTCCCCCCCATTTTCTTCAATTTTCTCTTCTTTAGGTAGCTAAACTTAGAATCACAGGTATTGTAGTCGATATGTGGTAGTTGAGACGGACACTGCACTTAAGGTGCTTCATTTAATACCGTCTGAAGGCTCCAAGCATCAGCACCTTGTTATTCAAGAGTCTTCCATACCTTTTCTCTGTACTCCCTATGGGCAGCTCCACACAGCTCTGGCTCTTTCTCTCTTTCTTCTCCAGTTCTGGCTCACTCCTTCCTGTCCCTAACACAGCTGCCTAACCCTTTCTGTCCTATGTATATTATGTATATTGTCTCACCTTTTCTGTCCCTTGCACGACCTCCTGTCCCTAGCTCTTCACAGCATGGCCAGCAGACTCCAGCTGACTCCTTACCAGCTAACTCATTCTTTATTATGCCCATGGCTGTGAGGGCAAGGCTGTTCCCACTCTTGGATAATTAACACAGCTGCAACATATCAAGGGCAAGACTGCCTTCAGCAGCATCTCCTTTTGTCTCCCCACACCCAGGATCATGGAATGGTTTGGGTTGGACTGGACCGTAAAGACCATCTTGTTCCAAACACCCTGCCATGGGCAGGGACACCTTCCACTTGACCTGATTGCTCAGAGTTCTATCCTGCCTGGCCTTATCTGTCTGAAAAAATAAAAAAAATAAATTAAAAAAAAAAAAAAAGGCATTTCCAACATTTCGATTTTTAAAAAGCCACTTCCTCTCCCATATCTCAGAGCTGCCCTAATTTGGGTGAAAGGAGCCTCCTCAATTGCCTGGTGAAGCCTTGGGACAGGCAGAGCCCCACATACCCCAGCAACTACCCTGCCAAGTAATGCTAACTTAATCCACCCATATTTCCTTTTGGGATAAAGACTAGCCTGACTTTCAGCCATCAGAGATTAGGAAAAGAGTGGTGACATCTCCACCTGTGCCCAAGTTTTTGGAAGCCAGGAGAGGTTTTACAGGAAAACTATTGAGACAAAACCCTGTGTGTTTCAGGTGCCCAGAAGGCTACACATGGTGTTTCTCAAGGGCAGCCTGGAGTGCTGATACATGGTCAGTAGTCTTCTTGGTTATGGTGGAAAAAACATGCAATAAGACTGCAGAACAAAGAATTTGCATCAGGATACAATAACTCCCTCCCCATCCCAGTTCTTGGGTCTGCTTTACAGTCACTCAAAAGCTGTGGGCTGCTTGAATTCATAGTCCAGTAGCCTAAGAGAGGACATGACAAAGAGATGTCTCCAGACAGTGATTCTGAACTTCTCCTGACTCAGTTTCCTTCTGTTGTTGTTCTATCCTTTGCATCATTCCACCCATTCCTGGGTGCTGGTATTGACAGCCCCTGGCTGCTGCAGGTGTTTATCACAGCAGTTTTTTACTGCCCATCCTCCTCCTCCTGCTCTCTGTGTGCTCATCACCACTGACTGCTCACTTCTCTCTTGAGCACTGATATTTCACAGGAGGTTTTCTCACCCATCTGTGACTCTCCTCTGCACAGTCCATGCAGGTATGGAAGACACCTGCCTAGCTTTTGTGTCCCATGGTGTTATGCAGACACACTGAAAGCATGACCCTGAAGGACAAACATTTAATTCCATGGCAAGATGTTTAACAGTGGTCAAGACCACAGTGTGCTGGAAGCACCTGGAGCAGTAGTTCAAAGTATCACATGGAAAATTTAAGTACCGTGAATGAAATATTGAAACATTTGTATTTAATTTAAGGGCTCAGTTAATAATGTTGTTTGGGAATGAAGGACGATTTTTAGCCCCAGAATTATATTGTGCTAGGTGTGGTGTTGTGAGGAAAAGAAGTAATCTTTTATTTTTGTAAGAAAGTGATTGAATGGCACTGCCTGGAGCAATTAAGTGTAGAGTAAAACAGAGAGTCATGAACATATTAGCTGTAATGTGAATGAGGTTTGGTTTTTTGTTTTTTTTTTTGTTTTGTTTTGTTTTGTTTTGTTTTGTTTTTGTTTTGTTTTGTTTTGTTTTTTGTTTTGTTTTGTTTTTTTGTGGGTTTTGTTTGTTTGTTTGTTTGTTTGTTTTTTCCCCTGAAATTCTGGAGAAAAGGAAAATTAACAGCCTGTCACGCAGCAGTCACAGTGTTGAACCTGTGAGTCAGAGTCATCTCCATGTTAATACTCAATGGAGTAAGCACAGACCTATGACTTCATTCCAGGAATGAGCCACTTGTAGAGGGGCAGCAAGCACTCAGGTAGTTGCCAAATTCCATCAGAGCAGGGAAAACCTAAAAAAATGGGTTGTAAAGAAGGTCCTGCTTCCATTTTCCTTTGCAGGCTTATCAACATCCTATCTCACAGCCTTACTACTTTTTGAATTTTTTTCTTTCTTTTTTTTCTTTCTTTCTTTTTTTAAATTTTCTTGGAGCTATGTAGGGAATGCACAGGAAATGAATTGAGCAAAAGACATGGGATAGTAATGTGATGTTGCTTTGCCTGGTGGATCTTTGGCTGAGATAGTCTGAATTCAATGAGGCTGAACTGATTAGTAAGAGGTGGTGAGGCCTGGTGACACTGACTTCAGTGGGGCTATTTTCTTTTTTTCTGAGAAAAGGCCGGTAAAAAAGTGGAGACTAGCAGTTGCTCTTCCATTCCTGCATCGTGCAGGAATCCTGTGGAAACCTTTCCCCTGTTCTTTGACAGTTGTCCCTCTGTCACTTCATAGATTGGTTTCCTCCCTCTGACAAGGAGCTCTTGGTAACTGAGGTACCTCCCAACCCTGCCAGGGGCTGTCTGTGGGTATCAGTTGTGTACCCCCAGAAGGATACAGGACAACATTTTCTGATGGCTCGCTGTTGGAAAATGGCTGGAGCTGCAAGTCCTGCTCAGCAGCATCCAAAGCCACAGCTTGTGTTCTGGGGTACCTTGAAATGGCTGAGATGGAATTTTTAGCCCATTGCAGTGCAGTTGGCTGAAGAGATGGTCTCTTTCTCTTCCCCAAGCTTTTTGCTACACATTTTTTCCCCCTCCTTGTCCTCTTAAAGCAATGAACCCAAAGGGTTTGTTCTGGTTATTTGGTGTCTCAGAGAAAGTGATCCACACTGTTCCGAATCTCTGGGTGTCCTGCAGTTACATCTGAAGTACTTCTCACTGAGGTATTATTTTAACCCAGGCTAACAATTTGGGATAACTGGCAGAGCATAAGACCATGCTTTTTGTTTGACAAAATTTACTTTTTCAAGTCATCCATAAAAAAGCTGTTAGCAGGCTGAAAGCCCTTTATTTCATGAAGAGGATGCACCATACAATTCTGATAATTTTTCAGGAACAGATAGTTCAGCCTTACTTAAATATACTTCCCTGGCAAAGCATGTGTAGCCTTTATTGAGAACTGATCAGCATGCCAAGTTTCAGTTATTAAATATGAGTTTGGATTGTTCAAGGATGAAAGAAAGTAATACTTTTTCTTGGCATTTGAGTATATCAGAAACATCCATGCTAAGTGTAATCAGACATGAAACAGAGGGAGAGAAATGAGCCTGCAGAAAAAAAATTACTTCCTTTACTTGAAGAAAAAACACAGCAAGTTCCAGATTCAAAAAGTAGTTGGTTAACAATTAAAACCAGTACAAATGCTAATTCCGTGTGAAAGGTCTGTGCTATTTTTAGCTGTGCTATAAATAGGCTGGTGTAGGATGTGGTTAGCAAGGCCAGAACCCTATTAAAATGAGGGTATTTACTGGGCAGCTGGAGTGGTGTTTCTTACTGAATCAAAGAGCCTCTTTTCTGTGCACGTTGGTGGTTCCACTTTGAGGTATTAGCAAAAGAAACAAGGACATCATGAGCCTTTTTTTGCCCCTGAATAGCCAGAGACTGGCCTCAGCCTGGGGAGCCTTGAAAGCAGCCTCTGGACACCTGCCCTCTGCTTCATGTCTCTGTTTTTTTCCAAAACTTTGACAGCAACCCATGAGTGTAGGTCAGCCCCATCAGCAAGAAGACAGGCAACCCAGCAGGACCATCCCTGGACCCACCACAGCAGTAAGAAAGGCAACTCAAACGATTTGCTGCTTTGGCATTTCAGCTGAACTTCTCACTTCCTTGTGTTTACTTGCTGTGCCTTTGTTTTCCAGTCTGGAAATACTGTTTTCAAGCCCTTTTGTGCCCATTTGTGCATTTAGCTGTGTTCTGATCATGTGCAAATTGTAGCTCGGAGTGCAGTTTTGTGTCTTGGAAGCCCATGGTAGGTCACAGTAGCTACCAAGCAAGACTGCAGGAAGTCTCCTCTGATCCAATTTCTCCATCATTTTTTGTGATTTCTTTACCTCCCGTGAAATGGGATGGCTGCAGAGGGCTGTGGGTAGAAGGCAGGGGTGGGTGAAGGCAGGGGTGGAATTTGCTGACTCTTCTTGTTCAGCTTGGTTGTGGCTGGGTGTTTTTCTCAGGCAGACACACGAATCAGTTGTGAATCCATGGTTTTGACAGTGCAGCTCACACAGGCTTCACACAGAGGTTTCATCTGCCAAAGGACAAATGCCTGGAGCTGTTTCTGCCTTCTTGTGGACACCTGCCCTTGGTGTGGCCACCAGTGTGTGGGCAGCAGCGCTGTTAAGGACTGACCTCACCACCACGGGTGGCACGTGTCCCTTGACCCCAGGATGTGGATACGGGTCTCCTGGTTACAGAGTTGTTATTGTGGTTTTTGCACCCGGCTTTCCTTCTCATGGTAAGCACAGGCACAAGGGGTGTGAGGCTATCCTTGCCCTGCTACGCAGCCAGGAGGCAGCTGGGGTTGTGCCTGTCAGCTGGGAGCTGTTTAGACATGGACGCTGTGTTACCACTAAATGCAAAATCACTCAGGGTGGCTTCACCACTGTGGCTGCCCATGTCCTGGAGATCTGGAGGAGCTGGTTGAGATTTCCTTCAGAAGGCAAAAGCATGACCTAAAGAAGCAGGAGTGCAGTGCTGAGGTGGGAAATGGGTTGTTTTCCTCCCTTAGCCATAAACCTCCACAAATGCCAGCCAGACAGTTTTTAGTGTTAGACATGAGTGTCCTGCTGTTTGGCACAGCAATGTTCCTGTCTGGTATCTAGTGAACCATCGTTAAAAAAACAAAGAGTAATAGTTTGGTGAAAGTGCAGAGTCGATACTGCTGAGTAATGTATTTGCATACTGGCATATGCTCTATGAAAGTAAATAAGATTATGTCGAACTCATCTGGAAGAGAGTTAATTTAACATCCTGGCTAAAGTTATGCAACCAGAGGGAGGCGGGGGTGCAGGGGGGTGGATGTAATAGACTGGCTGATGAAGCCGGGGGGACAAAATGTCCTAGTGGAAACTGTATGTAGCATAAAAGAATGTAACATAAGAACCCAGCAGAAGAGCACTGATTCCAGGCTGCTTATATGCACACACAACTCTTTTTCTGTTAGCTTTAGGAAGGCATGGGATGATGAGAGAAGGGAAAAAAAAATATCTGGAAGACATATTTGATGTCTCCTTCTTATTGAGGTCTAAGTTGTTTCTTGGTCCTGATTCAGGAAAGCCCCTGCAGGACACAGAGGGCGTGAGCATGCCTCAGTGCAGTTGATGGATAATGGCCAGTGTGAATTTGAAGCTGCACGGCTGAACAAACACTCAGGACCTGTTTTTAATAGCTGACGGCCTGCCAGAGATGATCCCCTCCCAAACACGTCATGGGCTGAGGAGCTGCAGAACTTCAGGGGTGTTTGGAGTTGGACCCAACCTTCCCATTTGAGCTTTGATTTTTAACAATTTGTTTCAGGCACTTGTTTTGAGCAACTCCAGATTTTTAGGCAGTTTTGCTCTGGACTCTCCACAGAAGCTTTGTGTAGTTCATGTTTCTGTCTCTTTATTGTAGGCTTGGAGCTAGCTTTGTTGTAGAGAAATGAATGCTTCTTGCAATAAGTGAAGTTTGAAATGTAGATCAAACCCTTTGAAGGTTTTTGTGTTCAGTATTGCAGATCACACCAGACAAAGCTCTCTTCCTCTCTGCTGATATTCACGTCTCTAAATTCAATCTAAGCCTTAACACTAATCCCAAAGAGTGAGTTTTTAAAGCCTGTTTGAGAACAATTTCTTCTCCAAGAAAATGTAAGCGTGAGGTTGTCAGGTATATCAAGATTTGTGGACAGTTAGATCAGTGATACATGACAACAACATGGTGATGGGAGCGTTTCTGTGCTGTTTGATTCAGTACTGCATCAATGTGCACACACTTAGGGAAGAAATGTCTGCAAGTGTGACCACAGAGTGAGAATGGGAAGTTTTAGGACACAATTCATGTTTACAGTAAGGAATATGGATGACAAATCTACCTCCAACAGCAATGTTCACAAGAAACTTGATGCTAAGACGACTGATGCCACTAAACCTGCATGGTTAATATGAGAGTATCTTTTGCATAAAATTGACATAGGGCTTGGAAGCTTTTCTGTCTTTACCCAGGGGCTCTGCAAAGACTCTGAGCGTCCTTCTCAGGCTGCAGTGCAAGCAGTGATTCATGTGGCTGTGTAACCTTGTCTGGTTGAGGGGAAAAGCCAGAGCTACACTACAAAACAAGGTCTGCACTTGCAGGGCAGGGATTTGCACCTTCTTGCTCTGGGTGAAGCAGATTTTTGGGTGGGCTCATTGTTAGTAGGGGAGACAGATAATTCCAGACAGTGATGTACAGAAAATACTTAATCCTTTTCACTGACTCTCCTCAGGAGGCACCCAGGCTGCAAGGCTCATCATCTAAGGTCAGGTAGATGAAGAACTAAGGTGGAGATTATGGGATCCTTGCAAAACAGGAGGAGCCCCAGGAGGAGTAAAGGCACTTCAATATCAAGGGATTTAGGTGCAGCAAAGAAAAGCACTCATACTCAGCATTTAAAGGGATGCTTCAAAGAAAGGGGGAGTGAGTACCATGGCGGGTGGGATGGCACATCTGTTGTGTTGTTAACCCTGATTATGACAGAATCACCTCTTTCTGGGAGCAAGTTCAACCTTGTTGGCATGAGTGATGTTCTGGCAGCACTTCAGGGACACTCTCCATGTATTAAGTCATCTGGCCCGTGAAGCTGGAAGCTTGAAGTAGATATAGATAAAGAGGAAAAACTAGAGAAAATACGATTTGTCCAGGGGAATATCAATGAACTTGAAACAGAAGTCTCTTGAGTCTGGAATGGCCACAAACAGAGAGCTGAAACCTGTGCTAAGAAGGAGGGAATATGTCCCTTAGCAGATGAGTGCAATAAAGAAAGTAACATAAAGCAGCATCTCCTTGAGGAAAGTTTCCCACTCAAAAATCAACCAGCACTTTCAAAGATTCAGAGAAAACCATGGCCTTCATACTTCTGTGCCCATCCTCTGTCTTGTTGTCCTCTGTTCTTGCCTTGTTCACAGGGCAGCCCAGAAATGATGAGAAACCAGCTCTGAATGAAGAACCTGCCAGGATTATAACAAGAGAAGAATGGGAAATATATTCTGCTGGAGTGTTACATTTCTCCCTGCAATCTCTTTGCAAACTGTTGCTCATTTATGAGAATGTCTTGGATAGAGGTCAAAACTGTTCTTTGATAAACTTTGTGTCTGTTTTGATTCTATCAGAACGAAAAGTCTCTAGCTAGATATTACCTGTGAAAGAAAATAGTCTCCAAGAGGACAGGAGTCCTTTATCAAACATAAAATACCTCTGCAACCTGTGCCAGTGTCTCACTAACCTAAGATTAAAAAATTTCTTCCTAATACTTGCACTGTTTCAATTTGCATCCATTACTCCTTGTCCTGTCACTACCTTTCAGTCCCGCTAATACACTGGCAGTTTCTCCTTGTAATGTGTCCCCTCTATCACTCAGTACCTGTACAAGCCACCTGTGCATTATTCAGGAAGGCATTTACCTTCCTGAAATCCCTCTGGGGTGAAAAAAAACACTTTCCTCAGTACTGATTCCTTTGGGACAGAGGCAACAGATCCTTAATGGATGCTTAAGCATTAATTGCTTTAGGCCTCATGAGGCATCTGAGAGGCTCATTTACCATGGCCAATAAATTCATCCAGCTTCTGGAAGAAGCAGAAACAGAGCTTCAATCTACCCAATCTTTCTTTCATTTCCTGAAACAAGGGCCATCCTAGCTGCCTTTTTTTTCTCCTTCCTGGCACAGCAACATGTACACTTTCCTCAGCTGTTTTCTTTTCCTGAGCCAACACCCTTCCTTGGCTGTGCCTGACCATTTCCTAGTTCTTTCTCTTTCTCTTTCACCTATTATTCTTATTCTTATTCTTATTCTTAAAATTTTTGTTTCACTTTCTCATCCTATTTTTCCTATTTTCTCCTTTCACTTTTTTTTTTCCCTCCACCTTTGTATTGGTCCAGCCCACCTGACCTCCACAGGGAAAGCCATGAAATAAAATAGGCAGTGTGATTGCATGGACAAGTCTGTGCTGAGCCTCTCTCTTTTTTATGGAGAACATGTTCAAGTCTAACTATAACCCTTTTCAAATCTAGTTTTCAATGCCTTGGGTAATGTGTTGGCAAACCACACGTCACTTATGAGGACTCTCTTAGGAAGACCCTTAAGGACGTTCTCACTGTCAGGAATGTGTTTAAGTCATGTTCCTAAATATATTTTGATGGAGAAGGCTGATTTCCTCACATGGGAAAGGATCCTTAGAGCTTTACACTTGCACCTTGAGTGGCAGATTTGTGGAATCAGGCAAAGGTTTAAAGGCTGGAAAAGACTGCTCTGATAATCTTGAGAGATGTCTGGAATGCCAGAGGTCAAAGAACCCCTGCTTCTGCTTTAAACAGCCAGTGGAGACACAGTTAACTTTATTGTGGCTATTATCTTATCACCACCAAACAAAATGCTCCCAGACTGTTGCACGTCCGCAATTATCTGCATGGCACATGAATAATATTTCTGCAATGTCATGCTTGTTGTCATCATGGCATTCATTTCCAGACTTAATTTTGGTTATTAATTGTGCTGTCATATTTACTGCAGCCCTGTGCATCTGCTAGAGTGAGAGGACTACAGATGACCAAGTCTCCTCCTCTAGATAATGATCCTTCTGTTGAAAGTAGAGAAACGGGGGTACGGGACTGTGGAATGACCAAGGAATGGGAGAGGCTCTGCATTCCCAGCTGGACCAGTGCTCTGACATCAGAGGAAGCGTGCCTGGGTTTCACTGAACACTTGAAGGTGCTCAATTTAAAAAAAAAAAAAAAAAAAAAGTGCTTTCTTTTGCCATGGATTACATAAGGCTTAGTTTTTGTGTTGCTCTGCCCTATTTCGTATTTCCTACAATACTTAGAGGTAGAACACCAGAGCTGTTGCTAAAGCTGTTTGAAGATGTGGCCTTAGTTCCAGCAACAGGTAGTTGAAGTGTGCCTTCCTTATCCTGAATAAAAGGTTAGCTGGGGATTTTGAATGACTCTGCAAGGTGACAGATCCTGCTTCCAGACGTCCTGTTTCTTTTGACTCTGCTTTATCTAAATTCTCCTTCATTCTTTACACTCTTTGTTTTCCACAAACTGAGATTTCAGATTGGAAGTCTTGCTTGCTGTGCATCAGTTTTGACCAGTCAAGCAGATAATTAAACTTCTGTGCTGCAAGAACTCATCCACTTGGGCTACTTCCTAATTTTCCTACTAAAGTGAATGAAAAAAATCACCTGCAGTCTTCATGGAACGTCCTTTGGTGAGTTTTGCACGAAGCCAGAGGGACAGTCATACTGCAAACACCACCCTCACCTCCATCGCCAGGATCTCTCTTTCCTGCTGCCCTCCAAGCACAAGCTGAGGACACCAGACATGCAGGAGAGGAAATCCTGGGTCCCGGAGGCAGAGAGGGAAAGAGAAAAGTAGCTTTGTGCCATGTTCTGAATTACACATACCCAGAGCAGGTGCTGGAGGAAGGTCTTTCAATCCTGCCAAAATTCAAGAGAAGTGATTTCCGTTTTGTTCCCTTTCTGTAGCAGGCCTGATTGTGCAAGATCAGCTGAAAGGATGCCAGAGGACTTTTCCCTTGGTTGTGTGGTAGGCTGTGTGCCTCTGCAATGGGAAAATCTCAAGAATTTTCAGCCTTGTGCATGGTGCTGCTCTGAGGCACCTTATCCTGAACTGCTGGAGCAGCATGGCACTGGGTGGCATTTCTGCAGAGTCTGCTTTACTCCCCAGTTTCTTGGGCCAGCATCTCTGTTTCATACAAGCTTTCCAGGGGCAGTACTAAAGTGTTTTAGAAAATTGCTCCTTGTCATAGATATCTGCATTTCTGTGCTGTGGTGAGGAAAAACCCTCTGTACAGCATCTGTACCTGGGCCAGGCAGCACTGTGTGTATGCCAGATAGTGAAGTGATGATAGGGAGCCTGAAATCCAGGCAGAAGTACAGCAGATTCAGGGTATATATCTATGCCCAAGCAGCACAGCAGAGAGATGGTCTAGCTTGCAGAAGAAGTGTCTGTGGAAGCTCTGTCAGCAGAGACATGACACTCACACTCTTCACCAGAAAGGATGCCAGTACCGGGTGCTTTGGTGTGCTCAGTCCTTCTCCGGGGTATTTAGCAGGCAGCACAAACTTGCTGATGTGTGAAATTGCCCTTCTCCTGCCAGTGGAGAGGTTTGGTCTGCTTGCTCTTGGCTTTCACAGACATCCAGATACCATTGCACACTTGGCAAAAGCCTGTGCATGCTCCTGCCACAGAGCAGTGACACACAGTCTTCTCTGCATGAGTTAAGTTGTGATGGTTTATTATGTCTAGTGGTGAGTAAGCTCCAAAAGGCTTGGAAGTTCATTGAATCACTTGAACCCTTTTGGGGTAAAATGATTCCTGGACCAGAAGCAGTTTTCTAAGCACTCACAAAAGGCTTGAGTGAGAGAAAAAGAAGAAAATGTGAAATACACCATGAATGCAGAGGTGGCATTCAAAACCTTCTGCTGAAGGCAGGGTCCTGCAATGCTGTGTGGTAGTCAAACATCCAGGAATGTATCCTTCTTGCCTCAAAATACATGCCAGCTGGGCAAAACAGGCAAGGGATTGTAAGGATGCTTGTGGTGCACTGAGCCTGAGCCTTACTCAGGCTGGAAGACCACCCTGTTACAGTCCAACCCATATCTTGTTTAATTTGTGGGGATGTAGCAACAGCTTAAAATGAACATAGTGGAGAAGATGGTACCATGCACTACTTACAGCAAGTATTATGTACCAGGATAGAATTAGCCCTGACCAACAGCAAATATCTACATGCCATGTTAAGGTAAAAATGGAAACCCAGAACTCTTTTGAGGAAGAAACCTGGGTGAGGTCTGTTCATTTATTACACTGAAATTTCTGGTCCTGGGCCAGTTTGGCCCTACAATGAGTTTGGCCCCAGTTAAACTCTTGTGCTTCAGTGAGATGTACAGATATACTTAACTTGCAAGACACATGTATGTGTCATTCCCTGGAAATTATTAGGCACATACACTTAATTAGACATATACACCTTTGGATTATTTGTTAAAATGATTAAATCCTTACTAACAACTCTGATAATTAATGGGTAGCCTAAAAATTGCTGTTTCCCCATGTCTTAAAATAAAACAGCGATATTTTGAAATTAAATTCTTGAGTAGGAGGTGGATGTCAAAACACATGTTTAGTTACATGTGGTGAGATTGGCAAGACACATTTTCAGAAGTAGGAATCTAAAATTAGGTCTTAAAGACACAGTTAGAAAGCTAAATAAACAAGTTTTTTCTAAGGCTGAGCACCCATGAGCTGTCAGGCAGGAGCACCAAATACAGATTTAAAAGCTTGGATCATCATTGGAAGGCAGTACCAAGCTCCCTTGATTTCCCAGGTAGGGTCTAGGCCTGAACATCCACATTCACACAGCCAGGTACCCTCTGAGTCTCTGAGAGCTGACAAGCCTCTCCTGGAAGTGTGGAGCCAGCGTGATGAGCAGAGGAGGCACAGGGACTGTTGCATGCATTTAGGATGGGGAAACATGTTTCTGTTTCCGACTTTAAAATCCTCACGCATTTGGATTTGTTCTATGAGCGGTGGGGTTTATGGCATCCTTAGAAATTCCCGTTAAGTGTTCACACGGAGAGTTGGCTGTGGTTGGTGATGTTATCAGGAAGGAGGATGTTGTCTCATCTCTGCCCCAGCCTTTAGAGCAGTACCCACTGGTGCCTGGGGAGCCTGGTCCAGGAACAGGAGATGGGGCTTTGCATTTATGCACCCTCTACTTTCCCACCAAAACACAAACGCGCCGACACGTATGCGTATTCCTTCGCTCACACAGCAGCCTCCGTCCTGCTTGCCAAGCCCATCATCTCAGTTCCCCAGAGAAGGGTGGGATACTGATGCAAGAAGCTGCATTAGATGGCTGCTCCCCTCCCTTGAACCAGAGTCTGATGACATGTCTGCTGAAATGCGTCAGAGGGCTGGGGAGAGAAAGCGAGAGTGACAGACAAGTATGGGTGGAGGGACTTGGTTTTAATTAAAACAAGTAAAGCTGTGTTTTCCAAGCCCCAGACTGCAGTCAAGCCTAGCAGTAGCTGCTGAGTAAAAGTGGATTTTTAGGTGGCTTGGTTATTTTCCAAGGGATCCTCTTCTGTGGGAAAGCTGGGATGCCAGGGCACATTTGGCTGGGGATTGGTGGGGTGCTCAGGCTGGAGGAGACTGCTGGAGGGGCCTGAGGTGGGACTAGGCAGTGAAACTACGCTGACAGCCCCAAAACATTTCAGCTGCAGAGCAGAAATGGCATTTTCTTAGTTGGAAATGTGTGTTTTTTCACTCCCTTTGGTCAAAAGAGCAAGCACACAAGTCTGTTCTGCACTCCACACCAATCGCTGGGAGCCCTTGGGAAGGTCCTTGTCCTGCCTCTGGCCATGTGGCAACACACTTGACTTCCCCACGTGTCTCTATCCCCACCCAGCTCATCACTAGTAGTGACTTCAAGGTGCCAAAAGCAAAAAACTTTCTCTTTGTACATCTTTATGTGGCATGGCGCATCATTCTTGTTAGAGCACCCAAGCACTACCATGGCAAGAGCTACATTAGAGAAGCAGAAGAGATGTCACAGAGCCTCCTATGGTCTCCAGCAGCTTTTCCCTCTCCCTCCACCCTGTCTCCAGCAGTGACATGTTCCTCTTGCATGGGATAACCTGCAAGTGAGAGCTGGGGTTTCAGCTTGCTGCTTAACCCCAGTATCCAAAGCTTTCCCTGCTTAGGAAAATTACAGTGTTGTGTCCAGGACCCTTTTTATTTAGAAGTGGGATTTTATTTTTGTGTTTGAGACAGTGGCCCCCTTCTCAGGCTCACCCATGTTGTCCTTGCTGAGATACTTTCTCTCTGCTGTCCTTCTGGAGTTGCTGGGGATGGACATTGCTGTGCATTTGCCTCATGAGCCATGATCTTCATTGTGCTGTATATTGCTCTGGCAACCAGTTCTAACTCCATGGAGAAATCCTCACAGTACTCCAATTCATCCAAAAGACCCCTTCAGACACATCTGGAAAAAAACACAAACTAATGCTTTTTGGCATTAGTTTCGGAAGATGCCTCAGGAGGAAACCACTTCAGAACTCTTTTTAGAGATGGTGTCTGGAGGCCTCTGAGTCCCACAGAGTTATGGCAGTGCCTCATGAGGACCTGGACTTCTGGATTTGCTTAATGAGAGGTAGGCAGACAAGAGTGGGACAGGAACTGTCACAAGCTTGTTGCTGCTGCTGAACATGATAACAGGGCTGAAATTCTTTCAGTAGACATTGGGGTTTGATGTGGGAAATTAATGAAGGTAATTTCTTTAAGATGTAACATCTTTTATTTTCTTCAGCCCTCTCTATCTGCTTGGGCCAGAGATGCAGAAGCAGTGACACTGTTTTGCAGCAAGGATGATTATATATCCGTTTATTGCATCCATGTGTAATCAGTCAGATCACCTGTGGTTTTCTCTCAGTTCTCTGAGCAAATCCCTGGCAGGATCTCCTGTGTCACACAGCCTGATTCATCTGCACAAAGACTTGCTTGAGGGCATTTCCTGGGAACTTCTCTTTGGACAAACTGATCCATCACAGCTGGACACAGGCTGTCTTTCAGAGCTAGAAAAGAGGAAACTCTGCTTCTCTTACTCTGAGCCTTGGTTTCCCACCTTCCAGAGGAACAGAACACCCCTTCCCTGCAGGAGGATGCCAGAGGGGTGGATGTTAGGAGGTGCAGTGGCACATGCCTTCGTGTCAGGGACAGGCTTGTGCTGTTCCTGAAGTGTCACCACCCAATGTGCACATGCCCTGATCATGGTGGTGTCCCCATCCTGACAACCATGGTAAAAAATCCAGCCCCCATGAGAAGAACAAACAAGGATTTGTTTCCTCTTGCATTGGTGCATGCCTGGAATTTGCCAGGAAGATTTTAATGCATTGTTTAGATAAGACGGAGAACCTTTCCTTGAGCCAAGCCAAATCTGCTCTTTCAGTCAATAGGAGGGATTTCAGGAAGTGAGCTGATGGTGCAGGTAAAGGGAACTTTCTCAGCTGGAGTCTTTACAGCAAGGAAGAGCTCAAAGTTGCTTTTCCCTTGCAGGTGAAAGACTATGAGAAAATAGTTGCAGAGCCAGTCAATGCCTCCAGGTGCCTGTTCCCAGGTGGCCTGTCTGGGTGACCTTTTGAGGAGAGGCTGGTCTGGACTGAGGGATGTCCCCCAGTCAGGGTGGCCCTGGGCATCCCAGCTGTGCAAAAGCAGCTTTCTTTCTATAATTGTGCAAAACGTGTTCCCCAGGCAGACCTCCTGAGGGGGGCAGGGCTTCTTGTTGCCTGCCTTGTCCTTGCCTTCCCACTCCCTCCTTTCTTTTTGGCAGTTGAACAGCAAGGGAACTCCGTCATTAGCTCACCAATGGCTTGGAGGTAAACTCCCTGCTGCAGGGAAAGGAGCACCAGCTCATTACCTACCACACACAGAGCCCTCTCACACACGCAGAGGTAACGTCTGTGACAGGCACTGCATGCATGTGAGCAAGGTAGTTAACACCAGCAAATCACTGCTAATTTCCTGGCTAGATGCTGGTTTGTCTGCTGACATTTTCTGCACACACTGCTGTTTGTCCTAGAAACCCTCTGTGTGCTGTACCTGGTCTACATGCAACTCTTACAAGAAATTAAAAACTTGGTGGTGATTTTTTTGTTTTGTTTTTGTTTCTGTTTTTTGTTGTTGTTGTTGTTTGTTTGTTTGGTTTGGTTTGGTGTTTTTGGTTTTTTTGGTTTTTTTTTTTGTTTGGTTTTTTGTTTGTTTGTTTTTGTTTTTGTTTTTTTTTTCCTAGTGATTTTTACACCCACCAAGCAGCAGCTTTGAAGGTATGTTTTGAAAGTATAGCTTTGCCAAGCTCTCAGGAAGGGTATTTAAAGGGTCTGCTTGCTGTTTTCTGTCTCTCCAGGTATGTTCACTGCCTGTTCTCAGAAATTATGTAGGGGTCTAGGTGGATCCTGGGTCTGACCCAATTCTTGCTTCCTTTGTTGCAGCTGAACAGGTCATGGTACTTGCAAAAGTGACTTTGTCTAAGGAATAATTGCTTGTCCTTGTTGAAGAATACTCATTAGCTCATCTAACTGTGTATTTACCAGGGGAAAACCATTAGGACTATTAGGTGCCAAAATATAATGCCAAAATGCAAGAGCTGGCTCAGGGACTCTTCATCCTACAAAATGACGTGGTCCTTGGGAGGAGGCAAAATCCCATTAACTGAGCTGCACTGGCAGTTCCATGCCTGCAACACAAGGCTCAAACAGAAACAGGGCTGAACATGATTTGCCCTTTGTACTCATGGCTGGGACTAATGTGGCTAAAAGGCTTTCTGATATCCACACTGTGTGAAATTACTTATCCTTTCATTTTTAGTGGCTGGAAAGGATACTACTGGACTGTAGTGCTCCCCTGCTAAGTGCTGTGAAAAAAAAAAAAAAAAAAAAAGAAAAAAAGCCTGATTCACCTATTCTTGTACAAAACTTCCTCCTCTGTCCCAAACTGTGGTGTTTGAGCTTTCTTAGAGCAACATGTTTGTGGGAAATTCCACATTGTTTTAGACTTTTAACACAGTGAGTACTGCCAACAACTTTTTAGAAACATAATTATTTCTTACATGGAGCAGAGGAGAACAGACACTGAAATTCCCAAGTGAGTTTCTTACTCCTGTACTGACACTGCATTATGGTGGGGAGTGGTTTCTTAGGGGTTGGTGTTGGGACTGGTGCTGCTTTGGTGCTGCAAAATGGGCAGTGGGATCAAGGCTGGTGATGGCACTGAGCTGTGTGGTGTGGTCAGCACTGCAGGGAGGGGATCCTTGGCAGGCTGGAGAAGTGGGAACCTGAAAACCTTATGAAACCTCAGCAAGGCCAAGTGAAAGGCCCTGTGCATGAGCCAGGGCAGTCCCTGAGCAAATGTTATCTTGACTGATCAATTCAGGCTTGTGTGGCCTCTGAGGCTGTGGTAGAAGCTCTTTTTCCACCTGTGCCTGGGGCACAGATGTGTGAAATTCAACTCAGTGAATAGGATGAGGGCACTCATGTTTTGGGTCATACCTTGGAGTCAAAGTAAAAGCAGCTGATGTGTCCTCAAGTCACCTCAGTGCTGCTGGTTTATTGCTGAAGGCTCACAGCTGAAGTCAAATGCTGAATGGTTGCCAAGGACAGCATGTCATTTTGAATATATGAAATTATAGAAGAACTGCATTGCAAGCCTGTTCCTGCAGCTTTTCCTTTCACAAAACATGGGAAGTCTCACAGCAGTGAAAACCTTTACCTCTGAGCTTGGTGGGTAGCATTCACAGCCTGCTGAGTCAGTATGAAAGACCAGAAATGCTGTCAATTTTCTTTGAAGATGAGTTAAAACAGAGGCTTCCAATGCAAAATGCTTTGTAAAACTTGTTTTCTTCTTCTGTTGTGAATAAAATAATTTGCTACTGCAGGGCTGTTCTTGAGTATGGCACAGCTATAGTGTTTCATAGAGAATGGCCTGTCTTTGAGGCAAGAGGGACTATTGTTTCTGAAACTTCCCTCCCCTCAGAAACAAAAGAAATTTCATTAGCTAGAACATTTTGACATCTTATTTGCAGTGCTGTATTTCAACTCTTGGCCCTGTGATCTAAATTTATGAATCACCTTTCGCATTTCCAAAACTTTAGGTAGTTTGTAAATTTTCAGAGCAGCTTGTACCATAAATGAAATGTAGGTTACTCTGTATACTAAAGTTATATTATCAAGAGAAGGAAGTATAAGTGGTTTTAAAACGTGGTAATCAATAATACATTAATTTGTGGAGTTCTGCAAGAATGTTAGTGATTGATTAATCTTGCAATAAAGACTTGCTAGTGATTTATTGTCTCACCATAAAATAGGAACACGACAGAGTTTGGTGCCACTTTATCTTGGTACTGCAGGAAAACAAGGAAACAGAAATGTTAAAAGATTTGAGGTGTCACGTGTGTCACCTCAGGATGGGACAAAATGTGAGGACTGTACCTTTCTGGGTCAGATTCCAGTTGCAAACATGCTAAAGGCTGGGAGGAAAGATAAGTTCATGGAGTTAATGAGGGAGGGTTCTTTTTCTTTTTCTTTTTCTTTTTCTTTTTCTTTTTCTTTTTCTTTTTCTTTTTCTTTTTCTTTTTCTTGTCCTTCTTCTTCTTCTTCTTCTTCTTCTTCCTTTTCTTCTTCTTCTTCTTCTTCTTCTTCTTCTTCTTCTTCTTCTTCCTCTTCTTCTTCTTCTTCTTCCTCTTCTTCTTCTTCTTCTTCTTCTTCTTCTTCTTCTTCTTCTTCTTCTTCTTCCTCTTCTTCTTCTTCTTCTTCTTCTTCTTCTTCTTCTTCTTCTTCTTCTTCTTCTTCTTCTTCTTCTTCTTCTTCTTCTTCTTCTTCTTCTTCTTCTTCTTCTTCTTCTTCTTCTTCTTCTTCTTCTTCTTCTTCTTCTTCTTCTTCTTCTTCTTCTTCTTCTTCTTCTTCTTCTTCTTCTTCTTCTTCTTCTTCTTCTTCTTCTTCTTCTTCTTCTTCTTCTTCTTCTTCTTCTTCTTCTTCTTCTTCTTCTTCTTCTTCTTCTTCTTCTTCTTCTTCTTCTTCTTCTTCTTCTTCTTCTTCTTCTTCTTCTTCTTCTTCTTCTTCTTCTTCTTCTTCTTCTTCTTCTTCTTCTTCTTCTTCTTCTTCTTCTTCTTCTTCTTCTTCTTCTTCTTCTTCTTCTTCTTCTTCTTCTTCTTCTTCTTCTTCTTCTTCTTCTTCTTCTTCTTCTTCTTCTTCTTCTTCTTCTTCTTCTTCTTCTTCTTCTTCTTCTTCTTCTTCTTCTTCTTCTTCTTCTTCTTCTTCTTCTTCTTCTTCTTCTTCTTCTTCTTCTTCTTCTTCTTCTTCTTCTTCTTCTTCTTCTTCTTCTTCTTCTTCTTCTTCTTCTTCTTCTTCTTCTTCTTCTTCTTCTTCTTCTTCTTCTCTTCTTCTTCTTCTTCTTCTTCTTCTTCTTCTTCTTCTTCTTCTTCTTCTTCTTCTTCTTCTTCTTCTTCTTCTTCTTCTTCTTCTTCTTCTTCTTCTTCTTCTTCTTCTTCTTCTTCTTCTTCTTCTTCTTCTTCTTCTTCTTCTTCTTCTTCTTCTTCTTCTTCTTCTTCTTCTTCTTCTTCTTCTTCTTCTTCTTCTTCTTCTTCTTCTTCTTCTTCTTCTTCTTCTTCTTCTTCTTCTTCTTCTTCTTCTTCTTCTTCTTCTTCTTCTTCTTCTTCTTCTTCTTCTTCTTCTTCTTCTTCTTCTTCTTCTTCTTCTTCTTCTTCTTCTTCTTCTTCTTCTTCTTCTTCTTCTTCTTCTTCTTCTTCTTCTTCTTCTTCTTCTTCTTCTTCTTCTTCTTCTTCTTCTTCTTCTTCTTCTTCTTCTTCTTCTTCTTCTTCTTCTTCTTCTTCTTCTTCTTCTTCTTCTTCTTCTTCTTCTTCTTCTTCTTCTTCTTCTTCTTCTTCTTCTTCTTCTTCTTCTTCTTCTTCTTCTTCTTCTTCTTCTTCTTCTTCTTCTTCTTCTTCTTCTTCTTCTTCTTCTTCTTCTTCTTCTTCTTCTTCTTCTTCTTCTTCTTCTTCTTCTTCTTCTTCTTCTTCTTCTTCTTCTTCTTCTTCTTCTTCTTCTTCTTCTTCTTCTTCTTCTTCTTCTTCTTCTTCTTCTTCTTCTTCTTCTTCTTCTTCTTCTTCTTCTTCTTCTTCTTCTTCTTCTTCTTCTTCTTCTTCTTCTTCTTCTTCTTCTTCTTCTTCTTCTTCTTCTTCTTCTTCTTCTTCTTCTTCTTCTTCTTCTTCTTCTTCTTCTTCTTCTTCTTCTTCTTCTTCTTCTTCTTCTTCTTCTTCTTCTTCTTCTTCTTCTTCTTCTTCTTCTTCTTCTTCTTCTTCTTCTTCTTCTTCTTCTTCTTCTTCTTCTTCTTCTTCTTCTTCTTCTTCTTCTTCTTCTTCTTCTTCTTCTTCTTCTTCTTCTTCTTCTTCTTCTTCTTCTTCTTCTTCTTCTTCTTCTTCTTCTTCTTCTTCTTCTTCTTCTTCTTCTTCTTCTTCTTCTTCTTCTTCTTCTTCTTCTTCTTCTTCTTCTTCTTCTTCTTCTTCTTCTTCTTCTTCTTCTTCTTCTTTCTCCTTTCTCCTTTCTCCTTTCTCCTTTCTCCTTTCTCCTTTCTCCTTTCTCCTTTCTCCTTTCTCCTTTCTTCTTCTTTCTTCTGTTTCTTCTGTTTCTTCTGTTTCTTCTGTTTCTTCTGTTTCTTCTGTTTCTTTTTCATCTGCAATCTATATATTTGCTTCCTTGGGCCAAACCAGTTAGATAAAAAAGATAAAAGAGGTATAAATTTGCTTACCAGAGGGGGAGTTGTGTGAGTTGATGCAACACAAGTGAGTTAAAATTGAGCAGCTCTTCTAGAGCCTAATTTCTTATTTAAACAATATTGATGGCTTTTGATTCAGCTTATTCAAAGTGCTTTTAATCTCTGAGAAACTGCAGATTGATACTAGTCCACACACAGCCTAGAGACCAGTGATTTACCACCAAAATGACATTGCTTTTTATGTTGTTAAAAATAGTGAAAAAGATTGAAAAGTACCAACTTTTTCCCCCATCCCCTCCCAGTTTTATTCATCTCCCCATGGCTGAAATAAGTGTCCAGGTGAAAAACATAGCATTCTTTTCCTTATGTTAGTCCATAACATAATTGATATTTCTGCACATTGTGCTTGTCCTTTTGAGAGAAATCTTGGCGATGCTGTTCCTATATTACAAAGGCTCTGACCTCGCTTACCATATAAAACAGAGCAATAAAAGCTGGGAACAAAATGTCTGAATAAATAACAAGCAGTTCTGTCCCGTGAGAAATGAACGTCAGGCTGCAGCTGTCTGGGAACGCTACTGTGTGTGGAGTCCTACTCCTTCATCTGAAGGGAAAGACTTCCTGGGCTCTTCCAGAAAAGCAGGCAGATGGAGAGATTGCTGAAAACTCTTGCGTGTAGAAACAGTGAGTTTGCAAGAAGATGGGAGTGCTCCAAACACTGCCAGTCCTGATTGGGATGTGAGAGCAGCTGGGTCCAGTGCACTCTCCCCAGAACCTCCTTCTGTTATGGCCTCTCTCACTGTCTATGTGCAGTGCTCCCAGCTGATAGACTGGCCTCAGAACACTGATGATGATCAAGGTGATGGGACAAGAGCTAGATAAATTTCATTATTCCTTGGACACTGGAGATGGGAGCCCAGGCATGGCTCGGGCTGTAGCACCTATGCTGGGTGTGAGCAAATGTGGGTGACCTGACTTACCCTCCTTCAGCACAATCAGAGCTCGTCTTTTCTCATCCAAGAAGGTCTCATTGACCTTCTTTGCCACATGTGAAAGTGTGGTTGCCTTGCTGCAATTCTCCCTGGTGTTTCTGCGCATCAGGCCACTGCTGGCTGCTCCTGGGCTGTGCTGTCTCTGCCTGTGACAAGTGGAAGCTCCTTTTTAATTTCCACAGGGAAAAAGATGAAAATGAGCCCTGGCATTTTCAGTCTGAAAAGCAAAATATAACACTGGCCTTTGGTAACCTTAGTCACCTGCCAGATATGGAAAGGCTTGTTACAGTAAGCAGAAACATTCAGTGATGTAGTTCAAAAGACACTGTTAAAGTCAGTCAATTGGAGTTGCTATAAAACTCTAACAAGAAGGCAGAAGTTAAGAAAGCAAATTCAGTCCTGCCCCACCTTTCAGCTAGGGCAAACTGGTGCAAATTGGAAGGGATGGCAGGAGAACAGTTCTCTCCTGTTCTGTTCTGGTGTAGATCATAAGGCAACTCAAAACATAGACAGACTCCTGCTTGTAAGCAATTTTATAACACTAAGAACACAGCTGCCCAGGAGTGAGAGATGAACTTGGTCATTCCTGGGCAACTAGTGCCATGCCTCTAACCAGAAACTGCTCAGTGCAAGTATAGGCAACACTCAAACACATGGGGCTGCTTTTATATTAAGATACTTTGCAGGAAAAGCACAGGTCTGGTTGCATTACTCTTTCAAAAGAAGTAGCTGTTGGGTTATAGCTGTGCAGGTCTAAGATGTAAATGAGGTAAGATTGTGGTGAGAGGTAATCCATTCTATTGGACTAAATTAGCTGAAAAAATAAGTTACATAAGCAGAAGGAAGAGTCTGTGACACATTGTGACACAGGGTATCTGCAAGGGGAGAAATAATAAGACATTTATCTCCTGTGGTCCCTTCCAGCCTTACCCACTGTGCGATTCTGTGATTCCTCCAAGAAAAAGAAATGTAATTATGGAAAATCCACTCGCTGCCAAATTAATAAGATCAGCTCCAAGGCAGCATTCTGATGCAGCAAATTCAGCTCTTTTGGTTTCCCAGTATCAGTTCAAAAGTGCTGAGGCTGCACAACGCAAGGTGTTGATCCAGCACAAATCTTCCTGCTGCTCAGATCTGTCAGGAAAGGCTTGGGAGTTAAAGTTGTAGGTAAATCTTTAAGGCACAGTCTTTCCCTCTGCACCTGGTGTCACAAACATCCAAGCTGGGGTTGTATTTTCTGTTTTCTGGGTGCGTTGGCCCTATAAATAGAGGTGCGATGGGGACAAACAAGGCTGGTCCAGGCTTGACTCTGTGGTAGTGGTTACCTGGTACTGATGGCTGCGGAATCATGGACTGGCCTTCTGGGCAACTTGCAGATACATCCTGATACCAGAGAGTTAAATTTAAAATAAAGATTTTCTTGGGGGAAATTGCTACCGGACTTTTTTTTTTTCTTTTTTCCCCCTCAAAGTTGACAAAACTCACCTGTTTCATGACTTTGTTGTATGCTCTTTGCCTTAAGCTTGTTAGACGATGCATACATGTGAATGAACTTTGTTGTGAAACTCCTTTTATGAAAACACTTTAAAGTAATATCCAAATAAAAGAGATTTTTTGTTAAGGGATGAGGAATATAACTAAGCTAAGAAACATGAGGGCAAATCCTCCAGTGTGCAGGCAGAAGAAAGATTCTAGTCTTCACCCCAGGTGTTGTGGTGTAGCAGTAGCTTTGCTCAAGGCAGTCTGTGTTCATAGTGAGAAGTCTGAAATTTCTTCTCCCATTGAGCAAACATCTCTATGTACCCTGTTACTCTGGGTTTAACTCTGCTACTGTCTTGTCCAGCCTGTGAAATGAAACAGAACACTGGGGTCTGTTAAGGAAGTGATGCTGTGAGATGGGCTGCTTTTCCTGATAGGGCCAAACAGCATTTGGCTTCAGGCAAAAAGCTGAGAGTTTTGCTTGGGTGCAAGCTAGCAGAGCATACATTACTGCAAGGCAACTGGAAGGTTTCCAGTCATCCCTTTCTGCAGTCAAAGCACACCTTCAGCTTGTGAATTACGTACAACCTGTGCTAGGTGCCTCTGCTCTGTGATTGCTTCTCCTCAGAGTTTTGGTGCCAATCTGAGGGAGGGAGGCTAACAGTACTGGAAACCTCATCCAGTTTCCTGCTGTTGTTTATTTTATGTCCCTGTGTAGATACCATCTGGGACTAGGCAGGCAAAGGAATAACACTGCTGACACATCTCATCTTTGCAGGTATTGGAGAGGCTTGACCATAAAGAGCTGTTACCACAAACCACACTCTGCAGCCTTGGATTTGGTGCCGTGACTGATGTGCAATAGTCCAGTGCTGCAGCCAGGGCTAAATCCTCCCACACAGGACATTCTTCTCCAGCCTGAGGATGCTGCTCAGGGTCCCTGCCTGGTGCCTCAGCCCTCTTATAGAGCAAATTTTTTGAACAAGGGGAGGAATAACAGCCAAAGACTGAAAAAAACTTTTGGAAGACAAATGAACCCGCAGAATTTTCATCCATTTTTTTTTTCCTGGTAAAAGAGGGTGAGAATTTTAAACGAGGTCCAGTATTTTCCTCTGATTGCCCTTAGTGGAGGCATCTTCCCATGTCTCCATGGCACCACAGGTGGCTCTGCTTAGCTGGTTCCCAGAACACTTTCACTTAATTTCTGGAGTTTTTCTTGGCCATAATGGTGGCCAAGAAAGTAATTTCCTGGACAGTGTTGGAGTTACACTGGTGCCCATCATGGAGCAGAAAAACTGATCTTATATTAGGATTGGGCACTTAGAAATAGTGTCAGATGACATCACAAGCTGCAGGAAATGCAGGGAAAGTCTTATCTCTGTTTTTGTTTCCATGCCCCTGTTCAAACTCAGAACTGCCTGGCCTTGTGCAGTGCAAACTCCAGGGCTTTTCCTGGGAACTGATAAAGCTGTGAATTTTCAGTGTCCTGGAGAGAGCCTGGGACAGTGTCTGGGAGTCCACAAAGCTCTTTCAACCCCCAGGGTGATGGGATGGAGGGAATGGAATCAGGTGTCACATCCCCACACTGACACCACTCAGCCTAACACCTCTGTGCCTCCATGGAGCACCTCCAGCTTTGCTCCCTGGGGGAATTTGATCTGGAGCAGGGGTGGAGGCAAGCAGAGAAACCATACCTTTTCTGAGGAGACAGGGAGATTCCCGAGGGGCCCAGCATACCCGAGAAACTGAGGTGTCATGCACCTGAGAAGCTGCTTGCATCCCCAGGCAGATACCCATCCTGCCAGCCTGCAGCTGATTGCTGCTGGGTGAGGGAAAGAGGGGTCTGTGCAGCAGCACCACTGCCCTGCTGATCCTTCAGGGGTATTTTAGAGAGGCTGAATAGCTCAGAGAAGTCATCCGCAGGTCCAGTGTCGTCGTTTGGAACTGGAGAAGGAAGCTCCCCACTGCACCCGTGGTCCTGTCCTGCCAATGTGTTGGGGTGAGCCCAGCTGACTCGTGGGCACTGTACACCTTGGCAGTAATTCTCTCCCTCTAATTAGACTTAAAGGGCAAGGCTGCAGTCTGTTAATAATACTGACTTAATTTCTCCCTCTCCTGCTATCTGGCACTGGGCATATAATAAAGAAAGTAAATGTTTGCTGAGTGAGGAAGTGGGGCGGGTGAGTTTACATCAGCGATGCTCTCTGGGATATGTGTGAATCGGTGGCATTAAAGCTAGTGAGACAGAAAATTGCAGACTAATCTCTGCACATATTTTGGGCTAGCATTTGGGCTAGAATCCAACCCCACTGATGGTCAGAGGAAATCTGTTTGTGTGAAGGTGGTCGTTGATTTACACAAGCGGCTCTGACTGCATAAAACAGACTTAGGATGCCAGGGAAAAGAGGTGCCTTGATCCAGCACTTTCTGATAAAGGATCAGCTTGCTCTGCTGCTACCAAACCATCAAGGCACCAAATCTCAGAGCCATGCATGCAGTAAAAGTTTTATCTCTGCTGTACCTAGAAGCACCTTGGTCTCAGCTGTAAGGAACCTGAATGGGGAAGCCTTTGAAGATCTGAAAATCTCTGCTTTCATCCCAAAGGTCTTGGAGTGAATCAAAATCCTTTAGCTCATGCCTTGGCTGTGCTTGGCTTACTGGCATAGTTGTCCCCTGAAAACAAGGTGCTGGTGGCTGGTGGCCCATGCAGCTCTGGATCTGCCATGGCTCTAGCAGTGGGTAGCTACCTCACTTCTCTCCCAGCATTGCCCTCCTGCTGCTTTCTCTGTGCTTGGGGAAGGGGCTCTTCATCCACTCTGTTTGTGGTGGCCAGCAAGACTAGATAATGCTTCAGGGGATAGAAAGAATTTCCTCTGCTCATGGAAAAATCTTTTAAAAAAAAAAAATATATTGCTGATCCCTAATGAGGGGAAATATAATCTATGTTTGGCCTCATTTTTTTTTTTTTTTACAACTGAACTGTAGTTTCTTAACAATCTGTTATTTCCTATACTTATGTACCTTCTTACTTTTCAAGTGAGCCTCACCCCTTCCTTTAAGCTGCATATTTTCCATTTTAAGATTTCCTGTTCAAGCTAAAGGGCAAAGATCTTTAAAATATCAGCACGAAGCTGGGCTTAGAGTGTGTAAAAGTTATCAGGCTCCCAGCTCTTGGTCAGGCTGGTGCACTTTCTCCTTATCAGAGAAACAGGTCCCAAGTTCAATGTCTTTGACTCTAACTGATGCACTGGACTAAAGTCCTGACTGTGTGGGCAGCCAGGCAGGAGACAGCAGAGTAATATGTGTCTGTGTTTGATGGCCTTTATTGTTAGGGTGATTGGCAGCAGACACACAGACTTCTGTCTTCAGGGTGTTACCTCTCCTTTCATTACCTTCTCTCTCTCTGTTTGCCTGCATCCACTCACTTTATTTTCTCCCTGGCAGCTACAACCAGGCATGAGTGAGTGGAGGGACAGGACAGGACTGAGGGGGAAGGAGCACACACAGTGAGTGGAAGCAGCACCTGAATCTTTATCTGTGCTCTAAACATTGCAAAAGATGCAATTTAACAAAAGCCAGTAACCCTCGATTGCAGGTATTCAACAGCAGCCATCTAATAACAGCTTCTCTGTTAGAATTTGGGCTAGGGGGATGCTGGGCAGATAGGCAGGGACAGCCCTGTGGTGCCTGGTGCCTCACAGGGGATCCAGCTGCAGGTGTGTGGGAGAGCAGTCACTGGGGTGCTCCAGAAAGCAGGAGCATACCAGCCAGCCTCCATGTCTGGACCCCTTCCCTTCCCTTCCCTTCCCTTCCCTTCCCTTCCCTTCCCTTCCCTTCCCTTCCCTTCCCTTCCCTTCCCTTCCCTTCCCTTCCCTTCCCTTCCCTTCCCTTCCCTGCCACCAGGACAGTCCCCAGCACCAGGTGCTGCCCACAGCTGGGCTGACAGCTCCAGGTTCAGCTGGATTCTGTGTAGATGCCATGGCTGCTTATGCACCAAGGGGCATCCTCTGCCTTTCCCCTGCTGCGAGGGCTCAGCTTGTGCTCACCTCCCCCTGAGATCAGGCATCAGTCATCCTCCCTGGGGTCTCTCCTGCATTGCCCTTACAAACAGCTGCCCCTGATCAAATTAGCATCAATGAAACCTAATACATGAAGGGGGAGGAGGGCAATGATCCTGGAGTTGGCCATGCTGCTACTGAAGCACGTCTCTGGCAAATAAGGCTAAAAATACCATGTGATGGGGAAGGAGATACTGGGATAATCAAGGGTCACAGCTGCTGAAAACTGTATTGACCTAAACACTCTTTCAACAGAAAGTGATTTTTTTTTCTTTTCTTTACCTGGAATTTCTTTTGGAATATTTCCTATTTTTTAAAATAAAATTTCTGTCCCTCTCCTGAATCAAACTTATTTCTGTCATTGCCTTTTTCTTTGTGGAAATGTGCACAGAAATGAGGTGGGAGGGAAAGCACTCATTGGAAGAAGAGAGCAAATTCCCTTTCAGTCTGCTCTCCAACCATTTCCTATCCTTGTCTGCTTGTCCGGGTGCAGCTGGAACAAATCCTGCAGGTACCACCAGGACATGGATAAAGCAATGGCAGACATACATGACATGCAATATCCCATTTGGGAAAAAGCTTTTCCTTTCAACACAAACTTTCAGGAGTGCTGCTGCCTGTCTGCCTCTCCAAACAGCAGTTTTCTGTGCTGCTGCTGAGAAGGAGCTGGGGCTTGTATGTCTGCAGAGATATAAATGCCTAATTCAGGTTTTACAGAGAGGTGAAGTGCCGGGGAAAACCTGACCTTACAGCCCAAGATGTGTGCTCCATAACTTGTCATTGCCTCTGCTCTCTGCAAAACACAGGTATTGCTGGACACATTAGGAATCTGAGGGGAAAACACAGCTAAGTGCAATTTGTTCCCAGGGAGAGGGCAGGGAGGGGTGGGAGAGCACAATGAGTTTTGGAAGAATGGAGGGTCACCCCTCTGGCTCCTCAGTGCTTGGTGTCGGGTTTGCTGGTTGAAATGCCTTGTGGATGTCTCACCAGGAGCCAGACCCAGAGAGTGCAGCCCTTCCTTCTGCTCTTGAAATTACTACCTTGATGTTTAGCCTCACAGTCTCTGAGCTCTTGGAATGCACTGCCATATGCCTTGGGCTGTCTTCTTGGCTGGTGGTAGAGACTTTACTCGTTAGAGCAGAGCCAAGAGGACCACAGGAGCAGGGAAGAGTGAGGGGACAGATTTGCACTTACTCATGATGACTCAGTGTGTGAATTTGGGAAGAGCCCCACTGAAATCTGTGGGGCTTTTGGGGTGAAGTGTGCTTTGACACAGGCTTAGACAAGGGCTTAGAGCCCTGTGCCAGTGATCCTGCAACCTGTGGTGACAGCAGACACAAAAAACCTATTCTTAGAATGTCTGGTTGTGGTGAGCATCCCTGCAGAAGTCAAACAACCCTGCCAGAGTGCTGTGTAATGCCCAAACTGGGTGAAAGGTGCATCATGCACAGCTGTGCCAGCAAGATAAAGCAGATGCCCCAGGGTACCAGGGTACCAGCAGTGCTGTGGATACAGCTGATGGCCATGGAGGGACAAGAAAACCCAACCTTGTTGTGTCTGCCGTGACTTCAGTGTTGCTAAAGTGCTATAAAAGTCAGCAAAGTCATGCTGTGCCTGCTGGAGGTGCAGTCCAACCTTCTCTCTGCCCACTGGAGACACAACACCCTAGGGATACCCCGCCCCTGCTCAGACCAGGGCCTTGGGAGGAGGTGCCTGCTGCATCCAGCTGTGTCCCATTCCAGAGGGATGAGGGTCAAAGCCCTGACAGCCTTACCAGCTTAGGTTGTGACCGACAAAGTCTGACATGTCCTGCACAGTTTTTATTAGTATTTTGTTTCAAATAATTCCTTTTCTCCTTTCTGTTAGTTTTTTCTTCTAAGAATGGTACAGAACACTTTTCCACTCTCCTTGCCTTTTCATGTAGAAAGAAAGCAACTCTTTTCCTGATATTTCTTTTTAAAAATTTCCCTGCAGGTTTTCATGGTCTCATGTTTATAATTATTAATAGGACTATCAGGAAATGTTGGGTCAATTTTGGTTTCTCTTGAAATAAAAATATTTTTTAAATGTCTTGACTCTGAATGATTTATTCCTTGGAAAGAGGAAGAAAAAAAGAAATTTTCATTCTGAAAAAGTTCCCAAGGTACCCTTTTTGTTTTTAAATAAGTTTTCTAATTCTTGATAGTAATTTTCAGGATTAGCCTTTCTCAGGGAACTAAAATGTTTGCCTCTGTTCCAAATGAAACTGAAGGCAGATACCAAATTCTTGAACTTCCAATGAACTAGGAAGCCTGTGATTAGTTTAGCACAAATTGCCAAGAAATTACAAGTGCTGCTCTTCTTTCCCCCTAAAGACTCTATTTCAGCAACTACCTGCCTGTAAATGTGAAATAATTACTCTATCTTGATAGCAAAAGCAGTCCCTTAAGCCCCCTGGCTTAGCTTCAAACATGCATGAGCTGGAAGTCTGAAGGCCCTCCTGTCCCAGAAGTTTTCCTTCCACTCTGGATTTCCCCACTGCTCCACTGTTCCCTGATCACCTGCAGATGCTCATGCCAGGATGAGCAGAGTCAGAGCCAACAGGAGTGTGTAAAGAGATTTTGGGTGGCTCGTCTGGGTTCTCAAGCCATGAGTGCTAAGAGATCTTCCCACATACTGCCTGGAGGATGTGGGGACCTGGCTGATTAAAACCCCATGGGACTTCTTGGGGGTGCAAGTAGATGGCAGAGCGATTGGAAAAGGAGGTCAGGCTGTAACTCAGGAGGCAAAAAAAAGGAGGAAGAGATGGTTTTCCATGCTGACCACACACTGATACGTGGTTCAGTGCTGGAGCCTCCGGCTGAAAGCCAGTGTAAGGTCAGTGCAATGGCTGGAGATTCTGCTGGAGCAACAAAGGGAGCCTGTGGAGGGACAGCAGACCCTCCTGGTGCTGTGTGCTGGAGGATATAGATATGCAGAGGTAAATTGAGTTCTCCAGTAGATGCTAGGGAGATGATAAGGCATGTCAGTAGATCATTTATTTTCATTTATGGCTCAGGCCTATCTAAGGCTGCTGATAAGGTCATTGTTTCCCTTGAGTCACTGTCTCAGGCTCTATTTGTACATTTACATGATTAAGCAGCAGGAGAATATAGCTTTATCTTAATTTGTATTTTATGGCCATGTCTTCCTTGTATTTGCCTCTGCTTCTCTCTGTGCCCAGGACTCAGGAGGGCTGAAATATGTCAGTGTGCTGTGCTGACATGCCCAAATGATTTAGGCCAGGGCACACGTGGAAACCTGCTGCAGAGCCAGGGTTCTGTAGAACAGGCATCTCCCAAACGCTGGCCTGGAGGACAGTGACTATTCTACCTTCTGGCTGGTGAAAAAGATGCAAAAATTCCACTTTCTCTGAAGGTTTGCCTTGTTGCATGACTAGTGCATGATGAATGGACGTCAGCGGCACATGACAGACGTGCGTCTGGCTGCCCTGTGCAGCAGCCTCTAACTGCCTTATGGAATGTGTTCTAGATGACTGACTCAGGGCTATAAATGTTTATTAGTCTGACGAACTCCAGAACAATCAATTAAGTCTTTATTAAAAACGTTCATGAGAGGATCCTCCACACAAAGCAGGACCAGCAAGGACTTGTCTTTCTTGGCACCCCCTGTCCACCTCTGCCAGCTGGGAGACTCTCTGACCATGATTTCTGCAGGCTTGGACAAGCTGCTCTGAGTAATGCTGTGGTTCTGGTTAAAGTTTGTCACTACTTGATTTAATACCCTCTTACACACGTGGGAATAATGTGCGTCTCCTTTTTTGGGTGTTTTATTTTTTCCCTTTTTGTCATGTGAGTTTGGATTGAAACCAGTCTTTTTTTTTTTTTTTTTTTTTTTTTTTTTTTTTTTTTTTTTACGAAGTTCCCTACTCTCACTCATAACAGGTTTACATCAAAAGAGGGTAGGGCTGGGTTTACATCCTCCTGGCAGGGCTCAGTGAGGCAGCTCTGGTGATAACAGTAAACAAATAAAATTACGCTACAGTTTTCCTGTGTCACAGGACTCCTGGAGTTGTACACAGGGCTCCACAGTGAAAATAAAGGATCATTTCAGTCTACCTGAGGGCTGAGTGGCCAGATGGAGTTTTGCACAATGCATGACATGCTGCTTTTCTGGCAGGGTACTGCTATTTATTCTGCCAGCAGCAGTTCCCACATGGATACCCTGTGGCTCTAATTCCCTGGGGAAGTCAGGGAGGGCTGTGAGCAGCACTGGGTGCCTGGGCTGTAGAGAGGAGCAGCAGCTGGCCCAGACCAAGATCCATTCCCCTCCCAGGGCATGTCTCTTGCCCCCCTAGGCACAGGCACCAATGTGCAGGGAGGACAGCACGTGGCCATCTGTCTCCCCAGAGACGGCTGGGAATGTCAGGGCACATGGGGGTATCCCCCTTCACCTGCTAAACCCATGGTGCTGCAGCAGCTTTAGCTTGTAGTTTTGAGAGAAGACAGAAAGGCAGACTCCTCAGGGTTAAATTTGCTTCCTAGGCTGAGAGCTCAGGATGCAGGAGCTGCCAAGGCATTCCCTTCCTCTAGGATGTGGAGCTGGAAGCCAACAATTTGCTTGGAACGCCTTTAGTACAAATCTTTGGGGCTAATTCAGGCATCTAAGCTGATCTTATACCACATTTTTTCTCTTTATGTAAGTACCACTGTTTTTCTTATTGGACAGTATTAAATCATCTAGTCTTGGGATCAGGTTGATTTTGGAAAAATCCTCCTCAGTTGGTCCTTGCTGGAGCTTCCCCCTGTGCAGCTTTTGCTATACTTGAGATTTGCATCCTGATAGGTCACCCTCCATCCTAACTTTTGTCTGGAAAATGTCTCCTATATATACATAACTGACCTTTATGAAGGGAGTAGTTATGAAAGTGGACATCAAAGAAACTGAGAAAGCTGAATAAAAGCCCAGGGGCTGTGGTTTGACATGTCACAAGGTCTGAGATGTAGGCAGAGGAGAGTTTGGTTTAATGACCTCTACTCCCCACTCCTCCCACACAGGCAAGAGAAGTTCTGCTTTGTTTGCTTTTCTCCAGAGCACTTTTGTTTAGCAAACAAGGTGATTAAAAAAAAAAGAAAGGCTGGGGAATATATCCTGGTAGAACTAAAAGAATTTTAAAAAGCCATTTTCAGTCAACCTAGAGTACTTTTAAAGCTAAAAGCAAATTTCAGAAATTTTTTTTCAGCAGATTTTCTGGCAGCAGAATGTTGTTGGATGAGGATTGAGCCAGGAGGCCACACAGCACACAGGGTGCGAACTTGCTGCAGGTCCCTCTTTTGTCCTGGATTTTCCACCTCTCAGCTGGGAAAGCCACAACAGCCAGCCCTGGCCCAGAAGGAGACTTGCTGGTCAGCAGTGGAGTGGGAAGTTATTTTTTGTTACCTACTGATCACTAATTGCCATCTTAATCCCGTGTTTGTGTCACTGCTGGGAGGGAGCCAACCCCAGCACTGCCTTGCAAAAGGGACCGTGGTGTGTTTAACCGGCTTAATGACTGTGTAATTATGAGTCTCCCTAAACACTCTTCCACAATTAGAGCTTGTCACATCCTCACGACCTGACAGGATTTAAAAAATGCAATCAGAGGCTTGGCAGTATTGCTGGTGTTGATCTTGAGGCGTGAGGGGAGGGGGAGGTGAAATCACCGTGAGCAGTGGGTGCCTCGCTCATACGAGTGCCTTATCAACCTCTCTGCAAAAGATCGCCCTGTGCAAGGGCCCTGGCTGTCACAGCAAGGCTGATCTGCCTTCCCAGCTCCCTCCCCATGCCAGCCAGGCAGCGTGGCTGCAAGGAATCCCTTCTCTGGCTGAAAAACACAAGCCAGGGCCCAGCCTCTCCAGGACAAGCTGGGGGATTCGGCCTCACAGGTGCAGTGGACAAAGGCCATTTCTGTGCCCCAGTCAGAGCAATTTCATCTTCAAGGCAGCGCCTCCATGGAATTTATTTCGTTTATAGAAGGTAAACTCCTCATGAATAAGAGATTCTGCTCGTCACAGAATCCCAGGATGGGTCAGGTTGGAAGGGACCACAGTGGGTCATCTGGTCCCACGTCCCTGCTCCAGCAGGGTCATTCCAGAGCACGTGGCACAGGATTGTTTCCAGGCTCTGGAATATCTCCAGTGAGGGAGACTCCACAGCCTCTCTGGGCAATCTATTCAGTGCTCAGTCACTGCACAGGGAAGAAATTCTTCCTCATGTTTGGGTGGAACTTCCTGAGCATCAGTTCCTGCTCGTTGCTCTGGTGCCATTGCTGGGCCCCATAGCAGAGCCTGGGCCCTGCTCCGAGCCCTCCCTGCAGACAGGGACACCCAGAGATGAGGACCCCCTTATGCCCACATCGATCTATCTAAATATTTATCAGAAATATATACATATATATTTACATATATACATCTGTATATATGAGAAACACACTTGTTTCTGATTGTTTCTGGAAGCTAAAAAGAGCAATAGGTAACAGGCTGAATCATACATTCCCCTCTTCTGTTTTACTCATACTTTCTCTCAATCTTTCCTGATTCTGCTTCAGTGCTTTTTTTTCCCACATACCTTTTCTCTTCCCTCAGGTTCTGATTCATTTACCAGTGGAATCACTCGGGCCTCTGAGTTCACCCTCTTCCTTTGACTGGAGACAGGCACAGTCACCCCTCCCAACCTCATACAAGTAGCATTGCCTCATTGCTATCCAAAACAGTTTACTCACGTGGTGGAAAATTGTCACACTTGTGAATTTTGTGAATTTTTTCTTCCTTTCTTTCTTGCTTTAATGAGACCTGGGAGCTGCAGCTGCTTATTGTACTTTGCACTGCCTTTCAGCTACCTCTTCAATACCCAGCACACTCCACAGGAGCCTGCTTATTGCTAATATTTCCACATTTCTTCCCACTTCTCCGTAACAGAGTTCTTCCTCTTTCAGTGTGGCAAAAGGTTCCAGCTGCTGTTTAAGGGATGAGTTTGACCTTGGAAGGTCTGTGTGAGTCTTGCAAGGGGGATGTTTTTTCTAATTAAATGGCTGTGGGAATTCACCTGTATTTTGTAGTTGGCTAGGTTGGGGATTGTTTTGGGGTTTGGGGTTTTTGTTTTTTGGTTTGTTTGTTGTTTTTCTCCCTCACATGCACAGGTACGTGCTACAGCACTGGTAATTTATTATGCTTGTTTAAAATGTGTAGCATTCACTGTATTTCTCATTCTTTTTGTAATTGGATTGGGCATATGCTTATGTGGTATCCAGATAAGCAGGAAGTTAGCAAGCAAGCACATTAAGTTAAATTCAATGTAAATAAAATTCATCAGCAGCTAATTTAAAATGATGCAAAGGTCCAATGAGCATGTGCTGAACTTGAAAGGTACCTGCAGGTGCAGCTGATTCTTTATTTTAGCGTTCATGACTTGGCTGGAAACCAGCCCACGTGAGGTCACATCAGAAAGGCTTTACCCTGGCTTCCTCCTCCTCCTTCTCCTCCTTCTCCTTCTCTTTATGGGAAATCATAGGCCAAGAGTGGAACCAGTCCCTAACTGGGTAAATCTGACTAAAGGGTGAAGAGGATGAGGAGAATGCCAAACAATGCACCATCACCCCTATTTTGCAGTTTGGAAACTACATGAGAATCACACCTGCAAGAGTAATCATCTAAATATCATGGTGGTACCTAATTCCCAGAAATTTTTGCAGGAGGTAGGGATAAGGACACTCTGGGGGATGGTGCTCTGAGGAGGCACTTCATATGCCACTGTGGAGCAGTGGTCAGAGCTGGAGGGTGAAACCAAATCCCTGGAGGTGTCATTCTGTGCTTAACTGAAAAAGATCTCACTGGATCCATTCAAATCCTCATTGACCCACCTGTACTTTCCATAAGGTCTTTCAAAGGCAGCCTCCCTCTGTCCCAGCCCAGCCTCACACCTGGCCCAAAAACCTGCCCCTTTCTTCCATGGCCTGTGGAGCCTCTCTCAGGCAGGAAGGGAGCGCTCTGCAGGGCCTGTGGTAGGTTAGCTCTTTCTTGCAAACTTCTCTCTCAATGTGGTCTGTGCCAGACCAAAAGTTGTAGATGGAACCATTAACAGCTCCTCCACCTCCACCACAGCATAGGTGTTTTGTCAGTGCTTGTAGCTGGGATTACAAAGAGGTCAGTGGCAGCAAAAATCCCACCAGTGCAGTTGCACAGTGTTGCTTGCTGAAAAAGAATAACCAGACCAAACCAAACAAAAATCCAAACAACTGTTTCACTGAAAACTCTTTGTTGGCAGCTGTTGGAATTCTGGAAACTGAGAATTTGGGGCTTTAGTATATGGTAATATATGTGAAGTGATATGGAGGATTTAAGGCATTGTCTAAGTCCTTCTTCTTCACCTCCTTCTTGGTTTTGGGTAGTTTTTTCTAACTGGGTGAAAAAGGTCCACATTGCGGGCATTGGGTGGTCATTATTGGGTCAAAAATATAAATAATATGGGTGTCATCTCATTATTGGGTGATTAGTGCTTAAATAACCTTGGAAAGAGTTAGAAGTATCCACTTTACCTCTGTTTTCTAACTTGCTAGTTAGAGCTCACAACTTGTGAGACTGTGCTATAGATAAGAATTAATAAACACCTAGTTTGAACACGAAAGTGACTCCCGTGTATTAATCCCAGCTCTAACACAAAGAAAAGAAGATAAGAAAACCAACAGGCAGCTTTAAGTACTCTTAAGGTGTTGTAAGCACCCTGGGTTATCCACCTATGCAGTGTTTTAATCTCTAGGATGTATCATGTGAAATAAAATTTGTTCTAAGGTACCTTTCACCAAACTCAACTAAACTGGGGGAATAGCAATACATTGCAGGAGGAGGAAATGTGTTGTGACATAAGAATTGGAGCTCTCTGAGACCGTGGGCTTTGGCAGAGGTTGGCAATGTCCCTGCTGTAGTTCAGAGTGATCCCTGGACTGCTCTGATGTGTGCCAGGCTTTGCTGAAATGCTCAGACAGGCCATGGCATTGCCTGTCTCCCCTAAACACAGGGAAGGAATCCCTTTCCTGCACTGGGGAAATCTCTTACCTGGCTGAGTAGAAGGTAAATGAGCCTTGGATGTATCTTTCAAGGGACTACGAGGGCTGGATTGAGCACTGGGGGGGAAGGGGGGGTGTAGGGGGGAAGAATCCAAACTTGGTCTCTCCAGTTACAAAGAACTAGATTCCCCTTGTTTTGACAGGAAGCAGGAATGTGGCTCTGCTTGATCTTACCCATGCCTTAATGCTGCTGAAATATTTCCTGTCCATTTCTTATTGCTTAAAAAAAACCAAACCGACTGGTCCCTGGAGGAGGAGGAAGCCTTCTCCACAAGAACAAAGTCTTTTTCCCCAATCTTCACTCCTCACCATATCAGCTTCCTGCATGGTCATCAGGGATGTAAATAATCAGCCATTTTCTGTATCAATAAAGACCCTTTTCAGTGTAATGAGGTGCTGGGCTCAGCTGTGTCAGGACTTGATGAAGCAGAGGCTGATGTTTCTCTAAATCCTGCCCAGGGCAGTAAAAATAAAGCTTGTTCTAAGATTTCAGTCAATTTCCTTGCTTCCTTACTCCTAGAAATCTTGTTTTGGGCTTACCTAGGCTGTGAAAATTCTTTGTTTATCCCTGCAAAATCCACTAACAAAGGACTCATATTTAGGTAACTGACAAATTTTCTCATCTCTTTTGTTTGTTTCTTCTTGTTGTATAATGTGGGCCTGACACCATAGGAGTCATCATTACCAGAATTAGGGCTTTTCTGCTTGCTTTGTTTATTTAAAAAAGAATAAATAATCTTTAAGACATTAGATTTAGACTGAAGGCTGGCCTCCCCCTCCTGACACACACACACTTTGTTGAAGGATCTTTGGAAGGTCTGAGGAGCAATTACTGTGAGTTCTTAATGCCATAATTGAAGGTGTTGAATCTTCAACAAAGCCTGATTGTATTAAACTTGTGAATTAGCCCCGACATTAAATAGTTGCTAACAACAAACAAAAAATTATTCTTTAGAGGTTTCAGTTGTTTTTTTCTTTTTTTCTTCCTTTTTTTTTTTTTTTTTTTTTTTGTGATTTTGCTCATCTTCAAATGGCTTGGTCACTGCTCCTCTCCTTGGGTTCCAAGGTGCAGTAAGCACAGACCTTCTGTAGGGTGTGGGCAGAGCACAGGACTGGGCTGATGTGCTTAGACTGCCTGCCTATGGTGCTGTGGCAGGGCCTGGAGAGAAGAGCCTCTCAGGCCATTCCCAAGATTTCTACCCTCAAGTAGAACCGACACGAAACTCCTGCCCCAAAGGAGAGAGGAAGTGCTGTACTATATCTGCAGCAAAATTTGAAATAAATAAATAAATAAAATAAAAAAAAATCTGTGAAGACCATCCTCCCCTCAACAACCCAACCCAGCAAAGTATTTAAAGGCATCTTTGGAAGATGAAGTTTAGCTCCAAAAATCAGATTTTGCAGCTGACCCTCCAGGAATGTAAAACCTATGTCTGTTTTCAGCCCATGAAAGCACATGCTAAAATGCTTGCCTCTTTTTAATTTTTATTTATAAAATCCAGTCCATAACAAGATTCATCTGTTCCACCAGGCTTTTTAGTAGCCAGAAGGGTTTTTTATTGTTGGCGAGCATGAGTTTACAAGGGTGGGATCATCTGGTTTTGTGGCCAGCTGTTGGCCATTGTTAGGGATTATTAAAAAGGCTTTGTACATGTGCCCAGATATGTGTTCAAGGGGCGTGCCATTAATCAGCTTCTAACTATGGGAATAATGATGAGACATCTAAGGAAGACATTTCAAAGTTATTAAAATAGCATTCAGGTGGAGAAAGTAATTCCTTCTGCAGAGCATCTCACAAGTGTCCAGGAATGATGCACTAACCAACTCCCCTGCCACCAGCCCTCCCCCCAGTCCCATAAACACACTCTATTGTCCTTTAAACAGTGCTGTCCATGCATTTCTTGCACTGTCTCTGGGACTTTGGCTTTGTAACTTATTGTGGCTTCATGGAGTTCAGTGTGTCAGCAGAGATCCCCAAAAAATGACTTTGGTCATAATGAAAGGTTTCAGGTAACATGCATTGCCTCTCATTTGCTTGGGAGAATATGTGTGCATGCAGCCAGCTGGGACAGGGCAGCTGGTAGAGGTGCAAAGGCTTGGTTGCATGTCTGAGCAATGAAGAAATGCTGTTTGCTGATTCTTCGCCTCTTCACATGGCCATGTTGTCCTAAAAGTTATAGCCCACCAGCTGGTGGCCATGGAGGTCCTGTGGCACCTGGAAAAGGCTTTCCTCTCTTCTGCCTAGGTGAGAGGTGCTGTTTTTGGGAGGGGCCACACAGGAGAAATCTCAAAGGAGCAGGCACATCACCCCTGAGAAGTTCTTGCTCCCAGTCCTGGGTTCCAGCAGCTTTTGGGTTTCCAGGAATGGCCCTATTTATAGTCATCACTGAAGTTCTGTCTCCACAATGCACACAGTTCACTCTGACCCTGGCAGGTGCCAGCTTCCTTCAAACCATGAGGAAGGTGCACAGTTTCTACCAGAATTATCCTTTCTGCTGCCAGCAGAGTGGCTTGAGTAGGTCTCTGTTAGTGGCATTTGAATAAAAAAACAAAGTTAAAAGCAAGTTCTTGGCAATTCCAAGTTCTATAATGTGAGAGTGCTAAAATTTAAGGGGATAAAGGACAACATTTCCACATCTGTGCTGAACATTGCAAGGTGTAACCTGCTGCAAACATCTGTGTGAGTTCAGGTTAGAAACAGAAAACTTAGGAACTCACTGGGTATTTGTAAAGCAGATCCAAAGAGGCTTGAGGATGGCACAAGAGCATCATCTGTGAACTCCTGAATTTTGGGTAGATGTGTTCAATGTCCCCTCCAAACCCCATGTTTATACTAAAGACTGCAAAGGACAAGAACAGCTATTTACTGTGGATTGCAACAATGCTTTCTGAGCTGTGAAGCTTGTGTACTTTTGCTAAAAATTTGACAGGTTTAAGGAGAAAAATCACTTTGAATAAGTTATAATGGTTTTATACTGTCACAAAAGACTTAGGAAAGGTGCCTGTCTGCTGCATGATCCTCTGGGGGGATGCCTCCCAAGAGTCTGGAAGACTATCAGGTCATGCTGTATAAAATTAAGCAGTGGTCTCCTCTTAATTCTGTTTTAATATAGTCAGTCCTTGGCTTTTAAAGCCTATTACTCAGACTATCCTCAAAAAACATAAGATTGAGAAATCATGAAGTTTTTAAAAAAATGGTAAATTGTGTGTTCTTTTTCTCAGCCTTGAGGGTTTATGTTTTCAGTCTTTTCTCTGCAACAATGCCAACTAGAAACTTACTTCTAAAACACTGGAAATAGGGAATGTTTGTGTAATCACATGACCCGAAGAAGTAGGACCTTAGGAGAAAAAAACCCAAAAAACCAAAACAAGACCAGAACTGAAAACTTGCGATACAATCACAAGTTATATTGTGATAAAATACAACCATGTATAATGTGATAGACTGTGATAAAATGCTCTGGAGAAAAATTGTCCAGATGAACAAAAAAAAAGACATCAAGTGAAAACAAGAGTAGCAAATTCCTGTTTTCCCTCTCTGAATAAAAATCACACTGAGATTTTAGCAAATATGAGAAGTGGGGAAAATATGTTTACGAATAAGCACACAGACATTAAGTTAGCATTTTGCCCTTTGCTCTACACCTTTATCCCTGGTCATGCTTTTAAGCCTTTTTATTCCCCTAAAATGGGATAAGAGAAACATTAAACTCTGTGGCCAGACATTTATAAGGTGTGAACCAGTGCAGCTGCACTGCAGTCGAGGGCTCAGGTCACTGAATGGCCTGGCTTCATGACCTGCTCTCCTTGGGTTTTGCTCTTTTTCAGCTGCCACTGGGGACAATATGCGAGCCCAGTGTTTGCAAATAGTCCTCAGATGAACCCACAAGAGAGCATCTCAGTTGCTCTGTTAATGTCACCTACTCCAGATGTCCTCCCCAAACCAATAGACTGTCAAAGAAAATATCTTTATAGCTTGCACAGACAGCAGAATCCAGCCCTTGAACAGGCTCTCATGAAGAACAAATAACGAGGCACGATTTTTGCCTTTATATTCAAATGCATGCTATTGTTCTGTAGTTACATAAGCCAGCCAGTCAGAGGACAGAAACAACATCATATGACTTATGTAACTAAGCATTGCCCAACCCTGCAATGAGATCTGTGTGGCCAGCCCCCCCCCCATGCAAAGCCCCATTGAAGTCCAGACAAAGATCACTCCGGGGTTGGAACCCAACATGATAGAATTTATGACTATTTGCAACAAGCCACTCATGAAAACAACCAAGAATCAATCCCTGAAGAAACTGGTGAATCTTTTTTTTTCTTTTTCCTTTTTTTTTCTTTCTTTCTTTTTTTTTTTTTTTTTTGGATGAACAAATACATTCTATTCTGTTTGTAACAGCTTTGTGGATAATTCAGGATTCAGAAAAGAAGCAAAATCCATCAAAGCGAATAGACATTAATTTCTAATTATATGTCCAGTTCTTCAAGAGGGGCCAATACCCTTGGGCAAACAAAGAGAGGAGTCTGAAGAAAACAATTTTCTGAGAAACAATCTGTTGGTTCTTGATAACTCAGAAATTCACTCGAGGTGCAAACATCGGCTGAAATGGTTGAATTCAGCAAATGTGATCCCAAAATTTTGAAGCTGTGGTCTTCAATCAGACAGTCCCACAAGTCACACGAGAAGACCTCCATGGCTGGAGGTGCTGGTGTGGCCTTTTCCAGCTTCCCAGTTTAGGGTACATGTTGTGCCTCGAATGCAAACAGTGAGAACTCTTTCCTGCTGCTGCCACCGAGAAAAACCTTGCAGGATGCTGGAAAAACCTAGAATGCCCTCTGAGAGAGAAAGTAAAATGGATGGAAAATGGAAATATAAGACTGGGAAAAACCCAAAGCTCTTCTTGCCTTGCTTTACATTCTTGACCACAGCTCAAACTGGTACTTTCCTAGGAAGAAGCCCCCAAAGTATTGGATTCTCATAACCATCCCCACCACCTTCTAGAACTGTAGCAGTGAAAAACTGTCCAAAGGTCTAAAGCTCCTCCAGTGGTGGGGACTTCTATAAAATGCCTTAGGGGTCGTCACCAGATGACAGCTTGCCTGGCCTTCCTAAAGGTCGCCTTTTATCTAAGAGGCTGCCTGTCAGTGCCCACCTGGATGCAGGTAGAAGTTTCAGGCTGGGATTAGGCTACAAGCAGAAGAGTGTAAATTGACATGGACAGTATGGCCACCAGCCTGTGGCAGGAGAAGCCTCCTCACTGGAAAAGTTGCTTCCCAGTGCTCTCCTTCAGCCTTCATGAGCACTCCTAGCAAGTGCAGAGTTGTTTCTAGAAATTCAGGGAGGTCTGCTGCTCCCTTTTGCTCTGCCTTCCTACAGTGTTCCAGCCCACCTTACACAGAATCAATGTGTTTTCTGCCAGTTTGCACCTGGTCATGCAAGATAATAAGATGCTTCCAGCCCACGGCTTCAACTGAAGAGGTGGGATGGGGCATTCTGATGGATAAACACAACTGTTTCTGCATGCCTGACATGAGCTGTTCTCTTGGCAGACTGGACTGTGGGATCTGCTGAGAAAAGGCCAACTGCAGTGATAAGAGTCTGTCATTAATTTCTAGGTGCTGCTCCTCAGTGACCAAAAAACCCCACAATTTCTTCAGGCTGAAAAAGTCTTTGAATCAGGTAGACAAGGGGTTAAGGGAGAAGTGAATGAACCCCCAAAGAATTTGCTCCAATTGCTTCCTTTTGTCCACTTCCATCTTGCACCAAGGGTTTATAGGCAGGGGTGAAATTGTTGATGTGTTCAATTTTTCAAGATTAGACCCTCTGAATAAATAAGCCACTACGGACTTGGAAGTTCTTGTCACCCACTGAGATTTGGCATAAAAAAAGAGTGTAGATAATTGAGAAGGGAAATTTTTGCAAACAGAAAGGTAGAGGAACACTCAGCACGCCTCTCCAGAGCTACATGACTTTCATCACAAACACCACTCCTGCCTTCACCCAGCTTCCAACTCCACCATGTGGATTTGTTTACAGAAACTTTTCAGTAATATCTAAAAAAACAAAACAAAACAAAAAAAAACCCCACCAAACCCCCCAAACCCCCCAACTTTACAAAACACTCCAAAACCTGAAGAATAGTTCTTGATAACAAAGTGGAGGTAGTCCCCAGTCCAGCACAGTCTTCACTTGTGTGCTCTCCATGCAAAGACCTCATTGCTGCCACTGGAGCTGCAAAGTGCTGGAAAAACTTTTTCTGTAAGCACTCAGTGTTGTCTGAGCTTTGTCCCAGTGAAATCAGTTTCAGGGCAGGGAAGAACAGATGTGAAAATCCCACCCAAAAAGGGACTGTTGTTTGTGGATCCGGCTGACCCACCACAACCACATCTCGCCTGCAGAGCCCCAGCAGCATTGTTTTTCTCGAGCAAGCGAATGTTAACCTTAGAGAAAAGAGCCTCAGACTGTTACCAGAGACACTGGCTGCAAATGCATTCTTCTCCCTGTGTGTTCTCGGCCTCATCCTTTTCCCATGGAAATGCTGCTTTGCAGCTGGTGCTGCTGCATCTGCCCATGCTGGAAAACCCAGCAGAGCCCCAGCATGGGCCCGAGCACTTGTCATGATCATCTCTGCTCTTTAATTGCCAGCACATGCCCTGGCACGGCACGGCTTGCTGCCAGCCAGCCCTCTCCAGACAATGCCTGGGCACAGTTTTGTCTGAAGGGGGTCTCTGAGGGACAAGGACGAGGACAGTGGCGTGTCTGGGCGTGTGGACATGGAGGGAAGGCCCTGGCCCCTCTGAGTTACCGCTGCAGAGCTTCCTCTCCAGAGTAGGTTCAGGCTCTTGGAGAAGCTGAATCACAAAACCTGTTCTGGCAGCAGGCTTGGGATGCACCACCCTCATAAATTTCAGCAAGAGGGACTGTTTTAAATCCCTCCCACCTCCCTGTCAGCATTCAGAAGCTCCGTCACATATCCTGCCCTGGGCTTTTTGTTTGCCAAAATATTTGTTCCCTCCCTGTTCCCTTCTCTTGTCACTGAAGTTCAGATTATCCTAGACCTCTGGCTGACAAGTGTTTGCAGCATGGTTTTTCTCCTGGATTCCTGAGGAAAACAATCTGGAGTAAGTTTGGTTTCTGGCATCAGATGCAATCCAGTACCCTCTTTTGAAGGCCCTTTATCCTCTCTTGTAGTTCTCCTCCTAGGGTTCCAGCTCTGTCAGTGCTTTGAGTTTGCTTGGATGCCTAACCTGGGCTGAGTTAAAATGCATGAACACTCCAAACCAATTCCAGTTCCTGTACCAAGGACCCTTTGTTCCAATTACAAAAACTCCAGGAGGCTATGGCAGATCTGTCAGCTGAGGCTGGGAATACAAACACTTCTTTTTCTTCTCCCCCCTCCTCTTTCTTCCTCCACGCCTTCCCCCCACCTCCCCTTCTCTAGTAATCAGGGAGGCGGGGAGGCAGAAATCTCAGCAGGAACAGATTGAATACATTAACATTTGGTTGGTTTTGTATTGTTCTTTAGTGAGACCGCAACTTATGAGGCTGTTTTAATAAATGTCTGGTCAGGGGCCAATCAAAAGCTGCCAAAAATGGGTGTAGGGAAGCCTCTTTCCCACACAGTGTACTCTTTCCCACCCTAATCACTGGAAATAAGAACGCCTAATAACCAAATGCCTTCTTTTCCCTATTTATCTCCTCACTCTCGGGGATTTTTCAGTCCATCGTTCCTAGACATGAGCAAACCTAACTCTCCCCTCCAGCAGCTCCTCCCCCAAGGCAAACTGAGACCAGCCTTTTGGACTATAATGTAACATATGTTGAGGGCAGATGCTCATCTGGTGTGTATTATCCTAGGGCTGTTCGATTCAGTGGAACTCCAGTAACTGAGATCAGTTGAAGATTGTACCTTTGTTTTATATACAGTGGTTGAAGGCAGTTCCTTACAGGACATGGATGTGCAAGGACTGGGAGTTTTCTCTGCTTGATTGCCACCTTTGGGGGAAACACTGAAATGTCTAGATGTGTTTCAGCCTGCTTTTGTCTGGAAAGCTTTATGGAAGACTTAGCACAGCAAGTCCCTTTCATGCCAAAGAACATTTATTTCCCCAAAGGTGAGGTGCTGCGGAGGCTGGGCTCTGCCTCAAAGTGTGAGGGAAGACAAAGAGGGAGAAATCACAGTGGTGTCAATAAAAAGGCAAACCTGGCTTCTCCAAGATGCAACTTCATTAAAAGAGGCTGAGGGGAAGCAGAGATTTCTTCACTCTCTAACAAGAGGTGCTTCCTTCTGGGCAGCTGGCCTCATCTCCAAACCATGGTGACTGGCCATGGAAACAGAAGGTCCTCCATGGGATTTGACTCTCTTGTGCTGGTGTGCACATCCAGAGGGAGAGAGACCATGAGAGAAACCCTCTCCATGGAGTCTGCTGCCTGGAGATGGCTGCAAGCACGGCCAAAGACAAATCACAGAAACTGAGTGTTACAACCAGGGCCACGTAGTTGGTGAGATGCCAGGTATCCTGATATTTACCATATCAGGGTAAATAGAGCACCGGGGTAAAAAGAAATGCCCTGTTAGCCAAGTTCACATGACACAACGCTGAGTTTTCTCTTTCAGCAGCAGAGCAGGACACCTGATGGGAAGAAGAGAGGCTTATTAACCTCCATGTGAGTGCCTTTGGTTGATGCTAAGCATGCTGGCTACTGGGTGGAAAACAATGCCAGAAAAAGAAAACAACTGCAGAGACTTGAGCTTTGAAATTTAATTATAACAGCATGGCAAGCTACATGTGAAAGAAAAGAAAAGGGGAATGGATTAAGCTGTTGAGGGCTTTGGAGTTCTTGTCCATTTAGTAAAGGTGTGATGGGAGCACCCACTGGAAAACATATCAGTGGGAAACAGTCAATTAGAATTAGCTCTTTTTGAGACATTATAACTTCTTAGTACTGCTAAAAATATGAGGATAATTAACTTTGTATTAAACTTTTGTTCTGAAACTCTGAAGCATGTGGAACTTGCCGAGTTGAGTTTGCTGCAGGGAAGGTTTGGCTGCATGACAGCACCCAAACATACATATCTCCCTGCCTGCCATCCTCTTTTGCAGGGCTGTGGCAGCCCAGCATGAAGTTTTTAAATGCCAAGTGTCTCCATGGGCTGATAGCATGGCAGGTGGGTTATGCAAACCCCAAGGGGTGGAAATGTGCCGTCCTCGGGGGTGCAAGAGCTGGGTGCCTCCAAACACCAATCTCCATGTGCTGTTCACCTGGGAGAACTTTGGTGCAGGTAGATGCCATCTGCTAAGTCTGCTGGGGCATTCTAGGCAGTTCTTCATCCCCCAGGAAGGGAAAACTGGGAGATGTGGGATTGTGTGCCACTTTGTGCAGCTCCTGTCACCCACTTAGCAGCAAAAGGGGAGGGAGCCTGAGGCTGACACCTTAACTGATGGGAGGAAAATTCACCAGAGAATGCCTGCCAGCACCAGAGGAGGCTGACAGTGGTCCTGGTGGACTGATGAGTTGGTTTTACATGACCAAACTTGCTGCTCCTGCTGGAGAAGTCAAGGAGATGTGTATTTCCCCAGCCACATATCCTGCTCCCAACAGCAGCACCTGAAATGTCTGGGGGCAGCCAGCCAGTGATGCAAACAAGGCTGTGGTCCTCACTAAAAGCCCCTAGGCAGCTCTATATACCTAGGTGGTGCTCCATGTGGCTGGGCAAACCCAGAGATTTAGCCAGCTTCCAGGAAAGTTTGGAATTGTTTCAGGTGGCTGCCCTCGATAGACTGAATTACCAAGTTGCCTCCCGTGGCTCCTCCAGCTGAGGAACATTTCAGCCTCCTCCTCCTCCTCGTGCAGGAAGAGTTGGTGTTGCAGTTGCCTCTCCAGGGAGGGAGGGAGGGAGGGAGGAGGAAGGAAGGAAGGAAGGAAGGAAGGAAGGAAGGAAGGAAGGAAGGAAGGAAGGAAGGGAGTCACATTCCATCCAGCAGATTTGTACTTAGATGTGTGAAACAGACTTGTCAGATATTCTTTGAGTGCTAGGGAGCAAGGTGACAAACATCAAGGCAGGGTGAGAGCCCAGCTCTACTACTTGCATCCAGATGTGTAAAATTATTTTCCAAATGAAACTGGAGGGACTTAATGTGGATAATTGGGCATTGGGTCTTTGCTCTTCCTCCTGTGCAGCTCCATATTCATATAAAGTGGAGATAATATTTCCCAGTGTAAGAAAGAATTTATTAGATCAAAGTCCATTTAGTCTCAGTGGTTGTCAAATACTGTTTAGTTAAATGTGAATGATTATAAGAGTATCTACATACAAGGCTACTGGTGAGGCTCTGGCCATTCCTCTTATTAGTCTGATTTTCTGTCTAGTTCCAGTGTTTCACTCAGCTTGAAAGAATAAATCTAGAACATGACATAGTAAAACCATAAGCACTTGGAAAAACAGACAGAAAGTCCAGGCAGGTGAAATCCCTCACAGATGCCCTTAAACTCCATTCCTGCCCCCCTCCCCCCCTGCTCTTAATTCCTTGAAATAAACCCCCACGATTGCATAAGCAATAGACAAAGCTTAGGTTTGCGCCCAACAATTGTCACAACTTCCCTTAAATCCATTCTTATTACATTGGGTCCCTATACTGGAATGGGAAATTGCAAGGTAAACTAAATACAGTGATTTTTTTTTTTTTAATAATCTGGCGAACATCTAACAGAGCATTGCAGCAGAAATAACCTCGGGATCAATCTCTGCCCCTCATCAAGGTTTACAGCTGAGGACAGGAGGCCACTCAGCAGTCCAGCAAGGAGCTATGGGACCTCCTGTTTTCTCATTAGAAGAAGCCACCTTATGGAAATGCAGAGGCTTCCCAAAGACTTCAACCGCCTCAGGGTGAATGGGAGCTGCTGGGATAACTGCCACTGTCCTGTTTGTCCTGTTTAGCCCCAGGGGGGTTGGCACTAAGGGTGAAGTGTCCCCTTGGTCCCTTTCTGTCTCTTGACAACCCTGACTGAAGGAGAGGTGACATGTGCTGATGCAGGTGAGAAGGTTCTCCTCCAAACTGCAGGAGTGACCAAACCATGGCATTTTCTGCTTCTCACCTGCAATGTCCTTGGCACAGATGAGCAAAGGAAAGCTGGAGTGGCACTGCTTTGCTGGTCAGAACAGTTTAAAGAAAAGGCTGCTGTCCTGGCAAATGCCACACTCTTCTCAGTGCTGCAGGTGTGCCAGATGTTGTCCAGTGTCACACTTTGGAAAGTTTACAGCTAGTGTACAGTGTGAAAACAAGCCTAAAAAATATGAAAGAAAACCAAACACCTTTTAAGGTTTCTGACAGCTGTGACTTGTGAAAGAACCAAAAACACAATGTGCCATTTCTGGCTATTTCTGCATGAGCCTTGTGGGTTGGCTGCTCTTTTAATCTAATTACTTTTAACAGACAAGATGGGGGTTGCAGTCAGCCACACCTGAGATTTGGAGAAGAGAGCCTAAAGAGGGAACACAGCTCTGTTCCAGCCTCTCCTGCTTGGGAGGAAAGTGGTGTTATCCCCTACAAAACCCAGGGCAAAGCCTTGTTATGCTGCCTTACACCTGAAGCCAAGCAAGCCCCCAACCTTCTTTCCTGAAGCAAGCAGATGAAATTAAGAGAAAAGTCACTTTTCGAAAGCTGGTAATGTTAAATGTTAAAAGAGGATGAAAAGCTGTCTTGCAGTCCTCTTTTCCTTTTATTTTATTATTTTATTTTATTTTATTTTATTTTATTTTATTTTATTTTATTTTATTTTATTTTATTTTATTTTATTTTATTTTATTTTATTTTATTTTATTTTTTCTCTTCTGGGCCTCCCCAGGGTCTAACTCTTTCACCAGCACTGCCAGGCATAAATTTGCAGTTGCATCATATGCGGCAGATTATGGGGCTGGTGGAGCTCGGCCGCTGACCAAGCTCGCTCTGCCTGCACTGGGATTCCACAGCCGGCCTTAAATATCCCGGTTATTTTTATCCTCCTACGTAGCACCGCCAGAGCCCGTCCCACTGGTGGCAGGGCAACAGCTACACAATGTTTCCCTTCAGTCAGGAAGGGAAATGGAAAGAGTTCCAGGCTTCCTGATCACATGGTGCCTGAAGTCAATGAAGAAAATTAGGGGAAAAAAACCCCAACAAACCAACCGAAAAAAAACCAACAAAAAACCGACCAACCAATCAACCTCCTCCCTCCCACTTCTTTTTTTTTTTTTTTTTTTTTTTTTCCCTTCTTTTGTAACAAGCCACTCCAGCTTAACCCTTGGCACAAAACACGCCTAAGCGAGAGCAGCCTGTTGGGACACCAGCCAGGAAAGCATCAGGGGGAAAAAAAAAAAATCACAAAACCAGAACATAAACACAAGATTGCTGCAGTAATTGGTGGCTCTGAAAAACATTAAGGAAATGTGAGGCTTGTATGAAACATCAGCAGACAAGAAGCAGGGTGATGTCAGACAGCCTTCCAGGATTAGAAACCCTTTAAAAGCTCCAGAGTGCAGGGCTGCCTGTGAAAAACACAGCAGCTCTTCACCGTGGAAGGAGCTGAGGAGGATGAGTTTTGTCTAAAAAAGTAACCTAACAGCTCCACGTCCACTGGTGGGAGAGGGAAAACAAGCAGGGTGAGAAAATGCAAAACCTATCCTCTAATTATGTGCTGGGATAATTGCTTCTTTTCCTCTAGCAATCTTTTAAAGACGTTGGAATGCCCCAAAAAAGTGAAAGCACACACAGAGTCTGCACAGGCTGGGGTGGCAGATTTTTTGGCTGTGATGTGTTCACACTGCTCCTCCGACTTGAGATGCTTCTGACAGCTCTCAAGTCAGTTTTCTGTGCTCCCCAGAGTTGTGCACATGGGTGCGAAGTGCTTACAGGGAGACAGAGCATGTAAAAGCCTTGCTCTTTGTCACATAGCTTTCTCTAGTAAGGACCGAGAAAGCCACGGCCACTCTTCAAAGTGAAAGCCCCTTGAAATTAGTACACTGTGTCCTCTCTGTCTGTGGGGTGTAGGTTGGTGGGGTGCTAGGCAGGCTTTATTTACCCCCCCTTTCCCCACACCAGCTTTCTGGAGAAATGAAGAGAGAATTTCAAGATGAAGTTTTATTTTGTGGGATGAATATGTGATTAAAATAACACCTTGTGCTGCCTTGGGATAAGCTGATTTCAGAGAAAGGAGTCCTAAATACCAGGTATTTCTTGCTTAGGGAAGTGGTTCCCAAGTTCTCCCTGGTTTACACCTACTAGCAGTGTGTGAAGAGGCTGGGTTGCATATCACTTCAGCACCTCTTGGGAAAAAAAAAAAAATCACTTTTTCAGCCAGAAGTCCTGAGTTTGGAAGGCAGCAAGCATGGAAGTTTGTTCCTTCAGTGATTGAGACTTGTGACCTATTTCCAGCCCTAAACAATGCTTCCCCTACCAATAAGCCTCAGCAGAGACCTCTGCTCCCACCTGTTTCTGCTGCAGGGTGGAGGCAGGGGAGCTGCTCCTGTCCCAGCACACTCTGCCAGGGGTTAGGCTGAAGCTGCCTTCTCCTGGGTAGCTTCCTTCCTTGCCCCACATCCCTTGGGCAGCGAGTTTCCACAGAGCAGCCTCATCCTGGGGTTAGTGGCTCTGCTGGGGGGGCTGCAGCACTCGGGGGGTCCCCACTGAGAGTCCCCTCATCCCCTCGGGTCCCCTGGGGAACACCTCTGGCAGGTAGGCTGGGGATGAGCACGGGGTTTTGGGTGTTTGCAGGAGGGACACTGAAAGACAGAGACCTGAAAATTACCTCTGGCACAGCCTCTGGGCAAGAACTGGCCTCCCCTACAATCACCCAAGAGGGAAAGGAGGAAAAGATAACACCTCGTTTTTAATTTTTGAGCAGACTGGGGTATTTTTCCTCAGCAGTCTCTCATCCGTGGTTGGAAACCACATGCCATAATGGTTTAAAAGCATGTGGGGATATGGACAAGAAAGATGAATTTGCCACTAATGATAGCAACACTCAAAAAGTCTCCCCACAGCATGGTTGGTTGGTTGGGTTTTTTTTTTGCCCCTCTCCCAAATAAATACCTGGCTCTGTGCCAAGGTGCCTGATGAGAGTGCTTAATGAACCAGACATGCTGTACAGCGAGTGTTTTCCCAGAGATGTCTCCTTAATTGCCACAGATTATTTGCTTAATTCTCTGGTAGTTTTATTTTCAGAAGAATTAAAGGCGGGCAGGTGAAAAGAGAGGAAGATAAAAACAAGGAAAAGGAAGGCAAGGCAAGTGAGACATAGAGAAGGAAGGAAACAAGAATAAAGAAATAAAAGAGAAAAAATAAAATTAAACAAGAGGGAAAAGAGAAAAGAAAAAAGATACAAATAGAAAAAGAAGAAAGATGGAAAGTAAAGGAAAAATGGAAAAAGAAGAAAAAAGTTGTGAAAAAAGTAAGCACGACAGAAGAAAAACAGAGCTTTTCGAGTACAAATATGAAAATATTGAGGGGTTCAGCAAGCTCATTACAAGTGAATAAAATTATAATAGAAAAAACGATTGGAAAGAAGGGAATTGTAGTCGCAAAACTGCTAAAGCCAAACAGAAAGAGGCTTTGAACGGAGGTAAAAAAAAAAGAAAAAGAAAAAGAAAAACATTCTCCCACACGTTGTTTGTTTTTCCTACTTCTTTTGGCTTCTTTCCTCAGGGGAAAACAGAAATACAATACCAGACATGATATAGTTATTAAGGGAAAAAAAAAAAAAAAAGAAAATAACAGGAGAGTTTTCTAGCAACTCCCTTAAAAAACAAACGGTGCTAGGCAAGCCCTTCCTAAGGAGAGGAACTTTGGGATGCAGGGTGGGGAGGGGGCGCTGAGGGCTCCATGAGGGGAGGAGGACAGGGCAGCATCCCTGCATCCCCCGGGGACATCGGAGCGCTCCTCACGCATTAACTGACCGATCCAAAGCCCTCCTGCGACGCGAATATTATTACAACTGGAATAACAAAGGAGCAGACCCAGCTCAGTGACTTCGCCTGGAATCGGGGCAAGGATTTGGGATGTGGGTGTCCCCAGCGCTCCAGACAGCGCTGCCGCCACCAAGACAGCCCGCATTGTCCTCGGGGTTGTGTCTCCTCTGCTTGGGCCGGGACACTGCAGATGTTTTCAGGCTGCTTGCAAAAGCAGAACAGATGTCTCGTGGCTCTGTCGCTGCTCACCCTTGCGGGAGCAGCGCCCTGAGAACAGGTTCTGCCCAGGACAGGGCCCCGTGTCTGTGCAGGTGGAGACAGGGAGGGAGGGAGGGACAAGACCCCGGTCAGACAGACCCCAGGCAGCTCCAGGTACGAAGGTGAGGTCATGGCATCACAGGGTTTAGGCCAATCTGACATTGGATGGTGTGGGAAGATCTTTCTCTGGATCCCCTCTGGATGTCTCATCTCCCATGAGCTGCTGACCACTGGAGTTGTACTCCTCCTGTGAACTCCTCCTGAGGTGCAGGGCTGTGAAACCACTGGTTTGCTGAAAGTGTGAGAAACAAAGGTACTGTCAGGACTGGACCTGCAGAAATTGAACTGAACCAAGATGGAAGAACCTACACTGCATGGGCAGAGCTGGAGCCTTAGGGATTAGTGCAGATGTTCCAGCTCTGGGGTACCTGGGTGACCCTGCCTTTTTTTTTCCTCGGTGTTTTCCAGAGAGGGAGTTGCCCTTTGGGTGTTGCTGGCCTGGTGTTCTGCATCACCATTTTCTGTGGCAGAAAAGCAAGTTCCAAACAAAACCCAGCACAAGCTGCTTTTCACCTGGCTGTCGCATGCATAGGTCTGTTTGCTGGAAAACAGTGAAGTTTTGCTGTTTCCTGCATCATCTGATCACTTTTCTGCATCCAGCTATGCTGTGTCAGCAGGCAAACCCTTAATACGCTTCAAACAACCCCACAGCTCATCTGTTCCTCCATCTGCCTAAAGCTGTGAGAATTTCAGACGCTGTTGTGAGAAGGTAAAAAAACCAGCGTGGGTCAAACTGGGCAGCGAGGCTGTGTGCCTTGCAGAGGCTGATGTTGATGCTGAAAGGTCAACGATGAAGGCTGAGAAGTGTATTTCCATCTAGAATTGGTTAAATTCTTAGTGAAAAGTCAACACCACAGGACAGTCACAGGAAGTTGTCGCTTAGGTCCTGCTGCAACATCTGCAGTTCCCTCAGTGATTGGGGCAGGTGCCAGAGAGTCAAAGAGGATCACTGCTGCCAACAAGAGTTGAACTGAGCACTCAGGAAGAAGAGTGAAATGTTGTTTAGAGGTCAGGAGTCTGTTGCCTGAAAGTCAATACAGACTGGTGTGAGCTGATGCTGGAAAAGGAGCCATGCAAGGGCTGTTCCAAGTTCAACTAACTCAAAGTCAGATATTTCAAAGAACAGCTCAGTGCTGGGCTCTGCTCCATTTGTCATCCAGGGAGAGATTTTGACACTTCCAGAGGGCAGCGTGGCCCACCCACAGTCTAAGGCAGTCTGAGAGCCACATCCCTTTCTGTAGGCTGGAGAGCCTGGGTAAGGTGGGACTTATCTGCATTTTGCTGTTCCCTCCTGACCCTGCACAACTGGACCCACTCTGACACTGAGTGCCTCCAAAAGATCTACCACAGATTTAACAGAGACCAGCATTTTGCAGTCAGCAAGACCTTTTGGGCTTTTTTGTTGTTGTTGTTGTTGCTCTGAGAACAGTTCAAGGGTCTGGAAGTAATAACTGCCGAAAGGCAGCAGAAGATTGTTTCTACAAACTGAGAGTGGCATGAAATTAAACGTCTTTTGATGCTATCTTATAGGCTGCCAACAACCATTCCTACTATGAGCAGGCCACCCAATTAAAATGAAAAATGTATCCCTTAATGCAGTTACATCTATATGTGTATCTATCTATCTATATCATCTATATCTATATCTATATCTATATCTATATCTATATCTATATTTATCTATATCTCTATCTATCTATCTATCTATCTATCTATCTATCTATCTATCTATCTATCAACATGCAGCCAAGTGATCATTTTTATGCTGCTGTTGCATTAGCTGAGGTTTTTTAAACTTATTTTTTATCTGTGTTACCCCTCTTTATCATTGCAATAAATACAACAATTAAAGTCAGAGGGGCAGATGATCTCTTGCACCACAATGTCACCCACAGAGGGGGCACTGTGACATGGTGGAGCTTCTGCTGCCACTTCTGTGGTGAGCTATAATTCTGTTTTTCAGAGGAAGTATTGCTGATCTCATTTTGTGTTCCAGGATTTCAGGAACAGACTGACTGTATGTCCCACCAGCAGGAATGCTGCCCTCATCCTTCTCTGCATGGCTCCTCATACCAGGCTGCTGTGTTTGCTGCCTCTGGGAAGCCATGAGGGTGGAAATGCCACTCTTACAGTCACATGAAATATCCCGGTGGCTTTGAAGGCCTATTTTATATGGATTTCTCACTTTTCACATTTCTCGTTGAGTGAGAACTGCTTTATGTAGTAGCAGACCTGTGAGTTAACACTCAAATGTCCATGTTTGGAGGGCCTAGGGGACTTATCTGCCCTAAAACCAACACCAATGCCACCAGGATGTCCCAAACAAGCCTCACTCAGTTCAGTGGTTGCCCTCCTATCGATTTCAGCTGGCTTTGGTTAGTGTCTAAATACCAGACTTTTCCATGATGGAAGAGACCAAATTTTTGGTCCTTGTTTTGTCATACCCCCTACTAAATTTATCTCTGGAAGTGACCTCAGAATTTTTGAATGGCATTCTCTCTGGATTTTTAAACAATGTCTTGATTTCACCAGAGGAAAAGGGAAAGAGACTCTTTAAACCAGGAGAACACCCTTTTGTTATATCTCAGATAAATCTGAACTAATCATAAGTCAGCCCATCCGGTCACACCGGCGTCATTGTCTCCAGTGCTGATTAATGGGTCAGGGCTAACTTTAAACTGGCACTTCCTGGTTTGCTGCTCAAACCCTGTTTTAAATTGTTGCTAAATCGCAGTTTCACCATGGCCCACTCAGGGGGAGGCTGAACCAGAGGCTGCTCTGGAAGGGGACAGCTGGCTGCAGGCCTGTTGTGTCGCATTATCAACCCAAAATCTGGTCTGAAACTGCATCTGAACACCTGAAGGAGCTTCCACAGCATGGCCAGCAGTCTGGTGCCATGAAGGATTCAAAAGAATGAAGGGGAGAAAAGAAATAAAATCTCAGTGGATGTCATAACGACCCGGATTTGTTTATGTAACGTAGGGGGCTGAATCATATCTCAGCCTTTCATCACCCAGCCCTGGAACAGTAGTACTTTAATAACGGCTAATGACAAAAATATGGAAAAAATTAGAAGCCAGAGCAAATGAGGAGGGTTTTTTTATTTTTTTTTCTGATGCAGTTTAAGTTCTCCAAATGCCAGTCATTGTTTATTTTTGTCCAAACCTCCCCTTTTTTATTTAACAGCTCAGATTCTTGTTTCTTTTTATGGATTGTAGTTGTGAAGGTTTTTGGGTTTTTTGTTTTGTTTTGTTTTGGTTTTTTTTTATATATGAAAGATTTAATATTTTGCAATTGCTGCATATTTTTGGTAGGTAGGAGAAGTGCTTTCCAGTATACCTGGTGCTTTATTAAAACCAGGGCTGGAACATGATTTTTCATGTGCTTTCTCTGCTCTTTTGAATAGAGTGTGGCTCTCAGACCTCCCACCTAGACTCCAGCTCATTAGGGACATGTGAGATCAAGAGCTTTAGAAATGAAATTGATTGTTGAATACTTGTGTGACGTGGCATTGTAAAGCCCTGTTTTGGCTCTGGAGAGGCAAAATTATATTTCCATGGATTTTGTTTCCTTCCAAGCTGCCTCCTTATGCCCACAGAAGATCTGGATCTTTCAAAGGCAAGAGGGCATTCCGGCTGATGTTCTGTGGGATGTGGATTCCTAGGAGGAGATTTCTCCTGGCAGCAGGACTCATGGAGCAGCTGGATGTGGATAACGACAGCTGGGTGCTGTAACACCATTATCTAAGTGTCGTGGCAGGATTACCTGTCTATGCCACTCCTGCAGATGTTAGTCTGACCTGCTCTTGATGCCTGCCATGGGTGGATATTCCTGATGATCTTCTGCACTGAGAGAGTACCCTCACCACAGAAAGATCCCTTAAGGCTTCTTCCTCACTAAAATCACAGAATCACAGTATTAACTAGGTTAATTATCACAGTATTAACTAGGTTAACTCAGAGAAAGACCTCTGAGGCCATCCAGTCCAACCCATAAGCTTAAAATTTAAACCATGGATTCTTAGCCTGCCACAGACATGGAGAACAGGCTATTCACTCTCTCTCTTAATTTCTTCAGGAGAGCTTGCTGTCCTGCCTTTTATGGAGTGGGTATCCTGTCCACACTGCAGGAGTGTCCCCCATGTCCCCTGAAAAGCACCATGGTTCTGTCCTGGGTTTCTCCTGAAAGAAACCTGAGGAACGGATATGGAAGGAGAGCTTCCCAACAGATCCATGGGCACATAAGTGGACCAGAAAAGTGTACCTACCCCATGAAAATCAGCTGAACGCAAAGTGCTGTGAGGTGCCTGTGGCTGCAGGGACCAGCATGCCCTGGTCATGGCAGTGTGATGATTTTCTAGGCTACATTTATGGGAGCAAAGGGAAGTGTGGCAGGCATCACACAAGATACCCATGCTGTGAAGCTGTGGTGGCTGTCCCTGCCCCAAGCTGATGAGCTCTGAACCATTTCTGGGCTTGAGGCAACCATCAGACACCCTGGATCTGAAGAGAAGCCAGTAATGTGGACGTGATTAAATGGTGCCAATTGTCTCCAAGGCTAGAGAGAAGACCTGCTCATTTCCATTGAATACTTGTACCCTTAGATTTTGGCAACCACTAGCCTTATAACTACATCCAGCCCTAACTGGGCTCTCTGTGCCTGGGACAGTAGCACAACATGGTGTTACCTCTTCTGTCTCCCTCAAATTTCCAAATGGCATTACTGCTGTGGAAATGGGACTTTCTGGAGAAGCTGCTGTGACACGGCAACCTATGAGAGCATGGACAGGTACACCTGCAGGGAGTAAAGCCAATTTGTGGTCCAAACTCAAATTGTGGTCAAACTACTTGTGGGGTTGGTGTGGTGGAAACCAGAGCATGGGTAGGACCCACTTCTAGAAACTGATAGTTCTGTTTGTGAAATTGAGGATGGGCTTCCCCCGTGTGGACCACTGCCTGCATGGAGCTTTTCTGGGGTCACCAGTGACCCAGGGACTGTGACCTGCCCATATCCACATGCTTCTTCAAGCATGCATCTGAGTTAAAGAAAAAAAAACAACGCCTTTTTCTAAGCAGGGCAATTTAATAAGTATGTTTGGGTCATGCAGAATATGACCTTGAGAAACCACCAGGGCTATAATCTTATTGGAGAGTTGACTTTTGTGCTTCCCAGCCACAGATGAAAACTGTGGTGCTTGAAATGCTGGTGAGGCTGTCTCACAAATGACATGCAAATGCAGTATAAATACGAAGTTCTATTTGTTTGTCTGGTTCTGGTTCTGGAACCCTGGGCCATGTTTTCAGGCTTTTCTCTGTTACTCTGAGAGAAAAAAGAATAATTTCATATTGAAATAAAAACAAAACCAAAACATCAACCCAATCAAAACCCCTCTGATATTGTTTTGTAACTGCTAACTGACAGGAACTGGAGCTTTAACCAAAATATCAGATATAAGAAAGCTTGTGATAAAAGGCTGCAAGAACCAGCAGCCCCACACTAGAGCTCCACTTCCAGCACTGACTATTCCCTGTGGCAAGGAACAGATTTCACAATGCCAAGGAAAAAGGAAGCTGCTTAATGGCCAGAGGACAGTCTGTAAACACTGCAGGATCCTGAGGGGCCAAGGAGAGAAAACCACCACAGCTGCTCCTCCCGAAGACAGCAGGTGCCTCAAGGTGAGGCTGGTGGGGGTAATGGATTCCACCCTGACACAACTCCTGCTTGAGTTGTCTTGGCTCCAAACAAATGCCCCAGCTGATGAACCAAACCAAATCAGGGCTATATTTATATATACATTCTATATACATTCTATAACACCATCTCTCACAGAGAGACCTGCTTATCCACCTCTTCCAGCCAGGCACCTCCCAAATATCTGCTTCTGAACAGATCTGACTGCGGCAGAGGTGCTGCAGCCCCAAGCCAGGCCTGGTGGCAGAGGCACTCAGCACATCCCCAGGGCCACCACAGTGGTGCAGAGAATCACAGAATCACTGGGTTGGAAGAGACTTTTAAGATCATTGAGTCCAACCCAGCCCCAACACCTCAATTAGATCATGGCACCAAGTGCCACATCCAGTCCTTTTTTAAACACATCCAGAGATGGTGACTCCACCAGCTCCTCAGGCAGACCCTTCCAGTATTTCATCACCCTTTCTGTAAAAAACTTTTTTCCTAACATCCAGCCTGTATTTCTCTTGGTGCAGCTTAAGACTGTGTCCTCTGGTTCTGTCAGTTACTGCCTGGAGAAAGAGACCAACCCCCACCAGACTACAGCCACCTTTCTGGAAGTTGTAGAGAGTGATAAGGTCACCTCTGAGTCTCCTTTTCTGCAGGCTAAACAACCCTAGATCCCTCAGTTGTTCCTCAAAGGCCGGAGGAGTGAAGAAGAAGGGAGGATGGATCTCTCTGTTTTTCAGGTCCTGCTTTGGCAATCCCCTGTTGAAAGAACACTTTGGTTGTAGCAGAAAGGGTGGGGTAGATAAGCAATAACCCTGCTGTCCTTGGATCCCCTTGGAGAAAGGTGGCAGGGCAGGAAAGCCTGCAGGGTTACCTGTGCCCATGTCCCCTTCACCCTTCTGAGAGTGGGCAGCCAGCCTGGCCTCTGGAGGAGCAGCAGATCAACTTCCCATCACTCTCTGGGCTTCAGAAGGGGTAACTCCAGCACGGAGGAGGAAAGAAAAATAATTCTAAAAGGAGAAAGGCTCCTCAGTTTGGGCAATGGAAATGAAACTTGTGACTTGATTTCTGAGAGGCCCATCTGCCAGAACAGCCGTGCCTGTTGCACAACCCACTGCTGTGGGCAGATAACTGACTGACCACAGCTTGAGAGCACGTGGGACAGGGTGAGCCCTCTCCTCTGGAGCTAGATATGGTGCTCAGTCAATAAAACCATTGGTATTTTCTCATTTGCTGCTTGTCTTCAGCAGCCAGACCTGCAAGCAGCTGTAGTCAGCCAAGCACAACTGGTGACTGCAGGACAAGGCAGTGGCTGCAGCAGCTTGTAACGATGCAAAGGAGTGGTTACCAGTCAGTTATAGCAAGGTAAAGGCAAACACTGTGTTATTATGGGAGGCCACTCATGATGTGATAAGGAAGTGTCCTTGGCCATAGTGTTTCAATAAATACTTTGTGAGCTACTGTTGTTAAAACCTTTAGAGAAATTCCTCCTATAAATGGAAAATATTTCTGCAGTTTATATGTCCTGTGTGTTAATGCCAATGTGCAAGGTGCCCATAGTTTCCATTTTTACCTTGACTCTCTGTCCTCCCCCAGTGTTGGGCTGTATGTTCTTGATCGGTGACCACAAGTACCCAGCTTCGTAAACTTCTGCAGAAGATGCAGAGCCAGGTTTTTAAAAAATAGGAGCAATTTATCCTCCTAGCCCCCTGTGAAGTCTGAGACCTCAGCTCTCGTACCTAACTCTGACTACAGCCTGCACAGAAATGTCTTGCCTGACCTTTAACTGCTGTGGATGAGCTGCCTCAGACGAACCCATCTTGCTTGTTTTGCATCTGAATGGCTTAAGAACCTCTTGTCAAGATTTTCCAGAAAAAAAGATGGGCTGAAAAACAATTTAATAGCTACTCCTTCTCCAGATTGTGGACTGCATTCTCCCAGTCTGGAGGAGCTCACTTACACAAAAATGTCATGCTTGCATTTTTAGTACTGAAGTTTTCTCCCGGGAATAGCCGGAGGTTGTCAAGGGTTGGATATTCAGCTAAGGAGAATTTATAGGTTCACATATAGCAGACACTCATCACTGTGTTATTTCTTGTAATAAAAACTCCATTCCCTGGCAGAATTTGTTCATCTCTGTCCCCCATCAGCCAGACAGCCTTCTCAGCTTCACCCATCACCAGAAAGGCCTTTGTATTAATCAACAAAATTTTCCTGATTCCTCAAACATTTCTGTTGTACATACTCTTACATCTTGCTGGGGCAGTGTGGGCTTAATAGAAAATAAAAAAGGAAGGAAAAAAAAAGAAAACAAAATCATAGTTTTCATTAAGTTTGTGAGATTATCCTTGATAGTTTGTATTTAAGTCAGCCCGAATTTGAAATGCTCATGTAGCAGGTAGCACGTTCTGTTTAGCATCTGATTAAGTTCCAGCTTGAGTAATTGAATTCTGTTGCTCAAAATTCTTCCTGAAATTTCAATCAGATGAAATCATTAAATTTTCACTTCCTTTTCTGAACTGTTGGGTAATGTTAGTGTGCATTGTTCAAACTATTGCCCTCCATCATCACAGAGATGCCGTGTCCTGGTGGATGATGCAATATGATCCTTGCACGTGGCTTGCATATCACTTTGCTGGATCTATGAAGTGTTTTAAGATGGTTGCATTGCCTTTTTGGCAAAAATTCCATATAAATCATTATTATCATCAGGGTGGTACTCTATAGCAGTCAAAGTCAATATGTGCTCAAGAAGCTGAAAATTAAGTTTAATATTCAGTCTATGAAAAAAAACCCTCTGGCCTACATTACTGAAAATCTTGGCATATTCATTTGGTTTAGATAAAATTGTATTTCATGCTCTCCCACAGAAAAATTTTTTTTGGGTTAAGATGTATGATCTTAAGGCCATTCATTGCTTTGTAGGTCATGGCAGTTCCTCATTTTATACCTTGAGAAGCTTTTTTTCATTTGTTTATTTGGTTTGGTTTTTTTGGTGGTTTTGTTTGTTTGTTTGTTTTTGTTTTGGTTTTGTTTTGCATTGAAGGATGGGCCAAATTTATGGTGAAGAAGATTTAGCTCCCACTGTAGCAATGGGACTGATGGAGCTCTTTCTGAAGGAAGGCAGATCCTTAAATTCAGGTATTAGTAACCGTGGGCTCTCATGTAGTTAAATAGAAATGGAAGATAATCAATGAGAACTGAAAATTACACTGTAAATTAATTTTAAGGCATTTTAGTTTACCAGACTGTCTTGGTTTAGGAAGACAGGTGTCTGCCAGGGAAAGCTAGAGTTTCCCTTGGAATGGAGAATGTAAACCCTCCAATTTTTTATATTTTTGCAATTAAGGGCTTTCGGGAAAAGATTTGGGAATAGGAATAATAGTTCTTTGCTACGAATATTAAAAATACAAATGTAGTAGTAAAAAAAAAAACAAGCAAACAAACAAAAAATCCTAGAAACCTTGACAGAGTCAGAGCTAGAACCTGACACCCTGTTGGTCAGGGTGTTGGAAGCAGTCGAAATAAATCCTCCTGGAATGGCAGATGTGGTTCTGTTGGAGTGGAGATGATCCTGTAGAAAAGGGTCCAGTGGTGGCCAGATGAGTCCAGTCTTCCTCTGGAATCCAGTGGGAAACAGGACACCTGGTGTTCCTACATCTCAGTTTTTATCCAGGTAGGAATGGTTGGCTCCCCCCACTGGGTGGAGCATCTCACAATGGGATGATGGAATGTGGATGTCTGCTTGGGGATGACTGCTTGAGGAGTCTTAATGGCCCATTAGCAGAACATATCCCCCTGGAGGGAGGACAGGTGGTGAAAGAGATAAGAAACACTGCCCCACCTGATTTTAACAGCTGGCCCATTATCAGAAGGCACCTGCCCCCTCCCCCCTGGAGTTATGAGAAATGGGTTATACAGGAGATAAAGAAAACATCTCCCCAACTGGTTTCAACAGATGAAAAAATAGAATAAACTTCTTTGGGTTTTTTTGTTACATAACCCTCAATACAGACTTTTAGCATAAGGTTTGTTACTTTTTCCCCCAATGTGATAATTTTCTCCTGCCCTGTCACCAAAACCTTGTGACTAATGGACAGGCACTCAGTTGGTTTTCAGACTGGTGTAGGGAATTTTATCTTTCAATCTGCTTACATATCTTCATCTTCATTTCCAAAGTTGATGGAGATGATCAGCAGTAAATTTACCAAATTTGCAACTTCTCTGTAGATTTCCTCAGTGAAGATCTTTGGTGAGTTGGTTTGTAGACCACTCACTGTGGGCTTCTGTGATTTCAGTTACACAGATGTAAGACTTACTTTGTTTGATGACTTACAGGGCTCTTTGCTAGTGGGTATTCCAGGCCAAAACTGCATTTTCTCCATTTAGTTCAGCCATACTGCACGTTGTAATCCCATTTAGAGATGGTTTAATAAAGACTAATAGATAAGTAACAAATGTCATTAACAATAACTGGGCTTTGAATATATCATGGGGATTTACCTGTCCATCAGATGACTGCTGTATTTTTCCTGTTTGTTCAGCTTTCACTAGAGCACTGGAGCTGTTTGTTTCCGTAACAGCCTCCAGCAGCATCGTCAGCCTCAGCTGTGAACTTTACCTGTAATGATTAGGTAAGGATATCTCTGAATTCTTTCTGGAAACTGCCACTGTCCTTTCTGATGGACACTCAAGTCTACAAAGGTGCTGAAGTGGGTTTGTCTGCCTCCTGCAGTAGCACCCTGAGAGGGAATCCTTCACCAAGAGGCAGGAAAATCTCTTGCACTGTGGAACAAATGCTTTCCTGATGAAAGCAGACAGCTCTTCATTGTGCATGCAGCTGTACAAACACACTTCTCCACCACCACCTCTTGGGGACAGAGGGGTTTGTCCCAAATGCTGTGATGGGCTGGTGGCAAAGAAGGAACCTGACCAGCTCAGCCTTTTCTTCTTCCCCAGCCATTCACAGGCACACCTGCAGCTCTTAAACTTAGATTTTCCTTTTGAGTTTATTTCTGGGCCAAAGCCTGAATAGGGAAGAACTAAATACAAGGTAAATAACCCAGAGGTGAAAAATGTGTTGCACAATTAGACAGAATGCACTTCCTGACATTTGCATCACCATCACCTCTTACAGAACATGCAAATGGTCTGGCAAGAGGGTGAATTCTCTGTGTATGAATGGTCACAAAACAGCAGATGATAGGGGAGGAGAGGCAAACACGTTGATGAGATGATGCTCTTGCCTGAGAAAACTCTTGTGAGTGAGTGGTACTGTCTGCCAAACAACTAAACCTTTTGTGAAGAGCACAGTGACTCACCAGCTCTGAAGAGGCAGAGAATGGGATAGGGACTGACAGACAAGAAAGGGAAAGGGATTTTCATATGGGTGAGGAACAACTGGAGACTGTCTATCAGCTCTGTTTATCAGGGTTCTTTCAAACCTGGCAGAGGAGCCAGCTTTTGCTTTGTCTGTGATGCAACTTTGGCAGAGTCTCTTGTCTTTTCCTTCTGTTGTGTGCTGGGATAACAGCATAACCAGACTGCCTTCAGGCACTGTCAAACATTAACCCTTGCTCTTCTGCTCTTCCCCTCTAAGGGCTCTGCCCCCAACATTATTCCAAGGTTTGGTTGACTAAGAGGGCAGACTTGGCATGGCAGCAATGATGGGAACAAGTGAAGGATCAGAAGTGGCATGTGGCTGAGCTATCCACTGTTGCTGTTTTGTCCCCTGCCATTTTCACCTTGGCTTGGACTCTCCAGTTTGATCTCCCAGTACAAACACTGCCATCAACAGCAGAGCCACGCTGAGGCAGGATTCCATGACAGGCTTGTACAAGCACTGCAGCCTTGAGGTTTAAATCTCACAAGGAACCGTTTTTTCTCTGCAGAAATCCCTGGCATTCTTCGTGTTAGTCTCCAGGACTTGAAATCAACCATGGTCTTCACTCCTAGAGCTCCACGACCCAACCCGCTGCTTCTCTAAAACCAGCGGCCAAACCTGTGGATGAGCAACAATTTTATTTTTTCCCCCTTCTGTCATTTTGGTGATTCACCTTCTGACCTGGTCAGAACAGGAAGAGGAAGGCCATGAGTCATTGAAAGGCTTTGGCCATGCACCAGTGGGAGCCATAGACATATCACAAGCCCTTTTCTACAGCTGTGTTTTTCATCTTCATGCTGCAATCCCATTACCATGGGATGAAGTTAGTCCTCTGTCTGTACAGTCCCTCTGAGGTTTTTGAAAGGGCAGATGGTCCAAAAGCCCAAACTCTTCCCCAGGTAACAGACTCTCCACAGAGCAAGTGAGACAAGCACGTGGAAGGTGTCATGTCCTTGCACTCAGCCTCCTCCAGCATGTTGCCCCTTCTCCAAAAGTGAGCATTTCTGCCTGGATTTGTGGATCTGGGGCTGGAACACAGCTCTTGGCTACTGAGCTGCGCTGTGAAATCTTCTGCAAAGTAGCAGAAGCTATCTAGAAAAGAGCTGTGACAAGTCAGACACCCTTTGCTCTTTACTTCTGTCGTGTGCTGCTTGCAACACAGGTTTAAATGCTGCCCTGTTTCATCCTGAATCATTGTGGTTTCTGTGCAACAGCAAAGTCTTTTAGCAGCCTGGACAGGAACCGTATCCTGTTCTGCATGACTGGCTATACTCAGATAGACAAACCAACTTCTTTTAGCTTCAGACCTAAGTCTATAGTTAGAGCCCAGCACTAAGAGCTTGGAGGGTTTGGGAGAGAGGAAAAGGAGAAGCAACTTCCTGCTGTGGTGAGAGAAAAAGAGGAAACTTGTTGGAGCATATGAACGAGTATTTGGCAGGTCTTTGGGTGACAAGTCCACAAAGCATCTCTTCAGCAAAGTGAATTTATTTATCCTAGTAGAAGGTTTTTTATTCAACCCTCTTTGAGCAATTTAGTGGGCTTTTGCCATCAGAGGATTCAGCTTGCTTTTTTTATGCGCAGGCTGTAACTAGTTCTATAAATCTATAACTTCTTCAGGCAGCAGGCTGTAACCAGTTCTATAAATCTTTCTTCAGCCATGTCCCTCTGACAGATTCTTCTTAATATTTCCCCAGTTCACAATCCTGGTTGCATATGAACATTATCCCACAGAGGTTATACACATAGCTAATGACTACTTTGCCATTAGACTCTTGTTGATGCCAAAGTAAGAGGCTTAAACTTTTCTCAGTGCCTTGGCTGGGACTTTGCAGCTGCCTGTAGACAGGCAAAAAATGGACCCCAACTTTTCTTAGGCCAAATCTCCTTTCACCTTCCTACACATTTTATCTGGTCCACACAAGCAACTAAAATTGGTATCTGGAGTTTTCATCTCTGCTGGCAGGATCCAGCCCAGCAGAATCATGAGGAACTGACCATGAACTCTCTGTCTTTCCACAGGCAAGGACACAGAGCCTCCCATTCCTGAGCACTGTGCACCAGCCAAGCTCTGCAGAAAGTCCTCAGACTCCAAATCAAGCAGACAGTGGGCAGCAGTCAGGGGAAAACAGGCAGATTTGGAATGCTCCCTCAAGGAATTGCTCCTGCATGTGAGCTGAGGTTGACAGAGACTTTCTACATCAAGTTGTTAAGGCTAGTCCTGGGCATTTGTGATTCTCAGAGTTGTCCTGTGCAAAGCTGGGAGCTGGGGTCCATGATCTTTGTGCCTCCCTTCCAACTCAGCTTATTCTATGGCTCTGTGGTTCTCTGATTTTTTAATTGATCAGAAAGGACTACTGGATGAGAATCATCACACCCTTTATACATATGTCCTTTGTGTGTCACCGGAAAGAATGAAGCAAAATTCGTCAATGCAGGTTTGCCTTTGAAGGTAAAGAAATTCAGTCTTGCTTTCCAGCTGATGGACAAAGGCTCATTAGGGGTTTTTTTTATGTGTGTGTGCTTTTACGGCCATGGACTTGAAAGGCAGGTTGCTGTATGGCCAAGGCAGCTGGCAATGTTTCAGGGAAGCCAGGGGATTTCTGGAGCTGATGGAGGGCGTCTTCATGATGCATGCAAGCCATGAACTGATCAGAGGAGATGTTAGACCTGACACTCACCATGAAGATGGAAGGCTGAAGACAGGGACCATGAAGCTGTGATGTTTAGGAGTGAGCAAGGCAGAATAAGCCTGGAGTTCAGAAGAACAGATTTACCCCAGGCAGGGAACATGCCTGTCACAGTCACATGGAAAACTGCCCTTGGGGGATCAAAAGGATCCAGGAGAAGCCAGCTCATCTTCCATATCAGCCTCTTTAGAGCACAAGAATTGTCTGCTGCAAGGTGTAGGCAGCTGAGCAACACTGGCAATGGGTCAGCACAGAGAACATGGAGCTCCTTGCAGAGAGAAGGACTCAGAGGTGGAAGCAGGTACAGGCTGCTCAGAAGATGCAAACAGCAGTGGGACCAGGAAAGCCAAAACTAATCAGGAGCTGAAACCATCAGACAACACAAGGGACAACAGTATCTTTCTACAAGAATTTTGGCAGTCAAAAGAAGCCATAGAAGACCACAGGGTCACTGTTCACTGTGGGACAGAGGCACAGTGGTGAAGGATGGGTTTTCACTGCTGTTCAGTGGCTCAAGATCCAACAGGACAGGTTCCTTGGCAACCTGGCCTCGTGAGATCCACTCTGAGCAAAGCTGGACAGGATGAAGGGCCCTCCCAGCTGTGATTCTGTGACAAGACACACAGAATAAGTGTCTGATTCTGATCTGACTTTTCTATGTATTTATGGGCATTACTTTTAGGTACTCAGCTACAGGGTCAGGCTGTCTACTTCAAAATTTTACCTGGGTCTGAAAGACAGCTTGAAACTGAGTAAAAAAAATATTCAGTCCTCTGTCTACAATAGAGCTTATAAAACTAAAAGGCCAAGTTCTAGTCTGCTGATTTGGTTGTAGTCATGAAGAATAGACTGTGCTGGTGTTTCACATTAGAAACTCAGGTCAAATTGCCTCTTAGGATCTCTGATTCCTGATCAGCCACCACTGAGGTATGGTCATTCTTCATCTGGATGAAGGAAGGGATCCCTATGCTCCAAGGTGACTGTTAAGTAGCCAGTCCAACTTTACCCTTGTTAGGTGGACTAATTTTGTAATAAGAATTTTGTCCAAGTCCCTAAATTATGGTCAGTTTCCTTAGGAATGGGGAAAGGCAGAGGTGTTTAGAATGGGCTTTGAAACCAAACTGTAGCATGAATTTCCCAACTGCCATGAAGCCAGCACTCAAACTCATCTTTCCCAGACTCAGGCCTTGATCTTGTCTTTTCAGCCCACTTTTTTTTTTTTCTGCTCTGTTTTTGTTCTCCTAACCATCAAAGTACATGCCACAAGGCAATGTATTTGGACATATTTGAGCAGTTTTGTGTGAGTTTTAAATTCAGAGTTATAAATGTCCTAGATAGGATAGCATGAGAAGGCCTGGTTCATCAATGTTGTTTTCAGATTGAGCCAGATACATCAGAGGCAACACATCTTGAGTTTATAACTCTGATTTTCTTTTCTTACTAAAATAAAAGGGATTTGTACATTACATAGCATTGTTTATGCTGAGAAATATTTTCAGTGTACCCAGGGTGTGTTATGTTTCATTCCCTCTTGTTTCTGTAGCACTGTTAATTCTGTCCAAGTTGCCATCAAATATGTATTTATTTTCTCAGGAGTACCCAAATATTTCCAAGGTGGAGTGAGAAACAGAAAGTTTCACAGCTGATATGTGTTTTCCCCTTGGAATGACATCACTGTTTAATTCCACCAGATATTTTGCTCTTTATACCATATTGACAGAAAGAGAAAGCTGTTTCCCTTTGCATTAAGGTGGAGAGTTTCAAAGTGGCTGAAATCAAAGAGAATGTAGAGCATGATGTAAGAAATCAATCTCTGAAGATACAAATTGTGATTTATAATCTAACACATCAAGTTATGTTTTTTCCATAATCATTCCGGGATGAATTCAGATGGATCCCAGAAAAAAGAATTCTCACTCTTCATCCTTTTAACACATGGTTTGTGCATAAAGGTCAGTTTCAAGAGGTTCTTTAGGAATTAAACTCAATCTTAAACATATTCATTTGTGAAAAATGAAGATGGTGCAATTTCTACAAAAAAAAAAAAAGGAAAACTAAATTACATTCTTTTCCTCTTGCTGCAGCTGACATGTGGCTCTAGAGACACAGACTTAGAAAAAATGACTTTTACAAAAATCAGTAACACAAATAGCCACGATACAGAACAGCAACAAGTGGTGCTAAACCTTTTAGTGATGTAATTTTGTCACCAGTCAGTTCCTATGAACGAAATGCCACTGGCTATGAAGCAGCAGAGATTTGTCCCCTTTCTTCAAGTAACTCCAAGAGTCTGCATTGAAATGCAGATAAGTAAATGCAAATAAGTAAAGCATTTTGCTGTGGGCAATTGAAATTAATCCTGCTACAGACAGAAAATTTTGCTACACCCTAGATGCTGCCCATATTTGAAGATATGATACATGAGGTAGTTTAGGGTTGTTCCTGTGGATTAGAGGGGGAGGATAAGAAGGAGAGCCTCCCATTGATCTAAGTTGACTTTTGCCTTCTGAAAGATCATTCAAGTGTCTATCATAAGTAGTTAGAAAATAATTTTTCATACCTCTGCAGAATATTTGGTAGTGATTAATTTTTCTTCTTTATTCCCAGGGAAACCTTACTTTGAAAAAATTGCGTATCCCCCTCCTTTTTTCACTTTCACTTGAAACACCTGAAACAATCTGAATACAGCATGCTGCACAAAAATGTTGACTGAATTCAATACCTAATTTTCTCATCTAAAAAGAAAAATATTTGCTTTCCAGTCAGCCCTTGCACTTTTTATATTCCTTTTTATTTATTTTTTTTTTCCTAAGTGAAATCATGACATGGTTAGAGATTAGTGGGAAATAGAGATAGAAGGATGTAAACTAGATAATAATTTAGAGAAGAAGAAGGAATATTTAGAACTCTTGAAATCAATGATAAAACACTCCGTGATTTCCAGACAGGAGCAGGTTAAGAAATGCAACAACAGCTTGTGTTAGACATGTGCTTCGTGCAGGCCCAAGAAAGCATGGAGGGAAAAGGGAGTCTGCACCTCAGAGGAAAACAAAATTATCCACATAGCTTTTTGCTGAGTGAGTGAATCACCAAGTTGGCCAGCATCTGCCCTGCTCATTGTCTTGGCAAGAACCTTTGTGGCAACAATGTCATATAAACTTTTATTTGGAGAGGCTTTGAATTGGCTAACTAGGAAAAAAAAAGCTTAAAACAATAAGTGCAGAAGAAGGGGGAAAAATGAATGCAACTCAGAATTTAGACTTTCAATCAGGCTGTCTATATAATGGAATGAGCTACAGAACTTCCTCATGAGATTACTGCTTAAGCAGTTCCCCAGGATGTCTACAAACACATTTACAAAAATTCTCCTTTCCCATTATCTGGGATGGTGTTGGATGCATTCCTCGAGGCACTTGTCATATTCAGTGGACTTTGCAAAAAATTGTGTGGCTTCAAGTCATATATCTGCTGGTATTAATTTCAAATGCCCTTCCTTGGCTTTCATTTTAACACTTAATTTGGGCCTCTCTTATCTTGAAGCATTTTAGATCTCTACAGATCTCTCCTTCAAGAGGCACAGGAGTGATTCCTGATGCTCCTCTGGTTCTGGGCACCATGTGTAGGGGCAATGACCCTCACAGCCACATCACTTCTGGAAACAGCTGGGGGTTTCAGGTCCCTCATCTAAGGCACATAAACAGGATGGATTTTCACACACAAGCAATGTTTCAAGCAATTGTTTGAAAATCACAAACAAAACATGAATAAATGTTGCATGGAGTGTGACAGTAATGTTAGGTGATTGCCTTCACAGCCCAGCCCATGCCAATGAGCAGCTCTGAAGGAAAAGTGAGGTGAAAATATGGTCAAAGATATTTGGAGACATGGTAGAAAAAGGCAAATTAATGCCTGACAGCACAAAATCCAAGCCATTTCCCCACGCTCTAGTCTAGATCCTGAGCACTTTATTTGCTGTTCAGTGTGGCTCCCTTTCTGTGTGGAAGAAAGAATGTGCTGACCTGCTCTCAGATATGCCATTTCACCAGTTTTAATTTCCTTGTGTGGATTTAGTATCCCTGGTTAAGAAAGTGAGTGGAACTTTAAAGAAAATGAGTTTGGCTTTTCAGTGGCATCGCTTAGGGCAATAACCTCCCTTGGTATTTTGGGCTCCTTGACATGGTGCATGGTACCACCTTTATTGCATTCCCTTTGCCTTTAGACCTTTAGTCACCTTTAGGCTGGCTTAGATTTCCTCTAGAGTCCAGGGGGGCAGAAATGCTGTGAAGTGCTCAAAGGATACTGACAGTATCCTATCCAAAGGATACTGACAACCTCCCAACTTTTGCAACCTCATTCTTTCTGGATTTCCTGAAAAATGACAACTTCCTCTATCCAAGCTGCATCTTAATGTTGCAAGGCACTTGAAATAATTTATCTAATTTTCAAACATCCTACAGAAGTAGATCTAGAAACATTCATGTGAGAGTTTCCAAGAATGTCAGAAGAATGTTGTCTCCAGGGACAATGATAGGAATTTTTCCAAATATTTCTGCTTTTGAGCTAGGTAAATTTGGTGAGTCTTCCCCCCACCGCCCCAGCTATGGCCTCATGAGCCTGTTACTGCTTTTTACTTCCCAACATGAAAGCAAATATGAGATCTGTTATCTCTTGTAACCCACTGGCAGTCCATGGCACATCTGAAGGGACAAACAGGAATTGTTGTGGCACTGGGAGAAAGTATCTGCTTGACAGAGAAACCTTCTGCAGGATTGTGGCTGCTCAACATGGGCTGTATTTTGGCTTTTTTTGGCTCTCAGGGAAGAGGACATGCATGTATCAAATCAGAGAATCAAAGGGGCTACCCAGAAGTCCAAAAGCAGCTTGTGAATTATGAAGGAGAGAGTGTCCCCTGCCTTCACACACGCACACAAACAAGGCTGAGGTGTTTACAGAGCTGCACACATATTTTTCAGTCTGTCAGACACTCCCTGTGTGTGGCCTATTGTTTGACTGCAAGTTCTAATATAAATAAGAGCTGACATTCAATAGAAACCTCTTATTCCCCAGCTGCACAGGATGGCGAACCAAAATTGGGGCCAAATTCCTGGTGTGCGTGTGCTGTGTTCTGGGGACTTTGCCACAGCAAAGGTGACAGCTTATTGTCTGCAGGGAACTCACTGGCCATGCTCTGGTGTATCTGTGCAGCCCCCTGCACTGCCTAGCTCTGTGACAGAGCCAGTGAGAGGCAGAGAAATGAAGATTTGCAGCCTCCAGAGGAGGGAGGTCTGGAACCATTTGAGCTGAGAGGAAAATCTGGAGCTGTGGGCAGATCTTTGGTGGTGGAAAACCAAGCTGGGAGCTCTTAGCTGGCAGAGGAGAGAAGGTGGTTTTCTGGGTGAAAAGAGATGGTGCATTTGGGGCACAGCTCTGATTCTGCTCCTTGTTCAATGGGAGGCAGGATCCGTAATGATTATGGATCTCTCTCTAATGAAAAACATGGGTTATTCAACCCTTTTGAAAAACCAAGTGCAGAATTATAACATACTCAGAAAACCCTGTCTTTGGAGATTTGTAACAAAAAACAAATAAAAGAGAAAGGTCAGCTGCATTTAATGTCATGTGTTATAGTTGTATTAATAATGTGAAAACCTAAGTGAAACACCCTTTCAAAGCTTTTGGCTCATTGTCCACTCTGTGGAGTATTTTTTGCTTTATTATTGAGGGAGATCAGCTCTGCCCATTTCACAGGGCACATTCCCTCACCCTACACAATCAAACAATAACCCCTACAAAAACAAACCAAGACAGAACACATTCTCCCTGAAAATGCACATCAGAAGACACAGGCACTGAAGGGGATCAGCACTTTTGGCTCTTGGTCTTTGTCATCCCCAGTGGGCTGTCAACAGGGACTTGCATTCCCAGGTGTAGAAGCAGCATAGGCCATGGGATGTTCTCAGGGACTGGAATGGGAAGCAACAAGCATCAGCTGTGACAGATTCCTTTTTGGCTAATGGCCAGGTGGGCAGGAAAAGCTGTGATGTCTGAAAAAACCCCAATGAGCGCTGCATGCTGCAACCAGTTTTCCTTGTTATCATCCAAACTTGGCTGAAGACCATGCTGGCCACAAAATGGACAAACAAATACAAACATCTCATGCATGTCATGCTTAGTGGCCACTGCAGTCCCTGGAGCTGCTCAGACTCACAGACCCCAGCTGCCAAGGGTGCTTAAAAATACATTTGAAGCAAAGCTCTGAATTCTTGAAGTGTTAGGGCAGAGGTCTCTCCTTCCAGGGATTTTATCCAAAGACTGGTCCCACTGCTCCTGTGTTATACCACTTCTAAGAAAGTGAGAATGTCACACTATCTCCTTCTGGACAGATGAACAAAGTAAAAAAATAAAAAAAGGATTAAAAATGCATATGTTCTAGTCCCACCCTCAGGCTTTTATCTGCTTTTCAACACTGCAAGTTGACACCAAATGTAGGAACAACAAATGTACTTCTTCCTCTGCGAATCTGCTCTTCATTGCTCTTTGGGACTTTTGCTGCAGTTGCATGGCAGAAAAAAAGAGGTTCTTTTATCATCACACACAAAAATATAAATAAATAAAAAAGTAGCAAAAAATATTTACTTTTCCCATAGAATTACTTGATTTTCATAAAGTTTCTTGGTTTCATTGTGAAAAAAAAAACCCCTCTTGGAAAGAAAAAAGAAACAGCTGTCCCATACTATCTTTCTGCCACAAGGCAATTTCCTTAAAAACTCTTTCAGAAAAAAAAAATCACTTTTAATTTTTTTTTAATTATTATTACTATCGGTCCCTTTTGCACTGCTGGAGAAAACTAGGGGATCTTGGGTGGAGGTTCTAGTTCTCATATGAGTAATAGCTTTCAGCTTACTTAAAGTTTCTTCTACAGCACATGCTGTATTTTGCCTCCCTCCCTTCCTAACCTCCATGTGCTGTGGTGCCATGCACTTCCAAACAGAATCTGTGCTGTGATTCAGGAGAGACCAGGGACCTCTCAGGGATCCAAAAACCTCATGTCAGTCAATCCTTTTCTCACTGGTACAGCCTGCACATAGCAAACTGCTCAGCCCAGCTACATCTGACCCTGCTCCTGCAGAGCTTTGGGGTGCATTGTGTCTATTTCAAGAAGGGGGGGAAAGAGGCATCTTCCTGCTGAGTCCCACAGCCCCTGGAAAGGGTTTTGCTGATGTCCTCCTCTCAAGATGTGTTCAAGGCTATGGAATGCCAATTGCAGTACATCACAGCCTATGTTAGAGGGGATCATTTTTAAGCAGGGATGAAAAAACCCAGAGCTGAGTGCATTCCATACTGACATGGGCTGTCAGGGTGGCTGTTTTATGAAACAGGCTGGGATAATGGGACTGCACTACCCTGAGGTTGAATGGAAGCCTGTTTTGCATACTGTAAAGACTTTTTATTGCTCTTCATTCAAGAGTCCATGCATGCTGTTTCTAAGGGTTCAACATTATCTGTCAGAATAAAAAGGGGGAAAAGTTACAGTAAAATTAGCAGAATTAGTAAAGAGACAAATATTGTGTTGGCTTTTTGTGGTACATTTTTTTTTTTAAGGTGTACTTTTTCCTTCTTGTGGAAGACTTAGAGAAATTCTGCCTAGAAATATCCCTCTGAAGCTGGGAAGTATAGAGAGAGGTCAGGAAGAAATCCTTCACCAAGAGACCCTTTCCTCCTTCAGTTTCTCTTTGACAGGCCAAATGGACCTTCTATGGGAAAGAGAAGCAGAGAGGCAGAGTGGCTTTCCAGAGGTCACTCCCCAGGCCAGGGGCACAGCCAGTTCTGAGTTAAAGGCTTTAATTGACACTTCTGCTTTGGTGCTTAATTTTGTTCTCATCTTCAGCCAATGCAGCTCTGTCCATGTATGCTGGAAGTACCCCAGGCCAGGTTATTTTTCTCTCTTATTATTTTCTGTGCTGTGACAACTTCAGCATCTCAAGGCCTGTTTTTCTTCCTTTCTCTTGCTGTGTAAAATCTGCAATTTCTTAAAATGTTGCCTGGTTTACGAGCGATTTCTCACTCCTCACAACTGGAGAGAGGGGAGATAATTGAAACCAAATGTTTCATTTGTGTTAATAATGAGTGTCATTTTATTTTATGTCGTGCTGTTTCATGCAAGAGCACTTCAAAGTGCAGAGAAGAATAGAGGAGAAGAACATCATAAAAGAGCACTGGAGGCCACATAGTGAGAACTGATCTCAAAAGGAGAGCCACTCTCAGTCCAAACCTTGACCACAGTCTCTCCAGAGGAAAAGATTTGAGGAGAAGAAAATAGCATGTTGCAGGGCTTTACCTTTCCTCAGGAGGGGTTGTTGGGGTGCTATGAGGTCCCCTGGAGCCTGGCACCTTTGGGATGAGATAAGGAGTGAATGCTCAGGCTCAGCCCCCATGGGGTGATGATTTATCCCTCCCTGCTCTGTAAAAGACCTTTCTTGTTGGTATGGGCTAGGAAAAGCAACCAGCATGGTGCTAGTGAGGTTTGATCTTCCCTCCTTTTAGTGTGGGTGGGAATCACCCTGTGTCTCCCTCCTTGGGCTGAAGGCATCTCTTGTCTCCCATCACCACATTCCTGGGTGAGCACATTTGGAGAAACATCCTCTCCTCCTGAAGAGCCCTCAGCTGGGAAGCTGGAGGAGCTGAGCACAGGATCAACCCAGCCAGTGGCACAGCAGACCCAGCCTCAGGGCTCCCAGGTTCAGGCCATGGCTCCTGGGCAAGTGGTGGTGTGTTATTCTGTCCTCCCAGCACCCCGTGCAGCCAAGCTGCAGGCTTGGCTTCCTGCAGCTGGATTAAAAACACTCTGTGGTTGTGCATTTCATGTCAGGAATATGAGCTGCCCCTATAAAAATCCAGCTGGGTGGCCATGACAAATGCTGGTCCACTGGCCTGGGTGGAAAAGGTAACAAAGCCCTGATATAAACTGCCTGATGGGACTGTGTTCGTAGTTTGGGCCCAGCTTAGGACTGCACCATGTCTTCATTCAACACAGTTTTAATCACAAATTTTTACTCTGTCGTCTGTGAGAATCTTAGCTGATTTTGTATGTGCGACCGTCTGCGCTCACTTAATGGGAGATTATCCAAAGTTTTCTCCTATTTGCAGAGGAAAAACATCCCTCACACCATATTTATAGCACACAAACACCATGCAGAGTCAGCCGTGTGAGTTTCCTCCATTTCTTGTTGTCCGTGATTCATCAGGGCATCAGAGAATGTCACATCTGTGTCTGTCCTCCCCAACAAGTGAAGAACAGGGGAAGATCCTGTGGAAAAACCAGAGCTTTAGGTGCCTGGTGTGAGACAGGCAGGCCTTGGTTATCACTCCAAGCAACAGATGGCAGAGCATGCAGCTAAAATACGTGGTGCTGTAGAGTCTTCATTTGATGCAAGGGATAAAATAAAGGCCGTGAATGAAGAGCCAGCAAGGGTGACCTGTGCAACCTCACCCAGGGCTCCTATAACCTCTGTCCTCATGGCCACATCAAGATCCTTCATCTATCACACTGTAGAGCAACCTAATTTTTTTTTTCTGCACACTCTCCAGCAGAAGAAACAAAGATGTGCATGCTATTTGCCAACCTCGTTCATTGCAACATTCACATTTCACCCAGGTTTATTGCATCTGAGGGACTGTCAGCCTTCTTGCTGGTGCTCTTACAGCTGGAGGCACTCCTGAGGTTTATAGGACAGAGTCTTGGCTCTACAAATTCCAGTGGCAAAAGCTGCTGGGTTTTCAATGTCTGGTGTAGTGTGTTCCCATTTATTTGTGGTCCTGACTATCACAGTGCTATCAGTCACCCAGATTAGCAGACAAAATCTTCATCAACTGGAGGATTACTGAAAAGCAGAATCCACAATAACATAATGTAACAGCACTTTTATTTTCACAGCTCCTCTAGAGCCAAGGCACCATATAACATAATGAAACACTTACACTGAAAAACAGAAGACCCCAAAAGAATAAGAATTAAAATTTAAGTCTGCTGGACAGCTTTTTCATTTGGTCCAGGTTGTACAGTCACAGCTTACATTGACTGAAATCCAGTGGAAGAAGGAGGGGAAATCAAGAATCTGAGGAACATCCACCAGTGCCAGGGGTCTTGTGGCAGATTTCTGCATCCACACAGCCCAGGCCACTCTTTGGTGGCAGCGAGGTCCTGTCTTCTGTGGGCACATTTAGGGCTGTGTGTGCCTTTGGCTGTAGACCTGAAATCTGGTGGAGGCTGCCTTTAGAAGAAGAGGACTCATCTTTTTTAAAGCCTTGAGCAAGAATCCTTTTCTCCCAGCCAGGACTATGAAATTAGAAGCTGACATGCTGATATCACTGGCAGGTCTGTGCCAGGCACTGTGGCTGGTCAGTTCCCCATCTGTCCATCCTCTCTTGGCCACATGATGGGCCACACTTTGCAACAGAAGCAAAACAAAATCTGTGGTGCCCAAGAGGCTTCTGTTGATCCCCACTCCCAGGTCTACTCTCAGATGGGGCAGCCTGTCCCTGCAGTGCTCAGTCTGCCTTCTTCCCTTGGCATTCCCCCAGCTGAAGGGCTTCCCTTCCTGATCCAACCCCATAAAGAGTGAGTAAGTGCCTGGAGGGAGTGGGAGATGCATCCTCTGCTCTTCAAAGTCAGTTTGGATGACCAAGGGGAAAATACCAGCAGTGGGAAACAGCCCTGCCCTGGCAGCTGCACTGGATAGTGCTGCATTTCTGGACACTTAATATTTATTTATCTGCTGTGTTTGAAGTGTCAGCCCAGAACTTCTCACAACAAGGCCTTTCAGAAAAAGGTGTGTGTTGTTTTTTTGGGTGGATTTTTTTTTTTTTTTTTGGTAATAAAGAATAATACATCCAATTATCAGCATAGGTCTGGGGGTTTGCTGTCCACTCCCTTCTGCCTCTGCCTGTTTTCATTTCAACCTGTTGAATGGGCAAACACTACAAGCCTGAAGGATCTGGTCTACAGTGGCTGTGGACCAGTGAAAAGTTTGCCATCAGTTCAAAGGGGCTTGGAGTCTGGCTGATGGAGAAAGGGAGCACAGATGGGGGAAGTAAGTGAGAGTGTGTGCAGAAAGCCCCTTGTTGTGTTCACATCCTAATTACCCCTGGTGTGCAGTGATTTCAATTTGCTGCACTTTTCATCGTCCTGAATTCAGACCAGCAACAAAGGTACATGATTTGTACCACCCCTACATAACCTTCTCTAGCCAAAATATTTCTTTAGGAGTATTATTTCTTGGCTTAGAAAAATCCTTCTTTTTGTCTTGTTTTGTTTTGAACAAGTGTTTCCCAAAAGTATTTCCCAACTGGATTGTAAAAAAATAAAAAAATCTACACTGCACTGAAAAGAATAATCAGTCCCTGCTGTTAAACTCTTATATTCTGAAAGCAGAGTTAATGAAATGAATATCATCTAATTAAAAAGATCTTCATAACTGAAGGATCAAACCTTCAGATGGAAGCAATCAAATTTTTTTAGCATGAAGCTCACAGCTCAAGCCGCGTCTTACTGATGAACCTGCATTCCCAAGAAGGACACTTAGGTCAGGGGATGACTTTTTAATAAGAAACCCAAGCCTGATGTTTGAGAAAACCACTGGGCTGTGGAAACTCTTTGTCCTTACCAGGACTAAGAGCAGGCTGAAGTCCTGCCAAGCTCTTCACCCATCTCCCCCTCCCACCAATTGCAACATCTCTGTCTTTGGAGCACTGTGATTGACAACAGGCTCAGTCACAGCTTAGATCTGCCCTTGGCACTGCTGCTCTGACAGCCCCTGTTTTGTCACACCAAGCACATGGAGGCACAGCCAGCTGTGCCTCTGCTTCTCAGCTCCCTGACCACTCTAACCCCACCTAAAGCAGGCACCCTCCAAGCCAAATTGATGTCTGCACCAATGGAAACAGCACAAAATGGGGAATTCCTCATCATCTTTTATAATTAGGGTAGAGACTTTTCACTCTGGTGGTTGCCTCCATGCAAATGTGTAGAATTTTGGAATTATTGTTACTGGATTAATTGGAATTATTGTTAATGGTAACGTTAAAGGGTTTATCAGGTGTGTCCCACTGAATGTGAGGGAAAGGCATTTTCATGCTGCAGCATGAAGAAGAAGAACTACTGAGCCCTTGAATGGAAGCCTTGTAATGCCCTTAGACAAAAAAAAATCCTGTAAGATACATACCATGTGGGAAGACACCAATTCAGTTAAAGCCAGTGTTTTGCAGGACTGTGCCAGGTTCTTTAAAATATAGTAAGAAAATTCTCTTTGAAATTATTAGAAGTGCTAAAAACTAGATGAACAGATATAAAATTTCATTAAAAAAAAAAAAAAAGGAAAATATTTTGAAAAAAAACCCCAAACACTGGAAACTAAGGAAACAAAAATGCTGCTTTACAACCATCTTTAACCTCTATGTAGGCACAGCCCTGTCTTAAAATAAATAATAAATCTTACTGATTTAAGAAAAAAATTGGCTGAGACACATTCAGTCCTCAGATTCCCGTGAGTTTTTGTTTGAACTGGAAGTCCTGGAAGCATTCAGTTCAATACAATCTGAACAGGAATACTTCTAGAGCTTAGACTATGTAGTTAACTTGCCCTGGGGTAGCTCTTTCACTTTTTAATATAAGTTCTCAATTGCTCAAGTGGAAATACACATCTTGATGTCCAAGTGGTCAGACAAGTGCCTGGGTAGCTCTTGCAAGAATGAATTGAATTTCATAGTTCATGTTTAAAACCTGGGTAATATTTTTTGACTTACTTTAGCATGGGCACAGCTCATGGCTGGTGTGCAGTTGAGAATCATTTCTTGAAATAAAAGATGAATGATTGGATCTAAGCATTCTGAGCATTCTTAACAAAACCAGAAGTATCTCTTTTGGGAAAAGTGCCAAATCTGCAGTGGCTTTGCCAGCCTACAAAAGAGGAAAGGAAAAACTGCATGCTTATTGCCAAAGCATTTAAGAAGTTTGCATTTATCTTTCATCAAATAATAATTTTCTCTGAGTATAAATGCAGTCAATCAGAATAAAAGGGCTTGTACACAAAAGGAGGAAAACATTACCAACATATGAAATACAGATAAAAAAAGGAATTTGAACAGTTCTGAATTAATATTTTCATTTCCTTAGATAAAAAAAACCCAAGAGAAACTATAAATACTGCCACTCACCTTGGCTGGCTGCTGGACCTCCACCCAGCTTCTCTTTACTCCACTTCAGTGGGACAGGAGGATGAAATGAGATGAAAATCTCCCTGAGTCAAAACAGCAGCTTTCACCAGAGTCAAGTGGAAGGCTTAAAAATGAATTAACAACAAACATTTGGGAGCAGGAAGTGTGAGAGGTGAGAAAGGAAGGATGAGGCGAAATCCTAACAGTGAGATTCTAACTTCCCTGAAGGACACATAGAAATTCCCTGGTGGTACTGGGCTCCCTGATCTCCCGGCTGAAGTGGTGTTGTGTCTCTGTCACATCGGTTCAGCTGCTGAAGTCTGGGACCCCCACCACAGGGAGGACCTGGAGCTGCTGCAGCCAGGCCAGAGGAGGCACCAGGATGGTCAGAGGGATGGAGCAGCTCTGCTGGGAGGAAAGGATGGGAGAGTTGGGGTTGTTTAGCCTGGAAAAGAAGAAAGCTTCAGTGTGAGCCAATTGCAGCTTTCCAGTGCTTGAACAGACCCTGTAGGAAAGATGGAGAGAGACTTTCACAAGGGCCCAGAGTGACAGGACAAGGGGGAATGGTTGCAAACTGAAAGAGAGTAGGTTTAGATTACCTGCTTCATATATTAGGAAGAATTCAAATTCTTCCCTGTGAGGGTGGGGAGGCCCTGGCATGGGTTGCCCAGGGAAGCTGTGGCTCTCCCACCCCTGGCAGTGTCCCAGGCCAGGCTGGACAGGGTTTGGAGCAACCTGGGATAATGGAAGGTGCCCCATCCCATGGCAGGGGGTTGGAAAGAGAAGAGCTTTAAAATTCCTTCCAACCCAAACCATTCTCTGATTCTATAAAGTTAAGCTGCTGAAGATATAAGGAGAGCTTTGTCTTGGCATTGTTCTGAACTCCTGAGTCTTTGCTTGGAAAGGTTACCTGGCACTTTTCTCAGCTTCCCCTGAGCAACAAGACAGCCTTTCAGAGCAGTAGGAGAGATGTGGAGATACTGTTCATGGGCACCTTGATCTCTTTGGACAAGTCTGGCCTGGGGCAATGCAGCCATCACAGTCATGTTGTTTAGCACAGTCATTAGGGGATTTCAGATGGGGGAAAATCCTTCAACACAGAGGACCGTGGGTTAGGACTGCAGCTTGTGTCATCTATGCATTACTAGAGATTCACCTGTAAAACAGATCTGTGCTATGTTTTCATCTTCAGTGCTTTCCCTTTGAGATGAAGGGTTGAACAACTCATTCAACAAACAGTGAAATCACTTCCCATGCTTTCCAGCCTGCTTTTTACTCCAAATTTTGGCTTTGTAGGGGAATTAGAAAGCTTAAACTCAATTTCTGTGCTTTATAGTGAAACAGCTGTCTCTGAAGTCATGGAAAGTTGTGCTCAGCATATCTCAATCTAGCATTTAAGGAGGCCAATCCCTGCCAAACATATGCCCTGCAGGAAAGGATGCCAAAACTCTACTTGTTCTCTACGAATATGCTACGTATGAAACCAGCAGAGACTATGGGGGTGCAGCCATGCTGTGGTGGAAATCATCCCCTGAGGGAGTTTGGGCATGGCCTTCAGGCTGGAGTTACTTCAGCTGACCACAGCTGATGGTCACACAGAGGTGGAGGGGGACAGTTCACCAGTTGAATGGATGGGTCTTGTGAAGGTTCTTTGGGTCGTGGTAGGGGAGAAGAGGTGGGTTCCCTCTCCTTGTTGTTGTTAAACTGGTCCATTGAATGGCTGACGTTTTCCTGGAGAAAAAAAATGGGTCACTGTAAAAACTGCTACTGACAGGTGGCCAAATCAACCCTGACCATCTCCCTGCTTCTCTGGTTGGTGATTCACAACTGCAGCCACCCCTAATATGACCCACACAAATCAAATTCTAGGGATCCTTCACCTGGTACTTACCATGAGTGTGTCAAAGAATTCTCTCCGTGCTCTCCCTTCCCTACCCTCCTGATAACTGGTATTTAAAACCTATTCAATATTAGGGTTATATCCTAAATATCTTTGAGTGTTTGGACAGAGAGAAATGTTGAAAGAATTGCCTAAAACCTGCATGGAGGAAGTTGTTGTGTAGAGGACACGTATGAGGTACTTAAGATCTAAAACAGAGGGAGAGTTTCAAAGGTTTTTCTAAACAAGGAAAGTCTGACTGTACTGAAAAGAACCTTACTGTTTCCAGTTTATTGACTCTGTGTGTGTATAAACATAATTAGAAAATCAGAGAGTATTTCCACTTAGGGTGGGTGTCTAAGTGATTTCTAAATGAGATGGTCACTACTGCAGTGTAGTGGGAGAGAAGGCTGTGCATGAAATATAATCTCTTTTAGGTCTCAGCTCAATGGTTGAGAGAAATTGCCTTTCTCACCCCTCTGCTGATACTGAGGGGTAGCAGCAGCAGTCACCCAAAACCAAGACAATTGGAAACTTCTGAGTAGGACAGGTGTTGACAAGACATGATACTGATGTAGCCCTGTGCCCTGTGACAAGATGTCTGTGTGGAAGTCTCTAATGCTGAATTTCTTGGGAAGTGTCCATGCTCTTCCTCAAGTCTTTCAAAGCAGGCAAAATACCAAAGAAAAAAAAAAAATAAAGGGGAGGAGAAATAGATGGCAAAAGTACACAGACATTTGTAATATGATAACAGTTTGGCTAGATTTGTCCTGAAGAAAGAGAAAAAATCAAGGTTGATTAAAAGGTATTATTTATCATTGGTGATGTTTCCAGTATTGGGAGTGGCTGGAAACATGAGTAAGTGTTTTCAAAGCTGTTTTGCCTCATACTGTTGATGGTGCCTGCAAAGATCATGCATGTATGAGTTTTCCTTTCTCTGTAGCTGCAGGAGTCTCTGACATGGGGTCAGTACCATCCTGCAGGGATCCTGGATGTGTGGGGCTGCTCAGTCCCGCCACGGTGTTAGACGTAACCACGAGCACCTTCCCTCTCATCCTCTCCTCAAAATTGTCACTTCTCAGGAGGGTGACTGGTTGAATTGCTGTGTTTCTTTGCAGAAAAGGCCAAAAGCACAGAGGGAATAGGATGAGAAGCACAATCCAGCACAGAAGGTGCCTTCTGAGCCAAATTATCTGCAGGGAGTTCAGGCACAGCACATTCTTTCCAAAGAAGGACCTCTGCAAAATCCTTGAAAAATCCTCACCTTAGAAAGCCTCTCACTGGAGTATCAAGCCTGCTGCTCCTGCTTAGGGTGAGAAATTCCCTGGTCATCCAGCACCAGCAGTGCTTGAGAGCCAGACCCAGCCACCCCAGCCTCCCATTGTGTCTCCCCAGGCTGCAGCCAGGAGCAGGGTCAGTGCTGCATCATGGGGAGACCTCACCAGCCTGAAGATTTCCAGCTGGGTTTTCTGGCTGCTGGGGGGTGTGCAGAATGTGGGCTGGAGCTTTGTCTGGAGGGAGCAGGGTGGCTCCTGGACACTGCAGCCCCACTGGCACTGCTGGTTCAACTCCACAACTGTGGTCACACCTCTGCTGCCCCACACAAATCTCCCTCTGTCCCTGATGACTGACAGACTCCTGAGGGCTGTTGACACCTTTTATTTCTCTGGCAGCAGCTGGCTGGTGGGCACAGGCTTGGGCAGAGCCCTGCTGGGGACAGCTCATCTGAAAAGTGGGCAAACAAAAGCCTGGTGATCCATCTTCATCCACAGTTTGGTTATTGCCTGCCTTGAACCATCCTGAGGGGGTGACAGCCACCCTGTGCACTCTGTGGAGACACGGGTGAAGTCAGCATGGCCCCTGCAGTCCTCCATAATTCTCGTGCCTCAGTTTCCCTGGTGCAACGCCAGGGCGCTGTCACTGACTTTTCTTTAGAAAAGGAGAGAAAAGAAAAAATTAACAATTACATTTTGGATGCTATGTGGAGCTGGAGGTGGAAAGTTTAGTAACACATGGCAGCAAAGAAGTTTCACAACAAAATCAGGGAAAGGGGGGGTGTGGGACAGTTTTTGTGTATCAGCAGTTTGGATCTGTTTTGATATTAATAATCTGGAACCATTCTTTCTTATTATTACTGGCATTATTTATTGCTATCTGATTAAATTAATGAAGAGCCTGCTGGCTCCTGACTTGGAGCAGGTGTTCCACGTCCTCCCCCTTGGCAGGCAGTGCCTGTGCTTAGCTCCAGGCACCACTGCAGCCTCTTGACAGTGCAGGTAATGAAGGACTGCTGGGATTCACTCTGCTCCCCTGCAAGTGCATGGGCTGGTGCATTATCTCTGACCAGATATATCCATTGCCTGTGGATGCAGGAAGGGCACTGCAGGGGCAGGGTACCACTGTGGGGAAAATCTGCTTCTAAATCAGCACTCTAAGGGATGTTTAGTCTCATAGCTCTGGCCTAAAAGCTTGCTTGTTTCCTCCTAGCCATAAATGGTGCCTCTTGCCCCATCTCATCAGCCTTTCCTGAGACCAGCTTGGCACAGCCGGTGCAGGTATTGGGGAGCCCTGAGGCACTGCTTCTGCTTTATTAGTCTTTCAATCCAGAACAAATTAAGTTTGGATTAATGAAACAAAGGAAATAGAGGCAGCACCACTTCACCAACCTCCACCACACCCCAAAAGCCATGAAGGCACCTGTGATTGCACAAAGCAGTGGCACTCTGTGTGCAGCCTGATCCTGTCAGGGAGCTGAAGGGAATATCCTGTCCCTTCCTGCTGGCTTTGGCAGTGATGGCACAAGCAGCAGGTGTTTAGACCTGTTCAGCTGCAGCACAGAGGCCCCACAAGTGTGGTGAGCTGGCCAAAAATGTCTCCCAGGCCCAGAAGGTGTTTCCAAGGAGTGCTTTGTGTTGGGACAGCAAGACTGCAGCACAGAAAACGGTGTCACTATTTGTGGCCATGAGGTGGGTACCCAAACAGCAGTGTGTGTCTGTGTGTAAAATTACAGAGGGCTGAAGAAAAAAAGGTAGAAAATGATTGACAAGGCTGCAGTAGTTAGGGATGAGTAACAAGTGGAGCTGAACAGAATACTGGCTAGGCCAGATCTAGACACCAGCAAAGGGAAATAGAGGTACCAGGGCATTGACTAATTTTCCTCTACCCCAGTAACTGCATCTCAAGGATGGGGGAAGTTTCACTGAGGACATATTTTGTAGGATGGTTAGAGAACCAGCCTGGGGGATTCAGTCTCTTAAGTACCTCCAGTGTTCCCAAAGGTTTGCAGAAGCTGCTGTCAGCCTTTGCCACTGCACTCAGCTTTGTCCCACTCCCCAAGACAGATGTACATGCTGAGACTCCGCAGCATTTGCAAGCCTTTGTTTACGTGTACTCCAAGCTTTAAGTATTTGCAATTTTGTGGCCTGCCTCACACACCCTAAAAACTTGTCTTTAGCAGTTATCTCTGGACTTGAAACTCCTGTAAAAACAAAAACAACTGGTTTTGGCTGCTCTGCCAAGCAGTCTCTCTCCATAAAAAGGAGACTGATTTTTCTCTCTGGGTATAGTAAAAGGTTACAACAATATTTAGTTTGAACTTCCCTGAGATCAGGCATTTATTCTCGCTTACTCTCTCAGCGAGTGCGTGTGTACATGGAAAGTACATTGAAAGTGAGTCAGCATTACTCAAAGTGAATCACTGGTCACTGCTTCTCTGGGACGTTCATTCAGTGTTGCATGCAAGATTTCTCTCCCTTCCAAGCCAGCATGGGATTATTTGTGCTTCTTCCAGGCTGCTGTAGACATTAAGACACTGGTTAGGAACCAAACAAGGGACTGTCTCATACCCACTGCTATCCTGAGGCAAGCCTTGGTGATGGACCACTACTCCAGCAGTAAATGAGAAATAGAAACATTGTTTTAATCTCCTCTCCAAAACAGGAGGCTTGCCTCCATCTGCGTTTGCCTACAGCATCACAGAAATGTTTGTTGCCTCCTGGAGCAGCAGCACCTCTGGAGAGCAGCAGCTGAAGTGTCAGAGATCTGACCTCTCCCCTTGCCTTTAGGTCAGGCACTCCACTTTAAACTCCAGGGCTTTTAAACTGAGTTTGGAGGGCACCTAAGAGGCAGAGAGGAAAGAGAAAGATTTGCATAGCAAGGATTTTTGAGAAGCAGGTTTAATCTCTTAGGTGCTGTTTACTTCAGATTCAGTTCTCAGGGCACATCCTGGTGTGCATGGATAAATTTCTGATCCTCTAGATAAATTGTTCTTGTCAGGAATTATTTCAAAGCATGTATTTTCTCTATGAGCCACTTTACCCAGTTCATACCGTGGGCACAGGAGCTGTAAGCCTTTATCTTTAGCAGCTGCCCACAACAATGGGGGGAGGCATTTTATTTCCATTTCAAGAAACCACAGCCTTTCATTTCCATCAGACACCAGCTCCCAAAATGAGGCCGTGGTGAGGATCTGTGTCTTCTTTTCATCAGTCTCCTCCCTCTCCAAGGAATGATGATACTGCTGCATCCCATATTTGCAACCAGTAATGCTACAGCATCTCTCCCTCAGCTGTGGTACCTTCCCAAGAACAGCCAGGCTGTCCCTGCTGCATGGGTGACACCTCAGTTGTCTCCAGAGGGAGGTCACAGGGTGGTACTTTACCATGTGGAAGGAAGGAGACCATGTCTTGCCTCTCCCACAAGGCTCCTGGGCCTCCCAGAACCTCCTCCAGGTGGAGATGTTTTGGTGGTACTTCTCTGTCCCTGTGACAGAGTCCAGCTCTTCTTGAGATAAAGTGTATTTCCTGCACGTGTCCAAGGAAATAACTGGTGTTGCAATCTTCCTCCTCTGGCCTCAGAGCACATCTGTGATGGCAGTGCTGGCCTTGGGGTGAAGTTGCCTTGTACCATGCAGAAGTATCCTAAACCAGAACTGTTTCCCTAAAACAGAAGTGTGATGGAACCCTCGGTTTACTTTGTCAGACAGAAGTGACTCTCCTTCATGGAGAACAGGTGAAAGGCATGAGGTTTTGTGTGCTTTCACTTTCTCCAAGCAGTTCCATATGGGAAGGCAGACAGAGAGAGTGCTGAAGGCAGTCTTGCCCTTGATATGTTGCAGCTGTGTTAATTACTAAAGAGTGGGAACAGCCTTGCCCTCATAGCCATGGGTGTGATAAGGAGTGGGGTAGCTGGTTGACTGTGAGGAGGAAGGGACAGACAGGGTTAGGTAGCCTTGATGGGGACAGGAAGGAGTGAGCTGGAACTGCAGAAGGAAGAGAGAATAAGGAGAGAAAGGGCCAGAGCTGTGTGGAGCTGCCCCTAGGAGGCTACGTAGAAAAGGTATGAGAGACTTTTAGATAATAAGGTGCTGATGTGTGAAGCCTTCTTTGGTGTCAGTTGTACCTCCTCTGTCAGCTCCACGTTTGGTGAGAACACAGGACAACACTCCTGTGTTCAATGTGTGCTCAAGGGAAGGTAAGAATGTGGGCCTGCTGGCCTGGGACACTGGGTCTGGTGCCAGGACAGAGGCCAAGGGCTGCTTCCTCCATCTCAGGTCAGCCTCAGTGGCTCAACTGCACTGCCCTCTGCTCCAAGATGGATGGGACAAATGGCAGCTCTGGTAGTGGGCAGTGCCTCCCCCTCACCACCTACATAAAGCAAGCGTGTTGAGTCAACCCTGAGGCTTTAACTCTTTCAAAAAGTGGATGCAGCTAAGGATGGAGCCTGGAGGGAGGAGTCAGCTGAGGCTGGATGAGGTGGGTGGTGAGGAGGATCATCCTCATGATCTGGGCTGTTTATTTCCTCGTTGCCCTCAATAAGAGGGTCTTGGGCTCACTCGAAGGGCTGGAAGGTTTCCCTGTACCTGGTGCAGGTCAAAGAGGGAGAGGCACCTAGGGAGCCTATGGAGCTCAGTGCAGCCAGCAAGGAGAGGGCAAGGGAGAGCCCTGCTGGGGAGTGGCTTGGGTAAAAAAGAGAGAAAGGCAAGTAAATAGTTATAGCAGGGATGAGAATGCTGGCATTTACAAATGACTTGGCATTTCATCCCCACTGGATGCGGTAACTGACGCAGAGTTTCCAGCAGCCTCACGTGTCCCAAGGAGAGTGGTGAATATGCCCAAGATGCCTGTTGCTTTAGTCACTTCACTTCCGGAGAAAAGACAACATCCTTTACAAAGATTTTTTTTTTTAACTTTCTTTTTAAAGAAACTGATTCCATGTGGGTTGTGGAGGGGCTGCACCTACCTGAGCGATGTTGGGACAACATATCTGTGCTGTGTGGAGAAAGGCAAAGGGGAGATTGGAGCTTGTAGCCCTTAACCTTTGGAAATTCAGTATGCAGATGAGTTGTTGAAAAAATTTTATTCATGGGTTTGCATACAGAGTGGTATCAGGCATTATTTTCTCTCGTGCTTTGCTGAAGGGAAAAAAAGCCTGCTTTCTGCTTCTGAAAGAAACAGGCAAGTCCATCATCATCACAGGATCATCCTGGACACTGTGTCTTCGTGTAACAAAATTGCATGAAATTGCTTCCTCTACACGCACTGATTGCAAAATTCCTTGGATGCAGAGGCAGACACAAATTTAACAGTCCAGAAATTTTGTCAGCTGAGGTTGTGAGATCAGAGAAAGGGAGAAATCCAGATGACCTTTTAAAGGTGAAGACAGTGTGGGTGGAGGCACTGAGGAAGTCTGTGCTTGGTCCACCTGGGAATACCTTTAAATTATGTCAAAGCACAAGCTTAAAAGTAAACCTGAAAGCCAGGTACCCAAACCCCATTTGGAATCAAGTTTGTGAAGGCTGAGAAGCAAAGAGAAAGTTAAACCAAGCACAGAACCACAACTTTGTGGCACAAGATCCCACATGGTCTTTGAGAGACATCCAGGCTTAAACCTCTCGAGGAGGTGGATGCAGAGTTTAGAGGAGAACAGGCTCTCCACTGAAGGGTGCAGCTCTTTTCACCTGTGCAATCCTCTTAAAAAGTTAGCTTACTGCTTTTTTTGTCAGTCTTTTTAATGGTATGCCATTAGATAAATTAAGAATTCTTTCAATTTTTAGCCAATACTAGTAGCGAAGCTATTTTTTATATTATCTTACAGATTTCCTTCAGATTTCCTTTCCTTGCAGTAAGTAGAAAACAAGAGAGATGTTTGACCACTGACATTTTTGCTATAAAATGTTACCAAATGTAGCTGCCAGCTCCCAAATCTTAACATTCCTGAGATCAGCTTCACAAGGTCATGAGATGATGGACAACTCTTACCTTTTCCTGTGCTTCCACAATCCACTTTTAAATGCAGTGAAAGCAATGAAATTCACATTGTGTCCTTAGGAGATATTTTGTCAGAGTGATACATCTTCACGGTGCTTTTTTTACTTGCTGTGAAGTTGTATCCATGACATTGCAATCATATCTCAAGGTTCTGATTGGGAATCTGAAAGCTGATGACAACTTTGTGTTGCTTTGCTTGGCTTTTTTCTCTCTCTGGTTTTCTGGCATCTCTAAAAAAGATTAATTCTGCAGCATTTGCAGTTATGTTCAGAATGCACAGCGTTGTTGATATAAGAACCATCTGACAAAAGATTTTTTTTTCCATTGGACAAAACTATTTAAAGCATTTTAAGTTTTCTTAATATTATTATTATTTTCCTTTCCTCTCTCCTATTTTTTGTTTGAAGACAGACAAAAGAAATAAAAAATGTTACATTTGTTTTCTTTATGTTTTTGACCAAAAAGGATCCACAAATATTATTTAAACCCTTCTGATTTTACAAGTTTTGTGTACAGCACTGGGAAGGGGTTGTTACTTTACCATTTTGAGGGAAAATTTCTTGCACACCCACATTTCCAGCAGGCCTGTTCAGAGAGGTACAGAAGAGTACTGCAGTTGCCTAGCCAACAAAGTTCAAACCCAACTACAAAATGCATATATCAGTAAGGTGTGGGCAACCCAGAGATTTACACGGCAACATAGCCGGGTCATCTGTTTCCCTTTGCATTTGTTTTTTCCTAGCAGCTCTCAATGTTTGATTTGCTTTTTCAGCTGCTGCCAAGCACTAAGCTGACATTTTCATAAAACCACCAGCCCCTGCCCCCAGGCCTCACTGTGATGCTTCACTGCTATTCTTACTGCCATGAGGAGCAAGAATAGCTTTTCTGTATCTCCCAGAATACTTTACCTGCTTTCTCACCTCCTGTTTTCCAGGTCAGTTATGGAGGTGTGAAAGAGCACAGGTCACTGCAGGGGGGTGACCTTCACAGAATCCCAGTTCTTCTGCTTCCTTTTTATGAAATATCCATACCTGTCAAGACTATCCCATCTGTGCCATGGTTGCTTAGAGGCCTCAGGTGCAGGGATTTGTCAGGAGCTGTAAGAAATCCAAGCAGATGATATCATGTGAAAGACACTCATGCAAATGTTTGCTCATCTCTTCAAAAGGCCTGTAAGAGGCTTTTCTTTACAGAAGTCATGCTAACACTTCTCAACTAGATTTTATTTATCCAGGTGCCCTCCAGTTCTGTGCTTTAATGCAGTCTCCGTGTTTTGGTGTTGTTAGACTAACAGGTCTGTAGTTTCCTACAATCTTAAAAAAAATTAAATAAAAAAAAGTCAACCTTCAGTCCTCCAGTACCGAAAGTGTCTGAAGTGAGAGGTTACATATACTGGTTATAATTCAGCTGTTCATCCTTTGTATTTCTTGGTGAATGCCCACTTGCCTGTTAATTTCATCAGCTTGTGCTGTAAATTTTTTTTTCACAGCAGCTTCAGTCTTGGAGAGATGCTCTGATGAGTGTCCCTTTCACTCCTTCCTGCTTCCCCAGAAAAAAACCAGAGTTTTCTTGAGGGCAAACCCCCAGTTTTCAGCGGTCCATGGGACCCATTTACCCTCCACACTCTGCCCTGAGCTCAGCTCTCCCTGGCTGTCAGTCAGACCTACTGACTCTGCTGAGCTTTCTGCGCCTCATCACACAGAAAGAGGATGTAATAAATCACTCAAGACCTTTTGATGATTTGTCCTCTTTTCTGCCTGTGTTTCTGCCTTTTGTGCCACAGTTTATTTCCCCTTTACATTCTTTTCCTGGAAACAATTTCAGCTTTTTGAATTCCTGATTTTTTTCTTTAACCACATTGACTTTCTCACTCTCCTTTTTCTTTCAGAGCATTTTAGATACAGCTGAATAAACTGATAAATGTGACAGTGATGCTGAAAGGGATAGGAACAAGCTCAGTCAAGTAAGAGGTGAAATATAAACTCCTGCTTATGTTTTTTCTCCTTTCCTTATGTTCCTCATCAAAGAAAACAACAAATTTAAATAAATAAATAAAAATCTTTGTTTTTTTTCCAGAGCTAGATGTTTACAAATATAATGTCCTTATTTCAGCCAAGTGCATTTTTGTACTTTAGCAAACAGGTCTGGTCTAAGGAGGAAGATTCCCCCTTCAGTAAAGAGATGCTGATAGAGTCGAGTTCTGATTTGCTTTATGAATATCTTGGTTTATGACTGTAATTCAGTGCTTCCCTTCTCTTCCATTCCCCCATTTTTCCCAGAGTTTAGCTCTGAAGGGTGGGAGCAGGGTGGATTGCCCAGCTGCTGCTGCTCTGTGTCACTGACGGTCCTTGCAGAGGCTGACAGAAACATTACACTTCATAATAATATTGCCTGGATCCATTCAAACTGAGGCTGCTACTGTAAGAGGTGGAGACCTTTTTTTATCCCCCCTGCTCCTTGGCTCAGGACTGCATCATTTGCCAGAGCTCCTGCTCTTCATTAGATGGAAATCCTCTAAATGAAAGAATGGCCCAAATAGCTTAATTGATTTTGGAAATGACCTTATGATGGAAAAGGGGGTGGTGAGAGAGGTACCAAAGCATTTCTGTTTGGACAAAACAGCCATTAAGTTAAAATGCTAGTAGTCAAAAATTATTGGGCACCTAATTTCTGCATATTCTTAATCTGCCAAAAATACCTTTTTACTTTAACTCTCTTCACTGTGCTTATACACACCAGATTTCTTTCACTCCCACACTGTCCTGGTTTTTTTTAGATGGAACATAAAAAGTGTTTAATAAAAAAGTAATTGTTATCCCAGAGCAATTTCCCAAAGGAAAAGTGCATTTTTCTCAGTATTTTTTTTCTTTTACTGGCAAGGGGATTTACACCTATTCTGTCCTCCAAATTTTTAAAACAAAAGTTTCTATGTGAACACACAAGTCTGAGGAAAACCTAAAATAAGTCTCTGACCTTTTAATTCCTTTACCCCCACCTGCTCCCCTATTTTCCTTCATTTTCCAGTCCAGAAGCAGACAGGAGTGTCAGTTACAGAGAAACACACCAAATTAAATTTTCTCCCCGAAAATGAAGGCCACTAAATTCCTAAAGTCCTCAACTGAGGGTATTTGTGGAATCTGTTGGGCAAATATCTTTCAAATCCTGATCAGTACTTTAAGCAGATGTTCATGCTGATTCTTTCCTGAGTAGGAAAGAACATAACTCAAAATGCACATAGGTCTTATTTCATCCCTTCAGCTTTGGCTTCTTCATGCTGAATTATCACCAACTGTTCCAGGTAAGCATCATGTGTATTGAGCATGCTGATGGACAAGAAGGTTCAGCAGAGACAAGCACTGCTATGTGCCACCAGCTTCACCCTGGCACTGCTATTTAAGCAACATAGTGGGCTGGACCTGCCTTGGTGAAGTGCAACCCCAAGCAGGGGGGGCTGGCCTGCTTCCCAGACCATGATAATGAAGACTGAATCTCTCTCACATTCTTCTCTGCCCTGACTCTCTACATGCAAAACCACCCACACCAGAGGCTCAGCCCTGTGCTCGTGCCAAAAGAGAGACTCTGGAAGAGCAAGGCTCCTGACATCCCCTGCCATGTCCTGTGGTTGGGTCAGCTGTGGAGCTCTTCCCTGGCTACCAAGCACAAGGCTAGGAGTGAATCCTTGCCTCATTGCCTTTGGTGTGGGTTTGTTTCCTGCAGCACTGCAGGAAGTGCCCCTCTTGGCTTTGTGCTGTGTGCCAGTTCCATGGGCCCATATTTTCTCCCCAAGGCTTGCAGGAATCCTTGGTTAAATGGGTCCCTTTTTTTTTTTTTTTTTTTTTTTCCCTAAGGCTTTGAGGACTCCCTGGTTTCGTGGGCCCACATTTTCTCCCCAAGGCTTTCAGGAATCCCTTGTTCCACCAAGTATTTTTTGATCAACAACCTATTTGGGAAACAATGACGCTTTTGCACCACTTTCACACAATCTGCCTCAGGGGGCCCTGAAACCATGAGGACTGTCAGGTGCATTTGAACTGTGATAAGTCAGAGTGGTCTTTCTCATGTTTGTTGGTCATTTAGAAGTGTCAAGCCAACATATTACCATGTTTTTGTGCTGGATAAGGAAAAATAAATGTTATGTTCAGAGATCTTTTCTCATCTTGCCAATACTTTTCAGGAAGACCTGTTTGTAGGACCTAACTTCTGCACAGTTATTCCTTTTCAAGAAATAGGAGGTTTAAGTAATCACTGATGTCATTTTACATTATTAAATCTTTCTTTTCTCCTCCTTCCCCTGTTGTTTGATTCTTTACAATGAAATGCAACTTTTTTATTTTCTCCTTCCACTACAAAAGGCCAAAGTCCAAACCTCTTAGTGACTTGGCAGCTACATTCTTTTATAACATGAGCAAAATGAAATGTAACAAAGGGTAATATAAAATGTTTTTTTTTAGAGGTGATGGTAGGAAAAAAACTTATATGCAAGATCAGGAAGCATTAACTTCTTGAATGAGTCTGTAAATGAGTAGTTATTTTCAGGAAGAAGTTTTATAAGGATTGGAAGTGTCACACTGTCCCCTGATAAATCCAAAAGAAGTGATCAAATCTCAGAACCTTGCTTTCACAAGAAATGTGTGCTGTGAAATCCATACAGATCAGCACCTCCATTGTGTGCAGCTGGCTTGGAGCAGTGTTTGTGTTCACAAACAGAATGGCATAACCTTACTTCAGCCAAAATGTGGGTGCACTTCAGATCCTGTTGCCCTGTCTAGGTTTTAGTTTATTGTGTCTTGGTATGGAAGAGAACCTGTGCCTTTGAAGCATTCATAAACAAAAAAAATTAATCAGACCCTCAGTTTTTAATTTAGAGAGCTATTAATAGAATAGATTGTACTTATTTTGCAGATTCCTTAAATAAAAAGAAGAATGTGAGGGTGACCTATGTTGTTTGAGGTTCCCTCAGACCTCCTTTGGTTCTGTTGGTCATTATTTTTTCTTCTTCCTTTTTTCCTCTTCTTCCTTCTTCTTGCTTTTAATTTTCCTGTAAACAATTCAAAGTTTAAATCAGAGACTGTTTCATCTTTGCTTGACTTGGCTTAGTCTGAAGCCTCTGCCATCTCCTAATTAGATTTTTTTTTTTTATCTGGCAGAGGTGTGGTGGTGGGAAAATACATGGAATCACAGGACAGAGAAAGTGTTTTGTGATTGATTGTGTCACCTATTACAAGGATTTTTCAGTTCTGATTTTTCTTTCCTTTTGCCCTAGAGCTCCCTGTGCAGGGCAGGAGGTTCTGAGAGCTGAGCTTTGCTTAGGGAAACAACTCTGCAGTGCTTCTCTTTTGGTGAGATGCTTTGTTTTTCTTTTCCATCTTTCCCAGTTCAGGTGGGAAGCATGCAGCCTGGGAAGGAAGAGAGAGAAGAAGAAGCCTCTCTGATTCACTGTGGCAATCTGCTCCTCCTTTGATTTCATGCAGGATGTCTAGTACACTAGAGCCCTCTCTGTCTTTTTGAGACCTCTCCAAGGCCCTCTTCATTATGATATCTGAACACAGCATGATCTTCAGTGTTGTTGTCTTCCCAGTGTTCCTCTGAAGGCAGTAAAAATGCACTCTTCAGTTCTAATAACCATGAATTGTCTTTGTGAGCAATTATTTTTATCAGCACTTGATGGATATGGGGCACATGATGGGAAGAAAACTGTGTTTCAACACCTGCACCTCTCCAGCTTCCAAAACCTTTATAATTTTCTATCAGCTGCCAGAAAATTATACTTTTCAAGTAAGTTGTCTCTTCTTTACAATTAAAGTCTTGGGTATTTTTGAATTATGCAATAGCAAACTTATCTGACAATGAAAATCTGTAATAAATTAGGGCCCATGGAAATGTGGATTAAAAACAGTCTCTGCCTTGGAGATGTGACACTTTCCTCGGCAAGGACACCACTTAGAGGGAAGATGAAGTCCTCAGGTGCTGGCAGGTGGTATCCATGGATGTGTGTGGAGATGGAGATGCTTGGATGCTCTGCTCCTGAGGAAGTGAGTACCAAAAAAACTGCAGGAAATGGCTTATTCATGATATTTTGTTGTTACAGGACTGGAAGGGTAAGTAAAGCTGCTGGATGTGAGTTTGCCTTAGTTGTTTTTTAAGGCAGAATGCTTTCAAAGCAACAGAACACTTTCTCATAAATACAGTGCTGTAAATCCTTCCCTTGAAAAGCGTTCCCATATCCACATTTCAGTCCCAAGAGTGATGTTTTCTATGATGTAAAGCTTTTTCTCTTCTATGAGGTTCCCCACATCTGATCTGTGATCCCACTTGCTCACAGAGGATGCTTGTGGCATTGTGAAAAGAAACTTTTCCCTGGGAATCATCCCTACTTGCAGCAATGGCTGTTCTGTGTTTGAATCTGCCTGTCCTCCTAAGATGTGTTTGCCAAAGAGGAGATTTTATATGTGTGGAGGGATCACTAGAGTAGTAACTTCCTGGTACTCAGATTTGCTGGCAGTCCTAAGAAAAAACATCCATGTGCTCTCACATTGTGAAAGTGATGTGGAAAAAAACTTTGCAATCAATTTGCGTGCACAGAGGAAACGATGGTTAAAAGCAGCAACCCCAGAAGATCAGAAATGCTCAGTGGATAAAGGACTCATGACCTGACTTAGTTTTTATCTGTGCTAGAGGGATTCTTTTAAATTTCTTTTTTTTGTTGTTGTTAGTTGGTTGGTTGTTTTTTTTTTCTTCTTGAAGAAACTGGATGGATTTATGCTTCTGGCAAAGAGAAAAAGGTACCATAGGGTTTGAATTATTTCATGCACTTGGAAAAAAGTTTGTTCTGTCAGAGTTAGGAAAAGATATGAAGTGCAAGCAAATCTCTGCCTGTATTTACATATTTTAAAAACTAGAGCCAACTCTGATTAGAGTCTGAATGAAACAGAACCCTTGTCAGGCCTTGTTTTTTTTTTTTTCCTGTTCTGCTGAGAATGAAAGTGGACGGATAAGTGATTTGTTTCAAGATAATTAGGGCAGTGTAATCAGAGTTACAGTGGCTGTGAGAGTTTGAAGGGAAGACCAAAATGTTTAGGATAGGACAGAAAGGGCAGTCAAGATGGTCTTTGCACTGAACTTGCAAAGACGGGCACAATACCTGGAGGAAGGATGAGGCTTTTGCTCTTTGACTCATCCTTTCTTGTCAGAAATTGTGATCTCCCTGCTGGGTGGAGAAAATAGGAGGAAGGTTTGCTTGATCATCTGTCTAAGGACTGGTGGGAGATGATGAGGGGAAAAGAGTCATCATTAAGATATTGCTCTTCATGCAAAAATGAGAGACAGCAAGATCCAAGTACCACATGTGATATTCCCACAGACAGGAGCTGTTTTTCCAAATTATGTCCTTATTGCTGCTCTGATCCTCTTGGTGTTCCTTAGAGAATTGTGCCATTTCTTTTCAAATATTATAGCAGTATATTATAAAATGCCATTCTTTGAGATATTTGTCTCTCTGTGTGGGTTAAATAATTTACTTTTTGTTATAGACAAGTTGTGAATGCGCGTTTAATAAATGTTCATTGTACAAGGAATTATCTGCAACAATTTTAGAGGACCCTTCCACACTTCTTGAGGGTAGCAGATATATTTTACAATACATATATGGGCACCACTAGTTTCACATGACTTCAAATTCCCCTGTCTGCAAATTGTCGGACTATATTCCTTTCAGTGACAGTAAGATTTTACAATGCAACCATCTCAGCCTAAGAAAGGCATTTGGAATGGGATCTTCCAAATGAGTTGGCCATAGGAAACTTAGTGACATAAATGTTGATAGATGTGATTTTCATGTGTTGTCTGTCTCATTCAGAAAGGGGAAAAGAAAGGAGGAAATTTCCTCTTAGACATCACCTTGCTGTATGATGTCATTTCCTTGCTTTTTACAGTCAAATATCTTTTCTTCTGATTTGCAAAAGAAAGATAGAAACTCAAATGTTTTTTTGTGAGAAAAATAGTTTTAAATAATCTCTTCTGCTCTTATTCCAGAGATCAGTCTATTGACATAGGATAATGATGAGACAAAAACAAATTTAAACTGAAATGGACACGTGCAATGTAAAATGAGATTTTCATTTTGTAGTCATCCTGTAGATGATAAGAGAATTAGAAAATTAATTGTTTGCCCATTTTACAACCTATGCCTTTGCTGTAGAGATGTGTATGATCTTTCTTACTTCATTTGTGGGTCTTGCACAGAAATCCAACACTTGTTACTTTGCAGATCTCTCTGAGGTACCCAGAGTGCTGTGAAGATAATAAAGGTATCGTGCCAGTCCCTTATTCTGTCCAGGCTGCAACACCTGGGGTATTTTTTGTGGCAAATATTGTGAGAAATGCTTTGAAGGGGCTAAAGGCAAACACCCACAACACTACAACACTTTTACGCTTAAAAGATGCATCAAAATCTCTGCCATTAAAGAACTTTCAGAAAAAGGTGTTTTTCACTGTTGTGCTTTCCTTGCAAACAATACCTGGGTGTAACATAACCCAAGTTACCTGAATCTCATTTAGAGCAAGGACTTGTCCTTATCCAAAACGTTGTTGATTTTAAACCTGCCAGCCCCTTCGAGGTGTTAACAAAAGACTGCTGGGGTAAAAAAGAAAAACAACATGGATCAGGATAGTTAACCCTGATTTAGGGGGAAAAGTGCTCTTGTATCTGTGAAGTCCACTCTTTTTAAAATTGGTATTTATTCAAGGATTTTTTTCTGATATGACTTTTTAAGCTAAATGTCCCTTCCAGTGTTCCCAGCCCCCTTGATAAAATTATGGGGGCAAACCTCTAACTTTAGATCCTTCCCATGAGGCACCTATAGGAATTCCCTTTTTCAGTTTCCTTTGTGTTCAAGAGATTTCAACAGTGTTAGGAGGGTTTCATGCCAAAGCAAATCTATGCCCATCAAGATCCAGTCTCATCCACTGTGCTTATTTCTTTCCCTGCAGGAAGATTTTCTTGCCAATGTACCTGACCCATGAGTGCTCAGAGGGGAGCAAAAGGGATCTTTGGAATCCACAGTGGGAATGGGGGAATCCCTTCTCAGGGACACCACTGGAAGAGTTGCAGGAGCTTTAAGAGACTCTCTGGAGCAAGATGAGCCTACTCCTGCAAGAAGGGCAAGTAGGGGAAACAAAAGAGTTTCAATCTGCACAAATGAACCAAAGAGCAGAATGCCAAGAGCTGACACTGTGATGTCCTACCATACATGTCCCCAGATGCATCTAAGCATCTCCCAGCATGTATTTTTGCACAGAAGTGGACAAAATAAGCCACTTGAAGGAAACTTGAGGGGTATTATTTGGATCATTTTCCTATGTGCGTGAAGCAAGTACAGGACAGTTCCATGATTTTGGTTTTAACCCAGCTATGAAGAAAAGTGTGCCATGAAAATCGTGTTGTAGCTCTTATATTTAGCCCTAATTGTGGCTCCATATATATAGAAACATTATGAAACCACAGCACATCTTCCAAGCAATGTAAATTGTGAATTACAGGCTCCTGCTCGGTGTGCTTTGAAGATTTTCTAGTTTGTGTAGAGATCTCCCACTTCCTGTTGAAAACAGCAAAAGAGACGTCTGTGAAGTCTGATCAATCCTTCTGTATTTTAATTAGAAATCACCATTTGGGGTTTCAGTTGTTTGCATCTGTGGAATAATTTATGGAAACAGTAGATCTGTAATACAGCCCTGCCTACTCTCATTGTGGTCATAGTTAATGATTTCCGTGCTCTCTGAAAGAGTTTTGGGGTAGGGGTGTTTGACGCTCTCTCTCTCAAAAAAGAAAAAAAAAAACAAACCAAAAAAGAAAAAAAAAGGCCAAATTAATCAGGATCAAGCGTTTTGAGTGTTTTACACAAACTTGTCAAAAGGTATATCACCCAGAAGCATGGAAGTGATATGGGGAGCCAACTGCAGTCACGCTGGTGATGCCCCTGCCTGTATAAAGCTGCCATTGAGATCCAAAAGCTTTTCCAGAATCATATTTTTTGAAGTGTTGAAATAAAGGCTCCCTTGAAATAAAGATGAATCTAAAAATATTACAAGTAACCTCAGTGTATCACAGAACCACAGCAGACTTGCAGCAGAGCTGAATATTTCATTAATATCGACCCATGCCTCCTTTAGATTGCAGCAAGAGTGTTCAAACTACAGACCCATGGGACAATTTTCTCCTTTTCCTAGAAGTTTAAAAATGCATGGAGGATTTGTGACAAGATCCCATGAGTGGTTTGCTAGTGTTTTTGCATTCTAAAAATACAGTGGCTTTTTTTTTTTTTATTCTTTGGTAACGATCCTGGCCATGTTATGCTCCTGGTGGTGTTCACTTTCTCTCCCTTTCTGCTTCAAGTTTGGAACTCCAAGGCTTTCTTTTGGGTTTTATCAAATTACACACTGACGAAAGACTTACATTTCAGAAACAGATGGATTTAATGTGCATGAAAATACATGCCTTTTAAAGAAACTAAATTAGTAGTTCTACTTCTACCCCTTTTTATTGAAGACAGAGCTCTGAGATCTCTGGTCTAAAACACAACTTTACAAACATCAGCAAAACAGATTTATTTGCATGGGAATTTAACAGAACATCACAGAAAACTTAAGCAACACCAAATCTGATAGTTTTTAGCAGACATGAAAGGAGCTGGGACAGTACTAATAAAAATACATATAAAAATGGCTTTATGAAATGTCATAATCAGTGGATATTTCAAGACTCTTATTCACCATATATATATATATTGAGTACATCTGCAAATTCACAGCTGCCCATGGCTCTAAACATTTTCCTTATAATGAAATTAACTGCGAGCAAGAATTTATATTTTTAGTTGCTAATTAGTGTTAATTCCTTTTCAAGGTGTGTTGTCTTTCCTTATGAACTGAAAACCAAAAGAAAGACTGGTTTCTTTCTTTTCTTTCTTTCTTTCTTTTTTTTTTTTTTCTTTAGAAAACACCTGGCTCCCACAAAACTGCATTACATAGAAAATGTGAAGCTGTAGAGCTGCTCTTTTGCCCAGCCATGGACCATAAAATATTGCTTTTGCCTTGGTGCAAAAGGACTTCCTCTGTGTTGGCTGAATTTGAAGAGAAATGGGTAAAATTGCTGTGGGAAGATAAAAGAGGGAGTTGTAAATATTTCCCATGGGACAGTGCACAGGACAGAGCTGAGTCTCCTGTGGATGTGACTCCTTCATGGTGTGCATTTGTCTTTATCTGGAGTCTGAATACTCTGTTGAAATAACAAGTGGCCCAACTTCAGGATTTTTGTGGTGTTTCTGTGCCAGATAAAAATGGTAAAATTACATCAATCCTTCACCCCACCAGCCACCACTTAGACACCTGACTATACTTACGATTCATCACTCCACTTATTTATAATATATATATATATATATATATTCCTGACCATTAATGTAGAATCAAGTCCACCCTTTTTTTCTGCAAGTCCACCCTGCCTGAGCTTTTCAGGGAATAAAAATCGCCTGCTGAACAGACTTGGAGCTGTACATGCCTAGCCAGTTGGGTTTGCAGGAGTGCTCAACACCTCCCTGCTCCCTCGTTCCTGGAGCCTTTGATTTAGGAAGGAATTCTTTAAAACAAGTGCTGAGGTGCATACTTATGAGTTTTTCCTGACCAGTAACACATGGAGATCATCCCAGGATTGTGCTTTATCAAAATAAGCTGCTTCCTCCCTCAGTGGGAGCAGTTGAACCAGACCATCAAAGAAGAAAATAACAGTTGACAGAAACATTCATCCTTCTTTATAGAAAGCAAGCATTTTCCTCTCAGAAGTGCCTGGGGTTCTGTTAGCAATTGATGAACACCGAGCACGTGACAAGTCAGTTCTAACCAGCAGCAAAAAATCGTGCACTCAGCTTTGTTGTCTGATTTCCCTGATGCAGCAAAACTGTGTCACAAGAGTTGCTTTTCTTTTGCCAACCCCTTTGCCAGTAAATGGCCACATTCCAAGAATATATAGGCAGAACACCCCAGCTGAAAATAAATGCTAATTTTGAAGTATGTTTTAGAGCCTTAATAAAGTTTCTTCGGATCATCAGCTAATCTTCAAATTGAAAAGATTTTATTTTAAGTTTTCCTCAATTGGATCATCCATCTCTAGTATGTATTTCAATGATTTCAAAGTCTGTTTGAATTTAGGGCTTTTTTTAAATACTTCCTTTCTCAACTTGCAATTAGATGATTCAGTATTTTGAATGAATGCAGCTGATCCAGCCACACTTTACAACATAAATGTGCTGAACTAGCATTAATTTTCATTCCTTAATTTTACACAAGGTTTTAAATGGTATGTAGCTGTGAATTAGTTGCTTTGGGTTTTGTCTACAACTATTGTAAATCCACACTTCTCCCCTTCCACCTCCACCTGAAGCTTACCCTAAAATTTGTCAGAATCAGGGTGTTGACACGCTGCAGCTGGCAGGAAAATTTTGTGATTCCTGAGGACTAGAATCCCAAAACACTTGAAAAAAAATGAAAAAGGGCCACAATGAATCATGAACAAGTTACGTCCTCCTTATAGCTATACATTTTGTTTAACAACTCTCCACCAGATAACCTGATTATCTTTTTACTGGGTCCCAGGCCCTTGGTAACTAATATAAATGTAATGTAAACACACTCATGGGCTCTGAAAAAGCCCAGCTAGCTACTTTCAGAGGGAGGCTGGGTGTGGAGTGGTGCACGATAGGGAATGTTCCTGGTAGATAGCACAGTTGGGACACAGCAGATTTATCTCTCCCCATTCCCATGGTGCTGCACTGCTGGCCTGGAGGGCTTTGTGCCGCCCAACCCACAGGGAACTGTTTTAAAAAATATTGTGGTGGAGCGAGACCTCTGTGGTTCAGATACATTTGGGACTTAAAAATCACAAGGGAAGTGTTCCCTCAGGGCTGTGGAGAAGGGGGGTGAGGAGCCCACAGTGAGATTTGTGGAGTTCCTCTGGGACAGGTGGAGATCCTGGTGCAGGCTCACTCCTTGAGCACAGCGTTCCTTCAGCAGGGGAAGGGCTGGGAGCCACGGGAACACTGTACAAATTTGCTAGGAGGAAGGCAAACAAAGAAGTCAAGAGATGTACATAGGTGATAACAAGGTAAATATTAGAGAAGTTTGCCTGTATTATACTAATAGAATGGGATATCAGCAAGGAACAAATAGTCAGACATTCATGGCTGGTTGGTTAGGCTGAGAACAGTACCAGCCTGGGCTGATAACACTCCAGCTTGGTGTTGGTACAACTGAGACTGAAAGCAGGGCATTTGAAAGCTGATAGAAAGAATAAGAGGTCAGGATCTCTCCACTTTTTTGCTTTCTGGGCTAATGTTTGTTTTCACGAAGGAAAGAACCGTGGTAGCGGAGTGTTGTGTGAATTCAAAGGCAAAGGCCTCTCCATTTTTCCCTTTCTCATTGATTTAGAGAACCTTTGCCTTGAGAACAGCACATCTTATTGAGCCTGGGATCTGCCAAGGCTGTATGACACAAATACATCCAGTGAAAAGTCTGCTTTTCCTCATACCTTACCTGTGATGTTAATTGAGATATCCACCAATTCCAGTCTCTGTTGGGGAGACACATAATTTTTGATAATTTAATCATACCTGTGCTCTGAAAGGGAAGCTGCCTCAATCTCCATTACCCCAAAATTTCTTGTCTGGTCCTGTGACTATGGGAGACTTGCAGCCTTCCCTACTGAACATCATATGATGACAAATTACAGGAGACAGACATCCTTTCCTTGTGTTTTTTTTCCCAGGAATATTAACACACTTGAAGGCCATGCCAAAGGGTAGTAACTCATTACGCATTAACACAGCATAATAATATTGTTTTAAAGATGCTGGTGTTGATTGTAATGCACCACACGAGCACAGCAGTTTAGCAGAACTGGAGGAAGACTGGAAATGTGGGTTACAGTGGGTGAAACATCAGTTTGTCAACTTCTCACTCAGAGCCTGAGCCACAAATTCAGATCAGGGAGAAGTCCCATCTCTGCTGCTGTCAATGAGGAGTTTGCTGATGGCTTTACCCTGCATTTCCAGAATCTCAGATGAGCTCAAACTCCTCACCTGGAGTTTTCTTCAGTGTTCATTTGTATTTCAATGGGAAGAAAGCAGAGATCTTTTAATAAATCCACTTTACAAAAATTAAAGTGGCACTTCTGAAGCAAGAACTCTCCTTTACAGCTCAATGTGGTTTTGGTGACAAGCTGGTTTCAAAATACTTTGTTTCTACAAGCATTTTCTAAACCACGATTTGTTATCTAATGCTGAACAAACTGTTGTCTTTGTGTTCCATAGCACCATGAGAAATAGTTCTGAAAATTTTTAGTTTAGAGTAAATTTTAATGTCCAGTTCCAAATAATTCTCTTAATTTTTGGATTTTTGCAGTAAGAACTGTGTTGAATAGTGACAGTACAGACTATCTAATAAAATATTTTTGAGCAGATTGTGAATAACCTACATGTCATATATATATATATATATAATATTTCTTTTACAATATAATTTATTTTCTTGCAATATTTCTAGTTCTGTATGATCACTTTTAATTTCCTAACATGAGCTAGAGAGAAAATCAGATGGTAACTAATCTCTTCCCCATTTGTATTTCCACATCAATGTGGACAAAATAAATTATGTTTCTTAAAATTTTGTCAGGAATGATATTCAAGTTTGTGTATTTTTGTGCATATTCAATAACTTTAATGAAAAGTGGGTGTTATCATTGCAGTTCCTATACAGTGGATACTTATTATTATTATTGTAATTTGCCTTATTTTAGTGACCAGAAAATCTTATGGTTTTTTGTTTGTGTGTTTGGTTGGTTTTTGATGTGAGTGGTGGTGTTGTTTTTCTTCCTTCCTGTGTTTCATGCTCCTTTGCCAAAGTTTTACAATATAAATGATTTTGTGTCTTGGGTCCTTTTTTCTGGAGATGCAGAACCATTAAAGGAGTCTGACCTTGCACCCCAGTTCACCCACCATATTTTGGATCTATTTTTCTATGTCTCACAGAATTCTAGTGTATGTGGATGTCCAGAGTTATTCGTAGAAAAGGAACTGGAGCAAAAGATCAGTTTGGGCCTGCAGTGAGAGGCACAGAAATGTTTGATATCTTTTCCTTCTTCCCCTCATCTCATATTCATAAATCCTTTGCACCTCTCTCTGGGGGAGGGGGTTTTGTGAAGGGCTGACACAGGTGACTCCTTAGTCCAGACTGTCTTGTGATACCTACGAGTAATTCCTTGGTTTTTTATATAAATACAAAAATCAAAAGGTATTCCCTGTTCTCAGAGCAGTTCATGGAGTCTCAAGCACCAGCACACATAAAGCAAGAGAAATCCAGGAGAGATCCAGGTCTTCCCTTCAGAACTGCTGCTTTTAAATGTAAGCCATTTCCTTGACCTTAATAAAGCTGAAAAATGGTTGTGGCTCAAGACCACTTATAAATGGCTAGTAAGCTTGCAATTAAAAAAAAAAAAAAACAAACAAACACCAAACCTCTAGTTCTTTGTTTTCATTAATTCTCAGGATGTTGCTTGCCAGAGGAGAAACTTTGAAAAATAAATGCCAGATGCCTCACAGAAAAGTCTGCCAGGACCAGCCCCATCCTGACTCCTGTGTTTTGAAGATAACTGTACAGACTGAGTTTGACTTGAGGTACTTGGATGAGGCATAGCACAAGCCCTGCCCTCATCCTGTCCTGCTCTGCTTTCACAGCTTTGGAGACCCTTCTACTGCTGGTGCTGCAGCTTGTTTTTCTGAGAAGCCATCCATACAAAACAAAACCTACAGCAAAACCATTACCTCAGAGAGGCTGTGAGAAGAAGGTTTTTTAGAGGGCCATGAGGTGCTGGGCTGACACAGGTGTATGCTCAGGAGATCTTGGTCAGTGCTCCAAAGGCTGCCAAGCGTGATGTTAACCAGGAGAGAACAACCTGTTTCCCTTGATAACATCAATCGATTGTTAAAGCAACAATTTTCTGCCAGCAGCCCTTTGTCTGATGTCTGAAACCCTCGGTAAGCCTTAGCAGCTTTGGGACAGGCTTGCCCAAGCATCCTCACCCTCCTCTGACCAAACTCTATCAAACTCCACTCTCTGACCCTCAGCTCAGACTCCTGTGACAGGCAGCAACAGGCTCTGGGGAGGGCGAAGAGTCAGTGTCTTACACTCTTGAAACAGCATTCAGAAGGAAGACTAAAGCAGGCACATTGCACATAAAACATGTATTTTTCTTTTAAAAGTGGTAAAAGATGGGGTTTTTTATATCAGCAGGTCACTTCAATGAAATTTTCAGTGGCTTCAAGCGGGAAGAAAGAAATGGGTAACTTTTACCTTTTTTCCATACCTCTCTGTTCTGTCTTCCTTAGTAAAATCACAGGGAAATGAAAAGTTAATTAAACCAGCTGGAAAATGGGCAGCTTGAAAAAATATATGAATCTGCTAAAAAATACAAAATATGTAAAGTTCAAGATGAAGTGTTTTAGTTTCAGCAATTTAAAATGTAAGAAAAACATTATGGCAAAGTGGGGTTTTATTTGCTTGTTTGTTTGGGTTTTATTGTTGTTGATTTAATATTTCTTTTCTTTTTCACATTAAGAATATATGGCAAGAGAGATCACCTGAAGTTTTTGTAATACCATTCTTGCTTGTGTCAAATATTTTCTTGATTTGGGAAGATGGTCACCCAGAAAAGCTCTAAAATATAGAATTATTTCATTCTATGTGAAAGTGAAATTCCCGTGAAAGCCAGAGAGATTCCACTGCTTACTTACTTTTAGGTCTCATATTAAATAGTATCAGGGAACATCCTTTGTGTGAAGGATGCCAAAACCTTTCCTCTTCTCAGTGCAGCCTGGTGGTTACAGACTCTAGCTGCTAATTTTATGACTTTCTCCTAAATATGGTGAAGAAATAAGTTGGAAAAATTTTTCTGCAATTTATGTTCAATTTTAAAATGTTGTCTTCTTGTTTCCAGAGGCATTTTCTTCCAGAATTTCAATGTCAGATGTCACTTTAGTTTCCACTTTATTTTATCTGCTCCTGTGGCTTCCAACCATTGACATTTGCACTGAGAAGTTGGTTTTCAATGCCTATTTGTCATCCTGGCTTTCTTTGTCTGTCTCTTTGCCCATAAAAATTTGTCATGAACCACTTCTGAGTGAGCAACTTTTCTGCCACATATACAGAAAGTATAGTATGTCCATGTCACAAAATTTCAGAAATAATGGTGCTCGAAGTGTTGCTGAAATGTCATTTCTGCAATCTGTGCAAAACCCCCTTATTTTGAGTACAAATTCCTCTTGCCATTTCATATGCAAAATTCCTTGAGGGTGTCATGAACTGAATATTTGCATCTCCACGGTTACCTGGCAGTGTTACAAGTCAGGTTGAAAATCACTTTACTGAAAAATAAGCCAACATTTTGTGTGAAACAACACCAGTTTGAGCCCACAAAATCTGCCATACTGTTCTTTTTGTTGGTGGTGTTGGTGGAGATATTTAGCTGATGAATATTGTCTTATTCAAAGATATTGTCTTATTCAAATTTTCAAAATATACAAGCTGCCTAAACTTTCCTGTATTGAAATTGTCCTTCAAAATTAGTCACAGTGTTGTGCTGAAGACTGCTCTTTGGGATGGCAAATTGAAGTCTGAGAAGGGAGGGTGGGACATGAGTGTGGAAATTCAACACACCTGGAAGTCAGTGGAAATTGGTTTGCAGAGTACCTTAAGTAGTTTTTAAAAAATCCCACCCAAATTACACTTGCAGTCTCTGGAGGATGTTTGCTTTTCTGTTACTAGGAGCAACATGTTTTATGTACATAGAACTGACTAGTCCAAAAATGTAATTTCAGCAACTGTAGCATTTTTTTTTTTTATCTCATTTTCCTTATAGGCCAAATTTCTTTCACTGATGTGGCCTGCTGAAGTCTTTATAATTGGGAATCTCCCAATGTAGTATGCATTTGTGATGATTTAGATTTCCTCCAGTAAAGAAGCATGCAGAACTCTTTTATTTTTATTAGTCCATTACCTTTCTGAATGTTTCACAGAGCCTTAAGTCCAGGAGGAGCCATCACAGCTGCACAAAGACAGGCTGCAAAATTTCCTGCAGTCCAGCACTACAACTGGTAATTGGGCAAGGCTGAGCAAATCCAACTGTGCATATATTTTTGACAGACAACCCACTCTGACTTGAAGGTACTGATGAAAGTAGAATTGTTTGCAATGGTAGATTACAGGGTGAGGGTAATGAGTTTTTCAACTACAGTACTTTGCTCTATATTATTTTTTTCTTGCTGTGCTGCTCGCATCATTTACACCAAGAATTTCACAGCTTAGCTGATACCAAGGAAATGTCTGATGGCATTTGCAAATGTCCAGATGGCTGGTTAGGGCTCTGGGGGCCTTTTGCATTTGTTATTGTACCATATATTTCATGGATGGAGGCAAAAATTATATCTGGGCCTCAAGCCCTGTATGAAAAAATGTTTATTTTTAGTAAGGCTGTGGCATAGCTATACCATAAATTCAGCTTTGAGTTTCCAAGAGCATTGTTAGAAATAGTGTGATCCCAGAAGACACAGCTTTCTTGCTTGTTTGTATAGGCTCAGTCTTCTGGATTGAGGTGGAACAAACTGCTTTGACAGGATGACTTTGTACCAGCAATCCCTAGCCAGCTGAGATATTATCTCTTATTCTGTAAACTTTTTTTCCTAATCACTTGTTATGCCTCCTTTCACAGCCAGCTTGGGGACAGTAAGACCTCTACTCTCTGTACTGGGCTTATCTGTCTGAAATGTGGTGTTCTTGTACTTGCTGTGGGTGAGGTCACCACAGGCAGAGACAGTGTGGGATCACTGCCTTGACACACCGTGCTCCTTCTCTGTGATGAAACGTCTCTGGATCAGGGCACTGGGCTGGACAGCAGTCCAGAGAAATAGAGCCTAAACCTGCCACAGCTGCTTCTTCCCTGAATGTAGCTGAGGATCTTTTTCTGTGGCTTGGGGAGGTGCACAGTCCCTGCTCGTGCAGAGTGGGTGACATCCACCATGGACAGTGCAGAGTGTACTGATTTATTCTCCTGGGATGTTTGCCAGTGAGAATTCAGGGCAAGAGCAACAACAGGACTCCTGAGGTGATGGACCAGCTATGTAGTGTTGCTTTGCTTCTGCAGAGTGGAATTCAACAGAGAAGTGGCATTCCCTATGGGGAATTAAACCAAGATTTTCTTCTGGGTCAGAAATTCTGTCTCGAAGGCTTTGCAGGCCTTTTGTTGCAAGAGGAGATGGGAAAAACGCAAAGAATGACAACTAAAATTTAGCAGTGGAAGCAAAGGAACAGTTCAATAAAAGAGGTGTTGCACAGAGCAGTTGAGGTACAAGAAGTAGACGTGTGACTGTAGAGACAACTAACATGCTGGAAAAACCCAAGGGAGAAAAGAAATGGGGAAATAAGAAGCACCAACAACCTCATACTTGTGTCTTCCACTAACTATATACTTGATCTAGTTTAAACTGTCAGAAAAGCAGAACTTTTCCAGGCAACACAACATGCCAGGATATAGGGGGGATTTTAAGAGTGTTTGCAAGTCTGAGAGATAAAATTGTTGTACAAATAAAGGAGTTAGGGAGTAGAAAGGAGTAAATAAAATCTGTGTGAGTGGAGTTGGCTTGGTGGGAACAGCATAACCTTCATTTTGCAAGGCATGTGGCCACTTGCTTGGCCACCTTGCTGTTACTGAGCAAAGCTTGGATGTCTGCCTTGAGACAAAGCTCTGGTCTTTTTCAGGGTGTCTGATCCCCTGTGCAGTGAATGCAGGGGTTAAATTACCATTTAAATTATCATTTGTGTTGGAGGTAGGCTGAATCCTCAGGCTGATTGCACTGTGCTCCTGAGAGTCCAGGACTGAACCCTTTTACCTAGAGAAGTGTGTGTTAGAGTGCCAGAAGTGGACAGGAGGTATCCCTTCAACTTTATTCAAAGCTATATTAAGGAAGAAATCTCCCCAGACTGATATTTTTCTTTAGTAGAAACTTCTGAACATCCTCACAAAGGAAGCATGAATTAAAAGAATTTCCCTATACTGACACACTAATGTGCATTTAAAGATGTGTTTTCAATTCATAGTGTAAATTAAATTCTTCTTTAAACCATTTCTACTGAAATAACTCAGAAAACACATGAAAATCATCTGGTTTTAATTCCCTGTGGACTGCAAATCTGTAAGTGCATAATGTTTTAAGTTTCTTTTTATTCGTAATCTGTTGGGCCAACTCAGTCTAGTCTAATTTGTACCAAAAATACTGAAATGTACAATTTTGGCATGGGTTTGATATGAATTTTCCTTGAAACACAGTGGGTTTTGACCAGAATGCCAAAGAAATTGAATTAATTCAAAATGTGGAAGATTTAGTGGTGAAAGGAAAAAGTAATAGAAGATATTTGCAAAGATTGGCCTTTCCCTCCTCTTTTTCTTGCCTGCCAAAGAACAGGGAATCTCAGCAAGCCCTTTCAAAAGGGGACTGTAAGGACAAATCACCAAAGAAAATACCAAGCACTGCCACCTCCTTGCTCTCTGCCCTTAACAGAGCTCCAGTAAAGGAAGCTCTGACCATTTAATTTCCTCTTTTAAAATAAAAATAAGCATGCTAGAGGTTTTTGAGGCCTCTCAGTGCCCCCAAACTGTCTAATTCCTTATGGTACCCAGGGTTCCGTTTTTACTATTTATAGATTTTGCTTACTTAATGTCCTTCACACCCACCTTTGATTGATTCCTGATACATTTACAGGTTTCCTCTCTGTGCCTTAAATAATTTAATTTAATTTCTTGTAACTTCAGGTCTCTCTAAAAGTATGACATTTCTTGCTGCTGTGCACTGCCTGTGCTGCCTGCTTGGAGTGTTTTTGGTGCTCAGATAATTTTCCAGGCACAGAGTGATACTTGGGCATCTCATGCCAGGGATCCCATCAGGAGCTGCTGCTGATGGCAGAGCTGGTTTTTATTTCTGTGTTTGGGATCTATAGAGCAGTTGATGTCTCTCTAGAACCTGCAACCTGATGAAAATAGTTTCTTGTCTACACAGAGCAAACCTTGGTCAAAACACACAGATCTGAATTATGCCTTGCAAACCAGACCTTGAGGCTGCATATTTTCAGGAGGCCTTTTTTTTTTTTTCCTGCTTTGTTCTTTCTTTTTCCTTTTCTCTTCCTTTATTGTTTTTGCTATTTTTTGTGTTCAAAATTCTGACTGTATGGCAAATTCTACAATTAATGATACAGGCTGATGGTCTACGCAAGTATTAAACACCAGATAAAATATGTAATAAGTGTTTATTTTCTTTGTTTGAACACGGGGGGGGGGTTTGGTAATTTCCAGCATAAAGACTTGTAAGCTGCCAGATCAACAGAGCAATAAACACCTTTACTTAGACATTCTACAATGTGAGAAGGCACCATAGCATTAAATCCACTTTCTTTTTTCTTGTGATTAAGACAGATTCAGAAAAGGACTGGGTGGCCTATGAGGAAATAAATTATTCCCTTTTATAATTCATTATCTTTCATGTAATTTTCACACTGGCATAACTCTAAACCTAAGTATCTTTATTGCCAGTGAAGTACATGAGAGGAAGCTCAGGTTCAAAATATTCCAGGGGAAATTTCACCTTATCAGTTCAACATGATACCCTGATTTCAAATGTAGTTCAGCATTTTCCTGGTGCTGTAGGGTTTTTATGGGTGACTCCTTCCTTACCTTGTAAGTATTTTTGAAATAGACAGTACTTTTTATGTCATTAAGATGAATTTTTTTGGTCATGCTGCCTAATAATCTTTTCATCTCATATTATCCTTGCTCAGGACTCACACTTTTGTCTGTCTGCCCAGGTTCAGGGTGGGACAAGTCTATTGTGAAATCAGCAGTGACATTTCAGGGCTGCTAAACTGAGTGGATTTGAGACATCTGTCAGGCATGGTAATACTGTTTGGATTACCAATAATAATTTAAACCAGGTAGTGACATTTACCAGCACAGCAAGTATACTCTCACTGTTTATTTTGGTAAATCTATTCACCTAAGAAAAACAAGAGGCTTTCTGAGCTAAATTCTCATTCTTGCTTGACTGTGACTCTAATGTTACACTCTGGGAAGGGCAGGTCCATCTTGTTTCTGAATAATTTTAATGTCGTTCCTCAAATGTCACTGAATCAAAAAGACTTTGGCACAAACTCTTTGCTGAGGAGAGTGTAATTCTTAGGAGAAAGTGGAATTTTTAGGAACCTGAAAGAGAGTGGTTTTAGATTAAATACCAAGGAAAAATTCTTTACTGTAAGGCTTGTGAGGCACAGGTTGTTGTCACATTCTCCCCATCCCTGAAAATGTCCCAGGCCAGGCTGGATGGGACTCTGTCTAGAGAAAGTGCCCTAGTCTAGAGAAAGGTGTCCCTGCCCTTGGCAGAAGGGTTGGAATGGCATGATCTTTAAAGTGCCTTTTACCAAAGCCAAGTTTTAGTCAGATTTTAGGTTCCCTTCCCTTCCCTTCCCTTCCCTTCCCTTCCCTTCCCTTCCCTTCCCTTCCCTTCCCTTCCCTTCCCTTCCCTTCCCTTCCCTTCCCTTCCCTTCCCTTCCCTTCCCTTCCCTTCCCTTCCCTTCCCTTCCCTTCCCTTCCCTTCCCTTCCCTTCCCTTCCCTTCCCTTCCCTTCCCTTCCCTTCCCTTCCCTTCCCTTCCCTTCCCTTCCCTTCCCTTCCCTTCCCTTCCCTTCCCTTCCCTTCCCTAGCATAATTTTTAGCAGTCAGGACAAGCTTTTGCATGTTTCATCTCCTCCTGCATGAACTGGTTGTGCTACTACGAACACCGTGTTGGAGGAACAGGCTGAGGTGAGCTGAGGACACCACGGCTGGAGCTTGAGCCTGGAATGGCTTTTATTTTCCTGCCAGGTTATGGTAGGAAGTTGCAGCAGACTTCTGCACATAAATCTGCTTCTGCCATTGATAGGTTGTTAATTTGGTTAGTGGGGCAGGAAGATGAGATCAGGGAGGTGGTAACTACGGAAGTTCATCCTCCTAGCCTGCATATTTCTTGGATCCATACATTTTCACCCATGCCTTTTGCTTTTCTGCATGATGAGAATTGACTTGAAATTTTAAATCTTGCTCCAAGGTTGAAAAGGCATGTTTTCATTGCTCCTCACACCTGTGGGGTCAAGTTGTAGGTGTACTTGGCAAAGCAATAGGATAATTTATTCTGTCATTGTGTTGGTAAAAGTAATCTCTGTTAGGTTTATAAAGACACCAGCTTCTGGAGTTCAGTGGCCACAGATAGAGTGAGGCATTTATTTGGAGTGGAAATTTTTAAAAAATAATTAAAAATAATAAAAGGAAGTAAATCAAGTTCTTCCTGTTTCAGCGTCCTTGTTAGAAGGATGGTTTCTTATCTCAATCTCTTCCTGAACCAGCAGGAGTTACTATGGCCTGAACTGATCATCCACTCACATGGATTAAACAGCACTTCTGCAAACTAATCCCAAATAAAGCCAGCTGCTGTGACAGGATAAAAGCTCACTGTAGCCACGAGGTGGCTGTGGAACAGGCAGTGATGGCAGGTTCAGCTGCAGTTACTGAGCCAGAAGAGATCTGAGATTTGTTCACAGCAAGCTGGTTTCACACCAAGAACCAACCCTCACACTGGGAGAACTGGAACATCTCAACGTAGGGAAGAGAAAATGTCTTAAAACTGGCATGAACACTATAAAAACACTAAAAAATGTAATTTCCAATTCAGAAGCATATCAATATTGCTCCTCCAACAGAGAAATAAGACACCCACCTGCTCCTACACAGTGTGGAGCCATTACAGAATGGGGACAACATTTGTACATATCCTGCAGTCATTTTTACCTTAGAGTGCCTTTACATTAGGAAAAGAAAGGTACTTTATGCCCTTTTTATGCCACTAAAATGAATCAAGAAAGAAAACTCTTTCTCACAATACAACTCCAGCACAGGGTAATTTTTGGCCTTGGAAGAGCAGTGGAGGGATTGGAGTCTCAACAGCTGTTCTTTTCACACTAACTAAATATCTGATTCTGTGTGCATATTTTTCATCTGATTCCTGAATCTGGAAATTAAGCAATGGCAGCAAAACCCTGCCAGAACTTTTGGCAGCAAAGGCAAAGTTTGCTGGTGCATCCGAATGTTCCCTGTGGTGTTTGTGACCTCAGTTGTGCTCCTGAGGATAAAAGCTTTTGGGGTGAAAAATGTGATTTGGACAACCTATCCATAACCTCAAAGAGGGGTGTAAATGGCTGCACCTCATCCAGCCTCTGGAACCCATCTCCCACAAGTGCCAAAATTGTGCTTTCCATTGGAGCAGTGAGGATTTTGTGACCTGACTCCATGGGACACAAATGGTCACTGGGAACCAAAGCTGCCAAAACCAAAACAGAGTCATGAGGAGAGCACTATGGAAGGGTCTTTCTGGAGAAGCAGCTGTGTTTTTCACAGGCCCTACCATGGATATGGAGCAAAGGCCCAAGTAATCTACATGCAGCACCAGATTTAAAAAAAAAAAAAGAAAGGGGGCAGAAGTGCATGCAACTGAACAAGTATAAACAGGGAAGTCTCTCCAAACTGTTCTGAGCTTCAGTAAATGAAATAGAAATTGATCTGTGTTTGTTTGCACTTTGGCTCAAAAGGTTTGGTTCTGTCCTCATCCTTCGCTTGGAAGTCAACTCCTGCTGCTGTCACCAGAGTGACTTTCTCTGACATTTTGCAGGCCTGTTATGAATGTTCTGAATATTTCTTCAATGAGTAAGAAGGGCTATGTTCCACCCAAGAGAGGCTAAGAGACTTTCAGGTTGACATCAGAACTTTTAAATTTCTTTAGTTTTTGTCATCCTGTATTAGTTAAATGAAAGATGGGGAGGAGGAAAGAAAGAAAGAAAGAAAGAAAGAAAGAAAGAAAGAAAGAAAGAAAGAAAGAAAGAAAGAAAGAAAGAAAGAAAGAAAGAAAGAAAGAAAGAAAGAAAGAAAGAAAGAAAGAAAGAAAGAAAGAAAGAAAGAAAGAAAGAAAGAAAGAAAGAAAGAAAGAAAGAAAGAAAGAAAGAAAGAAATTTGCAAGAATTTTCATAATATCTGGAGAATCATCCATAATAGAGAGATAGAAACACACTAAAACTACCAGAGCTGAAATATCTGTACGTCACTAAACAATACAAATATTATTAGGAAGTGAAGGGTGAAAATGAACACATCTGAGAGGCTGAGAGAATTGCCCTTTTTACAAGGGCATGTCCTGATAGGACAAGGAGGGATAGCTCTGTACTAAAAGAGAACAGGCTTAAGTTAGATTTTGGGAAGAAATTTTTTACTGTGACGGTAAAGGCACACTGTGAGGCCCTGGCACAGGTTGTCCAGAGAAGCTGTGTCTGCCTCATTTCTGGAAGTGTCCAAGGCCAGGCTGGAACTCTGAGTAACCTGGTCTGGTGGAAAGTGTCCCTGCTCATGTTAAGGAGTTGGAGCAAGATGATCTTTAGGGTTCTTCCCAACCCAAACCACTCTGTGAGCCTATGAGGTGAAGAAATGCTAAAAAATTGAGCTGCTAGGCCTGCATTAGTGAATCTGACTTCTTTTAGAAACATGGCTTAAGTAACATCGCAAACAGGAAAATAAGGGGTTTTAGTATAGAATCAGACAGCCTAATTTCTTTCTTGGAAGAAATTGTTTGTGTAGATTCTTGTTCACTTCCCAGAAAGTTTTTAAGTGCTCAGCATTTTTGCAGGTGCTAATCCACTGTTGTCAGTACAATTAGACTGACTCAGATAGGGAATGTTGTATCTGTTACTCTTCAGGATTTGCCTGAAGAATTCACAGGAGCTAAAGATGGGATTTCCAGCTAGCTCAGTATAACTATTGAGTACCTATCCAGCTGAGAGAAGGCAGTACCAGCTGCCTCCTCTCAGCTGGAAACATAAAGTGTCACCAAAATTCAGGCATTCTGTCTCACTTTCTTTATCATTTGTTGGGTTAAACTACCCGTGGCTGAGGTTTCAAGTGACACATTGAGGTTTAGTGCCATGATGCCTGGGTACTGCATCAAGTAATTAAAGACACACATATCCCTCCAGGTTATTGGTTTTGCCCCACAGAGCACCCATACTCATGACACAGTCAAAGTCAAGAAATAATCAAAAAATTAACTGTAAAAACCAGCCTTTTCCCTTTAATAGAGAGCAGTGTCTATAAGGGAATCTTCATTTGCAATGGGACACTAAACTCTTTAAAGGAGATGAATAAGAGTAAGATATTACTTTTTTTTTTTTTTTTTTTTTTTTTTTTTTTTTTTTTTTTTTTTTTTTCTTTTTCCAGTACTCTTGTGGAAGAGATTTAAGCTCCAAAGGCACCTTGAAGGTAAAAGTTTGAAAATAGGGAGCTTCTTGGCAGGGTGCCAGATCCTGAGCATTTGTAAATCAGAAGGACTGGATGTCTTTCAGCATGTCTGTGCTTCTTTACACTCTTTTCACATAAATACCCAACAACTTCCAAAATGAAAGTGCTGGCCTCAGAGACATGTGCTTAACTTTAAACACTTCTCAAGTACTGTCTTGTTTAGGAATATTTTCCCCCTAAAGTGAAGCTACGTTTTTTAAGGAGGATTTTGATGGTGATACATTTCTCTACTGTCAAATAAAGCAACCTTAGGAAAAATCAGGAGATGTCAAAAGATATAACTGAGAACTTGATGTATTCAGAGCAAAACCCTATCTTTTGATTTTGATATTCAGTTGAATTCTAAGGAGTGCAGGAAAGATTTGTGGCAGGACCTCTGATGGAGGTGGTTTCTTATCATAGGTGATAAGAAAGGACCTTTTGAACATCAACCCACCTGTGCTGCTCTCAGTTCTGCTGCTGAGCAGCATTGTAAAGATTTCAGTGCTAAAAAAAGAGATGCAAAGACAAGAAAAACACTCACGGTGAGGTGCAGGTGTAAAGCACCAAAATATAATTAAAACACCAAACCCCACAAATTAATGTGGATAGAAGACAACACTTCACCCAATCCAGCTGCAAGACAAAAATATATGTCTGAAAGTAGGTAAAATTAGGAAAAGTTGCTTGAAAAGAGAGAAATATTAAAACCAGATTTTCCAGCAACAAGATAATTTTTTCCTTCTTTCATTTTTCTTTTTTCTATTTCTTTCTGGTTTCTTGGATCTTTGGGAAAGTTCCAGGCTTTGGGCAGTTAATTTATTTCAGCAGTGTAAGGATCGTGGAGCAGAGGGAAGAGCTATCAACAAGGAGCGGGACAAGTGGCAGTGCCCCTCCCCATCTCTGGATCAGGCAGAGATATTTCCATAGATTCCTTTTTTCCCAATAATAAGAGTTCTTTGCACTTCTGTAGGCCTTTTATTAGCTAACAGCCAAGGATTCATGAATATAAAAGACTTTGCAAGTGGGACAGGAATGAGGGAAGAATAATATTGGGATGAGGGTGGGGAGAGTTCCTCCAGAATACCTTTCTCTATTTATCCCACCTCCCCCCCAAAACCCCTGGCTTTCCCTTAAACTAAATTGTCAGAGCTCTTTATCCCAACATAGATCCCAAGTGCCAGCTTGTGCCTTTGGTTTTGTTCATCACCTTTCCCTGCAGACAAGAGGAGAGGGAGAGGGAGAGGGAGAGGGAGAGGGAGAGGGAGAGGGAGAGGGAGAGGGAGAGGGAGAGGGAGAGGGAGAGGGAGAGGGAGAGGGAGAGGGAGAGGTTTGCCAGTCTGTGCAGCTTTCTTGGAGCCTGGGAGAATGCTGAGCAAGGCTGAGACAGATCCTGCTGGCTGAGGCTGGGTTACCACAGGCCATTGGTCCTGCAGAGCCCTGTTTCCACTGCTGAGACCTTGCCAGGGAGCCAGCCCAGTGCTCTGGCTGTGAGCTTGGCACCTCTCCTTTGCTCAGACAGGTGTTGGGAGAGCTGGAAGATGCCGAGGAGATGGCTTGGAACCAAGGACCACACCTACCACAGAGGGATCACTCCCTCCACAGCTCTGGAGCCAGGTTCCTGCAAGCTGTGCTGTAGCAGAGCTGCTCCAAGCATCTGAAGGGAGGAGGGTGTGAGCCTGGATTCCTGCCTCTGAGGCTCGTGCAGCAACATTTGCTAAGTGTAACTCCTCAAAGGCAGCGGGTTTTGGTCACCCCAGTGTACCCCAGGATGTTCTGCTGAGACCTGATCTCACTAAATGCACCCTGCACTCCCCCTCTGAGGAATTTTCCCTTTAATTAAAGGCTTCTCAAGGTACAATGGACACTAGTCCCATGGCACCAAATGGCACTTTGTGTCATTTTGTGTTGCTTTCACCACTGCTAAGCCTGGCCTGAGACAAGGCTGAGATTTTACTCACAGGGACATACAAATAAACCCCTCCCTGACCTTATGAGGATCAATAATAGGAAGTGCTCTGTTATCTTCCTCAAACCTTCCACCCAGCTTTGGATCTGAACTAGCTGTTTCTGCAGGGAAAAGCACTTGTGTCTCCCTGTGTCAGATTTCCTTGAAAAATGGAAAGATAAAAGATTTGTGGTCTTGTAATATACGGCTCAAGGACGAGTTCCACATGGCTTGGGCAAGGAGAAAGAGCTCGTGGATTAGCTTAGGCCCACTACAGCACTTCAAATAAATCATCCTGTATAATTGCTTCTGCCCATCAGTTTGCTGAGATTAGAGAAGAGAGATATTGACAGTATGTTTATAATAGGAGTCTTGGTATCCAACAACACATAACACTGCATACCCTGGTTGATTCCAAGCCTCTGTAAGCAGGACAAAAAAAATGTACTTTTTTTTTTTAACATTTGCCTTTGGTTTGGCTCCTTTTCTAATGGACACATCCTTTGTGATATAGATAATCTTAACATTTTTTGTCCCCTTTATTTTTCTGCTGGGTATTGGTAATTTCTAATCTGAACTCTCTGAAAACAATGACCTTTGCTGCCTTTGATGGGTTTTTGAGCAGCCTGACCAAAATTACCAGAATGTTACTCATAAGTATAGACTCTCAAGACTGTGTGTATCTAAGGCTAAAATCAAGTCCAGTGTTTGTAGGTTCTCTAGGGAAAATTTTAGACCTTTATGTTCAGGACAAATAAGTTTTTATGGGTAATTAAAGATGAGAGAATCCAGTGTAGTTTTGTGTTTCACTCATTTGAGCCTCTTAAAAACAAAATGTCCCAAAGAAACTTTTTTTTTTTTTTTTTTTTTTTTTTTTTTTTTTTTTTTTTTGTCATGGAAACATGCTATTCAGATGAATGCAATAAAAAGGTTTTATTTTCTATTTTCACTCATTAAAAAGAAGTCTGTGATATGGCTTGTTATGATGAAAGTAGTAGCTTCCTTTCAAAACACCAGTGGTAAATGGGGCCAGGTTTCTGTCTGGTTATGCACACTTGGTGGAAAACTAAATTTCAAAATATACACGTTTTGCAGCCCTTTTTTTATCTCTTTAGTGAAATGTAAAAACAACTGCTAAATACTGTGCTAAGCTCTGAATAATAAATACAAATTGACTGATGTTTGGGGAGCACTGGAATGTTCCTAAGGTGAATACCAACAGACAAATGGTCTTCCAGAGAACTGGGGGGACAGAATGAAATGTGCTTCTGCATAGGCTGCTTTTCCTACCACATCAGGTTTAATAATGCATCTTTTTTCACTTGTTCCCTCTTTTTTCCTGAGTGATAAAAATTATGTGGTGTAATCTCGGGGAAGTGATCTGGAAGTGCTTCCCAGAGGAGCTGAAGAGAGTTCCCAAACAAGAGCATCTATCCCAAACTGAGGTGCCTTTCCCAAAAAAAACCTGTCCCTCTTGGCATTTTCACTTGTGGCTTACAAATGCCTGGGGCAGCATCAGCTCATTCAGCAGGTGCCTTCAACCTCCTGCTCTCTTCCCAGCCTGGCAGAAATGGTTCCTGAAGTGGGACTGGAAAACTCTGTCCCTCAGAAGCTACATTTTCAAAACCAGAATCTCCTTCTCTTTTTTTTGTATTTTTGGTGGATCATTTTCAGTGCCCTGTTGGTGTAGAACAGAGTCTGAAGAATGAGTTGCCTCCTTTAGTACAGGATTATCAAGGGTTTAGCACTCCCAGCATTTCTTGCACAGCTTTGAAAAAAATTATTGTTGGGGGTTGGTTTTCTTTCTTTTTTTTTTTTACTTATAGAATTTTTTCCCATAAGTTGCTAGAAAACTAACTACTGGGTACTTATGAGTACTTAAAAAAACCCAAACAAACAAAGCAAAACAAAACAAACAAACCAAAAAAAGTGGCTAAGGTGAGGAGAGGAGTGTAGCATCTGGCTACACTTTTTTTGTCTTTAAAAATTTCTCTCAGAGTGGGAAGAGACCTCAAGTTTTAGGGGCAGGAAAAAAGGATTGGGGACAGCTGCTCTTGGCATCAGAAGGAGCAGGGTCAAGCTGTTGCTTACTGTGGGGAGAATTCCCTGTCACCACCTAAGTCCAGTCCTAGGGACCTACCACCATCTGCTCGTGTGCCCAGGAATCCTGAGCTCGCCTTTTCCTGCCCTGCTGGGAGCCAGGCCGGCGCTGTCCTGGCCCCGCCGCTCTCTGGCCCTGCCCTGGGTCTTTCTGTGTTGTAGCCCCGCACCCCCTGCCCTGCAGGGACATCCCAGCAGCTCCAGCCACCACCTCGGTGCTTCTGCTGCATCTCATCCACCAGCCCGGGGTTTCTGCTCGTTCCTGCCATTCCAGCTGGGAGCTCCTCAGAGTCCTGCAGAGGCACCGGGATCAACTGGCCCAGGGTTTGTGAAGCAAAGCCTCTCCTCCATCCCCTCCCATCTCGGCCAAGGAGGCTCTCACAAGGTTCCTGGTTCTGTTTGTTGTTAATGCCATAGTTATGGTTGTTTGTTTGCCTTGTTACACGTACTAGTAAAGAACTGTTATTCCTACCCTCATATCCTTATCTGAGAGCCCCTTAATTTCAAAATTGTAATAATTCGGAGGGAGGGGGTTTGCATTCTCTGTTCCAAGGGAGACTCCTGCCCTCCCTGGCAAACACCTGTCTTTCTAAACCAGGACAATGATGTTCTTCGTAAGCAACACAAAGTTTTAATTTACTCATCCCAATTCCATTCTTTACTTCAGTTAGAACTTGGTTGTTTCTCCCCCGATTGCTTCTATTGCTGTTACCCTCAGGTGTTTCTCTTTCTTTAATCTTTCTTCCACCCAAAAGGAAATGTGAAGGGTAAGGAGTTTGGAAAGATAAAAGTAGGGAAGCAATTTGAATACCTATTTTTTTTTTTAAAAATTGTTTTAATAAATTTTCCTGTTTCCTTAAGCACTTGGAGGACTTTGTCACTTTGTTTATTGAAACTCCTGATATAAAAAAAAAAAATTAAAATGCGTTCTCAGCTCTTTCTAAATGCACTGTTTAAACTTCCTTTTCAACTCAGGCTCTGTTCGTGGAGGATGACTGGAGTTATACCCACAAATGATCATGATTTTACTGAACTTTCCTCTACTTGACTCTGATGTCATATAGAACCACCTTTAAAAAAGACAATGGATGAAATGTTCATCCTGATGAGGCAAAACCCCATGACAGAGACCTTTCTCCTTTGGGTTGGAGTGGCACTAAGGAATAATTACTGAACAAATTCCTTGCTTTGAAAACAAATCTTTGTGGTAGTGGTGGATGGGGGCTGAGAAGATTGTTCTTACATCCTGAGTAGAATTCCTTGTCAGAAACCAAGCACAGAGTCCCCCAAACTCTTGCAAACTCTTCATCTTGCCCTGTGCAGTGCATTTCTAAAGCAGAACTCTGCTTTTGCGCTAAATAAGCTCCACTTGGCTCATAGTCATCTGGGGGAATCCAGAGCTCCAGGAGCAGGCATCTGTCCTGCAAAAGCTGTCCCTGCTTGGGTGTATACTGAGCCTGCCCCATCCAGGTGGGCATTTTCATCACCTGATGCCTCACAGAAAGGTTTGAAGGCTCTTTGATGTGTTCTGTTGTTAAATGGGTTATTTCCAAGGGATAGGGAGCTGAGCAGAAGATGTAAGGGACGTAACTCTGCCATGCCAAGAAAAAAGACAGTCACTTAATGTAAAAACAGTGTTTCCCTCAGTTTGCAACTGGCTAGGTGGGGAATTGTTGCAGCTGCTCTCTTGTTAGAGGGCAGAAATGAGCTGACACAGACTTCTTCTTTATCACAGCATGAAAAGGGTCCTGGTTTATTCCTCTTTATAGCTTAGCCATCCTGACTCCAACTATTCGCTGACTCTGCTGCAGCAAGCTCCTACTGTGGGTTTCCCTTGCAGCCTCTGACTGCTGGTTATTTCCTGCTAAAGTAGGACTGCATATATTAGTTTGCAGACTCTGAGTGCAGGCTTTTGCCTAGCTGGACTATGGCTGCAGGTTCCAACAACAGGTTCTAACTGCAGACCCAGACTGGCCTCACAGCAGTGATCCTCTCTCCCCAGGATCCTTTTTCTTCATGATTCTTAAGGTTCCTCCTCCATGATGATCTCCCCTCAGCTAACCTTTTATCACACTTATCTTTATTGGATGTGACTCATCAGGGGCAAGGCTATGTTGGGTAATTAACAGAGCTGTTACTTACCAGGAGCAAGGTCACCTGTATTCCCTTCTCCTACAGAGAGTAATAAGGGTTAGCAGGAATTAAAATGAGCAGAAATTGGGGAAGTGGTCTGATTAAAACCAAAGGCTGTAAGTGACATTCAATCATCATATTATAGCAGAGAAATTCTGCCACAATTTAGATCTGAAACTGGTCAATAGCATGGATGTCCCTCACTTCCTACCAACAAAACAACAGCTTGGGGTTTTTAAATTGTTTTTAATTATCCATGAAATCTAGGGAGGGGGTTCTCTTCTCTCTCTCTCTCTCTTTTTTTTTTTTCCCCCTTCCCCCCCCCCCCTTTTTTTTTTTTTCCTCCCAATTAGTTGTCCAGTTCTGCAGCTGAAATTTTGATGCATCCATAAAAGCAATTGTTCCTAGGGATAGCTTTATCAGCACTCAGTTGTTTTTGTGGTTAGACTGCAATTTTCCTGTAAAAGTGGGTTTTAAATCTCACCTCCGGGAGATACTGCTTTGTGAAAACAAATACTTTAGAACCAGCAGGGAACATTTCTTAAACATACTGTGTAGCTGATGAGTGTGTGACTCTGCTCTGGGAAGTGGCAGAAAAACCTCTGTGAGGAATACGAGAAAGAGAGAAGGGAAAAAACTCCAGAAGACAGTGGTCACTAACAGGATGACTAAGTAGCTTTTCTAAGGCTTGCCACATGCTTTTTGTAAAACCATAAAAAATGGCTTTGTGGTGAGCCTGGCTTGCAATCTAGTCAAAAAATAAAAGTGGTCACTCTTTCAAGGCTCCCTGTATCTCCAGCAGCTGCAGACAAACTTAAAACCAGGTAGCAGAAGAAGGGAAAAAAAAAACCAAAAATGTCCAGTTCTTGCCCAGACTTTCTATATTTGGTTGAAGTTTTCCAACCAGGGACTTGGCAGATGACACGTATTCCACGAGCTTCCTGAGAGAGGCTGGGGAGAGGGAAGAGACTCGTTGCCTGCCACAAACAAAATAAAATATCATTAAGGCTTTTGGGAGTAAAGATGATCTCCAGAGACAAATGTGAATGGAAAAGGGACCACCAGGGCAATCTTACCTGGACAAAGGTGGAGGGAGAAGACAGGGTGCATTCTTATTTGTCAAGGGCTTCAGCTGCTGCTGTAGCTTATTTTCAGGCAAAGCCTTTGGGTCCTGAATGCTGCATGGCAGCAGTTTTTCAACTCAACATTCCTCCAGACTTTTCAGGCTGTTTTTCTAGATTACTTTTGAGCATGGACTGTGGTCTGGATCTTATTGGTTGTGGCCTGTATTTGCAAAGAGAAGGGAGGAGGAGCAATGAAAACCTTTCTCCAGGCTCCTGCTGTGGTCCTGACTCCCTGAAAAAGCTGATGCCATGTGCATCGGTGCCTTATTGAGATCAAAACACGGCAGTGTTGGAGTGGGCAGTCATACAATAGCAATGAATACGGTGTAAAAATTGTATTCAGGCTGGGCAATCTTGAATTCTGTGTTTTTTCTGAGTAGTTTTTATCTCCCAGATCTTTAGATTTTGCATATTCTGACCAGTTATATACTGAAGTCAGCAACAAAATTGCTGTTAACTTCAACAGGAGTGAAGTACAAGACCACAACCTCCTGCAAGAACAGTTTTACACCTGGGTTTGACAGAGACTGAGCTGTGTTAGGAGACTTTCTGTGGTGGGCTTAAATGGTATCAAGGTGCATTCATGTTGCAAGAAAGAACAGCACCATGGTGCCCCATGAAGACTGAACAAGGAACTCACCTGGACAAATCATTTTGGGGTCTCCCTGAGGGATAAGCCCCAACATCTCTTGTTGGGAATGTCAGGGACAGCACTGTGACAACCTGTAGCAAGAAACAAAGAGTGATTTTTCATGTTAAATAGTTTCTTTTATTTAATACATTATCTTTTTTGGGATGCCTTGGGACTAGATTATCTCAGCTATGCTTTTTCCCATAAATCTGTATGAAGGGCCCTGACCTGTGAAGGTGCTGCTAAAGTTGATTTCACACCACATTGGGAACAGGCAGCTGCAAGTGAGGTGTTCCCTCAAGCACTGATGTTTTGCAGACTGCTGTGCCATGTGTTCTGCTTCAACAGATATCATTTATCTTGGTAGGATCCTTCAGTGCTGAGCCAACAAGGGTGGGATAATTTATGTTTGTGGTCTCCTGGTTTTGGTTTGCAAAAATAATTTCAGATATCTGTCATTGTGGCAATAATTTCCAACGTTAGTGGGAGAAGTGCAAGTCATCTTGTACATGTGTATTGTCCAGATTCCCTGGAGTTATAAAAGTGGGTGAGGAGGAACCTCTCCAAGCTAGCAAGCATTTAAACCTTTGTATTTTATTTTTGAGGCTCAGGTCTCTGTAGGAACAGCACTGGAAAGTGTTTAAAGGAAAATACATCAGCCTTTGGGCCAAATATTCAGCCATGTGATCAAAGTCCTGACTGTTAAAAGCTCGTGTACGTTTTGGGCAAACCAAGTCCTGTGCTACATGTAAAAGGCAATAACTGTTTGTTTCCCTTGCAGACCCAGATGCTTTAAGTGAAAAAAAAAATTCTCTCTAATTTCAGATAAAAAGTCCATGTGCTGACAGATATTGAATCTCTAGCTGAAGCTAGGGTGTTTGATGTGCATTGTTTTGTTTTGTTTTTGTGGGCTTTTTGTGGTTTTTTGGGGGGGGCGGGATTTTTTTGCATTACTTACAGCCAACAGCAGGACATGGCTGTTCTACAAGTTTATAATACCATCCTGATGTCACTTATCTCAGACAATGCAATGCAAAATGAAAACAAAAGGCAACATCTGGAGGAGGTGGAATGGTGCCTGGATGACCAATATAAAATAGGCAATTTGAGGCTGATGAGTTTGCAAACTTTTTGGAATCCTCTTTACAGAAAAACTGAGAAAGTGGTGTTGACGAGCCTTGCTTCTCCAGAAGTCAGGTGATCAGGCTTACACTTGGAAAGTATCTGAATAAACTGCTATCTGAACATTATGTGCTTTTGCACATGCCAACTTAAGTGCGATATCACTTTTCTTTTTTCCCTGTAATTTTATTTCTATTATTTAAAGATAACATTTTTCAGGATGTCATTTGGCTGCATTGCATGGATAAAAGTCTTGATCACAGAAGAGACCTTATTGCCTGTGATGCAGAAAAACTGATACTTAAACTACACTTTAGTGAATTGCCAACAAGTGGGGAGATTTTTCTTCATTTATGATAAAGCAAATGCCTAAGTTTTTAGAGTACTGAGTACAATCAATCATTTAGTCCTGAGCTTTTGTCTTAGGCTTTCTTCCCAAAACCCTGGGCAGTATTGCTGAGAAAAGGTACTGTGCTGGTTTGTCAAAAGACTAAAGTGTAAGGCAGGGTATCTTGGAAAGCTTCACCCTTAAAAAAAAATTAAATAACTTTATACGGTAATTTTGAGCAGCTTATTTAAACAGCGAGTGTTGCAAATGTCTTATGTTTTCTCTGTGCTGAAGAAAATTGTGAAATTTGACTGATTAGTCAGTTCCTGTTTTCCTTTTTACATAAATCTATTCTTATTTCAATTTCTCCTTTGAGGCTTTGTATGAACTGCATACCCACAGGGAAGTTTGCATGTATTTTGTATTGAAAAGGCCACCTCAGGCTGTCAGTCTGTGTTTTAAAACCTTTACATGAGAACTCTGGTGCTTTTTAAACCTCACAGAGCTTAGAAATTAAGCAAAACACGTGAAACCCCACGTATGAACACCATGCCTTTTACAGTACTGCTTGCTATCTCTCTGGGAGGGAAAAACTTTCCTGCACACATACTTAAATATTTGCCTTCACATGAGGCAATTAGTCATTGTTCAACAAGAGGGAAAAAAATTGGTACATGCTATAGGTAAATAATTGCAGATATTTAAACTAAACCTTGAGATGGAGAAGCCAAGAATAGCTCTGCAGATAAGCAGTGAGAAGGGCTTTGCCCTGCTCCCTCCAAGTCAGGCTAGGACTGTCCAAACAGCCCAATCCAAACACACACTTTCAGATTTAACTTTCTTTGCTTTTTGCTTTTATCCTTACTTATTATCTTTATAGGTTGGAAACATCTCAGTCGTATCTATATACAAATTTTTGTATTAAAATCACTGCACGTTGTATGCACTGCTATAGATTTCCAGCTTTGTCAGGGTGTTGAAAGGAACAGACAAGTGATGGTTGTGTTGTGGTTAAAACACTGCACAAGACAGTCTGGGCGCAGTCTCTGGCTGTCCTATCTGGCTGTGGCCAAACTGTGCAGCATCATCTCTACAAAATCTGTGTTATCTTGTCTAGAGGGTACTTTCAATTTTATTGATTTTGTGGCTTGAGCCAGCAGCGTCCATGCTGCCTGCGAAGCAAGGCTGGAGCTGAAATCTCCCACTTGGTTTGAAAAGTGCAAAATTGAATCTAGCATCTCCCTGCTCTCCCATTTTCTTTTTGTTTCAGTAGAGTTACTCTGAGCCATTGGTCTTCCTTTTTGTCACAGCTGCCTGATGTCTTCTTTCACTGGATGAGATATCAGTTCTCTGGAATTTCAGCTGCTGGAGTGTTTGGGCAAACTCTTGTGAGTGTCACCATCTGCAGCTGAGCAGATGGCATTTTGAGGGAAGCACACTTAGGTAGCACCACTTTTCATCTGAGTGCCTCTCCAGAGAGCAAGAGCAGTCAGTATTCCCTGACTGGGTTTTGAGAGGTTTTTAGGCAGTGTCACGAAGGAGGTATTGTAATGAGGGAAAAGAAAGAAACCTTTCCTGTAGAGGCTGGAAGAATCCAGAAGTTGTATAAGAAAGATCCTGCAGAATGGAGCAAAAAGCTAGGCAGCTGCATGGAGTGGAGAAGCAGACACTGGGGCACAGCTGACCAGTGAGAGGATGCTGGAATGAATCCACATAGCCCAGCGTCATGGGAGGTGGCTCCACTTCATCTGCTACAGCTGTAGGCTCCTGGACAGACCCTGTCAGCTTGCTTTCAAACTGTGACAAGCTGCTTCACTTCCAGGAAGGACACAATCCTGAGTTATAAATTTCACAAGCTCAGGAGAGCCTTTGCCTCTATCCCTGCTAGACACAACTCAGCTGGAGAGGCTCTTTCTCAGTGCATTCAGATAGATAGAAGATTTAACAAATTCCACTCCCAAACACATTCCATCGAGCAGTCATTGGGGTTTGGTGGCAACGACACAGGTGACAGTTCTCCAGTGACAGTCCTCTAGTGGGGGTTCTGGGCACAGAAGGGTGAAGATACAAGGCAAGACACAGCTCAGGAAATGCATTTAGGAGCAGACATTGCCAAAGATCAGCTCAGGGCACAGACATACAACTGCTGAGCCCACTAGGAAAAGATAAGAGATTGCCAAAACTTGCAGCACACCAAACACGCATCCTGGTTTGAGTTTGAGGATTCTGTTCAAAAAAGCCCTGGTAGCAAACAGAACCTCTCTGTAGATGTGCCTTTTTCACTGTGAAGGGCAAGGCCTTTCATTTGTCAAAGGCAGTGGCAGATGTCAGCACTGATGGGGGAAATGAGGCTCTTGTAGGAACTGGGCTCACTGACCACTCACTGTCTTTCACAGGGAAGAAAATCTAGGCTGTGGCAATTGGGTTGCCTGCCAGTCTTGAGCAGGCCATATTTTGTCCTGGTATGTTGGAAACATGATGCCTAGGGCAAAAAGTGTGAGTGACTGAGTGGCTAATGATCCATAAGCTTTTCTTTGGAGCTGTGAGAACGATGTGTCATAAGTCAGAATATGGGGCTGCTTTCACTGTGTCCCTCTCTTCAGCTGGGTCTTAAGACAGCTACATTAAAGGTGTAGATATTTTGCAGAAAATCAACCCCTTTGCTTTCCAGCTGGTCCTCAGAGACCAGAAGACTGGTTGCTGCTGGGCTTAATTCTGATAATAAATTTAGCACTATAAGTCTGGTCAACATATATTCAACAAGAACCTGTGTGATGGCAGATTCCCAAATAATGCTGTCCATTGAAGAAAGAGATTCAGAATTGTCATTGGTAAATTAGCTAGCTGTGATAGAGCTCTAAAAATAAAAATCATATTATGTAATAATATGTCATAATAATGACCATACTCAGAAGCTTAAGAAGAAGGTGCCCTCACTTGGGAGGAAGGAGAGAAAAGTAGCCTGTGACTTTTTGATCTTTTTGGGTTTTCCTCCAAACTAGGTAAACATTGCTTATACATAGCCCAATGTATTCCCCCTCCTCCTTATATATAACATGATCCAGGTGGGGAGTTGAGGAATATAGTCATATATGTGATGGTATGTACCTAATTAAGCTTATTATCATATTTAGGGAGGCATAATTATAATATTTAAATAACCCTTAATAATTCAAAAGTTATTTTTTCTGGCCATGTTGTCCTTCAAAGTTCCAGTTATATGTATTTGTGCCTCTCTGTGACAGACTTTTAAGACTTAGCCTGTCACCCCAGTGAAGTGGTGACAAGGTGGAAGTCAAATTTCCTCTGTAGGTTGTGATGTGGCTCAACAGGGACATGTGCCACCTTTCCTGTCTGCTTTGTGGGCAAAATCTGGCCTTCAGACTGTACTTGCCTCAGACCTGCTAATGAAAGAGCTGATTGTCATCATGTTATATATTTCTGAGGCCACAGAAACCAGGACAAGATAGGTGGCAGTGTCCGTGCCCTTGCTGTTGGCACCCATTATCTCAGACTCGTGTCCAGGAACAGTCACACCAGTGGGAAATCCCTGGTATGAGTCATTCTTACAGGATAAATATGTGTCATGCACGTGTTGATGCAAAAAGAGGAGTGAGTTGAAGAAACCTGTCTCTCATTCATTTGGCTTGTTGTGGATGGATGGCATGGAATAAATCTGATTTTGGGTGCCAGCCAGGACAAGGGGCTGCCAGCTTGTCTTCCTGTTCTTGGACTCCACACAGAACAAGCATTGCTGCTTGGAGGTAGGGCAAAAGAAACAAAATCCTTGCCCACTTCGTGCTTTTTGGCTGCTTATTTCCAAGTGATGTCAGGAGACTAATCCGTTTGTTATTCTGCTGGTTTTTCCCTTACTGTTATTTGTGCTGCTGACTCTTTGCAGTCCTCAGTTTGTGAAGGGGAGATGTAAACTTTGGCTACTTGATCTTAAAATTCTGCCTGGGGCAATGGAAAATCATCACAAAGGTACCCAGGAGAACTTGCCCTGGGTACAAGGGGCTTTGTGCCACCTCATGAGCATCCTGCTGTGTCCTCAGGGACACCCGTGGGGAGTGGCTGGTGCTGACAAATCCATGCTTCTGGCTTCCCTCTGGCTGGCCTGGTGCTTGCCTAGGGTCCATAAATCAAACAGAGAAGCACTTGCTTTAGGGCTCTGCTTGGTACTGTTGCTGTTACTGGCATTCCTGATCTCAGAGCAGCTCCTCATGTGGACTTAAAAAAATATTTTCTCCTGATCAAACAGTTTCAGTGTCATTTGAGGGGACCTGAAGAACAAATATTGGAGAGATTCTAGGTCACCAGCATGGCAGTGAAGCAACAGTCCATGGAGAAGAAGTGGATTCTGGCTCATCCTGCCTGTGTTGCCTCTTTTCTCTTTACCAGCCTCCTGCATGGTTTTGGGTTCTGGGAAATGCCTGTCACCCCTGCTCTCGAGCAGTCCTTCACTGTCCTTTGGATGTGATGTTATCCATCCAAGATGTTCTCTGCCTAATCCCTCAGAAAAATCATGGCCATTAGTAATGAAGCAAGCTTCAGGTACTCTTTTCTTAGGACTTTTTTTTGGATCTCAACTTGATTCCTTTCTGCAAGGAAAGAAGGAAATGGTGAAAATAAGGAAGTAACAGGTGAAGGAGATGACCACAGTGCAGCAATAAAGAGAAGGTTTTTCAGCAACCTGGATGCTGCTGGTGGAACCCGGAAGAACTGACTTGTGGGCACTGAACACCCAGAAAATTCCCTGAAAAAGGCAAATGGCATCACAAGCCAGACAGATAATCTGAACCCTCATTTTATTATGGACTTGTCCTCCAACCATATTCATGTTACTACAAGGAGGAAAGGGAATGAGAAGAAAAAAAGGGAATGTGAAAACAAAAAGTAGAATTTCTGTCCCAGAATACATCTAAAATGGGTGGGAAAGATTGACAGGGAAAATAGCAGCTGACAGCATTATAGAAAATATGATTTTTATCACATGGGAAATTTTAATATGATTTTTTAAATCTTGCTGTTTTATGGAAGCATCTACATTCAAACTTAATTATGCCTTGTTTTTTTAATTATCAAAATGCCTTGTTTTGCCAAAACTGAAAGAGTGTTTACCTTATATTATGGCATTTCAAAACAAAACAGGGTGATCGAGACACAGCAAAGGAGAATGTGAAAAGATAAAGTTTGAAAAGGGAAAATACTTGTGTTGCTCTTTGCATCATTTCAGTTCTCTGACAGAAATTGACATGCACCAAAGAACTGCATGACTCATGTTCAAGCAGCATTTAAACTGACAGATTTTCTGTTGAAAAATTTCAGACAGGTTCAAAGTACCTTTTCCCTAGCATTTAACCTGCACTGGGTTTCTTCCTCACTATTTCAGCCTTAGAGATTGGTACAGCTACATATGAAACATGAACATGGGGCTGGTAATAACAAAGAAGATGAAAAACTTCAGAAATTTCTATCTAAAAAGAGCAACTACATTCTGAAAAAAAAAAAAAAAAGAGGATTGGGCAGCTCCAGTTTCTTCTCCTTTCCAAGACTGAAAATTCTTGAATACTTCTGTGTAAGTAGATTACTTACCACTTCTAAGGGTGTGTGGGTGGCCCGGAACAGCCTCGGTAGTAGTGTTGTGGCTGAGGAACCTGAAATGCAGCCATCTGCCACATTTTCTCTAATAGGTTTTGCATTTATATAGGTGGTTGGACAACCATCTGGAGGGGCAAGAAGGAGCAAATAAATATTTGACATTTCCTGGGATTTCAGAATTTTTATTTGCACAAACTTCCTTCAGAGCCTTGAAGGGGAGAAAGGTGGAGTGAGAAGTGATCTGATGTGTGCACAGATGCAGGTGTTTGTGAATCTGCCTGTTCACCTGAAGAAATATTTTCTTTGTAGAAAGATTTTCCACTTCTTTTCACCTGCCTATTGTGTGAGAGTCACCCCAGGTTTAGTAGATGGTATTTCCATGCACTTTTAGGCAGGCAAAGCTCACAGAAATCATGACAAGCAGCAGGAATGAAAAAACACCCAGGGACACCATGAACCCAGGGAATGTAGTAGTTATTTAACTTCCTTTCAGTGATCACTGGAAACCACTTCTGTCACAAGAAGGTATTTGCAGAAGGTGACTGGATGTCTCTCTGTGTTTGAATAAGCCAACAGGATTTTCTGGAGACATATATAATTATGTGGCTTACGCAAAGTTTTGTGTTCATTGAGCCACGGGAGCTGGAGGTGTGGTTGTTTTACCAAGTGAGAGACATTTACACAAGCCCTTCATAAAGACACATTAAAGGGAGCACAATGTGCTGTGCCCTGACATGGGGCACCTGAGCATGGGTAGAGTTTGTCTCCATTCATCACTGCATGAGTGACAGGGTGAGAATATTTCAAGCTCAGAATATTCCAAGAGCATTTGAGTGCAAATTCCTCCTCCTTAATGAGGATCCCTGCAAAATACCCAGCGTCTGCCTACCAGATACACTCCAAACCTGAAGGGGACAATGTACTCTGGTGTTCTGACCCAGTGTAAGTCCAACAATTATAAGAATGCTTGAAACAAGATTGTCAGCAGTGGCATTCTGCTGCTGTGACTCATAACTCTGTGTCAGAAAAACTTGGAGGAGACAGGAAGAAGGATGGCAGAGAGGAAATACACTTTTCCTTCTCTCCCAAGAAGCCAAATAGAACAAAAGGGAAAGCAGAATTTTCCTTGAAGCTTTAGCGAAATATTTTAATTTAACAGAATAAAAGAAGTCTCACAAGATTGTTTTAATACATTCAAAGGGCAAAGGTTGCATCCTCTGGTGGAATATCACTCTGAGTGGTTGGGACAGAGGGTGAATGTCTCAGAAGGAGGAGACAATTAACATTAAACTTATTTAATGTTATCACGGCTATCTGGGAACAAAATCTATTTATAGGTGGTCTTTGGGCCTTAATTCCCAGTGCATTCAGGAGATGGGACAGATGAATCAGCCTGAACAGGGTTATGTGGGGAACAATTGCTTGATTTTTGTCATATTCTCAGGTATTTCATGGCTGGGTAAAAGGATCTGGTGTGTGCCATTATGGTGATGATATACTTCAGATGGTGTGACTTTTTTATATTACCAGTGCTATGCTAAGTCAGACAAAGGCTTTTTGCAGATTGGATATTTGTGTCGTGAAGCTGTCAGTACCAGGAACTTGGTGAAAACTCCCATGAAACCATCCTAAAACCAACCCTTTCCAACCATGCCTTATTTTCTCTTGGGTTTAAGGCATCCGTCTCCAAAGTCACTGCCAGTTTATTAGGGGTGATAGCCTCTGATGAACTTATTCCTTACAAAGTTGCCTATTTCCTTTTGAATCTATTAAAATTTTTGGCCAAGGGCATTGCAGTTTGAGAGGAGAGATGTGTCTGGAGCACTTGGAACCAGCTACTTGGCAACAGCAGTCATTAATTTGTTCCACCTTTTTAATGTGAAATGGTAACCAGTTTATTCTGATTTATCCTCCTTTGGTGATTTTGCAAATCTCTGTTTTAACTATCTGTAAAACAGAGATTTCACACCAATGCAATGGTGAGTGGCACTTTGTAAATATCTTTTCAGCTGGCACTTAGTCTAACCTGAAGGCAAAAGCCTTTGTAGTCACACTGGAGTTAACACAATATTGAAAAGTGCTGATTGTGGGCAAAGAGGAGCCAAATGCTCCCTTGGAGGCTGTGTTGTTAACCACAGAACCAATCAATAAAATTTCTGGGTCTGAATTTTACCATTTCATACCACACAGCTCTCTCATCTGGTTACCCCATGACCATTTGCCCTTTGACAGCCACTCCAAAACCATCGGCAGACAATTGCAGAGAAAGATGTGCTTGTTTCAAACAGAGAAAAGACTGAGCCTTTGTAAAAAACACCTGGCACAGACGTGGTTCCTACAGAAGCTCATCTTCCGGGCTCCATTTGTCATGAACATGAGTTATATTTTCCCTTCCCAGCCAAGAGCAACAGGAAATGTACAGCACAACTGAATTAGTTGACCCCCCCTGGCTGCCAATTCTTGCAGGAATTAAATGCATGGGGGGAGAGTAACACATTAAGGTCCTAGAGTCAGCAAAGGCTTATGTACACACTGATTTCAAAGCTTGTGAGTTGCTGTTCTTAAAGAACTGAGGTCAAGCAAGTGCTTAATTCAGTGATGGATAAGGGCCCAGTTGAGTAGGTTTTGAGGAAGAAGAAGACAGAGAAAAAATAGCCTTGCATTTCCATTAGTATCCTCAGGAGAGAGAGATTTCCCCCAAGGGTTTTGTGAGGGATGTGGAAAAAACGAAGGAAATAAAAGACAGGAGGAGAATGTCTAGGACCAAAAAGATTACTTTTACTAATTACAGGGTTTATCAAACCATTAGCTTGGTGGGAAACCATTTCCCGACTCAGCAGGACGTGACTGGGAGCTCTCACCTGGGAGACAGAGAGGAAACCTCAAAAGGGCTGTTGTAATCATAGAAGAGTTTTAATTGCAGGGGACCTGAAAACCCCATCCAACATCACCTCCATCCCCAGGGATGGGGCATCTACCACTTCTCTGGGCAATGTATGACAGTGCCCCACCACCTTTATTGTAAAACACTTCCTTCTTATAAATAACCTAAATCAACCCTCCTTCACTTTAAAACTATTTTTATTCTATCACAACAGGCTCTGCTAAAAAGTTTGTCCCAGTCTTTCTTGTAGGCCCCCTTTGGCTGCTGAAAGGATGCTCTGATGTGTCTCTGGAGCCTTGTCTTATCCAACAACCCCAATTCTCTCTGTCTTTCCTCACAGGAGAGGTGCTCCAGCCCTCTGGTCATCCTCATGGTCAGCCTCTGGGCTCGCTCCAACAGATCCATGTTAAAGCTGATATTTCCTGTTCAGCAGAAATGCACCAAGGATGATGAAGCTGTAGAATCAACAGCAATTTTCAATACATTTTGTCCACCTAGAGATGTAGACTGGGCTTTGGAAGTTCTCATTAACCCAGACTTTAAAACTGGAGCTGGGAAGGAGAAGAGAAACACAATTTTGAAACAGACAGACAAAACAGTGGAAAAAGCTTCTGTGATGGGGCTAAAATGCGCTTTAAAAGTATTTAGTTCCTCAAAATCTTTGTCCCTTTCCTCCCACTGTTTTGGCATGATTCAGAACTGAAAGTGGAGGGCTGTGGCACATCATTGGGCTAGAAAATGTCATCCTTGTGCACTAGAGTAGTTTGCACATTCACATGTGTGTGGAAAGCCCACAGGGGAAAAGAAATCAGATGGTGTGCAATGAGTGTCTATGATGCTCCACAAAAGCTCAGCCCTGTGCCATGCCCAGCTCTCCCCTGAAGCCTGGTGGCTTTGGCATACCTCAGTACAGAGGGGTTTTGGGATGGGAGAGAAAGAAAAAGACAATTTTTAAGGTAAATTTTTGAGGATCTGGGCAGGAAAAGTCTGGACCCATCTGATTAATCAGAGACAATTTGCAGAGGGATTTTGCCCATTTGAGCCTCCCTCTCTGCAGGCTTGCTCAGTTTGGTGTCTGAGGCAGGGCTTGCTTTTCTGAGACGTGTGTCTTGAGTTAGCTGCTGGGTTGGTCTCTCCACTGACGTAACTCCACTGAGGCTCTGCTGCTTTGCAGAGCACTTGGCACCCTGCTCCCGGTTTTCCTCTCTGCCTCTCTGCCTCTCTCCACTCCCCTCCTTTTACTCCAGGGGTGTAACCTGGCAATCCTCCTCTGTGCTTCCTTGGCAAGGCACTGGCACTGGGCTGCTCTGCATCCAGCTGACCTTTCCAAACAGGACTTTGGGGGCTTTGCTCTGCCCTCCCGCATTTTTTCTGCATGACGCACGCACATTATTTTCTGCTTGCGATTCCCAGAACTTCTCCTGCTTTCCTTTCTAAGTGATCCCACCTTGCGTGGAGCTGGACCTCTACCTAGGGCTGGCACTTTGCCCTCCATCCTTGATTCTCTGTTGTCACATTTTATACTCTCCTCCCACCCATCTGGGTTATGTGGGTAAGCCACAAAAAGTCAGGGGTCACTCTGGAAGCTGACACTGAGCTAGAATATAATCACAGAAAAAAAAAAATTACAGAGAAGGAGATGTAGACAGAAATGTACCCATTCTTTTTTGGGGGGTGTGATGACTCTGCTACATGCAGACCATGCTCTTTTTTGAATGTTTGCCCTGTTAATCTTGGAATATTTGCTTTCCCTCTAGGCTGCTGGGGTCAAACAGCTTAACTGGGACTGGTGGGGAGGAGGGTGGAGGAGACAATTCTCCATGCCAATCTGTTATGAAAAGGTGACTGATATCAGGGATTTTATTCACTTTAATGAGCTGACAAAGTTATCAAGGAGAAAATCAAGTTCCAGCTGAACCAAAATATAAATTACTTAGCATTTGAAGGAGCAATGGGGGTAAAAAGCAGTGCGTTAATTTGGATTAATCTGAATACTCTGTGATGCTGAACAAAAAAGTTTTGGTTTTGTCATTTTGTACTGTTTCAAATCAACGTTTTTTCTTCTGAAAATGGGTCAAGTTGAAAAAAAAAAAAAAAAGCTTAAATCAAAGTTCCCAATTTTTTTAAAAAAATGTCCAAGTGTCAACGTTTGCTTTTCCAAGAATGTCACATTTTATTCCAGAAAGTCCTGGGGATTGAGGGGGGAAGGGTAGGGAGAGAGAAATTATTCTTGCAAAAAGAAAATGTTTTGGGCTAAGAAAGCACTCATTAACTGCAAACTGAATTTGTCAGTGTTTTCAGTGTCATCAAAACCATACTACCTGGCAGCTTCATAGCATTAAGGCTTTGCTGTGTAATATGTCAGTAGTTCAGACTGGAAAACAGGCTGAAACTACAGAGCAGAGTCCACAGAGCAGACACCTAGAACACACAGCTGGAGGACCCTCTAAAGAAGTCTTAATTTCTTCAATCAATTTCTTCAATCATTTTCTTTAATCGATTTCTTCAATTAATTTACAGAGCCTTTCCCACATAACAACACCAACAACAACAACAACAACAAAACGTCTTAAAGCTGCCAGCTCAGTTTTTTAGAGGAGAATTGTTTTAGAAGAGAGGGACCTAAACTGATTTTTCAGCATAAGAACTTTGCAGTGGAGCAGAGCTTGCTACATTCCTTAAAACTACACAGAGACTCATCCTTTGGAAGATCAGGCAGGCTGCTAAACATGAGTGACAAACCTGCATTTCACTGGCTTTATTCCTCTCTCAGGTCGTGGTTGTGCTGGGTTTACCGGGATGAAGGCAGAGCCACTTCCAGCGTGGTCCTGCAGATGGTGCCAAGGAAGAAGCTGGAAAATGCCCTCTGATGGGGAGGTGAGGCTTGACCTCTCAGGTGCCTAGCATCTCCCAGATATTCTTCAAAAACTGCCCATGACTACCCCCTCTCATTTAAATAACTTGATTTTTTTTTTTCAAGTTTGTGTCTGGGTTTCTAAGTTGTAGCTACAGACATCTAAACAAACATGCTCTTAATTCAGATCACTTTGTGAGGAGAGTTACTACAGGGTTGCAACAGGTCCTGCTGGTCAAAAGGGAGAGAAGATCTTACACAGCAGTTTCCTTGTCTCTAGATAAACTCAAGATGAAACTCATCTGAAGACACTCCTTTCTTCTGCACATTTTCTGCTCATGCAGTGTCAAACACAATTATCATCATTATTCCAGTTCTGTCATACTCTGTAGATACAAGCCCAAATAGACCCACCAGCAGAGCCAATTTCTGTGTAAGGAAGGATCTCATTAGGGTTCAACAGAGAATACTTTGCAGAAGCAAGACAGGGTTTAGAGTGTCAGGCCTTGCTTTAGAGTCAGAGGTATCTCCTGGGAGCAGAACCTCGTAGTACCTATGGTTTTCAGCTTGGCTTGGGGCAAGAGAACTCTCACCTCCCTGAAATCAGTAGGATTTCTATTGGCACAGAATTTAATAAGAGCTCCAAGATAAAAATCAGACAAACCGTACCTAACAGTAACTATAAAACCCCAGAAGTGTAGATTTTCAAAGCCTTGCTCTAGCCTTGGGGTAATTACTGCAAAAAAGAGAGCCTGGATTAAAAACAAAAAACAAACAAAGAAAAAAAACCACACACGCACAAAAAACCCCAAAAAACCAAACCAAAAAAAAATCAAAAACCAACCAAAAAAACCCAAAAAACCCAACAAAAAAAACCCCCAACAACAAAACCACAACCAAACAAACACCCCCCCAAAAAATCCCAAAAACCAACCAACAAAGAAACAACTCTTACTGAAATAACCTACAGGCTACAGGGGAGGGAATTACTGTGTGTGTGTAAAAGGAAACCTACGAGGGGATATTTTAACCTGCACCTTCCAGCTCCTGCAGTGTGGACTGGATCCAATGCCTGTAAAAGTCAGTGGAAAGCTCTCATTCGCTTCATGAGAACTGGACCAGGTCCCACATGAGTTACACCTACCTCGGATCCCTGCCATAGGTGGAGGTGGTTCTAAAAGAGAGAGCAAGTGGAGGGAGTCGGATTTACGTGACCTTCCAGTTCACTCCTCTGTTTGCAGCTGCTCTTTTAGTCCAGAGGAAACATCCACGTTTCCAGAAGAGGAAGGCCTTCTGTAGCATACACTGGTATATTTTCATAATTTCAAGGTAAGTCACTTGAGAACTTAAAGACTTTCTTTGATTTTTTGAAAATCGTGCCTAAAACATTTTCACATGCTTCTTATCTGTGATTCTGAGGACTTCTACCCTCTTTCTTATGCAATCAGGACAGGAGCTGCTTCAACAGGCTTCAAGCAGAAACAGGGATCCAGATTTTCTGGAAGTCAGAGGCAAAGGATTTCTACTCTGGCAGCCAAAACAATACAGGCAGACAAAGAAAAAGATATCACATGAAGGAGATGGTCTAATCATGCAATGTGCAAAGTGAGAAGATTCTAACGTATAGTGCCCGCTTTAAATTAGGTAACGAATTGCCTAATACAGAGTGAAATGAGAGGGTGGAATTAAAAGGAGCAAAAAACCAACCAAACCAAACCAAACCAAACCAAACCAAGCCAAGCCAAACCAAACCAAACCAATTAAAAACCTGTTGGTTGCCCCTGGCATGCTTTAATTTTGTTTCTGCTACCTTGGTTATTCACTGAGAGCCTTACTAACACCTTGTGGAAACCTTTGCCAGTCTTTCCACGTTGAAGCATTTAGAGGAAATATGTTGTATCACGTCATTTTGTGATCTGTTTCCTTTTTTCCCCCCACCTTCTCCCACCATAGAGATTTGCCTGGAACCCTGAAACTGGATTTCTGGCTGCTGTAAACAGGCCTAGCCATACAGTGACTTTATTAATTGACTTCAACAGGGGTAAGCCCTTGTACCTGTCCTGAACTGTTACTTTCCCTTGCATGTTAGTGCTTGCACTGATGTACTAGACTACTCTGCCTCAAAACCATGACCTTGTTTCTAGGCTGATGATACCTGTTTCTTCACTTGAAGCTTGTGACACAAAGAAAATGTCCTGCCAGCACCCTCACTTCAATGTCCTGCATCTCTGAGGAACCTGCATCTCAAAATTCACACTCAAATCCCTGTGTGTCTAAAAGCTTTCCTTTTAGAGAAAAACTGTCCAGTGTGCACTGTGATAAGCAATGAGATATTCAGCATTCATGAGAGCATTCATAAGAGCTCTTGGTTTTCCTTGTAATCGAGTCTGGAATTCAGCCTTTCTCTGAGTGTTTGATTATCCTCTCTGGTGATAAATATTCTTGTGTGCATGGTGTGAGCTCTGTGGAAGCTGTTTGCTGGGGGAAGGATGGTCCTGTGGGAAAATGATCGATGTATGAACTCAGACAAGAGTGTTCTGGCTTTACTGCAGCTTTGCTGTGCAACCACAGACAAATAATTTGATTTCCACCTGTTGCTCAGATTCTGCACCCTTTGCTCCCACAGTGAAGCCTAACAGCCCTGTCTCAATTGCATGTAAGTGGAGCAGGTGCAGGTTCTTGCTGCCAGACATGCAGGGCTTGCTCTAGTGTCTGCACGACTCCTTCCAGCTGTGTTTATGCAGGAGGCCATACATGTATACCTCCTTAGAGGTAGTAGAATAGACACTAAATATCCAAACTGTAGCAATTCTCAATGCCAGACAGTCCCCACACCAAGAAGAGTTCATTCTTTTTCTTTAAACGAGCTGTGGGAAACAAGGTGGTGTAAATAGTGGTGAGACAAGGCCCTGTTCATAGAAAATTGACAAGAAATAATTTTCTGTTCCTCTTGTGACCAAGCGACAAAGACGGAAAGCAGCTTGTCCATGGCTTGTGTTTCTTCTTGCAGGGTGTCAGGGCCCATCTTAGCACAATTTGGTGACTGGGGCAGTAAAAATTCCTGAGCTACACCTCCAGCACACTGAAAAACACTAGTAGAAGTGCTGGCACCCAAAAAAAGTAGTCACCTTGCCAGCACCTGCCAGATTGGCTTGGCCTTCCCAATGTTGTTGTGCACATAAGAAGGCTTTACCACCCTAATACACAAATTATTGACTCACTATACTTTATTCCTGGGGCAGTTTTGTGTTGGTGGGGATGACAGGTGAAACTGCATCCAGTGTATTTCTCAATGTCAAATGGAAACTGAGCCCTTCTTCATTTGCATGCCTGTGGTATTGAGCTGCTTAGAGTATTTTTGGAACAAAAACCACACTCAGCCACAGAAATGTTTTCCCATTGCTGCCTCTTTGTCTTTTTAAGCATCATGAAACCCAGGGTGAAAAAAAAGAAGAAAAGAACAGGACGCTGAGTAATATAAGATTAATATATACCTTCAGCCCCTCTGGTCTGTCAGGAAGGCTTTTGTGCCTGTCCTGAAGCAATTTTGATGGAAGTCCTGGAAGGGTTCTGAATGTCCTTGGAGCTTTTAACGTGTAAGAAAAGAAGGTTAGTTACAGAGGGGTGCTTGGTCTTATTAAAAGAGGTTTCTTCATCAAAACTTATCCATCATTAATGTCTGAAGAACAGTAAAAGTGGGACATTTGACCATTCTAGATTTCCTAGTCTAATATTTGGAAACATCAGGGCCCATGAGAGTTTCCTGGTTCCTAAATAACAACAAAAAGAGTTTGGGCATTACTGCTTCAAGATCCTTGATCAGATTGAAAGATCCTTTTCAATCTGTGTGGCATTTAAGACTATGATGTGATCAGCTCAAACACTGTGATCCTCAGACACATTGGGATCTCTGCCCAGTCTTTGCTGGGCTGTGTGGAGCCACTCTTCACTTGTGAGTCAAAATCTTAACAAGGTAAATGGGAATCTACAATCAAATCTCAGGTTGTTAATGATGGTCTAGAGCCCATTGTGCTTTGTATTGCAAGGTTTCTGCTGCTTTGACAACTTCCAACACTGGAAAAGAATATGGAAGCCTTTGTCATCTTATTTCAATGATATTTGGGGTCTTATACAACTTAATATACAATACAGGGGAAAAGTCAAAGGGTATACAACTATGCAGTAGCCCACACTCCCTGTTGACCCCATCTCTGGGTTTAAGGATGTGCATAATTATGTGCATAATTTTGAAGTCATACACAAGATAAGTTGGGTAGTCTGTAGCTGGATGCTTAGCTGTAAAGCTAAAGTCACAATGGTGAAGTGAAGTGAGCACTTGTTTTCCTTAGCCTTTTCTCACCTCAGGCAATTCCGAACCAAGGTCCCCAAAATTAAAACAAGGCTCAAAAATAGAACTGAATCAAGTGCAGGCAGCTGCAAGAGTGAACCCCATTGACTCTCATAGCTCAAAGCCCAAAATTACTTGGTGGGTTTATCTGCTACTAGGTAAAGCTTGTAATTTGTGTGTTGCTGTAGTCAGCTCAGTGGGATTTTGGGACAAACAGCTGCCTTATGCTACATATAACTTGGAAGTTTGTGGCTTTTACAGAACTTGCCATTCAGTGGTGAAAAGGGATCTGTAAAAGAGAGGGAAGGGCTGGGACTCTGAACTCAGGGTCCATGGACAAGCTCCTCTGCAGGATAAACCAATATCTGACCTGCTGTTCTTTCAGGCTGCATTTGTGAGAAGAAGGAGTTATGTGAATCTTTTATTAGAGCAGAAGTAACAACTTCCACCACTTTTCAGATTTGGGGATGAGTCTGCAGCTTCTGCTTTTTCTCAGTGGCTTTCTCCAGTTACAGTTGAATGTGACAAAAATAGGGAAGATGTGAAACAAAGGAGAACTTCACAGTTAAAATAAAACTCAAGAAAAGCTTGTCCTCTTGTCACTTCACTGCAATTTACAATCTATTTGAGAAATGGTGAAGCTATTTTTAAAGACCACCTTTGAAAAAAAAGGGATGACATTGATATAAGGAATGACAATGATATACCCTGACCCTGCAGCCTAGAGCAGGGAGGATTGTTGGAGGAGGTAAATAGATTGTGAAATCTATGAGTAATATTTCTCTGTTGAAATATTCTGGTTTTCTGATAAGATGTTTCCAGTTTCAAAACTTCAGCTGCCAAAGCTGTACGTTTCTAACAAGGGAAAAATATTCTGACTGGCTCTTGTGCTAAAGTATATGTTTGATTTTCTACCCCTTCTATAAGGGACATAAACACAATTTGTTACCCTTATAGCCTAAATTTCTCTCTTTCCTACTTTAACTATATGCTTCCAGAAAAAGCCCTTGAGACTGGAGGCTTTCCCTGCATGGAGGGAAATGCCAGAGGGAAATATTAAAATGTCAAGCTGGAGAAAATGGCTTTAAAGTAAGATTGTTGGGAAAAGGGAACCTAAATCCATCAGAATCCTGTCAGTTTGATGTGCTAGATGTCCAGAGACTGGAAAGGCATTGCAGGACAGCAGGAGAGAGCACCTGAAGAGCAGCCCAGAGGAATTCCAGCAGTCCAGACAGCAAATCGTTTCATGGGGAGCCAAACTGAAATGCCTCTGTGTAAACAGACCCAGCACAGGGAACAAAAACTGGAGTTAGAGACTGCAGGCTATGACCTTAACAGCATCATATGACTGGTTGTTGGAGTGGAAGGATAAGGGATCTTTAGGAAGGACAGGCTGGAGAGAGGGACAAGGAGGGGGTGCCTCCCTCTGTGTCAGTGACCAGCTGGACTGGGAATGAATAAGGAGCTGACCCAGAGCTGATGGGTCAGGGTTACAGGAGGGTGAGGGACAGGTGACACTGCAGTGGGGGTCTGCCACAGACCACCCCACCAGGAAGGAGCAGATGAGGCCCATTCTGGACAAAAATCCTCATGTTCATATTCATGGGGAGCTCCAACCACCCTGGTATCTGTTGGGCAACACAACTGGACATAAATGAACCAGGAGACTCCTGGAATGCACTGATGACAACTTTCTTCTCCAACTGACAGAGGAAATGAGGAGAACTGCACTGCTGGACCTTGGTCAGTATGAAGCCAGTGGGGAATGTGAAGCTCAAGAGAAGCACTGGCTGCAGTGACCATGACATTCTATGATTCTGTGAAAGGCTGGACTTCAAATTCCTTAGGGCAGTGCAGAGGGTCTGCAGCAAACTCACTGGCCTGGACTTCAGTAGAGCAGATGTCGGCCTCTCCAGGGATCTGTTTGGTAGAGTCCCATGGGATAAAGCCCTGCAGGGAAGATCAGCCCAAGAAAACTGGTCGATATTCAAGGATCTACTTGGAGCTCAGGAGCAATGCAGCCCGGTGAAGAACAAGGCAGGCAAAAATCCCAGGAGAGCTGTGTGGATGAACAAGGAGCTCCTGAACAAATTCACACACAAAAATGAAGTCTGCAGAGAGTGGAAACAAGGACAGGTAGCCTGGGAGGGGCACCATGAAGTTGTCTGAGAAGCCAGGGATCAGGTTAGGAAAGATGCCCAAGGACTTCAAGGGCAACAAGGAAAGTTTTATTAGAGATAAAGGGAAGACTTGGGAAAATTTGGGCCCTCATCAGATAGAAATGGGAGAGGTGGTTTTCTGGGACATGGCCTGAGGTAATAATTGAACTCTTTGTCCTCAGTCTTCACCAGGAAGTGTTTCAGTCACATCACCTGAGTCTCAGAAGGAAAAGGCAGGAACTGGGAGAATGAAGAGCCACCCACTGCAGAAGAAGATCAGGTTTGATACTATTTAAGGAGCCTGAGGATGATTGGAAGTCCATTGGAACTGATGAGATGTGTTCATAGGTTCTTAGGAAGCTGGCAGATGAAGGGGCTAAGCCACTATCCATCATATTTGAGAAGCCATCAGACTGGTGAAGTTCTCACCAACTGGAAAAGTGGAAGCAAATCCCCCATTTTTTAAAAAGGGAAATAAGGAGGACCCAGGGAGTTAGAGGACAGTCAATCTCATCTCAGGAGCAGATCCTCCTGGAAACTGTTCTAAGATAAATGAAAGATAAGGAGGAGATTTGTGACAGCTGCCATGGCTGGAGCTGTTGGAGCAGGTCCAGATGAAGGCCATCAGAGGGATGGAGCACCTCTGCTGTAGAGCCAGGCTGGGAGAGCTGGGGTGGCTCAGCCTGGAGAAGAGAAGGCTGCAGGGAGAGCTTAAGGCACCTTCCAATGCCTACAAGAGAGCTGGTGAGGGGCTTTCCACAAGGGTATGTAGTGATAGAACAAGACATCATGGCTTTAACCTGTGAGTAGATTTAGGTTCTATAATAGGAAGAAATTCTTTACTGTGAGGGTTAGGAGGGAAGAAGAGAGAAGCTCTGGATGCCCCATCCCTGTAAGTAAATGAGACCAGGTTGTGTGAGGTTCACTTGAAGAAAAACTGGATGCTGACAGCTTCCTTGAGTTTAAAACACAAAAAACAAAACAAAACAACACCGAAAAGAAAGAGAATATATGTGTCAGACTTCTTATAGCTCCATAGTATTTCATTAACATACCCCAAAGCTGAGTGAAGTAATTAGTACCACAGTAAGGCATACAGCCTAGAAAAGCATTCCGTGTGTGTGTAGAGATGACAAAGGAGGTGGCTGAACCATTGCCCTCTGAAGGGACTGAACTCACCGCACCTGTGGTGTTGCTTCAGGCTTCCCTACTCTCACCCTGTGCCTTGTGTTCTTATTGAAAGAACACAGCTTCCAGTGAAACTGACATTCAAGGAGGGAGAGTGGAAGATAATTTCGATGGTTCAAGTTCAAATCATTGTTGCAAAAGGATGGTAAAGCTATTCTAGGTAGGTGTGATGACATAATGGACAATACTTCTGCTGTTTGTATTTAAGTCCATAGGGCAGCATTTCTCTCTTGGGCTGCTTGAGACTTTAATTTCTATCTTGCCACTAGGGAAAATGTATGTTGCAGGACATTGGTGACATGTAATTTCAAAATGGTCCATGATTATCAGGTAGTGGGACCCATCTTTTCAAATTTGTGGGTGTGTGGGAGACACACTACCTTCTGCACGCATGTGACTCAGTAGTCTATGCTTCAGGTTTGTAAGCATATTAATTTGCAAATAGGAGTAATTATCTTAAAAATGAGGAAGATTGGAACAGAGCTCACAGAAAAAAAATGCACCATTAATAAAACAGGAGGTTTCCAAATGCCTGGACAGGAAGTGAGGACTCATCTTGGTAGAAATCATCAGGAATTGGACACCTCGTATCTTCTGATGGTTCCAGCAAAAAGGGTGGATCAGAGGGAGGGACAATAAAGATTTGAGGTTTTCTAAGCATGGCAAAAGGACGGAGAGAGAAAGAGGTTTTGTCTTCCTGAGCTTGCAGCTCTTCAGCAGAAGGCTGCAGCTTATTAAGGAATCCCTAGGAGGCAGATAGAAAATCCAGATTCTTTGCACGGTTTCACCTCAGCATGACTAACACCCATCGATAATCACAGATGAAGGGCAGTATACATCACATTGCTTTTATAACTCAGATATGGAACAATGTTTATAAGCTAGCACTGGCTGTCAAGCTTCCAAAGAATTCCCAAGTATTCAGATTCAGGTTTAAACCGAGAGATGGGGGAGGGAACGTCGATCAGTTACACACACAAACTGTTGCTGCCTGCAGTGCAGCACATAAAGAATCTTTGCAAGTGCTCTAATCCTCCTTGAGAGATGTGAACATAAAACCTAAAATGCATTCCATATGTCCCAGTGTCCAGTTGCTGCTCCAGTTCCAGCTGAAAGCATAAAATATAGCAACCTCTGTATTGATGCTAAACACATTGCGTCACCCCCAGTGCTGATATGTTTTAACGCTAATACAATTAAACTTGCTTCAGCATAATCCTGGTAAGATAAACAGTGTTGCTGTCACAATAAACCTTGTCTCTCAGCAGTGAAATGGAAGAAAGATGTGTTATCCAAAGCAATGTGAGCAGACTCTGCCATGCTGTGAGGATTCACTCTCTTTTGTTTTTTCGGAGGAGCGTGGTGCAGATTGGAGTGCTGGTGCACTGCAAGTGAAAGGCATTTGTGCCTTCTGCACTAAGGGTGACAAGCCAAAAATTGCACTCAGGATCCTTGGATTAAAAAAAATTTCTGTGGCTGAAGCATGTTTTCAGATTACACTTGCATCTTGCAAAAACATAGACTGGTGCTCTGCAAGAAAACCTTTTTTTCCCTCTAAGCCTGATGGTGTTCTCTTTTTCATAAAGGACTAAACCTGTGATTTCTGAGGGAAAAAGTGAAGTTTGCAGTGACAATTAGGTGTTACTATCTTCTTCCAAAGACTTCCCACATTTTTTAAATCTCTTAAAAGCCTGATCACTTGTATGATGCCTTTCGTCTCATGTCTGATGACCTTTCAAGGATCTCGTGGATGCATTTTTAAAGTGGCTTGTTTCAAAATGTATAAAAGCAAGATCTAACCACCTTCAGAAAAAAATCCTGTGACAAAACTGCATTTCATAGGTGTTCAACCTTTATGTTGGAAGGAGATAAGAAGGAGTAAAGTGATGTGCCAACTCTGGCTCCAGATATTTCCAACCAACTATCAAAGTTCCTGTTGTCAGAGCAGGGAAACAGAAATGTAGGAGAAATAAATCTGGCCAGAAATGTTGTCTCATAGCAGGCATCACTCACTAAACTCCATTGACTACTTCATGACACTAAGGTCATCCGGCAACATGAAGAAGCTAGGTGAAGGCATCTCAAAAGACCAAAAGAATGGTAAAAAACCTAATATTTCTTATGAAATATGGAAAATGTCCCGTGTGAAGGAGCTGGGGGTAGAATTTATATCACAGCAGTGATGTGGAGCAGAATTTCCCTGGGTGACCAGGTTCTAACACCCTGGAAAGGCACAAAACTTTGGTGGCCTTCAAAAAATGCTTTTGTGATGCAAGGCAAATGCTGCCAGCCTCTTCAGTTCTCCATTTATAATATCAGAGACACACCAATGTCCTTGAGAGCAGAAAGTCTTGCCTCTCTGCAGAAAGTGCAGCCAAAGAAATTGGTTGCATATGGTTTCATCTGACATCCAAACCCATCTTTCTGAAATAGTAAAGGATTTATATTTGTATTTAATAAGTAAGTAGAGATGGTGCATCAGGCCTGCAGCATAAATAGGTCCCCATATCTCACATCCCAACAACCAGGCACTGCTGTCCATCCCCACTGTATTAACTGTGATTACTGAGATAACGAAAGTGACAACCTGGGAGCTCTTGCAAGTCCAGAGTAAGGAAAAGAGCCAATAAACCTGTTTGCCTAATTTGGCTGGTGGATCTGTCCTCATGACTTTTCAGCTTCAAATGTCTTACTTCCTTTTTTTTTTTTTTTTTTTTTTTTTCCCCAGAAAGCCTCAGCTGGAGCATTCCAGGAGTTAAAAATTCAAAGCAACAGCTTGTCTTTTTAAAGAATGGGTGGCTATAAAAAAGTTCACTATAATCTCCAGCTACACACCCTGCCATTCCCAGACTCTTTCCTGCCCTCTGTCCCAGAGTGGGAGGGGGTTACACCTGTGCTTCGCCAGCCTGGGTGGTGTGGTAACAGCTTTGCAGGACTAGTAGTCAAAGTAGATGATTTCACTGGAATTTTATGGGCTGCCTTGGAAGGGCAGGTCTTGGGCAGGGAGCTTGTGGCAATACTGTGTTACATTGATTGACGAAACAAAAGGAAAAAAGAAAATCAGGCAAATGTTATTATTCTTATTCATGTTTTGAGGGCTTTTTTTTGACTTTCTTCCAGACGTGACTTATTTCTCATGAAAGTTGATTCCCAGGCACCTCACCCTTCTGGAAGCACTTCTTTTGTAAGCACTTTGAAAATATGGACCCATCTCCAAACAGTGGCATAGCATCTCTCTTAATAAAGACCTTCCCAAGAATTGTGCTACTATTTTTATAGAGGTGTTTGTAAGCTTATGGAGGGTATAAATGACTTCTTTGGTCACACAACAAAGCCTGCAATGATAACTTGCTGAGGATAACTTGCTGGCTTGCACTTGGAGCTCAGCCACTTCTTGGGGACCCTATATACCCTGAGGAGCTCTGTCAGAGAGTTCCCCAGCAGCAAGTGGTGGTCATTTCCTTTCCTTGGTCAGAATCAAAGCTACTGAAACATTGGCAGAAAGATTAAGAGGTGGCTTATGTCTCCAAATCTCTCATTGCAAGCTCACCTGGATCACAGGGAAATGCACTGGAGGCAGAGGCTGCATTTTGCTCTTGCACAACAGGTTTGTCTCCATCATTTATTGTCTTTTTTTAAGTATCAGGACCCCATTCCTAGGGTCAGCAGTGGTGGCAAGAGGAGCATGTGACACCTGCATCCCATTCACACATCCTGAACAAAAACCTGCTCCACAAAAAGGAGTAAGGCAAGATGTGAGAAATCTCATCAAAGGTGGTCTCTTCATTCCTTATACACCTTTTCCTTCCTCACATTCATGTCAGGGCAGATGACTGAGAGGAAGGCAGTGTTCATGTAGAACATTTTCAGCTGCACATAGCTCCAGAAGTCCAGTGAAACTTTTCAAATCAGTACTGAGCTGACAGGAGACAAGACAGAATCCCACTCCTTGGCATTCCAGGACAAGGTAATTGTGTTTTCCTCACAGGGTCTTACTGTTCCCACCTGCAAAGGGCAGTTAACACAATTAACCTCCTGTTTTTTTATGTGACTAGAGAGAGACAAAAAAACCAAGAGACAGGTTGGTCTTATTACAGTTCCGTACAGAAATAGTGGGTTCAGTGTCACAGCTGGAGTGGTTTCAGGGCCACAGGCTGTAGAAAATGCCACATGCCAACTCGGATGCACTTCAGCTCCTGTTCTGCTGCAGCTCTGCCAAACAGAAACTCGTCTACAGTCTACAGTAACTGGCTCATCTGCTGACTGCCAGGGTGGTAGCAGCCTTGGCCACCCAGCATGAAATTGCGTTCCACAAGCAAGCACAGCATGAGAATTTCCTTCAGCGCCCCTCTCACCAAGCTGTTACCCAAAATGAGCCAAAAACACAGGGTCTGGGCTATGGGAAATCCCCGTGGAGCTGCTTGTTACGGAGTGGGATGCTGGAGGACAGAAATCTGTCTGCAGAGAGATTTTGCCCCAGGTGAACAGTTTCAGAGTGAGGAAATGCTGCCAGAGGGGAGAGCCTTATCTTAGGAACCAGGTCCATGTGCTAACAAGCTGCAAATGTGTCTCACCAGCTCTTCCCCAAGGAAACCAGAGAGGAGGTTGGAAACAGGTCCAGGCACAGATTAAAAAAAAAAAAAAATTATGGCTCTGCCTCCTATCCATTTTCCAAATCTATTATTAGTTTCTAAATTTTGTCCTGTAGCAGGCTGAAACTTATTTAATTTTCCGCCTCCAAACCTTGCCTGCTGTGCAGACTGATTTCAGGGTGATATGGCAATGCTGGAGGTGCTCTGCTCTCCAGGGAGTAGCAAGGGCTGTACTTTAGGGCTGCTGGCACCCAAGCCTTAACTCGAGGCTTTGAGGATGAAGAGTGGAGTATAAATGCTGCAGGGGTTAATGAGGGCCCACAGGGTGCCCAGAGAAAATGAAACCAAGGTTTACAGATCTGTCTGTGGAGAAAAAAATAAACCACTATTTTGGTAACAGACTAGCCAGAACAGAGTTCTGTCCAGGAGAACCAGAGATGGTTTGTCACCTGTACACAGGCAACTTCTGTCCCATATATATTAGAGGAGAAAATTATTTTAATTTGCTTTAAGGAAGAAGGAAAAGCACAGAGGACAGGCACAGAGACAGTGTAAGACAGCAGCATTGTCACAGCAGTGATGGCCTAATGCTGAAAAGGTGGCAAGGTCACAGTGCCAGCTGACTTTTTTAGTCAAGCAGATGCTGCTGCTGCCCTGTGTGAGGTCAGGGGACTGTAGGTATCGCTCTCTGTGACACAGACACAACCCCTCAGTGTGATTTCCCTAATTTTGTCTCCATGTAATTGATCTCTGTCCCAAATGCTGATACTTTTCATTTTGCTGTGAGGCTGTTGAAATTAGGGTGATTCTTAGTCCAACAAGTCCGCTTGGATTTCTACTTGGAACAAAGGCATTTTAACAGACCAGCAAGTACATGATTGAATGGCCTCTAACTATTAGTTCACATCTGTAGAATGTTGGGCTGATAGTTCTTCATCTTCAACACCACTGCAGTGAACTTAGTGATGCTCAAGTGTTGCTTTTTCCAGTGTCATCTGGCCTTGGGCACATTCACATTCTGTGCTGACTTAGGTAGAAAACCTGAACTGATACCAGGTGGAAAACAGAACTGCAGCTTTCTTTCCTCAACATCCAAGCCTGCAATAAATGCAGAACCAGCCTTTCTCTTGTGGCAACTCACCTCAGAGGAATTCTTATTTTTTTTCTTTCTTATTTCTTTCCATTCCCATTCCAAGACAGGAAGTGAAGAGGCGTATCAAAACAGAGTAATTACAGAAACCTTAACCAAGCCTTCTACTCCCTCTTCCCCTCCACAAAACCCACAGTGTGTCCAGTGGTGTCCAGATCAAGCCAGATGGGACCCAGACTGCTTTGACAGCTTGGCTTTGTTGGCTGGAGGAGACAGCTCTGGATTGCTCCCTAAATGAAGCCAGAGAGTCACCTTCTGTGCTGTTAAACCATAAAGGGCAGCACACAATACCAGTCACTGTGAGTGACTGACAGGGAGGATGAGATTCTGCTTTACTCTACCTGATTTCTGGGCAGAGGACAGAAAAAAAGGTAAAGACTTGCAAACTTCTCTATATTGCTTGTCAGGAGATCTGGCCTCTCATCTCATCATCTCATCTCATCTCAATCTCATCTCATCCTCTCATCTCTGTAGCTTTGCACCCCCTTGATTGTTCACTGTCTTGACTGCAATTTTTGTTTGATTGGGCTTTTTTGTCCTTAATGTATAAACAGTAGGCCTTCAATGTTTTTTTTTTTGCCTGAAAATGTTACTGGCACTAAAAATAGGCACCGATATCCTTCATAGAGCAGCCTCTGCAGAAAGGAGGGAATTCTCTCTCAAATACCACCCTTTTCCTCAGTGTTTTATCACTGATCACCATGGCAGTTTCCTCTGCTGAATCTGAATGTGAAACTGTGCTGGTTTGAAAGCAAAACCAGTGGAAGACTCCAAGTCAGAAACACAATTTAATAAGAGGAAAAGAAGAGAAATAAAAGAAAAGTAACATAAAATAAAAGTAATAGTACAAAAAAAACCACTGACAGAGTCAGAATACAACCTGACACCCTGTTAGGGTGGTAGTGGCAGTCCAGATGAGATGGTCTTGTCTAAGCAGTGATCCTGTAGAAGCATCTGGTAGCTCTTGTCTCCTCTGGAAGTCCAGTGGATAGAAGCTGTCTGTGCTGTCCCAGACCCTGGATTTATCCAGGTGGGAATGTTTGGCTCCTCCCCCTGGGCAGAGCATCTCACAATGGGATGATGAGTCATGCAGTGGGTCCTTGATGGCCCATTAAACAGAGATAACTCCCGGAGGGAGTTATCTATGACTCATGTGGCAAGGCATTGTTGGGATCATTAACAGAAGATAAGGAAAGCACTGCCCCACCTTGGCTCCAACGGCTCATGGGGATAGAATACATACCTTAGGCACAATTTTACATTGTAACCTAGGACAGAAACGCTTTCCTAATTCTCTTAAAAATTCACAGTCCTGTTTATGTTAAACTGTCTAATTATTGCTAGGTGCTTGGTATTTTAATTGCCACTGCTGGCAAGACAGTGTAAAGAATTTAAATTACCTTCTGATGCCAGAAGGTAAATAATTTGAGTTATCCAGTCTTAAAATCAAACTGGAGGAATCAGACTATTTTTAAATTTCTTTTATCAGGAAAAGCATCTGTTATTGTTTGCCTTGTGAAGGTATCACAATGTCCAACCATGTATGCAGACTGCCATGCACAAGAAGTTGTTCAAGGAAAGAATAAAAGTGTCCTGTCCCAAATGGTTTGAATATTCTGGGCTACTTCTCTTTTGTTCTTCTGGCATGTGGTCTCCTCCTTGAAAGCACTTTGCCCAGGTTGTTGCTTAATGGTGAAGCCAAGAGCTGCAAAACCTTTCCTCCTGTGTGTTGTGAATGGAGAGGGACACTCAGTTTTCAGCTTCAGAGTCTAAGGATTTTAGAAAATTAAATAACCTTCCTGAGTGACACCAACAGGTTCACCATTCTCTAGGAAAAGAGGAATACTCTCAAATGCAAACCAAAAGGAGGGATTAACCTAGGAGGAGAGAGTTACAGCAACAGCAGGGAAAAGTAAGAAAGCCAAGGAGAGCACTAAATTTAGGGCTATCCAATTGAGAAATTGCAACAGCTGCCTAGGAGAAGGTTTACCTGCCAGAGTTTGCATCAAGGTATGTGGTGCCAGTTCAAAGCCTGCTGTAGAAAATGGGTGCTAGGGAAGAAGAGCAGGGAAACTTTTACAGTGTTTCATAGAGTTTTTGACATACATCTGCTATGCCAGTACTGACAGTCACAATTTGGTAAGACAGGCTCAGAGAGAAATTAATCCATTCAACCTGTCACTTAAAAGATTGTGAAATAATCTCAGTATCTAAACACCACCAGTGCATTTGGTCTGCATCATTGACACTGCTACAGAAGCTGCTACCACCCATTCTCATATGAGCATTTCACAGGACTAAAGAGAGGTTGGTCTGGGTGTCAGGTCCAAACCAACTCTGGAAACCAGACTATCACCACTGCTATCTCAGGACATCCCACTTTTGTCTAACTGAGTCTGGGAGGACATCTGGAATGGAAGTTTTATAGCTCTCTGGATAAGCTGTTCCTATGCTGCACCATCTTTCTGGTGAAAAAAGACCAGCTTTTGTCATGGGGAAGATGTGTCACTAGCTAGGGATTGGGAGAGTTTTGAGCCAAAGTATTTCTGGTGTACTCACAGAAAATATGAAAAAAAAAATAAAAATCTTGAATTGAAATTTTATGGCATAAGCTTAACTTCAAGAGAGAAAAAGAAAAGTAAAAGTTGACAAACATATTTATTGCAGTGTCCTAACACAGAAGAACCATTTCACAGATTTGCAACTTGAATTAAAGGATCAAGGGGTATACCTCTGCTCTGGCAGGTCTGGATTTCAAACAACTTAGACATACACTTGGATTATGGATGTACAGCTAGAAATTAATTTTGAGATGCAGTACCATATGCCCAAGGGTAATCACTCTGCATCATGGCAAGGAAAGATTGGTCTCTGTTGTACACACAGAAGATCTCTGCAGGATACAACTTTTACAAAGTCAGTAACTATTCCAGAGCTTTCTGAAACTCCACTCCACGTCTGTGGAAAAGCTACAACCAGGAGAGCAAAGCTTGGAGGACAAAGACTTTGAGCAAGTCAGACATCCAGACAGGAACACAAAATGAACTTGCACTGATGCTGTGTGACTGCCATTGCAATAATCTGTCAACATTTGGTATCATCCCAGTTCTCATTTGCTCAGTTGCACTCAGCAGCTCCAACTCCAGTGAGCAAGGGTGTCAGAAATGTAAAGCCCCAATGATATTTAGCATTGGGTCCCATTTCACACTTTGGGAAGAGGGGAAATTCTTACAGGATCACAAGTCTCTGTGTCTCTACTTTTTGTTTGTCTTGACCCTTTAGCCGGACTATATCTAAATGCCTTTTTTTCCCAGTTCTCTAATGGTCTTTGGGCACCACAACAGTCATTAATTGCTTGTGGTACATCAGGATGCAAGTTAGATGAAGAGTGCAGAAAATTACCCAAACTAAAAACATAAGAATTCTGAATTTCTACTCTCACTGACCTTTGGAGCAGTGTTGGGCTTTTGTGCCATTTTGGATGGAAGCATTCCCAAATTCATCAAAAAAATAGTAGGTATACTTACTTTCTTGACAAAATATAATTGATTTCCATGAAAAGTATGTTGTTTATAAATAGACACAGACTTGCAGTTCGTTGTTTCTTTGTTTGTTTTTGAAATGGATTCCTGCTATATATATATATATTGCTGTGCAGTATCGCAACCTGTACTTTTGCATAGGTAAATCCAGACATTTCCAAAAACAATTGGTTCTTCCAAACTTCTGAAAAGGAAAATTAGTTTACCTAGATACGTTTAGTGGAGTGGATTTAAAATACTATCTTGTACATGCTAATATGTGTGGTTTGTTTAATGATTTCTAGTAAGAGATTTCCAGGATGAGTGGAAACTTGCAAAACAATGTTGTCTGATTCCTGAAAAGAGGGAAAATAAAGGAAAAATTAAATATAAGTACATTGAGAAAGCATAGTTAAAAAAAAAAGAAAACACAAAAAAACCAAAAAACCCACCAAATAACAAAACAATCAAGAAAAAAAAAAGCCAAAAAAGCAACTAAACTCAGAAAATAAAATGAGCACCCTGAAGCATAATATTTTATCTGCCAGCTGAAATGCAAATGCATCCAAAGTCCAAATCAGGAGTCTTGAGCAGTAAGATATTTCAAGGCAATGAGGCATCAGAACTTTCTCTGGAAATACCCTTACAGCCAAGAATTCCACTACTTTAAGAAACACCCACATTTCAAGGCCTCAGACAGTTATTTTGAATACATATAATTTATTGGCGCATCATCATAATAGCATTATTATTTATTTACCTAAGATGATAACAGTGACTAAGGCCCCTAGTTAGGAACAGAGCTCAGTAATACTTTACAGATATAGCAAGGGAGATGAATGTTCGTTTTAAAGAGTTTTGATGTAAAGTAATAAGAGTCTTAGAGCTACACCCAGCAATGGAAAGGGGCCAACAGCAAAAGTCTGGGTGGAAGAAATGATGACTCCTTTGGAAGGTCAAGAGGCAGCAATCATGTTCTTTAACTGACCAGATGCACATGTGCCTTGCTGGACTGAAGTTTTATTAACACATCAGCAGAGGTGTATTTTCTCAAATATCTAAGTTATCAATGTGCTTAATATCAGTCTGAGATGCAGACACACACTGAGGTGTTTATCTTAGCACCTTCTTTCCAAAGAATGAATGAAACATCACCATGCTTAATGTAAAAGTAGTTCTCTGATGCTGCTGAATAAAGTTTGCTCTGTGAATGGGCACAGGATCACAGCTCAGATCTGCAATGTTGGTACTACGCCCATGAGAGCAAAACTTAATTTCCTCAGGACCTACATCTGTTAATGTGATAAATACAGGTATTCATATTTATCATCAGGGATGCTAAGGCATAACTGCTGAATTTTTGGGAGACTGAAAATGGACTATTTTTTTTTCTTCACAGTTAAGATGTAGCATACAGTTGCTTGTTGAACATGGAAGTTGTGGGTCCAGTTACCAAGCCTATTGCCTGATTTCATTGTGGACCTAAAAACAAACTCAAATTGACAGCACACCAAAGGTCTATGTCTAGCCTGATATTCTGCCTGTGAGCCTAGGAGAGCATGAAAGAAGCAGGTTATCATTTGACAGACAACTTTACCACTGATTTATTTATTCCAAAGAAAGTAACTGTCTGTTTATATTAAACAAATAGCTAAATCATCCCCCCTTTTTTTTTTTTTGAACACGGCTTTATCTGGGCTTTTTTTTTTCCTATTTTTTAATCCCCAGCAGTTTCATCCTTAATATTTACACCACTTACCAGCAAAGATTAGCAGTTTACTTTGAGGTGTTGCAGAAGAAATACCTCCCATTTTTCTTTGCAATGGTGCCTACAAATATCATCTTACAATGACACCTCCAAACCATCTGTTTGGAGAGAAAGCATCAATTTCTACATGCCCTTTCCACACCAGTCGTGTTTTTCCACACCTGCTACTTGCTTTATTTGGTCAGCTGAAGAATAAGCTGGCTTATCCCTGTAAGAGATGCCATGCCAGACCTTTGAACAGGACATCATCCTGGATATATGACTGTCAGAGAAGCTGGAATGTGTGAAGTGAATGCCACAAAAGAACTTCTCCTTCTCAGCCTGTTGGTTCTGTTTAAGCAAAGAGAAGCCACCAGGTGACTGTGCACCTGTCAGTTTAATTGTCTTGATTCCTGCTGAGGGAACTTCTGCCAAGTGTGCAACCCCGGCATTTTATTTCCTTGGGATTTGTCTGCATACTTTCAAATTCTTTCCTAGAATTAAAGTAATAATAACTAACTATGATGATAGGAATTTCTAAAGATACAGTAGGCCCAAAATAAAGTCATCAGGAGTGAAACTCAACAAGATAAAGTTTTTCATCTGCTCTCTCATTAGCCAGATTGTGGTGGCTGGATGATGTTTCTGTGCTTGTTTACACTGCAGTTTTTCTCCTCAGGGGTTGCCTTTTAATTCCTCACTATAAACAGACTTTGCTTAAAGTATGCAGTCTTGGTCTGTCCTGAAGGATGTATTTCATCATATGTCAATAATAATTGCTATGGTTAATACCCCTTCTGGCAACCAAAAAAACAATGTTTTCAGGGCAGTTCTGAGGCTTGACACTGGAAAACCTCCCTGGTCTGATAAACAATTTGTCTTTTCTGTAGGGTGAAGGGTGGTTAGACAATGTTGATCTGCAGGAAACAGCACAGAGAACGGATCTCTGCAGGAGGAAGTTGTGTGCTAGGTGCTGTTCCTTCACCAAAGATCTGGCCCTGGACCAGGTCTCAACACCCTCCCTGTGTTGAGGGAGCTTGATTCAGAGTGGCAATTCTAAAATGCTTTATCTTCACCTAAAAATATATGGCAAGCAGCAGTCCATTTGCATTTTACTCCAGATGCCAAATTTGCACATTGAAAAACCAACCTGCCTGGAGGATGATGTAGAGAATTCCAAGACAAGTAATTTTCCCCGTTTCAGGCATTTCATCTCTACTGAGTGTCAGGAGATGGTAGTGTTGGGGCATGGATCTGCAGAGACACGTTCACATTTGGCTCTTGGACCCTTCTGTGTGGCAGTTGGGGGTCCTGAGCCAACAGACGATCCCAGAGGTACAGGCAGACACCATCCATCTGCCATGGTGACAGATGGAAATGAAAACTCCAAAAAGTGCTGCAGTTTGAGGCTTGGCTTTGCTGGGTCTGTGAAACGAAATGGTTTTCACCAGGTCTCTGTTTACATTGCTGAGGTTTTGCTCTGCTCTGGCTTGCTGCTCCAGACAGAAGCTGTGTCATCACGCCCTTACAGCTGTTGCATCTGTCATAATGCAGCAAAGAAGATTTTATCCTCATTCCCTTCATTTTTTTATTGAAGTATAGTCAAAAAGGGAAAAAAAAAGTTATGCTCCATTTGGTGTTTCTGAGACGTGTATTGTTTGGAGCTCTGGTAGTGCTAATGTGGCATTTTGGATTGTTCCAGATTTCACCTCTGTGCAGGATTATTCAGTTTCTGCTTTTCTGAGAATGGCCTCCATCCTCCACTCAAGGAAAGTGTTCTGTTCATTAAGGAGGTGCTGATACAAGGCTTCAGGCCTGCACTCTGAATTCCCAGTCAAGTGAGACCCTAGATTTACCATGGATTTAGGTTTGGTAGTTCCTGTAGGTATAAAGAATATATATACACACACGTATATACAGTATAAGGATCATAAATATGTCTGTCTTAACTTATTTGCTTCAAAATTTGTGAGCAGCTAATGGGAATAAAAAATTACAGTTTTAGTTTCCTTAAGGAGAAGAAGCTTGCTGATGATGAGATGCTATAAGGACTGAGAATGTTTGTTTAAGACTGAATAGAAATATTTTCCTACAGGCCAAATTCCCCTGGATGAAGCTCAGTTCTGAAGGGGTTTTTGCAAACTGAGTTCAGCACCCAGGAACTGGGTGGTGAGGAAAACAGAAGGGAGGAGAGAAAGAGAAAGTGAAAAGGAAGTTAATTAAACAATTATTTCAGTGAGGCCAGCATGGTAATGAGCTCCAGATGTTTGGGATTCCACAGACAGTCTCTGAACTGGAGAAGCCATGGTGGGTTTATGTATGTTTGTTTACATCTCCCACCCTGAGCCTGACTACTGCTTTCTCTAAAAGCCAATGAAGAACAGGCCTATCCTAAGATACCTCTGGGACTTCCCTCCAAATTAAGGTCTGAGTTACTCTGTAGCCCATGAAGGCAGTGGCAATAATTCAGGTGGTATATTATGGCATAATTGAAAACACTGCCTGGCCTTCACTCTGCAAGTAGGTTTTTTTGAGCACAGGAGCCTTTACTGATGGCTACCCAGGGCCAGATTCTGGTTTCTGCTGAACAGATGCAAATCCAAAGCAGAACAAGGATATGCGGAAAATTGCGGCAGACTTGGCTGACTAATGGATTTACTCAAGATGGACAACCGTAGGAGTAAGAATTTTGGCTGGGTACCTGACTATTTTCAAATTGCCTACATTATAAAGGTGCAGCTTTTGCAGCCCCTCTGTGTCAGATTTACAAGATGTAGTGCCTTTAGAATTTTGGTTTCAGTACAGCTACTCCAGAGGGCTGAAAAATCCCAGGAGTTGTTCATGGCTCACACAGACTGAGCAAGGTGATTCTCAGTGGTGTATTTCTCTCCTGGAAGGCACGACTTTGTTGGCAGCAAAATATTTTGCATTGTTTTAACTTGACAAATAAATCTAATATTGTAATTTTTTGTGGGTTGTTTTCTTTCTTTTTTGGGGGAGGTGAGGGGTTGGTTTTGTTTCTTTGGTTGTGGTTTTTTGTTAGGGGTTTTTTGCGGGGGTGGGGGAGAGGGGCGGACTGTGGGAATGCGTTCTGTTGTTGCTCTGGCCTGCAACCAGCTCTCCTGAACACCACAAAAGGAGTGGAATTTTCTTTGAGGTATGTCCACTGATTTGCACTGCCTTCTTTGGAACGCATTTTCTACCAGTTTGTTTGCAGAGGTTGACACCAAAGCTTCTCAAATGCTCCAAGCTGTACCCAGCCTTACACAGAATTGTCAATAAATCCCTGCCACCTGATTTCCCAGATGATGAATATACCACCCTGTGCTCCATGGAGGCTGCCAGCTGGGTATTCCCAGGGTCTTCCTTTCCACCCTTTTTGAAGATAGGTGCAGTCACCTGGGATCTTACCTGACTGTCACAGCTAGTCTTTAGCTAGACAAAATAAATCTGGTCAAAACAAGTCCAGTCCAGCTGACCTGGCTTACTCCTGAAGTCCTTAGGTAAATAAGAGCTGGTGCAGAGACCTCAGCCAGTCATAGCCAGCCCAGAGATCAGACATATCACTGCTCAAGCAGCTGGGCAGGGCTAAGACTCAGACCAACCAGTGTCTAGATCCGGGAGTTTTGAACTCCCTGTATAAGAAGGTTTCCAACAATAAAACGCTCCTGTTTTTCTCATGATCAAGAGGACTCGAGTCACAATTTCTGTCTCCAACCTACGACCATCACATGGCACCCTACTGCTGGGACTTTTCCAGCATCATGGACAGTGGCTTGGCAACTCCAGCAGCCAATTCTCTCAGGACTCTGGGCTCCATCCCATCAGGTCCCACAGAGCTGAGCACATCCAGGTTCCTCAGCTGGTCCTGAGCAGGATCTTTCCTTTCAGTGGCAGAGCCTTTGCTCCCCCAGTGCCCATCCTGCCCCGCATCCACTCGGGAGGGCTGGGAGGAGAGGTTGTCACTGGAGACTGAGGCAAAAAAGTTGTTGGGTACCTCAGGCTTCTCCCCATCCCCTGTCCCAGTTTGCCAGTGTTGTTTAGAGTGGGGGAAAACACCTTCTGTGACCTTCCTTTTCTCTTTAATGAAGCTGCAGAATCTCCTGTTACTCTCTCCCCCTCTCCAGGTTCAGTTCCAGTTTCACCTTGGCCTTCCTGACCCCAACCCTCCACTATCTCCTAGAGAATTTCACCTATCCCACATTTCACTGTCTATGCAGTTGAACTTCTCAGCTGCTCTTCAGTGATGAAAGAGTCAATGGGTTCAATAAATGGTAAAAACCTTTTTTTTTTTTCTCTTCTTGCTTTCAGATTGGTGTGTTTGTTTCTCATGAGATGACTTTCTCAGGCAGATAAAGGAGAAAGAAAAAAAAGCTTAGAATAATGCATTTTTTGTCATAGTTGGATTATCTTTTGCTAAATTTTTGGTGGAATGATGCAGGTACTTTGGCTACTGCCTGTCTCATGATCAGCACATAGTTCTGCTTCTAAGCCTTTCAAGTGTGAGAAGGCTTGCATGGGTTTATCACATACTGCACTTTCCCCCAGGCTTTTATCAATGCTGTAAAGAATTTTAAAAGAGCAGTCTGGAATCCCACTTTGTCACTTTCTGGATATGGCTTTTCCTTACAGAAGTGCTCTTCTCAGCAAGTTTGAAGACCAGCAGAGTCCTCAGGACAACAGGATGTGCCTCTATCTGGCTTTGGCTGGGTTGACCAGCATGCTTGCTTGGATGGTGTCAGGAGGTTAGTTGCTGTGTCTGGAAAGTGGTGCTTGGAGCTTGGAGGCAGCAGACAGCTCCCCAAAGCTCTGCCAAGGTCTTCAAATTACTCTTGCCAGAAGGCATCTTTACACCTCAAGCCCCATTTCCTGCAGCAGGGATCTGGGAGGTCCCAGTGGGACACATGGACAGTGGAAACGGGAAAAGACAGAAGTCAGGGGGTGCGAGAGCAGGAGACACAACTCCTACAAAAACCAAGGCTGCTTCAGCTCTCTCCCGTATCTAACCTTTCTCTTCTCCCTCACCCCTTCTACGTTTTTCCTTCACATCCCAAATCCTCATCTCCACTGAGCTCTCAGGCCTTCCCATCCACCCCTTTGCCTCCAGAGCCAAGGCTCACCTCTCCTGGCAGCCCGTGTTAGAGGTCTCAGCAATGCACGCTGGTGTGGCACCTCACCCAGAGTAATTAGTGCTATGTCTCAGGGCTAATTGAGCTGGGCTGCTAACTGGTGAGAGGAAAGTGAATGACTTTTGTTACCCTGCCTCCCTTGCCTTGCCCTGCTGCAGATCCTCCTTCCCTGCTGAGGCTCTTAGGAAAACTCACCAGACCTCAACAAAGAAACCAGCTTAGGCACCTATTGTTTGTAAGCTTTGTCTCTTGAGGGCAGAACAAACACTTGTGAAAAATATAACACTAGAAAATGAGATAGTAAGCAGTGTGTCTCTTTAATTTTTTTTTTTTTTTTTTTTTTTTTTTTTAGCTTGGCCTCAGAAACTTTTCAGGGTAAAAAGCTGGAAAGGAAAGACAAGGCAGCAGAGGCATGGATGTCACAGAAGGGCAGACAGCATCCTGTTCAATTTTAGCCCAGCTCCAGGGGTTTTACAACCAAGGGTTTTATAACAGGATTTTAGGACTGGGAGGTGTTACAGGTGAGGTGCATTCATGGGAGTGGTGAGAGAATTTGAAGGGGAGTCCATAGACCCTAAAGTTATCCCAAAGCAGCAGGTAGGAGAGAAGGAATAGTTCGGAGTGTTTCTTAAGATCCTGTAAGTTCAGAGTGTTTTTCCTTGGGTGGGAAAGGAGAAGGCTTTCCCTTGCCTTGGCTGTGTTCCTCAAGGCTAGGCCTGGTCTAGCTCCTCTTGAAGTCAGTGGACAGAATCCCATTGACGTCAGTAGGACTTGGGTTTGGGCCATAATTAGTGGAAAGACCCGCAGTCTAAATGGAGAAATGTCTGCAGCCATACTTAGCTCCATTCCAGGTTAAAAATAAAAATAAAAAGCGTATTTCCAAGTTTACATCCCCAGCACTGTAAATAGATGCCTCTTTCCCCCATCACAGATGCAGCACTGTTCAGTTTGACCATGGCTATCTTAAACAGCCAAATGGCTTGAGCTTCCCCCTGGGGCATAGAAATGAGCATGAATACTTCATAAAAATAAAATTAAATACGGGAAGGAAAAAAAAAAAAGGAAAGAAAGAAAAGAAGAAAAAGAAACTTACTCTGGTAACAAATCCTCTTGCTACCCAGACAGCAAATTTACTGGAGAATTTCAGGAGTCCTGGGATTTAGAAAAAAGAGATGAAACAAAACAAAAACCCCCAAACCCCAACCAAACAAAAAAACCCCCAAACAAAACAAAACAAACAAACAAAACAAAAACAAAACAAAACAAAACAAAACAAAACAAAAACAAAAACAAAAACAACCCAAAACCAAAACCAAAACCAAAAACAAAACAAAAAAACCAAAACCAAACCAAACAAAACAAAAAACCCCCTCAAACATCATTTATCTGAGAGAGATGAAATTTATTTTGTGTTGATTTTTTCAAGAGTGAACAGTTGAGAGAGTAGATGCTTGAGGTCTGGACACCTCCAGATGTAACATCTAAGAATGAAAGGGGCTGCAGCCCCCAGTCCCAAATTTTCTCTGAACATTTTGTGATGCTAAAGACATCTAAAGCCAGGAAGCAGTGAGGATTAGTCCTTGTCCATATTTGCTGCTGTCTTGACAAGTGCTGCATGCCAGTGTCCATCTCTTCAGCTGGGACATGTCATAAGCATCCCTGCACTTCTCCAGAGTGCCTCTGGCACAGGCTCTTTCACCTGCTACCTCTGAAAAGCAAGAAGTGCCCCCAAATATCTCTTGATGCTTGAAGTCTATGGGCCCATATAAGGGACAATAACCCTGCATCACCCCATACCTTGACCCCAATGAATGGACACAGCGTGAAGCCACTGGGTTATCCACACTTACACTGTGCAATCCCACAGGGAAAGCCCTGCCTGCAATCACAGTCTGGAAGGATATTTGCTGATGAAGCTGGCAGGTGCCTTCACATAGATTTTTCTGGGGTTGCCTGGTCTTATTTTTTTATGAAAAAGCACAAATAAATGGCAAGATTGTTGCTGCCGCTTGAAGCCAGGGTCTGTTTGTTTTGGTTTGTAGCTCCATTCACTCGGCCAAATAGTTTCATCTGCTGATGCCTGCGGAGCTGTTTTGAATGTGTAACCACCAGTGTAACATCCACTGGTTATTGTGAAATATTTGTGAAAACTGCTTTTATTAAGCCGTTGCTTAAGAGGGAAACTGAAATGCTCTTAGTAATCATCTCATGCTCCCCTGTCTGCCTGTCTGCGGGATGGGTCTCCTGGGATCTCCCGTCAAGTAAACTCATCACAAGCCCCCTTGAAAGTGAAGGAGTTTCTGCTGTTGACTTTGCTGAGTTTTGGATCAGCCCCCTGAGAGCAATCCCAACATTTAAACCTGGCAGGGAGACATCGGGGTTTTTCTCTCCACGCCAGTTATCTGTCTGTGTCAGACCTCAGAGGAAACAATAAAGCACACAGGGCCAAACTCCCCCTCGCTCCACAGCCCAGGACAGACCTTTGCACGGAGTGAAGGCAAACAGAACAGAGGGAGTGCAGCTTACACATTGGTAGTGGTGGTTCTGATAGAATTACTGCACCTCCAGGCCTGGGGACTGCCATGCTGAGGAAATATGAATTATAGAAAAGAAACTTGCTGCTGCCAATGCTTATTACTATTTGGTGTCTGCTCCCTTTCCCAGGCTTGCTCGGCTGGATCAGACAGAAGGTCTGTCTCTTACAGCACTTACTCTTTTTTTTTTTTTTTTTTGTGAATACACTACATGGTCCTTTCCCTCCTGCATGCAGTATTCTTCCAGGTCTGAAGATTTAACAGATCTAGAAATCTCCAGACCAACTCTGGTACTAACATCTATGCACTTGTAAAAATCCTTTTGGAAGCCTTTTATCCTTTCATCTGCTGCACTGCATGGTGATGGATTCCACATTTCCTGCCTTACAGGAGATAGATGAAAGCACACTTCTTTTTCTGTTTCAGTGTTTATTTTAAAATTGCTGCCTTATACATTTTGTGGACTGCCTGTAATCACTGTGTGTCCCACAACTCTTCCACTGGGCTACAGATTAAATCCTTACCTTCTCAGCTTCATTGCATCATTCATTATTTTATGTGTCTATCACTGCTACCCAACATTTATCTTTTTTCAAGATGTTCCACTCTACCTAGGCTCTACATGTATTTCAGGCTCTTAGCTATCCTTTGGGTTAGCACTTTGGATAAGTTTCCACTTTCACAAAATAAAAATTGCTTTAATTTTTCCTCTGTAGGATGTCAGAGGGCTTAACAAACTTGGAAAATTCAGAATACGTCTGATAAACTAATCCTTTTTATTAGCATGGATCCTGAGAAACTGCTGTTACAACTGTATATGTACTGTTACTGACCCAGTGAGTGCTGGAATAGTGATTTGGAAATCTTCTGTCTGAGAAAAACTGAGGAAATTCTCTTACTCTTGCTTTGGTCTTTATTTTAGGAAGCAATCAGACTGCTCCCAGCTGGGTGGATCTTTGTTTCCAACTTCCTTCTAGTGCTGGGCTATTTTAGTTACAACCATGTCCTGAAAAAAGTTTAATACCCATTAACTGTAGCTAGCTTAGGAAAATTGTAATCACAGCAGCATTTGGATGTATGTGCTTTGACCTACTGGGACCAGGCTAATTTGAGAGAAACACCCAAAGTGGAGCTACTTAGGGATGCTTTTAGTTCAGGATGACATGGAACAGACCTGACAGAGGCCAGTAACCAAGAAAAACTTGTGAAATTTATTAGTAGTCACCTGAAATTTTATCTGACTCTTTGCCGTAGCAAGAAACAAACCCTTGTACTCCTCCCCAGAAATGTACAAAATCAATGACTTGCAAACTGAAGAGAATCATTTAAAACATTTTCCCTGTCTCTTCTGAGGAACCTAAAGGGTTCCATGAGGTGTTTTGTAATTGCATACTGGATTTCTGTCAAAACAGCTCAACTTTTCTTAAAGCCCCCAAAGAGGCACCCACATTTCCTCATTTTTAGGAATTATTCTTTGTGCTGCTCAGTTTGATTTTGAAATCCTGGCTGCAGCCCAGCTGGAATGTGTGGCTACTGGTTCCTTTGAAATCCCAGTCCCTGCCTCCCTGGGACACCCTGGAAGTCTCAGAGTTGAATGTGATAGCAGGAAATCCATCAAAACTTGAGGGACTCCGTTATCAGGGAGAGTGATTATGAAAAGAAAATATCAGGGAAGAATTAGAAATTCACATCTTCCCTGTAAGAAAGGCCCTGCAGTGTTTCTTTTCTTTTCTTTTCTTTTCTTTTCTTTTCTTTTCTTTTCTTTTCTTTTCTTTTCTTTTCTTTTCTTTTCTTTTCTTTTCTTTTCTTTTCTCTTTTCTTTTTCCCTTCCCTTCCCTTCCCTTCCCTTCCCTTCCCTTCCCTTCCCTTCCCTTCCCTTCCCTTCCCTTCCCTTCCCTTCCCTTCCCTTCCCTTCCCTTCCCTTCCCTTCCCTTCCCTTCCCTTCCCTTCCCTTCCCTTCCCTTCCCTTCCCTTCCCTTCCCTTCCCTTCCCTTCCCTTCCCTTCCCTTCCCTTCCCTTCCCTTCCCTTCCCTTCCCTTCCCTTCCCTTCCCTTCCCTTCCCTTCCCTTCCCTTCCCTTCCCTTCCCTTCCCTTCCCTTCCCTTCCCTTCCCTTCCCTTCCCTTCCCTTCCCTTCCCTTCCCTTCCCTTCCCCTTCCCCCCTCCCCCTTCCCCCCTTTTCTCCTTTGGTACCCACACACCTCATTTATCCAAACATATCTGTTTACACAACAGCAAGATTTTTTTTCCAATAGCTTTTGGCCCATTTCTCTTTCCTCATCTGACACCATCATTCCAGGGAAGTTACTTGGAAAGGATACATCTGAGGCTGACACAAGAGTCGCAGTGACTCAGTATATTGAAAGGTCAGTGTCATTAAAGCAGTTCTGTTTTCACTTAGTGGGGTATTACAGCACCTTCTGCAAACACAGTCTAGCTTAAAAATTACATGTATCAGGAAAAAAAAAAAAAAGTACTAAAATCTGAATCTAATATGTCTACTCTGATATCCCAGTACATGAATCTCATATCCTGGAGGGGCACACCCAGGGGTGCTGAGGGAGCTGGCCGATGTAAATGTGAGATCACTGGCAGTTATCTTCAATAGGTCTTGGAAACTGGGCTAGGTTCATGGAGACTGGAAGAAAGAAAACATCCCTCTTGTTTGAGAGAGAGGCAAGAAGGAGGATCTGGAGAAATACAAGCTGGACAGGCAACAATCTTGGAATACTGTCCCAAACTCACTAAGGAGAAAAAGTTCTTTGAGAGCAGTGACTATCAATCTATGGATTTACAAAAGGGAAACAATGCCTGAAGATTGCCTTGTAGGATGAGATAGCTGGCTTGATGGAAGCAGGGAAAGCAGTGATTATTGTCTGTCTTGACTTTGGCAAGACTTTCAGCACTGTTTCCTCCTTGACACTCAACACCCAACTCCACAAATCTCTATCAGACTCTGAAGACCTCCAGGTGGAAGCTGAGAAGTGCTTTGACAACAGTGTGAATAAAGCTGAAATCAGCTGTCTCCATTAGAAAACCTTGTATCTCCATTGTTACAAATCCACCAGTTTCTGCTCTCCCTTTATTCATTTTGAGGACCAGGTTCTCATTGGTTGTAAATCAGAAAAAAAACCATTCCATTAAAAACTTTGGCAATCTAAAGTCACAAACATCATGATTACAAAGAAGCAGCTACATCTCCACATTAATTTTTTCTCAGGCTTTTTAGTCCTTTCTCTCTCAATTTGCTCTATCTACTTCTGTGCCACAGATTCATGCATTCTCTTAGAGCAGAATTCAAATGCCAGAAATGAAAAAAGTCACAAAGACTTCATAGTGGTATCGTGATGCAGGAAATCCTCTCAGTTTTACTATTAATGAATGTATACTGATTTCCACTGTTTTTTCAATGAAAACCAGTCCCACTGAGAATAATTCCATATAGATTTGGTAGTAAAAGTCTAGAGGAGAGATAAGACAAGAAAAACAAGAAGAATTATAAATGTTTTTGAAAGGCAACAAAGAGAACTGGGCACAGTACTCCTGTGAAAATTGCCCTGTGTTTTCGGTTGTTGGGCAAAATCTTTTAGAAGAATGATTAAGAGAACAACCAAAACCAGTACAACAGAACAAACTTAACTCTGCAGACATCAAATGCTAGCAGTAATCTACAACCGATTGCACTGGATTCACATTACTCAGGTAGGATGTAGGCAGGAGAAATGTTGCCTTGGTTTTAACCATCCAAGGACACTGTTTTCATTCCTTCTGTTGTCTTCAGCTTCCTCACTGCTTTGTGGGAGACCAGGGAGGGGTAGCACATGTCCCCCCAGCATGGCAAAGGACACAATATCAATCTTGGTGTACAACACATTAACGCATGGACACGGCCAGACAGGAAGTTCTGGGTTGATAAAAGTAAAGCAAATTACTTTTCATTATAAATCACTTTTCATAATATCCCAGCTCCCAAATGGATAGGTGAGGTATGATTTCAGATTTCCTGTCCTACTTCCACCCAGAATGGCATTCAGCACCTCAGAGACTGGGATGAGCTGGACTCTGATGAGCTGAGAGTTGGCAGGGCCCATCACATGGGGTGGGTAATTGCATCCTGAATCCTGGATGGGGAGAAGTGAACTGACCTCACCAATTCAGGATGATGCCCAGGAAAGGGAGGGGCAGTTCCTACCCTGCTGGGTCTCAACCTTGATACAGGAGTAGAGCTTGTGAGTGCTAAATCTGCAGAGGGAATGGGGTTTGGTGTGTGCTGAGGTTGGGTACATCTTGGACTTAAGGTTTCAAAGCAGTTTATGCTGGACTTGAAACAAGAGCCAGAGGACTTAAATTAACAAAAGATGTGGTAGCACATATTCTGTGTGCTCCAGACTGCCTGAGCAAACGCCCAGTGTGCTGTGCTTGAAGGAGCTCTGAGCGCTGCTCCCTGACTCACTGTCCATTAACTCATAATCTGATGTCTTTCCCACTGAATGTGGAGAGTGCTGGGAAAACACACTTGTACCTCCACAGGAGTGTCAGGAAGGTCATCCCCCTTCCCGTGCTAGAGACATGTGATGGAAACTTGTCCACGTGTAAACCTCAAGGGATTCCTTCCCTCAGCGTGGAAACAGCATCTGCTTTGGCAGCCTGGATACCAGTGACCAAATCAGCCCCCTCACAACACAAGGCACTGCAGAGTCTCTGTTAATCCTTCCCAGAGCTCCTTTCTGAGAGCATGTGCAATTCCGTGCACAGTTTAAATTGGCACCACTGCCAAAGGATGCCATTCCAGCTGTTTACGTGCTTACATGGCCAGCCAAAACACAGACTTGTTTCTTCTGAAAACAAAACCTTTGTGTCATTGTTTTTTGCTGGCTTGGCTGGTGGCCAGTGTGGGGCAACCTGGGGTGGGAGCAAGTGGGTGAGGGCACGAGGAGGGCCTGCTGCTTGCAGGAACAATGCTGGCTCCATCCTCAGTGAACCACAGCCTGGTGTTTTGTTCTGATTGCTGTAACTACTGCATTTTTTTTCTTGTTCTGTTGTGTATCGTGTTACTTGTGCATGCACTTTATTCTTGTTTTACGTTCAATCTGTAAAAGGAATTTTTAGGCAGAAAAACTGCCATGCATGTGTCTCCCTGGTGGTGCTTTTCTCTCTCGAGCCAGTGTAAATAAAATTCACTTCTAGGGTAAACCTCCTTTCCTTAAGTGTGTTGTAGAGCTCTCTAAGAAATGCCAACTCCCATCTTCTTGGCACGAGCTCCTGATTGCTGCTCTCAGAGTAAGGCAGTCCTGTTTTTCCAGGGAGCATGCAGTGAGAGTTACTATGCAAGAACTGCAACAATAAGGTTTAGGACCCGCCTGTATCTAATATTAAAATGTGGAATTTATCCTAGAGAGTAAAAATATGTCGTTGACACTGCTCTGCCTCTGAGGGAAGGGAAAAGAAACCAATAGCAATGAAATCACACAATCATCTACGGTTTGACAAGTGTTGCTCTTTGAGATTTGATCAGCTGTGATACTTACCCACCTCTCTGCTTTCAAACCAGGGAAGCGAAAATTTAAAGAAAGAAAAATATTCTTTCTTTTCCTTTCTTCCTCTTCTTGTTTTCTTAATAAAGCAGAGATTACTATACTGGCTTTAAAGAGTCCCAGCCTCCATTCTGGCTCTTCTGCATAAAACATACCTTTGCACATGAAAGGATGGCTTTTGGTCTTGTAATTGAAAAGTGTGACCTGGCATAACATACTGCAGATTGCAATTCTAACATGCTTTTGGGGTTACTTGGTCTCTTAAAAACATACACCTCGCCTCACTTCTGATTTAGGTGTGTGAGAGAGAGAGAATAGAACAAGAGTCCAATTTGCATTTTCTTCTCTGTCATGCCACAGTTGGGAGTGCAACACAGCTGGAAGGCAGAGTACCTCTGTGCAATCAAATGCTGTATTTCACATCCTGATCTTCACCTCTCTGAATTCTGCCCTTGCAGTCACAGTCTTTTCCAGTCTGTGACACTACAGGCAAATGATTTCCCTCCTTTGCTCCTGTTCAAACCTGGGATGAATATGTCAAATTGGAAAATACTCATTTGTCGTACCAGAAGTGCTCACCAAGATTAGATTTGTCACCTGAGCTGGGGAAGGGTCTGGAGCCCCAGGAGTGGCTGAGGGAGCTGGGAAAGGGGCTCAGCCTGGAGAAAAGGAGGCTCAGGGGGGTCCTTCTGGCTCTGCACAGCTCCCTGACAGGAGGGGACAGCCGGGCTGCAGTTGGTCTCTTTGAGGTAACAAGTGACAGAATGAGAGGAAATGGCTTCAGGTTGCACTAGGGCAGATTTAGATTGGATATTAAGGAAAATGGCTTTATTGAAAGGGTGGTCAGACATCACAACAGGTTGCCCAGGGCAGTGGTGGAGGTGGCACCTGAGGACATGGTTTAACAATGAGTATGGTAGCACTGGGTTAGTGGACTCAATCATCTTAGAGGACTCTTCCAACATTAACTATTTTTATGATTCTGTGACTCACAAGTAGCTGCCTTTTCTGAGGCCAAAGAGGCAAGCTGTGACCTCAGTGAAACATTTGGCATTTCTTGTTCTAGACAGATGCCCTTGAAGTGACCCACACAGTACAGACTAGAGATTTTTACACAACAGCTTTAGATCTTCTTATCACTACTCACTTATGGAAGAGCCACCCTCATACTAATAAGCAGGGAATACACTCAGTCTCCTGACCTCCATGTTTCGCCTTTTCTTTTGCAAAGCACAAGAACAACCAAGATGTCCCTGTGTCTTGAACAAGAGACAAAGAGCAGACAGTAAATCCAGGCTGCTTTTTGTTTGCAAATAACCAAAGAACAAAAATTCTCATGGGCTCTGGGCTCATGACACAAACCTTTGCCAGGGCCATTGGTGTGAATATGGTGGATTGTGAAGCCTTCATAAATAAACAATGTTAAACAGTGATTAGCACATTCCTCATCCCTGTTTATCTGAACAAGACTTTTGTGTGTAGGAAAGTGCTGCAGCCATCATTAAACCTGTTTTGTTTTGGTTTCCTTATTCCAAACAGGTTCCAGGAGGGGATTGATGCCCAACAGTGCTTCTCTGCAGACTGCCCCAAACAAAACTTACAGCTCAGGCCTGCAGCACAGCAAGGACAGGCTGTGGCTGGGAGTAAAGAAAGCAAGAACGTCTGAACTGATGAGCAGTGGAAAGCTGAGGGAGCTACAATATCCTGTTTTATCAGGGAAATGAGGCAAGGATACAGAGGACAATCTGGCTCTGTGGCTACTTCTGTGTTTGCTTCATTTATGTTAACACTGAGTTTTCCTGACCTCTGGGCTGAAATTCTCAGTTTGTGTCCAGATGGGTGGATGACAAGCAAACGTGGAACACTGTGGTCCTGTTCTTGTCAACAGGATTTCTAAAGCTAATGCTGTTCTTACTCCATGCAGTGGTTTGACTCCCTCTGCTCCATCCTCCCCTTAAGGGGAATGATGCCTGAATCTGGATTGCATAATTGCAGGAGGAAGGAGAGTTTGGGGGAATGAGGACATGTAGGATCTTGTTTAGTAATTACATCTAGCAGACCAAAAATGCAGATTTAAAGTAAACCTCTTTTGCAAGAGATAAATATTATTATTATTATTATTGTTAATAATAATAATTTAGACAGTGCAGTTACTGTTTAATAACATAATTGTGCCCTTTGATGGAAGCTTTTATCCAGGGATCTTAAAGGTTCAGTGGTAATGATGTTGGTGTTGCTGAACCACAGGGACAAATGTAGAAGTTGAGGAACAGGAAGGTTCTTAGTTTATACTGCTAGGTGGAGAATGAGAGCCTGTGGTAGGCAGAGAGCCCACAGATCTTTTGCCTCTGAACTCTGCCTTTAGCCACAGAGATCAGAAACACTGGCAATTATAAGTTGAGGAAAGTCAGCTATAAGTCAGAGGAAAGGTTTCACCCCTTACTCCTCAGCATGTCTGAGATTTCACATGTAAGTAGGATGGTAGGGTCATGCTCTTTTCCAGAGCGTGATATAACCTATTTTCCAGGAGGTTATGAAGGGTTTCTGTTCCACAGATATGCCTTGAGAGGTGCAGCCACAGCTAAAAGTGTAAAGAAAATAAAACATTAACCTGATTCTCATCTATAGGTAACAGTTTCCTACCTATTGTGCTATTATTGGTGCTTATTAAAACAACTCCATGAAAAACCTGTGAAGGAAAAAAGAGAAACCCAACCCCTTCCACTTACCCACTGTGCTGAAAGTCTCCTTCATCATTAACTAGTTTAGTTGGATAACCAGTGTGTGTGATAAACAGCCCTGTGACAACGTGGTCATTCTCTGCATGGAAGAGATTAGGAAGAGAATCAGCTAACTGTCCAAGCCTCTGGTGGATCAGATTTTGCTCATAAAACCACTAAAGATTTCTGTTTCAAATCAAAGCTGGAGTTGCTGACAAGCCAGTTGAAATCAAGTTGCTAATGCAGCATCCTTTTATTCAGGGCACTGTCATTTCAATTCCCCGTTCCTTTATGCTCCACAGCGATACAGCCACCTTCCAGGTGGAGTGTGAAACACATCAAAAGCCAGAGGAGAGGAGAGGTAATCACTTCTGAAGGTGCTCTTCCCTTCTGGTTTGTTTCTACCTCCTACTCTTCACTTGTTGCCTCTGCACAAGACTAAGCAGAAGGAATTTCATTATCCTGCAACACTATTTTTCAAGTGACCTCATAAAGAGCGACTGCAGCTCCAAAATAAGATATTCTGATGATCACTATCAGAGATATAGAGTAAACCATCCTTTTTTTGTTGCACTTTCTCTCTCTTTGCCCTCAGTCCCTCTCTAAAGTCAGCAAAGCAGCTGCCTTCCAGAAAATCTTTGGGACAACATGGGCAAAATCATGGCCTGGACTGAACCCTGCCTGGGCAGGCCTGTCTGAAGTGACAGGAGGCAATTCACTTGGTCAGACATCAGTGCTCTGAGGTCAGTTGTTAGAACATCCCCAAAATATTAAATTGGCGGTGGCTTTCTCAGTGGTTGGGGTTGAGATTCATGCTGGCTTTTCTTGCAGCACCAAGTACAGCCACAAATTTAACCTTTTACTGGGTTGTCACCCACACTCCTTGACCAGCAACTGTCATCTGCAGCCTCTAGAAGATGCAAAAAAGAGCAGTACCTTGGGGAAATCATATTAATTTTTGTGGAAAGAATGGAGCAACCTGACTAGAAAGTAATAGGGAAAATCCAGCAATGAGACCTGGTAATATGAAATGATGCAGTGTGAACCCAGTTACTAGAAAACTGCATTCATCCTTCCTTCCAAACAGCTGAGCCAGCAGAAGAACCAAGCTCAGGGGGCAGAGGTTGAAAGTTGAACAGCTCTCCCAGTCAGTGCTGGATAAGTTGACTGTACTGGATGGAACTGGAAAAAAGGCCCTTCCACCTGGTATTCTGCATCTCACAATGGCTGGTGGTGGATGCACAGGGGAGAATACACATGGTAATACCCTGAATGTCCCCCATCCCCGTGCCTGTTTGCAGCTCAGTAGATTCACGGCCCACTTTGGTTCCCCATGTGTTTCTCCTTCCCCCAGGAACTTGTCGAAATGGCTGTGAGAATCCTCTGGTAGAAAAGGGAAGTGGTTCCTGGCAGGTAGGCGGTGGCAGTGATATTATTATTATTATTATTATTAAAGGGAGGTAACATGCCAAGTCTCATTCTTCAGAGCTGGGATGGAAGGCAAAGAGATAAATGTGTAAATTAAAGCAGAACGTCAAGCTGCTTCCACCAATGACTCTCTGTCCATCTCCCATTTGGAAAAGAAAATAAGGAAGAAAAAAAGGGTGGAGAAAGAAAATAATCTGAGACTTAGTGTTCTGCGTTCTAACCAGAAATCAGAAGACAGTTTATTTGCATCTGGCAGAACATGAAGATGATTATTTTCAGGCTTATTTGAAGTTCAGAGCAACAGATTGGAGCAGTCTGATGAAGGACTTCAGCAACGCCAGTGCTTTACTGCTTTGTTGTGTCTTGGAATTGCTTGCAGCATTCTAAATATTTATTTACTGTCTTAATATTTATATTTTTTACAGGCATTCATTGTTTTGTTCTGAAACTATTTCTTATTGTCTGTTTGAATGCTGACCAGAAGTAATAAACAGCAAGTTATCAAATTTAATATGCGCTTGCCTCAAGTTTTAGCTCTGCAAATCCTTCCCCAAACATTCAGGAGATGTGAATTTTCAGCCTCTGGCAAAAGGTTTCTGTTAACTTCAGAAATAAATGCAATGCTTCATATTATAGACCCAGCATGACAATTCCCAATGTCATGGGGAGACCTCAGCCAGTTTTGAACAAGACTTTGAATTTTCACACCCTCCCATGTTGTTGGTAGCCCGTGTTCAACACGTCAGCTCTGTCCTTGAAGAACGAATTTCCAGAGAGCAGCAAACAAGAGAATAAAACCAGGCAGAAATTTGTTCATGTCCCTACATTTGCTGCAACAAGTTTCTGCTTTGAAACTGCCCCCAGGGTTTGTGCTGTTCCAGTTGCTGCCATCACACCATGCTTCCACAGCCTGGGTTTCACAAGAGTGGGCAGGTGCAGAGACACAGAGCACCACTGTCAGCAAATCACAGTGAAATTGAGAGTTAGTCCTGGAGTTAAAAAAAAAAAATCAAAGCACAACAACAACAAAAACACCAAAACAAAAAAACAAACAAAATCCACAAAAAAGCAAACAAAAAAACCCAACCCCACAAACAAAAAAAAAATCCCAAACCAAAAACCCAAACAAAAGACCCCCAAAAACTAAAAACCGAATCAAACTACCCCCCCAAATCCCCAAACAAAACAAAAACAAACAAACAAACAAAAATCCCAAAGGAACAAAAACCCATAAAAAACAACTAAAAAAACTCCCCAGAAAAACAAACCAACTTCCCCCAAAAGAATTTAAAAAATCAACAAAAAAAATCAAAAAAAAATCAACCAACCAAAGACCCCCAAAAATTAATTCAAAAAACCCAACCTAAACAAACAAACAAAAAAGCTCCCAAAACCCCATCCCCCCCCAATAAAAACCCCAAACAAAAAAAAGAAACCACCCCACAAGAACCAAAACCTAGCCAAAAACCACTGACAATGAGAAGGAATTTCTGTGGTTCCTTTGAGGCTAATTGTGCTCATCACAACTGAGGCATGGACCTATTGATTCCTGCACACTGTGTTCCTTCGCTAATGGCTTCATCCAGCCACTTTCTGAATTTCCCTGAGAGCTCTTTTACACTAGAGTGAAGGGGCTTTCAGGTGTTTGCAGGGCCGTTTTACTACAGTAAGGCAAAAATAAAAGGATTGTACATTCTTATTTCATTTTAGGAGTGGAAGGGAGAATAGGGAAGACATGGCCTACGGAAAGAAGGTGGTGACAGGATACATAAGATCGAGCTCTGTGAGATAGCAAAGACGGGCAAGACTAATCCCTTCCTGTTGCATTACACCTTCCCATCTCAGGATGGGGTCTGAGGAGGTTGTATATACAAATACTTTAAAAAAATACATGAATAAACAATCAATCACTGCAGGCACCCACCTGCTACACAAAGGCCTTCACAGGCCCGAAGTGGGCCCTAGGACAGCTTGGGCTGTTGTTTCCATCTTTGCATCACTGTTAATCAGTTGAGCTTTCTGGAAAATTATTTCTTAAAACCTCCAAATCTACTAAGGATTTTTTCTTTTCCCTTTAGGAATAATGATAAGCGTTTGCTTCCAGCTTGCAGAAAAGTCATAGCAGCGTCACAAGTCTCTTCAGGAAGAAAAAACCAGCAAGTGTGAGGGACTCAGTGAGTGCCAAGCATTTCCTAGAGGTTTCACAAAGGAATTTAATTTTTTTTTTTTCCTCCAAGTGAAACAGAGGTTAACAAAGAGCTGGAGAAACAGGACTGAAACTCGGGTCCTGTCTGCCTGAGCCAGGGGTGCAGGGTTGGAGGAGGAGAGGCAGAGGAAGGACAGCAGGGAGGGGTGATTGTGGTGATTATTCTGTGGCCCCAGCTCTGCAAGGATGGGGAAGGAGCCAGGAGAGCTCTGCTGCAGCAAAAACCAGTTCTTTCTGCTGTGCCTGGGTGTGACTGCATGACCTCCATCTGCTTGGCTCCCTTGGTAGGTAGGGGCTCTCAGATTCAGGTTTTCCTGGAGAATAACAAAATGTAAGAGGAAGAAAGCCTCCCAAAAGAAACATCTGGGACAAATAAATAAATAAAGGGAGATTTATGTACTCGTGAGGGAAACAGAGTTTGTTTCTAAAAGGAGGCCTTTCAAACCTTGATGATTTAACGCAGTTAATCACATAACAATGTCAGGAAATGTAACAGACTCTCTCCTGATTTCCACACACCTGGAAATGCCAGTTTAATGGAGAATCTCTTCCAAAACAGCTTGAAATTTCTCTCAGACACATGTCAGGGACGCAGACACAGGGCTGAAGAGCCACTCTGTGCTCAACAGTGACTACAAGTCCCCGAAACACACATTTTACTCTTTAAACTTCACGTCTTCTCTGAAATTTACTGTATACATTGGGTGAATATCTCAGACTGTACATTACCTGTCTTACTAGGGCAAACTCTTCCTTGTGACCACCAGTTTTTAAAAACTTTCTGTTTTCCTTCTGTTTTTATATGACATCACTGTAAACTCAAGACTTGAAACAGAAATGGGGAAACTACCATATTTCTTTCCCTTCTCTCACCTTGCGATAGTCTTCTTCTTTTTTTTTCTTTTTTTTTTCCTGTATTTGGCTGATTTGAACTCTCTTTCCTTTGCCATTAGAGACATTTTTGTTCAGTGAATCAGCTGGTGTGAGGGCAACAGGAACAGGTGGTGGTACCTCTCTGGAACTGGATCACCACGGTTCAGGTGATGCCCTCTTGCTGCAGCTCCAACAGGTGACCTCCGCACACTGGAATTTGTGGGACCACCCATCCCAACACAACATTTCTGTAGCTTTCCTTTTCACTGACAAAGGGCCATGCACCATGAAAGACACAGCTTGTTTTTAAAGCCTGGCCTACAGATATCAAATTTTACGTCAAGACAAGAAACACTGCTCAGGACACCAAGGGAAGGTCTGCAGCCCACCTGTGGTGGTTTGCAGTGCTAGAGGTCTTTAACATTTATAGGACAACACCTTCACTAATCTGTTATCCCTTGTTCTTTCAACAGCTGGTGCTTCTTTGTCTCCTTCTCCCTGTAACTTTTCACTTAAGTAATGTTACAGCACTGAGGTGAGTGCCACACTTTGTTTCGTGCTGGTAGTTTGTGTAAAGGGAATGATCAGCTACTGAAGATGTGTGAGCCAAATGAAGGTCTCAGAACCTCTCCAACAGACGCAATGATCCTGTAGATTATGGTATCCCAGTGGAAAGAAGGGCTCTTCTCCATGGTGATTTCTAATCAGACATTTCCTGTTTCTGTCTCTACTGGAGGCACCAGGGGAATGAAAACAGCCAAATATATTGTAACAAATTGAAGCAGGGCTGTCTTGGTGCTGGCAAGAGGAGCTGGACAGAAAATTTCCCATTTATGGGAGTTTGGTCCTGGCTCAAGCCCTGTTCAGCAAAGTGCATGTGTGTGTTCCTGTTGCTGCACTGCAATGCCAGCTGGAGGCAAGTTACAGTGCAGTGGAGTCACAGGTGCTGCACAGAGAGAAATCAGCACTGAAATTGATAAACTGGGCTTCCCCGCCCTTGCTTCTGCTTTGAAACAGAGGTGATGAAGATGCCATAGAGGTAGGGGCCACTGCCTTCGAATGGCTGTGAAATGTGTCACAGCATAAGGAAAGGTTTGGTGGTGCCTGGTTGTCAGAATGCAATTCCAGTTCTCACTCCAGCATGTCAGCATTTCCTAGTTTGCCAGAGGACTGGACAAGTTTTAGGTCCCTGCAAATTAAGACAGCCATTTTTTTGGTCCCTAGTACCTAATCTGTATAAGATTAACCATTCTGCAATCCTTGGTCAGTCACATAAGTATGGTTGTGGGTAAGTGTGTGCATGGGGTATATCTTATTAATACACCAAAGTCTAGCAGGTTCTTATTTTTAATGGAGACAAGACTTCTGGGGTCAGAGATACTAAATATGAAATGCTGGACTCTCTGAAATGAGTTCAGGTACTAATTTTTCCTGTACCTATCTAGACAGGCTCCATTTATTACAGTGAGTACAATGAAGCTATTGTAATATTCCCATCTCTGTGTTCATGATCCAGCTCTTATAAAACCAGGATAACAAGATCAGTGTATTTTCAGTACTGGTAAAGGTAGTGAAGGAATTGCAGGCCTGAAGATGATAAAATGGCACAGTAAGGCACTCTGAGGCTCTCTTTCTTTTTGAACAAATTATGATTCAAGCTCTTAATGGACCATATGGATTTCAGCCACAAATATGTTGTTCTTTCATCACATAAATTTGTGGAAAGTCTTTTATTTAGGCAAGCACCACCAGGCATTTGGTGCCTGGTGAATCAATCTAACTGAAGCCAGAGACTCAACCTGATTGTGAGATCTCTCTTGGTAGATAATGAATGTTAATGACTGCAAAGGTACAGCAAAGATGAGAACCCTAATTTGTGCATTCCTACAGGTGATGGAGCAATCCTGTAAATCATCATTATTCCTCTGATGCTGATTCTGCTATTCCAAATCTTGAGTTAACCTTTTACTTGTTTTAAAAAAAGGGGAGGGGTCCCTTTTACCTATTTTTTAAATGTTTCAATTCCATGATATATGTTAATCTTCAATTACTTATTAATAAAGAAAAGCATGATTACTATTTCATACATCTTCTTACATGTTTACATTTACATTCATACATTTTTACATTTCATAGTGTTTATTTAATAAATTTCTTTAATAGGGGCCCCAATTCCAGTTTTGTTTAACTTCACTGAAATGAAAGTAGCTAAATACCACTACACTTATACATAAGTTGGTTTATCTTGAAAAGATGGAAGTCACTACAAATTTCTCCCACTGATGCCAAAATCAGCTATAAAACCCAGTGAAATAATTAAAATTCAATAATAGAGGTTGTTATACGACTCCTCCGTGGTTTTGCCTCTGCCTTCTCTGTTTTCATAGCACCACAGGCTGCAGGGAAGCTGGCAGAGGTGCAATTTGTGGCCTTTATTCACAGGTAGTCCAGTGCTCATGATTTTAGTGGCAATTACAATTGACTGTTAATTTGTGAAATGGGATTTAAGAAGAGATCCCCCAGCTTGTGAAGCTGTTGTGCTGATTTGTCTATGAAAACCATTTACAAGCTAAAGGCAATCATTAAAATATTAGGGAACAGAAAATGACTCAAAAGACTTCAATGATCATAAACTGAAATTTTATTTTCCCACACCAATCAAGACACCAAGTGTCTCACGTAGGAGAATTCTTGATGTCAAAAATTCCATGTGTGGAAAGGAAAGAAGTGGAGAAATAAAAGATGGAAGTTAAGCTCACAGAACTCCAAAGGGACAGGTATCCATCTTACGTCTGTCTCTTAGAGGCAGTTCCCAAATTTGGTACCTTATTGTCTACCAAAATCACTGTCTCACTTTTCACTGCAATGTCTGCAAAGTGTTTTAGTACAGGAATCTCTCCACACATTGCTAAGATGCAGATAGAATATTGGGGTTTGACATCCTGCCACGTGGTTATCATCTGCTTGGATCTTTCACCTTTATGCTTTTTTTTTTGACAGCCAAATACTTCGTTGAAGTTATGGGTGGGTTTTCAGTGGTTATAAACTGCTCTTTATTCAGATCATTGGTACAATTGCCATATGGCAGTTGTTGCCAGATGAAGGTCTGTGCTTCAGTACATGAGACCACATCAGCACACAATTTTCCTTACTCATCTGATCCAAGAGATGCAAGTGGAAACCTCTTCTCTACAATAAAAGGGTATTTGAGTGTCTTCTACTCCCATCAGCAAAATACTTGGTACAATCTTAACCCAATGTTTGTGATCAGTGTAATTGCAGCTGTTTGAGTGCTGTGCTGAATCAGTTCCTTCCTTCTTCTTCCAGCCCATCTTTCCCTTTGAAATGCAAACACTACCACGGATTAAACTGCAGTAATGCAGATAAGCTTGTCAGATTTAATCAGCACAAGTCATGCAAATGCTTTTGCAGTATTTGCCCTGATCTGGAGATAATTCAGCTCCTCTGGTTGCAGAGTAATGTTAATTTCCAGCAATCCCCTGCTAGAACTGTCCCTGTTCCACAGGACAGTAGCTGTTCTGAGCTCCTCAGGAACATGATAAGGCTTATGCAGGATGAGGGTGCTCTTTGTCACAGCAGGAAGACAGCTCTGCAAAACCCTAACCCATGGACAATTAGATGACCTGAGTGGAGATCTGGCAACACTCTCCTCAACCAGGAGAGTTGTTACTACTTATTTCAGGTAATTCGATATTCTGATGAGTGGAGATTAAATGCAAACTCACATCCAGTGCATATTACTTCCAGCAGATTGATTCTTCAAGAGGGAACAGTTCAGGGGAAGATCTGCATGAAAGGAAATTAACATTTCCCAAAGTTTTTCAGTCTCTCCTGTCTCTTTTTCTTTTCTGATGTTCTAACCTTAATTGTAATTGTTTCTTTTCACTTTTTATTTTGTTCTCCATGTTGTGGTTCATTAAAGTCTGGGTGAAAGACAATTATTAAACTATGCCATTCTCAGTGAAAAGGAGTGTTATACTAAATTAGCAAGGTGCAATACTATGTCATCTTTTTAGCCATCATTAAATTTGATCAATTAAATTTGATCATCAGCTATCCAATATTCCCAGAAAATGGCACATCACCTTGTACAGAAAAAACCCCACAATTAACCCCCCATGTCTCTCTGACACATCCAAAGTTCAGCTATCCAAAGTTCAGCTAATTCAAATAGCTTTCTTCATATGATTAGCCCTGAAGGACAGTGATTGTGTGCACAAGCAATATTTCATTTTGCAAGGCACTGATATGGAAAACCAAGACAGCATAATTTTAGTTAGTTTAGTACGTCTTAGTTTAATTTCACAATCACCTGCATCATTAAGCTTAATTAAGCTCATTTCTTCCTTCCTGTTTGGATGTGTATTTTGTTGTATATATTACAATGAAAAAATTAGAAGAAATAGACACACTCTCCAGAAGAATAAAATCTATCGTAAATTCCTTATCTACTGGGCAAGTAAAATTCAGTCTTAGGTTTATTAGGATGCTAGACAGGTGCAGGTCAGGAACTGCTCTAAATAAAATATTCATTGCTCCTTATAAAGTTGCATAAGAAGCATGTACGAGAAACAAATGTCTGTCAAATTAATGTGTACTGATTTACTTACACAATGTTGTGGCTACAGTGCTTGGCTACAATCTCTCTCTGTAAAAAGCACAATACTCTGCTAATGAAGGGAGTATTTTTACATTTATTTTAGCAGACAAACCTGGTTCAAACACTTTTTTAGCATAATATGGAGATGAAAAAGCTCCTGCCTTCTTTACCCCACTGCACTGAAAGAGAGAGGAGACCAATGGTTTTCAGGATGACAGCCAGTTTTCATTTTGTAGGCAGGGAAGATAAATATGGGAATATTTCACCCTGATACCTCCAAATAAGCTGAATTTGCCCTAACTTTCATTTATCAAATTAAATTCTTTTTTGCCTACTAAGGCATTCAAAAAACACTTTGAGGAGCCTGGCATAGCAAAACCTGCAATTTAAAAAATGAAAAAAATGAAGTGGAGACAACAGGATTTGAAGAAGATGGCTATTCTAAGAATTTTTTTTTTTTTTTTTTTTTTTTTGTGAATGGTCATCACAATCTAGGTATGGTAGTATGAACACTGTAACAGCTTCAGACTTTTCCAAATCTGTACTGAACCTCTTACAGAAGACTCATGAATGACTCAATTTGTAATTTTTGGCAAAATCATGCTGAAAGAAAAAGATCTTTAATTGTAACAGAAATGTTAATTTGAAGATTTGTAGGGCTTTTTCCTTCTTCAGCATCTTGATCTGAGAAACTAAATGTTTTTAGTCAATAATGGAAAACAAGGTCTTCTGTTCCAAATCAATGCTTTTAAACATCAAAAGTATTTTATTGTGTCTATTTTTTTTTTCCTTTGAATTAAATATTTGCCTTTATTTGGAAATAGCTGGATTTCAATGCTTCCTTTGGGAGATTTCATGTGTCTTTGTTTGTTTGTTTGTTTGTTTGTTTCAGATACATCTCAAAGCTTTTTATCTGGTCTGAGACCAGTTTAGCTCCTCAGTGATGCTGCTGAGGGAAGAGTGGATGGCTGCATTTCATTTCAGGGTGAGTTTCCTCACTGGCATCTGACTGACTCAACCTGTGGTCTCAGCACACGCTGAGCTGTGTTTTATTGTTTTGCAATAAAGGGTCATGTCTATTTCTAGAAGTCAGGGAAATCCCTCTGAAGCTAAGTAAAACATTGGTGTTGGTCCACACCCAGTATCACTCACACATTTACCAATTGGACCACAATCCTGTGGCTTGTATTATACAATTTGAGAAACCAGACCAAGTTCCCCTCCACGGGCTTTTTGTCTTTCTTCATGCAGCCCTGACCTGCACCCCTTTGCTGGGTGTTTCTATCTCCTGTGGAAAATCCCTGCCTAGGACACGGGCTGTTTTCCTGATGCTGGAAAATCCTGATGCTGGAAACACAGATGTGCTGAGAGGTGGCTGCGCTGTCACTCAGCTCCTGGCACACAGTCAAGGATGTGTTTGCTTCTCCCTGATGAAGTGAGGAATGGTTTGGATTTTTATTTATTTGTTTTGTGTGTGTGTGTGTTTTTTTCCCTCGCACACAGTAGTCTGCCTCCTTGGTTTAATCAAAAAGCAGGAAAACACACTGTTTTTGTGCCAACTGAAGATGCTATCTGCTAGGGGGATGGCAGAAAAGCAGAGAAATTAATAATTACACCTCTGCCTAGTCACCTGTCAGCCCTCAAAAATTTGTGCCTCAGGATTTTCCAACTCAGAGATCATTCCTGTGTGTCACAAGCCCTGGAATGATTGCTCTTCAAGGAGAATGCTCCCTCGCCAAGCTCCTGGCAGGGACTTGGCAACTTAATTCACCTCCCTCTGAAAATGTCCACCCCAGTGACTTTGGCTTATACCCCTACTGCTGTGGAGGGGTTCCACCATAACTGTTTCCATAGAAATATCTTTGATAGCCTCAATATTATGTACCTAAGTAGCCAAGGGGTAAGGACGAGTCTCACAATGAGGATTATTTTAGTGGCATAGATGACCACGTTGTTCAAGATAATGACATTATTATCTAGCAAAGACAAAAACACAGATATTGGTAAATATACAACCAGTACATGCTGGTTCACCATCTTCAGTGGACTAAAAATTCCATGAACCACACAAAGAATCAAGGGAAGAAGAAGAGGGTACCCAGATGAAATTTCTTCTGTTGCAATGTCTTCAGCTGTTTGTTTTCCTCTTTCCCTTCCTGCCCCTTCTTTTCCTGCCCCTTCCCACCCTTTCACCCCCCCCGCAAAAAAAAAAAAATTTAGAATCTGTATTCTCACAATTGATTTTTCCAACACTCTGTGTAGAAGAGAGAGAAAAATAAAAATAGAAAGGGAATTTTCTTTAGTGGGATGTTTAGAACAGGAAAACAGACTGATGACTTTGAATGGACAAGAATTTCTCCATTTCCCATTATTTATGTAGTGCTGGCATCTTAGCAGTCAATAAGTATGTCTGTCTCCCCCCATACTCTCATTACAACTCAAAATGTCATTTTTGTTTCAGGTTTTACACTATATCCTCCTATTGTGGTGTTTTTTAAAACCTTTGTCCTTTTATATCTTCTGATGAACTTTAAGGGCTCTTCACCATTTACACTGACCCTTTTATGTCTGAGGTTATAAACACAACTAATTTTTCAGGTAAAAAGGGATTATTATTTGTCTTAGATTATGGAACCTAAAAAAATGTGTATTCTATTTCATCTGTTGAAAGCAGCTGGGGAGATGTTTTTCTTTATCTCTTGTAACTCTGGGCGGAGGGGGGCTGATGCCTTCTGATAATGGGCCAACTGTTCAAACCAGGTGGGGCAGTGTTTCTTATCTCTTTCACTGCCCATCCTCCCTCCAGGGGGATATGTTCTGCTAATGGACCATTAAGGCTCACCAAGGACATGACACATTCCATCACCCCATTGTGAGATGCTCCACCCAGTGGGGGGAGCCAACCATTCCTACCTGGATAAAAACTGAGACGTAGGAACACCAGGTATCTGGTTCCACCAGATTCCTGGAGAAAGACTGGACCCTTCTCACCATCACTGGACCCTTGTTCTACAGGATCATCTCTGCTCCAACAGAACCACATCTGTCACTCCAGGAGGACTCACTTTTGGACTGCTTCCAACACCCTGACCAACAGGGTGTCAGGTTGTAGCTCTGACTCTGTCAGGGTTTCTAGGATTGTTGTTTGTTTGCTTGTATGTTTTGGGTTTTTTTACTACCACATTTCTATTGTTAATATTCCTAGTAAAGAACTGTTATTCTTATTCCCAAATCTTTGCCTGAAAGCCCTTAATTGCAAAATTATAATAATTTGAAGGGGGTGAGGGGTTTACATTCTCCATTCCAAGGGAAACTCCAGCTTTCCCCAGTGGATACCTGTCTTTCCAAACCAAGACATTATTTTATGTGATACACTGAAATGTGATACACTGAGAAAGTTCACCCAGCAGACGAACCTGAGGTGTACCCACAAGTCTCTTTCCAGGACTTGAGTGAGTGTGCAGCATGCATTTTGCATAGCAATGTCTCTCCAAATCAAATGGCTCCATCATGTCCCATATTGTAAAAATACAGGGGAAATAGAAGAAAATCCCTACACAAAAAATGTTTTGCGGCTATTTGTACAGCACGTGCAGCAAGCCTGGAGTCAGCCTGCTTGTGAAACAGAGATTTGCAAGTGAGATAAACCCTGTTAGACCTACTCACAAGGGCATTTTGTTCTGCTTTGTTCTCTGCACAAAATGCCTTCCTTGCAGGTCACTGCACGACAGTTCCTCTCACAGCGAATATTCCTGCACAGTGGTTATGCCTCATAAGCCAGCTTGGATCTGTATCCTACAGGAGGGAATGTTTTTCATTGCTTTCTGTACTGCTGTTCTGCTCTTGATTGGAACAAGCTGCTGTCCCTGGGGTAAACCTTGGGCCACTGCCCATTGCTGTGAGTGATGTCAACACATTTTTGAATGTGTGGTTATTAGCACTCTTTCCAAACAGGTCTCAAAAAAATCCTTATTGCACTACGTTGTGATTTGTTTAGAAGACATTCCCTCTCTCTTGCCCTGCTTGTTATTGGATGGAGTGGCTGAATTATTTTTGCAATTTAAACAGGCAAACTATGTGAATTGTTGCTTGCTGACCCCAATTAAGGCTTACAGCTGCTTGGAAGAGGAGACAGTTCACTCCCTTCTCCTTAGTCAATATCAACAAGTGGACAAAGATTTAAATGTGGAAGCCAAATTTTCCACTGCAGTTGGAGGGTGGGTCTGGGTGGAGAGAGGCAGAAGAGACGCATATGCAGCACCTCCTTGCACTAGTGTAAGTCCAAGATATTGATGGAGTTGAGGGGCTGGAAATTTCTCCTTGGGAATTAAGTCATCAAATAAAGAAAGAAGGATAGTTTGGCCCAGCCTGTGGGAAGATTGAAGAGACCAGAGACCAGGCTCTTGTTCGTGTTTAAAGCAACCACTTGAACCACTTTTCCCTTTGCTGAGCTTTTATCCAGGAATAAGGAATCAATCTTCTCCACTTTGGGACATGAGCCACCCCTGCTATCACCAGAAACCTTGCAAGGGACAATTCCTGTGTTATTCGTCCTGCTGTGGGTGCGAAGGTTTAATCAGGATTAAGGAACCTGCTTTAGAGTGAGAGGTGCTGTAGGAGTATAAAGTCAACTTTCACACTGTCTACTGAATCCTCCTGTTCAGAGTTAGGGAATAAATCAGTCTCTGTGGTTTACAGCACCAATCAGATCTACAAGAGACCAGTCCTGTCTCCAAGTTTGCACACACACTCCACATTCCCAGTTAGTCAGTCCTGTACATACTCATTCATAAATATATTTATTTCTGCACATACACTTGTGTACTAATGCAAAATTCTGAAAGCCTTGGCAGCAAACTCCATTACTCTGCAGTACTGGGAGATATTCTGTCACTCTTTAGGAATTTCTGATGGTGATAGCAGTCACGTATGCATTTTTAGAGACGTCTTTGTAGACAAGGCCTCAATAATCACCTAGCTGGGCATCAGTTTCTTTAGGTTATAGCATACATTTGGGAATGTGATCTGAAAGCCCTGAAAAGTTCTCTAGTCACACATGCTTTCTGTGGATTAAATGAGATATTCTTGAAGCTGCAACTTCAAGAATATAGGGCTAAGGCCAGGATGTGAAATTATTTCAGGTAAATTAGTAGCAAACATTTAAAGTGGATGGTATAAAGGTCAAGTTCTCAAACCTGTGCCTTTGTGGTGTTCTGGTTTCACCTATCTGAACTGGTCTGGTAAAAACTTCCCTCAACTTTTAAAAACTTACCTCACTAACTGTGAGTTATGCACATACCAATCCTACCTTCTGGTGACAGCAGAGAGGAAACATCTGAAAAGATTTTAAATGCTTTGGCGGAATGCTTTGTAAATGAGAAAAATAAGTCTTCAACTGAAGTGAGGTTTGAGCTCTGACTAGATTATTTTTCTGCATGTACCAGCAGACCACCAGGAACCTCACTATATCTGCCTGCTCCTAGCTAGCAAAGGCAGGTCTCCCACAAGCCAGATTATGGTTTGCAGTTGGAAGAAGAATGGATATTGTTAGGGAGAGGGACAAAGAAAATGAAGAAATCATATATTAGTCACATGTTGCCTTTTGAAATGGTTGGAGAATTGAGGAATCATAATTTACAGACGATTCTGGATAGATTAATTTATAGTTGCTCCCTCTCTCAGATGTGTGAGTGACAGAGAGCAGATGTCCAGCTTCACTCCTACCAATCCTTCAGCTAATTCCAAAGTCTGAGTGCAAAACAAGGAATTTCTGCTAAAAGCTCTGCTGCTTTGAATGATCTGAACATGCACCAGATGATGGTGTTCCACAAAATGTTTGTAAATAACCAAATGGGATTTTTTAAAGCCAGTAAAAACCACTCAGATTTAATCAAGCTGGCACATGTGAAATAAAATAAATGCCAATGTAACTTTTGGTGTTAACCAAAAATCCATCCCCAAACAGGATATTATTAAGTGTCCTGTTGTAAACAGCTTGTCATTGTCACATCTGGTGGTGGTGGCTAGACTAAAACCCTGCTAGGTGTGGCTGTCTGTGGCAGGGTGACACTGTTGTGTTGTTGTGTTGTCATATCCCTGGCATGGCAGCAATTTTCCAAATATAAATGGAGCAATGTCTACCTGGCAAAGGTGGAAATTATGTCATGGGTTGGTGGTAACAGCCACTCTTTTCACAACTAACAGCAAAGTGTCACTCTGCCTGTCTCATAAAATATGACAAAATTAAAGTATGGCAGAGGGTTTACACATTTTCATGCCCTCTTGCAACCTTGTAAATTGAAATTAATTTTCCTGTAAAACTAGTCAGAGTTGTTCGGATTATTATATTTTTCATGTCATTTTTATAGTAGTTTTGTCCAAAGGAGGTATTTTTTTTGTTTCCATATGCAAGTATATCATGGAGGATTAAGAACAGTTTGAAGGTAGCCACAGATGTGACTGGCAAAAGTAATTTTGTAAGATACAATGCTTCATTTTATGGATCTTCTTCAAGAAATTGTGTAAGAAAATAGGAATTGTATATGGGCTTCAGCTGAGATAGAATCTGGCTTTTTGGAGAAAAATTAGTGTTTAGGATCTGTTTTTATTTCAGTTTCTTTCCATTAACACTTATTGCAAGTTATCAAGTATTAATTTCACAATTTGTACTGTGGTGCCTAGCAAGTTGCCTTCTTACAGGTTTCAATTCTAGAATGGCAAGGATATAGAAAACAAAATTTTTGCTCTGTGTTTTCCACATGTAAAGAATTCTGCTTCTAAAGAAATAATGAGGAGTATTATTTTGCAACCTCCCTTATCTCTGATATTGCAAGATTACATTAATTTGTTCGTTGACCTCTCATTTTTGCAGTTTGCCAGTTTGCTTTTTATTTATCTACTGAAGTAAAATACATTCAGCCATCCAATGTATATGGGGTGAGCTTTTGCACTGTACTTCATTATTTTTTCCAGTATTTCTGTGCAGGTATTGCTTTTTTGAGATTTGATTTTCTTCTGTTTCCTCAGATCCACATAAAAATTATTGACTAACATTTCACACAACTCAAAGTGACACATGAACGCATTAAAAGGGACCTAGAGTTTTGTAAAGTAAAAACTGTTCCTAAAGAAATTCCTGATATCTGACAGGATCTTTCTGTTACTTGATATCACTTTTACTTCCTTGTTATAAATTTATTAGTAGATGCTGTCTTTAAATTTTCATTTTCACCTGTATATCTTAGTTACATTACAGCTGGAAGATTTTTTTTTAATAGCATGGAAAGAACAATTTCTACAGATTGGGAAAGGTTTTGTACAGATTTCCCTGTAGCTATTTTCATGTTTGAGAAGATGTTTGAGTTAGAAGTCTCCATTAATTTCTTTGTCTCCATTAAAGTCTCCATTAAAATCTTTTATAAAAGGAAAGAGGTAAGGTTCTAAAAGTTATTGTCGGTACATAGCTTTGTTTTTGTTTTTGTTTGGCATGAATTAAGTGCAGTTGGGAACTGATTAATAGCTTTACGGGATTGGTATAACCTTGAGTCTGAAATTACTTTAGAGGGATGGAGTAAAAACACGTGGATTAGTGCAGGCAATGAAGACAAACTTGGATTAGATTTAGAGTCAGTAAATTCTACACAAATTTTTTCCTGGACAACTTGTATCCTTCTAGAAAAGTATTTAGTGAAAGGCTCAATGTTGAAGCACAAGGCATACACAACTCTGATTTGAAGTGCATACTTTCCCCTCACTGATTTCACACACAAAAATCATTATGAGTACATTAATTCTTCCAGTTATAGACTTTCATCAACTTTTACAGAATAAGGATGACTTTGTAAACAATCCACTATTTCTCTTGGATGGTGCTCAAATACTTCATATAGTCATTGAAAAATAGGTCTGGAAAGCACTTCTAAATGTAAAGTAGTCCAACCCCTACGTCAAAGTCAAATCGTCCATAACTGTGTCATTTCATAAAGTTATTTGTTTAATCTGGTTTTTAAGATCTCAGGGGATGGAGGCTGCATACATTACCTATGAGATGCATTCTCCTTTTTTTCTGAAAGAGGATCCTCTTGTATGCTTTCTCATAACTCCCTCGTTAAAAACGTCTTTTTTCGGGCTTAACCATGCCAGCTTTTGAATCTTTCCCTATAGGTTTATTTTCCTGGTTGTGTTTTTGTTTTCTTTTTTTCTCCAATTCCATTGTCCTTTTCTGCATTTTTAACTCTTAGCATACGTATTTTTTGAAACATATAGTGGTTAGGTATGTTCTGGGTAAAACAGAGGGAATGTTACTTTCCATGTCTTGTGGAATCAAGCCACACTCAAATCTCTCAGTGCCTTTTTTATCCAAAGCTCTGACAATTCTGGTTTGTGTCCAGCTTTTCAAATCAGCCAGCCTTGGTGTGTAGCTGAAGAGCTGTTGCTGTGCAGTTTTCCCCCCACTTTGCCTTTGCAAGTATCACACTTGCACCCATTGGACCATTTCAGAACATTGTCTCTGCTGTTTTTCAAGGTTGCTTCATTTCATTCTTGTTTTGTCACCTTCAGATTTTATAAATTTCATACTCTTCCATCCTCATTGTTTCTAAAGACATTAGACAGCATCAAGGATGAGATGGCCACCTGAAGAATGTTTTATCACGCTTCCAATCATTCTGAAAATGAACTGTGGTAATGGATGTCCAGGTGCTCTTCCCAAGCAGTTTTACCCCATTCCACCGTTCATGCTCCAGTCCTGGAGAACATCAAAAATAACCTCATTAAATTCTGCCAGTGGCATTCTTTGGGTACAATATATCTCATAATTATTATTTCTCCCCATAGCACCAATACCATTATTTAATCGTCAAAAGAAAATTGATTATCTACAATGATTTCTGCTTGACAAACCCATATTTTCTATTTAGTCATTTCTTTGGTTTCTTCCAGGCACTTGTGTATATTACTTCATTTCTTGTCACATTATTTGTTTGGGGGGGAGGGGTGTTGGGTGTTTTTGTTTGGTTTTGGTTTTGTTTTTTTTAGCTGAATTTTGTGGGCCTTTCATCTAAGTAAATTCTCATTTAGACCTTCCGGACTATTTTGAGATGAGATTTGTATGTTCTGCTTCCAGTCCTTTTGCTCTTTTTTGATGGGAAAAAAAAATAAGGAATGATGAGTTCCTGAGTGAGGTGGTCAAAAGACTCTGGAAGGCAACATGGGCCAAGAACTTCAAAAATACTAAGTTTAAGAGTCTGAGATGGCTCCAATCAAAGGCTGAGCACGAGGGGTCATACCCAGGGGGTGGAAGAATGTTACCTGTATAGTTTAAATGTGCCAACAGCTCCCTCCATATTTTTCATCAGGACCAGCTTCCAAAGCATTTTCAGATATGCTTAGAGAGTTATCTGAAGCCAGTTCAATATCTTCCAAGGGGTCTGCCCTATTTTGGAAGATAGGAGAGTTAGTTAATATAATACTTGCTGTCAAATGACAAGAGATAATCCAGAAAATAGGACCTTACACATTCTAGTTTTCTTGTGGAAAAGTAACATTTCTGTCTTGGATAGAAATTTATTAGCCCAATATGTCTGAGGCCTTTGCAAACCAAAGATTTTAACTCTTGGTGCTGATATGGTGTTAGGCAGCTGCTGAGATCCAATTTATCACGAAACATGATGCAGTCAAGATATTAATTAAAGACTTCTGTCTCTGCCTAATCTGTAAAATTTCAACCCATTCCTTTTCATTGGATAGAAACAAAACTAGAAGAGCTCCCCTCCCAGTGCTTTCTCTGTGTAAAAACACAAATACCTACAATTTTTGAATACAAAAATTACCCTGCCACAAAATGTTAATTTTTAGTGGTAAATGTGCACATGGCCTAAGGTAAGGAAGCATGTAAACTGGATGATCTTTTAGAACATAGAACTGGATGTTCAATAAAACCAAATGCAAACAATCAAGAATATAAATACCTATTAAAATTAAAAATATGAAAAGTAAAAAATACAGACAACAGATTTTGGATAATATCTCTGGATCTCTCCCTCTTTGCTGCAAAGTTGAGATGATCTACCTCAATTATTTTTATTCTTTTCAATTCAATATTCAATTATTTTTAGTAAATAAATGTTACTGAAATGGAATAGAAATTGTTAGTATCATGCATTTTAAAAAAATCATGGATAAATGTTTATTTTGGGGGATTGTATCTAGTTATTTTTCATCCAAGATGGGAAAAATAAAATGAAAGTGTGGCGGTTTCAGGTTCAAACCAGGCAGAAACATCAATTTAGTGTAGTGGCTTTGGTTTGCCAATTTGAGATTTCCCGGCCAATGCATCAATTAATGTGGTGGGTCTAATGTTGGCTTAACACCAATGCACCCACTAGAATTATTTACTCCTTTTCTGATGTGAGATAGGATTAGAGGAGCACAGCAGGCTCAAACTTTAAGGAGTATAAAGAAAAACAGAAGTGAAAGAAAAGAAAAAAAATAAGAATCAGAATAAAACCTTCAGAACACTTTCCTCCCCCACAATCTTCTTTTCTTTTCCACTGACAAGGTATAGAAACAAAACCTGGGACTTAGGTCAGTTTATCACCTCTAAAATAGCCTTTCTTTCATCAGTTCTCTTAGGGAGAGGAGTCTCTTTTGCCATGTCATGGAGACTTCACAAGGAAAGAGTTTTCTTGTGGCTTTTCCATGAATAGCATATTTCCATGAATAGAAATCTGCAATCGTTAAGTCCCTCCCATCTCATGCAGCCTTCCCATAGCTGCATTCATGGGCCATGTCAGCTGATGGGGTAGTATTTTAAGGATGAGCTGTTCAAAAGCAAAGGTTCTCTTCATCTATCTCTGAGATCATCTTCTTCTCTAGGAACAGAGGTCATCTTCTTTCCCCTGGGGAAAAAGGGTCTTCATCACTCTCATCTCTCCCTCTGTTCAAGCTTCTCATGCAATCATAGCTACTTCAATATCTATTTGCTTCAGCAGGAATGCCTTTGCTCATGTCTACAGTTTGAACACTCCATCTCCCCACACTGTTTCCACGAATTAAAGGGATATTCTAGTGTATCACAATTCATCACCTTGGCCTTGCAAAAGAATTTCAGCCCAAGGCATCTCCTCATTCTCCTCCCATCTGGGACTTGACTCCTCCTTCACTGACCTTGGTGTCTTCATGTTGTCTCTCTACATGTCTTCACTCTGTCCTTTCCTCTCACTTGAGAGAGGGTCAATGTCCTGCAAGTTTCATCAGTGCAATGAAAGAGTTAATATCTCATCTGTGGCCTGTGGTGGTCATGATGGTTGAAGCAGTCACGGTGATAGATCCAGGCCGCTCTGGGGCTGTGCCAGGATCTCGGGCTCCCGGGCCAGAAACAGCGGTGTCCACGCTGACTGCATGGCTGGTCTGGGACAGCCTGTTACCTGTTCCTAGGCTGGAAGAAGAAGAAGAGAGCTTTCCTGGGCTTGTTTTTCTTAAAATGTGAATCTCACAGAGGCGTATTCAGCTCTTTAATTGGTTTAACGGGTTGTCAGTATTCAAACTAGCCACTGATAGCTTTTGTCAGGCATGCAGGAAACTGCTAGTAGCTTCTCTTAGAAAAGTCATTTCTGTGGGGTGGCTTCTTCCCTCCTCACTGAATGTCAATTCATGTAAAACCAGCACAGAAAGTATCTCTGTACCAGTCATTTTACTCTGACTTGAGAGGTGGCAACAAATTTTTCTAGTCCACCTGGAAAAACAAAAATCTGAAAAAGTTAACTTCATTCAATGTTCAAGCACAGAAAGATAAGGTTCATCTACTTTACTACAGGCACTGATATAACAAATACAGATTCTTTAGGTAAAGAGCATGGTAAATGCCACTGGGCCAGCCTGATATTTCTGCTGTTAGAAGTTTATTTCTGCTTTTGAGAAATTATATTTCTGAAGCACACCAGATAATGAAATTATGCCAAAGAGAAGACCACTGTCTTTCCTCAGTATGAGTGAAAAAAATGGCAGCTTAAAAGCAAATTTCTGTGAGTGCTCTAATGAAGATCCCTTGCACTTATACCACACATTAGGTTTCCATGGAAATCCCTGGGAAAATTGCATTCCTGAAATTAAGTGTGGTAGTCCAGGTTTGATATCAATGCAGGTAATTGGCAATTGTCTGAGACCAAACAAAAGTTTGTATGAACCAAGTATGCATTCCCTTATTTAAATCTTCAGAGAAAAAAATAGTTTTTAAATTAGATGTTTGTGGTTTATGATACTAAGCCCAACAGGCAGTTCTGCCTATGTTTAAATTCATGCTCAAAAAGATTCCATTTCTATGCAACATAATGATTTTTATATTTAGAATTAAGATGAAGTTTCAGTACTTGAATGCAGTGAGGTCTAATTTTATATATTTTTTTTCTTTTCCATGCTCCTTTTCCTCCTGTTTAATCCTTTTCAAAATACACTGGTGTTGGTCTCAGTGGTGCCTCAGCTGAAGGAAAGCCCTTGAACCTGAGTATTCCTAGTAATTATGGAGGTATTCCCATTTCTTGCACAACATGTGGCTGTTTAGGTATTTGGGTGGATCAGGGAAATATCACCATCTGAGCTCTATGACTTCCTGCCTTCATGTTTCCTTCAGCTAAAACTAAACACTCTCTGTGTCTTTTGGGGTTAAAGGACTTCAGCTGTTTGTAGACATTGAGGAAAACCTCTAGTAAAAGCAGAATGGTGACATGCTGGCTGTGAGACAACACAGAGCTATTGCTATGTGAAACAATAAATACTCCTAAGGTTTATTGGCTGCAAACGATGTATATAAATTATAACTGCTTAATCCTGTCTATGCCTTGAGAGCTGCAATAAAAGCAAGACCAGATTTAATTGCTTGTGCATTCCTCACCAGACTTTCACTGCACTTTGCATTTCTTATGCTTTTATTTTAAAAAATAAAAAGCATTGGAATGCTTTCTGTGATGCAAAAATCAGGATAAAACAATAAAAATATTTTTCCATAAAATAGTTCATATTATGATTTAATGGAGGTATATATGCATGTATGATGTCTATATGTACACATGTAGGTATATATAAACACACAAACACACGTATTTAAGTATTAATTTATGCATGTGTTTCTTTATGTGCACAAACATTATGTGTAAACAAAGAAAAAACATTGTTAGAATTCTGGAAACTGAGAATTTTAGGCTTTCTGTGCTAAAAGGCACTGACCCTCAAGCAAACACTACATTTGATCTGAGGCTGTGGAACAGGCTTCCGAAATTGAATGATAGCACTGAGGGTGTGGGCATGTAGTTTGAATAGTATTGTGTGATCTCACAGGGTGAAAAACTTAGAATTTAAGGATTTAATATTTAGTAATATATATGGGGCAATATGGAGGATTTCAGGCATTGCCTAAGTCCTTCTTCTTCACCTCGTTCTTCTTGGTTTTAGGTATTTTTTTCTAATTGGATGAAAAAGGTCAGTGGACCTTGGGTGGTCAGTTATTGGATTATTAAAATATAAATAATATGGGTGTCATCTCGTTATTGGGTAATTAGTGCTTAAAAGACCTTGGAAAGACTTAGAGGTACTCCATTTTCTACCTTGTTAGTCAGAGCTCATGACTCGTGAGACTGCTATAGATAAGAATTAATAAACGCTGAGTCCAAACACGAAACTGCAACTCTCGTGTATTAATCCCAGCCCTAACACGAAGAAAAAAAGAAGATAACAACACCACAAAACACAACATAAATAAAATTTAAATTGGAAAAAATATATCAAAAATCTGATACCATCTTTTCTTTTTCCCCAAATACTTTTGGTTCTATTATATTTGCATGGTCATATTCCATTTGAAATCTTTAAACATTAGAAAGACTGCTCACATCTTCAAAGTATTTTTAAGGCAAAATTTTTTCTTGGTGAAAATTTTGTGTAGCTGTGTTTATGGTTCCAAATGCAGCATTGGGAACATACTAATTTTTAGTGCAGCTTGCATAAATACCTGCCATATTCTGACTGCTATTAATGAGCCTTGGTGATTGGATGAATATTGCATTAAAATGATGGTTTTGCAAGCTGTTTGGACGGACAGCTGCAAGAAACTACACTGGTTTCTCTCTTTTTTATTTTCAAGTCAGCCACACTAGTTATCTGCAATATCAGCTCACCTTAGAATGAAATCCTTTTGATATCTGTTCTTTGGGAAACTTTGGACTGCATTTATATTTGGACTCTGTTGGCTTCTTTGGTCTGGCACAGGTCACAGCATAGTTGTCAAATTCTCTGGCAGAGGGAGTAGATGATGCTTGGAACCATTTTATCTCAAGGATCACCTGCTTAGACAGCTCTTCCTCAAACACAAGTGTCCTGGTTTAGGGCAAATTTGGGAGAAAACCTCCGAAGGGGTTCCTCTGGAAGAGCAAACCCAAACGGCCCCTCCCCCCAGCCGGTCCGGGAAAAGAACTTCCTCAGAGAAAAGTGGAAAAAACTATTTATTTAACAAACAAAATGCCCACAAATGCAAAGAATTAATAATATGAAACAATAAAACCTCTGCCCTCTCCGAAGAGAGATGGCAAACAGAGACAGTCCTTGCCGTGGGTGTAGCTCAGCTCACTCAGTCTCTCCGAAGGTCCAGGCCCGGCGGGCCGCAGGTGCCAGCCCTCGCTGCTCCTCTGGGTTTGTCAGTCCTGAGCAGATTTAAACAGTCCCAAGAAAAAGGAAAAAAAAACAGTCCAGGGAGTCTTCTCTGCCCTAGCTAGCTAGCTAAAACTAACTAAAAGCACAGGAGATTTCTGTCCCACCGCTGTCCATACCTCAGACGAACGCCGGAGAGAGCGACGTGTGGGAGTCAGGCAGTTTTCTCAAAACAAACTGCGCGCTGCTTCTTTCTCCCCCTTCGCTCTCAGAACAAGTTTTAAAGGTACAGAACACCATATACAGCACAAACAGAACAGACGATTGGGGATACAAGCAGCATAAAGTCACCCTACCACAACAAGTAATTCCATCTTCCCTCAGGTACCCTAATATTCATACAAGACCCATCCTCTTGCTTTACATCAGATTTCTGTTTGCATCAACATGCTGAAGCCACATCTTTAAATAAAATTAAATTGAGCCAAATGTTTATATAGCATCATGCATGAGTAACCTCCATGGTGAGATGTCCACACACACTGTGATCTTAACTCGTTTACTTTCTGCCTTGACAGCCACTAATGAACCTCTCAAGAGTTCTGAAGAAAAGGAAAGGTATTTTGACAGCATGATATTTTGAATTATCAGGATGGGATGGCCATCTGCTGTTCCAAGAATCAAATTAGGTCGTGGGGCCTCACTTTTTTATGACAAAGAGTCATAGAGAGAAATTGCTGAAACAAGAAGGCTGTGTGAACAGTGAGTACCGTCTTAATGGAGTTAGCCATAATTCAACTGCATCCATGAAGAATATTGGGTAAGTGTGAACATTTGCTTAGTCTTAGTATAATATTCTTTTTTTCACATTTTTCAAAATGTGTAAGAAAAAGGACACATAACATCATAAAGTGTGTAAGGTTGGTAGTATCTCTGTCAGGACTACTTATTTTGCTTTGTACCTTACAGAAATTTTATTGGATGGATGAACCATTCTCATTGTCTGGTGTTCCAGAGATGGCCTCAGAAAAATTCTTTATGTACTGCAAAGTTTTTCACTTCTGAAAGACTGACTGAACCTTGAAAAACAACCTTGAAGGTATTATTTCATGGGAGGTTTCTTTCTTGCTTTAATCACATTGTTAGAAGGAGAATCTATTGCTTTCAATTTTATAAATATTTGAAACAGAGATAAGCTTGGTTTCCAAGTTCTTCCTCAGTAGAGCTTCACATTTTATATCCCACTTTTAATTTTCACTTCAAGATGACTATTTTAAAATACCTGTTTTATCTCATATATTGCAAATGGTGCTAGAGACACTATGTGTATTTATTGAGACTGAGGTCTTGATGGTCTGGAATATTTCAAAATTCCACATACCTGAAAATAAAATTTCTTCTCTAATCAACACAAAAAGAAACCGCTAAAGCTATACCATGATTTAATTTTATGAAACATATTTGCAGAAGAGGTGTTTTTTACATGTACAGATAGAACAAGGTCATTCCTCTAGTTTCCTGCCAAATTCCATTGAGATGCATGTTTCCAAGGATGCCAAGCAATTTATTTCTTAGAGTTTTGTGCAGGAGGTCCAAAAGTTTCCTCCTATTTTGATATGCTTGACCACTCTGAAAAATGGCTCCATGAAGAAAGGTCAGCATTGGTCATCATCTGGTCATTTTCCATATGTGGTCATTTTGCAGATAAAGCTACACAGGGTTCATAACTGCTCTGGTTTCCAGCCAACAACCCAATAAGTCTTTCCTAGCTCCAGAAGAATTGTTTCAATAATGAAAATGGGCAGAAATGTTACTGAGACTCAGCACCCAACACATTTTGGCAAAGGGGCAGGACTGCTTTGCTGTGATCAGCTCTTCTTCTTGCCACGCTGATTTTTGCAATCACTTAGCACTGCTCCTCTTGTTTCTATAATGATTTCTGCCCAGTCTCCTAGGACCTCAGCCAGGAGAACATTATTTTGGGAGCCCAGTGAGAGTGGATGCTGCAGTTTCAGATCACTTAAACAGATATTTCTCTCTTGTCCTTGAGAGGGCTTTTGCAAAGGAGTTCTGGGACAGAAACTTCTGGGCACTAAAAAGCAGGAAAGCTGTTCATGACTGGGCACATATCTTCACCGGCTCTTGCAGTGTGAAGTTGGAGAAGCAATTTTCAATTAACAACTCTGTGGAAATTGAAGCCTTAAAACCAGAAGATAAGCGCAAAAAACAAAGTGACCCCGTTTTGCTTTGTTTTCGCCTCAAGGATATTGAGTATCCATATCCTCAGATGCCTTAAATCTGGGGCTTCAAATATCTTCTGCTGTTTCCATCTGGGTGAGAACTAAATTCTTGAAGTCAGGGGAGATCTTGAGGATGAAAATTCTGAAACCATTCTAGTATATGTCCCTGTGAAGGCCAGTGGCATTGCAAGATAAGTAGTGCTGAGTTTTGTGACTTGAAATGGTGTCCTGTTACTTTTCATGGAGCGTAATTCCAGGTGGCATAGGGATTTCAGTGTCTTGTTAAAGCTCTGTGAGCTCGATCTTAACTCTGAAATCAGCAATATGAGGAAAAACAATGATAGTGTGTGCTAGAACTCCCATTTTTATTAAATCTAGATATAAAGCTCAGAGATAGGCTAAGAGGAGGTTTAGAGGTTTCAAACATCTGGCATTAGAATTGGTAAGAAGGATTATAACTGTTTTTCAATCATACTTTCATATGCTCACAAATTTACTCAATTTGGTACTCAGTCCTGTTGTGGTAAGAAAATAAAGAAGATCAATCCTTCTTATATCTTATCCAAATCAGCTTACTTGTTACTAGCCTGACCAAAATTTTGAACTCCACAGAGGCAAAGATGTGACAATATTTGGTAAAATATTGTTATATTTTTAAACAACAGTGACCAGATAATTTATGGAGGGAAAAAAAACAAACAAACAAACAAGCAGGGGAAAAAGGAATAGAAGATTTTTATTAAATAGATAACTTTTCTTTAAGCTTGCTTTCTGATCTGTTCCTTGTTTAAAAGTGCTAGTAATAAGTATAGCAAGGAAATACATATTTAACAGAAAACAGATGTTGCTGATTAATGTTGTTAGATAAAAATAACAACAAATTAAAGCAACATAACTCCTTCAATAACCTCCAGGTGACAAGAACTTCTGGTGAGAGAATTAAACTGTGGAAATCCAAGTGACTTCTTCAGGTTGGCAGATTCTCAAAGTCAGGGAATCTTTCCACACAGCCAAATAAAACACAGGCAAAAAATTAAACGGGAAATTGATGTGTGGAATTTTAACAGGGATTGCTGGAACCTGGAACTGATTGACTCCTGACAGAGCTGAGGTATGGAAGGTAACACATGTGAACAAGTGTTCCCAGAGTGATGCTGTAATCAAGACAGAAAATATGATCTTTGCATCCAATAGACATGGGTAGGTGGGATTAAGACCATAAAACAAGAGTAGCACCAGAGTACTGTTCCTAATCCTACAGCCCAGTGGATTTTGGAAAATCTGAGTGAGTGCAGGAAAGAGTTTCAGAAACTATTTGAGGCTGGAAAAAATCTGAATTACAGTGAGAAACTTTAAGAAGCTAAATCTACTTCCTTCGTCCAGAAACATGAAGAGTTGACGTAACTATATCATGCAAGTACCTACATGGGAAAGAGATTTCCGACACAAAATGGTCTTAAACCAGTAAATGGCAGAATGCAAGGCAACACTTGAAAGCTGAAGTTAGCCAGATTTAGAAAAATAATAAAGGGATTTTTTGTTGTTGTTGTTCGGTTTGGTTTTGTATGTGTTCCATCACTGGATTTTTTTTCCCCTTTTATTTTTTTTCTTTTTTGGAAAGCATAATTAACTATTAGAATAACTTACCTTAGAGGCACAAGGGAATTCTCCAATCTTTAAATCAAGATCAGTATCTTTTAAAATAAGATACAGTATAGCTCACATAGAAGTTATATGCCTCATGCAGAAATGGCTGGGTGAGGCTCTTTGCAAGGCAAGAGGATCCTGGAGATCTGTTTGGAGCTTGCTAAAAATTTTAATGTCTGAATACAGTCAGCATATATATCCTATACTACAGCATGGATTTCTAAGAAGCTGATGATTGGGTTTTTTTCTCTTTATAGGGTTCTAATACAAACCTAAGAGCATTTTGAAAGCATCAGCCCTTGGATCACACTCTAAATAAATGCTGTGCTTAGTTTGAACATCTGGAATTATTTCAGCTTGAAAAGAATTGCTAAGGGCAAGTTAATGCAGTTAACCTAGGCTTAGTTAACTTAGGAGGAGCCTCTGGAGACACTTTGAGTTACCTGAACACACAAGCATCAAAAGAACAAATTCTTGGTTCTTATTACTGTGGATATAGGACAGAATTGAGGAGAACTGTCTAAGTGTACTTGTGCAGTATCCATTTTGTCTTCATCCAAGTGTTCCCTCTCACACATCATGTGAGATGTTACTGCATAACTCCTCAGAGAGTGATACTCTGATTAATATTTGAAACATCTGATTACTGATTAATATTTGAAACATATTTTGAGGTCCAGAATGTGAGAAGTGCAGAGCAGAGGAACTGAAGCAGGGCACCATCTCACCTTGACCTACTTATGAGAAACTGTGTAAATTTTGAAGGGAAATTTTGTCACAGCAGGCAAATAAGTAATAAAGCAGCAAGCTCTTTCACAGAACAGTTTTATTTCTAAAGTTGACAGGTCTTGGCCTTGACTGGAGAGGTGGTGATGCTCATAATTTAAAGAAGGATGCTGACATAGGCATTGTCAGGGGCTGGAAGCCTATTTGGTCCTGCAGACAGACGTGAGTGAAGCACAAGGGAGGTAGGAGGGTTTTCTCCTGTTTTCTCTTGAGGAGGTCATGTGTTTGTGCCATATTCTTTGATCTTTCTTATTTAATAGTCACCATGTCAGCATCCGCTGCCAAACTCAGAAAGAGCACAGATATTTTACGACCCAGCAAGAAAGGGAGTCTTATGCCTGATCCTTTTGTGGCTCACTTTACACTTCCAGCTACGAAAACAAATGCTCTGTTTATTTGAAAACCAGGCTCTAGGCAACAGTGTTAACCAGTGCTGACAGAACGCAGTGTTTCTATTTCTTGTGGATATGTATATGTGTGAGGTTTGTACACCTGTGGGCCACAACAGCTGTTGCAGTGGTGTTCGTGTTACCGTATAGCTCCCAACAGCGTCAGCCTGCCAGCCCTGGGAGAAAGAGCAGCAGGCTCATCAGAAAACAGTGCTGGCACTGGTTGGTAGCATCTGCTTTCAGAACGAGAACAACTGGATTCTGAGCAAGTCAGGTCAAAGGAAAAGAGAAGCACCTTAATTCTTGGTTATTAAATTGGACTAGATTTTATGAGCAGTTTTTTTGTTTGTGGGCTTTTTTGTTCTGTTTTGTTTTGTTGGGTTTTGGTTTGTTTGGTTGGTTTTGTTTGTTTAATTTTTTTTTGAGGCTTGCCATGATTGCCTTGTCAGGATTTTGGGAGGCAGATGAGCAGAAAGACATGCACACATCCAACTGTCCTGTGGGTGCCAGGCTGTGCTTCTTCTCTTCTGCATCATGAAGAAAGAGGATGGCAGCAGGTCAGTGTATAACCATATTCCCCAGCTGAGCTTTTACTGCTCACCCTGCTGAGCTCGATGAAAAGCACACCGTCTCACACTGTTTCACAGCAGCTATTGCCTCGGCAGTAATTACATTCATGCTCTTTGCTAAATAAGTATCAGGCCTTGGTGACTCACCATTGCTGGGATCTTCTTTGACCTCTCCTCCCCTCTACTCTGCTTTCCCTCCCTCATAGCCTACAGAGCTGGAAAAAAAAAAAAAAAATAATAATAAAAAAATAAGGAGCCAGCAAGTGGTGTATGAATCCAGACCGAGGATCCAGTTCTGAGTGAACTTCCTCTGCCACAGCTCGGCAGCTCTATCACCTCCGAGTGGGAAATATTTCCCTTGTGCCATGACAGGAGAACACAAAACCCTGAGTTAGTTTTTCACTAACTCAGTACCGTGGTGCTTCTCCAGGTGCCAGTTCAGGGCACCCTTTTTGACAGCACAGAGTCTCCTTGCATGACAAGATTCTGCATGAGAAAGGGAGGCAGGATCAGTTCCCTGGTTGGCAGTTCACCGGTGCTTGTGAAGCTGCCACTTTCCCACTTCACTGCGCTGAAGAGCAACTGACATGTGTGCTACTAGCAAACTTTATCTAATGTTTAAACATGCTCTGGAATGGAAATTGTACAGTGATTCACCAACCCTGCTGCTAAACCTGCCCCTAATCCTGGCCAAGCCTGGATTTTTTCCCCAGTGCACGCTGATTTTTTGACATGCTCCATTCTTCTGTTTCTTGGGGTGACTCAGTGTCAGCCCCTAGAGCCTGTGATTAAGAGCTTTTTCCTGTCCCAGCAGGTGCTGACATGGTTGTAGGGGTTCCCTCCTGGGAAGCTCCTTGGCAGCACACAGTGGTGAGGGAAAACTGGCATTTTTTTCTACCGAAGATGCAAAGCCAAGTCTCACAGTGCAATAGGAGAGGGCTACAGTTCCACTCAGTTCAAACTGTGGGTCTCAGCCCTTCTCCTCTTGATGCAACCAGGGAAAACTGGAAGCCAGGGAGGCAACTCCTTTCCCACCCTCCCTCTGGCTGCGGCACAACATAACTTGGCTGTGATTTCTGCTTTTGGGTGCTGGCATTGCTCCACCTCCTGGTAGGAATCCAAGCCCACGCTGCTCACTTCAGACCGTGCCATCGGTCCCAGCTCCGATTTCCAGTTCAGGTGCTCCTGGCATTTCACCAGCCCACCAGGAAGTGGGAGGAAGATGATGGTGAAGAAGCTGAGTTACGCTGGCTCCGTAAACAGCCATGCCGAGGGTGCTTTGCAGAAGGCACCTAGGGGCTCATGTGCCTCGGAGCACATTTAATCCTTCAAGGTGTGAAGGATAAGCAAACATCCCATTGAATACAGGCTTTGGGAGAGGGAAGGTGCATCTGCAGCCCTGAGGGGTTGTGTTTTGGGAGTACACAAAGTACACAAAGCTGGGGCAAGCTGCTCAGCAGCTCTCTGCCGTGGGAGGAACTGACCCCGTGTTGGTGCTGTGGATCAGCTGGCAGCTCTGCTCCTGTTGTCCACCTTCAGAGAATTCCCGTCACATCAGAGTACCTCAGTGAGCTTGGAGCAGTGCTCACTCGGCCTTTCAGAGCAGCTTTCACTGGTCTGACAGTCAGCAAAGCCATGAGCAGAGGGCTCAGGACAGCAAGGAAACAGCTCTGCAGCCTTCCAGGTGTGATCTCCCTCTGCCTCAGGGCAGCACCCAGACATCCCCGAAACATTGGATGGCTTGTAGTGGTCTTTAAATCCCTTCGCTAAAAGAATGCAGGGAAGGAAATGAGGCTGCTGCTACTAAATGTTTTGAAAACTTTCTCTCCTTTTCTTTATCTGAGGTGTGTGCAACAGCAGAAAGAAGTCCCCGTGCTCTCTGATGCCCTTCACCAGCAGCATCAGGTGCTTGTGGATGTATAGTCTTCAACTGTTTTCAAAGACAGCTGCTATATCAGCAGAACAGAAGGTGAGAAGATTTAAGCTGACAAAAAACCAGGATAAATTTATCACCGATTTTCAGAAAGATCAAGACGCTCCTCCCCCACAAAAAAGAATCCTAAACCAAGTCATCTTGATAATGCTTTACAACACACTACTCTCCTGAGTTAGGTTAAAATTCATGATCTGGTCATGCAGGTTTCAGTCCTCTCAAGGCCAAACTCTTGTCAAACATGAAACCTATATAAACCTATAAACACCCTTGATTAAAGCTGCACAGGTGTCCCAGTCAATCCTAGCCAGTAAAACTTTGTGCTTTTGGGTTTTGTGGCTTGTTTGGTTTCTTTTGAAATTTCTGAATCCTTGCTTAAATCTTCCACATCTCCCACTTGGCTGTTCAGAGCAGTCCTGTGAGAATAAAAAAAGAGTGTTGAATTGGTGCAGTGACACTTCTCGAGGTGTTTCTGGCTTTGATGGGCAGCATATCCTTGGTGTGATCACAAGTGGAGCAGTTTCGCATGCCTGTGGACATGGGTGAAGTCCAAATTTTGGCTTCACCCCCAAAGCGCACTGAGATCTTTTGTACTGCAAAATCTCTTGTCCTCGAAATTAAAGCAGATGCCCACTACCTGTTTCTCACAGGTCTCAGTGTGTTTAATATAAACTTTCATTCCTCAAATAGTGAGAAAACTGCTAATGATGCACTGGAGATCAGGTAACATCGAACTGTTTTCTCTTCTGCAGTTCAGTCCCATATCTTGTTCTGAGCTTTAGCAGGGATTGTGGCAAAGACTTATGTTTGTCATCATGACAGTGTTACGGAAAATAAAGAGAGAATAACTACAGAGAGCTGGGGTAGCTGGTGACGTCTTTGAATTTGCAGTTTCTAAATATTAAAAAAAAAAAACAAAAAACAACATAACAACAATCTGTTTATGATTCTTTCAGAAATCTCAAATAGTGAGTGGATGCACTCACTATTTGAACAAATATAAATGCCAACTTGGCAAAATGAAGAATGATATAAATCTGTGGAGACGACCTAAGCAATACAATTTAAATGAATAGCTTGCTTTTCCTTTTTTTTTTTTTCCTGATCAGTTATTTGCTGTTCACTTGGATGTACAACATTTGATTCAAATAACTTTTGTCAGAACTGGAAAAAAAGAGCAATGACTCTTTCCAACTCCAGATGCCAGAGAGCCTGATCCAGCACTTAACAAAGTCATTTGGAGTCTTTAGGTTGACTTCAAGAGACTTTGGAGAATTATCTTAGTATTCGTTTTCTCTCAAGTAGCTAGCATTAATGGACAGTGCAAAATATCACTGGGGGAGTTCATAAAATATTGTAAACTATGTAAATATTTCTGTTATTAATTGCTTTTTTCTGTCTTTCCTTCCTATACCTTCTTTCTTACTCTCCAAAACTATAATTTCCCAGTAATAACATTTATTATACTGGATGAAACTGAGGAAAGGATTCGTGAGTGAAGGGTTGATGTGGGAGGAATGTTCATCAGGAAGATCAAAATGTTTCCTTTGATAATTCTATGATAAAACTCGTCAGGTTTACAGGAAGATTTTGTTACAGGAAATAAAGTGGGTTTTTTTAACTTCTAAGAAAGTGAGGCTAGATTTGCCAAATGTAATTTTTTATTTCCTGGAATTTAACAAAATGTTTATTAAGTAAAGAATGTTTTTTGGCAAGTATTCATTTCAAGGAAGGATTTTTTTTTTTTTTTTGAATTTGGATCAAGCTGATCTTTGCTTTTCTGATCTTTTTTACTTTTAACACTAGAAAGGAACTAGAAAGGAAACTCTTCATGGAACACTATTTTTTAATGCTCTTTGAGCAGAGGAAAATTAATTTTATTAAAAAAAAAACCCAACCCAAACTTTGAAAAAGGAGCTTTGTCCTTAATATAATTTTTTAAAATAAGATATAATTTTTATAACACTTCAGTCTAGGGATGAATTATCTTGACAAGCAAGCAAATTGGTTCTTGGACGTTTTAGATTAGAGTGCCTCATGGGATTTATGGCTGGGTTGCTCCATCCTTCCATTTTTCTCTTCTTGACTGAACTGTACATCCCATCAAGCTCCCATCAGGTTCAGGCCACCTTTTCACACTTTTTTACAGGCACCTCTTCCTCTACAAAGATTTTTCATCTCTTTTTTTGTGAAATTCTTGCCTTGGTATGGAAGCAGAAATACCACATGACCAGTTGACCTCACGAAGGACAGGGGAAGGATGAAAAACTGCTAGAATGAGTATCTTGCAGATCAGGCACTAAACACACCTCATCTTTGAAAAAAATCAAAATTATCAATGTATTTGTTAAAATGGAGGCTGACCTAAGTGTCCTTCTCACAGGAGGAAACAAAAGGCTAAATTACCATATAAATGATGGGTTTCAAGGATGCATCTACCTTCCACACTGTGTTCAGATAAGACATTAGGTTAGTTCAGAAGCTGGGTTTGGTATTTCGCTTCCAAGTGCCACCAAGCCTCAAAAGTTAAGGTAACTCTCTCACTGTACTTTTCCTGAGATCTGACATGTATGGGTTTTGCAGGAATGATTTTAGGGCATTCAGTTTCCCAGCTCTCAAGGAGGACTTGTACCTCCAAATAAAGTCAAACATAGGTGAGGATGTTTTGCTGCTCTCAAACAAGCAGTACTTGACAAGTCATGATGTCTTTAACATCTGTTTCTCCAGCAAAATGTTGATGGCAACAAGAGAAAAATTATGATTCATGACCAACTGAGTATTCTGGAGTTTTGGCAGTCTCAAAATTACCATTTATTTACCTATTTATGCCTAATTGCAGAAGAATTTTATAATAAAGTTGTTGGGTTTTTTTTTACCTGAAAAGTCTGGCTTTCAAAGTTCAATTAGTCATAAGTCATATTCTTTCATCTTTAAGTTTACAGATGGCTTTTTATGTTTAGGATAGCTCTGAAGATGGTTTTTGCTTTCTTTTGGCTTGGGTCGTTGTTTTTTCAGGGTTTTTGTTTTGTTTTGTTTTTTACTCTAATTTTCTAGATTATACAAAATCCTGGTGCCTACATGAATTTGTTATCTTGAGCTCATTGTTAGAGGGAAGACAAATTTCTAAACGGTGTGAAATAATGCATTAATGAAGAATACTGACCACGTCATCTTTTTTTATGAGGAAAATGAAAACGAAAAATCGGTTCTGTAATACTGATTGATAATTTTTGTGTCTTCCTAGGAGTCCAAAAGCTGAAAAATGGGTTACTGAAATATGTATGTATGCTTGAGAAGCAGAGAAAGGGTTTACAACCAGCTCCATGGGAAATCATACACCAGCAATGCTGAAGAACTGGATTTGGTTGTACCCCACAAAGATTTATTTTCCCTCAGAAGAAAATTTTCCCCACAGAATCATCTTGTGTGTGCAAAGTACCAGTTGACTTTTAGGTTAAAACTAAAAAGTAATTATACTTTTTTGTTTCTAATGTGTGGCCTGACAAAAGAGGACGAGGTGCAAAGGTCTTCTTGGTGTATTTAAATTTTGGAGGGTTTTCGTGGGCTTTGGGAATGAACTGAAGCCTGGAGGCTCTAACTGTGCTTCACACTGTGATTAGAATTAGGTGGGAGAGAATCATCTCTTCAGCATGAAGAACAGAGATGAAAGCAAGTACGTTTTCTTTGTTTCCTTCCAACATACTTTTTGCTAACCAAATCACTCCCTATCTTCATTTTAAAAAATGTAAATACATTTATGAAAATCTTTTCTCCTAAAAAAAAAAAAAAAAAAAAAAAGGTGTCTCCCATCATGGAAACTATTCAGAAGAAGTTTGACTAGTTCTATTTATAGTGTGGTTAAATTCTTTGAGATTAATTTCAGATCAACCCAGCCAGAAGGAGAGAGGCTCTCAGCTCATTCCCGAGCCCCATTTTGACATCCATCAAAACATTTATAAAATTCACAGTATCTTATTAATAAATAAGGTACTAAATGAGTTCCTAAAAGCCCAAAACAAATGTATGTACTAATTCTAGTAATGGTTTACTCCTAAAAATATTTTATGATGATTATTGTTTCTTGTAGTAAATTCTGATATATGTAAACCAAAAAAAGAGAGTATCTTATGTATTTTAATTTTATTCTAAACTGATATTTTAATTTTATTCTAAACTGATATTGAATTTCAGGCGATTTTATATATTTAAGTATATTTATGCTAACATATATGTACGTGTGTGTGTATTTAAGAAAATATATTAATCTGGTAGAAAATTATGGCAAGATAGCAGCCTAAATTTGAGATCCCAGAACAGTAAACCAGGTGTTTCTGTGTATTTCTATCCACAGCCATATATAAGAGAGATTGATTGGAGTGAGGAAAGATGTTGTACTTTCAATTTTACAGGGTTTATATAAAATACAAGTGAAAAGGGATTTTTAGTTATGAAAGCTATTTTGCCTGCATCTTATCAAAGCAAAAGGAATGGTAACATCCAAAGAAACATGTGTAAATGCTTCCACAACATTCATTTCAATTGTCATGCAATGAAATAACTCTTCCACAACAGCATTTGCTGTCTATGCCAACATGCTGCAATTCAAGGGAAAAAAAAAAAAGATTTATAATCCCTCAGGTATTCTGTTTTAGCTAAGTGCTATACAGAGCTCATTTTATGGCCCAATATTCTGAGTTAACTTGGATAAGCACCTTTGCTTTGCTTTCCTCTTTAGCATTATGGGCTTGATACTCAACTTGTTGGGTTCAGGTCTCTTCAGACCCAGCAGCTGGCTCAGAGCCACCCCTCCAGTGAAAATCAGAATAGCTACAGGGCTGCTTTATCTGGTGCCAGCTGGAAGGAGTCCTGCAGGACAGCTTTGACTTCTCAACATGCCGCAGCTCTGCATCCTTTGGGGTCTCCTCTTCTGCTGGGGCAGCTCTTCTTCTCCTCCCCTGCTCACCAGCGTGGCAGAAACTGAGAATTCAGGCAGCTGTGTGACCTCTAGTGTGCCCCAGAGGGGTGTTAGTGATACCTTGTTGGGACTGCCTAAAAACAAAAATTAAGGAATTAAAAGCAGTTATATTTATTAAAGGCCCTCAGATACCTTTTGGGGAGACAAAGCCCCCCAGGAGCTACATCCAAAATGGACAACGGGTCAGAGATTTTCACACTTTTATAAGTTTGGTCCATTTGCATATTGGGGGTTAATGTTCCAAATACAGCTTCAGGTAATGAAGTCATTTACCCCCAAGTTTGCCCCCCCAACTCACTTTTGCTTGTGTTCCTCCAGGCCTGGGACAGTGAGGTGTCCTTGATTCCCAGGCCTGGAGAGGAATTGTTCTGTCTGACCAAAATGGGAAAGCAGCAGCTAACACTCTATAGGGAGTTTAGAGTAATATACTAAAGAATTGCAGGATTACAAATGTATGAAAATATAAAAGCTAAAATCCTAAGGCATCATTAGTGTCAGGTATTGATCAGGCACTGAGTTTCCTCTGCAAAAATTCCCTCTCTCCTGGTGGAAGAGGCCGCAGGAGCACAACCACTCACGGCACGCAGGAGAGTTTCACTCTTATCTCAGCATCGTGGAATATCTCAGCTTTCATTTGCTCTCCAGTGCAGCCAGTTGATGCTGCTGCTAATCTTTTAATGAAACATCAAGGTTCATAATTCTTGCTGCGTCCTCAGGCAAAGTGGGAGCTGAATGAGGTACAGATCAGATCTTACAGACACGTTTCTTTTTGCATGCTGTGGGCCCCTGAACAATTTTAAACTTCATGTGGTGTTAAACGTTTTTTGGTCTTTTTTTTTTTTTTTCTGGGTGAATTTAATTTTTGTGTACACCTTTGTACACAAAACTGAAATTCCCAATGCTGTAAAATTTTGGCTGAAGTCTTCAGAGTTGGAGATATTAGTGGGGTGCCTCACAGGAGCTGCAGTAGGGCCAGAGCGTGCAATTAAACTGCAGTTCTGAAAACAGAGACACTATGAATTAGCTTTCTTTCCTTTTATGTAAAGCTTAGGTGCCAACAGGCACCTTCCTGGCAGTTAGGTCAGTTTACTGCTTTAGGCCCATCTGACAGCTTGCTCCCTACTCTAATTTTTTTCAGTTCTGTGGGGACAGTTAATTACTTCTAACAGAAAGCCGAGCTTAACAGTAAAGAGCAAATGATTTGGTGTTTATTTGCTGAATGAAGGCTTTGGGCAGTAACTCAGCAATCAAATTTCTCTGTAGCAACAGTTTCACCTCTTACTCGTGTTGAGTGAAGCAGTTACCCACGCTTTGTTTTCCTGATCTAAACTTTAATGAAAATGTCTGACTTCAGCAATGAATCAGTTCTTACCAGTGGGTCCACAAAGCTTTTTCATCATACAGCTGCATTGCCTTTACAATGTTGCAAATTACAGGTTGCTCAAAGATGTTGTGACTTGTTGTGATGTCCCAGCAGTCTCTGTTCCACATAATTATGAAGGCACCAGAAAACTGCATGGCCAGGGATTTCAGAGGGCCTTCCCAGGCTGCATGCTTGAATTGTGCCTGCATCCTCCTGGTTTTGCTTGGCAAAGGGCAAACAAGTACACCAGCACAGCCTTTATCTCTTCTCTTTTCTGCAGTTTCTTTGTTTTCATGTGCTCACATTCCTCCTTCCTCTTGTTTGATGTTTCACTGACCACATACACCATCCTTGCAGTTTTTACTGGTTGCATCGCAGAGAAAATCATATGGTTCCCATTTTTGCAAAATATTGCTTTACTTTAGAGCATTCTTGAAAACCTAGATGGGAGAGGGATGGATGTGAAATCCAAATGGCATTTTGAAAACTTAAATAATTTGTGTTGGTGACAGCTGTGCAGGTGAATAATTGCAAAACAAAAAGCTGCTGTTAGATGAAGTGAAATATCAGAATAATTTGTGCCATTTTTTTCCTTAGTTTCTATTATGCTGATAGAGAAGATGGGTTAGTACACAACAACAATTCAAAATTTCTGGGTTTACACATCGTTTTGCTCTCTTTTGACCCTACTGTGAGACTGAAATGACATTTCATTGCGGGAAGGACGTATTTATGTCAGAACAAACAGCGTAGGATGAGTGTATGCTAAAAAGCAGACTGTTATGTTCATTTGGAAATAGGGTCATAGCTGTCTTTACATGATGATTGACTTAATTTAAAAAATAAACTTTACTCCTTCCTTTAATGTACAGGAAAGTAGCTGGGCCAGTTATTAAAATCATTTATTTACCTGCACAACAGGTACATCATGTCATAAACTAGTAAATATGTTTCAGTTACCTTGAAAATACATATCATCCTGACCCCGCAAAGAGCTTTTGGAAGAGCAATGAAGACACAGATTTAAATGGATTTCAAACTGGAGGACCCTCATCTTACCAGCAGCACTTGCTCTATTTTTAGAAAATAATACAAAACCAGGCTCCAGAGCTGCAACATTTATGTGGAGCCTCTTGTGATATGTAAAAATGTGTGGTTGGATTTCTAAATATTTTGCCCCAGGTAGCCATCCTTCATCCAAGGCATTGTGCAGAAGACCTGAAGAGATGTCTTCACACGACCACTGATTCAGTAGGGTTTCCCTTCTGGATGTGTCAGTGGTTGAACATGATGGTTGATTCATCCTAAAAATCACAGAAAAAAATACTTTGCAGCCAGTAGGGTGAAAGAGAAAGGACACACAGCTCCTCCTTGGATGATCACTTCAGGGCATCCTGAATCTCTGGCCTGGGTTTCAATATTGCAATTATCCACTGAGCATAATGTCTGAGTGGGAAGATTATTTGACTCCAATGCTCAGAGAGGCAGAGCTGTCCTTTGCAGGTGCAAAATAACCCCAAAGAAATCTAGTAACTATTTGTGTGGTCAGGTAAACAATAGTAGCAACAGGTTCTCACTTCCTTGCACCAGGATAAACCATGGAGAGAGTGGGACCAGACTCTCCTCTTATCAGGAGACTGGAATTCAATTCCATCTGTTCCTGAGTTGCTGATAGTGAGGGAATTGCACAACCACCTGTGGGGAGGTTGTTATGGGGCTAGCTGCTGAAGAAGGGGGTTCCAGTCTGCTAAGGGCAGATCTTTCTTAACCTTCTTCCAAATAGCGTTAGGATTACAGCATTTTTGAAATCCAGGCATCTTTGGCACTTAATTTAGAAAGAAAAAGGACTTATTTTTCTCACTCTTACATTAAGATGGCCCTCAAGATTTATTCCTTGTTTGGTTGCAAGATAGAAGCTGTGAACAAGAACAACAGGAAGTTCAAGTGCAAAGTTCTGCACCCGGATCAGAGCAATCCTAGACATGAGACAGAGAGAAGAATTCATTGAGAGCAGACCTTGGAGGAGAACTTGGGGGGTCTTCTGGTGGATATAAAGGTAGACATGAGCCAAAGAGCTGGAGCCCCTCTTCATGAGAACAGGCTTAGACAGTTGGGGTTCAACCTGGAGAAGAGAAGGCTTCAGGGAGACCTCCTTGCAGCTTTCCAGTACCTGAAGGGAGCTTTAAAAAGGAGGGAGAGGGACATTTTACTAGGAAGATAGTGTCAGAATGAAACAAAAGCTGGTTTCAAACCAAAAGAGAGAAGGTTTAGATTAGGTGTTAGGAAGAGTTTCTTTACTGTGAGGGCAGTGAGGCACTTGAACAGATTGCCCAGAGAAGTTGAGGATGTCCCATCCCCAGAAGTGTCCCAAGCCAGTTTGGATGGGGCCCTGATCAGCCTGGTCTACTGGGAGGTGTCCCTGCCCATGGCAAAGGAAGACCTTTAAGATTGTTTCCAAACCATTCTAAGATACTTTAATTCATTCCGTTCTAACAATCATAAGCAAACTAAATGGCAGATACACATTACCAACATCTAGTTTTGGTCAAATTAATCAGAATTAAGATTAAAATTTCAAATCCTTAGCCCTTTAGTGCAATTATGTTTATTTTTAAATTTAGATGTGGGGCCTACAAGGTCTGAAGAGTGGTTTGTTTTGACCATGTGAGTGCAAAACCTGTGCAGCAGAAAGGGAGGTCAAAGGCATCTAGGAGGCTGCAGAAACAGCTTTAAATGGTCCCTTCTTATCCTTCCGTGTTCAGGAGAAATTACTCAATGGCCTCAAAGGTACGTCGGTGTAAGTGCATGGCAAACATTCTTGTGGACAACATAATTACGTTTGATGGCAGTTAAATCAGTGAGCATTCTCTAAAGAATGCAAAGGATTAGTGGCAGCCCTGAGTGCTTCCAGAAAGACAAGTACACATCAGGGGAGTTTTCATCATAGCACAGATTAAAGAAATCGGATTTGATTGCTTCTTGTTAATTGTTTTTCCATAACAAACCGTGTCGTATTCAGGAGGGCTGTTGCAGTCCATTTTCTGCATTTGCATGCATGCCGTGATCTGAGGAAAGAAAAACACCTCTTAAAATTAATTATTACTTACTGATATTTCATAAAATTAAATGAAAGCAGATTAAATGGTGGAAGGGAAGCTACTTAAAGGTTTACTGCAACTGCTATGACTGTGGAGACTAAACTGTGAGCATCATGTCCCACACCTTCTTCCTTCCTGTTGAGCCATGAAATATCCTTAGCTAGTGCAAGTCAAAAACAGCACTTCCAGCCTGTCTGAAACTTCCACTGTCATTTCACATCAGCTTCCAACATGACCTAGAAACCTCTCCAGAGACGGGTGAGAGCTGAACAAGCTGACTGCAAGTTTGTTGTGTGGAATACTGAAATACCCAGAGAACCTCCCTGGTTAGCTTTTCCTGCACAAAGAAAAAAAATTTTGAGTCATCCCCAGAATTTGCAAGGTAGTCAGTTGGTTTGCTTTCTTACAATTTTCCATATTAATCCAATGGCGAGGGTCAAAGTTCTTTTTCTCCTGGTCTCCACATCATAGCATGGGTGTCCTCCACCCCATAATACCTTCTGGTTTTTTCTGGCTCCCTTGTAGCCCCAGTCAGTGTCCTGGTTTTCAGGAGAGAGGTTTGATTTTGGATTTGTTTTGAGTGTGTTTTTATTTGCACTGGTGCATGTGTTTGAGCCCAGCTCATGGATGGGAACATTCTGAACATAGTCTTGTTTGCTCTTCTGCTCCCTGAGGACTCTGGAGAGTCTGACTCAAAACCAAGTGAGATAATGTTTCTTTTTTTTTTTTTTTTTTTTGTCTGTGCTCTCTGTTGGGTTTGGTTTTATTTTGCTCAAAAACCATTGCTCTGGAAAGGAGACAGGTTTAAAACAGCATCAAATGAAGCCTTCTGTTTATGGAATTGGTAGGCTATGACCATAAAACCTTCTCTTCCTGGGCCCTTCCTGGGATCTAGAGACTGATGGTGATGGGAGAACCTCATATCACTGTGTCTATCATGTGTGGACACCATGGCATTTCTTTAGTTGGGAAAAATACATTTGAAGAATTTAGTGTGAGCTACAAAATGACAAAATACACATCAGGATGATTGACCTTGCCTTCCTTGCAACAGCTAAAGCAAACTGGTAAATATCAGTTTGCTTCCCCTGGGCAAAGTGTGGAGGAACAGCAGAAACAACATTGCCACCTCCCAGGAGCTCCACAGGGAGGGTTTTTTTTTCTGAAACTGGAAAGCCTGTGGTGGCAACAAGTAAAGCTGAAGTCTCAAGGATTTCAGCCTCACCTGGGAAAAAACTGCATTTCAATGAGTTGCCAAGCCTGGATTTTTTTCATGTCCTAGATCTGGAGACAGAGCTGGAAGCTTTCACATCCCTCCACTTTTCTCACCATTAACCTAATGGCATCAGAAAGAAGAGATGAGGGAAAGCTTTAAGAGGCAGCATTTCCTTTTGCTGCAGTGGTTGCCCTGAAAGGATCCCAGTAACAGATGTGCCCTCTTGCCCACCAACCTTAGCCAAAAGAAGAAAGGAGGCAGAAATCTTGACAGTTTGAATGGAGGAGGACCAAACTGCAGACAGGGTTAGGGACAGGGGACATTAGATACTCACAGCTGTGAGGAAGATGGACACATGAGACTGGAAAGCTGAGAAGCAATAGGATTAATCTGATTTTCCCAAAAAGGAAAAAGACATGGGTAACATCTGAAAGTAACAAGAAGTCAAGCTGTGTCTCTGTGTCAAAGCCAGAGTTTTAAATTTCTTGTTGGCATGAACAAAACCCGCTACAATATGTGTGGATGCTGGAGGGAAATGGTCCTGGGAAACAAGAATATGAAAAGCTGAAAAGAGACAGGGAACAATGCTTGACATCTAAAAGGCTTCATTTCTGTCTCTTGGGGTTTTTTTCCACTCTTCAGGGAAAGCAACTGGTGTTTGCAGGCCCCTAAAGTGAGAGTCACTACAGATCCATCCCACTGAAAAGCTGTCCCAGTGTCCTAAGTGGCCCACAGAGTTTTCTCTGCTATGACGGAGTCACCATCAGGTTCCAGAAATGTTTTATCAAACAACAAAGCAACCATCCTACAGGAAACTAAAGCTTGGGAAATAGGAGGGAATGATAAATGCAAGTATAAGGATCAGGAAAAGTACCAGGAAATAGTTGTCCAGAAAAATCATGGAGTCGAGTGGAAAGCACACATGCATGTGGAGATGTTTTCTGGAAAGTCAAAAGCTGATAACAAAAAACCCAAGGAAATGAACCAACCAACCAACCAAAAATTCCAAACCAGTAATAAAACCCCAAACAAACAAACAAAAAAAGCAAACAAAAAACCCCAAACAAACAAACAAAAACCAGCCCCAAATCCACAGAAAGCTAATTTTATGTTCATCTAAAGGAATGGTGAATATGTGCTGCCTTAGATAGTTTTTGCCTAATCTAAATTTCTGGATTTTTAAAAATTTTTTTGTTTGTTTTTTGTTGTGTTGGTTTTTTTTTTTCACTCAGTAATTGCAGAGAATATTGCATCCATCAAGCTCTTAATTCTTTGCATTTCACTTTTTAATCAACTACAATGTTCAATATCTAGATTAGTCAAAAAAGAAAGCAAGCTATGACAATTACAGTCTTTAGAACTTGTCTCTCAGCTGCTGACCCAGGCTGTCCTCACTGGGGAGAAATCATTACACCTCTTAGTTGAGGTTTACAGATGGAAAAGGTTAATTCTTCCTCAGGTTTTGTTTGATTTCTGATTTTTGGAATGTCTTATTCTTGTATCAGATGCCAGAACATGAGATCAGATCAGAAAAGGCAAGGAAAGATTTTCAAGAGAACGAGTGCAATCTAAGTGAATGTAAACATTATGTTAAGCAATGTTGTCGTATTTTAACAAATTGGATGGTTATTCATTAAGAGCATTGTTTTCCATTTCTAATTGAGGTAGGACATGCAGTTGGATTCCAGTGGTGTTTGAAGCTGTGGGAAGATAGTGAATTAAGTCTGAATTTTCCCCTGGATACTAACTTCACCACAAAGAATTGTGAATTTTATCTGCTACAAATTCCATGATATGTTTTTAAGGCTGTGTGATCTCTCTTATTTCACACTGTCATACCAGGAATCAGAATGTGACTCAGCTCTTTCAGGTTTGCTAACTCAAAATTAGGGTTCATTACTTAATTTTCTGCCTTCATCTTTTATGGAGATGATGCAGAATTCTCCAGATGTGATTTTCCACTATTGCACATTCAGTATCATCAGTTGCAACAGGCATAAAATCCTAGAACTTTGGAGTTAAAATCACAGCAGTGGAAGTGCTGCTCTGAGGTCAGAAAATGAATATTGGGGGAAAAAAATGGAGGTTTTTAAGTGTGATTTCTGCAACACTGTAGAACTTCAGAAATTCACAGGAGTGGTTGAGAATTTGGGTTAAACTTTTGAGTGACAAGGACAGAAAAGCAGGAGCCTTGAACTGCAAGTGCAAATACCCTGAACAACATTTCCTTTGTTAATTTAGGTTGAATAGGGAATGAAGGGCATGATGTAGAAAAACTTTTTGAGAGTGTCCTGTGCAACTGATGCCTCTGGTTTGGACAGATGTCAATAAAATTGTGCTTGCATAAAGATAAACAAACAAACAAACAAGAGAAAAATTACATGGAGGAGCAATGCACTCTCCCACTGTACCCAAAAAAGCACAAAAACAAATGGCCACTCATCCTGTGGTATAGCAACATACCTCTGAGAGATTAATGAATTTTTTTCAGTGTAACAGCCAGAATAAAATAGTTGGGAGGTTCTGGCTTGGCTTGACTCACAGCTGAATATGATTTTCTTTTGGCAAAACAACAAAAAATGTTTTGTGTTGACTCAAAATATTACATCAAACTGAAGTGAGTCCTCCCTGCTCCATTTCTCCCGCACTGTAAAAAAATGATGAGACTAATTTGAAATGCATCTTGTTTATTAAGATACTAAACCCAAAGTATGCCTGGCTGTGAAACGAACCCTCAGTGGTAGACACAAAACTTAAAGTTAAATTTTATGCATCTGAGGTCCAAGCCAAGTGACTGGGCAAGTTTCAGTAGCGCCTCATCAACTGAATTTTAAAGTAGTAGAACAAATATGAAACATCACAGGGAAGTTACTTTTATTACCCCCTTCAAGCTTTCTATTAAAACAATAAAACTAATAAGAAAAACATAATGGAAAGCTTGGAAAGACTTGATTTTGAAGGGTGAAAGCAGAGTTAGTGTTCTACTAAGTCGTACAACCACATTGTCTGCTCTGCAGAGACACCGGCAGACACTGGTCAAAACTGTCTTCATTTTCTCAAACATAAAACCACCAAAAATTCCTTTAAAATATACATTAACCACCTTGTTGTGGAAAAAAAAAAAAACAACCCAAACTGGTATTTGCCCTTCTGTGTAAGATTATTAACGTTAATGTTACCTATTATAGTGTTCTGGGGATTTCAGATGCTGATGGTGGCTGAGTCCTTTTCAGCTCAGAGGCACAAAATAGTTTCATTTTGAGGGCCAAAAATGTTTTTCTTAGCCAAAGTAAAAGAGAGACACATTTGGGGGCGGGAAGGGACAACACTGCACAATGGTAGAGAGGAAGGAAAGACACATGGTCAAAAAAATCACTTCAACTAATTTGAAAGACCTGTGGAAAACTATAGCACTTGGTGAATGCTCAAGAGTGCCCAATTTCATTTGGGTTTATTTCTGACTTTCTGACTGCTTCCATTCCAGTGCCAATTTAAGCCCTTGCACTGATGACCATGATTGCAGGATTGGATAATATCTGTGGACCAATGATGGTGTTGTAGAGGCACTGAGAAAGGAAAACTTTGTTGTACCAACAATAACAGGAATGACTAAATCCAGGCAAAATATTTCTTATTCTTAAAGTTAAGGAATAAACTCCTTTTTTTTCCTGTTTCATTAAGAACCTTGATTTTCTCAGGTAACTAGATTATTGCTGCTTAAATTTATTCTGTCTCATTTATAAAGACATTGACTTTTTTTAAAAAAAAATCTTTTACCCACACCTAGCTTTTATGTATGAATCAAGTATTTTTTCTTTTTTTTTTCTACTATTAATTCTACATAAGTGTCACCTACAAAGGAAAGAAGCTGAAGTTTAAAAACAGAAATAAGCTAAATGCCCAGCTTTAGACAATTTCTAGTGCTATTTTTTTAAATGCAGTGTCCAGATATCATGAACCATTTTGATGTCAGTCATTCTGCTATTTTGGCAGTAATTTTTTTGCTTGAAAACGAAAGTCCTGCTCAACTTTGGGTGTTTGTTAGAATGTTCTAATCTCTGCTAGAACATTTTGATCTCTGAAGCCCTTCAGAAATTGTCCTGTATTCTTGTTAGTGTTTCAGATAATTTTGAAGAATTCTGAAAAATTCTTCCTGAAGTTCTTGCTTGCTTGTGCAGAAGCAGTATGTTTTGCCTTTGCCCTGTAGAATTAATGCACCCAGAACAGGGTTTTTCCCCTTCACTGGGTGCTTTGGTGCAAGTCCTTGCACCTAAAAATTCTCACTAGGACATGGCAAACAATCAGAAATCACTTATTTCTGCTCTGATTGTTCTTTCCCTGGGATGCATTAACTGCTCTGAGTATTCAGAAAACCAGAAATTAATGCTTCTGAAAAATCTCATAAGTTTTTGCTTTCTTTCAGTAAGGTGCAAATTTTTCTTCATTGGAGAAAAAGGAAGAAAGAAAAAAAAAAAAGGGACACATTAAAGCAAGAGATCTGTTAATTTTTCTTGGAAAACATATGTTCTTAAGCCTGAACCAGAAACCATGTAAACCACATGCACTATAATAATGCACTACGATAATGACTATTATTTTTAATAATAAGCCTGTCAGCATAAACTGAGCATATTGGGACACTTGATTTTACAAAGAGATCTCTGTTTAGCTGTGGTTACTCCTCTAACATATGTCATTTTATTCTGTATAACTGCAAATACCTTACTAAAGAGATTAATCCCATGGTTTGTCTTTGTTTTCTTTCTTTTTTTTTTTTTAATCTGTTTGTGAAAGATGTGATTTTCACTATCATATCTTCTGCAAAAGCTCAGGTAAAAATTATCTCTTGGGGTTTTTTTTCATTTGTTTGGGGGGTTTTTGTTTGGTTTTTGTTGTTGTTGTTGTTTGTGGGGTTTTTTGTGTTGTTTTTTTTTGTTGTTGTTGTTGTTTGTTTTTGTTTTTGTTTTTGTTGTTTTGTTTTGTTTTGTTTTGTTTTGTTTTGCTTTGTTTTGCTTTGTTTTGCTTTGTTTTGCTTTGTTTTGCTTTGTTTTGTTTGTGGGGTGTTTTTGTTTTTTGGTTGGTTGGTTGGTTTGGTTTTGGGGTTTTTTTGTTTCTTTGGGTTTTTTTAAGCTCTGTAAATACGTTTTCAATAAACCCATTAACTAACAAGAAAAAAAAGCCCAATCTATTGTGCAACTGTGTTAAAACCAGGTCAGTTCTAATCAAATATGTGCTTGTTTTAAACGGAGCCCGGTTTGGCTGTGACCTGCAAATGCCATGTGTTGGATGTGTCTTGCATAATGCAGATATAAAAACCAAAGCAGCAATCAAAGCTTCAGGTATTTCAAATTTTAATTTATATATTTGTGACCTGCAGACTGCCATTGGTACACATGAACAAGGCCACAGTTGGTGCTTTCAACTGATTAGTGACTGGAAAAATGAGGGTTATTCAGTGAGCATCCTTCTGGGTAAGAGTGGTTTGTGATGCTGAAATTCTGGGTGCTGATGGTTTAAATCCAGGTATTTTGACTGTTTATTCCATAATGGGCTCAAGGCATCTTTGTGATGCCCAAGACTAAGCAGAATTTGGACATCCTAGCTGAAGAGAGAAAATGTTGTTAGTCCTGCTGTGCTTGGCTTCCAACAGGCAAAAGGAATATGAAGACATGAAGGTGACACAGGCAAATACAATTCACAGCAAATTAAAGGAAAGGAGAAGTTCAGATGTGGGAGGTGTTCAGTTTTTGAGAGATATTGGTTGTTTAGCACAGTTAGTCAGAGATCTGCTGCTGTACCACTCTATTAAACTATTTATTTTGGTAAATTTGATGCCTGAGATTTCTATGGGAAACCTGGGATTGAACCTGGAGAAGGAGGAAGCTGTGACCCCTGAAATGGTGTGAGAATTTCATGTAATATTTTCTTCTTTAACACCGCATTCAATCTTTCATGCAAACCACTGACCATGGCCTCAACCTGGAATTTTATCAACTGTAATTTTACAAACTTGTACTGCAGGACTAAAGAGGTAAAAAAAAAAAAAATATATATATATATATATATATATATATATATATAAAATAAATAAAAAAAATAGGAGCATCAAGAGCTTTTGGAGGCAGCATGCATGATCTGCTCATGCAGACCAAAGAAAAATTAGAGAAGAGCTGTGGGAGACCAGGCAGGACCTCTTCCAAAAATAGCCAGGGGGACTGTGTACACAGAGCCAGGAATCAGCTTGGCTGCTACCAAAGAAAAGTTTATACTAAATACAAGAATAACCAGTAATTTCTCTGGTATTGGAGATGTTGAAGATCGATCTAAAGCATTAATTGTGTTCTTAAATAGAACTGTTCCTTCCTCTGGGAAGGAAGAATAAAAGGGCCACCTGTTAGAGCTGTTCACTGTTGTTCTCCATAGGCTCAGTTTTTCTTAGATGTGAATTGAGGCTTCTACATGAAAGACCTACTAGGAAAAAACTAACCAAACAAACAGAAGAAAAAAACCCCAACAAACCAATAAAAATTAGTGAGACAGAGAAAGGAAGAGAAAATACTTCCTTAACTATACTTCCTTCTTTTTTTTGTGTGGAGAAGAAAAACTAGGTGAATTTTAAAAAAAATTAAAAATATAAAAGAGAAAAAAGAGAAAAGGAGAAGGAGAAGGAGAAGGAGAAGGAGAAGGAGAAGGAGAAGGAGAAGGAGAAGGAGAAGGGTTGGTCAAAACTATATCTCTTTATTAGAACCATATCCTCTGCTAGAACTATACTTTAAAGCACCTGGATCATCTTTGTTCTCACAATATGATTACATGACTTTTTAATTTTCAGTTAAGTCTGTGAGTGGAAACATCTTGGTGGAACAAAGCCAGACAGACTGCCACGGGACGTTCCTCATCATTCCTAAGAAAAAGACCTCTGCATTTCTGCTGCACGCTGTTTGAATTGGCAGCTGACTGTGCCCACACAAACCAATCCACAGGGGTATTCCAGCATGTGCATGAGATAAAACCCCCACTGTGAAAGCCTGCCAGAAGCAGGATGATAAAAACCATCTGTTCCTGCAAGTGTTCCTTCACTGAGTGTACTCAGGAAAGCTCCAGATATTGCGCCTTTAATGGGGGTTTGTCAAAGGAGAGGAAACAAGAGATTTTGTGTCTTGGTAGGGGATAAAATATAATACTTATACATGTATACTTACTTATACATGTAATCACATGTGAAAGTAGATAGTGGGAGTGTGCAAAGCAGAGCCAGATCCTTCTCAGTGGTATCCAGAGAAGGACAATAGGCAGCGGACACAAACTGTCACACAGAAAATTCCACACGAGTGCAAAACACCTGACTACCCAGCTGGACACGGGAACAGCTTCCCCAGAGAGGCTGTGGAGCCTCCATCCATGGAAATTCTCATACAAAACCCACCTGAACGTGGCCCTGATGGGACTACGGGGTTGTGGATGATGGCCTGAGATTGCCACACCCAGAGGTTCCTTCCAGCCTCAGCCAGGTGCTGCTTGTCTGAAATTTACAGGATCCCAGGACCATGTTTTAAGTGCTCTACACCTCTCTGAAAACAGCTGAAATTGTGCTGTTTGCAGCTCATTTCTGAATCTGTTTCTGAGGGCTTTTCATGCAAAGTCAACAGCTCTGAAACTGAGCTGTAACTTTCAGTTCCTTTTCAGTTGTTTTTAAACAATTTGTCTTCAGTTTTCAGGTTAGTCCAGATGCTTTCAGTGCCAGAATCATGCTCTGCCCCACCAGAAACTTCATCTGCATTCCTCTTCCTTTCTGAAAATGTCAAGACTTAGCAATGCAGGCATAGCAATCATAACTGTGGAATGTATTACTATTATTGTTTTTCTTATTAATAATTTTGTAGCACCTTGTTCAGTAGAAGTATTCTTCTGTAGCCTTCCCACTCCCCATTTTTTTTCTTTTTTTGTCTAAAGCAGGTTGAATAGAAATGCCACAAAAATACACAAAGTATTTGTTAGTTTCGGGAGAAAAATATCAATCATCAATATATAATTTGAATTTTTTGGATAGCATTCCATTTTCATGTAACTATTTATTATTTTTAAAAAATGAATTACAGTTTACAATGTGTATTAATGATCTGGACATGGATCTTGTTTCTTCTGTGAATTTCACTTATTTAGAAGAATAAATTGCTGACCAAAGGTGAAGAAATAGCACTAGTCTGAGCAAATAAAATCCAGACACTATTGCCATATTTCTCCTTTTTTTTTTCTTTTTTTATTTTTACCAAGCTTTACAATTTTGAAAGGTACAGCTGCAGAGGCAATGACTGACAGAAAGACCAGGTTTGAACTGTTTGAATAAGCATCCGAAAATATGTGTTGTTATCTCAGCTGAGCCTACACTCATTTTTGTGGCTGAGACAAGACCTATCTACTGTGTTTTGTAAGGCACTGAAGCCAGTTTCAAGACAATCAAATAATTTCATCATAAGCAGGTATCTACTAGATTTCATGTGTTAAGAATATCCACCTGCATCAGAGCAGTAGATCCTCTTGTCAAGATACTTCATTGTTGGATTTCTCAAACAAGCCTCAAATATTTTCCATCTGCCTGTTCTCACAAGATGTTTGATACATACCCAAGATTTCCAGGGAGAGCAGCATCCTACCAAGCTTAAAAATGTTTCAGGATGAGCTGACCTACTCACAGACATGCTGCTGTCCCGGCAGTCTTGGATCTGTAAGTGATCTGGAACCACCCCCTCATCAAACAGAGGGAGAGGAGGGATGGATTCCCTACACACAGAGCACAAAGTGGGAAGGGGAGATGACTGATCTCATCCTTCCACTGGCAGCCTTCAGTGGGACCAATCATTTCTTTACAGCTGATCATTCCAGTGTAGGGAAAAAAATTTGCCAGTTTTGTGTTGAAAATCAGCCTTTTGTGCTGGAAATTAGGTGGAATGTTTGGGGGGTTTATCATATTTCCTGTAGAAAAGTGCTAAGAAATATTCCTTTGCTAGAAGATTTAAGTCAGCTTTATCAGTAACTGTAAAATAGAAATCATTAGTTTTGGCTGGACTGAAATTCTTTTTTGGCTATTAATCATCTAAAATGTATAAATCTAACCTGATTTATTGCTGGGTGGTGGTTCAGGTTTTCTTCATTTGAGAATTTCCATGCAAAGCAAATCCCAGAGCTAAAGCTTTGATAATAGACCAGGGATATGCATCTCCCAGGCTGTAATGCTGAGCACATTGGGAAATCACTGCTTTCTGGCAAGTCCCTTAGTGCCTTTTTGCAAATTTCACATAGCTATGCAGTGCTGGAAGACCAGAGGTCTGGTCCCTGTGAGCTGGAGCATTAATTGATGCACAGTTTCTATTTCCATTAACTTTGGGAGGACTGCCCCAAACCTGAAAAGATTTAGGAGTCCTTGTTGCTCATTTTCAAGTCTTCTGTACAGCAATGAAAAGCAGGTTAGTTAGAGACATAAGACAGACAACGACATTGCTAGTGCTATTCCTTCTGTCCACTGCTATGGTGATGTAAATCGTTCAGTTTACTCAAATTATTAGTATTATTCCTTATTCTTCAAATAATTTGGTGCTTAAAAATAGTCAATCTGATTCCCACAATTTCTCCTGTTACTTTCTCTACCTCACTTAAAAATCTCAGCTGAAGAGTTCACACTGTTTTCTCATTTGCATTCGACTTCTTTGGCTGGATCTCTCATGTCCTATGGCTGCATGGCAGGAGGATTCAGGATTGGCCTCAAACTTGTGCTCTACCATGTAGACTTTCTTATAAAAGCACATAAAGTTGCTGTCCTTAGCTAAAAATAAAAAAATAAAATAAAATAAAATAAAATAAAATAAAATAAAATAAAATAAAATAAATAAAAATAAAATAAAATTTAAAAAAAAGGGGGGGGGGGGAGGAGTAATAAGCTAAATTTAAGTAGATGCAATGTGAACTTCCCTGGACGTGTAAACTGCCTAGCTTTTAAGAAATAAAAAAATAAGAGGACTGGATTAATTGGAATTTCTCCTAGTGAGATTGTTGTCACCGCTGAATATGAGACAACAGTGTGACCACTTGCCTTTCAGAGTGGTGCCACGCTTGGCAGAAATCTTTGCCTGACTTACCTGGTAGAGAGAAACCTCTGAATCTTTCCTGGAACCCAACCACAAGCAGAACCACCCTTCCACCCTCTCCCACATTTATCCTCTGCTTCCTTTTTCCTTCTGCAAACATGCCCACCCACCCTCCACCTCCCCAGTTTTCCACTCTCCAGCCCTCAATCACTTATGGATTCTGTTTTCCAAGTAGGTTTTGATATGTGTTGCACAAACCCAGCTGACAAAGTAGTAGGCTTAGGTAATTGAATATTCAGATGGATGGTGGATGATGGCCTGAGATTACCACATCTACTGACATCACCTGTCTGGATTAGGTGTGGCCTAAGACTCGTTTCTTGTTCTTATGAAATATTGTGATTATCTGATTAATGACACGAGGTAAATAACTGGAGTGCAAACAGGAGTTTGCACTAGTAGTAACTGCATAGTAACTGGCAGGCCTAGAAAAGAAATTATGCTTAAATGGAGTTCTGAGATATGGTCTCATTTCAGTTTTCAGATTGAGCACAGTGTTTTAACAAAATGAGGGGTTTGCATTGCTGTTTCCCCTCTGTTTTAAGAAACAACATTAAAATCATACCCCCAGACAAAGAATTTTAATTTCTAGGCCTTGTTATTTTGTTTGGTTTGGGGGTTTTTTTGGTTTGGTTTGGTTTTTTTGGGTTTTCTTTTATGGGTTTTTTTTTGCTTTTGGGGGGTGGGGGGGGCGGGGGGGATGTGTTTGTTTTTGAGAATTTTGGCCAAAATCAAGGGTTCGATTAAGTAAATAAAATAAACTATTAAAATGTAATTGCCTTTTCTCTTAGTCCTGCTGCCATGATTTATTGGTTGTTTGCTTTCCCCCAGTCCTGCCACTTTTCCGGCAGGTCTGGGCTTTGCTCTCCAGATATTCAGGAGTGATACCACCAACACTAATGCCCCCTCACCCTTTCCTAGCAGATCATGCATGGAAGTCCCCAGTCGAGGCTGCAGTGCAGAGGGGAGCAGGAGGAGGCTGGGGGACATCCAGCCACATTCCCAGCGAAAATATTTATGCTTTGTCCAAAGTAGTCTCACTCTGGGCTCCTCTGCAGCAAGTCAGGGATTTTTTAGGCAAAGAATCAGTGGCCCAGGTCCAGCCCCACAACTACATTTGTGCTTCACTCTATGCACAATCAGATGCCTGTAAACTTCAGGCTTGAAATTAATTATGTGCAAAACTGTTTGCATTTGGGAGGATTGAGATTATTGCAATAGGAAAAACTAACTGTAGATAGGAGAAGCCTTAGAAACTTCCAGGTCCACCCATATGATAACAAATCACAGGCATTAGCTGTGAATTGTGCATGTCATTGCAGCAATAAGAGAAGACATTATTTAGATTGTGGTCACTTGATAAATCGTGCCAGAGCTTTCAATAAAGCTAAGTGTCTGCCCAGAGAATATCATTATGGTAAACAGAACAAAACTGGACAGCTACAATGCTTCATTCCTTTCCGATGTCACAGCCACTTGATCCCTGCCAATAAATGTGTTTTCCTTTTGTCATGATCTTGTATGGCTAAGCCTCAACCTGGAAGCCTCTTCTCACCACATTTCAGCATGTAGAGTTTATTTCATCAGATAATTCCGTGAGCTGGAGAAGTGTGATGAATCTCAGGTATTACAAAGCCTAATGGGTCTGTGGAGAGATGGAATAACTTGCCAGGTACATAAAGAGTCAAGAGATGGAGGGAGGGGAAATCTCCTGAAAGGAGGGAATAGCTCTTGCAGACTTGTTAAGGCATCTGTTGTCACTACGCCTCTTTCCATACTTCCTAGTCCTGGGCAGGTTAGGAAACAAGAAGTACAAGCGCAAAACACTTCCTCCCACTTTTGTTTCCTGTATTTTGGGATCAAAGCAACATTCTGAGTCATTGGTGTCTTCAGACTGAGGAAGACTCCTGATCTACTCAGTTTAAAGGACAGGTTCTGAGTTTAGTCCACAGTTGAAAGCAATTTTTAGCTCCTCTTTTATTCTAAAACAATCTAGATATTTTAATGAGGGACACAATAGCCACTAATGATAAAATGAAAAAAAACAACCTGGAAGCACTTGCACTCTTTCATAGAAAGTGGCAGCAGTTGGTTTGCTGTCACAGGAGGCCTTTCCCTCCATCTCCTGATGCTAGTGCAAAGGTGCAGCTGTTCTGCAAAACCTGAAAAGAATCCCCAGGGTTCCTCTAAAATTAATACCTTTTGCAACTTCCACTGAAATTTGTAAATGGAATGAAAATGGATAATAATGTGATCCGCTGAAGAAATACTCATTTGAGTCATCCCCACATGATCAGTTACATGTCACCAGTGACAAACATAAAGTAAATTAGGTGCAAGGTGCAAAATCTAGTCCTAGGCTGAAATTATTCAGCCAAAATACAGAACTAAATCTGAGCTATTGTTAAAGAGATTGGTAGCTGCTTTCTGGATAGGATTTTGTCAGAGAATGTCAGGCAGTGGGGATGGAAAAATCTTTTTGCTACAGAGTTTAAGTTCAGTGTCTTTACTGCCTATAAGTTATCAGCACCAACCTCACTTATGTTCTGTCAGGCTTAGTAACTTCTACAAGAGAAGAAAAGGTTTTGGGAGACAGGCCATTCAAGGGGCTAGTAGTTAATTTCTTTGAACTATAGGATTCAATCAGAAAAACAAGCTATCCATGAAGCTTAGAGACAGGTGCAATCATCTTCTTTCTCAGTTGATATGTAGAAGAAAATATATTCTTCCAATTTTTTGGTTTTTTTCACTGAAAGAAAAGAAAAAACAATGAAGCTCAGAGTACAGCTGATTAGCTGAAATGAGTTTGTCTTGCAATAGATTAGTGATTTTCTCAAGGGTTGAACCTCCTAATGATTATATTTTTAATGAAACAATCCAGCATCCAAAGTTCTTGTAACACAAGGTCTGTTTAATCCCATATTTGCTTTAATCTGGACAAAACTTCAAAGACTTGGAGGCAAAGGTATGGAAAACTAAGCCAAAGACAGGAGGAAGGACATGTTTATGAAGTATTTGCATAAAACATATATGTTTTTATGCATCCATAAATGAGCTTTAAAAGCAGCATGGGTTTAATCCACTCTCCTTCATATTCTGTGCATTTGCATTTAATATATAGGTTCTTCCCTGACTAAATCAGAAAATTATGCTATCCACCAAAAAGCAAAAATAAAGGCACCACTATTTTTAGTACTTTAAAGTACTAAATCCATGGACATGATTTTGTTTCATGCATGGAAAGCGAAAACATGTTTTGTTTTAATTACCTGCCCTAATGAGCTTCTCTGACTGCTGGTACTTGTTACGTCAGAGTTGTGCTCCTGATACTACAGGGAAGGATTCCCAAAACCATTTCAGGTGTTTCTTCACAGGGAATCTGATTTTTGGGTTTGTACCTTCAGCTTCAGTAAAGTGGGGGAAAACCCCTCTCATTTAAGAGGAGCACATTTCAGCTGTTCAGAGAAATGTGCAGATGTCAATGAACCACAACATGGGGCAAAATCATCACTAAACTTTTTCAGTATCATTTTAATGCTGCCTGAAGGTGCTTGTATTTTTATCTCATCAATATGGTAGGAAATAACCACAGTAGTCAGCAGAGATCTTTGTGGAGCAGCAATTTCTGTCCCATAGAAAATCTATGTGAGAAGGGGATACTGAATATATTTAAAAAATTCTTCCTAAGTTTTATTATTAAGGATATCCAATTTTTTAAAAAAAGATAATTATTACTTTTAATAGAAACTCAAGAATTTCTCTGGAAACATAATTACGTAGTGAGGAAATTACTTCCAGATATGAAATAGTTTCTAAGACTGAGGGTGAAATACTTCTAGAAACAATGATTATCCACATAAAAAGGTGAAAACTGGTGTGTGATTAGGATCTTTTTATAAATATTGTTGAACATCTTGCAGATTTAGGCCTTGCAAAAGCCTCCATGCCTGATTGTGACTGTAAAGCTGATCAGCATGAGTGCATGTGGAAAGTGAACACAGAAGACACGGGAACAAAGTACATTCTGGGAGGAAGAAAACAAATCAGAATTGTCACTTTATTAAATTTTTTGATCAGGAACACTAGAAGGAATTCTGGTCAATTCTGTCAGTTTCATGTGTTCTCATAGCTGAAAATCAAGAGAGTGGTGCAAAGGAGTGAATTACTGTGTCTTGACTGATCAGTTATTCTTGGTTTCTCCTTCAAGATCTTTCAGATTGCCTGAGTTGGCCACAGTATGGTGTGAGCCATTCACTCAAGAACTGGACTTGATGATCCTTCTGGGCCCCTTTCAACTTCCAACTTCCAGAATATTCTGTGATTCAGAGACTGAAGTAGAGCAACACAGCAACTTTTTGTGTTGAAAAAGCCAACACAAGAACATCACACTGCACTTGAACAACATCATCACTACAAAGAATTGAGTCTGGCAAATCACGACCCAGTGCCTTCTTCTCCTTTAAAAGCCGATTAACTCCTCCCTGCAGAACTTGAGAGGGAGAAGGAATAAATCTGGACCTCCTTGCACTATCCCAGCCCTATCCCACATCCTGGCTCATCCTCCCCAGCACCCACACTCTGACCTGGGCTCTACACTGGGCACAGGATGGGTGAGGGTTGTGTGAATATTCATCTGGCAGAAGTATTTCTATGTCACAATCCTCAGGTCACACAGAAGGAAGGATTTCCCTGAAAGGCCTGCTGCTGCCAGCACAGGCTGGAGGGAGGGCTGGTCCTGACTTATGCAATCAAAAGGGAATTGAAAGAAAACTGGACCTGGCAATGCAAGCATGTGCCTGGCCACACCACCAACACAGCATGCAGTCAGAGGTGATTAATACTACACTGGATGGCAAATTATTTTTAAAATTTAAATGAAAGTTGAACAATCCCCTTAAACCTTCTGAGTAAGAAATCAGAGGCTTTTCCAAGCAAATTGTTACCACACTGCTTTCTCCTCTTTGAAAGTCCATATGGACAGATAAACTGAGAATAGAACAACCACATCTGACTTAAAGCCCAACATACAAATTATTACCACTGTGATCATCTCATTTCCCCTGGACTAGCATTAGGCCAGGAGCCAGGCTCTTTGAAAACTCTGTTGAAGTTAAAGACTGAACCAAGCTGGAGAAGAAACTAACTCTGAAGCACTGTGTGTATGAAATAGTAAATATAGGGTTATATATAAATCTTTACTCTGTAAGCCTTGGGCACTCTTAATGCTTAGATTTTTCTGTGGCTTGAGGTCTGGAATAAAATCAAGTCCCCGTACTATTGCACACAAAAAAGATTGATGGCTCTTTCTTCTCCAAGCAAAGAAGTGAATTCAATAAAGAATGAGCAGGAAGGGAAAAAACTGACTTTCCTTGAATTTGTTGGGACAGCAAGCTGTGCCACTCATATCCTGGCACCAGGGCCACGTCCTGAGCAGCAGAAACCTGAATAAAAAGGTTTTCTCTTTTCATGTGGTCTTCTTTTTCATGGAAAGAAAGAATTCAGAAAGACCAAGCACAAACATTTGTCTGGAAGGTTCTTGTGGAGCAGGCAAGACAAAGCTGTTATGAAGGATGGGATTAAGGGGACCACAAAAAAAAAGGTGGAAGAGCACTCAGATCAGAAACTTCAAATGCAGCAGCACTCCCAATACCACTGAGGGGATGCATCTCAGTATTTCTAGCAGTGGTTCCTCTCCAGTTCAGATGGATCTCCACAGAGAATGTGAGGTTGAATTCTGGGTGTATGCAAGAAGAAGGTAAAAATTTCTGAGACCAAATGGAGATGTCACAAGAAGTTAAGCAAATGGATTTATTTCCCCTGAAAGAAACTGCTTATCTCCACATCTATCTGCTTCACTGTGAATTTCTCTTCTGACTCTTTTCATTTTAAATCTAAGATAACAGAGGTCAAACTTTGGGATCTTCTGTAGCACAGGACCACACACAGATGTAGGACTTCATTATCTGATGAACTATTACATTCTCTTCAAACTTTTGTTTTGTTTTCATTTTCTTTTGTTTTTCAGTAGTAGCCACATGACTTCTGCCATCACCTTTGAGACTGAATGAGTCCTCCAGAGGCTACTATACAAAGCACGACACAAAGTTAGGATTTATCAAGTAGAGAAGTCCTCATCTCATAAGGAGTTCTGCACAGGCCAGATCTAAGCAGACATTTCTGTAGTATGTGGTCTCAAGAGATATAGCCATTTTTACCTAACTGTAAACATTTTTACCTAAACTGTCCTTATATATAAATCAGTTTTGAAATAAAATAATAATAAAAAAGGAATATTCAGTTTTTAGCAGTGCATGGAATATATTTTTGTGGAAGAAAAACAAAGGAGAAAAAAAAGAACACTAAAAACAAATAAGGAGGAACAAAGAAGTCACATCCTCACCCTCTTTTAGGTCCATTTCTGCAAGAAACATTGATTGCTTGTTGCAGATGATTATAATATCTTGTGAACATACTGCTTGCTTGTTTTGGCAGTGAACCTATGACTACAGAATTCAGACCAGCTCCTCACATCAGATTCAAGGCTGCAAAGAGGGGAAGGAAAAAAAAAAACAGCCAAAGAAAGAAGGTGAAGGGTTGTTATCATCCCTAAGTGGTTTCTCTGGAGATCAATAGCTAGAAGAACTTTGTCCTTTCATTTGCTTTCAAATGGTCATGTATTTCATTCAGATAGCTTTTTATTGTTGTTTGTTTTGGGATGGGGCTTTTTTGCTTCTTTGTAATTTGTTTGTAAACATGTTCTGATATGTGGGATCTAGCTTGTACCATGTCAGCTGTTTTGATGGGAACAAAGCATGTGTATAACAGCATATATTTCTGTTTTCAAATGGGCTGAGAAGGCTCCTAGTCTTCTTTGGAAAGTATTTCTGGATATGGACTGGTGTTTTACTGAAATCTCCACACAACTGGCTTGGGATTTTTTGGGGTTGATGCTGCTGTCAGCATACTGCTCAATGAATGACTCACAAAAAGCCAAAACAGAAGCAATATGAATATATAAAAAGGATGCTGATTTGAAAGTGTGAACGAGCACACCTGAGGCAGATCTCCTAGCCTGCAGACCTGGAGGCTATTGCACTTTCATATTTTTGTTTTATCTTTAAATACATGCTACTTCCATTTTCATTAAATTCCCAATGGAAGGCCAGCCTAGTTCCAGATATTTATTCATCACACATTTATCACAACAGGCAAGTCTCAAACAGTTACCCAGCACAACAATTTTTCTCTGGGTCTTTTTTTTTTTCCATAACAAATTAAAGATGTTAATCTTTGCTGATTAAATATTTCTGATGGCTCTTGTTGGGAAACATTCCTTTTCCTGAGCAGCCCCATCTGTTCCTTTTCTGTTGCCCTGCCTGGCTGGAGTCTCCCGTGGTGACTCGTGTGAGCAGAGCAGATGTGCCACGTACCAGGGATTGTGAAATTGGTCAGTGTTGGTGGAAACACCACTGGGTACTGCCAGAAACAGCCCAGAGGGGCTGGCACCTGCAGAGCCCTCGCAGAGCCAGCACCAAAACAGCACCCAGGGCATGTCAGGGGTTGCTCCTCTCCAGAGAAAAGTGCTGGGAGCTGTGATCTCCTGCTGCTAAAAGCTTGTTACCTGCATCCAGGAATGGCCTGCTTAATTTTCTTCAAGGCCTGTGGAGGCTTCTCTCTCCCAAAGTTGCTGGAGAATGGACTAATTAACACCTTCCAAACTGATACCTTTCATGGATATCCAAGCTCTGGGAAGACAGACAATAATGCAGCAGCATTCTGCCTCTCTGAGCGTGATGCACCAACCTCTGTGCGGAGCTTCCTGCCAGTTCCTGAGCAGTTGTGATTGCTGCTGCTCAGGTATTTGCTGTGCAGATTGCATCAGTCAAAATGCTCCGTCTATATCTCATTATTATTTTTCCCTTATCACCTATCAAGAATGCCAATTAGTATAAGGAGTAGAATATGAAGGGATAAGATCTCTGAGCGAGCAATTTCCCAGCAATTAATACCAGGCAAATTGCCATCTGTCAAACACCTGTTGGTTTCCTGGTAATAAACTGGGGAATATCTGAGATACGTGGCAAAGGAACAGAGAAATAAAAGGGTAAAACAGAGGGAATATGCATGCAGGTCATGTTGCAACATGGAAGAGAGACTTAAGGGGCAAAAGGAAATTAACGTTTGAGGGCTGGAACCTGGGGACTTCCAGAAAACTCTGGATTGGTTGATCTGGCATGTAGATTTCCTTGTTTTCACACATTGTGTGAATTTGAAAAGACTGAGTCCCTGTCAAAAGCTTACATTACTTGGCTTAAACTCATACTTGCCCATGTACAGGCAAGGATGGTGTCACAGATGGGACCCATTCTGTTGCTGCATCACAGTGTCCAAAAGAAATATTTACTCAGCTAAGAAGGCATTTGTGGATGTGTTTCAGCATTTCACCAGTGCCTGCTCCTGTCAAACCAAGGTTCTTGCCAACGAGTGGCAGCAAGACAGGTAAATGCTTCAGGCAGACCGAAAAAAAAAAATTAAAAAATCCCTTAGCCCAGTGGTCATTCCATAGAAAAAGTGTAGCCTTTAACCAGCAGCCTCAGCAGGGAAGGTACAGAACAGAGGATCAGAGTTTGTTATTTTCCCCTTTCCTTATCCTTGAGGGTATCCACCTTGCCCACAGTGACTTTGGCATAGCATAAGGCTGCCTGATGTTTGGCATCTGTGCACTGAGACATCATCCCCCAGAGCAAGACAGCAGGATGAAGAATATGCGGTCTTATGGAATCATAGAACACCTTGAGCTGGAAGAGACCATAGAGATCATCCATTTCCAGCCCTCACACCATGGACAGGGGTGCCACCCACTTTATCATGATGGACTGTGACTTGAACACTGCCACAGGTGAGTGTGACCATGTTTTGCTTTCTTTCAAGTTTCTTCTCAGCCACAAGTGGCTGGAGAATTCTTCTGTTAATTTCAATCACCTGCTTTAGGTGCTGATGTTCCCTGTGTCTTCTTGACACTGCTTTTTAGGTGCTTTCTCATTAGGAAGTTTTACAGCACTGCCCTAACCCAGCTGTGACTCTCTGTTAGGCAAGCACAAGTCAATTTCTGACTATAACAGTTACTGCTTGCCCTTGGCCACAGTCAGAATTAACCAGGGCAATGAAGCAAGAGTATTTTGCATTCAAACATCCATAGAGAGAAAGCAAAATGCTCCTGTTGGGTGATGAATGAGCCTCTCTGAGCTGAGGTCTGTAGCTATGGCAGCTCTTTAGCATAACACTGACTCAATTATCAATCAAGTAGGCAGTGCTCCTAAAGGAGGGGAAGGGATCTGTGGCCTTCTTTGAGGACTCATCTATCAACTCACCAACATAGAGGCTTAACCTGAACGTGTCAAACAGGTCTAGGTTTGCACCCCAAGCCTCTTAAAGAAATATTTACTGTAAGAGGTGTTTCACTGCATTCTGCCCTAGGAATTGGTGGATAATCATGAAAAATAGCTCTAACTGTACTAAAAAGTCAGTCATGAGTTCTTGATAGATGGGTGTTATCCAAACAGAGCAGGCAGAGCTGCAGAGACATCTTGTAAACAAGAGGTTAACCAGCCCAAACCAACTGGGGAAAGCTCATCTGACTCTCTTTAGCCCAGCATTTTTTTCATATCAAATGTCAAACATCTCAGGTCTGTATGAAGGAGGCAGCAGCATCCAGGCTTGTCTTTGTTTGCTGAGTGGCAGCAGTAGCTTCTGGCTGTGTGGCAGGCCACAGATAAAAAATGGGATGGATGCTCCATCTGCTCCTCACACCACAATCCTTTGCCAAATGCAGACCACAAAGCAGCATTAGAATTTCCTGGTGATGAGGAACCATGCATCTGTTTCACACATTGTCCCTCCTGCCTCAGGAAACTACTTTATGTCCTCTCCCCTTCGGCACATTTGCTTCCCAAACAGTATTTTTTATGCTAGAGCATAATCAGGAGGTGAGCAGCGGAAAGTGCTCGTTGTGGTCCACCCAAGAGTGGAGGAGAGTGCTTGCTTGAAGGCTATTTTTAGGAAGATTTACACTAGTGTGCAAAATATGCTCAGTCTCCTGCCTTTCCTAGAGTTATTGGGTTTTTAAAATCCTTCTTCTTCCAGAAAACAAACAAACAAACAAACAAACAAACACACACACACACACATATGTTTTCTGAGAAAATAAACCCTTTATGAACTTATTTTCCAATTGTAAGTTGCATTGATACCATATCAAAAGGGAGGTATGGTCTTGTTTTTCAGCCAGCTTTTGCAATAAGTTGCTACTTTCCCTCTCTCTGATGCAATCTACTAATTACTAAACCTACACACTTGTTTTCCTTTTGATACAGAGCTGCCATTGCAAGCTGACGAAATGTATTAAGCTTGGATACCTGTAAAGACCTATAAAAAGATGAAAAAGAAACATGTAGAACACAGATGAGCTAAAAGGTGAATGACAATTCACTTAGAGATAGAGATAAGCGAAGAAGTTGAGGAGATTTGTTTCCGCACCTTATGCAAATTTACAAGATCTTGAAACATTTCCTTTTACAGTTTTGAAGACTAGAATCAAAATCTCAATATTTGCAAGTTGTAAATCAGCACAAGTTAATATCTATACCAAATTAGTTTTCTTTATATGGTATATCATTTACTAACACACATTATTGTATGAAAACCTTTGCATATCTGTAACTAATTCTCTGTAAGTACCCAATCATATTTCTTAGCACACATTTTATATAAGTGATAAAGATATGCTTTTGGTGTTTTTTTTATTTTTTAGAAAAGAAATCTTCAGTACTGGAAATCTTTTCAGCTTGTGTAGCTGAAATTAGACTTTTTTGCTGTATATGGCCTCATAAAACTGAGAAAACTCTGGGACTTTCTGTTTCTTCAGCATCTCCCATAGTTTGATATTAGAGACCAAATATGTTGAGTTTTATCCTAAGCTGGTCCACTCGGAGGAGATGATTACACAACAAAATAAATTAATCACTTGGACTTTAGAGCTTGAGGTGAGCTATCAAGTCTTCCTGCTCTTTTAGACAGAAAGAAGTTTGTTTGACAACAAAAGAGGGAAGACCTCTTTCATCACTGTAAACCACCTCAGCCTGGTAATTTTCCAGTTCATCCAATACTCAGACACAATTTTTATCACATGAGGTGGCTGGGCAGGATTTTATCTAACCTCCTTTTTGAAAAGAAATGTCCAGGTTTTAGCAAGATGCAGTATAATGCATACAACATAACTTTCTGACATAATTTAGAAGGGTTTTTCATTTTTTGCTGGGTAAAACCATGCTGATTTTGAGGAAACAGCCTGTTAGAAATACAGATTTAGGTGGATTTATAGATAGTTACCTTCTCAGATATTGAACCATTTGGGAAATAGGTTACAAAAATGCAACAGGAGATACAAACTATGACACAGTAATGGCATTTTTAAGACAAGGAAAATTACTTTTACAGACAGGATAGCAAAAAGTTACAATGAATATTGATTACTCAAGTTGGTATGAGGTTTTCTTTCCTTATCTTTGTTTGTGAAACAGAAGAGATATAAATCCAGTGACATTTTATCTTTGGAAAGTAATGGTCTAGCATCTTAAATCTCTTACGAACTAACAGTGGCATGGTGATATCAAGGGACTGGGAAACAGGCAAAACTTCTAAGTGTATGATTTTTGCTGTGGGAGATAATGCCAGGGAAGAAAAAGGGCATGGCAAAGCTCCACTGGATTTGAGAAATTGACCTCGTGTTCACTTTGAAGTCCTGGGAGACAGGGGGGTGGAAGATCAAGCACTAAAACTTCCGACACTCAGTTTCACCTGAGACTTGGAATCATCAGTAACAATTTAATCAGAGAGGAATGTTAATTAAGGCTTCAGGCCCTATGTATAGATGCTAATTAATTAAATGTGTTGATTAGCATTTTGCTGTATTGAACATGGAACAGCCTGGCCAAATTCTACACAGAAGTGCCACGTGTAAGGTAATTCAGGTCTGTTATGTGCAGGGCTCTTGATGGGCACTGTGGTGGCTCTAATTTGAATAAACTGGTTCTGCTGCCTAGAAATCAGACCTGGATGAGTTTGCTTTTTCCTGGTACCTGTGCTGCACCCAAGGAAACAGATACAAGATTAAAGGAGAGAAACTGAGCTGCTACTGTGAGTGCACTGGTAGATGCATCCCAATTTAATTAACTATTCAATACTGAGTGGAGAGTAGTGACAGCAGAGATGAAGTCCCAAGTCTCAGGTCTGCATGGAACAGCTGCCACTTTGCAGGTAGTTAGGGGTTTTTGGGACACATTGTTTTTGTAAGGCATGTTTGGGACACTGTCTGTCCTTTTAACGCTGTCTTGCTGCAGTGTACCATAACCACCCAATTATTGGCTCTTTAAAAAATCATTTGGCTTGCTATTAAGGTGTCTCAGGAATAATTCTTGCCAAGGTTAAGACCCACTAATATTGCTGCTGAGTTCCAGTGAATTACTTAAGTATAGGGACTTGAAAGAGCCCTCAGGAACCAGTTGCATCTACAACTGAACTAAAGATATCAAACCACTAGCAAAGCTATTGAGAAAATGAATTAAAGTTGGGTCATTAATTTCAGAAGAAATAAAAATCACCACAGACCCTTACATCCAGCTTCAAACAAATGTTAAGCCACTGGCTTTAGAGAAATCTGGTTAAGTTTATAATTAGCTGTGTCAATCCCGTGAATCACTGTTAACAGTTTGGGAAACTGTCAGTATTTCCACTGAGGAAACACAGCATTAGCAAATACTTCCAGCATTCCCTTTGTGAATTACAAAAATTAATTGAAATACAGTACAGTCTGAAGGATCACTTCTGTTTAATTAAACAGGCACTAGAGATGTCATGAACACCAGTGATACCATGACCTTCCCAATGTTGTGACAGAACCCAGGGAGTTGAGCTGTGGAAGAGCTGATGAGCTTGTAGGCAGTGAGTGTAAGCCAGCTTGTAATATCCTGGGATTTCCTTGTTGATTTAAGCCACGAGTGGATCCTTTATCCACAAACAGATTATCTGCCTCTTGCTCTTGTTTAGTCAATCACAATACTACAGATACAACAAAAAAAGTGCCAGTAACTGATCTCTAACTCCAGAGGTGAATTTCTCAAGTTCGCCCGTAGCAAGGGATGGTTTTTTTGCCACCCACACATTGTTTTGCTTATGTGAAACAAAAATCTGACAAGCTTTCAGAAAGCTCCACCTCTGATTCTCTTGCTGTTAATCTCATCATTGTTAACACAAAATCACTGCTTGCCGAGGCCAACAACTTTCTGTGCTTCATTTTGTTCTGCGCCACACCTGCTTAACCACTAGTAAAACAACTAGTCAAAAAATAATAAAATGGTATTAAGTGCATGTTTCACATATCTTGATAGACATGGAAGGACAGGTTCAGCTTTCTTCCTCATTGTCACTTCTGAAATGTGAAAATGTCAGTATTTCTAGTTTACAAATGTCATTGTATATGAAGATTCACATCTGTGCTTTTTGTTAACAGTTTTAAGGGAAAACTGTATGGCAATAAGAAATTAAAAGATTGTGGAGCTACATGATGGAGAACTTTTAGAAATTCCCTACAGGAAAATATGAATCAATATTATCTTCCGCTCTGTCAAATGGCATGTTCACTGCTCAACATCCATTCTTTAGCTCTTCTCCACTGTTAACATCTGTTGGTTCAGAATCTTGAATCATCCCCATTACTTGGTGACTTGCAGATGTATTCAAATATTTCCTATGGGAAATATTTATTCCCACTCTCCTGACAATGAATAAAAATTCTTCATGGATAAACAAACGCAAAATCAAATAAGGCCTTCTCTAAAGAACAGGATACTTTTAAGGGATATATGGTGACTTTCATTTCCAGTAAAGATTAGCTGTGTACCAAGTGAAACAAATTGCAGCTCTGAGGAAATGTTGTGTATTCCTTCTTCCTTCAGGAAATCCCAGTGTGTAGTGCCTGCTGATCACATTTTTAGAGTTCATGACCTGTAAATAAATTTGAGTGGGGTTAAAAAAAGTCTTTGCTCTTTTTACCAGTCAGTCATGAAAATCACCAACATATATTATCCCTAAAAGAATTGTCATTCAGTTATTAAACATGTGAGTGTGAGTGTGTGGCATTTGTGGTTTTGGATTTTAAAGGGTAATGATTTGTTTTTCTTTTACCAGTTTGCTTCCCTCTTTCATAGAATCATAGAATGGTTTGGGCTGAAGGGACCTTAATGACCAATCCCCCTGCTATGGTCAGGGACATTTCCCTCTGCTGCCTGCTTCAAAATACAGCTCTCCAGTTCCACATTCATTTTTCTGGTTTAGTTCACCAGTAAGAAGGCTGAAAGGGTTTCAAACAGTGTTGAGGAAATGAGCTGTTGAAGCTGTTCAGCATGTGGAAAACACAGGAACAGGTAGAGCGAGTGGTAGGCTCCAAATCAGGTTCATATCTGTGTGGGAACTGAGCTGGCAATTTTTCTGTGCTTATTCCTAGGAGCATTATCCAAAAATGTGCTAGAAACCTGCCAATTTTGCTTCACCATCCAGCCCTTTCCAGTAAAAAGCCTGCACCCATGCTTTCTCCATCCTTTTCCTATTTGCCTGCTTTCCTTCCTTCCTTCCTTCCTTCCTTCCTTCCTTCCTTCCTTCCTTCCTTCCTTCCTTCCTTCCTTCCTTCCTTCCTTCCTTCCTTCCTTCCTTCCTTCCTTCCTTCCTTCCTTCCTTCCTTCCTTCCTTCCTTCCTTCCTTCCTTCCTTCCTTCCTTCCTTCCTTCCTTCCTTCCTTCCTTCCTTCCTTCCTTCCTTCCTTCCTTTCTCTTTTTTCTTCTGCTTCCAGACCTGTATTCCCACTTCCACCAGCTCCCTCAGCACCCTTGGATGGATATTTTTAATCTGCTCATTATGAAAAAAAATAAATAAATAAATAAAAAGGGCATTTTTCTATAAGCCAGTGCTACTTTGTTACTATTTCTGCTCCATCTTGTTCAAAGGCATGCAAACAGTTTTGCCCTGTAGGACCTGCAGCCGTGGTGTCTGCAGCTTTGTTTTTCTCTCTTTCTTTTTTCTTTTCTTTTTTTTTTTTTTCCCCCTGCAATTTAGGGGTTTTGCCTGTGGCAGCTCAGGATGCACAATGTCCCCAGGTGGCTGCTGCCCTTTTGGTTAGAGAGCAGGTGATCCATGGGCACATGAGTGGGTGTCTGTCCTGGTGTTCCTCCAACAGGAATTTTTTCTTCTGTTGTTTCTTGCCTTCCTCAAAAGTTATGTCTTTGCAGACCGGTTTGGTCACATTTGTAGTTTTGTGGAAACACAAAAAACCAACTCATTTTACATTTGGGCAAGATGGTCAGGTGGGAAAAAAGATGTATGCAGAACTTTCTTCAAAGTGTTTCTTGGGAGAGAGGCTATTTGCAGATCTCATGTTTCATTAAAACAAACAAACAAACAACAAACAAACAAAACCCAACAGAACAGGGTAAGTTTGTATGAGACTTGCAACTGAAGAGATACAACTCAGTTTTTGAAATGCTTCTTCAAACTGAAGCTGCTCTGAGCCACCCTCTAAAGTGTTGTCTGATGGAAATGCTGTCTTTGTAACAAGATGTGGCATAAGTAATGTCTCTTTTGGTGAACTTTTCTATATTTTTTAAGCCTTAAAAATGAATGCATTTTTAACTAACACTTTTGTTTGTTTCTCTGTTTCTTTCTTCCCAATTTTTTTTAATCTAACTACTTGAAATGTAGAATTGTTTTCTTAACAGTCTGTAACCAAAAGAGTCAGCTTTAAGTAACTAAAGGGAGTAAAAATAAATGACCAAAAGGCTCATCCCATATTTCATTCTATTAATAAAGTTGCTTCTTCCATGTCCTTTCAAACCAATGATTGTGGTTGTCACAAAGCTGTAACCTGCTTATTTAGGGAGTGAAAAGAATTCTGCTCATCACTGCAACCTCTTGAAAATGGTGTAAAACGTGATACACAAAATGTTTGAAAACATTCAAGTTTTTTAGTGGGAGCCAAAGCTGAGGTGCTGTGTGGAGTTTTGAAGCGTTTTGAGCAAAATTTGGGAGGGAGTTTTATGGCTGTGAGATTTTGGACAAAGGTTTTTCTATCTGAACACATCAGTTTGTTCAGGTAGTATGTTTCCATTTCAGGTAATACAGTATGAACTCACCTTTAAAAATCTTATTTTTCTTTTTCATTATTTCTTTTTCATTATTTACCATCTTATAAAAATGTAATAAAAGAGTTGAAGGGGAAATATATGCAATAAACCCCAAAACAATAATACACACTTTTAATATTTTTTCATATTTGAGGCAAAATTTAGCTGTATTTTAATGTGCTTGTTGCTATCTTTTTCCAAAATACAAAATGCTGGGATTGTATTTTGGATCTTTATTGCTTCAGAAAAGAAAGTCCTTGGTAAAGAGTTAAAAGTCTTTTTACACAGTTTTATACTATTTTAAAACTTCACTTAAAATTATGATACTAATACTTTTTGATACATGGTACCTTCTTTAAAATCAAGACATATACAGACTATAAAATTACACAAGAATAGTCAAGATGAAAAGCAGAGATTTTTCATTGAAATTATTCTGATTTTTTTAAACACGTTCATTAATACAGTGTCAGTGAACTGCCTTGTTTTCTGTGAATGTATCTGACATTTTATGTAAACTAGCCAGCTGCTGTTATCATTATTTGATCCAATCTGTCATTGCAAACATCAATAAAATGACTGTTTACAGAGGAGAAGGCATATATAAGCAAAAATAATCACAGCTCTGGTCTTTGCAATGGAGCCTCCGAAGTGAGCCAGCCAACATGAAAATGGGTCTCTGCATTTCACAAATCCAGTTTGTGATTTTCTTGTTATGGTATTTTCTTTCTTTTTGATATGAGATATGTAGCGAGAGAAAGCAAAGCCTTATTTTGTCTTATTTTTTCTGACACAAATATTCTTTGCCTTGGCTTTCTGCATACATTCACATCTGAATTCTCAGGAGAAAAATGCAAATAAGAAAGACAGTGTAGAAAAGGGGGAAAAAAAGAAAAAAATCAATGCACACTCTCAAATCAACTCTACGTATAGTCATAGTTGAGTATTATTAAAATTTTTCTGCTGTAAAATGGTGACCCTGCTTTCCTCCAGCACACACTGGTGCATTATTCCTATTTGCTTGTACATCAGTGAAAAAAACCCAACCAACCAAACAAAAAACACACATTCACCCCACACACAAACACACAAGCTCACACAAAAATCCCCAAGCAGCTGCTTTCCAAAACCAGCATATTTTTTCCATCTGAGCCTCCAAAGAAGAATGAGCAGAAATATTGCTGAAGCTTACTGATTGCTAGAATTTGGGATAAGTCAGAAATAAATTTTTTGCATCCAGCTCCTTAGGAAAACACCCAGATAACCAGACAATTTTCCCAACAATGTCGTTATTAGTGGTAATGAATGGTGGTTGGCAAATATCATTTGTTTATTTGCAGACATTTCAAATCAGGTCACAGTCTTTTGAAGCTTTAAGTTGAGAAGATAACTGTTAATATTGTCTCTGGAGACCACAACAATATTCTATGTAATGTCAAGATTAAATAAAAAATAATAATAATTAAAAAAAAGATAAAACAAAATTTAAAAAAAGGAAAAAAATTAGCCCAACAACCAAAAAAAAAAAAAAAAGGGGCAAAACAAAAGAAAAAACCCTCCCAAAATAAAGACAAACAAAGTAAAAATACCAAAACAACCACAACAACCATCCAAACCACCAAACCCAACTGAAATAATAATTAGCCAGTAATTGCAAGCTTTGGCCAAATTCTTCCTCCTCGTGCCTATAGAAGATGAATGAAGGACCACTTTGAATTCTGCAGCTATAATACTGGCTTGGAAAATGTTGCTCCTGGGAAGTAAATTCACAACTTGAAACAAGTGTCAGCCATGAGGAAATGTTCATTGATTGTGAAAAATGTTCATTTGGGGGTAAATATTGAGCCGACTCACGTGAGGCTGTAGATACAAGGTCCAACCGGTCAAAATAGTCAGAATATCTAGCTGATTTACAAGTGAATTAAGCTATGAAATTGAAAACTCCTGCTTTTAAAACCTAAATATAGAAGGTATAAACATCTAGAACTGTTGGAAAAACTGTGCTTCCAACAGATCTCTTTCCAAACCTTATTGATCAGGTAGAGCAGGAACTGAATACATGGTTCCTCTCTCATTCTGCTGCATGCATTACCACAAATCTGGAAATTTGGAAGGGCAAACTAGTATATTTACTGGATACTAGGAAAATATGCAGTGATGAGCTAAGCAACTGCTAGTTTTCAGTTACACAGAGCCAACATTTCTGTTGTGTTTAACAAGAGTGATTGATTAGGTAAAACAATGTAGTTTTCCAGCATCATTGTTCCCATATGGAGGCTTTTAGTGTTTACTTCATAAACATTTTTCTTTCTCTTTTCATTTCTCTTCTCCCCCCAAAGATTTAGAAGATTAAATTATAAAATCAAATTGGGAAGAATTTTGTTTGTTTGATTTTTGGCCCCACCAAAAATAACACAAAGGTTTACTGTTACAAAGCACAAGATGGAGTCTCCAACAGATTTAAACAGTATCCATTTGGAATATTAAAAATATGAGATGAAGAGGGTCCTAAAGAAATAGTTCTTCATGTAACTTCCAACAGCAATGCAGTATTACTCCCTGCAGCATATATTTAAGATTGTGAAATTCAAGAAATTATTAGAAAGTGAGGATATGTTAGTAATCCAGTCATCATGGTCAAAATATTTAGATTCCACCACTTGACAGTCTTGGCAAGGTTATTTCAAGCTGTAACCTATCTTAGAACAAATAAACAGGCTGCAATACATGTAGAATTTGCATGAGATCTTCAGCTGGTGAAACTCCATGGAATTTGCAATCTGATCTTCTGCCATTTTTTGTAGGTTTGGAGGGTCTGTCTAAAGTGGTGCACTAGACTCTGTGGTTGTGGTCTGAAAATTATTCTGGTGGTGCTGACAAAAACCCACAGCCTACCTAGGAGTGGTATATATAAATCTCTTTCTTTGACTAACAATGAAGTTGGAGGCATACTATGAATATGTTAAGCAAAACAGACTTTGAAAATATATCATTGCCATGATCTAATGACTTTCAGGGGAAAAAAAGCAAATATCTGAGATATAGCCAAAAATCTATGTATTGTGATCATACTGCTTTTACTGTGTGCTTTGAAAGACAGGAAAGAGGAATTCTTTCTTCAAGTTACAAACTTCCTCAAATTTGCTTCCTTGAGAAAAATAATGCACAGTCCCTCGGACTACAAGGCTCCTCACAGTTGCTGTGTTTTACCTCAGCCTTAATTTGCAGGTCAGTTTCTTCAGGGATGATATCTTTGATGGTGAGAGATGTTTGTGAATGTTTTATTCAAGGTCTGTATGAGGGGAACACAGTTATCCCTATCACTGGCTTAAATTCACTGATTCTTGCAGCTTCTCTTTTATCACAAAGCACTTCATCCCTCATTCCGCTGGCCAGTCAAGTCTGAATATGGAATTCAACAACAGCAGATCCAAAAACCAGATCCAAAAAATCCAATTGGATAATGACAAAAGAGGGCTCAAAAAGCCAAGAAAGGAACAGGGCTAAGGCCACTGTCACCAGGAGCTGAACAGGAGATCTGTACTCAGGCTTGAGTGCAGGTTTCAGCGACACCCCTAGTGCCCTGCTGCTGTCTCTGTGCTCATCCATGAGAGCCTGGAACCCATTTTCACAATGAAACCCGTGCAGCTCTGCAGCAAAAAAGTCTGTGAGAAGGGAGCACAGAGCAATTGTGCTTAGAGGAAATGTCTGGAGCACACCCACAGCTCCTGTTACAGCATAAGCATGAGAAGAGGGCTCTGTCAAAAGCACATGTTTGGTCCTGGTTACAATCCCTCCCTTGCAGAACGCCTTCTCGGCTGCTGCCTGCCTCAGTTCCTCGCAGATGGAATTCCTTGGCATGTAATTGCTGTAATATGAATTGCCCTGGATGCCTTGAGCTTGACTGTGCTAGAGAGCAGTCCTGAAAACTGGGCAGAAACTGTGGGTTTAGTGAGAAAAGGGGAAAGCTGGAGGAGCAGAGTGGTAAAGATTAATCCAGATCTGGTTGCTTCTTCCTTTTACTTGCACAAACTAAAGAAGGTAGTGCAGGATTAGGCAAAAATGTAGCCAGCTTCTCAATTACATGAGATGTATACCCAAACATTCACAGGGCAGGAACTCCAGTGCCATAATACATACCTTAGTGTGTTTTTCAGGGATCACAGATATCCTGTACAGAGTAAGTGAATGGACAATTGGAAAAGGTGCAGACATGCCTATGTTTTTCGATTTATACACATTTAACATTTTTCCTTGCAGATGCTGTTCAGATTTATAGAGCAGCTCCTGCCCTAGTCTAGCTCTGTCATGGAGATGGTCTTAGCATGGAAACCACAGCTGGGCTGCTAATTTTGGGACATTTTGGGACACTGTACCATTGCTGTCAGTGCATCACCCTCCCGTCACAGCCCTGATCTGTGAGTGCAGCCTGTCAGGGGATATCCCTGCAGTGGGGCTGGCCAGGCACACCAGGGTGGCAGCATCACGTGAGGCCTGGGGTGGAAGAAGAATCTTTACTGAGATTAGAGGAAGAGCTTGCAGCAGGCTGACCAACAAAGAAGAGTGAGAGACGGAATGGGGAAGTCCGTTTTCAGAAGTGACCTTTCCACGGTTCGTGATGGGTGTCCTTGGTTTTCCTCTGAGCCACAGAGGAGTCAAAAGCTGTTCCATGCCCTGCCTGTCCTCAGCAGGCTCTGTGGAACTTCCCTTGGCCTCAGAGAGTTAAATCAGATCTCGGCACCGCACATGCAGCGCATTCTTCTGGTCGTCTCTGCATTCATGCACTGCCACAAAACATTTATTGGAGGTGCCAGCTGCCTGCTGGGAGGTGCTGTGGCCGTGTGCACCCACCTGCTGGCATCCACAGTCAGCACAGGTGAGCATCACCCTGCTATAGACTCCAGGTCCCAGTGAACAACTCCAGTTTTCCACCTCTTAAAGGTTTTCTCTGCAGAGGTAGAACAGTCCACCTCATCAAGGCTCTCTTTGACTTACAATCAAGAGCAGTTTAAAGTTTCAGTATGTTTATTCTCTCATTGTTCTTTTTTCCTTACCAGGATATAACAATAGCTTAATGTTTAAACAAAAACTAAAAAAATATCAAACCAACAAAACAACAGATGATCTAAACATTTTAAGGAAAAGCAACGTGTCCTGAGCACTGCAGTTTCTTTGTTAATAAACCTAATTCTGCTTATTAAACTATTTCCAGTCATAAACCCGATACATGGCCCACAAATATAAATGTCACTGCTTTCTAACTGGCCATGATGCTAAAATAACCCCATGAAGAGCTTGCAGCAGCAGTGATAAAGAATTTGTAAGGTTCAAGCCTGAAGCTGATGCCTCTGTAACCAGGCACAAGCAGCCTGTGTGTTTTGCAGCAGCTGTCTGGGTGACAGATTCATTTTCTGTTCATGGAAGGGGATAGGTGGTCTGCTGCATCCAGCATGCAGAAATAGGAGTCGATTTTCACATGAAACAAAAAAGGTGACATACAAACCCATTGACGGTTGTTTCTTTAGCTTTCTCACGTGTGTCATGCCCTGGGAGAGAAGTAAGTAGTTAAATCCCAGCTGAATATTTTACCTTTGAAAAAAATCCTGAGTTTATTCTTCTTCATCCTTTGAGTTTCATAAAAGCATTTCAGCTTTCAAGGCTGTGCATGGGATGGTGCTGTGGAGGGGCAGAGGGCACTCAGTGGAGGCAGAAGCTAAGCCTGGGTCAGGATCAACATTTTCAGCAGCCCTTCCAGCCTCCAGGTTGAGTTGTATTTCTTCGAAATATCTACTGGGACTTCTTTGCAGGTTTTGGTGCCCCTGATGAAACTGCAACCTCTGTATAGCACCTTTATGTTCCTGAGGTCTTGAAACCTGGGAAATTATTCCTTTTTCTTCACTGAGATGGTTGCAGCTGAAGGGCAGAGGAGACTAAAGGAAGTTTGGCCAGGTTCCCCTGATTCAGCTCCCAGATCTCTTTGGCGTGGGGTCTGAATCAGACACACTGGATTTTTGTGAAAACAGGGGTCAGCAGGTGAATAATTCTGCTGGAGAGAGAAAATCAGGCCATGACATGTGGCTGGGAGGTGGATGTCTTATGTATTTTTAGCAGTTGTTCTGAGTGGTTTCTCCCATGAATGATGACATTTTGTTAAGGCACAAACAGGATTTCTGTTTACACTTCTCTAAAGAGAGGGCCAATGCTGCAGTGCAGATTTGAGAAAATAAGGTATGTGTTTGTATTGCCTTACTGATTAAATATTTGGTGGCATACATAATAAAATCTATTTTCCTAGAGCTCTGAGGCTTGACATGTATATTTCTTTGAACTTTTGGGACATTTCTACCATAACCCCTCAACACAATACAAGTGTATTCAGAAGACTATGACTCCCCCAATTTGTAGAATTATTCAGAGTTCACACAGGAACAAACAAAATCTATTTTGGAACCCCTTACTATAAACATTCTTTGCTGTTTTGTAGGGGGAAGAAGATAAAATGCTGAGTCTTAAAACTGTTCAACGTCCTGCTTGAACAAAAGAGTAATGGATATCTAGGAAACAGCTTTTTGTCTAGGGGTGTGGTTTTATGAAAAGCTGTGCTATTTCTCATCAAATATTTACAAGGCTCAGATCAATGTGTAAGTGTCCTGTGAAACAATATTCAAGTGTAGAAGGAAGAAACAAATTTAAAAAAAAATAATCCAGTATCTCTGGAAGCTCTCCAGGACATGGCCCTGAGACTTTAAGGTGTTTTTAAAGCACAGCATGTTTCTTCAAATGAAGAATCAGAGCAACTGCCTCTGGACTGAAGTTTTAATATTTTCTGAAATCTCATCAGATAACTTTATTTTGCTTGAATTCATGATTAATTTTAATTAATTGCTTGACTCTGTTCATAACATTACACTGTAAAAATACGTATAAATATATACTTGTAAAATTAAACATAAAACAACAGACAAAAAATTGTGTTGTTGAAGAAAAGCTGTTTCCATGCACCTTAACAAAAGACACATTTACAGAAGGTTTTATTGAAATTACTGTCTTTTTCCTTAATATATTTTGGTTTCAAAAATGAAATATTTTGATGGAAAAATGTCTCCCTCTAAAATATTACATCCTTTGAGAGTTACTTGAAACCATTGCTCCATTTTCAAAAGAAGAAAAGAAGTCAACATCTGGCTTTCTATTGCCAGAATGGATTATTCTGCCCTTAGTTTCATGTTTTAATCGTGGGTTGAATTAAACCAGAGGGACGATAACATGGTAGTTTCTATCTACACAAAAATAAGAGAAAAACAAAAGGATTAATTAATTCAAACAGCAGCAGAAAGCTTTATTGCATGAAGGCACACCAGTGTGTGTGTATAAATCTGTGTGTGGTAAAAATGACGACTGGGTGTAATGAGTTTTCTACTACTGAACAGCTTGGGTTGCAACAGCTTGGGAAAGGTCATTAGACCTGAAGTTAACCAATGCTAATTAGCTGAAAGAACAAATGACAGATATAGTTGCAACACCGAGAGCTGAGCAGGGATGAAGGGCCAGTTCAGCAGGATGACAGAGCGATGTGTGGGTGAGTGCCACAGCAGCAGAACCTCTTCTTCCCAGAACTTGGGTCAGTGTATTCCACGGTGTTGTGCTGGTCAGGAGCTGCCCCTCAGGCTTACCTCACCCTTAAACCCTCTACATAGGCCTGAGGTGAGCAGAGGGATCCTAAAACTCACCCTGCCCAGGGCAGAAAACTGCCTGAACTTAGGGTGATCTGTCCTCTGCTCAGGAAAATTCTGTGGGTTTCACCAGGCTTTAGGGCAGGCTCTTGGAAAGGGTTTGTAGAGCAAGCACATGGAAAATTCTAGAGAGTGTCTTTTTTCCCAACTACAGCCAAATTGTTTGCCGTAGCAAATTTTAAACAATGACCAATCTACAGCCAAATATTTGCCCATTGGCTGAATTCAAGATCAGTTATGAGTTTTAGCTTCAGAGATGCTTTCTTCACCCCTAACAAGGTCAGTGGATGAAGCTGGTGTGGCAACCATCTACTGAAGAAAGATCACCATTGAGGGACCTGCTGTATCTGAAAGAAAGGGATTTCTGAGATCACAACACAACAAATAGAAATGTTGCATCGTGGCCTTGGTGTTCCTCTCATTCGTTTTTGGCCCCAGCTCGAGTTTTGTATGAAGAGAACACTTAATCCTGCTGGAAAGAGACTTGAAGAGTTGCAACACCCATCTAAGTCTCTCATTGTGTGAAAGAAAGCTCACTCTACGGAAAAAATAAAATTCAAATAAAGTTTGTAGGGTTACTCAGACATAAACTTCTGTGAGAGAAAGAGTTACTACAGTGAGCTCTGCATCCTCTCCTACAAAAAATAGCCCAATTTCTTTTCTTCATGTGAAGGGCTAAGTACTTCATAAATGCCTTTTTGAAGCTGTTTCCCATTCTCATCTAAATGTCAGTCAGCCCAAGTCTCTGTAGCACAAAATACATCTCACCTGAGCTGTGAGAATGGTTTGGGAGCAGAAGTAGGTAGGCTGCACTTCAGACTGGTTCTGATGTGGTAGAAATGTGATAGAGATACTGACCTCAGCACCACTGGAGTGTTCAAATAGTTGGAACTCCACAACATATTTACAATATATTTGCTTCTTGTTTCCTCTCTTATGCTCTGCTGAAGGCACAGTTCCATCACCATCAAATAACAGAAGCCACACAGGACTTTTAGGGAGATCTTGTGACAGAAGAAATCACAGTGAAGGGAAAATTTTGAATACCACAGGAGAGGAGGGGGGAAATGCTGCGGAACTCTTTTCCCCACTGTTGGAAGCCCAAGGATATCACCTCCAGGTGTGCAGGGGTCTGTCACAACAAACCAGGTTCCAGCACACTGGTGTGTTCACAAGTTTTCATGTACCTTTTGACACTACTGTCACAGCACAGCTTGTCTGAGCTGGACAAGGTAAATCTTATGGCCATAACAAACCCAATTTGGCTGACCTGGCTCATTCTTGAAAAGAGTTAGAACGAGTCCCTGGGTGAACAATGATAGGGTAGATTTGAACTCAAACAGACCTCAGCCAAGCCTGTTCAAGCCTAGATGCAGAAATATCACTGGCCAGATGAGACATCACTGGCGGAGAGAGAGATCCCAACAAAGCAGTTATCTAAACACAGAAAATTCAAACCCCCTATAAAAAGGGCAGCCATAATAAACTCATTGCTCTTGCTGATGGCCCTTGATGAGTTCATGCCATTTGTCTGTCTCTGACCAATGACCCACAACATAATACATTACCACTCCCCAACTGACACAGTTCCATGAGGAACATCTGGTTGGGTTGCCTAATGCCAATATTGATTCTGGCCTTACCTTGCCTGCACAGAATGGGTGAATCTCGTTTGCCATTTATTTCTTTTTTCATCAACGTGGTAGTGTACATATTTGCCTTCTTTCCTCTCCCCTTCACCATCCAAGGCTGTGAAGCAGCCAGTGGGTCACGTTTTTTTCTCTCCTTTTCTCTTGCTGAAGGTGTGTTTGTCCATCACGTCTGCAACATTGGCTCTCACTGTAGGTTGAACACAGAAGAAAAAATAAAAACAAGCCAAAATCAACACCCCAAACACCTCTGCTGGGTTCAGGTGTTTGAGAGGTGACCAAGGGAGGGCTGATTCTGAGCTCCCTTAATCCAAAGAGTGTCTACTGTCAGCTTCAGCAGAGGGAATCAGTAGATCAATGACATAATCTGTATTTTCAGAAAAGGGGAGACAGATGAAGGAGAGGGAAGAGAAAGCATGGCTGGGTCATCAGGCGTGGGGTATCCACGTAAAATGCTCTTTGTGAGGGCACTGGTGCCCAAATTTTCACAAAGGCAGCATGTGGCACTGCTGTTTGTGACTGTCCCAGCCAGCCCAGAACAACTCTCCTGACTCAGTGACCAGTGCAGTCCCTGTGCTCTTTTTTCATAAAACTGAGCTCACAGTCTGGCACAGGGGATGTCTGCTCTTGTGAAACAGTGTCCAGCTCCAAAGGCCAGATGATGAGGCAATTCCTATTCATGTTTGTTTGTTTCACCTTTAAAGGGAGAAAGAGAAGGAAGAGAACTATTCCTGTAGAATTTGTCATACATGTAGCAAAAAAACTTACCACCCCTGTCTTTCTCATTGTGGAGTGATTATATTTTTTTCAACATTTTACAATCACCTCAAAATTAAGGAGACTTTATGCCATTAAAATCTCAAGGTAACAAATTTCTTAGTATGAACCTGGGATACCTTTTCGTGAGTAGTTCATATTCACACTCATCATAAAGTCTCTGCTGCATTGTTCAAGGAGTACAAGGAGTACAAGGAGGTCTCACTGTGAAACACAGAAGTTTTGTCCTTCCTCTGGGGTAAAAGAAAAAAAACCAACAAAACAACAAAGAAGAAGAGGAAAAAAAAAACAAACCAAACAGTGGAGAAGGTTTTTATGTAAGCACAGATTGCTTGGGAAAGGGAAATGGATATTATTTTCTAGACCTAACAGCACCATTAGTAGAATGGTTTTGGAAAAAACACTCAGAATGTTCCCATTTTCCAGCTACCAGAAAGCTTTTAGACTATTTTGTATGGCCCAGAAATTGTATTTTGCGAAATAACAAGTACAAGATAGCAGCCTGACACGACCTTAACAATGCTTTTAAAAGAGAAAATCAATTTTCTTAAAAGAAAAAAAGAAAAAAAAAAAAAAAAGAAGAAGCACTAGGAGATGTGCAAAGAGCTGATGTGTTTGTTCCCAAGGCAAAAAACCCAAAAATATCCCTATGAATGAAGAGATAGCAGGAGGAAAAAGATGTGCACAGGTAAAATAGCTGTAAAATAAATGTGAAATAGCTGCCTGCCCCAGTCATCATTGATGACTCAACAGGGGACCTCAGAATCAAAAATTTAATGGGCTATTGATTGTGAGTGAAGAGATCCCTTTGCAGGAGTGCCACAGATTCCTCCTCTCTGCAGGTCAGAAAGGGTGAACCTCTAAAACCATCACTGTCTACAAGGGCACAGGTTTATACACTATTAGTAAAACCCTCTGAAGAAGGTGGAAAGGAAGTTGCAGTTATTTTGTGTTACAAAGGCAGTGGCCCTGGAGATGAAAGACAGCCTTCCTTTGTCAGGTGAAGATAAACAATCCCCGGGCTACAGCATGGGATAAATGAGTTTAGAGGATCTTGGACATCCACCAAGCCAGTGAATGGTGATTGCGGGAAGTAAAATGGTTTTTCATGTAATTTTAAAACTGGGTTTTTAATTTAACCATCTTAACCACAAGCCTTATTTTCCAACCAAAATGAAAGCAATGTCCACGGAACATGGAGCCAAATAATAGCAGAAACACAAGTGGTGAGTAATGCTGATAAAGCTTTAGAGGAACATACCTGCATGTAAAGCTTTGGAGTGAATTTTAAGTGTGTATATATTCACCACTACCCCACACAGAAGCTCAGGTCATTTCTGGACGTAACTCAACATGAATGACAGATGCCTCTCATGTTTCCCATTGCTAAAATTTCAGTAGTTTTACAGAGCCATTAAAAGTGACCAAGCTGATGGAGAGAAAGCTGTCTTTTAAGTCTGGCAGATGCAGGCAAACCAAGTAAACACCTTCCTGTTGTAATCTTGACTGCAGCTCAGCCTACCTGGTGTTATTCTGCAGAAATATTAAGTTTTCAGTGTGTGCAGACATGATTCCTAGTTACGTCAACGTTTATATAGCCGCTGTCTATGCTGGGAGGGCCAAAGAACCAGAGCTGAGAACTGTGACAGAGCACAAAGCTGGGGAGAGACCTTTTTTAAACAATTGTAAGATTCCCCAAATATTCTGACTTGTTTTTATCAAGTAGCCACCTTCAAGCCCCTCTGATACTACAGAAAGAAATAAAATAGTTAAACTAAGTCCTTCTCTGGCCTCTGAGGATCAGTCTTTTATTCTCTGATGGAGATTTGCCTTTTTGCTGTTTTTTTTTCCCACAGGGACATCATAGCCATCAGATGTCCCTGTAGAAAAAAAGGCAGAACAAAACATCCCACAGATGTCCCCATCAAGAGGGACATCAAACTATCCCTGGCAACCCACCCAGGGCTGCAGTGTCAGCACAAGTTTTGTATCTTGGAGGGGTGGATTGATGACACAGCTTTGGAATTTTAGGGGGATCATTCCTGGCCCTGTCGCCAAAAAGGTGGATCTTCCCCTTAAAATCCAGATAATGTTTTTATTCTCATGAGTAGCTGTGATTTGTCCACAGATTTTATACTAAAAAAAAATAAATAAATTAAATGGTTGAAATACATTTGTGTCAACGTTGTTGTTATAAATCTGTAATTGTTACGCTATGCAAGCTAATGACATAGGCCAAATTCCTTTAAAATCCAAAAGCCAGGCTCTTAATCAGTGTGAGGCACATGTGAATTACTTTATTTCTCTAATACAATTCCCAAGACCTGTGTGTTGCTCCTTACAGACCCAGCTGGAAGAAAATTATCTTCAGGGATATCTTTATCTCCCTGCAATAATTCAAATGATCATTGGAACAATCACTAATACAAGCAAGATTACTCACAAGTAACGTCATGAGCATAAATCAGGGCAGCTGACATAAGTGCAATCTGACTTAAATCTATACAGTAAAAACAGGAACACAGAGGCATAAAATGTGCTCTTGAACAGAAGACACAAGCAGGATACAAAATTTTACGGCTCTCATCCATTTTACTGAGATTTCCCTGTGCTCTGTGCACTGGATGTTTTCAAATGTACCTGTTTTTTGGGGTTTCTTTCCTTAGATTCCTCACTGCTAATCCCATGTTTTAACTGAAGCCAAATTTTGTAGAGCAAATCAGAGGAGCAAATGTGCTAAAATTATAGCATATAATGAAAGCAGGACTCTCAATTACATTTTACAAAACTTGCAGATATTTGGTACCTTTGTACTTTTCCTCTTTTTTTAATGTATCTGTCTCTTCTTTTAATGTTGCTTAATATAATTGATTTTCAGAAACTATTTAGCTGATAAAAATATGTACAAAGACTAATTGAAGCACTTGAAATAAAACTTGTATTCAAAAACCTTTAAATAGTGGACAGAAATTTAACCACAGCCATGTTTGAATTAGACCTCAGATCCCAGGTATTCATGACCATAGAAAATTGTGCACAACAGGCAGAAAACAACATAGGCTTTTTTGGCTTCTTACCAGGAATAACTACAATAGGAAACAAAATTGAATACATGCATATCAATACAAATGTCAGTGGAACCAACCTATGTGAAAAGTAAAAAAATTTGTCTACATTTTTTAACAATGTTTACTAGAGGGTAGTGTAAGTTTGCCAATTTTCCTTCAATGTTATTTTAAATGAAAGGTCTTTGTGGATGCTCAGAATTCTTTCTAATATAGAATTTAATCACATTTCTCCATCATTTTGCACAGGCAATGAACAAGGCATCTTAATTTCTCCATCCACCAAATACGATGAAACATTTCCCATTATGAGCACAGTGGTTCTCTTTATCAGCAGAGAGAAGGACAGAAAGGACTAGAAAAATAAATCCAGTCAATGTTCACATGTAAAAAAAAAAAAGAAAAAAGAAAAAAAAGATTTCTTTGCAACTCTTATTTTTTTCTTACTGTGCGAAAACAGCCACAGAAGTTGTTGACATATTAGTTCTTTATTTAAATATTCCCCAGTTTATCTCAGGAATGTTTGCATTATTTTTCAAATTTGAAAATATGAGGGAGCAAAGACTTGGGTGGGGTTGACAGGCAGATCTGATCCAGATCAAATATTACCTCATTAACAGCTGCCATGACTTAGGAGGACTACCACAAAATCCTTTTTTGCACTTGCTCCTGGGTGATAGCATAGCTGCATCCAAACAAAATGGTTTTAATATTTAACCTATCCTAATCCCAAGTGAAAGCAAATTTACTTCCTGGTTCTACAGGTCCAAACCATTGCTTTGAATGTCTCTTAGTCCAGTGCATATTTTTTCCCACTGCTGGTAATTCATTCCTGATTTTACCTGTGTTGGCATCCTGACATCTTCCAGCATCTTAATTGTTCACTGAAATTGACTGTGTTAGATTTCAGATAAATATATATATATTTATCAGAAATCTATATTTTTATTTATATTTAAATCTATATCTAAATATAGATTTCTTTGTCACTGAGATTTCCTGAGGTGTTTTTTTGGTTGGTTGGTTTGGTTTTTTATTTTTACTTTGTTGTTATTGTTGTTTGGTTGGTTTTTTTCTTTGTTTTGTTTTGGTTTTGGTGTGGGTTTGGTTTTTGTATTTGTTTGTTTGCTTGTTTTGGTTTGGGTTTTTTTTGGTTTGGGGGTTGGTTTTGTTGGTGTGGGGGTTTTTTTTGGGTTTTTTGGGGGGGGGGGTTTTGTTTGTTTGTTTTGTGTTGTTTGTTTTTGTTTTTGTTTTGGTTTTGGTTTGGGTTTGGTTTTGGTTTGGGTTTGGGTTTGGGTTTGGGTTTGGTTTTGTTTGGGGGGGTGGTTTGGTGGGGCTTTTTGATGCTCCAGATATCTTTGAAGGGATGGAGTGGCCTGTCAGCGAAGAGAGGACAGAAAACTATGCTGGTCTGCACATTATTGTGATTCACTCCCATGAAAGCAGGGGGGAGAGGAAGGGGAAGAGGAGAGGAAGAAAGGGAAAGGGAAAGGGAAAGGGAAAGGGAAAGGGAAAGGGAAAGGGAAAGGGAAAGGGAAAGGGAAAGGGAAAGGGAAAGGGAAAGGGAAAGGGAAAGGGAAAGGGAAAGGGAGTCATTTGTCAAGCTTGTAACAGTTATTAATTTGATTCAGAATAGACTGTGTTAAAATGCAAAGATCTTCAAGAATATTTGTCTTCAAGACAAGAAGCAGCATGAGCACACAAAGAAGGCTGCTTAAGGGCATCAGACTATCAGCTTTCTGAGACATGAAAATTTCAGCACTTTCCAGGGAGACAGCATTTTGAGAACTGGGCAGCTGTTTCCATCCCCCAGTAAGGAAAAAAAAATCATCTCTTTCAACCCAGGCAAATAAACATTATATGAAATTTTAAAATACTGTAAGGAAGTTGCTGGTAATTTGAGGAAAGGTGATAACTAGCCCCCTCTCACACCCCTCCAAAGAAATCTCACCCCACACTAAAAGAACAACAACAACAAACCAAAACCCAAAACCAAACCAAACAAACAAAAATACCTACCAAGAAAACCCACAAAGAAACAAAAAATCTCCAAACCAAAACATCCAGCCACTGGTGAAATCAGATGACTACAAATTGAAAATGTAATAAATACAAGTTTTGTTCTCTCTGACTATATGGACTTAAATAGGCAGATCAGTCTCAGCACATAGTAGGAAGTGAATATAATGGCAAACTTAATTTGCCTGGTATCAAAAGTTCAAAAGCTTTAAATATCAGGCTGTTTGTTCAAAAGTAGACCACACCTACTGTGGCCTTGGGGCTTTTTTCCCCAAAATTGCGGGGTTTTGTCCCCATGAATAATATTATGGGTGTTTCCAAAAGACAGCAATGTGAGCAAAGAATTCCTGTCAGTTTTATACAGAATGTTGTTTTCTACCATTACTGTGTATGGGTTAATCAGCCCAAGAAAGCAGGGCCTCTTTATCTGCAGCTCTGTGTCTCTGCTCACATCAGAGTCCAAATATTTTTCTGTACAAGACCCTCATTAAGATTTTCCCCTTTCACTGAAAACTGTGAAATTCTTTCTTTTGGTATGCAGGTAGCATTATGGCAACAAATCCACGAGTCTGTGAGGCACCAGGGACCAGGGAGATGCACAGGGTTTGAATTCTGAGACTATTCTATTTTATACAGGTAAAGGGAGAACTATATTTTTAATAACCTCACTGTTTTACAGAACAGATGATTTACCTCAGTGAAAAAAAATTATCCTCAGTTTATGTACAAAAGAGAATGTCTGTGTCAACTGTCCACAACTAATCCTGTTTTCCCTTTGTTTTTCTTTTGAAAAGGTTACTAAACTTAAATGGTTTGTTTGTTAGGATGATAATAACATTCCATGTATCCTATTATTCATTATATTCTGTTGCTTAGGTGCTTTTTGGGGCATTATATGTGAGCAAGCTGGACACTTACTTGATGCAGAGACCTGTATTTTCTAGATCAACTTTCCCAATTTTTTTTAAATCATCATTTAGTGTGAAATTCCTTCAGTGGGTGTGAGGATGCAAAGTTGTGCTCTTGTCCACGATGTTACCAAATGCCATAAGCCAATCTTAGTGGCTATGAGCACCTTGCCATTATTTGGCATTTCACTGTGATGGGGCATAGGCATCAAGGATGGAATGGCAGCATGCTCCAGAATTTCTCTGCTGAATGCATTTTGTTCCTGCCAAATTCCTGCTTTTTGAAAAGTCACCCACTGATCCAAACTCATCTTGTTGGGATGGATTCCAGGGGTCTGAGCTGGTCCAGAGAGCAGTGCTTCCTTCACTATGCTCTAGCACCCCTTCCCTCTCTATTCCCTAAAGAGCAGAAGAAAAAAAGCAAAGAATCCCTGAAATTGTTAACATATGAAAGATAAAAACTCTGAGCCAAACCCTCAATCTATTTCTTCCTTTGTTAATTATAAAGCAGCAGAATAGCTGGCACGAATATCTTGGCTAAGCTGTGAGTCCTGTGATAGATGATGTTCTCACACCAGCCAATGCAGTCATGTTTCCTTCCTGCTACATTATGCTTTTTTAGCTATAATCATGTCTTTTATCCAAAGTGTATTTTTAACTTTAAATATATTTTTGTGATATCCATATGAGCAGAAATAATTACTACTGTATCCCAGGGGAGTAAATTGTCTTTTTCTTTTTTTCTTTTCTCCTTTTCTCCTTTTCTCTTTTCTCCTTTTCTTTTCTTTTCTTTTCTTTTCTTTTCTTTTCTTTTCTTTTCTTTTCTTTTCTTTTCTTTTCTTTTCTTTCCTTTCCTTTCCTTTCCTTTCCTTTCCTTTCCTTTCCTTTCCTTTCCTTTCCTTTCCTTTCCTTTCCTTTCCTTTCCTTTCCTTTCCTTTCCTTTCCTTTCCTTTCCTTTCCTTTCCTTTCCTTTCCTTTCCTTTCCTTTCCTTTCCTTTCCTTTCCTTTCCTTTCCTTTCCTTTCCTTTCCTTTCCTTTCCTTTCTTTCCTTTCCTTTCCTTTCCTTTTCCCTTTCAACTGCTTCGTCATAACCAATAAAAATATTTGAGGATGGTCTGAGTGGCTATTGCAATCAACACAAGTTGACATCATGGAAGGAAGTAATTTGTTTGCTTGAAAGAATGAAAGATTTAGCTTTTCCAGGCTTGGGTCCTTCTGGGTTATAATTTGTCTCTTTTTTTTTTTTTTTTTTTTTTTTTTTTTCTTTTTTTTTTTTTTTTTCCTTTTCTTTTCTTTCCCTACAGGCCATCATTGACCAGTACAAGAGCAGCATTCCTGAGAAATCACAGCACTTGGAGAAGTGGACATTCATGTTCTGTGGCTGGAATCAGCCACAGGCGTGGTTTTGGGGCATGGCAATTTATGACTATTTCTGAAACAGTGGAATGCTATGAAAATAAACAAATCCAAAAAGAAAAGAAAAGGGGGGAAAGCCTAGAAACTGAATTTTACCATTGTAAGAAATAACACTTGAGGCTGTTTTGTGTTTTGTGCCAGACTAAGTTTTCCAGAGGCTTCTAAGCTGAGCTGTAGCTGATGGGTATAGGCAGCCTGCTTTGGATATGAGAAGAAGGAAGAAACCTTGCTCTTCTTGCTCCTTTTCTGTGCTGGGGTTTGGCTTTAGAGTCTCGGTCAATCATTGATTTATTTGGAAGTGATGGAACTGGAAATGAGTCTAAGATCTTAGATTGCTTTGAAAAGTGATTAAAGTCCTCTTTTTAAAAAATAATTTGACTCAGTGTGGAGATTTGACAGACTGCTCTTCAGAGTAACTCACGTTGATCTCACACCTCTTGTTTTGTGTGCTATTAGGAAACAAACCCTGATCTCTCTTCCTTTAACAGAACTGTGCCTTTCCTTCTGAGCAGAGCTGGAATTTTGCTGTCCTCTGCCTTCCTATGCTGCACAGTCCCAACCTACTAATCTGGGTTCTACCAACACAGTGTTAGACCCTGAACATTGCAAATTTTGTGAGTGAAGTAGAGCATTTTATGCTGGGGGCTGGCCTCCAGGATGTGAAGTACATACCAAGCTCACTGGGCTCTCATGTGAGCTTGAAGCAGTGCCTCTAGACTGCAGAGGAGACTAAATTCACCCCTGTGGCTTGAGGAATGCCAACAGTAGAAAAATTATGTGTAGCTCCATATTAATTCTCTTTATTTCTCTCAGGACCCAGAGCATCACCTGCTGTGTTTTAGAGCTGACTACCTCCACATACTCCAACAGCAAAAGGAGTGAGTGGATGGTTGAAGACGAATAAATTCCTGCTGCAGTTTTTCCTGACACACATATTGCCCCCTTTTTTCCCCATATTTGTACTTATGACACAAACCTACATAAAATTAAAAAATAACCCTAAATGAAAAGAGAAAACATCAGGAAAAGCAGTGAGGGGCTAGAGCAGACACTGCAAGGCACTGTGAGTGTTGCCTCAGGTGGCAAAGAAAGTGGATAAAAGCACATACAAGCTCCTGTGTTGCCTGGAGTCTCCACCCAAGATTTTTACCTATTTTTCTGGCAAAAGGGATTTGTATTCTGCTAGAGACAAGCTGAAAAACTATCTGTGGGTAGGCCAGGATCTATCTACCTAAATGCAAAACAAAAAATGTTTAGGATTCCACTATGATATGCAGGTATGTGATTTCTCATCTCCACCAGGCTCTGGAGCTGGCCTTAATTCCCATATCTGTGTCTTCCAGACAGGTGAAAGAATACTCTGAGTCTCTGGAGGAGCTCCTACCTGTGGTGAAAAAAAAAAAAAAAAAGAATGGAGGCATACCTTGGAAGTTTATGTCAGTGATTAATGGTTAACTGATTTCGGTAAAAGAGGAACACATTTCATCTAAAAAAAACTCCAAAAAAACAACTCCCAACCAAATAAATAACAAAAAACCCCAAACCCAACTCAACAAAAACAAGCTCTCTTTACTGAAGAGCAGCTGACAACATATTCTGTCTGGCTTCATTTTGCAGTGCAGACAAAAAGGAAAGGATGCAAACTGGGAAGATTGTAGAGGCCCCTCTGGTGAGGAAGAAATAACCATGTGGAAAATATTCTTTTTTCAGTGCTTTCAGTGAAAAAAAAAAAAAATTTTATGAAGCAGTGGTAAGTGCTCACATGTCCCGAGGACATTTAAGGTCTACATGTGAAACACACATTCAGGAAGGGTGTTTTGAACCAGGTTAGCTTGGCTGAAGAAACACACATAAAAATGCTGCCCTCCTGGCTGCCACCAAGGCTAGCTGCCTTCCTAGAAAACACACCTCTGATCAGGAAGGGAGTACGGGAGAAATAGCCAAAATCTCAAGGGAATCATCTTCTAGTTTTGTAACAGAGGTCTGGACTCAGGCCGAGATCTACAGCCACAGCCACTCCCAATTCCATCCCTCCTTTTGAAAGAGTTACAGCAGAAACCATATCAAAAGCCTTTCCAGGGCTGGGAGGCAGAGTACAAACCTCACCTTGGCCTTTGTGGCCCAGAGGCTCTGTTTGTTCTTGTGGCAGTGCTTGGAAGACGGGATATAACTGAGTTGTTTGAAATACTCAGTGCAGCACGGAGATAAGAGCAAGAACCTCCACTCCTGCTGGTGAGGGGTCAGTGTTTGAAAGGAGAACAAAGAGAGGAAGAGCTCCAGAACCAAGTAAGAACTGAAACATTGAAATTCTCCAGAAAAAAAATTGTTTAAGTTTTGTATATTGATATTTTCTCTTTGATGTTTGCCCATATATTTTGAGGAAAAGCAGTGGGCCCTTAAGTTGTAAGGAAGAAAGTCGGGTTGAAAAGAAAGCCAAGAAAAAATGTAGTAGTAGAGAGTTTTATTAAGAGTTTTAAGGACATGGGAATTCCAGGGAGAGTGGGACATGGGTTGACCAAACTTAAATTTACAGCAGGAGGCTGCCCTAATTGCTGAAATGGCAATCAAGAGTGATGCCAGATGAAAATAAGTATCTGGTGTGACGGCAAAAATGGGATAAAATAGTCAGCCTTTGTGGACACAGATGCAAGCACTGAGCATTTTGAGCCCTTTTGCTCAGGTTCTGCACAGACCATCCTGATCAGCCCAGCTGTTCAGGGAGACACCATCATGTGTTACAACAAAGTGGGTAGAAAATTATGGTGCTCCCCCAGAGCTTCATTTATCCCTGTGGTGATGATTCATCTTAATGGGATACAAATGTAGAAATTCACCCACACAGAATTACATTTAGAGAATAGTACAGATGGATTAATGAAATCTAGCAAAGAAAGAATAAATTAATGAATTCAGTTTCTTCTTGGGCTGCAATGAAAGTAATTCATTCCTTCAAAACAAGCCAACCTCTTGCTGCAGGGCAAATCCCACCAGGAAAAATTAAGGATGAGCTCTCCACAGGGAAAAATCACAAAATTGCATGACCCTATGCTACTGAGACACTACAGCTCTTTGGAGTACAGGCTAGGTTGGATACCCACAAAATACTCAGGAAGTGATACAGTAGACATGACCAAAAGAAGAAAAAGTGACTTTTGGCTTCCTTTTTGCTGTCTCCTCCCTTCTGTGCACGAAGAACCAGCACACAGCTCACAGAACTTCTATTACCCCTGTTCTTGCATTGTAACAATAATAGAATGTGTTTACTTCAGTTTTTAGGCCTCTCTCCTAGTGTGGTGTTTTTTTATATGAAAAGTTTAATCCATAGAGAAGTTCTGTTGCTTCCATGAAAGTCAAGGTTATAAATATGGCATTTAAAGATGTAATTCCAGCAATGCCAAGAGTCTGAAAATTAAAAACTTTGCAAAAAAAAGTACCTCTAACAGAAAGAAAATCTGGCTGAAATACTGTGTGATGCCTCTTCAGGAAACCCTTCCTGGAGTTTTTAAAGGGCTCTGTTAGGACAAGTCCGTGCAGTTAATTTGGAGAGACAGGAACAGTGTTATGTAAATACATGCACGTGCATCCAGCAGTACAGGGAGGCCTGACGAAGAAGCTCTGAGTAAATATCTTGGACCCAGTTAGTGGTAATAAAAGTTTAGGGCGAGGGTAAGACCCACTGAGGGTCTGGTCCTTTATGTCAAGTTCACTATTTCCACACAAAATTATTTTCCCAACCGTTTTATGGTGTTCAGGAAAAGTATTCAAGAGGAGTTTTGTGTGAGACTTCGTATCTAGATCTCTTTCAGTGCTGGTAGATGATATAATTTATATCATTTACACATGGGAGATGAAAGATTTCTGTTCCTGAAAATTCATTTATTTGCTTCCAGTGATGGAAGCTGGCAAATGAAAGATGCCACCCCTTTTGCAGACTTTGTAGACTTGTTTTGTTGTGGGTTTCTGTTGGGTCCTTTTATATTTTTAACTGTCCCAGCTACTAAAAAGAGCATATTTGCAATGTTCTTAAACACTTAAACATGAAAATGCAGGGAGAATTAAGAGAAAGGGGGATTATGTCACATGTCCAAGGCAAGCCACCATGGCCCAGGGGATATCAAACACTAAATCTGAGTTCTTTTTGGTACCAGTATATTACATTACCACTTAGATCCTTGGGCTTCATGAAGCACTCCAGTGGGCTTTATGTTTCCTGACACAAAATTAAAATCTAATGGTGCCAAAAGTGCCTAAAACAACAAGATGCTGAAGCTTCAAGAAAACTTGAGAGATTAGGTGAACAAATATGTGCAAACAGAATACAGACCTGACTCACATACATTTGTATGGGTGGTAGCAGCAACACCAGCAGAAGTCAGACCAAATCAGACTCCGACCAGTTTCTAAATAAAATAGAAGAGGAATAGAAGTAACATCCTTTTTCACAAAACAGATCCAAATCCCCTCTTGATCTTCTTTTTTATTGGATTACACATATCAGATCTCTTCCAGGTTTTCATGCAGGCTGTGTCATACACCATGACTGGAGTTTGGAATTGATATTGCTCTGGCATTAGCAGCTTTTCAAAAATGTACCTTTTCCAGGCTTTTTGGCCTCTAATCCTGGCTGTGGTCAGATTATACATTCCAACCCAGCAATAATGAGCAACCTAAGTGAGCACTGGGAGAATACTCTCAGTAAGATCCACAGGTGACAGCCCCAAGATGTTTAGGACAAACATAGCCAAGTAAAACATTTTGGCACAGGGCTGAAACATATTGAGGTGAGATATTCCACCTTTGTTCAGAGGGATGAAAAGTACAGACTGACTTTTAAAAGCCTGTGTGGTCTATGTGGTTCATTTTTTTGAGCTGTGTCAGGTTATCCATTGGAGGAGTAACACCAATTTGATAATTTTGTCAGATAAGTACAGATTATTTGTTTCTGGCATGCACTCAGCTCCCTTACATAGCACAACATACAAACTGTGTCCATGTTGGAAGCCCTGGATCACCCAGCAGTATTATTTATCCTCAAGAAATGCAACTGGTAAGTGGCCAAGGACTTCCACTGATCTTTTGTCTTTTAACAAAAACTTTCAGAAATCCATAAAATGCATTGGAACCTGTAATTCTGGAGAGAGTGAATCTTCACACAAAGCAATTATGGACTAAGGAATCAGAAGTTAATTACATAGTTCCTTTTTCTTGTGTATAGTTCCATTTTCTTTAGCCATAGCTTACTGGTGGAAAAGGAACTAAGAGAGTATTCTGAGCAGTAGCAGATATCATACTTTTTGCTCTTTCTGCTGGGTTTGATGCAAATTTACTGTATGGAAGCTTGCAATCCACAGGTCAGATTAATGACAAATGAATGTATTTTGCTCCTACAGATGCAGGAAATAACTTGGTTACTTTGAAGTATAGCTTCCCTCAAACCCCACTTTAAGTAATAAAGAGTTCTCTAATTTATTTTTTAATGGTCTCTAAAATTAATCCCAAATTGCAGAATCTTATATATCATCTTTCCCTAAATTCTTTCATTTCCATAGGTATTCTAGAAGTTGTCTAGTTAGATTGTGGAGTGACTTGCATTGAATTCAGAGCTTAAAATTCTTACCTGTCCAGATGAATAAGAATTTTTGCAGAAGCTGAGGTATGCTGGTAATCAGAGCTTAGAGAAACAGAAGGAGACCAGCTGTGGTTTAACACAAAGATGTAGGCATAGCTGTCCTGTCCAGGAGAAATTTCTAACTTCCTTCTTGTTCCTCTCTTCCTGTAAGAAAATTTTTTTGGCAGGAATGTTCCTTGCCTTGCATCAGTTGCAGTTTATTATATCTGACTCTGAATCATCTGGGCTACATTTTCTCCAAAACCTGGCCCAAGGAAATGTTTGCACCTGCCCAGCAGCCAGCTCCAAGCCACTACAGCCGTGCAGTTCTGTTATGCTGGGGTCCTAGTTAAGCTCAAAATTTTAAAAATGGGGTTTGCTTGTAATTTTCTCTCTAATTGCTGCCTGACCTCAGCATTTCATCCTGAAGACAGTGGAAAAATTGCAATGTACTGCATGTGTCTGTCTGTCTGTCTTACTGTGTGTCAGTTTACACCCTTATGACATTCAGGACCCACTGGCCAATTTCAGGCCAATTTGATGAGTAGAGAAGAAAGCCTTGCAGATGCACAGTACTTAAAATTTTATGAAGCTGGAGGAAGCAATCAAGTGTGACAAATGTTACCTCCAAAACTAAGTAATTGCACTTCTTAGGTGTCAGAAAAAAAAAAAAAAAAAGTCCAAGAAAACATTTTCCATATGTCATGCAGCTGGAGGAGAAGGTCTAGCTACAGCCTGCATGTTATTAGACAGTGGGAAATCAGCTGAGGCTTGCAAGCACAGAGAAAGAAAGATTTTGTCAGTACTGCTTAAAAGATGTTACTTTATATCGATTTGCTTCAGTTTAATTTTCACTCATTTTTTCCTCCTGTAGGTCCCAGGATGGGATGAGGTGTACATGTCCTGCAAAAGAGTCCAAACAGTGATTCCAGCTGGATAATAATGGATCCACGTGTCCTGGACACCTCACAGAAAAACTGTATTTCTGATAGTTTAGCAGACTCTTCATGAAACATGGAAAACCTCTTTTTAACTGACACCTACTTTTTGATACAACAAATGAATGGTTTTTATAATCATTTTCTCTCCCACGAGCAGCAAGTTAAAAAAATCTGTTTTGTGCCTGTTTGCACACCTCCCATACACCTGGTTATGCTAGAACACTGGAAGTAATCTTTGCTTCATAAATTGTTTTACAGATCCATTGGGAAAAGCTGATTACTCAGGAGGGAATAATCAGTTGGGTAAGCAAGTGAGATCAAGAGAAATACTGTGCAGGCTGTGACAGTGGCTCTCAGGAATTTAAAAAATGCTTCCACTGAGCAACTGTATTTGAAAGGAAAAAAAAAATAAGCAGATTGAAGTGTGGTTGACTGTACAGGCTTCAGGTTTGTGAGGCTGTAACAAATTTATCTACCAAAGTTACTTTCCCCTTTTCCTTGCTAAAGCCCAGATGAGAGTGACAGAGCTGAAAATGCAGTGAAGATGTAATAAACCTGTATTTTATCGCCAGAATACCTGACTTAACAGATTAACTCCTTCCATTGTGTCTGTTATGAGGAACATATATTTCTGAAGAAAATTACTGTCAGATTGCAGGTTTTCCCATTAATAAAGGAAAAGCAAAGCACAGGTTGTAAAAATCACTCCTCCATCACTCCTGGGCACGGGGAAGAGAAAGATCAAAAATACAGCTATAAGAAGATAAAAGAGCTACTGAAGCTCGGGTTAGCATTTTGCAGAAAATGTGCACTCTGTCATTTTGTGGGCAAGTGCTCGTGTGTGATACAGCTCTGCAGAAACACTCTGGGAGTGGAAACAGACTTCTGTAACCTCTCAGAAACAGAGTTTTTCCTTGTGCTGCTTGTGGTGAGGGGCTTTAAAAAGTTGCTTTCCAAATAAAATCATTAAAGCCAGAGAAGCTGAATACATTTATGCAATTTGCAGTTAATTTCAAACAGCATTTCCCTTTAAACAATGTAAAAATAAACAGATTCCACCTGTTTCTAGATCAGCCAAAAAAGCACAAGCTAGGCAGTGTAATCTAAACCAGCTGAGTGATAACTCCTCAATCATTCCATTGGCTGACTATAAAAACATTTCTCTCCCTGACTGGTGATCTCTGTTCCAAGCAGGTGAAATAGGAGGTAGTGGATGTGCTCATCTGACTTCTCTTGTGTGAATTGTCATGAGGACGAAGTCTAACAAACGAAAGGAAAAATAAAATTCATTACTAAAAAATAATAAATTGTTCACTTGCTTGTACTCCCTAAGTACTTATTTAAGTTTATTCAGTATAAATATTTTTGTGCCAGTGCAGGTTGACAAAGCATCTGACAGGGAAAAAAATCAAAAAACCAAAACAAAACAGAAAAAGAAATTAAAAAAAAATGGGGAAAGTTAGAGAATGGATACCATCTAGTGGTACCATCAATAAAAGGCTGGGTTTGGTGGCTGCTTGGTTTGTCTTCCTCCTGAGGTCCCAGTTTTCTGGCAGAGCCCTGGGGCCCACTCATATTTGTCATTCTCCTTCTGCAGGGATGGTTTTGGAGCTGGCAGCTCTTGAGGATCACGAGGCTGACCAAACCTTTCAGCCCCCAAATTGCAACTACATGTTCATCTCTCAGCCGCGCTCTGGAGGAACTGTAGCTTTTTATACGATTATTATACAATAGTATAATAAATGGTTTACATATATTATGTAAATACATAACAGTTTTATACAGTATCTCTATTTAACAAAATATAAAAATAATTTTATGTAATAGGCAAAATAAAAGTGTTAAGTTTGGAAGATGGATTTAGGCTTCTTGTTGAATTTCAATATGCATTACAATATATGTTTTATGTATTTAATTTTTCTACGACATATTATTTGTGACATAGTACACAATATATGATATATTTATGAAACACATATTAATATAATTAAATACTTTGATTATATGTTTTGTATATATTTTATATATGAAATATTTAAATATATACTGTAATATGTGTTAAATTATGTTGATCTTAGACTTAACTTTTGCTTCGTTGGCTTGATTGAACTTGATTGGACTGGATTAGAAAGAAATATGGGGGGTTTTTTTAATATGTTAATTTTAATTCTGATATTATACTTTAGTTCCCTGCAATGTGGGAGGTCTCTGAGCTGCCAGAACTCATAAGAATTTTTTTCCACAGGCATTCTTAATTTTTGTTAGATATTTCAGCTTTTTTTTTTTTTTCCATCATCAAGAAGAAAATAAGATATGCCAGTAATTTTATATTTGTTTGGAGACATCATCCATCCCCATTCAAAGATTCTCGGTTAATTGAAAGGGTTAATTTGGGCCTTTGGAAAATTATTTCTTTCATCAACAACCATGTGTTTTCTTATTCTGAGGGAGTTTCAATTTTTTTTAAGCCTGAATAAAGGAGTTAAATCATTTTTTAGTATGCTAAAACAACTTTTTCCCATATTCTTTGCTTGTTTTTCTGATTACAGTACTGAGAAACACTTTTTTTTCTCCTTTGTGGCTTTTAAGAGCCAATCTAGAAATTAGAGCTGTTAATCTGTCACGTCTGGAGCACACACACATTCCACACCTGCTTTTCTTCTTTTCTATTTTCCACCCTCAGTCTGGAAAGATACTGCCCCAGAGCAAGAATTGTGTGTTTTCATGTTAGAGGAGTTAAGAGAGGGACAAGTTCTTGAAGTCGAAATTGAGAAAAATTTTTATGATGCTGAAGGAGGATTTTTGTTCCCAGTTTAGCCTGCAGCTGAGCCTGGACATGCCTTCCCGTTCATCCAAGGCTGACCCCCACTTCTTGGCCAAACCCTCAATAGTTTCATTTCTTCAGAAGTCCTTTAAGAACCCTTTTTCCTATTAAAACTGTTTTAAATAACAAGCTTGATGTTACTGTTTAATTAGGAAGTGCCTTTGCTTGAAAAAAATTTCAAAGGCACTGAAGTGAAAGATTTGCATTCACCCAAACCTGTTCCTATAGATAATTTTTCCTGATGGCCTCAAGGCTTTTTGGACATGGTAAAATTATTATTTTTACCCACATTGTCTGCCCCAGATGGTTGTGAAAAGTGTGGACCCCTGGCTGCTTCATACTCCTAGTTATTTTGGCTTCAAGGGCTCTACTGATGCCTCTGTAGCCTACTGTAGAATGTCTCAGTTTGTAGCAGGGCCTCCTAAACACTGACATTATGCAGGGAGGATCAACATAAAATCTTTGGGTTTGCTGAAAGAATTCACTCTGATTTCACAAAAATATCAAGTTTCAGTGTTGGCTTCCTTAACCCTCTTCAACAGGGCAAGAAGCAGAAAGGCACTAAGGTTCTGGCAGGGTGGGATATTCTTCAAATCCTCCAGAAGATGTCTCAAGCCTGAAGCACAGATCATGGAATAAAATCTTCATAAAATTCAGATGTGTCATGGTAGCATTGAGGAGCTACAAAGAATAAAAAAATAACTGACAGAACATGGGCAAAACATTAAAGAAAACAATGGACTTTTTCAAATTGTCAGGATGTATCAGATATTCAGGAGACCATAGAAGAGAAAAATAGACATGATTTGGAGAATTTTTTTAATCGATTCCTAATATATTTTCTGAAAATAAGCCATGTTTTAATTGGGAAAAACAATAGGATAAGATTAAAGAAAAACTATTTTTGATGAATAGATCACATTCTCTTGGGAATATGAAAGTGGAAAAAAATTACAAAAGGAGAAAAGAAAGGAAAAATCCTTCTGGGAATATTTTAGCAGTTGTAACAAAAACTGGATAAACACTTCCCTGTGTCCTCTTCAGGTAATAGTTATAAACTATAATGTTGTTGTGTGAATACTCAAACTTGACGAGATGAAAAACAGATTTCATCATGCTTTTTCAACACCCTTCTAAAATTGTTGATATTGAGGACACCTGAGAAGTAAAAATATCAGCTGAGTCATGCTTAGGTTCTGCAGCCTGTGGATTTCTTCAACAGATACGAAATTTCACCTTGCACATCTTTACAAGCAATTATTAACATGAAATAAGAAGGAAAAATACTATATTCTGTGTTGGAATGTATTTAATTTTATTGTTTTTATTCAAGGAAGCCTTTTATTTTTCTCAGAAGGAAAAATCCAAGGTTTGGACTATCATATTGCCAAGAATAGAGTTGCCAAGAATTGTTAACGACATATCCACACATAGCTGCTCATTTTACTTTTTTTTTTAATTTGTTTTTGCTGACCTTCAGGATCTATACATCCTCATAATAATCCTCAGATCCTCATAAAAATATCTTTCATCATAAGAGGGAGAAAGGGAGGGAGGGAGGGAGGGAGGAAGGAAGGAAGGAAGGAAGGAAGGAAGGAAGGAAGGAAGGAAGGAAGGAAGGAAGGAAGGAAGGAAGGAAGGAAGGAAGGGAGGAAGGAAGGAAGGAAGGAAGGGTAAGGTTTATAAAAGAAATAGACAAAAACATTCAATTAAATCAGATTTATTAGAAGGACTTGTCTGTTTCTGTATACAGCAACCGTGAGCAGAAAAGATCTACATTGGATTTATAATATTTCATTTTGCTAAGTCCAAGGCAGAGCAGATTAATTGGTCAATAATCAATATCAACAATTATTATTGTTCCTTATCATTATGAAGGTGTAATATATGGAGCTGCATTTAGAAACAAAAGTAAAAGCATCAGTGTTAATTCTGGCTTCTTGCTTGTACTTTCAAAAGCCATTTTCCCTCTTTTTCATAGATTTTTGATATGAAATCACATGCTCTGGTAGATAAGCATTTCTAAAAAGCTCACTGAAGTTATTGCAACACTTTTCTTTGACCTCAGTGGGAATAAAACCTGTCAGATACCCTCTATTCCCAGAATTTCTGTGTTGGAACATCTTAGAAGTATAATAAAGGTTTATAAGAAGAGGATTGTTTATTCTCTTGTGTGTCTTTCGTTTAAGCTCAGCTGTTACTCATTGGATTTGGGTCAGATGTGGCTTCATGTTAGATTTCCAAATATATGCATTTCTTTTCTGCTATGTAATTCTGATGGCTTATACAATTAAAGGGGTTTGGGTTTTTTTAGTGGTTTGTTGTTGTTGTTGTTTGGTTGGGTTTTTTTGCAGATGAACAGGAATCTTCATTTCAAGATAATGGTTTGAAGTTAAAAAGTAGTAAAAATGCACTGAACACGATTTTTTTCCCAAAAAAATGCAAACTTAGAATGTTCTTCTGGAATCTATTTCATCTAAACATCTAATAATTGTTGAACTTATCAACGTTTTATAACTTTCCATACACTGATGAGGCTTACCCATAAGATGAGTGGGTGCAAACAATAAATAGCTTGGGCAGCCTGCAGAAAATCTGGTTTATTTCATACTCAGAAGATCAATTTTTTCATTACTTTGGAGGAAAAAATATTAATATTTATACAAAACTACAATCCAATAAAAAAGGATTATTTTTTTATGTTGTGCAGAGATAATCATGAGAACATACAGTCTTACCTGTAGGATTACCTATAGGTAAGAGATATGAAAGCAGAATATAAAATGCACTGAAATATCCATCAGCTAGATTATTGAACAGTTATAAAAGGAAGAAAAACATTCTTTATTGGCTGACAATTTACATCTAATTCCATCGGTAAAAGCTTGCAAAAAGTAGAAAAGTAGGAATACTGAAGTTTCTCCTCCTTAGTCATATTGAATGCTTTTCCCTTGAAAATAGACTCCTAATAAAGAAAAATACTGAGAATAAAGAATAATAGATTTTTATTTTGCCAAAGTTTAGTAGGATAAAGTGAAAGTTGAATTTGTTTTTAAGGTTCAATACTTCTCCTTTAAAACAAACTTAGACAAGAGAATATATCGGTGAAAACTTTTGACCTACTCAAGTTTTCAGGAGAAAATCAGTGTGTAAGTTGCCATTGAAATGAGTATGATGACTCTAAAACTTAGCTAAACACAGCATGTCCATATAGTGATAAAATGTGCAACTGTATTCAAATTAAATTACAGAAAAACAGTTTTGCTAAAACTTCACTTAAGGCCACAGCTGTAATTTCCACATGATAAATTTACTTCTTGACACCTTCTGGATCTAAATTATTCTTCTTTTTCTAATTTTCAAAATAGTTTCAAAATCATGTTTCTCCATTCCATACACTGATTTATGAATGATTTAGAAATACTAAAATAATAAGCATTTTAATGATAGAATAAATTACTCTTTTTCACCATGCTTCAAAACATTTCTCTTTCTCACTTGAAAGACCCTGAGTTCTTGATTTTTTTTTTTCTTGGTTATTTGAATTTTAAATGTGACTTTCAAATTCTGTTCACACATAGCAAACATAAGCAGAAGAGAACAGGATGGGCTGTGAAGCCTAAAACCTGACCATGATGTTTTCTAAAATTTTTTGTTTCCAGGTGAAAACTGGTGGTTTAGCAATTCCCTTCCCACAAATAGAAGAGGGATATGAGGTGGTGAATGCAGTGAGTGAATAAATGGAATGGATAAATTCTCATGCAGTGAAAGTACATGAAGTTTTGCCACACCTCTTTTCAAAGATGTTGCTCACTACTATTGGAATCTTTTGCTTCAGCTGAAGCACGGCTAACTTTAGAGTAACTTCTGTGGCTAAGAAAACCCCAAACAAACAAACAAAACAACAAAAAACCAACAAAACAACAACAACAACAACAACAACAACAAAAACAACAACAAAACCCCAACAAAACAAATGACCAAAAAAATCTAAATTGTAAAACACATTTTGTAAAAAAAAAATAATAAATTCAAGTGAACAGGCACTCTGAGCTACATCTCATTGAGTGCCACAGAGCTGAGCACATCCAGGTTCCTCAGCTGGTCCTGAGCAGGATCTTTCCTTTCAGTGGCAGAGCCTTTGCTCCCCCAGTGCCCATCCTGCCCCGCATCCACTCGGGAGGGCTGGGAGGAGAGGTTGTCACTGGAGACTGAGGCAAAAAAGTTGTTGGGTACCTCAGGCTTCTCCCCATCCCCTGTCCCAGTTTGCCAGTGTTGTTTAGAGTGGGGGAAAACACCTTCTGTGATCTTTGATACCACCTCTGAACACACAGAGTTCTTTTTACTGCTACATCTGGGTACCGTGGGACTGGAAAGAGAGAGGTGGAAAGCTGGAAATGGAAAGAGAAAGGGGATGGAAAGAGAAGGGAATGGAAGGACCATGGAAGGGGAGTCCCCCACACAGACTGTGCAGCTCAGAGAAATCCTCACAGCAAGGCTGATGCAATTTCTGCTTCTCTCCCTCAGCTGTAACATCTGTGCTGAGCTTCAAACTCTCAAACTCCAAACATGGAAACAATTATTTCTTAAATCACAGAGTTTCATAGCAGGCCTGGAAACAGGTCTTTCCTCAAAGGCTTCTTTCAGTTCAACAACCATGTGCAATGGTTGCTAACCTGTGAGTTTGGTTTGAGTTAGTTACATTATTTATCCTTGGGGTAAGGCTGATGGAAGTTTTGCTCCTGTAGAGCTGACCTAAATATTTCTGGTTTCTCCCTGAGTGGAAACATAGTGCCACATTAGCAAGCTCTGTAATGCCATATGGCAGCTATTGTTTATATCTCTATTTTTCATTTTTTGAGGGCTCACTGAAGGATTCTCTTCTCTGTAATCCTCCTCATGAGGAAATCCTGTGTTTTTACCTTGAGCTGCAAGGTGCTGTGAAGCTCCTGGCCTCACAGGAGATGCCTTTCAGTTCTCAGGAAGGGAATGTAAGCATCAGGAATCCAAACAATGTGAAGGCAGGGCAAATGGTGAGAATACAACATAAATTTGAAATTTTGTTAAGTATTTTGTTCATTTCTGCAGTTGGCAACTTTTAGAGTAGTGGTGATAAGCATGGTATAGGTAGATTTATTTTAAAATCTTGTGAAGATTCAAATCTGGAGACATTTGGAACCTCTCCTTCTGCAAAAGTAAATAAATGTAGAAAAAGATTTTTTCAGTCCTCAAGTAATTTGTGACTAAAAAGTATGTTGAATCTGAGAAAGTGCAGAGACATCCATGTGACCTGCACAGAATTTGTGTACAGAAAATGAAGTGTTACACAGAGAATGAAGTATTAACAAGGTTAAGATTTTTAAAGGAAAGGCTGATTCAGTGTTATCAGGGACTCACAAAGCTTTTCTCAAAGCCTGCTCCATTCAAGCAAGAAATATAAACTTCCCCAAGTGCAATGTGAATGAGAGAAGAGAAAAAAAAATCATCCACAAATAAAGAAGCCCAAATATTTTTCAGCTGAACTTCTGCATTTCCATAGCAACATGTTGGATCTTATCAAAACCTGGATATAGTAACATGTTTTATACATATTTTAAAATGTATTTATTGAGGCAAAGAACACGATCAATCAAACCAGTAAATGCAATGTTATAGATAAGAAAATTACTTGGCCAGATTGGTTGGAAAATAAAGATTGTGCAATGCTGGTTTGGTTTTTTTTCCTCTTAGGATATGGTATAAAATATTATTACTTGCTGATAAAAATAATCTTCAGCTGTATCCATCCTTTGAGATTAATTTGGCTGTGTTTATCTACACTAGATCGGTTTCAAAATCTCACAGCACCTTGCCCTATCCTGGACAAAACCAGGACAAGATTATATTCCTCATACATAATAATTCACCTTGACAAGTTTTTGGCAGGAAAACAGCCAGGCCATTCACGGCAATTAGGCAGCAAGTACTATTATTCATGATCCTAGGATGCTGACAGATTTTCTCCACAGAGACAAGAATTTCCAACCTGGTCCAAGTGTTGTGATTTCAAAACGTTTCATAAGGATGGAGATGAGTCATGAGGTTCAGCCATGAAACCTTCTGGTTTGCAGTGGTCAGCAGCAAGTGCCAGGAGAAGAACACAGAGCAGAAGGAGGATGGGGTGGACATCCCAAAACAACTGGGCAGTGAAATTGGAGTTCAGGAATGCCCCTGAGCCAGAGGCTGTTTATCTGAGTTCAACAGTCCTTAAAAGATTTTTCTCCTATTAATGCAAGGAGTTTCTTTTTGAACCTGTTGTCACTGCAAGTGCACTGGAGCAAGGGGTTTCACAGATTAACAGTGTGGTGTTGAGCACCTTCTCCCTGTTTTGGAGGTTAAAGTACATGGATTTCATTTGAAGCCTTCTAGCTTGACATAAAAAGAAACTGGACTCACTGTATGGATTTTATGTCTGTTGTGTACCATACAGCCTCCATCATCTCCTTTTTTTCAGCTAGGGACATTTTGGGGCACAGATTTGCTGCTTCTGTGGCAGAAAAGGCTGCCTCCAGAACTTTTCAGATCCCCGTCCATCCCCACGTTCCTCCTCATTTCTTTACTCTGTGCTTATTAATGCACAATTTCTTTCTTAATCATGACAGTTCAAGGAAGACATATTCTGAAAAAGTGATGTTCAGCCATCCCCTCATATTCCACTGCAAGTAGTTCCTTCCAGTACTACCTGCCAGCACAGCACAGCTAGGCTGTCTTGGTTTGGAAAGACAGGCATTTGCCAGGGAAAGCGGGAATTTGCCTTAGAATGGAGAATGTAAACCCTTCACCCCCTCCAAATTATAATTTTGCAATTAAGGGCTTTCAGGCAAAGATTTGGGAATAGAAATAACAGTTCTTTACTAGGAATATTAACAATACAAATGTAGTAGACAACTAAACTGCCCAACCAACCAAGCAAACAAACAAACAACAATTTTGGAGAACCCTGACAGAATCAGAGCTACAACATGACACCCTGTTACTCAGGGTGTTGGAAGCAGTCCAAAAGTGAGTCCTCCTGGAGTGGCAGATATGGTTCTGTTGGAGCAGAGATGGACCTGTAGAAAAGGGGTCCAGTGATGGTGAGAAGGGGTCCAGTCTTCCTCTGGGAACTGGGGTGAAACTAGATGCCTCCTCTTCCTGAGTCTCAGTTTTATCCAGGTAGGAATGGTTGGCTCCCCCCACTGGGTGGGGCATCTCACAATAGGATGATGGAATGTGGATGTTCTATTTTGGGAAGGGGAACAGCTTGAGGAAGAAAACAGCCTAGGGAGTCTTAATGGCCCATTGTGAGAAGAGATAAGAAACACTGCCCTACGTGGTTTTAACAGTTGGCCCATTATCAGAAGGCATCCGCCTCCCCTCCTCTCAGAGTTACAAGAGGTAAAGAAAAAAAAAACAAACATCTCCCCAGCTGGTTTCAGCAGATGAAATAGAATACACGTTTTTGGTTCCATAACCCAAGACACAGGCCTTGCAGGAACAGTTGGAAGCTTTGTGCCCATCGGAGGCTGGGTGGGTAGTCCAGTAACTCTTGGGGAATGTGTAAATAGAAAATAGACCAGATTTTGAGAGTTCTGCAGTCTCTCTGTCATTTTGTTCTAGGGAAGTCGACTCTCATTTAGCAGGGCTGCTTGCAGAGGCCACACTGGTGACAGAAGGCAGGCACTAGGCAAGGCAGGCACCATTAACTCACAAATAACTTGGGAGACCAGACTTTAGACTTAACCTTTAGACATCCATCTCCCCAGGCAGAGTTTGTAGCTGTGAGTTAGGCTGACATCACATTTTGTAGCCTTTTTGTAAGGAAATCTGAGTGGCCAAGAACATCTGACTACTAAGTTGAAAAGCTGCTGAAATGGGGAAGAAGGTTTGAGATACCTTGCCTTCAGAGACTGTGATGAAGCTCTGAGTATAAATCTACAGACTGAACCTTGTCAGTGTGGTTGTGTGTAAAATCAAATCACCTTGGGTGTGATTTGTGTGTAAAATGTGTCTGGAAATGTCAATATTCATCTCTGCTTAATTCCTTAGTGGCTGTGGGGCTTAATGAGGACACCAACCATATGAGAATACCTAATATTTTACATGTGCCTGACACAGAGCGATACTGAAGAGGAAGGTAAACAGAAAACTCCAGATGTGATGACTAGAGACAGATTCCATTCTTGCCTTTTTGTCATTAATGATACTTTAGGAATCAAACAAAACTCCTGAGATTTGATTTTTGGCCAGGATTGACCTTTGCTCTTCCAAAACAGATCTGTGTTAATATGAACACATGTTCATATTAACAAAGAAGGAGGTTAACAAGCTGACAATGTAGATAAAATATTTGAGGCTAAATTGATCTTGTAGAGGCAAGTTCTCATGAATGTTTAAATAGTAACTGAAAGAGAGATAAATCAAGTAATAACAATCAAAACCCCTGAAAGCTGGAACTGTGTTTGGGCCTCCACAGGTTCCTGACAACTCCAACTTTATAATTTTTACAAAATCAGGTTTGTGTGTGGATAGTTTGTTGTGACTTTGTGGCCAGTTAATTATGTATACCAAAAAATAAAAAATAAATTAAAATTTAAAACAAACAAACAAACCAACCAAAAAACAACCAACCAATTAAAAAAAAATCTATAACTCCACAGTTTTCCAGAGAATTTATCAGTATTATTACACTTAAAGCTTCCACATTGCTTTTACCTAATGATCAGTCACATCTGCACCTTTCTGTGCACAGTGCTCTGCAAACACAGGGAAGATAATTGGCTTTTCCAGTGCTTGTATGTAAGAGAAAGTCTGATAAAATTCTAGCAAGGCATTTTAACAGGCAAAACAACAGATGGCCAGTAAGTGGAAGTCAGCAAAGCAGACTGATTTCAATGTTGCTGTAAAAGTTATAATTGGAAATCCTAACCCAGATCCTCTTAACTACAGCTCTGCTATTTCATTCAATTGTGGTTTGTTTTTCGCTTTGGTTTCTTTTTCTAGAAGACAGATATCAACCCCAAAATGTATTCTTTTGTTAGAGTTTTATATCTCCTAATCCTCTTCTGTTAGGTTTCATACATATACCATACACATAATTATCACTTTTTTGCAATGTGAAATTTCTTGTAAAATTTATTGAAAGTTGAGTGAGTCTAGAGATTCAAAGGAAATGGTTTTGAAATTATTTGCAGTGAAGTCACCATTCCAGCATGATTCTTTCTAGTTAATGCCTCTCGTTAAGGCATGGGGGAAACAAAATACATCATATTTTAACAGTACTGTTACACTAAACTTTTGTTTCCAGGGAGACAAAGTCTGTAGATGAAATCCCAAATTCTCTAGGAGGTGCTAATAACTCAGCAGTGCTTAAGAACTTGTTGAAAAATTCTTCATTCCTGAAACATTTCTCTCATTATTCATCTTTTCTTTCAACACTTGCGTGTGTACCCTTTGGGGTCTTTTTCAGAAGGAAATACACAGCTCCAAAGGCTGATTCAGTGACTGTGTTGAAGGAGAAGCCAGCTGGAATTAAGGGTTGGGAGTCTGACATTTTTACCTGGAAGTTCTAACTTACATGCAGAACCTTAATGTATGCACTTTCTGCATTCAGAAGCGTGGATGAAATGGAGATTATACAAGGAGAAATGGCATTGTTGACATTGAGTGGTGAGTCAGACTGCTGACAGCTTGGCTTTTATTGATGTAAGAAACCCAGAAGAAGACTCTGGATTGACATTGTCATCACTGCCTGCTCCTTGCCAATGATTTTAGAAAAGTTTCCAAGCTCCTGCTGTGTTTTTGGGTTGGTCAGCTACAGGACCAAGCTGCCCAAAGAGGTTGTGGAGGCTCCATCCTCAGAGTTACTCAAAATCCTACTGGACATGGTCCTGTGCAGCCTGACCCTGCTTCATCCTACTTCAACACATGCAACAGTGGGAGGTGTCCAGTGTTGTTTTAATAACAAAGTATGTAAAACATAGGATCCATAAATTTGGCAATATTGTTGGCAACAAAAATGCTTAGAAAGACATCCATGGTAAAATTAGGGAGGAAGCAGTTTTTACTGAATGATTTTTTAGTCATATCATAGGCACCACAAAACAATATTTGGTTTATGATATGTTTATCAAAACTGACCAGATCCCTCCTTCTGCCCCAAGTCACAGCCTGGTGCTGCTCTTTGCAGACTCTGAGTTGCAGGAAACATGAAGGTTCACGAGAAATGATGACACTTGTTTGAAAAGGTAAAGTAAATGAACAGCAAAGGCTTTTTTGTTCATCAGTTATTTAGGAAAAGCTTTTTAAAATACATTTTTACAACTGGCAATCTCTGAGTTTAGGAGCAGCATTTTTTCCAACCAAACGAAAAGATTTTTCCAGATTCCCTTCACAGCGACTCAGAAAAAGCTTTAGAAGGATCAGGACACAGGAAAGTGCTGTTGCTGCAAGCTTGATTTTTTTTTTTTTTTTTTTTTTGGGGGGGGGTCTGGCAGAGCAGGCATTTCAGGCAAGTAGTCTTTTCCATAGAGACATTTGGTTTCCACAATGCAAATACAAAATGCATTTTCTTTTTACTTTTTTAACCTAGGTTTTTAGTGTGAAGCCATTTGCAAAGAATATTTGACAGTTTTTGAGGGGGTTTGACAGTTGATGAGGGCGTTTTCTTTGGTGCTGTGTCCCATTTTCCTTATTTTTCCCCTCATCCTCTCCATGATTCTGCTTTTCCTTACAATGGTCTCAGGTGTGTCTGCACCCCTGGGAGATAAGGAGGCTTTTCAAAAAGAGTTTCCACATCCTGGTACTTCTGAGTACAAATCAAATATTGACCTATTTTCGGATAAGTTGAGATTGTAAAAGAGTGTTTCCTTCTGAGACAGACTACATGACAGATATTCACTGATGGGATTCTGGTGTCACAGTTAAAAATAACTTACAAGTGGACAAAGAGGAATATAAAACATGAAAGGTAACAGATGCCTGTTATCAAGCAACAAAAATATGTGGAACTTGAGATGTGACAAATATGAAAGCTTTTTAATAGACTTCTCAGATGTCTTTAAAGACAATTTCAGTTTCAGTTTTGTTATTTTTGTCCTCTGTTTCTCAAGTTCTTACAAGTGAAAGTGGGATTTTGCTCTTCCTTATCTCCACAGAAGGGCAGGAGATTCAGGAAGTTTCCAGGTTTTCCTGCCTGGACTTCTGTGATCAAGACTTCAGTCCAGCCTGAGTAAAGCTGACCTTTTATTTTCTGCATCCACAAGGTAGAAAAGTTTTCAAAAACTGCATCCCCTCAAGACAGAAGTTCCTCACTAAAAGTGTTGCAGTGAAGGCCAGAAGGGATATTGTTTTTTACCTCCCACACCAGATTTTTCATTTAGATACAGGTGTATGTATTAATCCATCACGACAAAGGACAAGGTGAGTTTTTTCTAAGTTTAAGCAGAATTCTGTTTTCCACTTGTCTTTCACTTTCCTGATAAGGAGGTTTTTATTTGTGGGCTGGCATTTGGAAGAGTTCTGTTCCTGCAGCACAAATTAATAAAGGGAAGGTTTGGAAAATTTTTCAACCTGTGCAGGAAGCTGGGAAATCCTCCCCTAGATTGATGGGCAGAACAAACCATGGAAGTTGTCTCTGTTGTGCACTAAAGAGAATGCAGAACATTACTTTTCTTTCTTTTCCCATAAAACAGGCAAAGGATATTTTTATTCTTTCACTGAATATCTGGAAGCCACTCTAATCAGATGGTCATGAAGAGGGATATGTTCCTCTTGCAAGAAAGATGGGAGGAATAATTTTTTTCCTTTTTGCAATTGCTTTTTTTTTTCCATCAGAGCATGCATCTGACAGATACGATCCTATCAGATAAGCATGTTGCCTTTCATTGGAAAATCAAAGAAGGGGATATCTACTTTTAAAAAAAGAAAGACTAAAATGTTTCCATAATAGTTCTTTTTCTACTAGTTCATTATAACAAGGCAATTGTGATAAAGGGAGAAAGAAAATAATTTTTAAAATGTTTAGCTTTCTGCTTCAGCAAGGTATGCCACCTTTTTTTCCCTGAGCCTGCTCTAGTAACAATGAAACTGTGAAGAAACTACATTTGAAAAATATGTGATTTAATGTTATCTAGGAATAAGTAGGAATGAAAATTTGAGTGCCTTGCACCACAGCAGTGTATGGTGAACAAACCAAAAGGGAGACTGCACTTACAGGTCTGCAAAGAATTCATAAACCTAAACAAGAGCTAAATTTTTTTGCCCTCCCAGGAGCTTTGTGGATGCCACAAACTCTAAGTGTCTCTTAATTTTTTTGTGAGCTGAGCATCCTTGTCACTCCTGAAGAGCACAGGCACACATTTATTTCAGACTGAAGCCTACTCAGAGACCTGAGAACTGCAATTAAACCTAGTTTGAGTTAGTATTTGTGAGCCTTTGGAACATACAGCCTGTATATACCAGAAGAGAAAACACTTTTGCCTTGTGCCCACAGTGCTACACTTCTGAGATCCATGGGATCACCAGAAATTCCCTATAATGCTGATCTAGAAATTAAATCTGAGAAGATGAAGTACAGTTCTCTTCTCACACAAAGAAACCTGCTAGTTTTGGGCAGCCCAAGTGAAGATTAACACCAAAGTGGAAAACCACCTGGCCCAATTTAACTCCAAACTTGAGGCCTTACCTCATAAAAGCACAGAGGTAATTGAAAGGTGGTTAAAATGGCAGCTAACACTGTTACCAGCAATTATAATATTTATGTAAAATAAATCATAGGGGCAGGTATCTATTAATAAACACCCACAAAGCAGGCCAAATAGCATTTCACAGTACCTCCAGGTCAGAAAGCCAGGAAACTGTGCTGATGAGAGAGCACTACGAATATGGAGGAGCTTGACAGCTGGCCTGCATGCAAAACCAAGTTAGTAAAAGAAACAGTAATTAATAAATTCTAAGTATATCCACAGCAAGAAAAAAGACAAGGCTGTTAGCATGAAAACTGATTAAAAAAGATACATGGAAATTTTTTGTAGCTAGACTATGTGCATAAGTATTATCAACTTTTTGCAAAACTTTTGCCAATTATATGGATGGTAATTGCTTTGAACCAATGAATATAATAAGTTATTGTAATGTAGTCAATAACTTAAAATTACACTTTGTTAAGAGTAAATAAACTAGAGTACATGCAAAATAAAGAAATGCCATTGTAATTCTAATCATGTGTGTGTGTGTGTGTCTGTGTCACATCCGACCCAATGGTGACACACCAACACTTGGAAAGGAAGCCCTCTCATTGCTCTCACAAATTTAAAGGCCAACATGAAGCAGGTGTAATTGCATTTGGCTCTGAACTGTGCCCACAAATGCTGGATTTAAGTTAGGCTGGACAGGCACCCAAACTGGAGAAACAGAAACTCCATCCCTAGGCAGGGCCTGCCATGGATGGGTGGCTCTGTCTTGTCCCCTGAATGTCCCTCTTCCTTTGAATATCAAAAGTCTTTGCAAGACACGCTTACTCTCCTGTACACGATTCTATTATATCTATAATAATATTTGATAATATTGCTGTAATATTCAGGAGGCCCCATCACACACCTGCATCCATCCTGCTACAGCAGGGTAAAATACACAGAAACATAACCCCTGCTCCAAAAAGCTGATTGTGCAAACAATAATTGTGAAGTATTTACCTTAAACCTTTACATTCTTCCAGGATTAAGAAATTTTCCATAAAAATGGAGACTTTTTAAGGAGTATATTGAGGTGGGATGTACTCTGAATCTATAGCAACAGAGAGGAGAAAAAAACCCCATATCTCAAGAAGAAAGTCACTTCTAATTTTAGAAATTTAGGACCATTTGTTTTGAACTGATTGTTTAGATCTACTTTTGACATTGTTACTAAGAAAAGACATGAGGGTTTTTTTGTTCAGTAACTTTTGCTACATGAACAGTGCTGCTGCCAGTTAGTGCTCCCATTAGAAGAAAACATCTCTTTCAAAGGCAGTAGTTCCAGCAAATTTTAGTACTGTAACCCTCCTTGTTTAGAAAAATAAAAATGATATCAACTTTGATATTTTTGCTTTAAACTGAAAGTAATTTAAATTAAAAGCAATCTTTCAGATATTCTTTATATGGCTTTTATTGTGGGCATTCTCAGAAAAAAAATGGCTTAGACTTGATACAAAACGTAAGGAATTTTTGCCTTTTACCATTATGATGTGGACCAGAGACTGGTCTAAAGATGTTAGCTGCTGACAGACAGACTGAAAGGTCATTGTGCCACATTGCTGTCTGCTCACACTAAAACCACAATTTCACCAGGTAAAAAGTGCACTTGTGCCTGGAATAAATGGGATATGGAGGGTCCTGCATATCACAGAGATTTGGAGTTGGCCCACGCCAGACAGACACATCACTCCCTGCCTTCACTGCCAGGGGATCAGGGAAACTTCGGGCTGTGCTATGTGAATTTTTCTAAAATAGGGTTATGATATTTATGATGTTACAAAGGACCCGATGATCAATATATTTTACTACTTATTAGCAGCTGGAAATGGAGATGGTAGATGGCATTCAGAGACTGTGTTAGGGTTTATAAAAACACAGGAATTACACTTACAAAATCCTTCACCACCCGTAATGAAAGCGCATTTCTGATTTCACTGAAGGTAAGAACACACTACCTGTCACTTTCAGAGGAGGAACAAGAGAGAGGACAAAGCAAAACAAATGTATTGCTTTTCATTCTGCAGGAAAGCCCATCATTGGCTCCTCAAGTGCTTATTCATTGTTATTTTACCCAGTGCCATTTGGAGAAACTCCAAGCTCAGAGACACTAATCCAGTTTAAACCTGTGTATGATCTGGCCCTTGCTTTGTGTGATGATACTTACTCATTGTTGATTTAAATGCTGTTACTAAGAATACCTGGAGAGGAGGAGTTAACAAAAAAAAACCAAACCAGACAACTACCCAGTGATGGAAGGCAGTGTCCTTTCTCTAATAATGGTTGATAATGACTTGTCTTGTCATGACAAGTTTCCCATGGAGTCCAAGCTAACTTGCTGACTGAGTCCTTAATGTCTGATTCCACTCCAGTACAAGCACAGGATAATCTGGAAATGCACACATCTGTGTCATGATGAGACCTGTTTCACCACAGTTTTGTGAAAGCTCTCAGCTCTTTTCAGGGTTCTCAGGTAAATGGGAGGATTTGTCATAAGCTTTTTCCTGAGAGATAAATTTACAGAAAAGCTGGAGGTGGTTTCTTTTCAGTTTGAAGGACAGAGTTGCAAACAGTTCAGCTGGAGCCTTTTCCATTTGGATTCCTTCTGTTCAACTGGTGGCAGAGTGTGCTCATATCAGACATGGACAGCAGCCCTATCCAGCACAGGAGGCAGTCCAGGGATCCCAGAAAACTTCATTTTCTCTGCCTGAACCGTTTCCTATGGGGGATCTTTCATACGAGTTCAAGGACACAAATATAAAATCCCCCCATAACAGATAGGGATGAAGAGAAGTACTTTTCTGAGAGAAGTACCCTTTCCTTTTTGCTTCTGATAATACTACTAACCACTGCTTAGAATCCTTAAAGTCAGAAGAGTGATAGCCTAAGGCAAACAGGTAGATTGGGTTTGAGGAAAGCACATGAAGGTGTGCACAGGTGAGATTTTGTGGGTGTGTGCAGGTCTAATCTCTTCACCAACCTGTGTGCCAAGATGCATTCCCAGCAGGTTAATTCTGCCTGAAAAGATCCTCCTCCTCCCTAGTGCCTCCGTTGGCATCACAGAGCTGACAGGAAACCCTAAAGTGGAGAAGAGTCTCTGCAGATATTGCAAATGCCCACAGTGAGCACCTGGCTGCAGCAGGGATGCACATGAGTGGCCAGGCACAGCTGCTTTTAGGGCAGCTCCAGATTTGCAGCAACAGAGAGAGTGAGGAGCAAAACGCTGTGATTTAGAGAGCACAACAGTCCAAACCTCACAGCTGTGTGTGCTGCATTATCTCATTTTAATAACTAGATAGATCTCATTTAATGAAAATCTGACCTTTCAGGGTTATTCTTCAGGAAGGCCTCAGCAGTCAGTGTAGCACAGGAAAGATGCCATCCTTGCTTAGAGAGGGGAAAAAGCTGTTTCTCTGAGACAGATAAAATAATGACAATTTCAATTATATTAGCCAGGCAGTACCTTCTCCTTTGTTAACCTTTCCTTCCACACTTCCTTCTTCTCCATCACCTCACAACACAGCCTTTCCAGAAAATTTAAACTGCTCAGGCTGAATTTATCAGCATCTAGTAAAGCTGATGTGAGTTATGATCGTTCTTCTCATTATAGTGATTCTAGTTAAAGCTTCCTTACAGGTACGAACTGAATATTGTTTTAGTATTAAATACTAATTTATGCTACTTTCAGAGCTAATTCCTATTCCAAGGAACCGGGTTGAGGATTTTGGAAGTAGATGCTTAATCAAACCACAATTGTTTCCATTCAGGGGTCAGGCAAGACACACATAAGACGTAATTAAACTACAGTCCATCTAAATCTGCCTGGATAAATGGTCATTTCCAAATGTGAACTTTGTTCCGAAATTCAGAATAATTTCTTGCCTTCAGCTTTATAGAGGTGAAAATATGGGTTTCAATAAAAATAAGAAATGTATGTGTCATATAAACAAATTTTATAGCAATATGGAAATAATGTGCATGAAAAAGGAGCTCAGAGGAGCAAAATCAGCTACATAATTATGTACATTTTCAAGAACTTCAGAAAACATGTCCAGAACTGGCTGTATATTAACACACCACACTTTCCAGGAAAGGCTTGTTTTGTCACCAGGAGAGCAACAAACCAATTTGGCCAAAATTTTTTGGTTGCAGTGAAAATGAACAATTGAAAGTCCAGCCCCACACAGAGAATTCTTCCCTGATTTACGTGGTGGCTTGCATTAAAGGGAAATCTTGGTCAGGACCTTTCTGAAATTCAGACTAGGTACCTGTATGCCTCACCCCCACATATGCCCACAGAAGTGTTTCTAGAATTAGCTACCATGTAATTATGAAATAATGGAGACCATTTGACAGGTTCAGCCCAATCACCTTTTTTTAATTTTTTTCTGTTATGATAAAATGTGTTATGGGCTGATAAAGACTTGAATTTTATCATGTTAAAGACAAGGTGCTCAGAGAATATCCTGTTGTCTTTACCTTGAGAAAAAATACAGCTTCCTTTTCTCTCTGCCTTGTCACTTCTGCAGAATCTGGTAAATTCTGCTGGCTCGGAAGTTGAGTGATTTCTTGAAAGAGCTTAGGAACAAGTAACAGCTACAAAAACAAACAGCGTATTTATTTGGGGACGTTTTTTCTCTTGGTGCAGCTGTGCATTCTTGGGTGATTTATCATCAGCACCAGGCTTATGAGTTTTACTGAAGACACTTAAATTTATAAGAAAGCAAAACAATTGTGTTACGACAGCAACAGAAGCAGGTTTTGGTTAAATACCCCTGGCTAAATACTTGGTTATATACTCCATGGCTATGTTTTATTTCTACTTTTGCCTTTTCTGCATTAAGTATTTACGCCTCAAAGGCATTTGATCTTCAAAAAATGATGCTTGAGAAGTTGTAGGCTTTGGCAAAGCAGTTACCGTGGGTGATGTTGAAGAGCTGATATCTGAGGTGCCTGGTAGTCTTTGGTAGGAACAGATTTGTGTCATTCAGTGTCACAAAGGAGATATCCTAACATGCTCCTGAACTTAAATCTCACAACAAGAGCGAATGTCACTGCTTTTAATTTTTCTCTCTCTGGAAATGTCACTTATTACCTGCCTTTTTTGCATTGCAAGTGAGCACAGAAGACTTTTAGAGTGGCAGACCCACTGACAAAAGCATAAAGACAAAAGTTACAGAAACTTTAGTTTACTTTTTCAGCATAAGTCAATAAAATAAATAAAGGTACTATTCATTAATCTTTCTCTTCATATGAGATATTTCCACTATATAAAATAAGCACTATATAAATAACCCTCATGCAATATAATGTAACATGTACCTAATCTTTTGGATTGAAATACATTTATTCAATAGGAAAAGGCATAATCAACAGCATTTCTTCAAGGCAACTGATTCAATAAAAAATATGTAGACAAGTTCTGCAAGTTGTTCCACAAAAAAAAAAAAAAAAAAAAAAAAAAAAAAAAAAAAAAGTTTATTCCTTGCAAGTTTTTTTATCATCCCTTTCTTTAGGTGGTTAATTGAAGAATCATGTTTCTCTTCTTTGACCAGTTTGGTGTGCATGATTAAGATCCTCAAGGGGACGGGAGGTCATCAGGCTTTGATGTCAAAATATCCACAACAGTTTTGTTCCTGAGCTGGAAATAGCTGTATCTTCATCCACAGAATTGTTCTCTTTCTCTCAAAAAACAAGAACAAAACAGAAGAAAAGATACCCTCCTGCCTTTCTCTTTTTGGACTTGCAAAATAAGGCTCATTTCCTGACACTATTATTCATCCCAATATCTCAGTCTCTGAGAGGTGAGCTTGAATTTTCTTGCAGTCATTTTATTGGGGCAGCATTCTCTTTCCAGTGAAATTACTTATGGAATTTCTACTACCATTACCTGAGCCATCTTTCAGCATGAGCCAGGTAAACTTGGAACAACTCAATTTCTCTTCTTGCTATTGAATTTTCGGCTTTGTTCTAGAGGACATCAAGCTTTTCTGCCCTTCTTTAAGGCTGACAAATCTTCTTGAGCATCGGTCTCTGTAGCCATTAGTTTTGTTCATACAATACACACTTAATAAATGTGACTTTTCCTCTAGAATGTCTTTGAGAAAGAATAATTTCTAGTGATGAAATTACCAGGAAAATAACATCACAACCCCTCCAATTAATTCTAAAGAGAAATAACTCCAGACATAATTTTGGATAGCCTCTGGATTAATGTCTTTGGCCTGAATCAGCCAAGAGAAAGCCCACCATAAGTGAAAATAACTGTTTGCAAGGAACAATTATTTTTCCCAGTCAATACCAACAAGAATTACTCTGTTTTCTTCATTTTCCTGTTTAGAAATTGTTGCAAAAGCTCCTAGTATTTCATAGCTGCATTTTTAAAATATAACCTCTAGTCTACTTTATCAGTTACTAAAAATCCCCCAAATTATTGAAATAAAAATAAGAGCAACAACATACTCAACCAGGAATCCAATCTGTGATAATTCTCACGTCCTTTTGATATTGCAGATGTACCTCCAAATGGTTGGAGCAGTTAATTTCAGTTTTCCTGTCTAGTGGTTTTAATTTATTTATGAAGTTTTGCTGAGGAAGAAATTCAAGTGGAATTTTGCTAATCTGAGACTTCCCTCTTGGAGAGGAAAATACAGGAGAATTTGGGGCTGGCTACAAAGAGCTCAACACACCACAGTGGGCTCCTTTTCTCTTGCTATTTGATTCCACAGGGGAGAACAGAAATCTCAATTATCAGTCAGCAAAAGGACTTTATGGATCAAAAGTAAGCTGATTGCTTAATTATGAATACTGCCATTGGTCAGGTTTGAGGTTTCCTTCTCATGCTTGTTCTTGGTTGTTCATCCCAATGTTCAAGGCTGCACAAAGTACTAATTCAATGGGAAAGGATGATTATCCCAAATAGAAAACACCTGTGCCCTCTAGCTAGAGGATGCAACTCACTTTTGTCTTCTTGCAATGTAACTGAGGCTTTAAGCAAGCTGATTTAACAAGAATAATCTGTGAAAGGTCCAGAGCTACTGCAGAGCCCCTGATAGAGAGGATTATTCAGTGCATTCTCATAAGGGTTTTGTCCTTTGTTTAAAATGAATAATTGAATTTAATCCCGATTTTAGCTTTTGTGTTGCATTTAGACTGCTGCTGGGGTTTTTGTGTTTGGTTTTCTTCTTCGGGTTTTTTTGGTTGATTGGTTGGTTGGTTTTGTTTGTTTGTTTGTTTGTTTGGTGTGGGTTTTGGGTTTTTTGTGTGTTTTTTTTTCTTTTTTTCTTTTTTTTTCTTTTCCATCTAACAGAGCCATGGATTGGGAAGCTTCTAAACCTGTTAACTATTCATACCATCTTCAGCCGGCCAGCCTCAGTGCTAAGGGGGTTTAGTTCAGGATGTTCCACACAAAATAACTTAATTTCGAAAGAAAAATGGTACCAACACTGAATATCTGAGATAATGGAGATATTTTCAGTACTTGTAGCATTTCAAGAAAAGGCCCTACTATTTTAGATAATCCTCTCTCTCTGTGATTTCATGCCTTTGAAGTGGAAGTGTTTCACCCAGACAAGAATTCAGAAATGAAAAATTCTGAAGCAGAGGGAAAGGCAAAGAGGGAAAGAACACATACAAGTGGAACAATCCTGAAAAGAAGGCTTTTCCACAGGAAATATTTTAGTTTCAAAGTACTAGCATTTTGGCAAAGATTATGTCTTGTAAATTGCCAAGGTTGGAAACTAAAAAGGAAGACCAACAAACTCAAAACAATCGAAACTTTTCCTTTGGGGCTGAAAAAATGTCAGGACTATTTTTCACCACTAATTTAAATTAGAGACTTTCCCTTGAGGATTTATGTTTATTTAAACTCTAATTTTTCCATCAGAGGGGGAAGTTTTTAATTAAGTTCACTGCTATTCATTGGCACTGAGGTTCCTCTCTCTCCTCTTCGCTGACTTTCAGGTGGGAGCTCTGGTACTATTTGGTCCCAACAGCCAAAGTTTTAGGTCAGGCAGGTATTTTAATGAGCATAATGTGGCTTCAGTCAATGTTCCACAAGCTTGTTAAATACTGTGGTCTTTCCTCATTCCTCTGAAAAAACACTGGTTGTAAAATTAATGTTTACTTCTTTTACAGAAAAAGCTGAAGATTTTCTAAAGAATTGTGATGTGTGCTCTCCTATCAGAAGTAACTTAGATGAACTTCTGTATTGGAATTTGAAGGCAAAATCTTCTTATTAAATCTATGCATTGCTCAAGAGAAAATAGCTGCCAACAAGATAATTGAGGCATTGTGATCAGCAAATGTAATATTTTCCTGGGGCAGCACATGTTAAAAAAATGAAAACAGCAGGGTAGAAGAGGGTCTGCATAAATGAAAATGGTATTTTGAATAGATGAAAGGCAGATTTGAAAGCAGCAACTCAATTCCTACTGTATTTCAGAGCACATAAATAGAGAATAGACACGTCTCAATACCAAAATTCAAAAATTTGCTGACAGTTATCTCTTCTATTTCAAAAAGCAACACATTGAAAGTAGATTATGAATTGGCTCAAATTTAAGGGTGGAATATATCAAATACAGGACATGGAGGTGCCATAATTGTGTTTAATTTATCTTCCCAAGACCAAAAAAAAACAAACAAAAAAGAAACAACACAAAAAAAACCAAACAACCAAAACTAAAACAAAAACAAACAAACAAACAAACAAAAACAAAAAACAAACTAACAAAAAAAACCCAAACAAACAAAAAAAAAACCACGAAGAATACACACAATTCATTAATTACACATTTTAAAAATAAAACAGTTAACAAAAAAATTCTGTCTTTCAGAGAGGTTACACAGTGAATGCTTTATTTTTCTGATCTGACTACCCATCTTTGCACTCTGCACACTTTTTCTCTCTTCTCAGAGCAGCATTGTGCCAGTCACCGTGTGAGATGAGGTGCTGGAGCAGTCAGACTGTCCATAAGGAATCCCATGGTGTTTAGTCTCTTCTCCCTTAACTCCCAAAGGAAAAAAAGATAATTTGGCTTATTTCTCTCATCCAGCCTTGACAAAATTCTGGTAGAAGGGAAGGCAGAGCATCCAAGAAGATCCATCAGGCTGCTCTCAGACTGAAGGACACAAACATTTGAGAGACGAAGGATGTGAGCACAATCACTCAAAGCCACCTTGAGCAGAAAAGAGAGCAAAGCAAAACATTCTGGAACAAGAATCCTAGGACATGGCTTGGGCAGGGAGCCAGCTGTGCACAAGCAGCTCAGGTGTCACAGAGGAGTGTCCTGCTGCTGTTAAAGTGGAGCTGAAAAAGGATTGCAACATGTTCTTCAACAAAGGCACAGCTGTGTCAGGTACACTGACTGAAGCATTGTGCAACAGAAAAAACAAAACTCAGATATGGGCACTGACAGTATAAATAGAATCTCCGCCTCACAGAACACACTGATCTTGAGTGCTACAGTCTTCAGATTAGAAGAATAAAAAATATATTTTTAAAAGCATAAAAACAGGGAGAGAGGATAAAAATCATGAATGCCTTATTTTCTCTGTTCAAAACGTAACAGAGTATTTAGGTTGTTTTGTACCCAGAGAAATTTCCTGTGAAGTCCTGTAAAGAAGTTATAGCATTAAAGTTCATTCATTATTACTTTTTCACATAAAAAAGCCAAAATTCAGCATTTCTGACTATATAAAAATGTATGACATTCCTCTCTGAAAAGAATCTTGTGCTCATGGTAACCCAGTTGCATGAAGAGTGCTCCACTGTGACTTAAACCTCTCATGTCAACAGAATTTAGGACCCAGTAGCAAAGTGAATGGATTAACATGTTACCTGTGGGTAGTGATTTCCACTAATTGCACAGCCCTGATGCTTTTCTGTACTCCCCCACCTGTTGTGGAGGTAGGACCAAGCTTTGCCAGGACACTCTGAAGTCCAGCTGGTGTAGGAACTTGAGGGAGAAATGATCTGGTTCTGCAGAGGCAGAAAATGTCTCACTTGATGTTCAGTACAGCGGGACTCATTGCTGTGAAGCCAGAATCAGGCACCTGACACCAGAAGCACTCAAAATCTCCACACAGAGCACCCTGTCTTTGGCCCAGTGTTTTGGCCCAGAGTCTCCAGGAAACTGATTGTCTTCTCCAGTTGTCCAAAAAAAAAAAAACCCCAAAAAAGGTGATGAAAACAGGCAAGGATCTCCAGAAAGGGGCACAGCTGGTAAGGGTGGGCAGTTTTTAGCTCAGAGTGAATTATGCAAGTCTGGATTTCAATCCAATTGTCTGAGTCCTCAGCCCTTGTGGGTGTTGACTTGTTGTTCACAGCCGAGCGAATGTTTCATCGACCAGGTATGATGGTGTTTTGAAGGGCTGTGGACTGGATAAGAACATTGTGAAGAGAGAGTGAAAAGGAGTAGTCTGTCTTTGGTTCTGAATTTGTATTTAACTCCAAGTAATTTCTTAGTCCCTCTGTATTTTCTTCTCTCCCTGTTAGAAGAGCTGCAGCATGATGAATGATGTTGTGTAGCAGGAGGTGCCAGAGATTTCACAGCATCAGCCTGTGAAAGCTGCATTTTGTGTGCCATCAACTTTTCTTGTGTGATAAAAAAAAAAAATCTTTACTTTTCTTGACCGTGAGCTGCATAATCCATTGAGTTCAGCTGTTCTGAAGCTATTTTACAGTTAACATTGAAAAAAAGTAAAGGTAGAATAGGCCAAAGGACAGCTCTTGCAAGCTTCAGCCACTGAGGAAGGTCTGTGGTGCTCACAGGTTCTTGGGGCTAACTCACTGGAAAATCCCTGACTTGTTAGTTTACAAGGTTGTCCTGTTGAGGACTCCAGTGCTGGGGTTTGTGGCTGGCTGTGCTACATTCCCCCAGCCAACATTTCCCAATCTATTGCTGGTCAAAAAAAAAAAAAAAAAAAAAAAAAAAAAAAAAAAAAAAAAAAAAAAAAAAAAAGCATCTTCAAGCTACTGGCCATCAGGTTTATTTCACAATGTCTTAATTTCAGTAGAAATACAAATATTTGATTTCAACTCTGTCTCCTTCTTGTGGTTTCTGTTTATCTACATTCATTTTTAGCCTGTTCTTAAGAACAAAATACTGTCCTAACTCTCCTCCCACCTAATCTTTTTGTAGGCTCTTGTTATATTCATCAGGTGTAACCAATTTATTTCCTAGAGGGAAAAGACATAAATTAATTCAATAAATTGCCTTTGTCCTATGTTTTGGTGTTTGAGCCAAACAGCATTTGCACCTGTTCTGGAGATCCCAACTGAAAGGAATATTGTTTATTCAGACACCTACCAGCAAAGGTGTCTCTGCAAAACTCTCAGAGAGTTGAAGTGATGCCCAGAAAGGGAAATCTGCAGAATTTGTTTTTTGTCTTTGCATATCAGGTTCATGGATCTTCATTCCAATAGTTTCCTTGTGCAAAACCTGGTTTAAAGAACAGACTGACCTTTGGAGGCAATTTATAAGTAACATAAAGGCAAAAAATATGTAATTTTAGTAATAATTTCTACTGGAAGACAAAAATCAAACAAAATCCCTGTTTCCTCTTAAGAAGAGAGAGAAATAAGACTTCTTTTGAAGCAAAATAAATTAGGATTCATTGGCACAATTGTTCTTCCAGAGAACACAGTTATTCCTCAATACCAGGTGTCTCTTGCTCAGTCCAGTGGACTATAGTTTCTGTTCAATTTTCTCTGAGTACTTGGGAAATTTTCTCATAATCAATTTTATGGAATGGGATTCAGTATTGATAATTTGCTAAAATTTTTTTTTAATTAAAAATAATTTTAAAAAGAAAACTGAGCTTTAATCTCAACCTGAGGCAGAGTTGACTGTTAAAGGCAAGGAGAGCTAGCCCATGGCTGAATCGAGGAGAATGGAGATGAAGGTAATGGCAGCTTCAGAGAAGTCCATCTCAAACAAATTATTAAAATTTCCAAGGTCATTCCTTTTTCCTGCTGCTCACTGGTGCACATTTCGTATTTCACAGACCCTTTCTGGCATCCTTGCTCAAACCTTGCCGAGATCACAGGAATGTGACCCAGGCAGGATAAAACCCATACGTGCCTGGAACACCAGCTGATGGTGAGACTTTGGACTTTACACCAATTTGACCATAAAAGGTAGTTTGTGATGGACTGAAGATTTTGCAGAGCACATAAGATGCTGCTAAGGTTTCCAGAATTTAAATCACAGGCTAGTTTTCAGAAGTGTCTGTCTCTCACCTCTTCTTTCCTCTGTTTTCCCTCCTCTATTACCACCCAAATACCCTGCAAGGGTAAAGGTTTTTGGAGATTTTTTTTGTGTGGTTCGGTTTTGGTTTGGTTTTGTTTTGTTTTTTTTTTTGTTTTCTTTTTTAAATTTTTCCTTGGCATTAGGGGACAGATCTAAGCTGGCAGAAATGCTGGTGGATTTGCTGACCAAAGACAAAGAATCTTTCACTTTCAGAGATAAGGAGGAGCTGTTCTTGTCAAATGAAAGTCATGAAAGGGATTCTTGGTTTACAAATGTTTTTATTTGTATCAATTGTTGAAGTAAGGAGTTGATAGGTATTCCCAATTGTCTTGGTTTGGAAAGACAGGTATCTGCCAGGGAAAGCTGGAATTTCCCTTGGAATGGAGAATGTAAACCCCTCACCTCCTCCAAATTATAATTTTGCAATTAAGGGCTTTCAGGCAAAGATTTGGGAATAGGAATAACAGTTCTTTACTAGGAATATTAACAAACGTAGTAGTAAAACAAACAAACAAGCAAACAAACAACAATCCTAGAAACCCTGACAGAGTCAGAGCTACAACCTGACACCCTGTTGGTCAGGATGTTGGAAGCAGTCCCAAAGTAAATCCTCCTGGAGTGGCAGATGGGGTTCTGTTAGAGTAGAAATGATCTTGTAGAACAAGAGTCCAGTGATGGTGAGAAGGGTCCAGTCTTCCTCTGGGAATCTGGTTTTTATCCAGGTAGGAATGGTTGTCTCCCCCCACTGGGTGGAGCATCTCTCAATGGGATGATGGAATGTGGATGATTGCTTGTGGATGATTGCTTGGGGGTCCTTAATGGTCCATTAGCAGAACATATCCCCTTGGAGGGAGGACGGGCAGTGAAAGAGATAAGAAACACTGCCCTACTGGTTTTAACAGTTGGCCCATTATCAGAAGGAACCTGCCCCCCTCCTCCCAGAGTTACAAGAGATAAAGAAAAACATGCCCCCAGCTGCTTTCAGCAGATGAAATAGAATAAACATTTTTGGTTCCGTAACCCAAGACACCAATTCAAGACTAGATGATAATAAAAGAAAATTATAAAAGATGATAATAGAAAAAATTAGGTAAAACCTCTGCCTGAAACCTACCTTGAATAGGGTAAAGAGAGCAAAGCCATTGAACTAATTATTTATAAATGGGGTCTTTCCATTTGATATAAAATTGAGAGAGCCATCTGTGCTATCTGTCAATAATTTTACTGTTCTGAACCACTTATTTTCTGTTGTTGTGCCCTTTGAGAAAGATTGTGATCTTGAACTGCAGTGAACGTAGGGTAGGGTTACACAGATGATGATAAAAGTGCAGTCTCTACATCAGAGAACAAATTAGAAAGTGTGTCTTGGTTCAATGTACTAAAAAAAGGTAATGCAATAGACTTTTGTAAATATGTTGATGCTGGCTACACATCAAGAGAGGGGGAAATAATCTTAAACTAATAGTGGCAGCACATCAGACAATTGTAATTTGGTTGTGTACGAATTTAGACTGTAATTTTAAGAGAAATTTTCTAACCATCCAAATACTGAAGATCTGGAAAGGTCTTCAGAACAGGGCAAGGAATGCAAGTGTTTGTAAGATGCAGCTTGATGAGCAGAACTCTTGGAAAAGAGACCTGAATTTGTGGGATGAGGCCTTGAGTTTCTAAGGCAGCATAAAGGGAAACTGTGTCACTCTTTATTTATAAAACACTTGTAGCTGCACATTCTATGAGAGACTTTCTCCTTTTATTTTTTTTTTATTTTAATTTTGGAAATTTACAGTGATGACTTTTTACTTTCAGACTGATTATGAGATGATAAAAATGGTAGTAAAAATACAGACCCTCTGTAGTACAGTAAACTGTGATGTGTTTGTTGGGAGGGTTTTTAAGCCACAAAATGCAAAATATTACTAAAGTTGCAAAATTTCACTAAAATGGAATGTAACAGTTCAGGGTGTGGCAGACTCCAGCCTGAAACAAGTATATTTTTGATATTCAGCGTTAATGAAGTAGTTCAGTGCTTTTATAGACTTGGAACAGAATTATTATCATTACCATTATCATTCTTATCATTATTTTCATCATTACCAATACACTCTTGTCATTTTTTTCATTTAGAAATAGCTCTTTTAAGGCAAGTTGAAGGCAACATCCTGAGTCTGGTGATAAAATATGCTGATTTTAAATTCATGCCATATTTGTACAAGTGAAGGCAATGAACAAGTAAAAATTCACCCCAATTTTGTCCCACTATTTCTTTAAGACACAGTGATGTTATACTCCAGGTCCAGATGGTAGTCCCTCTTTAAACTATTAGTTGGGTGCACAGCCACTTGGGATTTTTTGGTTTGGTTTGGTTTTGTTTGTTGTTTTTGGGTTTTGTTGGTGGGTTTTTTGTTGTGGTTTTTTTTTGTTTGTTTTCCCTGCCTATCATTCTGAGCACAAGAATATTTACTGAGTCCAAGTCATTACAGTCCCAAAGAGTGTATTGTCAATCAGAGTTTGCCACAGCATTTTCATATGATGAATTAGAAAGAAAGCACACCTTGCTCAAGCCAAGGCTGTGCATCACATATGGCTGATAGTTTTTAAAAAGCTTCAACCCCTTGTTGGATGGAAAAACTTAAAGTGCAGCTCTTTCCTCTTTTATATGCTCTGTCTTAAATAAATCTTACAGGTGAATGTTAAAAAATATGTCAATTTGTTCTAATCCAAGGAAATCATGGTGTTGCAATAGTGAATAATTATTGCAACATCTACTGACTACTGTTTTCTTTAGACAACCCTGATATTTCTTTAAAAGACCTCTTGACAGGTTTTTTACTCCTCTACCTGCTATGTTTTACTGCTTCAGGGCTCTGAAGCATTCAGTGATTAAGCAACCTGCAGAAGACTCTCACATTTTCTGAATCAGGCCTGGGATGGGCTCCAAACCTGAGCTCAAGGCCAGTGATTTATGTGGGATTCCTTCTCTCCTCTCCACCTGCAAGGCATTGGAGCTGCACTAACTTCAGCACTGTCTGATTCATTCAGTGATATGTGGGAAAGAAAATCCATATCTCCTATCCTACCACAGTAGCTGTGGAATAGCAAAGAGCGCTGCTTGTATTGTGGAGCAACTCTGTTTCTCTTGGGTGTAGCTGTGTTTGCAGAAGGGTATGTGTTTCTAGCATAAATCATGACTACACCCCTTGCACACTCCTGTGGCTGGAGTCCTGGGACAGCAAAGGCTTCAGGACAGAGAAATGAGAAAGAAAGCACATCAAGTCTTCAGGGCAAGCACTAGGTGTAAGAATGACAGCTCCTGGAGCCAAGCCAGAGCTGCAGGCTGGAAAAGGCACGTGGTTGTTAATTGACCACAAATGATTTAACATCTTCTGTGGCAGGTCCCCCTGTGAGGTGCCTGACAGCTCCAGCACTGATTCAGAGGGCAGAGAGCTGCAGAGTCACTTCCTATGGCATCCAATTTTGCTTGGAAATAGTTCAGTAAAACAGTTTTGGCCCACAAGGGCTGCTGGACTGATTGCTGGTGGTGCCTGGGAGCAGCCAGCATGGTGTCAAGCACTGATCTTCACAGCCCTCTGCTTTCCCACAAGGTTTCTCCATGCACAAGGGTTGTGCCCTTCCCTTCCCAGTGTCCTGCAAAGGTTTCCTGCCCCTGGCTTTCCCACCTGTGCTCTGGAAAGGCTTCATTTGCAGTTTTTCTCCAGGTCCACTGGCCCTCAGGCTCAACCCTGGGAATAGCTGGAACTCTCAATCTGCCAGGCAGGAGCCATAGGACAGTAAAGCCACAGAGGAGGAGGCAGGCAGTGTCACTGCCCTGCAGCTATAATGGAGCCAAAAACTCATCCATCAGCTCAGAGTGCTGCTCTGCCACAATTTTGGGGGTGTTTTCTGCTCTGTCATATGAGTGGTGTCACCAGTTACAGCTTCTACTCCCCAGGTTTTACTTGCTGTTGTTTGGCTGGGCTATTTATGGGGATAAAAAAAATATCTGGGGATGATTCAGAACAGCCTTGAGCCAAGAGTGGCAACTACCAGGATGAAAACTGAGTCAGCTTTATGCAGTTCCAAGGGTTTCTTCATATATGTTGACTTTGTCTAATGTCCTGAAGACCTGCAGAAGGACCGAATCCTTGCTTTTGTCTTTCATACATGCATGGAGCTTCTTGTTTTCATTCTTACAAATAATAACTTTCACATTCTTTCAATCTTCAAATTAGGACGTTGTTTTTTTTTTCTCCTGACCCGATTACCTGGACAACCTAAAGCTATTTAACACAAGGATTATAAGTTTATTTCAAGTTATTTATAAACTGTTATTACCTTCCATGGATTAGTCCTTTCCAATTACAACTCCACATACTACTAACCCTTGCTTTGGAATAACTAAATGAATGAGTTTGGGTATTTTGAATTACAGGCCAGTGATATTATTTGGCTCTTTGCTCTTCCTTTGAACCTCATGCATACATATGTGTAACTATAAACACTCTCTCTCACCTTTAAACTCATTTTGTATTTATGTATTTAGCCTCCTTTATTGTTATAGGTTTTCATATTAAGTAACAGCAAATTTGCTTCTAGGTTCACTGCTTTATTCATATTGTCTGTGTGTGAGTGTAATTTTGGATTTTGGATGTATGTGTGTGTGTGCACACAACTCAAGTTGTCTGCATACACAATCCTTTGGAAACTGCCAGATTAAATTTATGGACAATCTGCAAGGCTGTGGTTTTGGAGAGGTAATAATTGTCTCTCAAATGTGATGAAACACAATAGTTTGTAAACACAGACAGAAAAATCATGGTCACCTCTATAATGTATTTTGAGTCATAGAAACAGTCCGATAAATGAGATCTCAGAAATATTACTCCAGATGGATGGCAATTTCAAAAGAACCATATTCTTACAATCATTCTTCTGGAATTCAGCACAGATTTTTTTGTCTTTCCTGTAGAAAAGCAATTTTTCATTCTAAACTTTTAGTTGAGAATAAACTAGTCCTATAATAGAGCTGTACACACATTTCCTCTTTGTAATAGGAAGATCTCAACCCAGCTTCTTCTCCAGAGAGAATTCTACTGAGCAAGGTTACTTGAGGAAATACTCTCTATATAGGTGTGCCATTCCAGCTGAGGTCTGATACCAGATTTCCCAGGGGAAAAATAGGCACAAATGGGGCATATCCTGTTTGGGGAACTCAAAGGAAAACATTTGGTGGTGGTGACTCAGAGAGGCGTCTCTGCCCTCTGAGTCAGGGCTGAGTCAGCACTGGGGCACTGCTGAAGGTGCTGATATCTGGGTGAGTCACCAAAACCTCCACTGGAGGCCCCAGAACGTTCTCCTGCCAGGAGGCATTCTCAGGCCAGATCTCCACTGGGCAGCCCTGCCAAGAGAAATCTGCCCTTCAGTTTCCTTTGCTGCCTCACTTTCCCCCTCCCCAGAGCATCTCAGGCTGCACTGGGGCTGATGCAGGGACCCAGGCACGAAGGTCAGAGCTCATGGTTTAGCTGCTGGTGTTCTGCATCTTGACAAGATTTCAGGGCTAATGCTGAACACGAATTTCTAAGAGGTTGTTTATGCAATCGGTTCCTGATAAACCTTAGTTATTGAGATTTGTCGAGAATTTTCCTGCTGATGGCCTGAAATGTCACACCTCTGGTGATGTCAGCTATCAGAGAAAGCAGAGGTGTTGCAGAAAGAACCCTACCTGTGAGAGTGGCACCTAGCACACCTTCTGAAGCCCTGGCTAGGTGGTAGCGCAGATAAGGCAAGCAAAAGAGAGGTTTTTCCTTCTGCTATGCATTGTAGGCATGGTATCTGCAGAGAGATGAGGTTCTATTCCCAAGTTCAACAGTAAATAGCTTCTTTATGTTACTATGTGGTGGTGGTTGTTGATGTTGTTGGTATTATTATTATTATATCACAGAAACATTTAGTTTGGAAAAGACCTCTAAGGTGATGAAGTCCAACCTTTGACTGGTCATTGCCCAGGACTCGGCAAATTGCTTAGAAAAGAATTGGAGACTTCATTTAACTTAAGAAGTAATCATTGAGATAAACTGAATTCTCTTTCAGAAAAAAAAAAAAAAACCATAACAATGTTCCAGCAGTTCTCTTGTGTTGTGCTCACATGTAACTTTTGTCTGAAAACTGCAAGATGGGGTCCAGGAATTGAGGTCTTTTGTGGCCACTGATAGTCTGAAATTGAATAGATATTCTACTAGTTAATGTGGAGTTGCCATTGTTGAATGGCTGCTGTCATGTATTTCATTTTTCAAAATTAATTAAGAGCATTGTAAGAACAACTAAACACTTTCATGACAGGCAGAGACAGCTCAAAGCTGTCAGGCAGCGCCAGGTGGGCTCCTGTAACTCTGATGGAAAGCCAGGGAGAAAAAACATTTTGCTGAACACAGCCAGAGCACCAAAAAATGTGCATCTGTGTCAAATGCAGGTTGGCTTCAGAGCCAGCATTAAATGCTGGGCTTAAGAAAGTGTCTTCATTAATGAGTTGAGGGAATTACTTGAGGTCCAAGTGATGAAGCAAATGTTCACTGTGACTTTATTCTTCAGCATATTTATGTTCTTCTAAAAAATCAGTTCCCAGCCATAAACGGAACATTAGCAAGTCAACTTTCAGGAGTTTATACCTCACTGTATCATACTAAAAACAAACAAAACACCCCAAACCAAAAAACAAAATCAAAATCAAACATATACTATTAAACTGCAGTTGTGAATTCTTTAATCCCTTCAGAACTTTTGGAATAATAACAGATAACCTGTGAGAGTCTAGCAACAATGTAATGCCCACACTTCCCAGAATTATCAGCGTCTCGGAGTTGTTTAAAAGCTTTCAAAATAATAACACTAATAACTAATAGTCATTATTAGTAAAGAATTATTAATAATAATTATCCTGCTTTGATTGTAATGATTTAAAATTTTAGGCTATGTCCTCCTGCTGCGAGGATAGATAAGGAGAAAGATGGAAGTAAAATGACTTTGAGTTTTTTGACCTGAATAGATGTTGATTTGTTTATCTGTTTTTCCTTATGAGCACTCAGCTTATGTATTTATTTTCTGAACATTTACAGTTTCATATTATCTTTGCAAATGCCCATGCTTGCAATAAGATATCACCTCTTCTTGATTTTTAAAGCAGCAAAATAAATCTTGTACAATAATGGTTTTCAGGGTATGAATAACAAGTAGGAAAATACTGCCTACTCAGATGAAATGGCACAGTCCCCAGCCGGATGGTTACTTGCCAAAATCCTTATTTTTTTTTTTTTTTTCTCAATCCTCTAGGAATTGGGAGAAACATATTCCATTACGGAATATTACTGTGTGCAATATAAAAAATAGTAATGAAAACTGGTTACTTTCAGATGTTCACAACTTCTTTTTAACTGTACTCATGTTCAAAATGTGATTTTTGAACATGTTCTTTAGTACATTACTGAAGAATGAGACAAGATTCTATCTCCTAAATAATCTCTGAGCCTTCTTGATTCCATGTGTGCGCCTCTACATCTTAAAGCATTTAGAGAATTAATGCAAGATTAAATAGTTATGATTGTAAAATCAGTAGAAAACTATTTTGTATTGAAACCAAAGCTGATGATATTTATACAGGAAAACATAAAAGGTAGTAAAAATGGATTAAGTAGCCATTAGAAGTTAGCCTTCTCTGGTATCATCAGATAAGGGCATTGTGGGGGGAAGAACAAGAAAAAAATATTTGCAGAAATATTTTTGCAGACATAAAATTTGGCATACCTCACTCCCATTACACCTGACTGCTTTTTCTGCTAGAACAGCAGAGAATAAAATAGGATACACCAGGATTTTTATGGGTGATTGAAGTTTGCTTCTTTTTGTTGGTGGTTTTTGTTGGGTTTTTGTGGGGTTTTTTTAATCAAATACTTGGTCCTAAGTATTTGTACCTAGACATTTCTTTCAGGTTTGTTTTTGTTTTGTTTTTGGTTTTTTTTGGGGGGGGCGGGGGGGTGGGGGGGGGGGGTGGTGATTGCTTCTTTTCAAAAAAATTTGTGAGTAACACACACCTTCAAATCCCAGAATAGGAATCTTGATACTCAGTAATAAAAATTCTGAGGTAAGCAGTTAGCTAACCCCAGGGCTGGTTTCCTTACTGTTTCCCTTACATCACAGCACATATCTTGAATTAAAGCTCGGACTCCTCAGGCTTTATAAAACATGTGGAGTTTTTGGGTTTTTTTAATACCAAATCCTGCTCACCATGCAAGATCTTTTTTTTTTTTTTTCATATATCCAGAAATTCTGTAAACTTAATTTTAGCAATACATACATACATATATATACATATGCATATATATATATAAATATATATACAGCTGTAACACCACATGGTCTGTGAGTGGATTTTGCATACTGATTTTCAGTGTACGTTTTCTGTTTAAATCCCAAAGTTATTTCAGCATGCTTTTCAACTACAGGGTGGCAGGGACAAATATATCACTTATGCCAGGTTTTAGGTCTTTACTCTTTTAACTGCCAATGTTTTGCTCATTCTTGTCCAATACACACAACGGAAAAGAAAAATCGGGAAGAGATTTATCTGAAAATTTATTTTTAAAACATGCAAGAATATTGGTATCCCATCAGCATCACATGGCACTGGCAATATTTTGCTCTGTTTCTGATCCTGAGCAGCTGAAACGTGGGCATCACAATGGTCACATCATTACTATCCATATGGACACATAAAATTAATGTCCTGTACTTTTAATGTACACATTTAAGCATTCTCATTTTTCTTATGTGATTTTGTGTTTGGTCAACCACAAATGCTTTCTGAAAATTTCTGCAGATTTTCAGACCGTGGTTACTTCTTTTGCATCATCCCTGCATTTTTTTCTCTATTTTGCATTGCATTTAGGATTTCATACATGTGTAATGATGATTAGAAAAAGAAGTCAAGTGGAGAGCCTGTTTCTAAACATTTTGGCATGCAGAAAAACACCATGAACAGGAGATACATAATTCAGAGATAAATTACGTCCCCTTTGGCCAATCAACTCTTTTGAAAAAACCCTGCTAATATTACAATATTTTCACAAAATGATGAGAAAAAATGTGTCCATGCAAGCTGCAGATGCCTCGGTATAAAAAGAGTATTCTGTTTGTATGCACAGATAGAAATATTAAAAATATGTTAATTACACATTTATTCCTAATACATGTATTTTTTACACATATTCTTATACATGTATTTTAACATATACATATGCAATGTATATGCATATGTATATGCATATACATATACATTGCATATGTATATGTTAAAATACATGTATAAGAATACACATTTTTATGTATTTTAATATATATTTAACATATATTCTTAACTCGAGGTCTGGGTTCCAGCATATATTCTTAAGATAGGTTCTCAATTTCATAGGCCTGACTATCTGACTTTCTAGGAAAAAAGGATGACCCATTATATGACATTTAAAAATGAGTAATTTAAAGAGAATTATGAAAGACTGTCTATATTTGTGACTCATGATTGACTGTGTATGATACAATCTGGATATGCATCACATTCAGTTAGGAAAACAACAGGACACATATGAATGCTAAAATCAATAATTACCTTGCAGGAAACAGTACTCAAAATTATGAGAGATAGATTTAGTCCATTATTTACTCCTCTGTCCAAAATATATTATTAAACCAGGCAAACGTATTAAACAAGAATAACAAAATTAAGTGTTACTGAAAATTGACAGGACTTAACTTTGGGCTGCTCTTCATTGTTTTTGTTTACTTCTAATACACTCTCTTTTTTATAGGTAAAAAATAATAGTGTATTTGCTTGTAGCTTTCATTTTTCTTGAGATGGAAATCAAAACTCTGATTGAAATATTGCTTTAAAACAGCAATTAGATCAAAAATCTTTCTTCTTTTCCCTGCCTCAAATCAAAACCACTAGTCAATATTTGTGTGGCACTCTAAAGAAAAATTTACATTGTCCATATCCTTCAAACAATACAAAACTTTTTGAAGAAAGACTCAGTTCTGAAGAATGGCTTTGCTGACGAATTGCAGCACTTGTCAAAATTATTATCAGTTTCACATGTTTCTGGTATCAAAAGTTTCTTCTCTCTTGGGCAACTGCATCTTTCAGTTACCTTTTGTACTGCATCTTTGTAAGTTGTTCTGTAATTTAGGTTTTACTTCACAAGGCCTTGACTGCTCTGGAAGGCACACAAGCCAGGAATTTGATTTTAAAAACCTGGCTAGGACAACTCTTGTGCTATCTTCTGGCACAGCAATCAATTTCCATGAGATCCAGACAACCAGCAGAATTCCCTTTTCCTCCCTCTGTGCAAAAGAGACTGCCATATTCATTACAAAGTTTTGGTGAAGGATCTAAGAGCAAATAAAAATGCTATTCTCTGTGAGTTTTCAGTTACATCTTCTCCAAGTTCTGTGTCTTTTCAGTGGAGTGTGGAGGTTTTCCAGAGGTTCAGAGAGGAACCACCTGCTCCCACAGAACGGTGGAGAAATTTGTGCATTTACTTTCCAGCAAGGGAAAAGCTAGTTTGTGATTGTCCAGCATTTATTTACATTTACAGCTGAAGAATTAGTATTCTTAGCTGTCAGGAAGTCCTGATATAGCTTTGTCCGTGGCAGTGTGAACTTCCCTGTGTTTGGGTAAAAGCAAGGATGAATTCTGAATAAAAAAAGGTTTTTCCTTTGCCTGTTGTGAGCAGTAGCTGCTGCTGGGAGGAACTGCAGCCTCAAGGCTCCCTACAGGAGCCACGTGAGAAGGGTTAAGGAACAGAAAGCAACCAAATCCTGTTGGTGGGCACCACCAGGATAAAAAATGTAGGAAAAGCCACATGTAAGCCTCCAAAATTTCCTCTGAACAGCTGGGAACTGGCACCACTGAAACGCTCTCCCTTATTCTACCTCAGGTTTTGCATTTTCTTCAATAAGATATATATTATGTCTTTGCCATAGGAGGACATGTGAACTTTTACACAGTGATTTCAGCTCCAGCAGTAATCCTGGATGCAGACATATCTACTGCAAAAAAGAATTGCAAAGCAAAAGCACAAGCAGGACATAACAACCACTTGTTGGGCCGTTAAAGCTTATTTAATGTTTACAGCTTTGTTTTCCTCAAATCTTCATAACCATAAATCTTGTTAAATTTTCGACTGAAACAGGCATCAAGAAGCATATCCTAGCATTCATTTTTGAGGGGATCTACACAATTTTTTTACAGAAATGAAGACTAGCCCAGGTCCAACTTCCCAGCAGGGGAAATAATTTTAACATATAGGAAATACACTTTTCCAGGGGATTAACCAGAATGCAGTGGAAAAAATGGAATTTGAACCTTTTTTTGCTATGTGTCAGTTCTATGCTATAAAGATATGACCTCCTTTATAAAGTATTTTGAGATTTACTGTTGAAAAGTACAGGACAACAGCAGGAGAACTTTAATTATTTGATGTAATTAAGAACTTAATAATGACATAATTAAGAACTTAATGGAACTTAATGCTGTGATGATGTAACACTTGTATTTTCTTTGGGTTTTCAGTGCTTTCTTTCCAGCTTAGCAAATTGATGGATAAGAGCTGGAGGAGTAATCCATTGTGAAGAAATAAAGAAATAGACATTTCTGCCTTTCAAAATTTAATAGCAGTGTTAAATCATACAGCCTAAGGTCACAGCTCTCAAACCTCTGAATCCAAAATTTCGTTCTCAGCATTGCTTGACAAGCCTAAGAAGTCCCATACAGAAGGCTTATAGGAATCCATAATAACAAAAAAATGGAGCAGCAGACATTAATGATGTCAGCCTCAGAATGGAAGTGGGGATATTCCTGTTCAGAACTGGCAGCTGAGGCCTGAGGGAGAGTAAATAAACCCACAGAGACATGTGATAAAAACACAGGAGCTGAAACTTCTTTAGAAGCCTGGTTCTCAGCAGTGCTTTGGAAATCCATTCTCTGCACAGACAGAATTAAGATCCAGGTAATTTGTCCCAAGACCCTGGGCAAGTTATCCATTGCTGACTTCATGTTCTTGCCTTTAGGCTGACAAAGAAAGGGTAAGTTAGAATGCTGGAAGTTCATTCAGCTGTACCAATGTGAAAACAGAGCCATGGCAGTACAGAAGTTCTGTAAAATATGCTGTAAAACAAATGTAAAATAACTCAATGGAAAATGCTTGGCCCAACTCATTGTTTTTTGGCACTATTGGAAATCTATCTAGGACAGCACGAGATCCACTTAGCAGGGAGCTACCTGAGCTCCTCAGACCTCAGGTTGGAATTTTTTGGCAGAATCTGGTTTTATTCCAACAAAGTCAAGGTTTTTCCTATTATTTCCTCATAACTAGGTTAGGCAAATGGAGGCTTCAAAGATATTGGAGACAAAGGGTTTGAAACTTGCAGTTGTTACACATGAAGGGAACAAAGTATTGTAGGCAGAAGACCTAGGCTACTTCTGACATCACTACAGTTTTGGACTTCTTTATTTACTTCAATTGACTCTGCTTTGAGTAATTTTGTTTTGAAGATTGGAAAAATTCAAGAAATACAGGCAGAGGTCACTGCTAGTAAAGTCACCTTACAATAAAATCCCATAGGACAAAACCATACAAAGAAACTCTTCCTCCCCAGATTGCTCATGGCCCAGTTTTTAAGTTTCTTATTCCATTTCCTTTAGTGTTCCCTCTGAGCTGGAATGTTCCAACTATGCAGTGACTGGATGTGACACCAATTTCCAAACACAAATGTCTTCTTTTCTGGTTCATTAAAACCTTACTGGAGAGGAGGACACAGCACATGTCAGGGGCTGATTTTTACCCCCTGATTTAGGACAGGTTTAAATTCATGTGGTGGGTTTGGAGAAGCATTTGAAAGCAGAAGGAGGTTCAACAGGAAGAGCACAGTATTGAAGTTTTAGAGCATGTTCACAAGCCTCATATTAATTCAGCATTTCTACCTCAAATTAAAGATTAATCCCATCTGAAGCCATGGAAGCATTTAATTATGGTTAGTCTGTATTGTGCATTCCCTTTATTCTTTAAAGCTTAAATTTTTCCCAAGCTAAACTAACTGAAAATCCTTAATTAGCCAAAGCTGGTATGCTACCAGAGCTTCAGTAGTGAGCTTAAACCTGAAAATAGGTGCTCCCCAAAAGTTAGTAAAAGTTTATATGATTTGCATGCAGATTTGCTCCCAGATTTGCTTACAAGTGTGGTTCCTGTCTCATCATGCTGGTAGCTGAATAAGAATGTGGGGAAGGAGTCTTCCACACTGTACTATTTTGCCCCAATTCCCTTGCCACCAGTGTAAAACCCTGCAAGCTGAGAGCTGATAAGCTTCATCTCTGTAAGCATATGGCTATCTTGACCTAGTAGCTTTCTTTTCATAAGGAAAATGAAACTTTGGGGTGGCTTGTTTGCTTTTGTTTTGGTTTGGGGTGTTTGTTTGTTTGTGGGGGGTTGTCGGGTTTTTTGTTTGTTTTTGTTTTGGTTTGGTTTTTTTGGTGGATTTTTTGGGGGTTTTTTTGTTTGGTTTTTGGGCGGGGTTGTTGGGGTTTTTGGGTTTTTGGGGTTTTTTTGGTTGTTGTTGTTGTTGTTTTTGTAATCTGAATAAATTTGGAGGGGACTGGAAAGGGACCTTTGTAATAAGGTGTGAATAATGACACATCCATCGGATGCCTCGTTTTGTTTCATTTTTCTTTTCCTGTAAGAACGTCAAAATTAATTACTATGACCTAGACGTGCTACGAAATATTCAGACAGCTGTGTAAGTGACAGATGTACCTTTAAAGCACAGGCATTGTCCCCAGCACAGGAAATACCCCAGTCGTCTGCCGTGTTCTTGTACCCTCTTACACTCCTCAGATTCTGTTCTTGTCCATCCCAACTGCAACAAGCAGTTTTTTGTTTCAACCCAACACAAATAATTTAACAACTCTCTTAGAGAATGCATTAAACTCTTCCTCACTTTTCCTGACACTGCACTGGCTTTACAAAGGCTGCTGCAAGACACATCTCCAGCTCCCTCTCCCACAGCTGGTGCAAACCACACAGAGAAACCACGTGGTGTTACTGTGGTATTTCACCCTGCAAAGGTTTTTCAGCTCTAGAATCCTGATCACAGGCATGTGACCCGGGACATGATGCTTATCAGGGAGTTCTCTACTCTCTTTGCTTTTCATAACATAAACAAAGTCCTTTCAGCTCAAAATAATCACGACAATGTCATGTGAATGGTAGGGCAGGAGCAACTGGAAAGAGATGGTGATGGAAAACCTGGGATCCACTAGAACAAGTGAAAACACAAAATATATTACAGAACAAGAGCTAATGTAGGTAAATCTCAAGAAAGGAGAATTTAGGCAGTATTTTACATGTACTTGTTGAGGAGCAATATTAAAAAGCTGTTCATTACAAAATGCAAAGTAAGAGAAAGCTGTAATTGCGTTGCCTGGTGTAGAAAGGAAAATGCGTGAGAGTCCAGGAGAATTTCCACCTTTTCTTCAGGTGGAAATGTACACAGGAAAGAAGAATCAGACTCTGTGTGGCAGTGCTGCCTTCACAAAGCACAAGTCAAGGTGTAACAACACAGTGACAGGAAAAATGAAATTGCTGACTGACCCAGAGATGGAGGTCTCTCCACCCTTCAGGCTTTGGAGGGGCTTGCAATGGTGTGAGAATCAATCCCTTGAGATCTAGAGGCCAGGACTCTCCAGCCCAGTGAATTGCCTTGGGATTACAGTGTTTTCACCTGTTCAAAATAACTCTCTAACCAGAACTGAGGGCTCTCACTGGAGCTGCAGCAGGTGCTGTATTCCAGAGATAAATTTGTGGTTGTGCAATTCACCTCCATTTAGCAAGATCCATTTTGTGCTGTCATGAGGTTACTGCAAGTGAAATGTGCAACAAGGCTGGCTATCAAAATTTGTGCATTTTTGATGTGGAAATAAGTTGCCCATACAGAGGCAATGTTTGGTCACAGCTTGTTTCTTGGACTCATAGGAATGAGGTCACACTGCTCATGTCTCCTTACTCCATATGATTTAATAATTTAACCCCATAAACTATTTTTTGCTGCTTTGTATTACGTGTCTTTTACTTCTGTCCAGTCCAAATGTCTCCTGGTTCCTGGCACTCTCGTGCTCTGAATGTGCACACAACTTGGGTCACGTTTATGCTGTTCTATCCCTTCAAAGATAGTGCTGTGATTTGCACTGTTGTGCCTGCAGTGCTTGTTCCAAAGGGTAATTTTAGAAAAAAAAAGACAAAAAACTGATCAATTTTATTCGAACTGATCTTGCAAGGGTCATGGGATAGACATATTCTTCCAGTTAGGTCTTTTTGTACTGCCAGTTTTCTTAGAGATTTTGTGAGGTGCAACTCAATCTCTAGGAGAAAATTCTGCTTAGTAACACGATATCCCTGCTGCCACTCTGTCAGCAAAGAAAGAACTGATTTTCCAAAATTCATAAAACAAATAAACCATTTAGGAAACACTGGGAGAAACCGGTGGGGGGAACTCTTCTAAGAGGATTGCAGAAGACCTTATGTTTGTGTGTAGTGTAGTGATGAATAACTGTCTCAAAAAAGTAGCCCAGACAGGTGCAGAGAGCCAAAGATCTCTACATTTTCATGCCTGGAGCTTCCACTGAACACCACCACCCACAAAAGCTTTCCAGATTGGGTCAAACTAGTGAGACAGATTTTCTTGCCAGCAGACTTGTCCCCTGTTGTTTCTGCCTTGCACTGCTCGGGTAATGTCCTTGGGGGGATATGTAACCACGATGGAAAACAAGCTTTTCAGCTTTTGTTCTCAGTAGCCTGTCACTGGAAGCAGGGAAAGAATACTCAAGACTTGGGACAGGCCTCACTTCCTTCAGAGATGTAAGACCTCCCAAGTAGGAGCTAGTTTAAAGTGAAATTTAAGAGGGAAAAAAAAAAAAAAAAGGAAAAGAGATGTGTGATAATGACAAGGGGAAAGCAACTGCCAAAATGAATAATTCAAGAAGACACATGAAAGAGTAGGAGGGAGATTTTGTTACATTAGAAAAACAAATAGCAAATAAAATGCAAATAGGCTTACAATCATATTATCATGCACAATAATTTCTGCAAAAATTTTGTTCCCTATTTCAGTCTTCTTCCCTCAAGCCTCTTCTCTCTATAGCTGGTACCATTCACAGTCTGTGGTGAGGATCTGAGCCACCAGACTCAATTTCAATTCCAAATCCAAACATAAGCAATGGCTTGTGAGCTTGCAATTCCTTTGAGGCTCACCCAACTCCAATTTTGTTTTATTACTCCAGGGGAAGCATTTTCTCTTTGAAGCTACAGTCCAACCCATTCCATTGCAAGGATATAGGCTTAGATTCTCCTCTAGGCCAGCCTGTTGTGGGGCATTTTATGCACTGTCCTTCCATATCACACCAACAGAGAAAGAGAGCTCTGACATGATGAAACTGTAAGTGATGGGGTGATAGTGGGAATTGAGAAGCCTGGAAAATTTTTGGTTCTCCAAGCCTCTCTCTGATTAAAATTAACACCTAAAATCAAAGGCATTGTGAATTTAATTAGTCCAGATGTTTGAAGATGAAACACTAATGTCAATTTATCTTTTCTTTTGTTCAAAAAATATCTTGGAATTATCATAAGAAAGATGGTTACCAGAGGGTTATTACATGTACTGTTTTCTTGTTGTCATGTGCCACAGGCAAGAACAACACTTTGAAGAGAATTGTTTCTTTCTGAAAATAAAGATAACTACTGTAAACTAATTGCTAAGCTTCAGTACAGTAGGTAAAGTGATGGAAAAATTCTACATTAATGAGTTATAAGTCACCTTTGTCTGAAAAATTAGCTTGGTCTAAAAACACTGATGCCCAAAAGCTACAAGCACTTTTCATATAGAATCATAGAATCACAAAATATTCTGAGGTGGAAGGGACCGATCAGGATCATCGAGTCCAACTCAGTGTTTAAAGTGTCAAACCTCCATTGTTCAGACTAAAGTGGAATGTGCATGAGGTGTTTCTCTTCTGGTTTTTATTGTCTTTTGTTCAAAATCCCCTCTTGTAAGCTATATATAGAGTCACACATGCAGGAAACATTGCCTCAGTCAAAGCTAAGTGGGAAACATCACTTGGGGTTACCTGAATACATCACGATTCACACAAGACATCTTCAGGAGCAGGGACTGATTTTTGACAGGATAAAGACATGGTTCTCAAAATGCAAGTGCTGGATTCCATGAAGGGAATTTCTACCTTGTCTAAAGCCTCAAAACTGACATTTTTTTTAAATGTAACATGCACTTACTAATTTCATGGATCCTCTTCCTGTGACTTTCATTTCAACTCACTTCTATTTTTTCAGTTTCACAAGACAATGGGCTAATTCTTTGGGAGTTGGTATTTTGTATTTCTAGATTGTCTTCTCTTAATCAAATCAAAAGTTTCTCATATTTAGGAGGTTAAAAAATCACTCAAGGGCAGAGCAACAAACCTCTCTGTCTGACCTCCAGTTGCTGAGGTTACAGAAAGGCTCAAGACTAATTAGCATGAAGACTCTTGCTGATCCTTGGACAGCTTTGACAGAGCACCTGGAGCAAATCAGATTATTTGCTTGGTTGCCACTGGCCACCCACTGTTGTGTATGCTGGGGACAAGGGATCATTCCACTGTCCACTTATACCTTTAGGAACGTGTGGCTGTTCACCAAGTTTTACCAATACCGGGCTTTATCCCAATTCTGGGCTCCACACTTCTGCCAGATATCAGAAACTGCTTAATACCAGGATCCCTATGCACTGCCTTTCATCCAAAGAAATCAAAGCATCCAAAAACGAATTAAAGTTTTGCAATACTTGCTGGCGTGCCTCCTGCAGGATTTGTTCTGCTGTAATTAAGGAAGCTTTTGATAAATCAGGATCCTTCATCACCCCTCCAGCTGTGAGTGCCCACATAGTCCCACTACGATTTTTGGCAAGATATCTTATTTGAAATGGTGAAGATTTTGTCTCAAAACTCTCCCTTTCCTCCCCCACAACAGGCTATTTTGTGCAGTGTGCTGCTTCATGCCCCTCCTGGAGCAGGCAATAAGTGAAAATCTACCACCCTTGTTGCCTCATCTTTGGATGTGGCAACATATCGCCTTCTGAGCTTACTCAACCACACAATTATGGCTAAATTAAAAAAAGGAGAGGGGGGGCAGAGCAAAGAAAAGCAGGAATGTGGGGTGGGTGGGAGTTGGCTTGTAGGAAAGCAGCTGGCACAGGGAACACAGGCAAGTGGGGATGGAACCTGCCTTGCCAAGTCCCCGCAGAGGGGAAAATGCCAACCTGGTTTCAATGAGTAAGCAATTAACCTTATACTAGATTACTGCAAATAAACACTGATTTGGTAAAAAGCCAGGCAAATCGTTAGTGTGAAGAACAGTGGGACCCAGATGGGGTGATTTGTGAAAGCTCAGACCAAAGCTGTTCTGTGTGGACTGTCAGTTTTACACAATCAGTGTCAGGGTCAGTCAGTAGCTGAACGTTGTTAGCCCAAATTCACATGGCCAGATGCTCCACGGAGGTGAATTTGGCAGCATTTCAATTAAATTGGTGTAATTAGGCTGATTTCCACCAGCAGATATGTCCCTATTGGCTCCCTGTACCTTTTAAGTTTAAGTATTGATAGTTAATATTTTAATCACTTTCAAAAGGATAGTAGTGAAACAGAAAGCAAAAGGAAATACATATGCAGCAGAAAGGTGTAAATAGGTGGGCAGCCTGCACAGCAAGACCATGGGGACAGAAACAAAGCAAATTTATGCATGGTCAGGCTCTGCCCAGTACTATTCAGTTGCCTCATTTTGGAGCATGAGAGAATATATAAATTGAGATGAGTGGGGGAAGGGAAAGCAGTGCCAAAGTTCCAGGTTGAATGCACTCCTTTTTCACTTCATATCCCACTCCAAACCTTGCTTCCCAGGAAATTCTGTTTTCAGTCTATCTGAATGATGTTGGAAGGTGATCTGCTGACCTCAGGAGCTGGTCACTGGCACAACATTCTCCTTTATTGGTGCACTCATGCTCTGATTCAGCCCAGGTAAGGAAAGTTATGCAAGAGTGAGGTGTTAAAGCTGTTTGAGCCATCCTTCTGAATGAAAAATGGGATGTATCACTTGATGAAGAGGAGGAGTTCCTGCCTTTTGCTGGCTGGTGAAGGAAGCAGGAAAAAAAAATGCAAGGCCATTTTTTCCCATGGATTTCCATAGTAAATTGAGTAATTTATTCTGATCCGTAAATGTGTCTTTCAGGTGCTGTGATAAAGATTTTTCCCATGTATAATCATTTTTGTTGAAGAACTTTACTTTCATTTTGAGCATAGAATTGAGTTCTGATGCAAGTTCCTAATATGTTCTTTTTGCTTCATTTTGGGGAGAAATGGCACTGAGAATACAGACTTTTTGTGCTAGAAAACACATTTGTGTTCCCATCCTGTAGGGCCTCTGTTTTATAATTCTCTTTTATTGTAGTGCATGTTGCTGCCCATATGTTGGTGACTGAGCAAAACACCATGCTGAGCAACTTATGCTAAATAATATTGCGCCAAAACATCCACTGGTTTTTCTTTTTACTTCTTTTTACTTGAAGCAGTACCTCATCCTGTTTCAGCAGGAATAATCCTGCATGAACCTACTGAATAGCCTTGCTGCAGCTTAAAATGGCCTCCAAACCACCAGATTTAATTTTGCTTTGGCTCTAATTTATCTGGACTGTTCCAACTTATGTTCCTCTCCTCATCAGAACTGAGGCTGACTAGAACTGGGGGGGAAAAAGGTAACACCAGCTTAACAAAACATAATGGCACAAGATTCAGATACATCAGATTGGAAATGAGAGGTTGTGAAATTTTTACTGGGACACACCTATCTATAGGAAACTGCTTCCAATTTGTTTCACTTGGAAAAAAATATGGGGCTAGATCTTCTGAAGATACATACCAATATTTTTTCCTAAGAACTGTAGTCTTACTTGCAAGTGATTAAACTGAAGTTCTGCTAGGGCAATATTTGTATTGAATTTAAAAGTTTCAAACTTTCAAAAAGAAATTGGAAAAGCTACACTTCTATTCTGGCTGAGGATGGGTAAAGTCTGATTTGGGGCACTATAAAAATGTATTTTTAAGTCCTTTTTAGTCAACCCTTTTGAATTGAATCACCTTTGATTTTATGGTATCGGTAGCAACAACCATCAGTTTAAGATATGATGGCTTCTTTTAAGTCTTGTTCTCTAATATCATGGTAGAAGGTATGGGTTGTGCCAGGTCCACACTTTTTACATCTTTACTAACCAGGAATGACTTCCCTGAAATATTTTAGAACTCATAAAACATGGATTTTTTTCTTTTTACAACCCATTCAGAAGAAACTGGAGTATCAGATATTAAACCGGGCTTGTGTCTGGATGTGTTATTTGCTGCTTTTAGCAGATTTCCTGTGTTTGCAATTTGTCAAAATGAATGGGCTAGTGTTGTTTTCTCTTTGAACATGTGGTGCTCTTGGATGTTTTTCATACCAGAGAATTGAACAACTTTTTTTAATATTTGACAGCATTCAAAGGAAGCGACAGGGCTACAAAACTGCAAAAAATGCTGAGTTAAAATGCCTGTCTTTGAATTAAGCATGATGGAAATTTTGCTTTACCTGGAGATGTGTCACTACTGTGGTTCCAAGATAGGAAACTTTGTTGTGCAAACACATAGCAACAGCATGTAGAAAAAGGGAATAAAATTATAATGCAAATGAACCTCAGACCATGGGCCTTTCCAGACCCTAAAATCTGAATGTTGGTGAAGTCAGATCACTGTATGGAATTATATCTATTTGTCCCCACATACTTGTTGCCATGACTATGTTGTTATTTTCAAACTCAGATATTTCTTCTTCTCATAAAGTGCTGCAGAGCTGACTGAACCACAACCAAAGTGCATCCAGCCCAGTAACTTGCTCCTGGCAAAAGCCCAAAAGGTCTTACTAGAGGAATGGTATTTTCCTATAGTCTTTTTCTGGTCTCCAACAGTTTCCACTTGAGGATAGTCCTAGACTGAAAGCGCATTTTGTATCTTCTGTAATACTGAACAAATTTGTCTTCTGCAAACCCGTCCTACCTCTCCCTCAATCCATGGTATTATCTTTTAGCATCTTCAGCATCCACTAATGTGGAGCTGTTCAGGATAATCAAATATGTTGGCCTCTCATGCCACCCTTTGCTCTGAAACTCCCTGTCACACCCATAGTTTTTCTCTTACACTGAAGAAGATTTGTGTGGCACAGTTCTTGTGATAGAATAAATGCAGATTATATTTACTGCTACTCCATAAATTCTCTGTATTCCACAAATTATCTGTATGGCCTTTGTTCAGCCTAAAGTGAGAGGATCTTAAGAAATTCTTCAGCCAAGAGGGTAAGGAGAATGTGGAGTGTTGTGGATTAAACCCATCCAGGATTCCAGCACCATGCAGACACTCACTCTTGACAGTGGGATGGGAGAGAGTTAGAAGGGTAAAAGGGAAAAAACTCCTGGGCTGAGACAAAGACAGTTTAGTAGGAAAAGCAAAAGCTGCACACACAAGTAAAGCAAGACAAGGAATTCATTCCCTGTTCCCCATGGGCAGGCAGGTGCTCAGCCACGCCCAGGAAAGCTGGGCTCCATCACAGGTGGCTTGGGAAGACAAAAGCCATCACTCCAAATATCACCCTCTTCCTTCTGACCCCGTTCTGTGTGCTGAGCCCAATCCACATGGTTTGGGACACCCTTGGGTCAGCTGGGGTCTGCTGTCCTGGCTCTGTCCCCTCCCAGGTCCTTGTGAGGAGCAGCAAAGCCTTGTTGTGCAAACACTGAGCTTCTATAAGCAACACATCCCTATGTTATCAACACTGCTTACAGCACAGATCCAAAACACTGCCACACTCAGGGTACTGTGAAGGAAATTAACTGTCCCATGGAAAACCAACACATGGAGCATGGTTCTTCTGAGAGCTTTAAAGCAAAAGCAGGGAGGGGGTAAAAGGCACAAGTTTCAAAAACAGAAATTCTGACTCAATGAAAAAAGCGGCTTTTTCATCAGGATGTGATCAAACTCTGGAGCGGGAGCCAGGAGAAGCTATGGGTCACTCATCCTTGGACTGGATCCTCAAAACTTATGCGGTCCTGGAACAACCCGAGCTGGTTGAGCAGACTAGAACCTCCTGAGGTCCCTTCCAACTTGATTTGCTCTGTACTACAGTGATCCTGAAGTTTTTGAAGCCTTTGGTCCTCAGCCTATAAAATAAGAGCATTTCCCTGCCACTGCTGAGTGTTCTGAAGCAGCATGGAAGTAGTAAGGGCTTCAAACTCCTGGCAGTCAAGGAATGCCTGCTTTCACAGTTTCAGTATTTGATATTAGCCAGAGTACAGCTCTATGAGAAACTGCACAAAATAAATTAATACATTTTTAGAGGCTCTAAGGTCTGGGGGGGGTTGATTGTTTTGGTTTGGTTTCGATTTTTTGCTTGTTTGTTTAAGATTGCAGTGAAACATTTGGAAAAGCTGTGCTGCCACTTCAGGGATGTATATTCAGGGATAGAAATACAATATACTATAAAATGGATATAAAACATGTATTTGACCCCAGAACAGCATTGTTGCTGTGGTGTTTGAGACAGGGATGCGACATTAATACACTGAGTTCATGCAGCAACAACGCCAGTTTATTGTCCAGCAGCTCCTGTTATAGGCCTTTCAAATTTCCCATGCTTACAAACACATTTGGTTAAGGGTCTCAGCTCTGCCTAGCTCACTGATCAATGATATGGGTGCATCCATGCTTCAAAGGTGTTGGCTGAGGTCTTCTGTCTCGGTTTGAATGTGATCTATCTTGTTTACTTCGAGCTAGGCTGGTCGAGCTGCTATCTGTTAAGCCAAATCACATGTGCAGCTATATACCACCTATATCTGTCACACAGCAGCATCTACTGACCAGTACCCAAGGGAAATTAAGCACTAGCTAATGCTGAAAACAGTGCTGCAATTGGATATTGTAGCAAATTAATTAATCTACAGATAGTTAGCATAGAGCAATTAAGGCAACCCTCCTAGGGCAGTAGTAACCAATAACAGTGAAGTGGAATAAATGATTTAGAAAGCAGGCAGCAAACACAGTAACCTCTCTGAATCCACTGGAGCACGTAAGAAGTAATGTCTCACAGACAAAGGTGATGTGGGACCTGTGGGAGTGAAGAACTGGACTATAAATTAGTCTCATAAACCTTTTAGTAAATTGCACTTGCTGTTTGTAATGTTAAACAGTGGATTATTCTTTTTTCCACAAATATGGGAAAATTCTTATTCAAATGTAACACAGCTTTTAAATGTGGACGTCGCCTACCAGCTTAAATAGAAATCTCTTTTGGTGAGATGTAAGTTCTTATGTCCCTCTTGGACTTTAACATGTGAAAACTGGGTCATCTAATTTGTCATAGCTCTTTTGGAGTGACAGCTCTTTCTAACCTAATGTGGTTTGAGGTCTTTTTTTCTATTTTTTTTAAATACCAACATAGAGCCAGTCCAGAATATTAGTATATTTAGTGTTACAGGCCATCCAAACTGTATTCACCATTTTAAATAGGCACTTGTCCATGTGGGAGACTTATAGTGTTGAAAGATTCGCCTGAGACTCAGGACAAAAAGTGCATCTTTACAAAATAAATAGGATTGACACCTGAAACACAGGTGTTTTGTTAGTTCTTACCACCTTCCTAGTTTCATTTCCTTCCCAGGGCTGATAACGCAGTTCAGCCTGTGTCGCCTTTCTGGTTTGCAAGAGAGGACTCCCCCACTCTTGGCCATGGTTTAGCATCTGGGACAGAGGAAAGACAAAAGACTTTGATGAAACAAAGAAAAAAATCAAATTCACTGAGAATCTAAATGTCTTATTTCTTATGAAAATCATTTGGGAAGCCACCATTAAATCTCCCATGACAAAATTCTCTCTGCAATCAGTTTAGGCCCCCTAAATGAACAAGATCATTGGAAATGAGAAATATATTTTGGATCACTATCTTAATTCTGAGAACTTTATTAGCCAAAGACACTAATTTCTACATTTGGCCCATAGAAAGTTATGTCTATTATTTTTCAGTTCTCTCTTGAGAGTGACACAAGGGATTATTTTTTCATTTTGAGACAAATTTCCAGAAATTTAAAAATGCCCAGCTACCAAAAATGTAGAAAATGCTAAGCCACATGGAAAGTTGAGACAGCCAGAACACAAACTGAGAAAAGAAAAAAAAAGAAAAGCCAAGCTCCTTATGCACAGCAAACTCAGCCATTTTTTTCAGACTCAGAGGAAAAACTGAGGGCCAAAGTATGGTAGAAGTCAATGTGATACTAAGCCAGAACTTTCTTGTGTTTCTCTTTTCATTTTTGTAACATTTTAATGGAAAAACCTTTTAAAGTCACTGGTTCGAATCTCCTGGCTTTACAGTCTGTCTTTTGGTTTACTTCCTAAATCAGATAGAAGGTTTTGCCAAAACCCAAAGGTTTCACTGTAACCATTCAGTTTTGGAGTTATTTTTTTTTTTTCAAGGAAGAATTTTAAATTCTATGAATGTAGGCACTTTGTTCCTGGTTCTTTTGACCAAACTAATAGAAGTGAAATTTTAATTAACTTGGGTTTTTTGTTTGGTTGGCTCTGGTTTTGATCTCTTCCATGAAACAACAGTTTTTGTAAAAGCAATTGTGTACCTTGAGAAAGGTTTTGTGATGTTCCATTCCTGTGGCACTGCCTTGCTGGGGAGATTTTATATAGTTATGTAGTTTCTTTCAGTAAGTGTGTTTGCAGCTCTTGAATGAAGGTAAGTTGTTTACCTCCCACTGTGTTTTGACAATTTGAACTACAAGTTACATATGGAAAATGCTGTCTATTCTAACTGGTGTCAAGCCACCATAGCTCCCAAATGTGTTACTAACCCTGTAATTTCTTTGCTACATGAAAACCTTTTGCTCAGTTCTTGCATCACAGGCTCCTGTTGCAAAGCAGGATTAAGAGGTAACTGCTCAGAAATTCCTCAAGCACCCCAGGGTAAAGATAGACATTTATCTTTCCCTGCAACAGGGGTTTGGAAGCCTGGAAATATGGGCATCTGCAGAATTTTTAGTACTTATTTTTCAAACCTCTAATTAAAAAAAAAAAAATTAAAAAAATTTTTAAAAAAATTAGGATTTCCACTGAAGTTCTGGACCCTAAATAATCTCCGTGGCGCTTTCTTATTCACCCTGGCATTTGGCTGTCAACTTTAATTCCTCCACTGATCTTCCTTGTTTTATGAATAGAGGAGCACAATTTAAGCTCTTGTGCTTTTAACTGAACAAGTAAACATAGTGTCCAACTCAATTAACTGAGCTACCAACGTGCCTTCCTGTTCAAAGACTAAATTAGGATGGGAGAAAGTAAGGAAAACATTCCGTGTGGTCTCGTCAGGTTTATCTAAATAATAGGTTAAGAGAAGAACAAATTTATAATTAGATGCATTTTTGTTTCACACGCACCTTGCTGTCTCCATAATTTACATCTTGCTTTCATTAAAAATAGATTCAGCTGTCAGAGCACCAGAACACACCCTGCACATTCCATACCTGCCCTGAACATAACAGAACATAACATTTATGTAGGATTGCAGTTTTCTTGTCCATCTAAACTTCTATTCCATACTCACATGCTACAGGTATAAAAAAAAAAGTAGGAGCAATGAATTCTCTCCTGCCATTTTCAGGAATTAGATGTGGCATCAGTTGTCTCTGCAGGGAACTGGGCAAATAAAACTGATATTTACATGGGGACCAAAGCACCAAGTTCTCTTTTTTACTGATGAAAGGTAGGACAAACCTCTGGACCAGACAGCATGTATCACAGGTTAATTAATTTCGGCAGAATTCAGGACTTACTATTCTGATTGAAGTTTTTCATGTCATTTCACACTCGGTAGTCTCAAGGACACATTCAAAGCATAGGAAGAACAACACTGCCAAAATCTGCTGCTCAGTGTTGTTGCTTGACTGGGGATTCAGGTCTTGTTGGTTTGACACAGAGTTTAAGACGTTTTATTCAAAATTATTTATTATTTCTGCCACAAAATTATTAGTGGTAGAAAGCTACATATTCATTTACAGCTTACCCAGCCGTGGGGAGATTGTGTACACTGGCAGGGTCAATGCTTCTATATTCTGCTCTGCTACATTAATTCTCACTGTGCTTATTTCCCCCTTTTTCACCTCAATTCTTCATTGACTGTACCTTCATTGACCCCCACGTTCACTGTCTAAAATCATAATGTGAAAAATGCATGGTGGAGGCATCCAAATACTTAGGCATGAGCTTAATTTTAGCAAGTAGTGATGCTGCTCTTTCTGAGAGCTAGAATCCAGTTTAGAATTGAAAAACATTAAGAATGAATATGAACCTTCGGAAGAAAATGGTGCAGTAGAAAAAGAGCTGAATATCTTTTATTTTAAACTACACTAAGTTCTGTCAGGCACAAAAAAAAAAAAAAAGGGTGGAATTTTATGTATTTTAGTTGTAGAACAAGTTGCACAGGTAAATCTTTTATACTGATTTAACTGGTAGAAGAGCTTCTCTGTGGAGGTCTTCTCTCTTCTAAAAAAAAATGCTGGAACTCAACAAAGTACTGAAAAATACTCGGGGAAAGTCAGCTGCTAGAAAAGACTTGTTCCCTCTAGACAATTTTTATTGCAGTTCTGCCCAGTTACTAAAAAAGGGCAACAGAATTTCCCTACTTTTGAAGACAGAGACAAAAGACAGGAGGTTTTCAGATTACGCAGTTTCAGTGTCCATGAGGGTTCTAAAGTTTGCATTGGCTGTGCCAAACTGAGTGTGGCTCTTCTCTCTGCCACAGCTTGGGCAAACAGTGGGCTGAGATTTATTGCTGTGGATCAGTGGGTTTTTTTTATTTCCATACCTGGAAATCCCTAAAGAGTGTTCTATGGGTCAAGTCATGTTTCTTCATTATGTGTCTAAACAGCCCTGATAAAACAGGGGTCTGATTTTAAGTTAAGTTTTTGGGTGGGAATTTAATTTTTGTTTTATTCAAGTGGCACATTCCCATTGGATATGAGAACTTAATGCCTCTGACATGGCCAGAAACTTTTCTATAATATTCCCTCAAACTGCTTCTTTCAGCCCTCCCTTCTGAACATGGAGTGTGGAAAAGAAGCCTCACTCTGTGCCTTGGAAAATGACAAGGGCAAAAGTTCATCAACTGAAGAGAAAAGAGGAAAGAAAGAAAGGCAAATAATTAGGAAAAAAAAAAAAAGAAAAAACCAACAACAACAAAAAAACAACCACCTTCTATTTCTTTGACTCCAAATGCCCAAGAGAGATTGTGTGAGATCAAAAATATTTCTGATATTTTTGAAAATTGTCAAATTGTACAATAGGATTACCTAAAAATGCTTTATCATTTATAAAGTGCCCTCCTCATGTTATCTACTGGAGAGACCGTAAGGAAAAAAAGTGGTTAGTAGGTTCTCCTGAAACTCCAGCATTGTCAAATACAAGAATCTTTGCATTTTCCATGAATGCTGGATGTGCCAGAGTTTGAACTTTTCTTGTGAATGTGTGCAAAGTCAACAAATGGCTTGGAAACAAAAAAAGGTAAAGTGAGCCAGAACTTCAGCTGGAGTAAATCATCATTGTCTTAAATTTCTGTGGGTTGGATCTTAGTGATCTAATGACAAAATGATAGTTAAACAAGTCACATATTATTGGGTGGAAACTTGTGTTGTTTTTAATGAGAGTAAACCCTGACAGGCATCTGAAAGCTGTCTGAAAAAAAAAAAAAGGTTTTTTCTAAACTGAAAAAGCTACAGAATGTAATTTCTTCACTACATTCTATAAATTGATATTACTTAATTTTATAAATGGAGATACAAAGAGGTATTGAATTCTCAATACTTATGGTAGGAAAAACTCTTGCCAAGTTTCCTGCATCTCAGTCCTCTCTGAGGAGCTTAAACTAGCTTTGTTATATTTTAGGAGTAAAAAAAAAATAGTCTGATTAGTTTGTTTTGTAATGGAAGTGGATTCTCCTGTAAAATTTCTAGGTGATAAAGGGGTGTGCCAAAATCACAGCTGATATCAAAGCTGGATAAATTTTGCAGCTGCAGCAAGAGGAAGAAAAAAAACCCCACCTTTTTCAGGACTGTTGTCAACTCATTCAGTTTTCACTAACTTGTGAAGCATGTTTGTAGACACAGGAACTGAATCTTGTGTCAGCTCCCAGAATCTTATAGGCCATGTATAAACAAGAACAGCCTTTGTTTGCAGAGTGTTGGATGCTCCTACCCTGTCTCTCCAACCCATTAAGGATTTTGAAAAAACTACTGGAATGTTTTCCCTCATCAGCCCCTGAAATAATTTTGGGCAAAAACTGATGTGCCACATTACATATTTGGTTTTTATCTTATTTGTTATCCTCATGACTGCAATCTGGCTTGACAACAGCAAGTGTTTTTACCAATTAGATTTACAGTTTCCTGCCCAGAGAAAATTCTCAGTCATTAATGCTTGTGTGTTAGAAATCTTGGTTTAGCAGCAGAAAGTGGAGAACACCAAATTAATCATTTATGCATCTATTTAAAACAACTATGTATCCAGTTTTGGAATGGCCTATGCAACCAGTCTGTGTTAAATGGATTATACAAGAAGGTATGCTGACTTCATTGAGCAGTAACTCATCAGAATTTGTGTTAAATGTTAAGAATTAATACACTTATACACACATGCAAATATTCTGTCTATGTAAAGCCCAAATGGTGCAGGAAGAAATAAAAAGGAGCTGTTAGTGGACTTAAATACATTAAGGAAAGCTGAAAATGGCCATGTGTTTTGGAAATAATTATCTACAGCTTGAAAATACCCCCTGACCATTTACATTTACATAGTTCAGTTTAATTATTTGCAAGAGTACATAAATGCTTGTTTAGCTCGGTCAAATACAGACATGGTCAAGCTCCAAAAACACCATGACCCTAATTAAAGTATGTAAATTAGACCTGGATATGCCTTCTTGTTGTTGTTGTCTTTTTTCTTAAAAGGGTTTTGTTCTTTTTGTTTGGTTTTGGTTTGTTTTGGGGGTTTTCTTGGGTTTGGGGTGTTTTGGGGTTTTTTTGGGGCGGGCAGTTTGTGGTTTTTGTTTGGGTTTTTTTGTGTGTGTGTGCGGGGGGGTTGTTGGTTTGGTTTGATTTGGTTTGATTTGATTTGATTTGATTTTTTTTCTTCTGAATTGAATGACTATAATGGTATTTTGAGCTGGATATATCTGCCACTCAATACATTTTAATGGAATTTTAATGTATTTGTTTCTCTTGCTCCTTCCTTCTTTGAGGATCTGTCTGGATTGCATGGGGGGATACTGAGTGCCTCACTGGAAATAAAGAGTGTAACATTTCCATCCATGCTTTATGTGTAACTCTCACTGCATTTCCAGTCAGCTGTTTGGTCCCAGTAATGTACCTAAGAGTTTTCCTGGAAGAAAAGACATGGAGCTCAACTGCTGACATGCCCCAAATCAGCTTAAACGTCACTGAAACTTGTATTTTGACGGTAACTCCACCTGGATACTTCAGTCCTGCCTTGCTGGCAGCTGGACAGACACCTTCAACTGAAAAATATTGCTTCAAAACAGGTAATTCATAGAGTGAGAGGCAGCAACCTTCTTGACTGAAGAGGTTACTCTGAATCACTTGTGGTTTTTGAGAGGCCTTTAATGGCTGTTTATACCACTTATAAATACAAAGAAATGGACTTGGCAGGCCCTGTTCTGTAAACACTCAGACTGTCATATGCAAAATAAAAGGGACCCCCCAGCTCAGTGAGAAGAGAGTGGTGATCTCTGGAAGACACCAGGAAGACACCACCTAGAAAGCAGCTGAGAGGACAGACCTTACAAAATATAATATGACATTTCTAGTGTATCCATCCATTTTTTCAGTCCCTCGTCTCACTCTGAGGATGCAGAGGGTCTCCCAGCACTGGATTTGGGTGGCTGTGGTTGTCAGGGAGTACAGCCTCATGTCCTCAGTGTTCAGCCATTCCAGTGGACATTTTCTCCTATGGACCTGGGAGGAGGGAACCCCTCAGACTGGTTACACAGTCCATGAGAAACTTCTTTGGGAGGGTGTGAGAATACAGAAATACATCAAGTCTTTGCAGAAAGTATGGGGTTTTTCCCTACACTTTTGTTATTCATGAGAAAGGGCAAAAATTTGGGAAGATTAAATAAAAACTCAATGATAAAACACTTTCTCTACTGCCTCCTAACCCATTTTCACTTCTTTCAACATTCCCGGGCTACTCCTCCTGCATTTTAGAAAGGTGAGCTTCTGCCTCTCTTTTTCGCCCTGGTCATTTATACTGCATGGTCAGCCTCATTCAGTTTATCAAGCACAGTTTTTATACAGTTTTGTACATCAGAACTTCTTGACATAAAGCACTACTAGTATATATAAATCCCAAAAGCTTAGAAATTAAATCAACAAAAATTTTCTTATTTCTCAGTAGGTTTGCCTAACATCCAGGTACCTTTGTGAAATGCACAGAATATGTATGATGATACCTTTTTCTTTATCCCTCATGATTTTGGACATGTCTATCATATGTGCTTTACCACTTTTTTCACAGTTCCAAAGAGCCATATATCACTGTTTTTGTGAAAGATTTTTCACTTTATTTTTTGACTAGCGTCTTCTCTGTTTTTTGTTTTCTTTCTAGTTCTTCCATGGTATAGTAAATGATGGCCATTTGAGGACAGAGACTGCTTTATATTATTATTTTATGTGGTGTCTTTGGGCCTTTATGTGACTACCATAACACAGGTGCATGGGAGTGCAGCATTGCTGTGATATCAAAATCAGTGAGGGATGTGAAGGTGTTGCTGATACCTCTGGCAGTGCTCTGTGGTGGAGTTTCCACACCACACCCATAAATTAAAAGAAATTATATACTTGATAATGAAAGTGATGGCCATGGGCTGAAGCAGTGCTGTGGTGTGCAAGGAGAATCTGTTTACCTACAATTATTAAAACAGCACTCTACAAATTCTGTTTGTCCTGACTAGCCAGCATATTGCTTTATCTGCTAATGAGCTGACTTCCCTATTATTCCAAGAGGCACCACACATTTCCAGATGCTTGCATTGCTCATTTTTCTAGAGGAAGAGCTGCTGTAGTAGGACCTAGGCCAGGAGCAAGCCATGGACTCCGGCTCCTTGCAGGAGGCAAACCACAGAGATTTCTCCAGACTCCATTCTCTGGCCATTGGTGACTGAGCAAGTGCTTTTTTCAGGGGAAGGCATGCCAGCTCCAGCTGAAAATACCACATTGATGGAGTACTTAAAGTGTCCTGCCATCATCATCATCATCTTCACCATTGTCATCATCTCCTGTGACTGGGTTTCCTATTTGCAGAATTGTCTGTTGTGCTTTAGGTTGAGTTGTTTCAGCTGCCAGTTCCACCAACCCAGCTGCACTTGGCAAAATTGGTCCATGGTGTCAGGGAATTCTCTGTGTCATCCAGAAACCAAAGTGCTGATCTCCTTAATGGGCTGGTGCATTCATTGATGTTCTGGTTTTTCCAATGCTAACACATGTTTAACATTTAATTCCTATTATTCACAGGCACATGTGTGTATCTATAGCAAACTCAAGAGAAAAATACGGATCTGTTACAAAATGCTGAAATCACAACTTCTTTTCTTTGCTTCAGATATCACCTGTAAAGGTAACCCAGCTTTTGTCCAAAATCCATTTGGAAAAACAATTTTTGCAAGAAACCTGATCCTAAACTCTTATGTTGCCAACACCTTCATATTCCCCCTTTTGCTCTCCTGGGTCTGGTTTTGGCTTAATCTGCTTTTTGCTGTCATTGCCTGAGCTGCAGCTGACCTGATTCTGTTTTAGCCATGCAGGACATCCTAACATATTCAAGGCTGGGATTTCTTCTGGGAATGGCACAAAATTGGAGGCTTTGCTGAGGTCAAGGACAATTGAGCCGTAAGTATTCATAAAAACTTCAAATTGAAAATATGTAGCTGAGGGAAGTGGAAGCAGATTTATTTGTTTTTACTGTTACCAATTTTATCTGGGGCAATTCCAGTTTATACAAGTTGAGCAGAGAATATATTAAACTTTGGAGGGGATCAGAAATATTTTTGTGTTTTGTTTGCATCAATAGGACCAAAGTTAGAACAAAGTTTCAAATTTCTTGTAATGCTCATATACTTATTGTCATTGAAAACCAGGGAAGGGATTTTTTTTTTCCTTAAAAAAAGTAACAAAGCTGAGAATTTAAGTGTCTTCAAGGAAGAAGCAGAACAGGAAAGTTGATGTGACCCCATGAAACGTAAAGTTTCGGCAGCTCCAGGATTTGTTGGATTTGTTGTTTCACCCAAATCTGCAATTTACCCACACTCTTGACCTTCCAGCCACAGGAGAGTGTTTCCCTTGTTTGGTACCTCCCATTGCTTTAAATTAAGACCTCAAAAGTCCACAATTTTCAGTGAGTGTGTTTTTCCTCTGCTCACTGTCAACACTGTGGAATGCCACATTCAAACAGCTGGGGTCTTGTACTTATTATTAATTGCTGTAATGATTTAGAAGGATAAGAGACTACTACAAGGGTGTGAACATCCCCCAATGTGTGCCTTAATATTACATGAAGCCCCTGTGTGCTCACCACTTTAAAGGTTTTAACAACAAAGGAAATAAAAAGGAGTAACTGCACCAGCTCAGACCATCAAGTCCACAAGTTTTCCCTGTAGCTTGGGAAAAAGAAATATCATTTGTAGGTGGTTCTTTTCCTTGAATGTTGTCTGAGTAAAGCTCCTGCTTATCTTGGTGCTAGAAAGTAGGAAGTGGGTAATTCAGGGAAGGATGAATCAATAACTCTTCATTTCATTGCCATGTTCTCTGCCTCTGCTGGCTTCAGGGGGAGCTTTGACTGAAAGGTTTAAACATTTGTTACAGCACAGTAGGAACTACTAATGGAATGAATTTTTAGTAATGCAGAATGGGTTTGTTTGTTGGTTGGTTCGTTTGGTTTTATTTATTTCAAGATGAGGAGCCCACAGCCATGAGCCCAAGTCTTGAAGTCAAATGCCCTCTTCTGGCCAAGAACTGATTTTTCTTTCTGTTTAAAATTAGGTGTTTAATACTAGAGTTTGTTCTAAACAAAACTCCAGTTTAACTGCAAAGCTTTTTTGTTGGTGATGTTGTGAAGCAGGTCAGATTGCTGGACTAAACTATTCCTGTTTGACAGATGGTTGTTTTCTGCCAAATCTTCATGCTGTGAGTCTCAGAGGAAAGAAAGCTGGAAAACTAGTAAGTCAGGAAAGAAAACAGAGTATGGTTGTCATTTTTGTGACAGTGTATTTTAATCTACAGACTAAAATCAGGTCCAAAGAAGCTATGGAAAACTTCTGCATGAATGCATCCTGAAAACCTCACGGTCGTGATAGAAGAAGTAAAAATTACAGGACATGCCCAAGGTCAAAACAGAAAAAAAAAAAAAAAATCTGTGATAAGGTCAGGATTTCAATCCAAATTTAATGAGTTTTCATAACCTGTGACAAACAAGACAATTTTGGACTCTAAGGCGCCTGAATTTGGTCAGGGAAGGGAAGGGAGAGTGGAAATGCTAATTCATGGGAACTATAAATGCATGGGGACATTCCCCTTCCTGGGACCTGACTTTGCCTTCTAACAGATGGCCACAACTTAAGCCTCTTTTACCCTTTTTCCTTGGCACAATCTTGGCTTGAAGCCACCCTAAGTGTCAGAAGGGTGAGTTTGTCACTCCAGAACATTGTCTTGAAAGCAAGTAGGAGAACTCTTCCACTGATTTAGATGGTGTGTGCTCTCTTTAAAGAATGCATGCTTTTAAGAAATTCAGGAAGTTTTGAAAAGTAAAGGGCTTGAGGATGGGCAATGAGCTTCCAGCTGAAACTTGGTTTTCACAGCTTATCATGAAAATGATTAATTGACTTCTACATTTTTTGGGGGAAGAAAATGTGGGATGGGAGCTGAAGAGCAATTTAAACTCCATAGTTATGTTTTTAGAGTAAGCTTAAAAGGCCACAGACATCTACAAGGTAAAGCTGAAGCTCAGGTTTCCATGGAAGTCCCTTCTCTGGATGGGGAAGGGGGCAAGGATTGACCAACAGCTTCTCTTGTACTTCCCCAATGCTCCTGAGAGACAGGCATGGGAAGATTCTATTCTTTGTGTGCTGAACAAGCAGCCATGTGAAAAATTCCTAGACTGGAAGAGGGGCTGCCTTGCAAAGTCCATATTTAAATGTGTCTTATGTTCCACATGGACTAAATCTGTTCTTTAGTTGTGGATTCTAAAGCAGGAATGTGGTAGCTTGTGGTTTTTTCCCGTGGTAAAAGCCAGTCTCAGAGTAAATGATAAGATTGTTTCCATGAAGGAACAAGCATGTCATAGCAGATATTTATATATAAGGTATGATGTACAGGACAGTGGAGAAGGGAGATGCTTAAAAGCAGTATTTACATTTTTTTCTTTCAGCAGAAGCCATCTTAGAGAGATGCAGAGAAAGGGAGCAAAGTCTTGCATGGCACTGTGATGAGGTATCATGCATTTCTTCTCAGTGAGAAAACTCGCAGCCCCACTTCTGCCAGTGGACCTTGCAATCAGGCTTCTACACCTCTGGGATTGCTACAGTCCCCTCTGAATAAGTGGGATCTCTTCTTGCTGATGTCCTCCAAAATACAGGTCTGACCTTCAGATCACGTTCCACAGTCTCAGCCTCAGCATGGGCATAGGATATATTTTTTTGTCTGCTGCCTTTTGTGTTCATTTTATCATTCCTCTTAAGCCTACCTGCATTCTTCCTCTGAAGGACCTCAGACTGATTTTAAACCTTGCTGTGAACACCTGATTTATCCATTCTTTGGCTTAAGGTTTTTTTCCTTTCTCTACCATGGAGAAAAACCTAGAAGGACAGTTTTTCCAGTCTAAATGAAGGCTGCTGCTGCTCTCTGTGTCGGCAGCCTTGACAACATGGGCTGGATTTCTCACTTAGCAAAGCTTTCTCTGGTACATCACTGAGCCCAAACTCAGAGAAGTAAACATTACCTTGAATCCAATATGAAAGAAGGGGAGATCATTTTGATGACAGCTCTTGATCACAGTCAAAAAGGGGATTAAATTTGTATGGAAAGGAACACAAGCATGCTCCAAGTGCAGCGGTCTGTGTGGAAGGGGATTTTCAGAGGAGAATGGAAAGAAAAAGTGTTCATGGATGTGGGTCTTTGACCTAGAATCTGCTTGGAGAAAAAAGGACGTATGCAACTGGATTTACAAGAAAGAATCCTTAAAACACCAGTGATTTCACTTACATTCTGCTACTTGGTGTCTTTTGATGGCCTGAATTCTTACCAGGTATGTTGGTGCTGTCACAGCAAGTGCACACATGATATCTCCTCATTTTGGAGAGGCCACAGAACAAACTAGTGAGGTTAGACACAAAATGCCATCCAGCCCACTCTGACAGCCCCCAGCCCTGCCTGAGGAAGATCCTTGGCCCCTCTACCCTAGGCTAACTGAGGTGCTAGAAACATTCTGAACACCCTAGTCTTTCTCTTCTGTGTATGTGAACATACTTATCTGTAGCATACAAAAATTACCATTCCTGACAGATCCTGCAAAGTCTTAATTTAATCCACAATGGGTTAAATGCCCGCTGTGTGGCATTTTACAGCTCAGGAACAGACAGTTAGGCAGCCTGTGCTGCAGGCATCCAACAGGTATGAGCCAGTATCTCCAAGGCAGTGAGCACTCTTTAAGCTTTTGGAGCAAAGCCAGGCTTTAGTCATTCTTTCCTAAGGCTAATCCTGTGGAGTGCTCGTCCTCGTGCTGGTTTAATTTATCTGAGCATAATAGTGCACATTATCTCTCCTTAAGAGTGGGCAAGAGAGAGGATGAGGCACCGACAGCAAACCGAAGTGCAGAACCTAAACAAAATAAAAACCTTGGCAGAAGGATTTATCTCCAATCTGCAGATTAACCCCTCCATTTTCTCTTCAAAAATGTCAGAGTGCTGCCTCCCCTTTTGTTTGGGTTGGTGACTAAGAGCTTCACCCACTGGTGGGAAAGTCAGATCCCTCTGACACATTCTTGATCTGGAGAGGAACAACCTGTGCAAGCAGGGGCCCGGCTCCCTGTGTCAGAGCAGAGAGGGACTCCCTCCACACAAAGCAAAAAACCATCCCATGTTCCATTTTTTAAAAGAGAGTTTGGGGTTTTTTATAAAAGTCCTCTGTTATTCTGATGTAAGGTACACTCCAGTCTTCCAGGAATTGCTGTGAAGGAAGGATAGCTCTGCAGTTATTCTTATGTGTTAGCATCTTTTAAAATAATCAACAATAACAGCAAAAATTTTACAGTTACCAAATATGCTGATGCTGTTACCAAACATGTGATAATGGGATCACTTAACCATATTTACACTGACTATTTTATTATAATATGAAGTGCTCAATTGTATCACTGTAATCATTGCTGGAAGTTCACTTACAGCTTGTCTGGCTGCCCCTGTGAAAGACAAGATCTTTTCTAAATACAGGTGAAAACAGGGGACAGTCTCCTCCTGCTTCCTACAGTACTGGCACTACCTCACACAGAGCTTTGAAGAAGTTATCCCATGAGAAAAACCACTCAGTGGGTTGCAACCATTCCAAAACATAAAGAATATTGCAGAAGGACATTCATGGAATTAAAAAAAAAAAAAAAGTTTACACATTTGAGAGCTTGCTCTTTTTCTTGGAATTGTCAGTTTATTGAGATTTTATTCTTGTGACACTGCATGGACTCAGGTGAATGTAGGAGCACTGGAATGGCCCAGACACGTCCAAGCATCACTAGTGCCACTGGCACCATGCCTAGGGACTCATAATCAAATATTCAAAATGTACAAACCACGGGGCGTTGTGCACATCAAACAACATGTCTGGCATCAGAGAGCTCCCCCTGAGCCCTTCCACGATAATAGGCTGCTACAGTCAAAACAGGATGATCTGCCTGGCTGACATCCTAAAAAACCTGGATGATTTCTCTTGTGTCTTCAGCATAAAAAAGCAGTTACAGCCTCTTAAATCTCTGACAATCGTGAGAATTTACCTCAATATGAGATTGTTAAAAATATGGAAGTGATGAATAAATAGGCAGTGAAAGCACAACCTAGGGGGAAAAAATTAAACATTATTTAAACAAATATTGGAATAGCTTCCAGAGAAGCGAAGCTCATGGAAACCCACTGATATTTTTTTATGGAAGGCTTTAGAAATTTTGTGCAGGAAAAACTGTCCAGTATCCATATGAAGCCTTTGTGATTGTCCCTTCAAAACTTCAAATTAAAAACTTTGACAATCCTCACTCTTTCTTTGTTCTAGTATACACATGCAAAGATGAAAAGCTTGCAATTTAGAAATGGTAATTTTTTTAAACTTTTTTTTTTTCAAAAACTTTCCCTATTTCATTGTATTTTTCTGCTTTTTCAGTGTACTCAAGCCAAAATTGTCTGTGTTTAATCAAGGGAGATGTATGAAAGTCACTTTCCTAGTCAAAGTGACCCACAGAGATAAATAACTACATATTGAGTGTGTGTCTGAGGGAATTTATGTACAAATATGTTTGAATGCATGAATTAAAGCAGCAAAAAAACAAAGCCAAAAATCATGCTTATCAACATAATGTGTTTGCCTGAGGCCCCAACTTCTGCTGCTTCTCCCATTGCTGCTTTCCTATTTCTGTAAATCCAACATGAGCATCTGCAGAGTGCAGAACACCAAGAGAAGCCAGCCAGGGTCAGATCTTGGAGTACATCAAAGCAGGGGTCTGTGGAGTGGAGATGGAGTCTGCTTTGAAAACAGCACTGGCCAACATCCTCTGCCTCCCAGGCAGGGAAGACTCATACAATATGCTTTAGTGCCAGGACCGTGGGGTGCACCGAGGGAAGCAGGAGGAGTACCTGTCCTCTATTTTCACCTGTATTTAGAAAAGACCTTGTCTTTCACAGGAACAGCCAGACACATACTATAAGTGAACTTCTAGCAATGATTTATAGTGATATCACTGAAAAAAAAAAAAAAAAAGGTAAGTCACCATTTTTTTCTCAGTTTGTGGAGATATCTGAGCTAACTGTACAGATCAGGTCAATCTGAGCTTATGAGCTCCAGCACAGACCTGAACTGGCTCAGCGTGGAGCTCTTGTCCCTGTGAATTTCCTGTGACATTCCTCTGAGTGTGTTTGCATGAGCCCATCTCTAACAACGCCCCACACTTGGGGTCATATCTCTCCTTCTGGGAAATACGTGCTGCAGAATCTGCTGCTGGACCACAAAACAGGGGCAAGGCAGAGAGGAAAACCATTTCCAATGGTGTCCAGTGAAACATCTGCCTTGTTTTGGGATAAGAAAAAGCTTGGTGCCTCTAACACTCCTCCTGTACCTCCTTCAAGGAAGTGTTGATAAAAAGGGATCTGAATTTCATCCCATGCACCTGTGAATTAACCCATACTCCCTTACATAAATTCTTGAATTTTACAAAGAAAACAAGTTTTAGGGGTTTTTCCTCTGCAGCATGAGGAGGCATTGTGTGGCAGCAACATGCCAGTGGTTTTAAATGTACTTGGAGATGCATAATTTCCACTGTGTAGCTGTTGTGTATGAAACTGCTCAATGTACAAGCTCTGGAATGGCCCAAACCCAATCACTTGACAGATACTGCAGTTAAAATGGATAATATTTTAACGTGCTTTCAAAAAGTTTAGTTCCTGAAGTCGGAGCTAAACTGCCACCTTCATCTCAAGCTGCTTAAAAATCATTGGTTTTCCCACTTGCTCTTGGACATAAAAAAGTATTCCTTTAAGTCAAAACTGAATGCATGCTGTGGGTGGTCAAATAAGGGCATAAGCTTCTTTTCCTTCTGGTTTGTATTTTCTACCATTTTCCAGTGGGATAAAGAGAAAACAAAGAGATAAATTATGAGAGACATCAACTAAATAACACAAAAGGCAGGACTGTCACTCTGTTTAACAAGTAAGTTCCTTTGCCTCCCCTCACCACACCCCAGCACACTCAGGGGACAGCCAAGAACACTTCTATGAAGCATTAATGGTTCCTCTTTACACCTAGAGGCTGCAAGCATTTGGGCTTGCTTTTATGACAGCCTGTGTGCCACCTGCAAAACAAAATACCTTTCCCAAAAGTGTCTCCAGCAGGCAGATCTAAAGATATGTGACAGTGGGATCTGACAAGGAGACACTGTCTCTTGGGAGTTCAAAACCACAAAACCCCAGCATCTTTCAGGGGACTTTTGGATGCCACACAGCTTTGAAGAAAGCCTGACCTAATGAGATTTTCACTATGGTTTGTGTGATACACAAAGCTGAGAGAAACTGCAGGAGCTGTGAAGCTCCAGAGTGGTTGTCAGGAAATCCTGGCATTGGAAGCACCTTTGCCCTGTCCTTAGGCTCAGAAGATGTCCCATCTGTGTGACAAATAGCTTTGTCCACTGCCTGGAGAATGTTTCGATGTTATGGTAACTTTCTCTGCCAAAACCTGCAGGCAGTGCCTAGTATCTACAGAAAAAAAAAAAAGAAAAAAAAAAAAAAAAAAAAAAAAAAGAAGGCTATAAAATAGTTCCTAGACTGGACGCAGCTTTCACCCAGGCAGGAATGAGGAGGAAGGCAGGCAGAATGAGTTCAGGTCTGTCAGCACCTGCTCAAGGAGACGTGACCAACGCCAGCATCCAGCCAAGGAGTGATTCAGCCAACATAATGGCTGTGATGACTTTTTTTGTTGGGTGAGTGCAACAGTGCAGAACAGGAGCCAAGCTGAGTGGAGCTTCGCCGTGCCCCTGGCAAGAACAGGCAAGGCAGAGCCCATGTGAAGGAAGGAAAAGACAACTTAATTTTGCCTTTCAAGTGATGGTGAGCCCTGAGCTGAGAGGTTCCTACAGGGATATGGACAGACATTTTCTTGCCAGGACCACAGCTCTTGTAACCAAAATAAAAGGAGTGCAGCAGTGCAAAGGAAGGCTTTTTCTGTGAAATTTGAGTCAGTTTAGCAAACATAGGAAATCTTCAACAGTACAGCTGTGGTAAATCATTTTTTTTGCCACCGAGAACCAGAGCATGAAGGTGAATCCTTCACCATCACACTGTGGAGAATCTAAATAGCTACAAAAAATAACTGCTTGTTTTGGACTGTATTTTATTCCACTGGAGGATTTGGCATTTGGGGTTTTTTTAATGTATTTATATATATATATATGCATATATACATATGTGTATATATATACGTGTGTGTGTTTGTATTCATGTATATAAATATGTATATAAATATATATAAATATATATAAATATATATAGATATAAAGAGAGGAGACGTGGTAATCTATTTAATTGAAAATACTGTTATTGGCTTAGCTAAATATTACCTACTTGTTCCTCTGTGCATAGAGATACTGTAATGTACAACTTTTGTGATGATGTTAGATCTTGATAATTTAAAATGTGGTAGGGCATTTTATTATCCCAAAGTATGTTGTGGGATGACAAGGATATCTTTTGGAATATTTTTAAAGCCACATAATTTATTAAATGAAAATATATATGCTTTCTGTGTACACAGTGTGAAAAACTCAGTCAAGGCAGCTGTAACCTCAAAGCACAAGGTGTAAATTTTCTGTGTTCATCAGTGAAACCTTGGAAAGCACAGAGTTTTTTTCAGGATACAAATATATTTCCCAAGCTACTTATAATTTTTCAGGCCAGTTTTGTTTTGTTTTGTTTTGTTTTGTTTTTTTTTATCTTCCCAGAAGATGGTTTGAAGGATGGAGAACAAACAATGGGTCAAGAACAGGAAGCTTCAGAAATGTAAGTGTAGATATATGTATTACCAAATAGGAATACAAATATATGAACATAAATGCACCTTCTTCTTCCTCTTCTTCTTCTTCTTCTTCTTCTTCTTCTTCTTCTTCTTCTTCTTCTTCTTCTTCTTCTTCTTCTTCTTCTTCTTCTTCTTCTTCTTCTTCTTCTTCTTCTTCTTTTTTAAATTTCAACTCTTGGGGGAATGGTAATGCCTATTTATAAATTTCTTCATAGCCTCAGTCAAGCTAGCACTCAGAATAAATTAGCAGTGTTAGAACAGAGCACAGAATTTAGAGCATGCCTTTTGTACACAGTGAATTCTAATGCACCCAGGTTAATGTGTCACTGTCCTGTGTCACTTTCAAGCTGGATGCACCCAGACTTCTGAAGATGGAAAGATGTCTTTAAGACATCTTTTTGTCCCTAGGTCTGTGCAGAACTCCTAAAGAAAAAACTTTCCAAACTCCAAACCTCTTGTGGGCCTCTTTATGCAGTTGATATTTTTTTCTATCTTCCCCTCTTTCAAGCACCACAGCCCTTAGGCTAAGCTGGCACATGAAACTTCTCCATCACTCCAGAGTAAAACCAATTTATCATGATCCAGATTAAATCACACACAGTGGTCCCTTGCAGCTGTAAGAATTTTGCCAATGCTTCTCCTTGTAAGAGCTTAAAGATGTCCATCAACTGAGCTGTATCTTTTGGCCGGTTTGTGCATGAACTCTTTTCTTCTTATTTTTTAGCGCAAAAAAAAAAACAACACCCACACCTAAATTATGCAGAAGGCTTAGAAAGCCAAAAAAGATTACTGAGGATTGTTGAAAATATTTGTATTGCTTTTCACCTAAAATGAAACCTCCCTGGGGTGAACAGATCTAGAGTAGTTTAGGAACAGTCATAATTTCAATCAGGGGTTCTTGTTAACGGCCTGGTTTAGGGAATATCAAGTGTTCTGTGAAGTACTTTATCTGGCCTCTCATGAAGGTTTTTCAGCTCTCAGCATGCTTCATATAAACAGCTGGAGATTTTTCAGGCATTAGAATTTGTTTGGGGGAACACCAGTCTTCAGCGCAGGCCTGCCCTATATATTTTGTCTCTTTTGGAGGCATTCCTTTTTCTTGGCAGCTGGAATTTGATAAACTGTGTTTTCTCCTTAACCCTGTTACTGACACAGCATGCAATTTCAAGTCAAGTGCTTAGCATTTCATTTCTGTAGGCTGCAAGCCAACCTTTTTAGCCCAGTGTTTGGGGGTGGGTTGTGTTAGGGTCTCAGGAGGATGCTCAGGTCTTAAATATCATCACACCACCTACAAAATTTACGGTGTGTTTGTGTGGGTTTTAAGCTGTGGGTTACAAAATCCTGAGCAACAATAGGAGCTGTGTTGTTTTCTGACCTGCAGCTAAGATTTTCTGCCGTGTTTCTATTCTGTTATTTGTGGGTGGGGCTCCCCCAGGATTCCACCTCACCTGGTTCTGTGTGCCTACATCCACCCAGCAAAAATTTCAGTTGGATCAACTTTCCCTGTCACCAGTTCGAGCCCAGCAAGTGGATTAGGGCTGTGTCAGTCTTGGAACGTGCTCTGGAGCATGCTTTAATTTTTTACTTTTTTCCTGGATTTTCTGCTTTTTAGAAGGTTTACAGTATGCCACAGCTGTAATGGCCTGGGAGCAGGAGAGGAATTTCAGAGGAAGAACTGACATGATGCTGAAAAATACCATGCAGTTCATCAAGGCTCAAACCATAGCACAGCTGCTTTTATTCTGGATGGCTCTTCCATTCCCCAGCTTCCCCTAGCATAAAACCTTTGCTTATTCACATCCTTAATGTTTTTTTTTCACTTGCTTTGAACCCATTTAGCCACTGTCATTCGTGATTTACCTTGGGACATATTTTTTGCTTGAGAAGCAAAAAAATAAAGCAATTCATGTCTGCTCTCAGGAATACAAGCATGGACAGAATTTAAATGTGTTGACAAAAAGTCTTTCTGCAGTTGGGAGAAATTGCGTCTTACTTCATGCTCATTCCTACGCCATCCACTAGTTTCTCTTTAGAGGTAAAGTATCAGTTAGAGAAAGGAAAAACAGGAAAAATCATCACCAGTGTTCAGAAGTTTACAATCAACACTAATCCCTTTTGTTCTTGTCTTGACACAAAATATGTACTTATTAGCAGTTATTGTAAACTATGCTGGGCTTTCTGGGGATCTATTTTGCACAAAATACAGAAAAGGGAAAAGTGAAGAGGGAAGAAAGAGAATGAAAAGTAAAAGAATAATAAGAAAATAAACAACAAAGTTTTTTGCTGCAGTTGAGAAACAGGAGGGAAGGAGGGAGGGAGGGAGGGAGGGAGGGAGGGAAGGAAGGAAGGAAGGAAGATCACATTTAAGAAATATTTTTCTTTATTCAAGAAGATGAATAGTTAAGTATAATGTGTAAATTAGTGTATATTTAATAAAAAGAATAAATAATAAGCTTTTAAAAAACAACAACAACAACAAAAAAGGAATTAAAACTAAGCCAAAAGGCTAGGAAGAAGAGATAAAACCTAAAGTGACTTCAAAACCTGCAAAACTTTCATCTACTTCCTGCCACTTGGCCATACCTCCTGGGTCATTTTTGTTCTTTGTCTTGCCATGAATGCATAAGGAATTAACTATTTCCTTCCCTGTTAGGAGTTTCCATTGACCAATGATTATTTACTATTCTACACATTCATTCTTCCAGGACACAGGTAATTGGAATGGCATCAGAATGGTTTAGCTGCCAGGAAAAAATAATAGAGAAATATAGAGGAATACAGCACTCAGCTGTATTATAAGAATAAGAAATTATTCTAGGCATAAAGCAAGAAAGGACACAATCTGATCTATTGACCATACTGAATTATCTCTTGGGAAAAGACAAGTGCATTTCCAGATCTGGTGAGACTATCAGAAGCAAGAAAGCATTGCAGCCTTATCATGAACTGTCCTTTAAGAGAACTGGGGGAGGGACACCAGAGATGTGTTCAGAGTCCTCCAGAAAACAGGCTGTGAGGCTTCTAATAGAGTTCCAAAGCTGCAAATCAAATGAGACGGAAGAGAGAAAAAAAACAACCAAACAAAAAAACCAGGCGAACCCAGGAATCTGCAAATTCAGCAGAGCAATAATAGGTTTGTGGCATATCACCACACTCAGCAGCCAGAGATGGGCTGAGGGGGAGAGGGGTGCAACAGACATTGCAGAAGGGGAGGAAGTGGGATTTTGTCCTTAGTGCTTCTCTGGGTACTGTCACAGAGAGAGGTTGTGCTCTCAGCACTTGGAGTGCTTTACCCTTGGCAAGCTCTCTTGGTCCCAAGGGGCAAACTGAATTTCAACAAGACAGTGAGATAATATGAGAGAGCAGTAAATGTCTCAGAAAAGCAATGTGCTTGGTGTGCACTGCTGTTCTTCTAGCACTGCCACTGGACATTTTTACACACTGCACTGAACTATTTCTCTTACATGTGTCCCAGTTTTCCCTGGAACCTCAGTCAATACACATTTCCTTCTTCATTGTTTCAGACCAAACTTTATTGCCCACCACAGCACCCTGCACATTCTGATTCCAGGTAAATTAGATTTGTGATTACCCTGCCATGAAACAAACCATTCCACACTTGTTTGGTGTGGAGTTCTGACCAGCTTTGTGCAAGTGGCATGGTGCAGGAGATAAACCTGCTCAGGGCTGTTTGCTCTGCCTGCCCAGGTGAGGATGAGTAGCAGGAATTTGACGTGGCCAATCCTCAGCATCCCACAGGGAGAGGACTTGGGCTGGTAAATCTGAGTTATTAATGGATTTCACTTCTTGTGTGGGCTCACAGAACCTGTCAAGGCCATTTGCAGAGTCAGAGGATGGCAAAGCAGTCTCCATGAGCCCTCTCATCATGTATATGAGTAACCAACATCTCACCAGCCTTCCTCTTACACCCAGCCCCACCCCCCCACAGCGGGATGGAAGGAAAAGCAAATCAGGAGTAAAATCAAGAAAAAAGGGATTAAAATAAAGGCAATTTACCCAGCAAGGCAAAGCTGCACACACAAGCCAAGCAAACATTTTTTTTTGTTATCCCAGTTCTATACAAGTATAGCTCTATATTTCTATAAAGCATAGAAATTATGCTGCAGGAAGGAATTCTACTTTTTATCTCCCTGTAATCCCAGCATGAAACAGGAGTTAAAAAGAAAAACAAACCACAAGTAGTTTGATTACATGTTTTTTCCCTAACTCATGAGTTGCAAGAGACAAAGCTTTTCTTACAACCAGTTTGAAATAGTATTTAAAGGAGACACCTTTGATATTTATAGAAGAATGAGAAACATCAGAAAATGAAATCTGCAAATACTAGTAGCAGTCTGTTCACAATTTGAGCTCTTTAAATAAGAGACACTTCTTTGCTGAACATGTTTTTCCTGTCAAACTTACTTAAAAAATTATCTTTTTTTCTTTTGTTTCCTTCCAAAGAGCAGTGAGACACCACAATAGGTCTTCTTTAAACAGATTCTTGTTTTATTAAGGATAATGAAAGGTTTAGTTCATCTTCTAAACGTGGTACCGTCACTCCGGTGACTGTGTAAACAGATATTTTAAGTGCAGATTAAGAATTACATTATTACATTCTCTACACAGAGAAGTGCTTGGTTTAAAAGTGAAGATAATTATCTACAGATATTAGGAAAATGGTGCCAATAGAACCTCAGTGATTTTTTCACTGATTCCTTGACTAAAATTCTCAAAACCACATCGACCTCCTTTAAGGAGGAGAACTGACTTTTTAAAAAAAAAATTCTCTTGTAAAAGGCTGGATTTAGAACTGCAGTTGCTAAAACAAGAGAATCTTAAATATGACTTGATTGCAATCTGAAACAGCACCTACAGGGCCAGATAGAAGAGGTTCCCTGACTGAAGCAAAGAGAGGAATGATTGTCTGGCAACCGGTGATAGAAAAATTGAATTTAAATGTAAATTATAAATGAGAATAATTAACTCCTAAAACAACCTGTCAAAAGCGGGGGGGAGGGGAGGGGTTGCTTTATTTTTTAACATATAACAAGGTTTTCTTCAGTGAGTTTTCCTTTTTACAGTGATTGGAAAATGTTCATTCCTTTCCCCACATTTGAACTTTCTTTAAAGGATGTCTAATATTAATCTTCTTTTGCAAAAAATAAAAATAATAATAAAAAAATTATCAATTGAAGATTATGTTCTTAACGCCCACTCTCCACATTATTGTTTTTAAGATTGGTTGAAACTTCCTCTTATACAATAATTTTATACTTTCAGTTCTCAATCTCAGCTGAAGAAATCTGAACCCAGATATTTCATTTGAGATTTCTTCTAAGGGTGGGGGTTTTTTTTCCCAACTAGCTGTAATCTCCATCACCTGGAATCTCCACCTAAAGGACAGATCACTTTCCAAAACACAAATTTCAACTGAAAACTTTTATATTTGAGATGGGAACAAAAGGATTTTGTTCATCACTCTTTGATGCAGTGAGCATGGTGGAAGACACATTCATGCATTGCTATGCAGCTGAAAAAACCCCAAATCTTTGTATTGTATTTCTATTTGTTACTAGAACAGTATTAGAACTCAGGTGAGCTGGTATTTTCACATTTCTTTGATTATAAAACTAAACATTGACACAATTTTTCCCTGTCCAAATGAACATGTATGTACCTGATTTTATGTACTTGAGTTTCAGATAAATTTAACTCTCACAAATTAGATGTTTTAGCATTGTAACCTGGTATTATTACTGGAGATGTCCTGGAATGTGGATTACTCTTCCAAAGGTGGAAAAATCTCCAAGGAACTTTATGCTTCAAATTTTAGTCTTAGCTAAATATAAACATATTAAAGAAAAAAGTAAGGAAAGGTAGCCCTTTCCTGAGGAAGTTCAGTGAGTCGAAATATCATGAAATCCAGAAGCACTTGAGGATTGACCAAGATTGCAGATATTTGAGATAGAAATTCCTTGTATAAGTACCCAAGGACTAAGCTATAGAACAAGATTCAGATCTTATTTCCCTGCCACCCTATCTTCTGCTGCACATTCCTTAGCACTTGGAATTGCTAAATACAACAACTTCTTTTTAAGCTGCTATGGACAATATCTCTTAAGAAATAACCTAACATTAAAAAAATTTGTGTGGTATATTTTTGCTGTTTCTCTCCTTTCTCATTCTTATTTCTTTGGTAAAAATGTTATTTGTCTTTGGAGGAAATATATATGAAAAAAAAAATTACAATCCCATTTGACCTGAATTAAAAACCTGGCAGGAACCTGGCAGAGCTGTAATTGTTGTTCTGAGCTATTGCAAAGGCCATGTTGCTCACAGGAATGCTTGGAAACGCTGCTCTTAGTGGCAGCAGAAAACCTAAGGCAAATTACTGATTTTTGAGCAACCTCCCTGCGTGTGTCCTCAATTAAATATATATATATATATATATATAAATGGACAATCTCAGTTGTCTGACTGAGCATCCCACTTGCTTTTCACTAACACATCAGTTTCCTTTGCTGCACTCTAGCATCTGACCATCTATGTGGGTTTCTTGACCCTGGAAGAATTGAAAAAGCCCAATGCATTTTGAGGAAAATTAGAGCAAAGAAACAAGGGAGACTTATTTTCTTGTAAAAAGATCCAATCCTTTAACAATTTTGTTAAATTTTTTTGAAAATCAAAGAACAAATTATACCTTCTGCTAGTGATCTGCACTAACTAAGGTGAAGATTAAAGTAAATGTATGGCAAGTAGCATCTGTAGGTAGTGCTTTACACAAGTTAAGGTCAGTATCTTCTATGCATAAGGACTCTAAAACTTGGTCTCGTTACCCAAATTAGCTCTGGTCTCAGGGATGGCTCTTTATGTGTTCCACTGTGCTTGGATTGTTTTTCATAGGCAGTCTGCGTTTTAGTTTAGTTTGGTTTGGTTTGGTTGTGGGGTCTTTTTGTTTGGTTTTAGTTGTCTCCTTTTCATTTTATTTATTTATTTATTTATTTTGTCCAAAACAGGAGGAGTTAATCAATGTTCAAGCTACTTACTTTGTATTTAAACTTCATCAAAGCCTTCTCACGTTGGTTCACCTTAATTCAGTTTGCTCCCCCTGTTAAATTGCATTGATTTTGAGCCAAATCTTGCTTAATCTGCTGGAAAATGTTTCCATGCACATCAAAGGATGGAATATCATGAAGGCAGGAATATGAACGGGAAAGATGAGTGGCAGAATAACTGTTTGATCACAGCTGTCCTCCTAATTTTACTCAGAGCTGTTAATAGACATTTTTGCAGGCTATGTTTAACATCTGTGTACTGTTGCCCTTAGTTCCATATCTCACACATGTTAAAACAACAAAAATCCTCCCCCTTTCAGGACACTGAGTGTAAGTCATGGACACTTTAATTCCTCGTGGTAAAGCCTTCACTGAATGAGACATCAGCAGGCATGAAAGTTTTAATTTAGAAGAGTGCAGAGTTTTGTTATGCTATTATAAAAACCTGTGGTGAAACCATAAGGAGCATCCAGAAGCGCGTGTTCTGTCAAAATTTGCAGGGATTTGGTATCTTTGCATGCCCCATTCTTTTTATGAGTCTGTCCTAAAGAATCTTGAGTCCCATTTCTTATCAGCACACAATCATAAGTCACTCCATTTTTTTGGAGGGCACACGATTTCTGTCAGTGTCACTTTCCCTTTCTAATGTCAGTGTGATGATCTGCTTTGGTAATCAAGATTATTGTAAAGTGACTTTGGTAAATTTACACCTTGATAAGGCAATTATCTAGGTTAACACCTACACTTAACTCCTGAAGTAATTAGTTCTTTGAATGTCATGGGCAAGTGAGCAACTTTGTACTAAATGGGAAGTTGCAGATTGATTGTAGATAGATCTCTGATTTGCTGACATTTGTGCAAGAATATTTTAAGAAGGTAAGGCTCTCCCTCCTAGAGACAAGCACAGGTAGAAGAGAAAACCTGATAGCATATTCCATTTAAAGTTTTGTCAAAGCAAGAGAGAATTATAGAGAATTTAGAGAATTTTACAACTCAATTTTTTTTCAGTCCACTGGCATTTCAACCATCTACTCCCATCTACTCCCATTAGGAAAGGGAACCAGCAGCTTGCAATGTGAGACTATTCCACACCTGTGGAAGAGGGAAAAGACTAGGACTGGAACTGTCTGGAAACATCTGTGGACAAGGGAAAGGAAAATTAAGAAAATAAAAGTGACTGGTAAGAAAAGGATGTTATTGACCTCTCCTGGTTGCAAAAGAAGTGAGTTGTCAGCAGATGAATATGACCTGCTTTGGAAACGAGCCTGTGAGTGTAGATTGGATATAATTTTTATTTCATTAAAAAGTTCCCTCTTTATTCTTTTTTTTCATTCTTTTTTTTTTCCAGCAAAAAGGAGATTTTCTATAAACACTTAAATTTGTGCCAGCCAAAGGGAAAGAGCTGCATGTGACTGATGAGAAGGGGAAATTCTAACCCATGCATTGGAAATTGAGAGCCCTGGGTGGCCCGTGGTATTTAAAGAGAGTTGTGGCTGGCACTGTAAAGGAGTGGAATCTGTAACTGAGTTTAAAGGACGCTTAGTCAAACTTTTCCAGTGTTAACAATGTTGGCTTTATTTTATTTTATTTTATTTTATTTTATTTTATTTTATTTTATTTTATTTTATTTTATTTTATTGTTGTACAGTAGACCTCCAAAATTAAACCCTGAACTTGTAGCACAAGTTGCTCTTTTTTTGCCTACCCAGCTATGCCTCCATTTGTTCTCTGTTAATTGTAACCAAAGGGTACAACACAACAGAACCATCACTGTCCAGGGTATCATATGAGGTTGATTATAGACACCTAGAGCCTAAAATGACAATTACAATTGTTTCTCCTTAGAATTATTAGAAAAACCTACTACTACCCTCATTGTCTTTTGATAATGTGCTTAGTGTTTTCACCATGTAACATTGATAAAATGTGCAGGAGAATAAAATACATACTTAAGTAAAATCCTCTAAAATCTTAGGAGTATTTTATTTGCCTTGTTCCATGATGAGAGGTGTTATTTTCTGTGTTTTATTTTGTAACTGTTGCAAATCAGAAGCTAATTCCTTTATATTTGGAGCACACATAGAAATCTACACAACACAGACCTGTGTATTTGGCAAGTAGATGGGACTCTTTGAAAAGGCAGCTGTGTCTTGAGACACAAAGAATACCTGCCTAGCCAAAGATTTTGTAAGTGCTTTTGTAATTCAAAACAAACAAACAAACAGACAGACAGAGGCAGGTCAATAAATGTAAACTAAATTTGAGAGACAGTAAAGCAAATTATGAAGTGACAGGCAGGACTATTCAGATAACACAAAGTGCTGTGGTTCTGCTTAGTCCTGAATCCACTGAGTAACAGCAGGTTGCTCGTGTTGCTTTCTAATGCTGCTTAATTCATTTCTCTAGAGACACAAATGTGAGCTGCACGACATCCCAGATGTGAGCTTGGAAATACCAGCAAAGACTACATCTCTGCCATGTCACTCACATTCCAGGTAATCTGGGGATAATGCACTGGAGAGGCCCTGGCAAACATATTTCTAGAGCTCTTTGATCTCATTGCAGAGAGCAAGGTGTGTCTACAGATTCTTCTGAAGGCAGGATTTAGTTAATTGCTCTTGCACAATTTCTGGTTTGTCCTCTGTGTGGCAAAGTAGTTATTTCCACACCTAGTGCAGTAAAGGACACTGTGTCACCTGTCATGTCTCCAGCTCTTTCAATAGTTACAAGGTGCTGTGTTCATGGGAATCATTAAACTTCTACTGTGTGATACCATGGAACTAATATCTCAAAACAATTAGCCACAATCTTATGTTGATTTAAGATTATGCAATCCAGTCAATGTTTTCCTTGTGCTTTCTGTAGGAACAGACAGGACCTGGCTCACTATGGTGCATTCTGTTCAGTCACTTGCAAAACCTCATGTAGTAACACTCTTAGCTCAAAATAGATTCAATGGCTATAACTCAAAAGGAAGAATCTCACTCCTGGCACATAACTTCAGACAGAAGAAGAAGGAATTCTGTAATTGGAGTGGTATTTTTCTGGCCATACTATACATTTAAATTCTCCAGAATCAGAAGTGCAAACCCAGATCCCAAGGAAAAGTGGCTCCAGAAGAATAATTACACAGGGGAGTAGCTGGAAGGGAGAATTTCCCTAAATGAAACTTTGCCTCCTTCACTGGCCACCAGTGTGAACAAAGAATATCAGAGCCACTGCAAAACCCTATGGATGCTCTGCTCATTCAGTGTATCAGGGCCAGTGGATTAGGAACTGCCTCAGCTGAATTTCAAATCTCAGGTACCATATTTATAAACATGGCACACAGCCATGTGCCATCTTCTGTGAGTTTCTCCAGTCCCTCCCTGAAATTTCTCTCACCAGATGCCAGTGTTTTCCACCCTGCTGGGAATATCTGGCTCATGCCAAAAAAAAAAAAAAAAAAAAAAAAGCTCTTGTCTTTAATAATATAAACTCACCTGTTCATTTGTAAGCAGGTGAAGCTTACATGAAGAGCTAGTAATTTTTCTGTCACAAAGCAGGGTGTAATAGCAAAGATAAACTCCAGTTATGAACCCCCTTCTTAAGTGACCACAGAGCACCATGCAAAGAATGAGTTCCTGACTACCTGTCATATAAAATGAGGAGCAATTGAGAAGTTATTGTCTGCAACTCTCATTTGGGGTAGCAGTAAAGAAATTTTTTGTATCATCATACCTACCTTTTTCAGATTATCAGAAATCAAACAAGCTTTCAGCCCTAAGAGGTTGAAGAACAATCAAATCTGAGAGAAGTAGCATTGGTTGTGTGTTGCAAATATGGGCCTGAGAGAAGTGGAAAGTGTCCTTTCACGTCATGATTTTGGCTTAATATATAATGTTAGACAATTTTTAGAAAAGAAAGTTAATGTTAGCAAAGATACCACTAAATTTGGGTGCATTTAGTTATTGGAACACCAAAAATGCATTAGGCACACTGTCTTTCCAGCAGATGGACAAGAATGCAAATTATTAAAAGATTTCTAGTAGTGAAGCAACTTTCATAACAATGATTAAAAGGGACAAAAACCTCTGATAATATTAGTTGACGTAATTTTTTTTAATTTTTTATTGCCTGGTTCAGACAAAATATAATTCAGATAATGAATAATGTTGTTTTGGGAACCAGACTGCCACTAATAAGCTCTACAACCACAGAAAGTTCATCTCCAAGTCTTCTCAGCCTAGGATGAAGATTTTCTTTTGCAAATGGGCCAGCATTTGAGCTCTCATGCGATTTAATTTCTGTAGAGGGTCGTGGTCCTCTTTCAGTCTGCATCTTTAAACCAGCCATCTACTGGTATGCATAATTTATTTTCTGAAAATTTCCACTTGAAAAAATGGAAAATATGTTAATTTCATAGATGACTCTTTTGAACTGAGTAACTTAAAAAGTTGTTCAGCAATCCAAGACCTTTTTCTCCTCTCCTACTACCTTCACCAGTAACAAAACATTTCATTGACAGCGGTGTGTTAGCATTGGTGTGAGCTGAACATCAACAGTGCTTTGCATGCTTACATAACCATATTCATAATGCAAGTCTGGTACTCTGAGTCTCACAATAAGCCTGGCAGAATGGTGCCTACTGTCTTTGAAGAGGCAGAGATTTTTGGAAAGGATTGAAACCAGCCCACAAAACCTGTCTTTGTAGTTGCAGACCAACTGAGAAAACCCCTTGTAGAGTCTCTGTTCCAAAACTGAGAGGCAGAAAAATCATCATAGATTATTCTGAACCTCTTCTGGAAAATTCTCCCTCCAAAACTTTGTCAGCTGGGTGGGAAAGAGGCAGGAAGGCAAAGGAGATTCTTGCTTTCTGCAGAGAGGGGAAAAAAGATCTCCAGACATTTCTCAAGTGGCATTTTTCAAGTGTTCTACTAGAACTGAACCACATCCTACAGAGATTTTGAATCTTTGGCATGCAGGGGGGTGCAAGGAGGTACAAGGGGCTAGAGAAGAGGCGCTGCTGGCTTGATGCTGGTGTGACAAAGGAATCTGAGACTTCTAGATGAGATTCCAGTTGAGGAAGGAGTCACTCCCAATGCCAGGAAGGAGGGTCTTAACCCCCAGACTAATTAATTACAGTTAGTAATTAATTTAGCCCTAATGTGCAATAATCTCCAGCTGTATGCAGCACAAATGTAAATTAGTACACAAAGCTGGTGATGTAAGAGCTGTTTGTTTACAGGAGTAGAAAACTAATTGACTTTTCATCCTGTTGAGTTCAGAGTGTGAGGCAGAACCAGTGAGGTGCCACCCTTCACTTCCCTGTAAATCAGATATTAGATACATCATGCCCATAGGTATATCAACAATTTTCATCATCTCAGAGATAAGGGTTACCAGAGAAATTGAGATGTCTGATGCTCCATGTTGCATTTCGCAAAACAAAATTCCCAATAGCACAACATCAAAGTAGTTGAAAAGATCTTAATAAAAATATTTGGGAGTTGGACTTTTTTCTTGTTGCTTGCTTGCTTGATTTCTCAAAAATCCAATAAATGAAAGATCTCGTTCTGAAATGTGCCTACAGAAACCTTCACGAGGATTTGGGTTTCCTTGGCATTCGCAGTTTAAGTGGAGTCTAGATCCAATTCCAGGCCACAATATCCAGAAAACATTGTTTTCATGCTTTTTGGTAGAGGGAAAGTAACATAAAATGGCTCCTATTCAGCTGTCATCAGAATTGTCTTTTCTTCTAAAACTATTAAATTCTCAGGGAAAAACTACTAAGTTTTCTGTGGAAAGTAAGCACGCTGTCTGGGGACCAGAAATGAGATTTGAAAGTTAAATTTTCCTCTCAGTCAGTTTCCATCAATATTTTTCTGTCAGTCCTCATAAAAGCTGAAGACACCTCATAGTGCACTTTTATCAGATTTCATTGCTTTGATGTCCTTAAAATGCATCTCTTTGGGATGAAGAAACACAGAAGGGCTGGAGGGGTAAAAAATAGAAGTGGCACAGAACTGGTGGTAGAGATAGGAGACCAGGAAAATTATTAGTTGCATTTACAGGTTGATTTTGTGACAAGAAACTCCCAGTCAGCTGGCTCAAGTAATATATAAGAAGGTAGGAGAATAATGCTGAAATTGTCACTTCACTGCCATTCCTTTCCATCCCTTGCCTAGTGCAAGGCATGTTTAAATCTCCCTGGTCCGTCACTGCCATTCACTGAGCATTTCTGCACTGATTTTATTTGCCTCAGCTCCCCCTCCAAGCCACACCAGACCCTCAGATCAACGTCCAAACCTTGATTCCACCCTTTGTTCATATTGCACTGTGGCTCAAGGAAGGGAGGGAGGAAAGAACAGAGAACAAAATAGAAGAGGAGAGAGAAAGAATGGATGAGTGTGAGAAAGAACAAGCAGAAAAGCAAAACAGCAAGAAAGAAAATATCAAGTAAGATCAAGAGCAGAAGCAATGAAGAAAATGCAGGAAAGAAAGAAGGAAAGAAATAAAAGAAAATAAGAACAAAACATGGAGGACCAAAGCAGTCCCCTGTGACTCGCTTTCAATGGAATTTCTTTGGAAAGTCATTTAGCCCAAAGGGTTATAGCAGTAGATTCCCACAATGTCTTGATGGATTGGTGTGAATGACTCATATCTTGACTTTTTCCAGTATATTTCATAAGACTTACACACTGGGCAACCCCAGAATTAACTTTGAAGTGGACCTTAGCTTTCCCAGCCTCTGAATTAGCTTCTGGCAATGACTTATTTTGGTGGGGACAAGAGTGATTTGGTTGTTTTTTGGTTTTTTTTTCATTTTTCATCAATACAGAACTGGAGTCTTTGTGCTTTGCAAGCCCAGCTGCTCAAGCTTTGTTTGAATTGTTTGTAAACAGCTCCATACACCAAACACGGCTTTGTTCCTTTGCTGGGGACTTGGGGCACATAAACTTAAATAAAATAAAGCTTTCACTGTGTGTTGGAGGGTTTGAGGACCTGTCCTCCCAGCCCTGGAAGCCTGATTTGCAATGCTGAAGTGGGTTAATGAGAGAAGCCTGTGGGCTGCAAAGAGCACATGGTGCAGCAAAAAGTGGGTTTAAGGTGTGGATTAGGCTCCAAGTTTGCCCTGCTTTCACTGCCTGAAACCATCCTAAAGCCTGTCTGTCTGTGAATGGGGCATGGCCAGTGCTTCCACTGGGGATCTGCTCTTGCAGTGGATCAACTCCACCAAGTGGCTTTGGCCCTGCATCTGTTGTCACCCCCCACAGCTTTGGCTTTTTCTGGCATCCTGCACAACTAATTTCCAACATTCCCTCGCAAAAAAGGTTCAGTTTATGGCAGTGTCCCGGGAAGCCTGACCTGATGCTTCCAGGACATGCAGAATTTGAATAAACACTCACTTCACCAACACACAGCCTGCCATTCCCTGCTACCTGTGGAGTGACTGTAAAGCTAAAACAAACAAACAAAAAAAAGGCTGGCTCTGGATGACACATCCCTGATTCAGTTGGTCCTGAAAAAAAAAAAAAAAAAAAAGGCAGGAGGTTTCTTTGCCTAAACCTGCCGGTGGAAATCTGACACCGTTTGGTGGTTAGCAATGAAACGCTTTATTAAACTTCAATCGCTCTTTGAAACCGAATGGTTTCGATTGCCACACAAAATGAAACTGGCTGTCGTTTGCTCACTGCTGGGACGTTGGCTAGACAATTCATTGAAAAATGCATTGCAGCTCCAGCAAACAGATAGCATTGTGGTTCTAATTAGATATGTGGCAGTAGCCTGATTTCCACCTTAATAGGCACCTGCCTCTCCTGCTGTCTCTCTCTTTCAACCTGAAAACAGAAATCCAAAAATAAATCACAAAATTCCCAAACATATCTGTAGTCTTGCTTAATAATAAAACAGATGGTGCAATACAGAAATGCTCTCCTGTCTCTCACTCACCCTTTTTCCAGTGAAAGCTAGGCAAAACCTTCTTTGCTAATGTGTAATAATTTCTTTTGGAAAGCCTATTGAAAAAGTGTAAAATATCCTTTTCAGGGAATACATTTTTTCACAGAAATCACCTGCCATTTAATGTCTTTTATCTATCATAATTTTACACCAATACCTGTCTACAACCAGGCACTCCACGGAAGAAAAAGTTGAGAAGCACATACATTGAAAATCAGTCAGTCTGAAGGGTCAGAAAGACAGAAAACACATAAAATGCTGGATAACTGAAATAACCGTGAGTTCAGGAGAAGCCAGGGCCTTGCCAAGAGTTTTGGAGCCACATCTGGTCATGTATTTGTTAGAACTGTGTGTCCAGATGCCCTGGCAAGGGCCTTTCAGAGGTCTCAGCAGCATAGAGTGCTGGGCATCTGATATGAAAAAAACAAAACAAGGTTCAAGAGTTATTATTTGATGGCACCAAACCCTTCAGCATCTGGAAGCTCTGCTGAGGCTGGTGTGCCTGACAGGAGGCAGCATGGCTGGGGCAGCTCCACAATTTCCATCTTCTGTATTGTCTGGAGCTTGCTTTGTTGCAAAATGTGACACTGACAAAAGCTTTATTACAGGTCCATGAGACAAAGGCTGCAGTTTTACAGACAGCCACTGCTTTTGTCTGTGATTTGACACCAATTACAGCTTCTTGCCCTATTTTCTGCCTCTCAGACAGTTTTTGAACTGTGGCATTGTCTTATGTTTCATCTTTCCACTACTCAAGTTTCCTCATTAGTTTCTTGAACTGTGCTGAGAGCTGGAATAATTATGATGCTGCTGAGTCCTTCTTTCAGCTGCAGAAGGGCACTGAAGGACTGAAAGAGAGCAAAATTCCTCCCAGGGAAATCATGCTGATTTGTCCCTGTCACACTCCGATTATATGAATGAGTGAATCCCAAACTGCAAATATATATTTCTGGACACGTGTACCAAAGCAAAGGTTTGAAAGTCTTTATCTACACAGAGACAGCAAAACTAGGGAGCAAAACCAGAAAAATGGTTTTTTTGTTGCCATTCATAGTTGGTGCACTAAAGTCTGCCGTATTTTATTATTAAATTACCCTTTAAATGTTTTTTTCAGATTTTAGTTCAGACAGAGAACAATCTTATGAAACCAGTGTCTTTCAGAAGAGTTTGCCACACTGGAACAAGAACATATTCCTGCAACATGACATCTCTCCAAAACTGACCTAGCTGTATTCCATAAATAAAACAATAGAGGAAAATGGAAGAATGCAATCCAGAGATGACTTTTAGACTCTTTTCTACTCAAGGGGGTCCTAGCAGGAAGCATTCTTTGCAGTAATTGATTTGAACTCTATTGAAGAGTACTGGAACACACCAAAAAAAAAAATAAAAAAAAAAAAATAAAAAAAAAATAAAAAAAAAAATCAACATTTCCAGCTAATCAGGGTTCCTTCATCCTGTGTCTTAAAGAAAACTTGGATTTAAACACCAATTGGGCTGACAATAAATTACTCAGAAATAATTTTCTTTTTTTTTTTTTTTTAATCAGAAGTCAGGATCACCTGGGCTATGTACAATGGTGGTATGCATTACCATCGTGTTTCCCACCTCTGGAATTAGGCTCATCAGGAATCCCTGCCCAGTCACTTCGGAGCCAGCTCTGAGATTTGGTAGAGGCTGCTCAAGACTAAACACTTCCAGTGAGATCGTTTGGGCTCATCAATCAGCCTTTCACAGTGAAATGTTTTTCATCAGTTCGGTTCCAATCAGCTGTAATAACCTACAAAGAGAGAGATGAAAGCTCTGCAAGTCAATAAAACAACTACTGTAAGTATTTTTAGAATACTTGCATTAACAACATTAGCAGAATGCTTTTAGAAGGAAATATTTCTGCAAAGGACACAAAAACATGACTGCAGATACAGCAGGATGATTGGGCTGAACAGAGTTTCATACCCTGCTCTTGGCAGGGTGTGTGCTGATGGCTATAATTTAATTCTGGAGCCAAATCAAGGCAACTCATCATAATGCATCTGCTGAGTTTTGAGTATGCATGAAGAAAGCATGTGTGCTTTCCTGAAAGCTTTTCCTAGAAGCAAAATGTACTGCAAAGATTTATACGTCTGTTGTGTCGTCTTTTGACATGGCTGATGAAAGCCAAGACATAGCCCCACACAGGAATTTTGGTTGGGAGATAGGTACTGGCAGAAGGAAGAGAAAATATTGAGAACTTCCACGGTGAATCAGGAAGCAATATTTGGCAATAGCAATTTCCAGTCACAAATGTATTTATTTTTAAAATGGCTCGAAAATTGTTCTTCTCTTTCTCTGTTGACTAATCACATTCTTTATATAATGAAAATAGTGGATGAGTGAGTAGCCTGTGTGAGTCCTTGAATCTGCTGGTGTCAACCAACAATGCAGACATGCAAGTACTTGCTTTTATTTGGGGTGGGGGTTTTTTGTTTGGTTGGTTGGTTTTGGTTGTTTTATTATTATTATTAGTGGTGGTAGTAGCAGTTTGGAAGTGACCTAGACAACAGCAAAAGAAGGACATTATAATGTCCAGCCTATCATTACCTGCTGATTGCTTTTTCTCCACAGTAAGGAAGCTCATTTAAACGTCAGCTTCAGGCTATCTCAGCAGGAATTAGGAATAATAATTAGACAGAGCCATGTGTTTTCAGTTTAAAGAATTCAATATTTAAAAATGTAGGATCAGAAAACAACACAAAGGCAACCATTTCCTAAAACGTAATGCCCTGCAGAGGAAGGAGGTCACAGCTGTTACAAAGTGCAGCCGTGATGCCCTGGAGAAGTAATGCTTTGTGGAAGCTGTGTGAGGAGGACCAGCTGAATACATAATTTCCTCCAAGGTAATGTTGTTCCCTTGCATTTTACATTGTCATTTTCTGAGCCACAATTGAATTGCACTTGAAGATGGACCTTGGCTTTGATGGAGGACACAACTCCTCAGGTGCAGGACAAACACATGGTGACCAGGGCAAGCAAAGACAGCAGGAACCACTTACCTTTGCCAGAAAAGAGGAGAAGGCACCAGCTAGAGGGTTTGGCAATCAACAGAAAATGGGCAATTAGGGAATGCTATTGGATCTCACTCTCCTCCACGTGGTGTTAGGAAGGCTACAGTCCTAACACACTTCTGTGGCTATTGCTGCAAGATTTAAATCAGTTTGCCATTAGTATTCCCTCAGATGAAAAATGGGCAGAGCCCTGGTGATGGAAGGATTTCAAAGGCATGTTAGGATTTTTTCCTTCCTTTGTGTACCAATAACCTCACAGAGAAAATTAATATTAAATGTTAAGTGCAAGACAGAAAACCACCATCCAGGGTGGGCTCAAACAAATCTTCAAATGTTGGAGTCTTCCAGTGCAAGTGGAGGGGAACCTGCAAAGATAAAACTTGTCCTCGGTCTTGCTTGATTTCCCCCTCATGGCATTTCTTAAACTACAATAAACAAAGCGTTTATGTTGACAGAGTGTAAAATTCTGTGTCATTCAACAGCTGGTGTTACTGTTCCCAACACAAGTTTGGTTACTTCAGCATATTTCTCCAGGCACAATATAATAACAAAATGAATGTACATGTATTTCTGTAAACAAAAACACACATACATGAATCTGCTCATGTTAGCCATTGTGTAGGAATGTATTTCTCTCAACTAGCCTTTAACCATGCTGGGGGTGAAGTGATGGATCTGACAGGAGTCTCTTGTGTGTGCTTTAGTGCTGACTGTTCCTCAGCTGGTGGAATATCTCCAGAGTAAACAGTGAAATGGTTGCTTTCAATCCTCCTGAGAAGAAAAGACGAGGAAAAGTGTCTGTTACTTGTTAAATATCAAGCAGACAAAACCCACCATTTTTTTCCTCCTCCTGTCTCTTTTTACCAAGGAAAGGAAATGCATCTCCACTGATTGCTTTAGTCTTCTGTTTGCTAGGTCATCTTATATCATATCATTGTGCATTAATCTCCAGGATTTGATGGCAGGATTTCCTTTCAGCATAGGTGGTAGCTCCGGCCCATTCGGATAATTCCTCATTTATTTCCATTTCACATTTTTTTTCTGCATTACACAGCACACCTTCTTCTTCATATCCGAAGGAAGGAGCTATTTCTCACTCTGCTTTCACAGACAGAAGGCTGTTGGGCACCAGAAATTAGGGAGGCTGGCTGGAGGTGCCACATCAACATGGAACGGGGTCATAATGCAAAGTGACCAAGTTGAAGGTTGTTTTGCCTCACTTGGAGGAAGGAAAGAAACAGTTTGGAGGCACAATTTTTGGGAAGACAAGGTGCTCCTACGCTGATGTTCCACAACTCACTACAACTGCTTCATTCACAAAAGGCTTTAGTACCACTACAAAGTGAAGGGGCAGAGGAACAATCCAATCCCTCAGACATTTAAAGCTCAGCATTTATTGCTCAGACATTCCTACTAAGGCTGCCTTCTGAGTCAGCCTTACACCCATTTTGCCATGCAGGAGTGACCATTATGCAGAATTTACCAGGTTCTTCAGCCTTAGGGGACTGAGAACAATTTAGCTGCATTAGCACGTTATTTTCTCCTCTGTAATTAACTCTGCTGTACTGACACTGAAGATCATCCACTTGCCAAGGAAGAACAGTTCACTAAAAATATTTGCAAAGAACTCATTCCTTTGCTGCTCTGCAGTGAAATTTGGTAATTTTGCACGACTTTTCTTCTGAACACTTCCACCCTCGAGACAGAAGACAAGGAGAAATTGTATCTCCTAGCTACAGGCTTTCTGTGGTGCCTCAAAACAGCGTGTCATCCTTCACGCTGGTACATACTGTGCTAAAGCAAACAACAATATTTTGTTAGCAGAAGAATTTGAGCCATTAACCACTTCATTCCATAATCTGAGGGGTATAGATCTGCAAAGCAGGCTGAGGGCAGACTGAATTCGCAACGAGCTCTGACGGTGCCAGTGGGAAAACCTGTTTCCCTAGAAATTAATTCTGAAAAATGCTGGGTTTTCATCCAATTGCTCATGCAGTACTGCCATCTCGTGGTTCCTTCTGCTGCAGCTCTGCTTTGACAGCAAAAAGCAGGTGGGAAGAGCCTGCTAATCCCAGCAGAAATAGTGTGTGCTGTTAAACTGTTATCCTGCCAAATGCCTACCTGGATGCCTGAGCAGGCTGTGCTGGGTCGCCTGCCAAAGCCTGTGGGAAGAAGATCTAAGGCAGAAAAGGATCCAGCAAACACATGGATTCGGGGAACTTCCAAAAGGAAATTTACCCTGCAAAGGCAACAGTCCAGCTATATTTTCAAACAGAAAACAAACAACAATGAATTACTATCGTCACCTTAAAAAAAAAAAAAAATCCAAACACAAAATACAAAAGCAAAAATAAAATGGCAATTAAAGAGTAATTGGATTAGGAAGGGGGCACAAAAGCAATTTAAAAACTGTTGGAGTAATTGCTTTGCGAAAGCCTGACTGACTTTCAGTTTAGCATTCTCCTCCTTCCCCAAAGGCCCACAAGCTGTAAATGCATGGTCCCCAAAGGATCCACTGCTCAGTATTTTAAAAGCCTGGAATGCTCATAGCAAGCTGATGGGGGATGCAATGGGATTTGAATTGGCAAACACCAACAGAGCCAGACTATGGCTGTAATTCCACAGGTTTACGAATCAGCTGCTGAAATCAATGGGACAGCGAGCCTGCTCAAGATTACACATGTGCTGACGTCTCTCCCTGAGTCAAGGCTGTATAGTGGAGAATAAATTACCCAGCCAGATACAACTGACGTATCAAGGAAGATGTAAGTTTGAGATTGGAGTATCTTGATTGCCCTAAGATGCTGAAGGTGCTGTTGGGATAATACACAAGTAATCCATTAAAAATCTTTTCATCTCCCAGGCTGGTCTGCAAGTTGTTGACATCAGAATGTTGCTGCACAAATATCATTTAAGGCCGAGATGTGATTTCAGTTAACAGATACGTTGGATAAACTTGTGCCCGTACCGGACTGGTGACCCCAAAGGATGTTCAAGTGGTTTGGGCCATTTGGGAGAGGCTGAATTTTGTTTGCCCTCATGAAAAAATTTGGGAGTACATTTGCCATGCTTCCACCAAAGCTGATTTTTTATTATGCATTCTTCTGAACATAAAACTTAGATGATTTTTATTAATGACCATTATTATTGTCAATATAAAACTTATAGTTTTGCAGTTTATAGAGAGTTTTAGAAAGAAAATCTTCCTTCTGGCTCATGCTTCACTTTTCAATTGGCTGAGGAGGCTTTGAAGTTTAATAGCTATGCAATGGCAAAAAAAAAAATGCATGATCTCTAGGCTTGAAACAGTATTTTGAGCTGAAGAGCTGGTTTTCCTTTTTGTTTGTTGGTCAGGTGATGGGCCATTCACTGCCTTTCATGTAGCAAAAGCTGCTTTCTGTACCACATAGCCCTCACTACACTGAACACTTATTTTGCTGCAGGTAGGAAGTCAAATGTAAATCTTATTATCTTACAAGTGCCATTTGAGTCTTCTGTGCTCCCACAAAGAGGGTTTTTTCAGTTTCTTACCGTAATGTAATATTTCCCTTGACAGTTTGCAGACTAAGTACACATTTTTCTCTGTCTCTGAAGCAGAGAACATGCAGTGAAGAAAAGGCAAGTCTGTAATTTCATGTTGAAATGCCAAGCTACTTCGGAGGTGGGCATATTTTCTTTCTTTGTTTTCCTGCTCTCACATACTTTATTTACTTCACATTGTTCCTTCTTAGGAAACTAGGTGAGCCCCCAGCAGTGTGTGGAGACTTTTTAGTTCCCTTTTGGACCACTGCAGCCACTTGAAATATCTGTGGACTTAATGAACCATCTCAGCTATAATAAAGAAGAAATACTGACTCTGGGAACCAGAAAAATACTGCATCATGTCATTATCTCTCAGGTTTTCCTCAAAGAATAAACTTTGGGGTGCCAACTAAGAAATTAGCCTGCTCGCATATGCTGAGCTCCAAAATGCTATCAGAAAGTCAACCTTTGTCTGAATAAGCCTTCCTGTGAAAGCAAAGGCTGGGGAAACGAAAACTCTCCCCAGAAATGTGGAGGGATATTCTGTAGCTCAAAGCTGCTTCATCGTCACCAAATCGAGCTGATTCTGCAGAAACTTCATCCTGAGTGACTCTTGTGCACATGACATCCTTCAAAGGACAGCGTTTTCCAATAACAATTACCAAACACAGAAGCCTGGCATCTTCAGTTTGTAGGAGTGGCACTCCTCAGAGCATATGGATGGATGCTTTTAAAAGCATTTTAGCATGTCAAAATTGTGCCAGGAACCCTCGTGAGTGGAACCCTTGTGAAAGAGTGTCACATTTTCCTCTTGAAGCTGTTAATCACAATGGTCCCTTCCCCTGGCAGGCAGCTGATGCCACGTTGTTTTACAGAGCTGTACAGCCTCAGATTGCAGAAGAGCTGCTCCTACTGAAAAACAAACAAAACAAAACAAAAAAACACACCCAGGGAGTGTCAGGGGAAGAACTGAAATGAGTCATGGACCACAGCAAGGTCCTTCCCGCCATTCAAGCCTGATGGGTCAAATATAGGAGATAAAAAATTTGAGGGGGAAATGAAAAAATATTGTCATAAGGAAAAAACACTCTGATCATTGCAATTGTTTAGAGTTGCAAAAATAAAGGTTAATTCCAGTGATAATAACAGCTATTAGCATTTATGATGAATAAAATTTATAGTGACTACTGCATACTTGAATAAAATTAATATCTACAGTCACTTTCTATATTGTGTGTTGAAAAGCGAGTGCTTTGCTCTCACCTGATTTTTGTACATTCCACGGGTTTTGCCTTATGATTTGCTGGAATAGAGACATAATTTGCCAAAAATTTCCAGAGACAAAAGAAACTGAGCTAATTATACAGGCTTTGAAGATAATTCAAATAATTCATCAAACCATATGCTGGGATATCAGGGAGTAATGGCAAGCTGGAAATATCCAGGAAAATCCTGAAGCTGTTAGAAAGGTGGTACCACACTCTGAATTCTGCTAGTGGCCTCATCTGAAGGTAATTTTGAGCACCATTCAAATACTCCAGGTTTCACCTCATCCTTGAAGCAAGGATGGAAACCCAACTTGTCACGTTTGTTAATCCATCCGTTCTGCAATCCAACCTTTCATGCCTCTTTCAGCTCCAGCAAATATCATCATTGTGCAATGGATTTATCTAATCAAACCTGTTCAGCACATGCTTTTGATGTATTTATGCAGGAAGGTGCCAGGTGATCTCACCAGGTTCTACGCACGTTGGGGTGAAGCACCCCTGACTCACGTTTTATCAGTGACGTTTTTCATGCCTTCAGCTCACTGAGAGCACAACTGGGTGAGTTTAGCCAAAGTTTGTCAAGTGTGGCTACTGGAAGTGGAGCTGCCTTAGGAGAAGGGGTGTGATTTTAGAGAATGATACACAGCTCCAGATCACGGTGCAGGTGGTAGAAGAAGCACTGACTTGTTGCTTCTGGAAAAGAGTGAAATCACCTTTTCAGGGCAGACTAGAAAGTGCTGGCTTAGTTGGATAAAAGAGTCATGGGAAGGAAACACACATATTATGTGCCATTAGACAGACTGGTGTCTGTGGTGTGGAAATTCTGAATATAAAATGCTCTCATCATCAAGGAGAAAAATGCATAAGTTTTATTCACTTCTAAAACTTGGGAAGATATCCAGAAAATTATTGTTGTGAATTTCATATTTTATAAAAGATCATGTGTAAATGCATGCTGTTTAAATTTGGGGGAGTTTAAATCAATTTATGTACTCTTTTCCCAAGTAGCAAGTAATAGGACAAGGGGAAATAACCTCAAGCTGTGGCTGGGAAGGTTTAGATTAAATATCAGAAAAAGATTCTTCACTGAAAGGATTATGAAGCAATGGAAAAGGCCTTGGCCTTGGCAGTGCTGGGTTAATGGTTGAACTTGATGATCCTGAGAGTATTTTCCAACCTAAATAATTTTATAGTTCCATGAATCTACACTCAGGTCAATGGATACACATAAAGTGTAATCATATTTTTTGACTGCATCTCTGAAACAGCAATTGTAAAATTATGAAATACCATAATAGTTAGGTGCAGAGTGCCTAAATTTTAAAAGCTGACATGGATGTGATTAATTAATCAGTTCACTGTAATAAAATTATTACGTGTGACTGTACTGTACCCACCTTAGAGCATTACAAGAACTAAATTGTTCAAAGAAAGACATAAGAATATGTGTGTTAAAAAATAGCGATGCTGTGATTCATAGAAATTTTTTCCAGGAATTTCCTTGGATAGTTTCTTTTTATTTTTATCAGAGCGGATGTGAGGAAGCACAGCATCATATTTATTTCCTTTAAGATGCTTAAAAAGGCCTCTGAGGAAAACTTGAAATACAGTGGTTTAACTGAGATGATTCTTTCTTGGAAAAGAATGTCTCATCAGAGAAGAGAGTATCCTGAGAAAACCAGGCTTGAGACCACCTGGGGAACCTGAGGGAACATGAGCCCATAGTACCCTGTAGTTGCCACTCCACTTTCTGTCAAATTTGCAAAGTTATGTCGGTCAAAAAAAGTTCCCAGTGCCTGGGGAAAAAGGAATATCACACCCATTTTTGAAAAAGGGTAGAAAGGACACAAAATTCTTGCCTCTGCATTGGAGAGACATGGATTGGATGGATGGATGGATAGATGGATGGATGGATGGATGGATGGATGGATGGATGGATGGATGGATGGATGGATGGATGGATGGATGGATGGACGGATGGATGGGGAACTGGCTGGATGGTCACATCCTGAGAGTGGTAGTTCATGTCTCAATGTCCAAGTGGAGGCCAGCAACAAGTGGTGTTCCTGAAGAACCCACACTGGGGCCAACACTGTTCAATATCTTCCTTAAGGTGTAGATGGTTGGATCAAAGGCACCCTCAGTAAGTTTGCACGGGAAGTTCCAGCACAGGAAGGCATGGATCTATTACAGCAGGACCACAGAAGAGCCACCAGAATGATCAGAAGGCTGCAACCCTTCTCTGGTGAAGACAGGCTGAGACAACTGGTATTGCTCATCCTGGACATGAGAGGAGTTTGGGAAGAACATGCTCCAGCCTTTCAATATATTACTAGGAAAGAAAGAAAGATGGAGAAAGATTTTTTGCAGTGACAGGACAAGGTGCAGTGATTTGAAAGTGAAAGAGGGTAGATTTAAGCTGGATATAAGGCAGAATTTTTTTGGAATGAGAGTGGTGAGGGCACTGGAACACATTGTTCAGAGCAGACATGGGTTCACCATTATTGGAAATACTCAAGGCAAGTCTGGATGGGTCTTGAGCAACACAATCTAGTGAAAGACATCTTTTCTTCTAACCCAAACTGTGCTATGGTTCTATGATTCTGTGTAGTTTTTTCAGACAGCATATATCTTTAATAGTACTCATTGTCTTAATGCTTATTACAAAATTGTGGTAGTGCTCTGTGGTCAGCCAGTCAACTACATTAAAAATAAAAATATTAAAAAATTTTACATTAAAAATATGTTTCCCAAGCTTAATAGCTATTATATCAACCAGATGCATGAAAGTAAATAATGACATTAGCTGAAGAAATGTTGGTAAATTACTTTGGTTTTTCCAGTCTTTCTGAATTTCCTAGAGTGCTAAATGGACAGATTTTAAAAGCTTCATTACATTATTTTCTGTGGAATTTAATGGCACTTCAACAAGGGTGAGACAGAAAGCACAAACAAATGAAGGATATTATTTAAAACCTATTTATGTATTGCATGTATACATACACAGACGTGTGTGTGTAAGGCATATTATATTGATATTTATACACTCGTGCATATACTTTGTAACATTTTCTAAGAAAAATAGATCATTATGTGCCTCAATTTTCAGGAGAAGCTGGTGCTTTCTGCCTTTGAAAATTCCATTTGTCTGTCTGCCACTAAGACAGTCACTTTTTCTGGCTCGTTTCTTAGGAGAGGTATACAGGGAAGACCTGAGGGTCTGCCAGCCTTCCCACAGCACATCTCTTCACTGAAACTGAATATTTCTGCTGGAAATTAAGGTGAGTAGAAGAAATGCATTAAGCTCAACAGTTTTTGCTGCTTTTGCTACCGCCACAAAATTCTGCATTTCCTTTTGCACCAGCACTTTTCAAGGGAGGCCTCACATGCCATCCTTCGTTTATTTACAGTGGAATTATAGTTTACTTTCAGGTTTATTGTGGGGAAGGAGTGAAACATTAAGCTACTTACGTTAGTCATATATTGAAATAATATTGGAACACGTTGCTCAATGATGCTGGAGGGATGAGGAAGAAGGGAGGAGGAATTTTGTAGAGCTGAGAAAGCCAGGAACTTGCTCTTGGTAAGGGCTTCTTAGCAGCTCTGTTTCTCTACCTTCTCCTTGATCACACCAGGAACCTGCTTCCTAAACTCGAGTTTTTATTTGGACACTTGTGCTTTAGAAACTGCAGCTCAACATATTTTTGAAATTATTTTTATCTACGACAAGACTCCAGGGTAGAGGACACTTTTCCTTTCATACAAGAAAGTGTTGACATAACATCGTGGATGTTTGGGAAGCTCTGACTCACTCTGCAGAAGATAAAGGGTGGGACTTGGATTGAGACTAGAATCCTTTCATTGTAGAGGGTTTTCACTCAGTTTGCTGTCTGGGACAACATTGTGAAAAGTTGTTGCTATCTCACTGTCTTCCAAAAGCCAATTTGCCCCTGGATGAAAGGCAAGCTATCATTTCAATGTATTTTCTCCATGTTCTCAGATGAGATCAAATCTAGCTTGGTCATAGGAGATATTTATTTCTAAATCATTTTTTTGTATTTTGGATGTTTAGACCACTGCTCTCTTGAAAGTAGTGTGGTGTTTCTAAGCTGTCTTCAGGAGGATTTCCATTCCCTATATGCTGTTTCCCTCCTCTTCCCCCACAGAAATCACTTCCTAAGTTCTCTTGTTGGTATTGTCCCTTCTTCATTTGCATTGACCTGGGGCAACAGTTCCAGTGGTTTCACTCTGTGTGAGTATGCCTGGCAATTTGAGTAATCTGCCTGCACAGCAAACAGCCAGGGATACCCAGACTGCAGTTAACATTTTGTTAATTAAAAAACTGGGCCTAAGCTGCTCCGAGCAGAATAATGAAGCAGATCCCATCTCTCTCTGTCTCTGGTCCATCACCAGTACCTACGTTGCTGGAACCACTCAGAGTCAAGAAGTCTGACAGAAATGAGCTTCACCTGCTGTCAGGGTTGCAGCCAGTTGGCACAGCACAATCAGCTGTTGTTGGGTGCAAAACAACCAGCTCCAACCTGTTCTGGAAGGCTGCTCCCTCACTTCTCTACTGTCAGGTTGTTCTCCTTCCTCTCTCTCAAAAAAATGGTTGCCTTTTCCCCTTCAATTACCTCTAGTGACTTTAGGAGACCCTAGGCTTTTCACCTTTTCACAGCACATGTATTCTGCAGAATAAGTAGCCTGACATCTCTAAATTCATTTTATCTCCATGCTGCAAGTTGCAGGTAATTTCAGCACAGGGATGCTGACAAGTGTTGCACTGATGAATGCTTATAACAGAAGAAGTAATAAATACTGGGAGTGGTACGCTTTGCAGAAAATATTTTAAAAACATTAGCAGCCTTCACCTAACCAGACAAAGAGAAAAACAAAACTGCCAGGAAAATAGTTTGTCTGCTAAACTGACTTCCACAAGCAACATTTTCTGGGCAGGAGAAACTTGGTTGAACAATACACGAAGGAAGGGAAAGCTCCATTTTTATTCCATTAACAAAATGAGGAAGAGGGAATTGAAGATGCAAAAGAGTCATTTCAAGAGGAGAGTCTGCAAGGAAATTTAATAAGGAACGCTGTGAAAAGGGAACTTTTAAATAGCAGATGAGATGTGCTTCCAATCTCTAAAGCCAAAAAAGGAAAGAGGTTTTGGTTATAGTCTTTGGAAATCAGGGCAGGACAGAATATTCTTTCATGTGAAACAATAAATCTTGTGTGAATTAGGAGGACTGAAAACTGAAAATGGAAGGACTAAAAGTAATGTGTGATAGGAAAGGGAAAATGTGTTTTGTACAATGAAGAACAATCGAGAACAGATGGAAGGGACACATTACAAAACCTTAATATTTATTTAATTAACACTCAATATTTATTCATTACTTTCTCACCTGACAAGTTGTAACAACTTTCCACTAACTGGAAATCAAGAACTTAAATAAAAATGTAAAACAGTCTATGCAGAACTGTTTTTTCACACACAGAAACTCCAAAAACCTGTCATGGCATGGACCTCTGGGGTTTTTTTTCTCTCTTTGGCACAAGTATCTCTTTGTAGCTGTGAACTAGTGAAAGATAAAAATAATATACTGCATAAAAAACAACAGGTTCACTAAAATCATATCTAATTTGCTGCAACTACTTTGGCTGGCAAACAGAATTCTCATTCAAATAGAAAAACTCTGATAGTTCCTGCTATTTAAAAATTAATTAGAAGTGTGTTTGGACAATCACAGCCTGTTGAGCTCACACGTTTAAAGAAATTACAATCCTTGATCTGTGTGCTCCCACCTCTAAGCAGAAACAGAGTAGAATTATTATTTATCTCTTGTGTTGATGTTGTCACATGAAATAAATTTCTTCATACTGTGAAATCAGTAATGTTTCAAACATAAGCTTTTGTCATTGTGTCTGAAAAAAAAAATAATATTGGAGAATATTTCCCTAGAAAAATAGAGACAATTGGGAAGGAAAAAAAACTAACAAATCAAGTCTGACACGTTACGCAATGCAGATTCCCTTGGGTGTCAATAAACACGGCAAAGCCAGGGAGGGTTTTGTGGATCAGAAGCCTAAAGAACAAAGCAAAACATTACACCTTGACAAAAAGTGTCTCATAATCAAGAAACTAAATTAAATGTTTCCTCCAATGAGCCCCAGTAACCAAAGCAAACAAGGGAATAATAATGAGCCTTGGAAATACTACCCATGAAAGAGGATCATGTAGTTTCTTTGATGAAAAGTGAAAATCACCCCAAATCAAACAAGTCTCTGCACATCGTCACACTGAGTTCTCACATTTTTGGCTGCAGGCATATTTCATATGTAACATGGTTTGACAAGTTGCACTGGAAGAATGCCAGGGCTAGAAAATCTACTTCTTTCAAACTATACAACTGCAATAAATATTAACTTTTTGCACTGATTTATTAATATTTTTTCCTTTGAAATACTGAATGTTAAGGTCCTTCCTTTCCTGGACCATGTCTGAACACCCTTCTGCAAAACTCTTTGTCCCAGAAGTGAACAGAGAATGATGAATGCTAAAGCATACATCAAAAAACTTGACCTTGGCATCAAACTCCAACACTTACTTTGAAGACTGTGTTTGAGTTGAGGGCTGTCAGGATAAATTCTGCCTCTGCCATACTTTGTCCTGTCAGGTGAGTTCAGCAGAACTGCAAAGGATGTGTACAACACAGTTTGGTCCATTAGCTTCTGCTGTTATCTAACCTCCAGTTTGGGGTGTAATCAGCTCAGGGTAGATTAAATCCTGTGCCAGCAGATCACAGAATCACTGAATTCCTCAGGACAGCTTTTTTATTCCAGGTCACAAATATACCCTGTGTAGTTGGGGATAAACATCTAATTTCCTAGCAGAGGTTTTCCAAGAAGTTCTAGTTCGTGGAACATTATGATTATTTGAATAATGATAATTACACAAAAAAGCAATGCTGATGAGTGATGGACAGAGCAACACAGACTTTTAAAGTACATTTAGTTTATTTTAATTGCCACCTCTGTTTAAATGGGAGGGCCATTTTGCTAATGGTAGGCATATAGCTAGTATTTTCTCCTTATTTTACTCTTAAGATTTTAAATTTGGCCTGCTTCTGATTACCCTTGAAATTACAGGACAAGAGGAAACGGTCTCAAGTTGTGCTAGAGTACATTTAGAGAATAGTAATAAAAATTTATTCACTGAAAGAGTGGTCAAACATTGAAAGAGGCTGCTCGGGGAAATAGATTACTCACCATGCCTGAAGAGAGTTAAAAGATGTGGATGTGGCACCTGGGGCCATGGTTTAGTGTTGGGCTTGGCAGTGCTGGGTTAATGGTTGGAGTCACTGATCTTAAGGGTCTTTTCCAATCAATGTTTTCATTCCATTATTCGATAGCTACTAAAGTTTGAAAGGAAGCAATGAGACGCATGCTGGAAAAAAAACTGTACTGATTTTTTGGTGTTGTGGGTCAGTTCTATAGAGACAAGAGGTCAGTAAAACTGAGAAAAAAATCTGTGTAAAACATTGATGACTAGGAATGGTGAGATCTCAGACAGATCCCTAGTTTCCACAGTTCGTGTCAGCTTTTTTTATAGCCCATGATTGTGTCTCCTTCTTTGGTGTAACTGTGTCTGTCTTCCTATGAAGCCATTACTCTTCCCAAACAGTTTATAGGAAGACTGGATACCTCACACAGTCCTCTATACTCCTGTCATGAAGGTGACACATTAGAGATCGAGTACTTCAACACCTAAATTTTGGATCATTAGACCTTTTAGCAGGAAATTTTTAAACTTTGTTCTCCAATTGTGGGACTGGGGAGCACAGTTGTGTCTCAAGTCACTGTGTCTGCAAGTCAAAATCACGTGAAAAATGCTGGTTTCCAGCACATTGCACTTGAGGAAATGAGCATGAAAATAGTATTTTACTTACCTGTTCAGAGGCTTTTCAGAGGTCTGACTCAAGCCAAATCATAGGTAATTTCACCAAAACATCTCAAATTTCTTCAAGTCCGGTAAAATGTCTTCTCAATGAATGTGAAAAATTGAAGTGAATTCTGCTTACATGTTCTAGTACCAGAAATCTTGAAGAAAAGAGGTTTTATCTGCTGGAGGAGACTAAGCAAGCAAAACAGCCCAGAATCACTTGGGAAAATACAGTGCTTGGAAAAAATTGTTTTGAAAGGGAGCACAGAGAAAATGAGACTAGAAATCATTCTGCAATGTCAGCTCGATGGCTTTTTTTGTGCCTTCTGCTTAACAATGTTCACTTTGTAAAGTAGTAGAGTGTAGGATGTGAAAAATGGGTTTCCTTGGAGAAATAGACAGTGGTAACTGAATTGCTACCAAAAAAATGAAAGGGAAAACAAGGAAGGAAAGAGAAGAGATTCTTTCGGGGCCTGAGATTTGTGTAACGTATATTTGTGCAAAGTTAGCAAGACTTGTGGGTGCCTGATGATAATTGCAAGGGGCCCTAGAGGCACAAGCTCAAGCCAGGACTTACTCCTCTTAATCACAAAAGACATAAGAAGCCAAATGTGGCACACAATTAAGGCAAGCTGTTGGAGAAGAGAGAACAGGTCACACAATAGGAAGATGCTCCTTTCCCCTCCGTGCCTCTTGGGGAGGCATGGCACCACAGCAGGCAACAGTGAAAGATTCTCTAGAAAGGTTTCACCAAGTCAGCATGTACAAAAACAGAGCCGGGTTAGGAAAAGATGGATGCAGGACTTAAAAAAATCCCATGCCACAATGAGTATTAATCACAAGACTGATAATATTCAAAGAATTTTGGGAGATTCAAACCAGAGATTCATCTTCTAGGAACAGAGCTGACAGATTTGTCAGAAGGTTGGAGTATTCATAAAACCTAATAAATTATACAGGAAATGTAGGGAATCTGTCAGAACAAATTTCCACGGAATAAGTGGTTTAAAAAAAAGATTTCCACTGAATTTTCATGTTTTGGTTTCCAGAATTAGCTTTTCAACACATTAATTTGCATTCAAAGAAGGCCTGAATTTAGACTACCAAGAGCTGTGAATCTAACCGAAATATCACCTTTGAATTTAGGGATTGCACAGAGAGATTTTCTCAGAAAGAAGAAATGGATCACCATTTAGTGTTTTCCCTTAAAGCTGTAATGATCTCTGAATCAGCTGGCTGGAATCTGCTTCCAGTAAAGTCAGCAATGGAAGCCAAAATATCTAAGGAAAGCTGAAATCAACCACAAATGAACCAAAACAGTGTCCTTAAAAGTAGTGCAGGATGAAAGATTTTTATTTTTCCGGCCAAAAGACCAAAAGACTCTTATTGATACAGAGAAATAAGCTTGAATCTGAACCAGGAGGCTAGCAGAGCTGCCCTGAAGTTATCAGAACCTAGAGTACCCCTCTTCTTCTGGCTGAGATGCCCTTTGGAGATAGATGAGACCCTACAAAGGTTCCCAGACTTGTAAATGGCATTAAAACTGGAGATGTAAGCCCTCAAAAGTGCTTGTGAGACTGTGAGCATCGTCAAATGTGTACCCAAACCTTCAGCTTAAGTTTTTCAAACAAGCTAAATTGGTCTGCAACTAAACATTACTGGTCACCCTAAGCACCAGGACAGATAACAGGTTTTGTACAGAAAATATATATAAAAGTACAGTGATAAGAGATCTCAAGAAGAGGAAAATCTTGAAAGGTTGCATCCAAAATCCAAACCACTGCTGTTATTCCATCAAGTCTGGAGAAAAGCTCAATGGCTAACAAGGATGCAACACTGGGAATTGCCTTGAACCAGATTCTGCACGCAAGTTTGCATATACACAAGGAATTTGGCTGAAATTTAGACTTCAGTATAAGTTCTTAAAACTGCAGTGAAAGAACTCTGGATTTGTATAATAAGCCAGTTGTGCTCACAGAGGATATCTGGTAATTTTGTGTTTGGCTTTCTCAGTCTGTCTTTACATACACAAGTTCAACACTTACCATAACTCACTCCACATTTAAGTTTTTTCCCCAGTAAAAGAAGAGACTTCTCCATTCACTGGTGAAAAATAATGAACTGGATCTCTAGGTGTAATAATTTAATCAGCTTGCAAGATTGGGAGAAAATCCAACATTTGCATGGTCTTATTTTGCAGTTCTGAAGTACTATGATAAAATTTTTAAGAGATCAGTTCAAAGGTTTTTTTTCTGGGAAAAAAAAATCAGCAATCAGTTCAAGAACTAATGACATTTCTACGGTGAAAACATGCAGAGTTCTGGAGGCTTGGGTTAACAGTTCCTGAATAACCTGTGGAGGAACTATTTACACAGGGTTTTACCAGAAAAGTAAAAGGGCAATGAAGGAAGATGATTCATGGGTGAGGAAGTGCAAGCCTCCTCTTAGAAGCCAAAGCTGGAATAAATTCATAGTAAAGAGAATTTGGCAGTGGGGAGAGCAAGGAAACAAGGCAGCTGCAAAGAGGAACTTTAATCTCCACAGGCTCTGGATCAAAATTAGCTGTCACAATACATTTAGAGGTGGAAGACATAACAGCAAGTTAATCCCAAGGTGTATAAAGTGTCTGTAAGACAGAAAATATCGCTAAAAGGATGAAAATATGAAGTGAAGAGAAGGTGACTCGGAAAGGGCAGGTCCCAATACTAAATAAATCATGCAAAGGTGCATGCAAAACTGGGATTAGCAGCAAGCCAGCAAGAATTTACCCCTTTTGAGAGGAGGATAAGCTATTTGGGTAGTATTATCCCCAAAGACGTGTCAAGTTTTAAAAAAATCTAGCTGCAGAGTCAGAACATCATAAATGGAGTTTATTTAAATATCTTGGAGCAGGATGTGTTTTCCTATGCTTGTTAGCACATTACAGGGGATTAGCCCAATTAAAGCTCCTCTCACCTTTTTGCCCACAGGCAAGGGCAATGAGAAAATGTATGAAAGATTACTTAATATGTAAAAACCAGAGTTGTCTTCTTTTTCAGTTCCACCTGGATCCATAGTGCCTGTATCAAATTTATATCTGAAAGCTGGTATCTTAAGCAAATGGTTATAAAATTCACACATAAACCTACTATATTCTGGTGCTGTACTTTCTCTATGCTGACCCCAGACTTGCCCAGCTGGAGGACTAGTGCAAGAAACACGTACCTTCTATGAGCTTTTCATGAAATTTATAACCAAAGAAAATGCTCTTGACTACATAAAGAGACACAGTTCAAACTAAGAGTTGGGATTATGACACCACTAAGGGAAAAAATACAGAGGAAACAAGATATGACAAACAGAGAAGATTGATGTATAAATAAGCAATACAAGATGGTTCTGTGTCCTGCACAGAGGCAGAGAAGAGCTCATTAAATGGAATGAGGTATCTGCCCATCTGTGCATGGATGGATTAAATGGTCTGGGAAGGAAAATCCAGATCAGATGTTCAGTTCCTGAGAGAAATTTTTGTCCATTACTCCCTTCATGATGGGGAAAGGTTCTATTTGCACTTGGGATTTTCACCACTGGTGTTTCCTCCCTCTATAGCAGTATCACCAGTGGTTTGCTAAGGACTAGGTTTTGGGAGATTGTAGAGTTTGTTTTAAGATATGACTTTGAAAGAAAGGAATTGTCACTCATGGCAAGTTCTACTAATGACACACAAATGTTTTTCCTTTTTTGGCCACTGGGCTTTTAGAGAAGGGAAAGTAAGGATAGATACAATAAAATCAATTTGAACTCTGCCTATAATTAAAGATTACAGATAATTGTTGACAAACTCATCCCTTGAATTATTTTAGAAGTGTTACTCGAGGTCAAAACAGTAACAGGGTCTGTATCACACTGTATCTTATTAGGGATTAATGTGCTTTCAAAGGAAATTTCACAAAAACCTCCTTTCATCCTGAGATTTGCTTCCTAACCAGTTTTAATCAGATGAACTTCCATAACGAGTGCCCTTAGTAGTTAGACATTTTTCCCAAACAGCATTGGGTCATTTGGCCTAATGCTCTGTTTCCCTTGGTGTATGAAAAAAAAGGAAGTTTGCTGCAGCAAAAACCAGAATTTTATTTAGTAATTCAGAGGGAAGTTTTGTTCTGTGAAAGTAAAAGAGGTTCTGGGTAGCACCAGAAGAAAACATTCCATGCTTAAAATAAAAATCATCTATTTCGTGCTTTCAGCACTCTTTCATAATAGATTTTGAAAATTTATTTGTGGCTTAGGTAGGTCTTAAGGAACAAGCTATAAATGTAGATGTGACCCCACAGGATAAATACAAAACACCAACAGGAGTTTTTACGTAGCATTCAGCCCAGGATTCCCGTGTCCCACAAATGGACATGATTAAGGGGAAAACACACATTCAGTGTGACCCATTAAAGGCCGATTTCAGGAGCCTGGTGTCTGAGCAGAGCAAGAGACACACGGAGCAGGCAAAGCCCTCCCAGACTCTCTGTGTGCCACAAAATGCAGCTATAAGAGTATTGCTGGAAATGATGGAGAGACAGCAGACACCAATTTGATGTGGACCCAGTGATGGTAACACTTTGAGAACACAACAATTAACCAAGATGGTTAATCCAGATGGAGAATGTGCAGTGTCCAGCCGAAAGCCTCTGTATCAGGAAATGCATTACCAACACAGTGGAGTTAAACTCCCTTTTCATATGCTGCGTAACAGGCATGGTGTTAGGGAGAGCAGCAGGCAACCCCATGCCCTGGGGAGAGTCACTTCATCTCTTCCCATCTCTGACATGCTCCTTAGAATTGCTCACATCTAATTTCACAGGAAGTGGTTCAATAGGGGATGTGTCATTCCAGATGTATTTGCACATGAGTAACTGAATCTTGTGACCTTGACTGGCATCTTTAGAAATACTAACAACAAACAAGCCCACATGTATTGCAAGAGCACACTTTTTTACCCAATCAAGCACATTTTTTGGAGAAGCATGGGCTTTTCAGCATCTACTCCATAGCTTATTGCATGAACAGTAGCCAGAGAATGGAAAATATATATTGCACTGTCACCAAAGAGCAAAATAACTTCCTTGTGTTTTAAAGTCTTTTGTAAAGTATTATTAGCTCAAGGTGAGACAGAGTGACTGCAGCATCTGGCCAACTCAAGTCTTTCCAGCATGCCCTTTGTCTTATTCCACTTAACTCCTCTGATTCACTGCAATTAAGATCCTGTTAGCACAAAAAAAAAAAAAAAAAAAAAAAAAAAAAAAAAAAAAAAAAAAAAGCAGACAAAAAAAGTCAACTTGCGTTAACAGAACCATTTCCTCATTGCTACTTCCCAAGAACCAGGAGGTTTTGATTCTGGAATAAAACCCTAACCCAATACCCAAGATGAGAGTGATCTTCACATTCATCTTTCCAGTGCTTAAAAAAACAGGGTTTAAAATGCATATGTGTACACAGCACACATCCACATCCACAAATGTATTCGCAAACCAGAAATTAATCTGACATTAAAGCCAAAAGTAGTAGTTGCAATGTAAGAGTGAGAGTACATATGTTGCAAAAGTGGGTTCTAAACCATTGTAAATACCATAATAATCATGTCAGTGGAGTTTAGCTGTTAGTCTTTGACTTGGATAACAGGATCTCCCACCTTGAATTCACAGAATTTCATTAAAAACTAAATGAGACTGCTGTGGGGAGGAATAGGAATTGATCACAATCTGAATCAATTGAGTCTGAAGTACAAAAATGGAGCTGTGTCTTCTCTGAGGAGAATGGATTTGGCACTGAGCTGATTCTCAGCTTCTTTTGGAAGCCCTTCCCAGCCCACATCTACGGAGATACTTTATATAAGAATACATCTATATCTCTGGAGTGTTTCAGAAAGCTGGATTTATCATCTCTTGTTCACAATGGACAGTACCATAAAGGTCCTTGAATGTTGCAAGTAGCTAGGGTCATCTGCCATGGTTCAGTGCTGCATTAATCATTGGAATCAGTGACCTTAGAGGCCCTTTCTGACCTTAATGATGTCCTTCCTTCCTTCCTTCCTTCCTTCCTTCCTTCCTTCCTTCCTTCCTTCCTTCCTTCCTTCCTTCCTTCCTTCCTTCCTTCCTTCCTTCCTTCCTTCCTTCCTTCCTTCCTTCCTTCCTTCCTTCCTTCCTTCCTTCCTTCCTTCCTTCCTTCCCACGCTCTCTCCCTCCCTCCTCCCTCCCTCCTGCCTTCCTCCCACTCCTCCCAAAAATATTTAAGCCCAAACAGAAACAGATCTAATGCTGATAAAGTGGTTTTGCTGTGCTGCACAGGCACAGTACACAAATTTCTGTGACAAAAAATGCTCATTTTGGTATTATGGTGTGACACTTTTTGTCAGTAAGAAACATCTAGAAGTTCTCAAACATGTATTTTAGGTATTGCTGTAATGATAGATGTTCTTAATAGACCCTAAACGCTAACAGAAATGTCATTTCCTCACAACCCCTTCCAGAACTGTGTTATGAGATTGTATTTGATAGACTAATCCCCCCCTTCTAAGCATTTAAATAGAAATAAAAACTGTTCTTGTTTCCTTGTAAGACCAAAGGGAACAGGACCACCAACATTTTTTGCCTTCTGGTCATCTGGAACCAGTGCAAATTTTTTTCTTTTTTTCCTTTTTTTTTTCTTTTCTCTTTCTCTTTTGTTGAAAACTGTTGGAGTTTTACCACCAGCTTTTAAAGACTAACCTCACAATACAGTAAAGGAAAGATAAAAATGCAGCAGTCAAAAGTAATTTTAAAAAATTAACCCCACAAAAGCCAGAAACGTCACAGCACAGGAACCCCCTTCATAGTTATATTCAGTGTATTTAGAAAAATGTGTATTAAATTGTTCTAATTTCTATCAAAATTTTGAAAACATCTATATGATAACAGCAGTTATTTGACCTAATAGTTAGGAATGTGTTGAAAGAGTCTTTAAAGATAGCCAAATAGGAAAGTTTTCACAGAGTTCCTAGTGAATTAACCAGGGAAAGCCACATTTGCTTTAATAATCTGCAACAGAACTTGAAACCATCCTGCCAACAGGAAATGGTTTTCTTGGAAAAAAAAAAGTGTGATTATATTCTGAGTGAATACTTTAAAAATTCTAATCAAATTTAATTTTTAGCTATAAATGGATAGGAAATTTGATGGCACTGTGACTTTAGGAACCCTGAAGATTTAAAACAGAAGACAGCATCAGTCTGATTTTCCGTATCTAGTAGTTTAAATATTTGTTGACACTGCTGCTTAACACGTTCTGTTTTTAAAAATAGGTCAAAAAGCTTCTTATGCCTTCACTTGTACTCTCCACAAAATCAGTGGGGTTTGTGTTTTAAGATGTTATTTGTTGGAAAACACAAGTTTTCAGCAGCGCTTTGTGGTGTAACTATCTAGCAAAAAACCAAACCAAACCAAAAAAAGAACAAGGAAAGCTGAATTTTCCTGTTTATTAGTCTTATCCAAGGCACTTTTCTCAGCTCTGTCCTGTATTGGAAATACTGACAGCTCATTCTGCCTTTGATGAGTGGGATAAAAGCGAATTGACACAGAGCACTGCTCGGTTTCACAGCTCTGACAAAACTCATGATGTAACGTCAGCAATAACCTGCAGTTTGTACAACCAAGCGCCCTGATTAAACTTATTGTTAGCAGTGGGTTTGTCTCCCCTGGCAAGCCAGTCCTACTGACTGGAACCCCTGGCTGGGTCTGGTGACACACGTGTGTGCTGAGCCTCTGGTTACTCACACACCTTATTGCTGCATTACCCACGCGGTGAAATCCGCGTCACCCCAGTGTCATCACCTCCCAAGGGAGCACGGCTCTGGCCTTGCCAGCACGTGGAAAGGAGGATCTGATAATTGAGATCATCAGACCTCTGACCTAGGAGAGCACCTTGTCAGACTGTCTGAACAGAGTGCATTGGACTTCTGGGGCAAAATTTCACATGAAAACCTGAAGTTGTAGACAGACTTTCTGGCAAATGCCCCTTTCCTGCAGTGAGTTTTGACCTTGTTGATTCAGAAGGCTGCTTGCTATCACACTGGAAATCCAGGTTTTGTATTTCTTCCCCTACTAAGGACATGTTATCTCTTTTCCTGATTCCTAGATTCCTGATCCCTCCTCTTTCTTTCAAATGTCTGCTGTTTACAAGAGCTGAAGGGAAACAGAATGTCATCTAATCTTAACCCTGCATGTCCAATTTTTATTTATATTGTGGAAAAGGATTGTGGTTTTGGCAACTGCAAACCATTGCCACAGGAACACAAAGCAGACACTGATTTCTAGGGCCTTACACTCTTCAAAGTGTGGTGGTGTAAACCTGGAATAAGTTCACTCAAATGGAACATTGTTGAGACAAGAGCACTGGCACCTTAGCAAAAGTTTGCTGAGGGTTAGACCCTAAAACACAGCCAGAAAAATGTTCTCATTATCTCTTGAGCTCTTAAGTAATCCAGAGTATTTAGAGGTAGAAATACTATTTAATTTCTTTTCTATTCACAGTGACAAATGCTGAGAACACCAAATTTGCTTTTAAGGTTGGATCAATATTTCTGCAGTTCAAAACATTTTAATCTATAAAATTAAACTTGAGACACTTTCCTGCGAGAAAATTTCCTGTCCTAGAATGTCTTTGTTTCTACACTCTCAACTTTAAAGAGGAGTAAGTGGATCAAAATTTTAGAAATCTAAATATAAAATGAGTAATTTTGTTTCACGTCAAGCAAATTGTCTGGGTTAATCTGAAATGTTTTGCTCCTGTCTTAATTGAGATATCCTGTTTTCATGGATAATTCTAATTCAGTCAGAAAGAGAGTGCTTTTCCCATTAACTTGCCAGGTTGATTCATGAATTCAAAGAGGTATCCAAAATTCTCTCATTCCTTCTCCTAGGAAGCCATCTCAGCCATCTAGGCTGAGAAGAACTGCACAAAAAAAAAAAAAGAGAGAAGTGGTGGAAAGGATCTTCAGAGGGGGAATACAATCCATAGCTTGGCAGACTTGTGATTGTTGGGTAGTGCTGAAAGTGGTCACTTTGAAATCAGGCAAAGGGGTGACAAAACCTCCATGGTGGGCATCACCATGGAAATCTAGTGCGTTTAGAGATACTGATTATTTGCTTTGACAGGAATTTATTTGCAGGTTGTGACAGGACAGCTTCCAGTGTCAGTCCTCTTCTTAAAATCCCAAATAAAGCAATAACCAAGGTTTGCAAACAAGCTGTCTCTGGGGCTTTTTTCAATGAGTACTTGTAAATAGCAGCATTCCTAGAGTGTCTAATTTTGACGTGGGGAAAATGCTATGTTTCTGAGTAAGGTGGGATGCCGAGGTTTTCTCAGAAGCACTGGCAGAAGATATGAGGAAAGCAGCATTTGTTATCTGTGCAGAGGGATTTCCACCACGTGGGAGGAACTGTGCTGCCATTGTACTCCTGGCAAGGGCTGCGTGCTCAATTGGCAGCAGAGTGTATCCAAAATGCAAGCCAGCAGAAATGCCACCTTCTCTTGGCACCTGCCTCTGCAGGATGCTGCTGCCACGTGGCCAAACACACACCTGCATGTGTCCATCCAGCCTTCTTTGCTCTCTGGGAAGAGGGTGGGAAGGGAAACTTTGCATGCCAGGTGGGTAGGAGCAGCCAGCTGCTGGCAGTGCCCCTCAGGAGGGCTTCTCTCACTTGCCTGCCAGGCACCATAGCAACTGCCAGCCACAACCTGCAAACAGCCACCCAGAACACTCCTGTTTGTGCCCCGTTGCCATGGGGTGGGAGCTCCTGCGTGGTCGGAGGAGAGCGTGTGGCTGCACGCAGCCCCGCAGGTGTGCGAGGGCCCGTGGCCTCGGCTGCTGGGCACCTGCCGAGGGCACACACAGCCAGGGGCTGTCCCCACCCAGGGCACGGAGCCTGTGCTGGAAAACCAACCCAGATCCTAAGGAAACCAACCAAATTGTGTTAATTAGCCACAGTAATCCAATTTATTATGCCAGCACGGGAAGACCGCGCTTTTGTCTGTGTGAAATCTGGGCAGAGGAGCACATTTAGGACTGGTTTTTACCTTCAGAGCAGACCCACAGATTGTTTTGGCTGTGAGGTGCTCATGTGGGAGCAGTGGTGCCAGCAGGTTCCTGCTCCCTCCTCTACTTGGGCAAAACTTCTGAGCCATCTTTACCCTTGTGTCTCACAAAGTCACTCATCTGTTGAAAACACCTCAGCACAGTGCTACCTTTCTTAGGGACTAATGGAACACACAGGGAGGTGTTACTAGCTGTCAAGTTAAGCATATTTGCTTCATCAGACTGAAGAAGAGGGAAAATAGTTTTTAAGAATAAAATAAATCCATAAAAATCATAGGTAAGCATTTTAAAAACAATGGTTCTAATCTTTTGAGACAAGATGTATGGGTTTGGGATTCTGGTTTCTCACCATGGTGCTCAGATGAGTGGCAAAGATGAAAATGTAAAAAGTAGCATATTTTGGATTTAAGAATGAACCCTAGGACTGAGTGTTACTGTAAGTTGTACTCCTCTTTAGACTTCATGAGAAATCCCTGACCTAAGTCTGTCTAAGATTTCTGCATGTAGTGACAATTACATTTTCAGTAAAAAAAACAGTTCATGAGGCTGTGATTAAATCCAGCACATCTTCCTGTCCCTGCTGACACTACAGGCCACTACCAGCTTGGAAGAAGGAGAACTTTCTGGTGAACTGCAATGGGTAAATACATGACCTGTTTTTTCGTGGGTTTTTGTTTTTGGTTTTTTTAAATAAACCTGTGGTAAATGGACAATGCTTTCCCTCAGGGAAATGTTCTCATCAGCTTGATTCATGGAAAGTTACTCATCTTCCTACCTCAAGGAAAGAATATGTATTTAATTCTTGAGAATAGACTATTACATCACATGAGCAAAGATGGTTTAACAGGAGGCAAAGCTGTGAGAGCTTCCAAAGGCAGCAAAGTTTGCTGTGCAAAGAGATGCTCTTGGGACAGGTTTGTGTAACATCTATAGGAAATACTTCACAATTAGTGTATTACAAACATTCTTGTCCCATAAGATGACCTAATACTACTGGCCTTTTCCACCTCATATCTTGCTTAAAGTGCAAGTTACAGCAGATATTCTTGCATTACTTAACTAATTGTCATCACTTGCTTGATTCATTCCATTATGTTATTTGTGGTGTACCATGAAAGTCTTGTAAAAGTGTGCTTGCACATCATTATTATGGGGTACTGATATTAAACTGGGAAAATGCCATGAGGCAAATGCTTAATAAATTGTTGAGCTCTGAGAAATATAAGTTACAAATAGCTTATGTGTAGCTGGAAATATAACATGGATGACAAGCTGCCACCTGAGCTTATGTGGCCTGATTATTGACAGAACAAACTGGTACGACAGTAACGTACAGAACACAAGCTGGCACAATTATTTTTGTGAACAAAATTCACTGTGACTGAAGCCTTTTGACATGGCTGAACATTGTTCTCACCCGGCACTGCCTGCCCTTGTCTGATCTTAAATATGGATCAGGAAATCTTGCTGAAGGGTTGCCTGGAGTACCAAGATCATTTCAACATAATATAATTTTAATATAAAGTGTGACTTTGTCAGCTTCTAAGTACATGATTACCTTTCTGAAAAAGAAATAAGGCTTAAACTGGAATCTGAAGAAACCATATTTTCCTCTGCCCCTCTTCAGCTTAGGAAACCCTAAACTACATCTGTAAAGCCTAAAAGAAAGATTAAGGTCTGGGATTAAGACTAGGAAGTTGTTTGCCTTCCATTTTCCCTATGCAGAGCACTTTCCTAGTCTGAAGAATGAGAAAAAATCTCTGCCGTGCCAGCAGCTCCTCTGTGGTTTCTGGGAAGTCATTTAGACACGTGTCCATGGAGGTGAATAAGCAGATCCAACTTAGTTTGTTCTTGGAGGAGGCTGGATGTAACTGGGAAGGTGGAGACCTGTGCTAACAGGGTGCTGTGCTTGGCCTAAGAAGCCTTGTGCTCACAGGCTGGGTTTGTTAGTCTGAAAATAAAGTCATAGCAACACAGCCACATGGCACCTCTCCAACACGTGGCTCACAGGAGCTCAGGTCTGTCCACACATGTCTGCATTGTTAGCAAGACCTTGCTTTTTCTGGACTGGGTGCTCATGGTGAACATCTGGGTTCCAGATTCACAACTGACACATTTTAGTGCCACAAATCCAAACCTAGTTTTCTGAAACTCCTTCTCCTTCTGCACACCCTGGAGAGGAAAGCCATAAAATCTCCTGGCTCCTAAAGGTCTGCTTGATGTGCCCAGGGCTGCTTCACACTTGAAAACACTGAGTTAGAAACTTCCTTTTCCATCCAACTTGTAGAGCTGGACCAGTGGGTGCATTCAGCACATTCCTACCCAAACAGTCCCTGCTCAAAGCAGAATTTGTAACACCTTTTTCATCCAGAGCTTCACTGGTTCATGTACTGGTTAGACAAATAGACTGTACACCCAATTAAAAACACAGTGGTCACCAGAAAAGCAGGTTTCCTGTCCCTGCTTTATCTCATGGTTTGTCTTTTACAGCATTTATTGCAGTAGGGATGGATATGGAAAGTGAGTGACCAGGCAATGCAGAACTACCAGGAAAAGATGGCATTGAACACAATGACATCACACCTCAAAGTAAAAATAAAAAAAAAAGTCACAGTATGATAAAAAAAAAAATTAAAAATAATAAAAATAATTTAAAACTAATTGACCTGGAGGGGAAAAATATATGCATATCTCAAAAAGCCCTTTAGATTCTCCACAGGAAGGCTTTCTTCTTCAAAGCAGAGGAAAGGGGATTTAATTGTGGCTGATGTGGATTCAGGAAACATCCTTCTGTTTACTCTCTGTTTACTCTCACCCACTTTAAGAAATCTCCAGCACAGTTAATCACCTCCCACCAATCTGCACTGCAGTGGGAGAGAGGCCCTTATCTTGGAAGGTAAGACACTAAGTAGAGAGGAATGTTCTGCACTCTTACCTCAGAATTACCCCTGGGGTTTCTCCCTCCCTGTCAGATGGCAATGACAGCTCCACCTTATCACACAAGGGTATGGTAAGGAAAGATGCTTGTTCTGTTATCTCTGTTATTACTGAATTCATGAAGAAGGAAGGAAAACAGACAACACAGGAAAGGCCATTCTGGTTGCAGATTCTCATTCTTCTCAAGAAGAGTCTATCAGGAAAGGCTGCCTAATATGGGCTACAGTCTGAATAAAGAAAAGATTATTTGGGGTTTCTTTCCTTCCCTGTCCTGGCCATTTAAACATTTAATAGTTTAATATAGCAGTAGAATCTGAAAAATATACAGAATCTGTTTGAAGAATACAACTTTGTTATGTCCCTTGCTGTATATCAGTATTCTGAATATCACTGTAGTTGTTGCAATAAAAAGGCAGATTTTCTTTTCTTTTTGTAACTTAGCAAAATAATGGATAAATATTTATTATATAATATAGAAACCAAGTCTCCAAAGCTTTCTTTAAAGCAAATTGTTGATGATGGAGTGTACACTGCTCTATTGATTTGCATGTCCAAAAAAAATTAATTACATGGATTTCATTCATTTTTTGTTAATTTTATGTTACAGAAAAAAAAAAGAAAAAAAAAAGAAAAATTATTTTCAGTAGAGATTTCAGATTTCTTTTCTCTTTTTCTGATGACATCACATCTAGGATCTTTCTGCACACGACATCATTTATCTAAGCACAAACACTCCTGGGATACTCAGATGCAAGCAAGCTGATTCAATTCTTGGTGAAGGAAAGAGAAAACCCAAGCTGGAAAGCACTCGGTAGTCCAAAATTAAATAAATAATACCTTGACATGGCAAAACTGAAATTCTTTCTTGATAAGATTTCATTGGACTCTTGTTCTTCAGCTAACATTAAATTACATTTGCTTGGTCAAAATATCAAACAGACAAATGCATTAGTCCCACACATGTATGGATTCTGCTCTGAACACTAGGGACAGTTGGACTGACTTTCAGCTAGATTAATTGGATCTTGTGGGTGGTTTTATCAAGATCTCTTCCCAAATAATCATCTAAACAAAACCAGGTTTGACTTTGGTAGGTGCATCCCCTGAAACATCTGCTTTGCAAAGCAGATGGTTGCAAAGCATCTGGTTGCAAAGATTTCTGAAAGGAGCTATGGGAATGAAACAAAGCCTGCCAACAGGAAGGAGCATATAAAACTTGCAGAAAATCTTCATGTGTTGTCATTTAGTATTAAGTCATAGCTATGACAGCAGTTTTCCACCTCATTCCTTAAACTGCTAATAAACCATTGGAATTGTGTAAACCCACCAGTAAACTGCACTCAGCAGTACTCTAAGAAAGGACTTGTGACTCTACTGGCATAAAACGACAAACAAGATATCCTGTAAAAAAAAAAAAATCCTCTGACTGGAGACAGGGCAAGCCCTACCCAAAAAGGAACAATATAATTAGATCTCTTATTATGGTGTGCTTGCGTAATTCCATCAGTGAGTAAGGTTTTGAACAGGAAGGAAGGTGGCCTTTGGCTGCAGAAGCACAGGTAATAGCAACTGGCAGCCACTAGATATGAATATTTGATGTTTGTTCCCTAAGAGAGCAGCAATGGCCAAGGTGCAATAAACGAGAACAGCTGGGCAACATCCCACATACTGTTCTGCTCCACTTGTGAAAAGCTACTGAAATTCAGTTATTTTGCATTTTTAGAGAGCTTGAAATTAAGGACAGTCTTAACGGAATCACCTTCTGAGAGATTTTTACCTTCTACAAGATTATTTTCTGCCCAGCAGATTTTTTCTTTTATTCTTTTTTTTTAATATATATGGTGACATAAGCTGTCTAATTCTTGGTTGTTTGAATTAGTGAATTAGTGAATTGATTTGGGATTCTAGGCTGAGTTCTTCATGTCCAAAAATTGAGTATTGTCTGCTTGAACCTGTGAATGAAACAGAAGCCGTGCTCCTTACTTTTCAGAAATACTTCTAGATCTCCAGTGTCTGAAGAAGGAAACTAAGAGGAGGAAAAAAAAAAAAAAAAAGGAAAAAGGTGCAATATCAAGTTATTACCCCTTCTGAAAGTGTTCTTCAGCCTCTCTGTGGAGCAAGTCTGTGCACCCTATTAGTGCTTTTGGCCCTAATTATTTATGCCAGCTGTTTGTCCAGATGAATGCACTTATCAAATCCCAACAGAGACAAAATTAGCTATCTGCTCCAAATCCTTGATTTTCCTTGTGTTTTCATTGTTTATGACAGTTTCCAGGTCCTTCTAGAAACAAGGATTTTGATGTACATTTCCATGATTCTTTCCTGTGATAAGATTCCTGTATTTATATACAGGTAAACTGTATCTAAATAAACCACAAGGAAATGTACCAATTCAGTGCTTTTTCATGCAGTAACTATAATCCTAGAATAATTAAATGTTCCTTGAAGTTAGAAGCTTGTAAAAATGTTGTAATGCACCATATGTAATTTCAGTTACTGCTTTGTCTTCCTAGTCTCCATAGTTTGTCTTTTAAGCTGTAGTTTATTATGGTGTCGGCAACTTTTTTTTTTTTTCCCCCCACAATTAGATCCAGCTTAACGTGCTGTAATTAGAGTGTTTGCCATTTAAGGGCTGGAATGAACGTCCTGTGAACAGCAGCTATGGACTTCAGGTTTGTCAAGCTTGAAGAGAAAGATGCTGAGGGACAGCTTCATGCACTTGTCTGTCTAGGTCTGTGAAAAGCATGGCCAAGGTTAAATATGGGACAGAAAGGGGCCAGAACTCCCACAAGTGCAAGGAGCTGAGGTTTGCTGTTAATTGACCTGACACATGCGGGCTCAGGGACACCCTGGTTAGATTTGCCATAATCACCCTGGAAACAAAGGTCACAGCACAGGAACACCTGTGCAGGTTGTGCATAATCCAGTCCAGGCCAAGAAGCAATATTGCTGGTTCATCCCTGATTAATAAACCCTTACAGAGTGTTTGTAACACTGCAAGATGGTGAGCATGGCTAAAATCATTTCACGTGGATGATGAGGAGCAGTAGTGAAAGACCTTCAGACAACTCAGATAAATAAGTTATGCCACTTCCTCAGAAGGCATAATTGTCCCAATAGAGTGACCATTCACAGAATAAAACATCAGGGACAGAAACACTGAAGAAAGATATGAAGGATCCCATGAGTTAAATCTTCCAATTAAAAAGAAACAAGGCACTGATGATCAGAACGATGATTTGTCCCTCGAGAACAACCCATGCAGGTCATCTTCTAGTTAAATCAGTAATTCAATCTATCAAGTTCTGACGTGTTTGCATGTAGAGAGATTTTCAATTTTTCTTTTTCATGGAGTGTTGATAGATTAGAATGATTCTGATTCTTTCTTTTTCATTTTCACTTTCAAAATAAATATATTTTAGAATTACGTGAATAATCCTGCAGCTGTTGAAGACAATCATTGCTACTTTATTTTATTTTTTTAGCATTAACTTCGGATTTTAAAGCAATAGATTAGATTTAAGACCCAAAGCATGGACCTTTTTTCCAAAAGATTTGGTATTCCTGACTGTCAGTATGAAAGCCAATGGGAACTGCCTGATGTTTATCATATCACTTGACAGACTAATTTATGTGTCTTTGTCAAGAAAATGGAATATATGGTGCCTTTACTTTTTAAACTTGAGAATTACATTGTCTAAGCTTAGATCTCCAGCTTAAAATAACAAAGTAATGGAAAAAATATGGAGTTCAAAATGTTAATAAATACTGTCAAAGCTAATTTGGAGGAAAAGTAAAGCTCACTGGCAAGTGGGAAAGACATATTGAGAAGTGCAGACCATTTCTTAGAAAACACATTATCCCAAGTCTGCTTCTGCCCCAAACTTGTAAACTTCTGCAGCACTGGAGTTTGTCTGCCATTCAGGCTGGTTGTTTATCCCATGGAAAACTGGGGGAAAGGGTTTGCTTTGTCCTTTTGGAAATCATCTCTTGAGTGTGGTGCCAGGAAGCCTTGTGGCTCCTGAGTGATACCACAGATCTTGCATATCCTGGAGCAGGTTTGACCTCATTTTCTGCCAAACTCCTTCTGCTGTTTGCTCTCCAGAGATAGCTGTGAGCACAGGTTCTTCTGGGTTGTTCCCTGAGCCACATTTCTGGAGCCAAATGTGCTCATTTCTCAGTGCTGTGTGTGCAGGGTTGCCATGATGAGTCATGAAACAAAAACTTAACAAAATGTAGGCCCAAACCCTCATGTTTTCCAGGCCTGAAAGGAAAAAAAAAAAAAAAAACCAGAAACAAAACCAAAACTACTAATAAAACCCTTTACATTCTGATACATCCCATCTAGAAGACCAAGAGGAGAGGCAAGGAACTAAAGATCACCTCAAGTTTGGCTCAAAAAAGGAGGAGTTAATGCTTTGTTCCCATTTGACTGAAATAAGGATTCCCTGGGCCTGAGTCACCTGGTTTAGGCCATGCAGTACTTTTCATTTGGAAATAGCTGCATTCATAGTAAATACCATTTGAGAAGTGTTCAGCAGCCTTCCTACTCTGTAGAAAACACAGCTATAAATCCTCTAAGCCCAATTTTGATTTTCTTCCACCAGTTTTGGGTGCCCATGCCTGTCTGCAGCTTCTCTTTGGTGTTCACAAGGCCCTTAAGGTCAACATTTCACATCTTTGAGAAGATTAAACGGCAGCACATCAATGAAATTTTACATTTGTATGCAAAATGGGGATTTTTAAGAAAAAAAAGATAGCCACCACATTATTTTGCAGACGCGTGCACTACAATACAGATTATTTTAGGCATGTTGGGACCTGGCAAGTTAGTAATCTTAATATAGGCTGTTTGGCACTATCAATACCTGCCATGAATGATCACTCTCCCCATTTCGACAATGTGCTCATGAGAAGGCCATTTTCTGCCAACATAGTGAAAAATCTATTATTTTATGCATGAAAGGAAAAGATCAGCAAAATGCAACAGTCTAGTTGCCTCTTATTCTTCATTGCTGTGAGGTCTAAGCCAACAGATTCCCTCTCTTCACGACACATTTTAAAGGAAAGCTGTTGGGGGCCAGGTGGGGTTTTTTGATGTTTTGTTTTGTTTTGTTGTTTTTTTTAATACTGGACAACAAGGTGTATAGGGGGTTCCAAGTTCAGGTGGAAGAAAGCATATTATTACACAAAAAGCCCAACAATTTGCTTTTATTGGCTTTAAAAAGAGGGGTTTGAAATCCCAGATAAATTAAAACAAAACAAAACAACAACAACAACAGAAAACAAAACCAATGAACAAACAAAAAAATCCAAAGCTGAATATTGCTGATGTGAGTGAATTGTGGGGAAAGTTGTGTGCAAACGTGCAATACAGGCATGTGCTGCGTAGATGCCCTAAGGGCTAAATCTTTACCCCACAGGCAACCAAAACCAGCAACACCATAAACTTTTCCCTGCACTTCAGTTGCTTTTGGATCATGCCTTATGTGGCGTGGCCTTGGTTCAAAATAGCAGCAATAATGTCCTTAATTAATACTTAGCCTTGGAGGGGAAGCAAAAAAGCTGTCTCCCACTACCAAAACTGAAATAATCACAGCTGTGACTATACAAAGGTATTTATGCTTTTAGTGACTTAGTCTGTAGCAAAAGGTGAGCTAACAGGTAAGATTTCAAGGTATACCTTAAAACCTGGCAAATGGCTGCCACATGTGGAGCACACCATAGTATTTAAATTACATTTGGCTCATCACCCTGTGCTTTGCAGCTGTTATGGCACAGAGGAGGATAATTAAAAGCAGCAGATTACCATGGACTGCTGCTGAACTATTTGTGTGTTTGTGATCCAAATGAAAACTGTTGGGCAAGTTATGGCTTTGGAGCAGGAAGATAATTATGAGTGACAGTGAGTTTATTGAGAGTGTTTCTTTACCTTGTGATCTGGGGCAAGAAGCAAAGATTTCAGGACACTGAGAATCATAGGAATCATAATGTAGTTATGTTAGGAATGTGCTTTGAGCAGAATAAATTGTGTCTTGGCAGAAGGGAAATCCAGAATACATACGTTAACATGCCACAATATCAGCTATATCAGCTAAGGCTCTGAGTCACCAAATAAAGAAGTAAAAGAAAGCTGGTTTTTGTACCTCCCCACCCACCCCCCCCCCAAAAAAAAAAAAAAAAAAAAAAGAGAGAAATATCATAGGAAGGAAAGAATGAAGGAAATGAGTTGCAGTAATTTGACTGCTTTTCTGGTGCACTGAGCTCATCCCACAGCTCAGGTACAGACAGGTTCATTTCAGGACTGCAGGTGACACACAGCAGAGATTCTCCTTCAGCCTCCTGTGATTTGCTTGCAAGTTTGTATATCAACACACAAAAGATGAAAAATATCTTTTTTTTTTTTGTAGCATTGACAAGCATCCTTCCCTCTTGCCTACCAACTGTTTACAACCACATTCCTGGAGAGAAAAGCAACCTTTTCAAATTTGATAAAGACCTATTGTGGGTTCCCATATGAATGCCAGGAGCTACATTGAAATTCAAAGACTTTTATCATTCTCTAGTGTGGTCCAAACAGATAGTGGTAAGTAATGTTTGGTTAATGTGTATAAACTGAAAAATAAGAACTCTTTGGAGTTTCCATTCTGCCTTCCGTTATTTTGCTCTTCATCTAAAAAACATTTTGTCTCAAGCTCATAAACACATTGCATTTCTTCTGTCTTAAAATCTGGGGTTAATTTGAAAAAAACAATCTCCATTTCAACCCACCAAGTGTTCAGATATTGTCTATTAGGTTGGGGTTTTCCTGAAATACCTTGAAACAAGTACAATTTTGAAGTCTGGCTTGAAGTTTTTTGTTTCCTTAACCTCTGAAGGCAGAGATTGCAGTTGTGTTAAGTGTTCTTGCCTTTTTTTTTTTCCTTTCCATAAAAATGTAAGTAAGAAACTTATTTTTGTTACTTAAGAGAAAACATATCTTACTTAAACCAAAACACAATGGCTCTCACTTAAGCACCTGTCTCCAGAGGCTGAAATTTAAAGAACAGTGGGTAAGAAGAGACTCAGAATTTCAACCCTGTGATGTGAAAGCTCCAGAAGAGTAGAAAGCTACAACAATATGAAAAGTACCAACATTTGACTGAAAAACTCTTGCAACAATGGCTAGTGAAACAATTTCTTTGAAGTTAATTAGGAAGCACTAAACAAGTATGAGCTCCCTGCATTCTGAGTAGCAGAGATTTCTTCCTCTCCATGGGCAAAACAGGTTCATGACAGGGGAGGAAATTAAACAGAAGAGATAGGCAAGGGAGATTTAGCCCTCATCTTTCCTTTGCTTGGAAAAACTCAGGTAAACAACTGCAGAGAAAGAAATGGCCACAGAGATAATTTCTCTTTTCAAAGCAGCACAATTACGTGCTGTTTCTCTCTCCAGGTACAACACAATCAACAAAAGCATCTACAGTATAATCTAGGCTTCACAGCTGTTGTTGAGAGAAAAAAATAAGCAGTCAAGCAACCAAGAATATATTTTTCTTTTACTTGCATGGTCTCACATTGCATATGGTTGGTTTTAGTGGGGTGAGAGGCACAGAGGTGGCTGGATCAGGGGTTGGTAATTAATTATTTTTAAATTAACCATAAAAAATTGTTTGGGACTACACTAGACTGGTTTTGTGTTTCTTCTGTACTCCACTGTTAACTAATTGTACAGTAACTTTGAAAAGAAATTTAAGAAGTCCTAAATTTTAACATAATGTGACACTAAAACATATTTTTACCTATGAATTTTCTCCTTAAGAAGCTTTTCAGGTTGTTTGGCACAAAGAGTCATTCAGAAACAGTATCTTCTTCCCCACCCACAGCAATACCAAAAATCCATATTACATGAAATATCAGTTATCTTCACGCACAGTGTTTGCCAACTGAATTCACTCAAACTGTGAGAGAACTTGTGCCAGATTTCAAGATCCCACATTCAAAACCTTGGTGCTACAAACCATTGATCAGATGAAAAATCCTCTAACAATATGAATATATTCTTTTGTCAGCAGATCTATTTTCACACACTTTTATTATTAGGTGTTACTCAAGGGAACTCCTAATACCAAGAATAAATATTGAGCAAAAGAGTACATTTAGCTCTGTAGAAATTACTAATTATTAGAACAACCAAAAACAGCCGATTTATTTAGCAACTACAAATTTCACGTCTATAAGCTTTATTTTGTGATAGTTTCTTAATACTAAATAGGCCATAACATAAAGAAATCTAAAACTCAAATGGTATCAAATAGACCAAACAGAGCAATAACCTGGCAAAAATATTTCTGTTCAGTGAGGCTCCGTGCTTGAATAAAGGGAAATGTGCAAAACCACCAAGTCACAGATGTGGGAACAAAGGGAAAAAGAGAGGTTATGGATAACAGATAACTATTTAAATGGAAAGTCGCCTCTCTTTTCTATAAAAGAAGCAATCCAATATTTCTTTTCCATGGCGATAGATCTTTTGCAATTAAATCAACCATCAGGTTTACATGGGGGAAAATCCCTAATTATGTCACAATAAGGCATCACAATGCCTTATTTGATACAATTTATTTGATGGTGCTTATGGGCTGATCATTACATTTCTAGGTTGCGTGTTCATTTTTCAGTCAGGCCCTGGGGGAACAATTGTTTCTAACTTCAGATTGTAACCAAATGCTCAAAAGTTTTGACCCCTTATGTCTTCATCTTGAGAACAGATCTCAGCAGCCAAGACAAGGATTAATAACCAAGGTGGCTCATAGGACTGGTGTCCACCGATCTGAACAAAGGTGCTTTGGCTTCTCATTTTATGTCTCTCAGAGATAGAGCTTATTGCCAGAGACCTGACATTTTCCTTCTGAATTTCTCTAATTTTTTTTTCCCTTGGTCACGTTTGTGTAGTTTATTGACTGTATTCAGCTTTGAAGTGAAGCAGTGAATCATGTGTGTGAGTGTTTATTGCCAGAATATGCCAAGGGACCTGGTGCTGTGCAGGATTTAAACTCCTAGATTTGTGCTTCTAAAATGCATGCATGCACTTAATTAACAATTGCACAATACACCTCTCTGCAGTGGAAGTTTGTTTCTAGGAATCGGGGCATGAAATTTAAGTGTTAAATTTTAACATAATGTGACCCTAAAACATATTTTTACCTATGAATTTTCTGCTTAAGAAACTTTTCAGCTTGTTTGGCATAAAGATTCATTCAGAAACAGTATCTGCTTCCCCACCCACAGCAATACCAAAAATCCATATCACATGAAATATCAGTTATCTTCACTCACAGTGTTTGCCAACTGAATTCACTCAAACTGTGAGAAAACTTGGGCCAGATTCCAAGATCCCACATTCAAAACAGTGGTGGGGTTCTCTTGGGGGCTTATTGTTTCAGTTTTGGGAGTCTATTTGTTTGTTTTCACAGGTATCATTCTTCAGGTCTCCCCACTGCGGACGGGGACTCAGGGTGGGAAGTTGTGTGAACATTTCTATACAGCTGATATTGAAAAGCATTAAAACATTTATTCTAAGTAATACATCAACTGATTCTGCTTTTCTACAGAGCCCAGGCTGAAGACAAAAAAAAAAAGCCAAACTGCTTTGTAAGCACAGCCTGCTGATCTTGGAAATGACTGCTAGGAAAATATTGGAACACTAATCTAGTTAGCGCCCAGAAAATCCCTAATAGGCAGCAAATGAACCAAGGTGAGTACTTGGAAATCTAGGGAAATCTAAACTATTCTCTGACTGTGACTAATAAAAGCTTGAGAGATTTCTTCACAAAAAGTCCTCAACACTAATATTTCCAAACTCAATCATGTTTTGTTTTTTTGTTTTGGTTTGGTTTTTTTTCTGCTTAGAGCCTTTCCCCTTTTGCACAGATTCCTGTTATCAAATACATACATTCTGCTTGAGAAAGGGGAGAAATGTAAAGCCATTTAGTACTATATGCCTGCTGGGAATCTACCATAATCTAATTTAGATGAAGGTTGCAGAGGAAGCCAAAATTTTAAGTCTATCTGCAAGATTTCAAAGGATGATATTGAAGATCCTTAGAGCTAGTCTCTCATCACAAAGCTGAACACTCTCCTGCCTGATGTTGTGAACAAATTAAAAAAAAAAAAAATTGTGTGAAAACAGCTTGATTAGTTTTACACTGATAAACCTTTATTTGCAAATATTCCAGTGCTGCCAAGGGATTCAGTAGCATTATTCCCTCATTACTGATCAGGGAAATTAAGGCACAATTACTTTTTCAGAGTTCACCCAGCAGGAGTATTTCTACTTAGCCCTTTGCACTTCTTTTTCCTTTTAGAAGTGGTGGTATTTACACTTGTATTTTTCAAATTTTAACTCAATCTCTGCATTCCCTTTGAAGCCAATAGGCTGAGTTACCAATTAAAATTAATTGCTCTACCTTGGCCTGCATTATTTTATGGGGATTATGGCAAAGCAGGCCATTGAAATGCTTTGAAAATGGGGGCCAAATGAAGACACTGCTGCTCACACATGAGAGCTCAGTGTGCTCTGCTGGGAAAAGGATTCCCACGGCCCACATGAATTGCAGGCAGCCTCCCCTCCACAGATGTGTGGAGTTAATGGCTCTTGGGAGAAAACTGGCCTGTGACAAACAGGGATGAGGATGCTGGGCTTCTGTGGGAAGCAGAGGCAGGACCTCTGAAATCACTGACAATTAGCCTCAGCACTGCTTGTCATCAGTGTGAAACAGCGGCCAAGTTAATCTCTGCCAGCTCTTTAGCTGGTTTTGCCAGCTTTTTGTTCCATTGTTTTTGTTTGGCTCTACCTTCAGAGATCGCTATTCTGATCAAATATCTTCTCTTTCTTCCAAACTCTGCTCTCAAATCTATGCCTGCAGCTCCTGATACTTTTTTTTTTTTCCTTTTGATTCCCATGTGTTGAGAAACAGTACATACAGTCTGGATAAAAAATTTGAAGCTCATTCATTTTATTGTCATTGTGTATTTGCAGAAAAAGGTATTTCACCTTCTTTTTCTCTAAAGCAATCATATTTAGTAGTTTACAATGTCCATATTGAGAAAAAAAATAGTGATGTATTGTCTGTATTTTGAATACTGTGGAATTACATGGACAATCATGTCATTCTTTGCATCTTCAAAATTGGAAGTCTGCAAATCAACTCTGTATAAGTTACTCCTATTAACATAATATTTTGCGCAATCATGCAAGGACTTCAAGGAATATGCAAAGTGACTGAAACCTGTATCTGAGCTTTTTGAGTAAATTTATGATGACTTTGAGATCATAGGGCTCATAGGACTGTATATGGCAGTGCATGTTTTCTGAGTGCCTCACCACACTTCCTCAGGAGCATTTCTTCACAAAGTGATAGAAGAGAAAGGGGAAGGTTCCATGATTTTTCCCAGCCCCGTGAGGTCTGTGAAGATGTCCCCTTTTTCTCACAGAGGACATGGTCTCTAACAGATTCAGTGGAGGCCCCATTCACCCCACACCCTGGAGGTTCACTTTGCCTCTCAGATATCAGGTTTGCATGCAAATATTGCTTTTAATTTTCACCCAAGTCCAAGAACATTAAAAGATAGATTTGCACCCAAGAACTTTCTCCTCAAGTTAGGGAACATTAGAGTTGTTCTCTTCTTTGGCTGTTGTACTAATTTCCTGATGTTTACTGGAAGTTTACATGATTTACACTGTTACGTGAAAATAGCTCAACATCAGAGGTCATCTGCTGCTGGAAGTGCCTCTCAAAGTACATTTTGACAGCCAGATTGTACTCAAGACTGAAGGAGAACAGAGTTGTTTTGCACCACAAAAGAAAGTCATCTAGACTGAAAAAATGTGAGGAAATTTACACTTACCAATGTTACTTTGTTATGAAATGGAGAAAGGCTCCCATGATCCCCATTAAGAAGAAAAAAAAATCATAATAAAGGTTATCTGCCAGAAAACCTGGTTTTATTCTTCTCCAAACCCACAACACATATCACCTCCATCAAGTGAGAAACTCAAGCAACTCCTGTTTTTCCCCGTGGGTAGAAACAGCATCTGCAAGCTCTCCCCACCACACAGCTGACCCCACACACTGGGAGAAGGGTTTCCCAAGCACTTCAGTGGTAGGAGATTTGAGATACAAGGGTTTCCTAAGAGGCTGTGATCTTAGGTCTGTTGATCAATAGAGCACACCTGATAGCTGCTTTTGAAAACTTCCTCCTGAGATAATTCCTATGACGTCTGTTCTGATCCTGCCACGGCGCAGCTGGGATTGCAGTGCAATCCACAGCCAGGACATTAAAGCAGACATTGTTTTGTGTTTCAGGGCAGATAGTCTTATCTCTGTACAAAACTAACTCAGATAAACTGAGGTGGGTGATGGATACAGACGTGTTCGCTTCTAAATCATTAAAAAGCCTTTTTCTTTTCCAGAGGCAGATCTCAGCAATCTTCTTTTCTTACTAAGGATATGCACTCTCTCTCCCTCTGTGTGCAATCCCTTTTCCAGGATTTAATCAGGAACCACAGGGTTGCAGTTCAAATCCTAAGTGGGTCATTGACAAAGAGAGTGCCTCAAGAATGCACTTCCCTTTTCCTGGGAAAGCTTGAGGTACCCTGATGTTCAGGAAGGTATTTTCTCCACTTAGGGAAAGAAAAGGGAAAAGACAAAGGGTAAGATAGAATGAGAAAGAGAATGAGGAAAAGAGGAAAAGATAAAAGGGAAGAAGGGGAAAAGGTGAAAATAGGAAAAGAAAGACGAAGAGGGAAAGGGAAAGGAGTAAAAGGAGGAAAGGAGGAAAAGGGAGAAAGGATGAAAAGAGAAAAAGGATGAAAAGGGGAAAATGAGGAAAAGAGGAAAAGGAAAATGATGAAAAGGGGGAAAGAAAAAGGAAAGGGCAAGGGCAAGGGCAAGGGCAAGGGCAAGCGAAAGGAAGGAGCCAAGGGAAAGTGTCAAAATATTGTTTAAAATGCTTTCTTAAAGGGAAAGCAAGCCCAACAAGAAGTTGGAGTAATATCTAGTGAGGAAACTGAAACTGAAAATTACTGAAACACCAGTAACAATTTTACAGTGGTCTTTTTTCCCTGATCCTGAGATATCTGCATGGTCAGATGGATTTTTCTTCCCTCCCAGAGCAGGGCTGACTAACAGAGGACTATAGTCAGGCACTGGGACAATGTCACCAGTCCTGCAGGGCAATAAAGTCCCCCAGATGAAGGCAGTGTTGCTCCCGTGGTGTGAGCCATGTCCCCTCTGTGCCTTCCCCAGACTGCACCCCCTCCTCCTCAGCCAATCTGCTACCCAGAACAGCTTCTGCAGGGCTTGGTGTTATGGGAACTCCCCTATCAGATTACATGAGATATTTTAAAATATATAGTCTTTTCAGACATGTGGGTCACTCTAAAGCAAAATTCCATGTCTCCTTCCACTGAATTTTAAAACAGTATTTTCCTTCCACTAATAGGAGACCTGCAATGAAAGGCTTTCTCCCTCGGCTGCACAAGGTGGAAGCTGTTCCCTGAGATGTGATGGGAACAGGCTCAGTTATAGTCTTGGATGTGCGAGCCAGACTTCTGTGTTCCGTTACTGCTGCAAGACATTATCACTTTTGAAGTTTGAGGAATGCGCCTTCCTTTTATTTTTAACAGAAGTACCTCCCAAACATAATAAAACAACATATGTAAACTCTTCACTCCTGCCTATTGCCCTTTTCTATGTATTTTGTCTTTTTACTGGAAACCTACAGAATGCTTTGCTACTGTCAATAAACTTTTGGGAACTTGTTTTCTCTGTTTGCTTTTTCTTTTGAGGAAACATTTTGTATTTTAGATGCTGGACATCATATTTTTATGTGAAAAGAAGCCATTTCTTTTGAAGTACATAGATGAGGCCTTAAAAAATATGTATCCCACCATCATTCCTCCCCTTCTACACTTGAAGCTCAGATCTCAAGACCAGAAAAACTGTGATAAAAAAAGGGAGCAAAGGAAGCACAAGTGTAGAGCAGCCTATAAGTCTGAGCAAAAATTCTTCTGGCTAATTGTGCTAAGGTGGACTGTCACCCTTATCTGATGCAGAAATGCCTCTCCTTGGAAGGAAAGAATATATTATAAAAAACATTTAGTGAACAAAATGAAAGACCTACAGCCATTTATTAGGCGCTGGCAATAATTGGTTTACATAATGGCACATGGTTTAACTGGGGCTTTACTATCCAGTAGAATTATGATAGGGCCTCTAAGTTTGATGTTAGGAAGCCACAATGAAGTTAAAAAATGGCACTGGAGGGTCCATATTTTCCACATCAAGAAATCAGGAGGAATATGTCATATTCCGAATATGTCATATTCCAAATATGTAATATTCCACTTTGACAAAAGAATAATTTCTCTAGATGCACCACACTGGTTCTTTTCCTCTTCTCTTCACAGAAAGCACCATTTAGTTTGCCATTTGATTCATAATTGCAGGGATTTCTCAACTTCTCAGGTTTCTGTTGGTGTCTTTAGCTTCTTTCTTGCCCTTGCCAGCAGCTGAGCAGGGGAAGAAAGGAGAGATAGGAATCTCTACGGGAAGGGGGAAGACCTGCTCACCTACTTGTTCTACAATGGATTTGTGTGGTGGATTTTTCTTTGTAATTTGGTCACAGCAACCTCTGGCGGATTTTAGGATCCCTGCAACCATGTAGGGAATAGCAGTTTGCTATGGAAGTACTTGTGTTAGAACTATCAGCATCAACTCCCAGCTGGAAAGTGTACTTTAATGCAAAACAGATTTCCAAGCTTAGAAAATTACCCCTTTCTCTCCCCTCATGCCCAGCTTTACTATAAAGAACAAATATCTTCCCCAAACTATCACTATTATTTCCTTTTTGTGCTGGGGATATGCTTTAGGTAATGTCTTGTTCAGGACACAGTAAAAACAAAGGGCTGCAATTGAAAGTGAGGGCACATCTGGCCACTGCTTTGAAGGCTGTGCCAACCAAATAGCGAAGGCAGGTGCAAAAAAGTGTCATCATCCCAATTTTATAGATAAGAAACCAGGATTCAGAAAGGTTGTTTCCCAATATTATCAAGGGACAGGGGAGAGTGGGGATGTACTTCATGACCTCTGAAAATAAAACAAAATACATTCACCAGGCTCAGTCTTCTGTTTAAGTTTGTTGGGTTTTTTTAATCCAACCTTACACCTCCAAAGGAAGTGGAAAAGCCGGATTATGAGAAGAAAAGTGTAGGCAAAACCACACCAACTATTTCCCACTGCATTCTGCATTTTTTTAAATATTATATGCACATGTTTCAGGCCTTATAATCCTGAGGGGTGGTGTGAGGAAGGGGAGACGGTGCTGCAACAGTTGTGTGCTGTGAGAAAAAAACACAGAGCATGAGCTCTCCCTAGTGGGATCACAAATCCTGGCACCAAAAAACTGTGGCTGCTCGTGCTGGCTTTGCTCCATAACTTTCCTCCACCATGTACTTACAGGGGTCCTTTCATGACAAGTAATTATATGCAGGGAGAACTAGTGATTCAATGAAAGAAATTAATTTTGAGAGTACAACTCAGTTTTTCTGTGACTCTTCTGGACAAAGTTGTAAGCATTTTGGGGTTTTTTTCGATTTTTCTCTTTTTTTTCCCCTTCTGTATAGTAGCAAATACAAATTCATGTCTTCTTGCAGTCTATCAGCATTACTCATTTTTAATCACAAATTTTTTGTTCACATGAAACAAATGCCTTGTGAAGCAGAGACCTCCTCACTTCAGTATACAACCTTACAGTAAATATCATAGCAATAACTGGGGAATCAAAGCTCTTTTCCAGCACTCTGAATCCTAGATTTGAGAAAGACAGTGGTTGGAACTGACCATGATTTTTGAAGGATCAGACACATAAAGTAATGGAGAGACAAATGAACAAATCCCTCGCCACTCATTAAAAACCTTTCTGGTTTTTGGAGTTGTGATTTATTGGTGGTTCTGGAGAGAGCATGGTCATCTTTTTCTAAAACCACATGCATTGGGGGGATGTATTATCTTCCAGAGAATGAAAACCAAGAGCTGCCAATTTAAGGCCCACACACACATTAAAATTAGAAATAAGATATATGTATTAAACACAGCAGAGGATTAATCACAGGATGAACTAATCCTGAAAGGGGCATGTTCTCCATCTCCTGGAGTCATCCAGGCAAGTCAGGATTCTGTCCCAGAGGAATGGTTAAGGACACAGCATGTGCTGTTGGACTCTGTAATAGGAACTGCGTGGAATTCCCTGGGCTTTATTCTGTAGGACTGGCTGGATGAGTTAATGCTCTCTCTGGCTTTAAATCCCTGAATGCATGGATTACAAAACCGTAAAAAAAATTGAGCGAGATTTATTCTTAAAAGTTATTTATGGCACTGGTGTGCTGAAACAGCACAACAGTTTCTTTCCCAAAATGAAAAAGAAATTAGTTTTAGTAACCATTTCCAAACATGAGGTTGGTTGATTTTCTTTGTAATTGGATTAAATTGTATTTTTTGAGATCAAGCTTGGACTCTTTGTGGACATATTTTCAGAACTATGAAGACACTTGTTTTCTATGAAGTATTAAAATCAGATGCTTAAGATAATATACAAGACCTATGGTAATCTGTTTCTTAAATAATCATCCCTTTATGTGGTAGCATTGTATTTACCATAAGTCTTCAATTAAAATAATTAACCTGCTACTGCATGAAGCCAGTTGGAAAAAAGTTTGAGTTTTATTGAATGAGTATCTGCATTTTTCTCCCTTTCATCCCCACTGAAACTTCTTTAGTCATTTAAAAATAGCATATGTACACAAAGTAATTTAAAAAGAAGTTTATCTGTTTCCAAATATATCTCCTTATAATGCCAAATTCTATAGCAACTAGGTGAAAATCAAGATCCAGTCAAGTACTTTTTCCTGTGGTCGGGTAAAGTGTCCCATTGACTTGAAAGAATTTTGAAGGAAGTGCTGGTTTTAAATTAAATTATTATCTTCTTTAATATCACTGTGGCCTAGGGAAGAATCTCTAGGAATTTTCTTTGAAAGTGAACTAACATTTTCCAGTGCTTGAAAAACTGCATGTCACATGATGTTCAGCTCAGCACCTTATCAGTCATTTCACTGTCCTCCTAGGAGGGGTGCTGATTTAGAAATAAATCCACACTTAATCTTCAGTTGCTTCTCTACCCTAAAGTTTCTTCTTTCTTTTAACAGTGGTTAAAGCCTGAGAGAGGAGAACACTCCTTTCCAGGCCACTCCAGAGGTCTTCAAACTGAACGGAGGAAAAGAAACAAGAAAACATGTTTAAATGGCACAAGATTTTGCTATATCTGCTGTATATGACAACTCACATTGTGAACTGGAGTTTGTGACATAAGGGTCATAAGAAATACTGACACCAAAAATTCAAAAGGACATTTGTGCATAGTTACAGAGACAGAAGATTCTCCTTTGGGAAAGAAAAAATTCTTGTATTTTGAGGGCAAGAGGGTCTTTTTCCTTCTTTAGTTCATATACATACCATATAGCCCCACTGGCAGAAGATACAGAATTTATTAGGTATTTTTACTTCTGTGGGCACAGAAGAGGGAGGGAAAGATGGAGAAAGCCTTTGGACATTCACACAGAACACATTGTGACTTTGCTGTGTGTTTCTTTTCAATGCCTTCCTATCAGATAAGTTACAACTTCTTCTGATAAAAATACCTTACACCTTCAAGTATTTGAACCAGCTGTTGTGTCAAGGGCACAGAAATTTGGCAGAAAATAATCCTCCTTGCTTTCCAGCTGGTCCTCAGAGATCAGAGGGGCTGGGTATGGTTGGGCTTCATTTCTGATTATAAAAGACTTTACACAGAGAGTCTGGTCATATTCACTGAGAGCTTTCACAAGCAGAAACTCACAAATACAGTGATTTACCAATTCAATCTTACAGATCTGGCTGAGTTCTATCACTACTTGCATGATCCAGATCCACGAGCAGTGCAGGTTATGGAGGTGACAGGAAAGCAGTTTCCGGATAAATGCACTTACTACAGAGTGTTAATATGCATCATGACAGAAAATATAGTAACAGGGATCTATTTGTGACATGTGGACAGATAGAAATATCACATAATGACACAAATGGATATTCCTGAGTGTGCTCCAAGGCAGCTAGAGCTCGCCTAAAGGTGTCCTTTTGTTGCCTGATATCAAAAGACAAAATTTTGCAACAGTATTAAAATGGGAAGATTTCTACATTTCTGTATCTTATCATTTCATTAAAATGGTAAGATTTCTACAATTTTATAAGTATAACAAATTATCATATCTAACAAATATTGTCCAGTTATAAGAGCAGTTGATTAGGTAATTTTTTTCCCCCAAAAACTGCCCCATTGGAGTTTGTCCAGAGCTTCTTTTTCCCACTTCTTATTATGAATCCTTGTAGGTGCTCTACTCCAAAATAAGGCTAAACAGTATTTCAGGAATGTGTTAAAAAGTTATCTTATTACTCTAAAATCTAAGAGAAAAGGTAGAAAAAATACCAGGAGCTACATAACCATGTATTAAAGTTCTAGGAAGTTACAATTATATCAAAAATCCATAAAAAGCAAAAATCTTTACACATCACCTTCAGGAGAAGAGGTGAGACACAGTGCATTGTCTGACTCCAAGCAGGCAGAGGCTCCTGCTGCCACCTCTTTGCAAAACCCCATTAAAAAATCCATGTTTCAAAGGAAATGGAGTCAACGTTTTTGCTCTTATATTGCCATAACTGAAGTACACCCACACAGAGGGGTTGAAAGGTGTGTTGTACTCTTGGATGGCTTGCACTGTAAAAAGGAGAAAAAAAACAAAACAAAACAAAACAAAACAAAACAAAACAAAACAAAAAAAAAAAAAAAAAAAAAAAAACCACCAGCAGAAAAATAATCCAGAGTCTGAATTTATGGGACCACAGCAGAAGGAATTGCCTGTGCACTTGAGTACTTAGGAGTAGCATATGTAAAAGTGATTTTTCAGCTGGAAGAGTTGGAAGAGGACAGGGGATCATTTCTGATGCACCACATAATGGAAAAGAACGGCTCAGATGCTGGACCAGGATCATCCAGTCCTGGGAAAGCTGGTGGGACAGGCATTCCTGCCTCTGTGTGTGTGTGTATGTCCTTCATATGTGCACACCTGCACGTATATAGGCTGATTTTAATTATGTAAGACAGAAAATATGCCTGGCTTTCCTGTTACTTTGTGAGTATGTGCTGTCTTTCACAGGACTGACAGGACAAAAGGAATGTTGAAGTGTAATCATGAATAAGAAGAATGCCTGAAAAAGGAAAAACTGGCTATCATGATTCCTGGGGAAAACATTACTAAAGAATGCTATGCTAGGACAAAGACAAAATGGATGTTAAAGGTAAAGAAGAAACATATTTTTGGTACAATTCTGCTTTCCTTCTCTTCAGTCCCCCCTTTCCTTCCTTCGTTCAACACCTCAGTTTTAATTTTCACCACTGTGTAGCCCATGAATCAGCTGAAATGGAGTAATACATTTTGTTTTCTCTCCTCCTCCCCATTCATTAAGAAATGTCATCCTTCACCATTCTTTATGGACTATTGCTTTGCAACTTTCCAATTAATTAATGTAAGATTCTAGTAAATGTCAAAATTTTATTGAGGGCTAAGAATTTATAATTAGCAATTTTGTTGGAATATCCTTCCAGTATCTCTCTTTTTCCCTAGCAGGAAGAGGAAACTGCACCCAGGAAACAGGGGACAGCAATGATGGGAATCCCCAGCCTGGTGAAATCAGTGGGACCAGAATTTGCTTTTCCCTGTTTCTTTTGCATCAAGCAGTTCTAGCCTTCTCTTACCCATGATTAAAAAAAAAAAAAAAAAAAATTGTAATATTTATTAGGTGTCTCACACTGAAAGGGAGACTCATCTAATTGTCCCAGAACACTGTTTTGGGGGAAATGCTAGATTTCTAAGTAGTTGTGGCAGCCTCTTCTCCTGTTGTTTGGATCCATTAACTCAGAAAGGATGACACAGACTGCTCAGCACCGCTGTGAATGCCTTTTTCTGCACACACCTTCTTATGCAAGTTGAGGAGGGGAGGGATGGAGGCTTGACCTCCACAACACTCATTTCTCTCTGTATCAGCCTGACTGTAAGAAGAGGTACTCCTTTCTCTCCTTTATAAGCTGACACCCCTAGACACAGAGGATTCCTCCATATCTCCCCATTTTTGGACCTTGTGTGCACACCCACCCCAGTCCCAAGGTCTGATCCCAAGCCTGGGTTTTGGTGTTCTGGGGTGGTATGTTCTGATGTGTTTCTTCCTGGGTTTAACTCCCACCTGCCAGGAGAGGCTTGGAGAGGCTGCCCCTCCTGTTTGTGCTTGCTCTCATACCCCTGGAGCTTGTGGTCTCAGGGGTGGTCCCACTCCTGATTTCTCTCTGGAATGTCTGAGCACACCAGCACAGAGTCAGCTCCAGGCTATCTTCCAATGAAACAACTGCCTGCAATTCACTGGCACCTCCTGTTGAGATATTTTTGGGTTGTTTCCCACTTTTCACCCCTCTGACAGGGTAATGTCTTACAAGGAAATGAACAGCTGGACATTGCATACAAATTATTTCTTCACTGGGGCTTATCTGACCTTCACTCATAACATCCAAAGGCTGAGAACAAAACCATTAAAACAATCGTTTAGAGTAGCATTTTGAAGGGGCCTGCATGAAAAGCAAGGCATGGAGGTGGGGGGAATTCCATTTTTCTGCAGGTATTAGGGGCCGAGGCCTGTCCTGGGCTGCCTGGGGCCCAGCATGTCATAGGCTCCTCATGCCATGGTGGACGTGTGATCACAGCCTGTCCTTGTCACCATGCCAGAGAGGTTAAACCAGGCAGGAATGTCTTATAGACCATCTGAATTTAAATATATATATAATAAAAGTAATATTCTCTGGCTTGGTTATTTTTATTTTTTAACTTCTTAAAATGCTGCAGTAATTGTGCAGGTCAGACAGAACAGCAAATTTAGCGTAACAAATTACAGGCTTAAAAAATGACAGAATAGCAAGGAGACGTGGGGATATCTTCTCTTCAAGTCATTCTTTCTAAATTAGCCCAATTTTGAGGTAGGAGAATGCCTGGATGGTACAAGGGAGACAACTTGAGAAGAGAGGATTGCTCTCAGCTCTAATGATGCAGTGTAGCTTAAACTTTGCTCTGTTGGCTTTGTGGTATTTGCTTGTACCTTTGGGAGAAGAAATGTCTGCTTAGATTATATCCTTGTCAAACGTCTGCCTGCCAGTGCTAACTTTCTCCACTGAAAATATCCTATAATTAGGACAAATTGCAGCAATGAGCCCTAATTCCTTCAGACCCAGTCCCAGCAGATGCTCAGCACCCTCTGTGAATGAAACAGCAACAGGAACCAACAGCACTCAGTGTTGTATGAGGCTGTCCTTTGCTGGATAAATGAAGATGCCATTCAGCATTAAATATATATATTAACCACCTCTTTGGTCCTCATCACCCTCTTCCTGAGGGAATTCTCCAAGAAGCAGAGGAAAGTGACTGGCACTGGTGAACCATTAGTGACTGTACAAGGGAGAATGGTGTTTCCCAGACCATAGCACCTAAAAGGAACAAGATTTTTGAGAAAAAGCAGGAAGGAAGATTGTACATGCGAAAAGAATTAGGATTTTAAGACAAAATGTGTAGGTCTTTTCTTCATCCTTTCAGTAGGTGCAGAGAATTTACCACCTGTATGCAGATTTCCAGTACTACAGAAAGTGCAGGGTGTGCCATGAATCTCCTGTCCATGAGAACCCTGCAAGGCACCCTAAGCACAGAGGCCTAAACTTCTGTCTCTGCAGGCCAACATGTCAATACTTTCCTTATATCAAGTGGCTCATTCTCCACTTTGTTTTACATTAAGGATACATTCTGCAGTCCTAACAACTGACTTTTTTTTTTTTTTTTTAATATACTTTTTAATAAGGAAACAAGTTGAAGACTTTGCCAAGAAGATATTAAAGCAGTTTTGGTATTCTCCCTATCTTGCCCATACCCCAGCAGATCCTTAGACAGATATCCACCTCTCTGAGATTAATTAGAAGTTAAATAGCTGAACTACCTAAGGATGGTGTCCTCTGTTGTGCAATGAAGCAATCAGGAATTATTGTCCTGGTTTCCACCCTGTTGAAGCCTGTCTGTCTTGAAGTGGCAAATCCAGTATTTTCCACCCTGGTAAATTGCTGTTTTGTTTCTTTTCCTACAAGGGTTGTAAAGATTGAAAAGGTTTTCTTTGAGGAAGGCATTTTGACCTTTGTTATCACTTGTTCCTGCTGTTCAGACCTGATGAGTGCCTCTGAAGACCAGGATGATCAGAAGAGCAGAATAAATATTTCCTCTTTCTATTTTCTGCTAAGAAGCCTGTGAAGCAGCCTGCTAGTCTCATGCTAATACTGACTTTTTTGAAACAAAAGTTCAAATATGTTATAACTCCAGGAAGGAGGAAAAAACCAAAGCAATATGGTTTTTTATGACTGAGTCTGGAATAATCTTATGAAATCTTCCTCATTATCAAAGGAAAATGGAGGGTCTGAAGCTGGAGTTCAGGGAACTATTTATTTTCACTTGCTTTTATAAATGTGCCTCTCTTGAAACCCTGAACTGAGAAGGAGTATTGTTTATTTCCATTTTATTGTTGTTTGCCACATTTGCAAAAACTCTGTGTGGGAGTGATTCACAGCCTGAAAGACAGGCATATATTGAAATATATAATGACATATGTGAGAGGAACCATAAATATATTGAATTTGCTCTCAGAAATCCTTTTTGAGGCCCAATGTCACATGCTAGTCATCATGCAGCTTCACAGGTGGTAAAGGGTGAGTCCTGCCAAAGTTTGAATTATCACCGGAAATTAACTGGCTGACTGTCAGCATTTCACATCATAACAGAGATTTTTTTGTGTGTGTGAGACAATGTAGTTATAATTTGCATTTTCTCACAATGTAAAGACTGCTGATTGCTTTCAAGACAATCTAACTCTGTGTTCAAAGGTTTGTGCCACCACCAATATGCTATCAGCAGAGCTGTGGTCAGGCTGGTTTCTTTCACTAGGAGCTGGATGTTCTCCATAAATGTGAAAAACTTTATTCCCATGAGCTCTTTTGTTCTTTCCATGCTGACCTCTCTTGCTCTTTTAAAATGTGCTGTGAATTGTTGGACAAGGGTGCCCTCGAAGCAGGAGAAACAGAAAGGAGGTGGGAGGGGGAAAGGCATGTCAGGACCTCTTTGAATTGGTGACATCAGCTAGTTTTTGCAACCTAAGGGTGGCCTCCCACTGTCTGTAAGACCTTCTGCTGTGTTAAGTGATGCAACCCTATGAGGATCACAGAGTGATAAGGGCAGAAGGGGGACCCCAAATGTCCTAGCTGCTCCCAGTGTCCTCCCAGGGCCACCAGCCAGTCACAGGCCCACAGCACAGCCCCCAGTGGCCCAGAGACAGGATACCAGGTAGGAACTCAAACTCCTGAGGCTCCTGAGGACTGACCCACCTCGTTGTGGCCCTGTCAGAACCGTCCCAGGACAGCCCCAGCCCAGCATGAAACCCACCACCAGCAGCCAAAGGTGGAGACGAACTGGGGAGTAAAAAGAGTGGCAAAAGGAGGGGTAAGGGGCTAGAAGAGCTGGTAGCAGCTGGCTGGGGGACACACTTGTGAGCCATGCCCTGCATTCAGCCAGCTGAGTCCTGCTCATCTGAGTCCTTCCCCTGTCACTGGCACTCTGTGTGTGTCCCCACCTATGGGGTCTGGCTGCAGCTGGCGTGGAGGTGCAGGCTTGAGGGCTGTGTGGCTCTGTGCCAGTGCAGCAGGACTCCTCACCCTTGAAATGTGGACAAACAAACAACACCCCATTTTCAAAGATATCAGTGGTGGGCATCATGTGCTGCTTTTGGTGTTGAATTGTGCCAAAACAACTCTGGCTCACCAACCCTGGATTAACACCCTGATAATGAGGCAAAGATTTGGTAGATGAGGTGCCAAGCTGCCTGGGAGACATGTGACTTGCAGTTATATCACTTTACACTATACAAGTCCCAGTTCACTTTCATTTATCAGGTTCTTCAGACATATTCCTCCCTGGAGTGTGTTTGTGAAGTTTCCTCCCTTGGGAAGGCAACACCATTCCAAAGATCCTCCTGGAGGCCAAGAGAAAGAGTTGATCTGGTAAGTTACATCAATCTCTACTTAACGTCTGTTTATTTTTGACACCTTTAATATGATGGCTTTAATATAATTGTTTTGACCTGGTGCACTATACTATACAACACACTACTAGTAATTTTAGCTTTTCTACAGAGTAGTTAACAATTCAGGTTAAAAATTTTAGTCTAATAATTTTGTCATGATAAATAATTCCTTTTATGTGAATACATCTGATTTGCCATCTTTAAATCCTGCAGGACAAAATTCCTTAACCTGTTGGCAAAGTCTGGGGCTAAGATTGAATCCAGCCACCCCCAGCCTCCTCTCTGGGAAGGATTACAAGGGGGTTCTTGTGGCAGGGCTTCCCAATAACCCTCTTGGATCTGTCTAGATGTATTTTCCCCTTAATGTTTCCAGTAGACTCACATTTTTTTTTCTTCTGTGGAACTGGAATGTCACATACTCGGGCAGAGGGAAAGTAGCAACATCCTTAGAGGAACATTATTCACATCAAAATATGGATACAAATAGCTGGATGTGACACAGCAATAATTTTCACATCACTTTTGCAAGATGTGTTTTGTCCAGTGAAAAAAATCTATGCCTTCCTTAACTACAACATAAAATATTCCAGATATGTGCATTTTGGAGTCAGTTAAGGCTTTTAATTTATTTTTTTTTAATGTCAGAAATATAGATCATTATTTATACACTTTTATTTTTCTGGAAGATGGCTATTAATATCTTGCCATCATCATAATTTTGTCAAAGGTAAATATTAATGTTTTCTTCCTAAGCTGAGACACTGTCTTCCTCTTCTACTAAGCAGAAGGTTTGGTCCTTTGCTTCACATTTCAAAGGCCAGTCTAACAAGTATTTTAGCAATATATTTTCTTTACTGAATGGGGTTTGAGCAGCAGTTCTATTAGCAGTTCTCTTTGTCTCCTTTTAGTGTGCCTTCCAGACTTACTGTTCAGTTCAAAATATAAATCTATGATGACAAATACCTTACGCTTTCACTTTTGTCACATTACCAAACTGGCTGTACAGCAGATTTTTGATGTTTGATAGAAATTTCTACAGCTCACCTTTTCCAAACTTTGCACAAAATTCCTCTCCCTGGGGTAGCTCAGCACATGCCTAAGGCGTCCCACACTAGGTCTTAATTTAGGTGTACATCAAAACTTAGGTATTCATCAGTACTTAGATTGTCATCAAAAGTGTTCATGAGATCTGCTTTTGTGGGTAACACCTTCTATGACCTGACTCCACAAATTAACTTATTGCAGAAACACCCTTAGTTGTGCTGTATTGGCTAATAAAAATAAGCCTTTCTTCCACTGAATTATGTGCATTTACTGAACCTCTGCTTGCTTCTGGGGGTTGTTAAGGCTCACTCAAATCGTACATCTTCACATGCATGCAAGCTGCTGCACCTAAACCTGCCTGGGCATCTGGAACTTGCAAGAGGGTTGCTCTGAGCTCTGCATTCACCACTGGATTAACCACTAAACCACCCAGACAACCTGGTAATTGACCTTGGTATGAGAGTCACCACTCTCTCATCCTGCACTTTTTTGTGGTGCTCCTTGTTTTAGTGAATAACTTGACATGACACCACCTTAGTGCCTGGATCTTTGCAAGTTGTGCACATCATTTCTGTTTTCTGCACCCATTTCAGAGAAGGGCCATGGTCTCCTCCACAAATTAATCCCACAGGTTCGTCCACTACCCCTGAAAAGACTGGACTATAATCATATGGGCTCCCCATATCCAAAGTCAGCCTTGCCACCACATCTTCTGCAAGGTTTTGGTTTTCTTTCAACTGTTCAGTGCCACCACCCTGCTGCCATTAACTGCCTGATACCACTGTCTGACAACTGTAGGGATGCTGCTGGTGTTTTATTTATCTTATAAATAGTGCTTCTGAGTTCTGCTGTTGTGGAATTTCTGACAATATAGGTAAAAAATTGTTTCAGAAGTAACCAGGGATTTCCACACTGGGCTCACAAAATACAGCACCTGCCCTTTGTCAGGAAGCACTATTTATTTCTCAAAGCATTGGAGGTTTGTGTAACTCACTTCATGGTCATTAATAAAATTCAAAGGGCCTGTTTTGGGTTCATGACCTACCCATGACATGAATGTTCCATGGTAATGTGTTAGATTACTCTGAAGTTAATGCTTGAAACTGTGAAATAGAGATTTTCATATGCTAGACAGGGGTTTCACTACGAAAAGTTAGTATCTGCACTGTCCTCTATAATTATAAATCTTCTTACTAGAATTTTAAAGCAAAATGTCCTAATTCCATGATAACATCTGGGACACTGAACACCACACTTTATCTTATAGGAAAAATAACCTGTAATTTTACAAATTTATTATGGTTCATTTGATCTTTTCCAAGCAAAATATCAAAACCAGACTTAAAACTCAATGAATAAACAAAACAACTTTTAAAAGTTCCTTAAGTGAGGAATAAAAATGTCATTATTTAACCAACTGATCAGTGACTTTTTTCCTACGTGTCTACAGACATGGATACAAATGTAAACAGAGTGTGCACCCTCAGGAGAGACTGCTAATGGGTTTTTCTTAATTTCTGGTGGTTTTAATGCTGTCTTTAACCAAAACCTCTCAAAGAACAGTGCCACTTCAATCAGATCTACTCTGGAGTATTCTCTGCTGTGGAATATTATTAATTTTCCAGAAAATAAATTATTTCTTGAATGGCGAGACTTTTTGTGGGACTTTCTGTGGGACTTGGTGAGCCAATGTGCCCATGCATATTTTTATGTTTATATACACACAAATATCCATGCATGTATTTTCAACTTTTGGTAAGAATTCCTTTCATATCTTCTGTACATAGGCAACAGATGTTCCAGATTAACTCAAGCTCCTGGAATCAGATGCGCTTGACAGGAACTGGACTCCTCACCAAGTGAGCAACCACAGTTCCGTGTCTGGAAATCATTACACATCTGCTACTTATATGTGCTACAGCATGACTCAAACAGAGATGCAGAAATTGGTCTTGCAGCCTAAATTTTTTCAGACCTCCTTTTTCCCCCACCTATTTGCAAATAGACTTATTCCATTTAATGAGAAATGGCTACACTCACATTCAGTCATGCAGCAAAAGCGGTGACAGCCAACACAGAAAAGATCCTTTTTTTCTCCACTTTAGCTAGGGAAGTGCAGCTAGATAGATAGCCTGAAAAAAAAAAAATTGACATTTTTGCTTGTGGATTAGGATATATCTGTTTTCTGATAGGATCTTCAAGAGCATGGGCAAACAGAATTGCTTTTCCCTTCCTCCCCAGAATAAAAGTAGTGACATTTTTCTCTTTGAAACTTTCTGTGCAGCCCTTCAAAACTAGCTGCAAAACCTGAACCTTTAGAAAACAAATGATTTGCCATTTGAAGAAACACACCCTGAATCTCTGTATTGTTCATTTGTTACACTCTAAAAAAAAAAAAAGGCATTTTAGAGTTTCTTATCTTAAATACCTAAGTGTTGTTCATCTGAATTCATGCAATCCATGAAAAGAAGACTTCTTCCTCTGCCAAGTAAGATTTTTTCCTATTTCTACACTTTCAGCTTTAAAATCTCAATAGTTTAAAAGTGAGTTACTTCCAAAGCATGCCTTTTCTTTCTCACTCTCTTTTAACTGTATCACCTGTTATGGACAGGCACTAAAACCATAGGAAAAATAAGCATTTAAACCACTATCTTTGCTTGTACACAGCACTGCGAGAGAGAGAAAACAGGAAAAAAAAAAAAAAAAGGGAAGATAAATCCTTACACTGTTTTGATTTTCATCAGTAATTCAGGATGATAGAATGATTCTTTCTGGACTTGGTGTATTTGTTAGGTAAGCCTTGTAAGTCCAGTCTCAGGCCTTCGTCTTGCTGCCTGACACCTTATTACCCTCAACAAGAAATACGGGACGGCTCCCCAGGCAACGAAAGTGAAGATTAATAATGACTTACATCAAAAGTATTCTGCCTCTGCCATTCATCTTTTTCTCCACTCAATTTTTGTATTAAAAGCAAAAAACAAAGACAAGGGCCGTGGACTTTTCAAAAATTTTTCCCTGCAGTCTCTGTAAATGGCTGAACATTTCTCAGAGGTAAGCTCCTCTGGCATTGAAAACATTGATCCTCCATTTTTATTGTGAATAAACTTCCACATCAACAGAAGAAATAAAGGCTTCCTACCATTACCTGCATGCATAGTATAAATTCCTACAAGAACATGATTTAATAAATCATAGCCTTCGGGCTGGAAATCCTGCGGCAATGGGCTCACAGTCAC